>CM035841.1:108098896-109362998 GCA_020510985.1 Pholidichthys leucotaenia | reverse complement strand
TGAGGGTCAAATTTCGTGACGTGGCGAGCGATCTTATTGAGATCTCCATCGGATGGAATTTGCACACGTCTTTCACGTTGCCGTTCGGGTCTGAACGGGTCAGCTGAGTGTGAGCCGGGGGAGTCCCCATCCCATGAGGGGATGCCCCCCTTTGTCGAGGGAACCGGCCTGTTCATGGATTCTGATCTCAGATCCCTTTGTTTGCGGTGGTCTTCCAGCTCTTCTTGGACGTCCTGAAGACCTTGTTGTGCTTCTCGTAGGAGCAGTTTGCATTTCCCATAATCAGAGCTTGTTTCATCCAATTGACTTTCAACTTCCTTGAGTTGATTCTCTTTGTGAAGCAGGACGGTTTTCAATTCCTCGTTTTCTTGCTGAAGTGAGGTATGGTTGTCTTCTAGTCGTTGCTTTTCTTCCTCTGCTTGTTCCAGATTTAGCAACGTCTGATCGAGCGTAGCTTGGGTGTCTTCTTTCTCTATGCAAGCTTGTTCCTGCTTTTTCACAAGGGATTTGTTCTCTTCCTGAAGAGAAAGGATGGTTGTTTGTTGTTTCACCAGTTCCTTTTCGGCGTAGAGTACTTGGGTTTCAGCTCGTTTTAGCCTTGCAACTAATGCTAGTGCAAACTTCCCTAACACACCGGGGATTTCCTTTGCTTTCGGTGGGTTAGCTGCGCATTCATCCGAAAGTTTTTTCGTGATTTGCTTCAAATCTTTTGGTGGAGTATCCCAAACTTGTTTGGAGAAACCGGGTATAAGGTCGGAAGCCAACTCTTCCAATATTACTTGAAGGTCATTTAATTCGTCAAGTGGATTCGACATGTTTGACCGTTTGTGTAACGCTTAGCTTGAAATCAATTCGTTGATTATAGCTAAAGTTGTGCGTCAAGACTTAACCTTGAGTGTTGTTTTACAGTGAGGGTAATTACAAGCTTCTTTTTGGAGTTTGTTTCAACTTTCAGGCTTGTAAGAAGGAAAGAAAATATTTTGGAATTCTTTAGAAATGTGGAATATGTGTTAGTTTACTTGTTGACACTGTATTTTGATTTGTATTTCACAAGACAAAAGCAAAAAAATTTTTTTGTGTTGATTGACTTCTTTCAGTTCAGTTATCAAAGTGTAGTTTTGGAATAGTCCTCAACTAGGTTGTGAATTTTTTTTGTTGAATCTCACTTGAAAGTAATGATTTTATTTACAAAAGAAAAAGAAAGCAACAAAAATAGAAAAGGTTAAATGCTTTAAGGCTTTAGGGTTACAGTATAAGTCTTCACTTTGTTTTAAAGTTAGAACTGGCTTTGTTCTATTTGTTAAAGCTTATCTTCATTTAAAGCCTTTCAATGTTTTAATATTTACAAGTTAGGAAACAAATGAATTGTCTTTGCGTATTGTCACTAAGGCTTCCTTAGGATTAAAGTTAATGATTATTTAAAAAGAGAAGAAGAGAAAAAAAAGATAAAAAATGTTTTACAGACTAGTCAAAGTTTTCACCTTTTGACTTATTTCAAATCCTGGTGAGAAATAGTGAGCTGGTTAAAGGTTTTCCTTCTCCTGGGGAGGAAATATGAATCAAAAGCAACACTGACTGTAAATAAGCTAAAGCTTTCAAGTGTTAATTGCTGGATGTGGTTTCCTAATTTTGGAGAATTTTGGTTAAATATTTAGTAAATCACTAAATCCTTTACCAACATGCACAGGATTAACATTAACTTGAGTTTAAATGAACATTGTCATTTATTTGAGTCCCTAAGTTGAATGGCTTCCTGTGAAAGAAATCGCACAAAGTGATCTTTAAAACAAAACACATATATATAGCTTCAAAAGTTTGCAGACTTTTAGCGTAAGATGTGTGAATATATGCTTTTAACTAAAAAGATTAAGATATGTGGTTAACATACGTGAGTAAATACAAAGTCTATGCTTCTATGCTCTTTCAGTGTGTATATATGCAGTCAAAAGCTCTTCCACCAATGAGAACAAACTTCAAACCCACAAGTTTCCTTTTCCTTTTGGTTCTTGGGATAAAACTTTGATTTGGGTTTAAATTTAGGTTGTTCTGGATAATTCGGATTGATTTAAAGTCAATTTGGAAGCTCTGTTTGATTATAAATCAGCTTAATAGATTTGCTCTGCTTTAATCCGAGTGTGCATTCATGCAAGAAATGCAACTCCTATAGTTGACCACACGATGGAGGCAGTTGTCTCTGCCCTCCCAGGGGGAGGAGACACTGGTGACGTCGCTCTGGGCGGGTCTACCGGTCTCACTCAAAATGGCGGCTAGGGTGACTCCCTCTTTGCGCCTTCAAAATGGCGTCTGCACGCTTACTCTGCTCATGCGCAGTTTTTCGTGCACGCCTTTCGGTCACGCGCGCGACTGTGCGTGTTCACGTGACACGTGATGCGGGCGCGAGTCTCAGCGACAACGCCACGCCTTGCTTTTCAAAATGAGAGTTTAATCTCCAACTTTCACAAATAATGTAACCCCTTTAATTCCGGGTATAGTTTAGTGCTACTTTCCCCAGCGGTTTATTCAGTGACCAGATCAAACCGCGTCCAGCTTAATCTGATGTCACCACACTTGGGTAATTAAATTACAGAACTGACCAGTTTAATTACTCCTTTTGGGATAATTGCCGGAAGGTTAAACTGGCGAGAGACAGGACGGTTTTCTTCGCGTTTCTGTCACTCTAGGCCTCTATGTTTCTTAATCCAGCATATAATAATATTGTTTAAACTTCTTTGCATGCATCAAAAACTGTTGACTTTAGTGGGTGAATCACTCACCCCCCTTTGCAACTATCAGCCACCAGCCTCCTCAGCGGGAGGTTAGGTAAACAAGCACAGCAGACACACACAGGCAGGAGGAGAGATGCAGGCCTCAGTCTCCCAAACAACACACAGACTCGCCGAAGAGTGGATCAATATTTGCAGGAAAAAAATTATGATTTCAATGAATTTTCTTTTTGCATATACGTTTCCCAATTACAGAGGCCTCACAGCGGGCGCACCATTAAACTGTAGGGTGAATTGCCTATAAAAATATTTGTCATAAGGTACAGGAATTATTTATTTTATTTAATAGTGGGTGTGAAAGGGGGCAGAGTTGAACCCTCACTTCTACACCCGCTAAATTAAATAAAAGCACTCGTAAAAGGGGCACCAGTCCTAACGGACAATAATATTAACTTTAATTTTAATTAACTTTGTACCTTAAATTACTTAATGAATCAGTCTCAAAGTTTCAGTGAGTTTTTGTCCTGCCGTGATTAGGAAACCTGTATATGCGAAAGGAAAACGCTTCAACTGCTCTCATTCACTCTTTTATTAAACTCATTCAGTTTACATGGCATAGCGTTCAAATGATGAATAAACAGATTCAGATGATGACAGCGTAAAATATCACATCAACTGATATTGGGTTCCTGAACATAAAATCCAGCGTTACACCTCTGCAGAACCAAGGAGAAACTAGGCTTATGTTTCAACGGTAAATGAGGCTGGAATGTTTTAACAAAACAACGCAATTTTATGGGGAAAATTCATAAGCTAATTATCTAAAAATGACTCCTGAATTAATCTACAAAAATTTTAGGGCAGTTACTTAAAAATGACTAAGAGTTTTCCTTCAGTTTACAGTTCTATCCTGTGGCTGAGAGACTAATTGAGCCCTGAAATACGGGCCATATTCAATTGTAATTTAATTGTTAGGACATCACGTTTTAACCCAGGAGATAGGAGAAATAAGAGTTTCACTTACAAGACAGCTGTAGGTCCACGTTTCAGCGGGTCGATACCGGCCGAGTTGGGAGTTAGGACGTCGGAGGAAGCGGCTGCTGCGATGCCTCCTCACAGCCGTGGAAGTGTAAACTCAGCTGGGGGGCCCTTCAAGGAGACACTTGCAGCCGTGGATGATTTGTCTCAGGGCGACGTGAACAGTCCTTGAAAAGAATCTAAATTTGAGGTCTCTTGTAGCGGGATAGACCAAAAAAACTGAAGGAAAATCTTCTCAGTCTCTGTTCACTTTAAACTAGGCAAATTAAAGGTCCACTTTAATGGCGTGAAAAGTCATGAAGAAAAAAAAAATGTTAGAAAAACATTTACTAGGATAAGAATGGCTTCTGAGGTGAAGGAAAAAGTTTGAGAATTTGATTCTCTAAAAGGGACGAGCTCTAAAGAAAAATGGTTTCTCCTCAGTGACCAGAATATAACGAAAGACTTGACAAACACACAGAGAATAAAATAAAACTTCACAGGGCCTTGAAACGGTGGAATAAAATCTTCTTCTGAGATCTAGATTACTATTCTGCTTCTTTAATCTTAATTTAGTTCCTAATCCTTCTCAAAATCTCTTTCTTTCTTCTTTCTGTGTTTCTAATTCTTAATCTTGTGGTGTAAACAAACGACACAGTATTATCTTGTCTGTAACTAGTGATCTTTGGTCACGCATCTGACATCGTGACGTAATTATATATGCACTGTCTTTTTTTCTCTTGCAAGCTGCCAAGTAAAAGTTCATGTTCAACAGCACGCAGTTGTCCCACGTTATTTCGTTCAGCTAAAGAACACGACATGGTGTCAGAAGTGCTGCGTAGCTGTGAAGACAGACACTAAAAGTCATTCTAGTGGGAAGAGGGAGAGAGGTGAGCTAAGATGCCCGAAGATAGAGATGATGAACAGGTGAGAGCAGGAGTTAGCATTGCGGCTAGCACGCCCAGCGCCACATTTAGCATTCAGCCACCGGAGCCCTTTGATTTCTCCAAACCACATGAATGGACCAAGTGGATTCGGCGCTTCGAAAGATTTCGCCAGGCAAGCAATTTGTCTTCAAGTTCAAATGAAAATCAAGTCAACACATTAATATACTGCATGGGAGATGAAGCAGATGATGTCCTGAGAGGCTTAAAGTTAACCGAAGCAGAGCAGCTCGAATATAGCAAAGTGAGAGACGGCTTCCACAGCTTTTTCATTGTAAAGAAAAATGTTGTTTATGAACGTGCACGTTTCAATATGCGCAAACAAGAGCCAAATGAAACCGTAGACGCATTTGTAATGGCCCTGCATGCATTAGCGGAGCACTGCAACTACGGTCAGCTTCACGATGAGCTCATAAGAGACAGAATAGTAGTGGGCTTGGCCGACACAAGACTGTCAGAGCGCATGCAAATGGAAAAAGACTTGGACTTGGAGAAAGCCGTAAATATGGCAAGGCAATCAGAAGAGATCAAAAAGCAACAAACAACTTTGAGGAATGAAGGAAACGTGATGCAGATGAATGCGAACTCTGTGGATAGAGTTACTAAAGCCAAATACGACAAGACAAAGTTTAAGTTCAAAAGCAAAACAGTGAACGCACGCCAGCTGTCTAAAAGTAAAAGCAAAAGTACACCAAATGCATGGTGCTATAAATGTGGTGGCTCTCCTCACCCTAAATACGAGTGCCCTGCAAATGATGCCAAATGTCATGCATGTGGAAAGAAAGGCCACTATCTACGGGTCTGCAGGCAAAGTAAGAATGTCCAAAGTATTGAGGAGGAAGAGGAGCGAAGTTTTTTCCTCAGCTCAGTCACAACAGGCCACCAGGTATGGACAGCTGATATTCTGGTGAGGGACACTAAAATGTCTTTCAAACTCGACACTGGAGCCGATGTCACTGCAATAGTGGAGTCAGACTTGGAACAAATATTTCCAAGAGCAAAAATGCCTGTTCTCCAGCAGCCGGAAAAACCATTGTTGGGTCCTGGAAGGAAACCACTGGAGGTCGCAGGTTTCACAAAGCTTCAGCTCAACTATGGGACAAAACAGACAACAGAAAAGGTCTACATTGTCAAAAATCTCAGCACGCCACTGTTAGGCCTTCCTGCCATCATAGCTCTAGGCCTTCTTGTGCGAGTTGATGTTATTTCAATGGACAATCTGAAAACATCCTACCCCAAACTGTGCAGCAGTCTGGGTGAAGTGCAGCAGCCCTACCACATAAAACTCAAACCAAACGCTGTGCCATATTCATTGAAAACCCCAAGGAGGATTCCAATACCTCTAATGGGTAAAGTCAAGGAGGAACTCCAAAGGATGGAACAGCTTGGAGTCATCACCCGAGTGGAGGAACCTACAGACTGGTGCGCCGGCATGGTCGTTGTTCTGAAGAAAAACAGTCCGAGGCTGAGACTGTGCGTGGATTTTACCGGACTAAATGAGTATGTGTGCAGAGAAAAGTTTGTGCTGCCTTCTGTCGAGCAAAGTCTTGGGATGCTAGCAGGAGCCAAAGTGTTCAGCAAACTGGACGCCAACATGGGCTTCTGGCAAATTCCCTTGTCGGAGGAATCTGCCAAACTGACTACATTCATAACACCCTTCGGGCGGTTCCACTTTAACCGCCTCCCCTTTGGCATCAGCTCTGCGCCCGAGCACTTTCAGCGCAAAATGTCGGAGGTTATCGAAGGAGTTGAAGGAGTGGTCTGTCACGTTGATGATGTGCTGGTATGGGGACATGACCAAGAGGAGCACGACGCCCGACTCCATACCACCCTGCAAAGACTGGAAAAAGCAGGTATAACTCTGAATGTGGAAAAATGTGATCTGTCACAGACCAAAGTGACTTTCCTTGGCCACATCATTACGGACACTGGCATAAGTCCTGACCCAAAGAAAACAGAGTCCATCACAGAGATGAATGAGCCATCAAACGTGACAGAGCTAAGAAGTTTTCTGGGCATGGTCAATCAGGTGGGAAAGTTTATCCCCCATTTAGCAGAGAAAGACAAAGCTCTGAGAGATCTTTTGTCCAAGAAGAACAGCTGGTATTGGGGTGTAGACCAAGCTAAAGCATTCAAAACGCTCAAAGATGCTCTAACTTCACCCCCAGTGCTTGCTATTTATGACCCAAACAGAGACACTAAAGTATCGGCTGATGCTTCTTCTTATGGTCTAGGTGGTGTTCTCCTGCAGCGGTGGGAAGAAGGATGGAGACCAGTCGCCTACGCTTCAAGGTCGCTGTCTCCAACAGAACAACGCTATGCACAAGTGGAAAAAGAAGCCTTAGCATCCACATGGGCATGCGAGCGATTCCGTGATTTTCTAATAGGCAAACACTTCTGTCTGGAAACTGATCATAAACCTCTTGTGTCACTCTTAGGAGCTCAAGCCTTGGATCTACTGCCACCGAGGATCCAGCGCTTCAGGATGAGACTCATGCGTTACTCGTACAATGTACAGTATGCCCCAGGTAAATCGCTCTGGACAGCAGACACTTTGTCTCGCTCACCATTGAAAACAAAACTGACAAAATCAGACGAGGAACTCATGGAGAGCACAGACATATATGTGGACAGCATCATTGAAAATATGCCTATCAGTTCATCATATATGCAAACACTCAAGGAACAACTGAAAATGGACAGTGTGTGTGCTCGTGTAATGGTCATGTGCAGTCAAGGTTGGCCTGAACATGCAAAACAAGAACCTCTGTTGAGAAATTACTGGCCCGACCGAGCCACACTTACCGTGAAAGACGGCTTGCTGTTGAAGGATTCAAGACTTGTTATCCCTTCAGCAATGCGAAACGATGTCTTAACAAAACTACATGATGGACACCAAGGAGTTGTAAAATGTAAAGCCCGAGCTCGCCAGTCAGTATGGTGGCCTGGTCTCAGCCAACAGATAAGTGAAATGGTGTTAAAGTGCAGAACATGCATACAAGAGAGACACTACCACAGTGAGCCATTAATGCCAACCGAATGCCCTGACCGCCCGTGGCAAAGAGTGGGTACAGATCTGTTCGAGTTGGGAGGGAAAACTTACCTTCTTGCTGTGGACTATCTTTCCAGGTTCGTTGAGATTGCCCTGCTGAACAAAACGAAATCCAGCGACGTCATTACTCACCGGAAGTCTTTCTTTGCCCGTCATGGCATCCCTGAGGTCCTGATGTCTGATAATGGGCCCCAGTTCTCTGGTCGGACTTTCACAGACTTTGCGGCTGCCTATGGCCTTAAACACATCACAAGCAGCCCAAGGTTCCCGCAAAGTAACGGAGAGGCGGAACGTGCTGTACAGACTGTGAAAAACTTACTGAAAAAGGCTGCTGATCCATATTTAGCTCTTCTTGCCTATAGAGCTACTCCTCTCCAAAATGGTTACAGCCCTGCTGAACTCCTCATGGGCCGCCGCCTGAGGACGACACTACCGACTCTTCCCTCTCAGTTGGATCCGACACTGCCGGACAGTGTCACTCTTGCTCATAAGGAAAGGGAGAAGAGGATGTTGGACATTTCAAACTACAACAGACGTCACCGAGCAAAACCCTTGTGTAACTTGTCACCAGGAGAACAAGTGTGGGTGACAGATGCTAAAACACCAGGCACTGTTATCCAAAGTCACTCAACACCGAGATCTTATACAGTGGACCTACCACAGGGGACAGTGAGACGCAATCGCATGCATTTGATTCCTCTACACTCACCTTTGCAACAGTGTACCAAACAGCAGAGCGGGTCAGATGAACCTTCAGAGCAGGTGAAACAAATGCCTATTGTACCTCCTGTTACTCCTATAAAGTCTGATGTTGTGAGAACTAGATCGGGAAGAACTATTGTCAAACCTAAAAAGTTAGATCTCTAAAGAATGGTAAAAAGGTACAAACACAGAATGTTCTTAGCTGTGGTATTGTTAATGTTTAGAAAATAATAAGCGAAGGTTTAAAAAGTACATGTTAAGTTCAGAGAAAATGTACATGTGAATACTAGTTACATGTATGCATACTCTCAAAAAAAAAAGAAAAAAGGGAGATGTGGTGTAAACAAACGACACAATATTATCTTGTCTGTAACTAGTGATCTTTGGTCACGCATCTGACGTCGTGACGTAATTATATATGCGCTGTCTTTTTTTCTCTTACAAGCTGCCAAGTAAAAGTTCATGTTCAACAGCACGCAGTTGTCCCACGTTATTTCGTTCAGCTAAAGAACACGACAAATCTTATCACCGTTTTCTATTTTGCTGTTCTAATCTTCCTGCCTGTTCCTTTTTCTACCCTTTTTCTTAACTATGCTGATCTCTGACTAAACTCAAATCTAACCTCTCTCTTTTAAAGTTACCTCGCCGGGTCGTAAAACTGATGATGTCAGTTGTACGACCGACCAATCGACCTTTTCAGAAGCAGTTTGAAATGGCTGCTATCCAATGTGAGAACACTTCTTTGTTTGAGAGCAGCCAATCAAATGAAGACACCATCCCATGAAATTTCAGAGGGAAAATCAACACTCAGTCAGTTCTTATGAAATAAATGCTCAATATAAAATCTAACTAAATTAAATGACTTGGCTAATATTTTGGTGATCATGCATTTATATCACTACTCCAATATGTGTTTGAATAACACTCATGAATATAACATTTCTTATACATAATTATAATACATGCATTCACATTTAGATCAAAATCCAGCAAAACATGCAGCAAACCATGGTTGGTGATAAAAAAGGGATGATTTTCAGTGTCCTTAGGATCCAGAGGATAAGCTGAAAGAAACTTAATGTTTAGAACAAATTAAAAGTCATCCTACATACTGAAAACACATTCCTTAGGTATCCGCTAGGAGGTACTGTTGAGCTGTAGATGATTTCCTTTAGTATCTGGGCGAAGAAACCTGGACAGCATCGGCTATAAACCCGTCAGATTAAGTGGTTTATGACTCTTTTAAGAACATTGGTTTCCTGTGAAAAGGTACGTTATCAAATGCAGGGTTCACGTTGAGAGGTCTGGTCTCCTGAGTTTTATGTTCCTTTGAGCCTTTAAAAGCAAATTCTGATCCTTACAATCTCTGCAAGAGGCAACTGTTTACATTGGGGTCCTGGGAAAGCAAGCATCTTTGGTCAGGCCTGGAAGAAGCCTGCATGAGTCGACATAAAAGCCAGTGATATTCCTGAAAAGGCAGAAAAGTGATATTCCTGTGTAATGAATAAAATGAAATTCCTATAAAATGAAGAGAAGTGATCTTCTGTCTTGGTTTGAGGAGACGGTGATGCTACAGTGGAATCAGATACCTCACCATTATCATTAAAGTATAAGAAATCTGTAATTTTGTTTGAGATGCTTTCACAAAAAGCTTTATCTGAATTTAATGCTGGATTGTATTTCCAATTATATGAGTGCACAAGCATATTGAAGTTTATTTTAACAGACACAGGGGCATGATCAGAGATTAAAATATTGTTATAATCTGAACTGACAACGTTGGTAATTAAATTGGAATCAACGAGAAAATAATCAATCCTAGTAAAACTACCATGTACCTGGGAGAAAAAGGAGTATTGTCTGTCCAAGGGATGTTGATGCCTCCAAATATCCACTAAATTTAGCGATTTAATAAGATTATTTAGGACTGGCACAGATTTTAACATGGGAGCAGTTGTAATGGAAGATCTATCAAGATGAGGGTCTAGGAAACAATTAAAATCACCTCCTATAATAATGTTACAGTTATTCTGTTCCGCAACAAGACGAAAGATTTTACAGAAGAAATCCGGACTGTCAAAATTTGGAGCATATACATTCAAAAGGGCCATTGGCATAGAGTTTATGGTACCTGTTACAAGCACAAATCTCCCACCTGGATCGGTCACCATAGACTTGAATACAAAAGGTATAGTTCTGCGCACTAAGATGGCCACTCCTCTGGCCTTTGAGGAGAAGGTAGATTGATAAACCTGGGATATCCATAAGGCTCTCAACCCTCTCTGTTCTGTGGGGTGAATATGAGTTTCCTGTAAGAAGATTATATCAGAGGACAATGATTTCAGATGTGAAAATACTTTTGCTCTTTTAAGAGCTTTCCCCAAACCCCTACAGTTCCATGATGTGAACGTGAGATGACTCACACCTGATCCAGAGGAACCAGCTTGCATTCAAAAACTAAATTTAAAAAAATATATGGGCTTAGGCAGTAAATGGCTACACTGGCAGGCAAAACAAACCAAACAAAGAACAAATTAAAAATGAAAAACATATTATAAAAACCCATTCCCTTAGCGCCGCAAAAAACAGGAACAAAGCGGCAAAACCCACTAATACTTGGGAGACTGCTGGGTAACGGACACAATTTTGCGTTTCAGCAAACCACCAATGGAACCGCGCAGTCTTCTAATGTAAATCAATTAACTGAAAGAAAGCGACACACAGAGACAATATAATTAACTTGGAATATGCCATCAAAAAAGGGCGAGGCAGAATAAAGTGCAGTATTAGAGTGGCGTCAACAGCTGTATAATTTAAACAATGTGCACTTCGCCAGTTATACACTGTCAGTCAGGGAGTTGGCGAACCTCTCTGCATCCGCCGGAGTGTTAAACACTTTAACTTCTCTGTTGTGGACGACCTGAAGTTTGGCTGGAAACCGTAAAGAACACTTGGCGCCGGCATCAGTCAGCTTCTTCTTGACGTTGTTAAAGGCTTGACGCTGTGATGCAACCTCCGCAGTGTAGTCCGGGAAGATGTACACTTTGTTGCCTTGATAACGGAGTGGACCCTGTTGTCTGCTGAGTTTAAAAATATTGGCCAAGTCGCGGTCATTGTGGACTTTGGTGATGATCATCCCTGGGTGCTCGTTGTCCGGAGGCTTAGGTTTGAGGCTGCGGTGGGCACGGTCAATTTTAATGGGCTTGGTCAGGTTATTCGGGCCAAGCAGCTCCGGTAGCAGTCGTGTCACAAACTCCGTGGGATTGCCCTTCTCTTCTCCTTCTTTGATCCCCACGATCCTGATGTTTAACCTACGCGAGCGCCCCTCCAAGTCATTTAGCTTAGCCTTAAGCCGACCATTTTCCACCTGCAACTCACGGTAGCTAGCTTCCAGTGCCGTGATGCGAACATCTGCGTCGGAGAGTGCCACATCCATACTATCCAAGCGTTGTTCAGTCTGATTATGTTCATTCTGTAATGTGCCCAAATGCGTCTCCACTGTGCTTAAGCGACCCTCCACGGACTTTTTCAACTCTTCCATCTGTGCTGAAACTTTAGCTAGCTCAGCGCCATATTTGGTAACTGCAGCTAATATAGCTTCGTTGCTAGCGCTAGCCGAGGCTGAATTTGATGGTTTTACCTCGTCTCTCTTGGGTGGCATGATTGGAGGTTAGTTAGAAACAGCTCTGACGATAAGTAGGCAAAAAGTTGGTAAGTAGGTGTAGCAAAAATAAACAAAATTTAGAAGTCTGCGACGGAGCCTCGTAGAAACACGTCTACTCCATTACTGCGCACGAGCGCCCCCCCCCCCCAACAACAGAACTATTTATCAAAATTTACAGCACTGTCCCTTGGGCAGGAAGAGTAGAACTGGCATGGGGGGACCAGGGCAGCAACTTAGCAGACGTGCCCCTGGAAACATCAGGCCCCTGGGATAATGGCTGATCTCCCCGACAAAAGCGCCCCTTCTCATCACCCCCGACTGCCGCTCTCGTCCAGCCCCGTCACCAGAAGTCTCTTCCCGGACACGCTGGAGCTGATTGGCGTGCCTCGCTGAGCCTTCAGACAGCTAGAAGTACGCTGTGCCAAGCTTAGCCATGATGCACAGATCCTGATGTTTCGCTGGCTGTCGTCTGGCCCATCTTTGCCATGGACGTTCCTCTCCTTGAACCCGGACCAACTCCATGAGGGGCTCGGCTCAGCCTGACATGGTGTTGTTTGGCACACGGTTTTCCCGTGCCAGTCAGTCTGGCCCCGTCCTCTTCTGAAGCCATTGTAGCGGTCGCCATCGTAGGTGCAGATCCTCCATCCAAGCTCTGGAGGAATTTGGGGCTAGCACATTGGCATCACTCGCCAACACAGACACCTCGCCACCACGCTCAGTACCCCCCTCTACCATTTCCTGACCACTGGCACTGACACCCTCCTGTGTGAGACTGGTCCTGCTTAACCGCCGAGGTGTCTGTTAGTTTTCCGTCCCACACAACGTCATCATCGGCCACCGGAACCGAAGGGTTCCACTGGCCACAGCCTGACTATTCCTTCCCAGCACCTTCTTTAATGGCGAAACCCAGTCCGTAGAACAAATCACAGCCCATGATGTTGTCGCCTTGGGCTGTCACGCGGAACATGAAGTCAAGCATCGTCACAGACTTGCACCGAACTGTTAACTCCAAAGTCCCAACCATGCACAGCCTGCCACCTCCATAACCATAAAGCGGCACTGGGTTACTTTTTATCCTGTAGTAGGGGAAAACATCCTCACCGTGGCCCAATTCAGCATCAATCCCACTGCCCCCGTGTCGAGCAGCAGCGGCACCTCCACGCCATCCAGCTCCACTTCGCAGAATGTGTACCCGTTGATAATGGGGGACACCGTATGGATGGTTGTCGGGGGTGGGCGGAGTGATCTCTTCTGTGGATTCGCTGGCTCAGATCCACAGTACACTCTAGCATAATGGTTCAAGCATCCACATCTGCTACAATGCGTCCCTCTAGCCGGGCAGTCCTTAGCCTTATTTTGGTGTTTCACGGACCCACCACCCTTGCAAATGGGTTTTCCCAGTGCAGACCTTCGGCTGGGAGCATTGGTTTCCGTACTATCATCATCCAAGCTATCCTCGCTATCTGAGTCCACTACTAATGCCGCGTTGGGAGGCTCCGGCGGCCGTTGTGACTGGTGCCAATTTAGCAATGAAGCTAGCTTGTCTGCAACTTCCAATTGGACAGCTAGCTCGACAGCCCTGGCTAACGTCAGGTCACTCGGCGCCATGAGTATCCTAGCCCTTATCGCAGCGCTGCTCATGTGCTCCACAAGCTGGTCACGTATCAATTCATCCTCCAGCAGCCCAAAATAACACTCGCTAGCTAGCTGCCTCAGGTCAGCGACAAACTGATGGATAGGCTCACCCACACATTGATGTCGCTGCTGGAACTGGATCCTCCGGACAGTCACACTATCCGGGGTGTGAAAGTGGCTTGCTGGCATCTCGACCATGTCTTCAAAAGAGTCCGAAGCACCGAGTGCGCAAGACATGCTGGCCCTCAATTCCGAGGTTGTGAACAAGAAGCACACGTGCTCTTAACTTGTTGAGCTTACCCAGGTCGAGCGCGGTGATGTTAAGTCTGGAAAGCCTCAAACCATCTTGGCCAAGGCACCTGCGGCTCACGCGGAAGCTCGAGGAAGGAGTGAAGTGGTGTGATACACGCCTCCATGAGTTAATCCTCGATTGACAAATGTTATGTATGGTAAAATACCTTTGAAAGGATGAGGCCAGGTGACTGGACGAACTTAGCTTTATCAAGTGACGAACCACAATGGACACACAACAGACATCAGGCAGAGGGCACCAGTCAAAGAGGATGTGTAATGGATGCCCTCTGCTATTTATAGGGTGGCGCAGTGGCGGAACAGGGAGTGGCCTCCACTACACCGCACTTCGCAGTAAAGGTGTTAAATCCCAACACCACAGGTTACACATCACTTTATTTATGGATTTAAATGTTTTGATTTTTTTTCTATGAAAGCTTCATGTGTGTAGCCTCACTGGACATATTCAGCTTTATTTATCTAGTGCCATTTCACAACAACATTCATCTCATAGCACTTTCAAACTGTACTGGAAAAAATGCTGACACCTTCAGGACTTATTTCCCCCAATGTAAATATTAAAATTTCGTGATGTCTCACCCAAAAAATGTTGGGATAGGCTCCAGCACTGCAGGCCCTCCATCAATTAATGAAATGACTCTGATGAGCCCTAATTAAAGTCGTTCTGTCTTTGTTATAAAATCCCCAAAAAGTCCAGACATTTAATTTAAACTTTGATACTTCAATTCTCAGGATTTTTGTTTGTTTGTTTTTTTTTTCCCAGTGCTGCTTGTAAACTGTAGGTACCGTTCCCTCCACCATCCTAAACTGTACCAGGGCTGGGCTGCAGGTAAATCTCCCGAGACACCTTTGCAGCAATGACTTTGCGCCATTTAGTAGACTGAACACTCAATTTATTAACCGATACCTCAATGTACAGCAACTTGAGTGTGCTTTTTTAAAATTAAAAGACTGATCTTGTGGTATATGATCAATCAGGTGGTACTTTACTGTGAAGTGCAGTGTGGTGACGTGGACTTCCTGTCACTTCACTGCACTGCCCTATATAGTGGGCGGCTGCCATGTTACCACCTCTTATGCCAGATGATCCCATTGGTGCCTGCCGTGTATTGTTCTGTACATAGTTCATCAATAAAGCTGTGTTTGTCAGCTTCATCTTGCGTCATTCATCACCCAGGCATTTCCATACATAAAACTTGGCGACTGAGGATTAACGTATGGAGGCATGCATTACACCACTCCGTCCCTTCCTAGAGCTCCCGGGCGAACCACCAGTTCCATGGCCGCATTGGTTGGAGGCCTATCAAATGTCTATTACGGCCCTGGACCTCGGGAAGCTCGATAAGGTGAAGGCGGGGGCGCTTCTCCTCCACAACCTGGGTATTGAGGGCCGGAGGGTCCTATGGACGCTCGACACAACGGACTCGTGTAAGGACATTGTGGAGCTGCTAGCTAAACGTTTCTCCACCCCAGACAACGTGACTGTTTGGAGAATTTGTTTTGCTGGAGACACCAGTGGGTAGGTGAGCCTATCCGCCAGTATGTCATTGACTTGAAGCAGCTGGCTAGCGAGTGTCGTTTTGGACTGCTTGGAGATGAGATGGTACGCGAACTACTAGCAGAGCACATGTGCAATGCTGAGCTGCATGCTAGGCTATTAGTGGCACCTAATGACTTGACGTTAGCTAAAGCTGTTGAGCTAGCTCTCCGGTTGGAAGTCATTGATAAGCTAGCTGTGGAGCTAAATTGGCACCAGCCACAGAAGCCGCCAGAGCCGCCCACCTCAGCTAATGTTGTGGACCCTGATAGCAAGGATAGCTTGGAGGAAGATTATTGGGAAATCAATGCTGCCAGCCAAAGGTCTGCCCCAGGAAACTCCTGTTGCAGGGGTTGTGGGTCTGCGATGCACCGCCATAAAGCGAAGGAATGCCCGGCAAGAGGAAAACATTGTAGTACATGTGGACACTTGAATCACTACGCCACGATGTGCCGTTTGTCTTACCCGGGGAACCCACGGGAGAAATCACCCCGCCCGTCCCTGACGGACACTGAGAGCGAATGGTATGAGGAGCTAAAGGACACCCTCGCTTTCAAGTCGGCCAGTTCTCACTCAGTGTTGATACCCATGCTGATGAGCGACAGCCCAGATGCTTCCGGTATTTGGCCATAGTTGTGTGGGGGGTCTGCAACTACAACAGTGAACACTACAACGTTTATAGAAGATGAAGGGGTCAGACTGACGAGCATGGAGTTACCGCATGCTCAGCAGCAGTACATTGGGCCGAGTAAAATTCCACTTCGGGTTATGGACTTGGTTCGGGTTTGGGGTGATGAACGACCATGGCGAAGATGGGCCAAATGGCAGCCAGCTAAACATCAAGCACGTCTGCGGATAGTGGCGAAGTTGGGAGCGGCGTGCTTCCGGTTGTCCGAATGCTCGGTGAGGCATGCCAACCAGCTGCTGCGTGTCCAGGAGGACGCTCCAGGTGGCAAGGCTGGACAGGAGTCGGTGATGGGGGTGTGGGATCCAGGCTCCACCGTCCAGAAGATCAGCCATCACTCTGGAGGCCTGCTGCCTCCAGGGGTGCGTCTGCTGAGGGGCTGCCCTGGGCCTCTGCATGCCAGTTCCATCTTTCCCACCCAAGTGACTGTGCACTAGCACTTTGTTTATAGTTCTGTGTGTGCATGTTATGTTTTGGGGTTGTATATATGTATTGTTTTAGTTTAGGAGCACGGCTGTGTTGAGTTTAATAAAGGACTTTTTAGTTATTTGGTGGCAGAATAATCCACCATGCCGTGCAGGTTGTGTGGCAGTCCACCTGCCAACCCTATTTTAGGTTGTTTTGTGTGAGTGTGTTAGGCCAGTTTAGTACATGAGTTTTCGGTATTTTAGCGCGTGATTCGGGTTCCAAATTTGGGTGGATTTGATAATGTGTGTGTTTTTGGACTTTCTAAGGGAGGGAGGAAATGCGGTATATACAGTAGTTTGGTGGCACTTTATTGTGAAGTGCAGTGTTTTGATGTGGACTTCCTGTCACATCACTGCACTGCCCTATATAGTGGGCGGCCACCATGTTACGGGCTCTTATGTCGGATAGTCCCGCTGGTGTCTGCCGTGTGTTGCTCTGTATATAGTTCATCAATAAAGCTGTGTTCACCAACTTCATCTTGCCTCATTCATCACCCAGGTATTTCCATACATAACAGATTCATGTGTTTATAGATCGGTGCATTGTCACGAGTGCCAGGTATGGCAATTCATCACTGAATCGATCTTTTTTCCCACCCCCACCCTCCTCCGCATAGTGGCTGTTCCTTGGCATATATGCCTTCTTATCGCCACCGCCTACTCCTCGGCTTGATGGTGGATGCAGGGATCAGAGTGACTGCCACATGATCCATGGTTCAAATATTTGCAAAGTTGGTTGTTATGGCTGTGTTGTGAGACATGTATATGTTGGACACTGCATATGTGATTTAACCACGATGAAGGAGAGCCAGCCCCCTGCAGTGCGGAGCCACAGAGCCTGGACCCCCTGCGGAGGACAGGGGACAGAAGACTTCCTGACCACTGAGGCTCGAGAGGAGAGAAGGGGGAGTTATGTAAATAAAAGGCTAATGAATGTGAATAAAGAGATTTTGAGAGAGATGTGTGATTTCCCCCGCGAGGGAAATGGTTTGATGTCAGAATGTTTAAATGAGAGAACTTTGGTGTGTTCACTCTCTTGGTGAACACACCAAGAATGAGAGCAGACAGTGGAATGATTTCTTGAATAAACTGGAATGAAAGACAATTCGGTTTCGTTATTCAAGTCTCCCCACATTGGTGACTGACGACGTTGAGAATGAACGAAGAAATTCTCAGGGTCCCGGACTCACAGCGCTCAGAGCTGGCGAGCGCAGTGGCCGTTAAGCTGCCTGATTTCTGGCAGGATAACCCACGGTCGTGGTTTCTGCAAGCAGAGTCGCAGTTCGCGCTCGCAGGAGTAACGGTGGATGACACTAAGTTCCACCATGTCATTGCTAAACTGGACAACAGCACAGCTCGGTGCGTGCAAAGCTTGGTGGAGCAGCCACCCGCGACCGACAGGTACGGCAAGCTGAAATCCACCCTCATCAAGTTTTTCACCCCCTCGGCTGAAGTGAGGGCGAGGAGGATCCTGTCTTTGCTAGACCAAGGTGGACACAGGCCGAGCGCCCTAATGGAGGAGATGATACAGCTGAGAGGGTTGGACAACGATGATTTCATTTTTCAGTTCATCTTCCTCTCCAACCTCCCGGCGCATGCGAGAAGCACGCTGGCCGGCAAAAAGTGTCACACCCTGGAGGAGTTCCGGGAGCTGGCCCAGGAGGCAGATGGGATCCTGGACGCCTGCGGCGGGCAAGCAACCACAGCAGCGACCCGAGACAGCGGGGAGCCAGAGGCGGCAGAACCAGACTGGCCGACGACGGCGGCAACACGGCCGCGACGAGGGGGAGCCAATAGCCCGGCGGCAGAGGCGCGGGCACGACACAGCGGAGGAGAAGATCTCTGCTTTTACCATCGGAGGTTCGCAGAGAAGGCACGCAGGTGTGTGCCGCCCTGCATCTTCAGGAGTTCGGGAAACGGCAAGACCGGGGGTCGCTAGCAGCTTCGACCCTCGGAGAACGCAACAAGCTGCTCTACATCACGGATGCGCGCTCCGGACGAGAGTTCCTCATCGACACCGGAGCACAAGTGAGCTTCATCACCCCAACATACGCGAACCGGGTGGCTGGACCCCACGGTAGCGGAGCTACAGCGGCAAATGGCTCGAACATCAACACCTACGGGAGAAGGACCTTGCCTTTATGCTTACATGGCCGCACATATGAATGGACTTTTGTGATAGCGGCGGTGAGTTTCAACATGTTGGGCGCGGATTTTTTGTGTTCACACAATCTGTTAGTTGATCTTGCTAATAGACGGCTGGTAAATGCACTCTCTTTTTACTCTCTCCCCTGTTCAGCTCGAGTGTCCCCGCCACCAGTACAGACCCACGTCGCTACAGCAGGTGGTAAGTTTCACACACTCCTCACCCAATTTCCAGCGCTCACTGTGCCCACCTTTTCAGCGACGGTCGCGAAGCACGGGGTGAAACACTTTATCCCCACTTCTGGTCCTCCCGTGTTTGCAAAAGCTCGGCGCTTGGATGCAGTTAAGCTCGCCATTGCGCGCGAGGAGTTCGCCAGCCTGGAGAGGCTGGGCATCGTTCGTAGGTCGAAGAGCCCGTGGGCTTCGCCGCTGCACATGGTACCGAAAGCCGATGGCTCCTGGAGACCGTGCGGGGATTACCGCAGGCTAAACAACGCTACGGCGCACGATCGTTATCCCATCCCGCACATTCAGGATTTTTCGGTGCACTCGGCGGGGGCGCGCATTTTTTCAAAGATTGATCTAGTTCGCGGCTATCACCAAGTCCCGGTCCAACCGGAGGACATTCCTAAAACAGCGGTAATAACCCCGTTCGGACTTTTCGAATTTTTACGCATGCCGTTTGGTCTCAAAGGGGCGGCGCAAACATTTCAGCGGATGATGGATGCCGTGTTACGCGATCTCCCTTTCGTGTTTGTGTACCTCGACGACATTTTGGTCGCGAGTACTTCAGAGGACGAACACGAAACGCACCTCACAGCAGTTTTTAGGAGGCTGGGAGAGCATGGCTTAATAGTTAACCCAGCCAAGTGCCATTTCGGCGTCGAGCGGATCGATTTTTTGGGTCACCGCGTCTCCCCGGAGGGAGCGGTTCCGTTACCAGAGAAAGTACGCGCGGTAGCGGATTTTCCCCGTCCACAAACGGTCAAATCACTACAGGAATTCTTGGGGATGGTGAATTTTTATAACCGATTCCTGCCCCACGCAGCTCAAATCATGCAACCGTTATATGCCGCGCTCAAAAAACAAAAACCGACCCAGGCGGTCGAATGGTCCCCGGAGCGGGAGCGCGCGTTCACAGAGGTTAAAAAAGCCTTGGCTGACGCTGCGCTCCTGGCCCACCCAGACCCTGCAGCACGTATCGCGCTGACGACAGACGCTTCAGATTTAGCCATAGGGGCCGTTATTGAGCAACAGGTAGCCGGAGTTTGGCAGCCTTTGGCTTTCTTTAGCAAATCTTTAAGCGCGGCTGAACGAAAATACAGCGTGTTTGACAGAGAACTGTTGGCGCTGCATTTGGCTATTCGTCATTTCCAGTTCTGGCTGGAAGGACGGTGCTTCACCGCTTATGTGGACCACAAGCCGCTCACATACGCCATGGCCAAAATTTCAGACCCGTGGTCCGGCAGGCAGCAGAGGCAGCTGGCCGCAATCTCGGAATTTACCACTGACATTAGGCACGTCGCGGGCAAATTCAATGTAGTAGCGGATTGTCTCTCACGCGCGTTCACGACCCCAACACGCGCAGAGGCAGAACGGGCCACCGTGACCGCGCCGCAGGAGAGCGGCACGGTGGCGCGCGCAGCCCCGGTGCACGTGGGTATAGATTACGCAGCCATGGCAGCGGACCAGGGGGCGGACGCAGACGTGCGCGCGCTCCAGTCTGGACCAACAGGGTTGAGGCTGGAGAGCAAGTGTTTACAAACCGGTATGCCCCCCCTGATCTGCGACATGTCGACGGGGCGCCCGCGTCCGGTGGTTCCGGCCACGTGGCACCGCCGTGTTTTTGACTCGGTCCACTCACTGGCGCACCCGGGGGTGCACGCGTCGGTGAAACTAGTGGCGGAAAAGTTTGTTTGGCCGTGCCTGCGCAAGCACGTGAAGGAATGGGCAAAAACCTGCATTTCCTGTCAACGGGCCAAAATTCACAGGCACACAAGAGCCCCGTTAGAACCGTTCCGCATTCCGGCCAGAAGGTTCGACCATGTGCACGTCGACCTTGTGGGCCCCCTACCGGCATCACAGGGGTTCACGTATCTTTTGACAATGGTGGACCGCACCACACATTGGCCGGAAGTGGTCCCACTTGCGACGACCACGGCCGCGGAGGTGGCTCGCGTTTTTTTAACGGCTTGGGTGGCGCGTTTCGGGGTTCCGTCGGACATTACGTCCGATAGAGGACCGCAATTCATCTCTGAGCTGTGGTCAGCGATGGCCAACGGCTTAGGAGCCAAAATTCACCGCACTACGGCTTACCACCCTCAGGCCAATGGTTTATGCGAGCGTTTTCATAGGTCTTTGAAGGCAGCACTCAGAGCGTCGCTCACGGATGCAGATTGGGTGAATAAACTTCCATGGGTTTTATTAGGGTTGCGTTCTGCGCCTAAAGAGGACTTAGACGCCTCCCCAGCGGAGCTGGTATTCGCACAAACTCTGAGGCTGCCGGGCGAGTTTTTACCAGAGCACCCAGAGCCCCCACCTCTCTCGGCTCTGGGACCGTTAGTCGGCACGGGGGCAGACACGCTCCCGGGTCTGGTTCATCACGCTTTTCCACGAGTTTTCGTCCCCAAGGCTTTGAAAAATGCCGATTTCGTTTTTGTCAGGCGCGAAGCCCTAAAAGCAACGCTCAAACCGCCTTACGAAGGGCCATTTCGAGTGCTGGAGGCAGGTGATAAGCAATTTGTGCTAGATTTTGGAGACAGAAAAGAGACAGTCAGTATTGACAGACTAAAACCTGCTTTTGTCATGAAGGACGTGTCTGTACCGGTCGCGGTGGCGCCTCGACGAGGCAGGCCCCCGCAGGGGGCAATTAATCACTCTCCCCCTCAGTCAACAGAGCCGAAGCAGAAACGCACCGCAGGCAAGGCGGGACCAACGCACAGCAGATTCGGCAGACGGCTGAAGCCCAAGCGGCGCACAGACTGAATGTTGGTGTTGATTATTCAGTAGTGAGTAAGGTGCTATTTAATTTTAGGAATTAGTCTGTTCTTCATCGTTTGGGGGGGGGGTTATATGGCTGTGTTGTGAGACATGTATATGTTGGACACTGCATATATGATTTAACCACGATGAAGGAGAGCCAGCCCCCTGCGGTGCGGAGCCACAGAGCCTGGACCCCCTGCGGAGGACAGGGGACAGAAGACTTCCTGACCACTGAGGCTCGAGAGGAGAGAAGGGGGAGTTATGTAAATAAAAGGCTAATGAATGTGAATAAAGAGATTTTGAGAGAGATGTGTGATTTCCCCCGCGAGGGAAATGGTTTGATGTCAGAATGTTTAAATGAGAGAACTTTGGTGTGTTCACTCTCTTGGTTCGCTACTCAAGAATGAGAGCAGACAGTGGAATGATTTCTTGAATAAACTGGAATGAAAGACAATTCGGTTTCGTTATTCAAGTCTCCCCACAGTTGTGTTTTTTTGTGTTTGATAAATGCCAATCAATCAATCAATCAACAAGTATTCCGACTCCAACTACAAGGGGGGCTGAAAAGTTCATAGTAGTCAAATTTGACCAAATATGGTTTATTTTTCAACCGCAGGGATCCAAGCACTTCAACACCATACACCACTGGAAGAAGTGTGTGGACCAAAGGGGAGATTATGTTGAAAAATAAACCACATTTGGACAAATTTGACCACTATGAACTTTTCAGCCCCCCTCATACATAAACCTATAAATACCCCCCCCCCCCAG
This sequence comes from Pholidichthys leucotaenia, assembly GCA_020510985.1. Classification (NCBI taxonomy): domain Eukaryota; kingdom Metazoa; phylum Chordata; class Actinopteri; order Cichliformes; family Pholidichthyidae; genus Pholidichthys; species Pholidichthys leucotaenia. The sequence goes on along the minus strand of CM035841.1, from coordinate 109,340,362 downwards.
CCCTTTTATAGGGCTGATATTTAAGGTGTTGATTAATATTTTTAAATACGAAGATAAACAGGTAACTTATTTTGTTAATCTTTTTTTTTTAATCTTTATCTTTATTTCCCAGCCCCTGACCAACAGTGATCTGTGTGGAGTTTGCATGTTTCTCCCCGTATCTGTGTGGGTTTACTCCGAGATTTCTCCAGTTTCCTCCCACAGGCCAAAAACATGCAGGTTAGGTTAATTGGAGACTCTAAAGTGGCCCTAGGTGTGAATGTGTGTGTGAATGGTTAAGGGATAGCGCCGTATCGTGGCTGCTTCATCCATCCAGGTGGATGCCCTCAATTTCCCCTCTGGGGATCAATAAAGTACAAAAAATTAAAAAAAAAAAAATTATTTCGGATAGATTAAAAGTACAGATTAAAAAGAAACAGAATAATATAACAAAGGGGGAAAGAAAATCCAACAACGTCAAATTAGACAATAACTCCTCTGATTATACAGTTCAACATAAGTTATCCGAAATGGGTGATGGCTGAAGCCGCAGCTTATATTGCCCACCCATATTAAGATAAGATAAGATAAGATAAGCCTTTATTAGTCCCACAATGGGGAAATTCCAGGATTGCAACAGCATAGGGATAGCAACACTCAGAGCAACAATCAGAAGGCAAGAAAAAACAACATCTAGTAAACATATGTCCATATTACTATAAATGTATATATATAGACACACAGTGCAAAGCATTATGGCTGGTGGATGTGCAGCAGAAAGTCTAAGCTCTCTCTCCGCGGATGCAGCGGGCTAGCTGGAAGTCTTTGGGCATGATGGTGACCCCCTTAGCGAAGAAGAGACCACCAGGTGGGTCTCGCTGGTCTCCTGCAGAGCCATGACGGCGAAGCTCAGGAAACGCAGGACGGTCTTGAAGTCCTGAGCGATCTCCCTCACCAGGCGCTGGACGGGCAGCTTACGGATGAGCAGCTCCGTGGATTTCTGGTAGCGACGGATCTCTCTCAGAGCCACGGGCCTGTGACGGCGAGGCCTCTTCACTCTGCCGGTGGCCAGAGCGCCTCTCCGAGCAGCCCTGGTGGCTAGCTGTCTCCTGGGGGGCTTCTTCCTCCAGTAGATTTTACGGGCGGTCTGCTTGGTTCTTGCCATCGCTCTTTATTATTCTGTCTTATATTTCTTTCACGCCGCCTAAACTCCAGCCCGGCACCCGCTTCGTTTTCGCTACAGCTCCCGGTATGTCGAGTTTCCCATTAGCACCGGGCGGCGGCCAAGTGCTAGCTAGCACTAGCTCCTCCCCGCTGTAACGTCTCCCGCTGCAAACCGTGGCTCCGTCCGCCGACCCGGGAGACCCCCGGGGCGATCCGTGCGTCCGTGATATATATACAGAGTGAAAGGTGTAGAAAGAAGAAGGAAGATAAAAAAAAAAGGCTGTTGCAACAGGCAGCTGACTCGTGTGGCGTTGCCGGTCCGGCGGAACCGGAACCGGATTCCATCCAAGAATTCAAAAGTAAAACAAAACAAGAGTGATTACAATTCAGAACATAGCTAAGACAAAATGTGACAAAAAAAACTAAGCAACAACGCAACGCAGACTGGATATGACAATCCTTATGTGATTTTACATGTCATCTTGTATATATGTTTGGAGTATTTCTTCCTTTAGTTTTTGTTTAAATTGTCCAAGCGTTGTACATGATTTTAATTCAGGTCCAAAATCGTTCCATAATCTGACTCCTTGCACTGAGACACAGTGTTGCTTGGTGGTAGTTCTCACTGAAGGTTTTTGAAATATACATGTTCCTCTGAAATGATATTGTTTCTCCCTTATTTAGAACAGCTTTTGGATATTTGTGGGCAGTGATAGATTCTTCACTTTAAACATTATTACTGCAGTTTTAAAGTCAACCAGATCTTTCAACTTGAGAGCTTTTAATTTGAGAAAAAGTGGGTTTGTTGGTTCCCTGTAAGCAGCTTTGTTTATTATTCTAATAGCTCTCTTCTGAAGCATAAAGACTGGATATATGTTTGTTTTATATGTATTTCCCCATACTTCAGTACAACATGTCATGTATGGGAGTATTAATGAATGATACAAGGTATATAGTGTGGGTTGATTCAGCAAATATTTCACTCTGTGTAGTATTGCAATTGATTTGGATATTTTACCTTTAATATAATTAATATGTGACTTCCAACACAGTTTATTATCAATTATTACTCCAAGAAATTTAGTTTCGGATACCCTTTCAATCTCTACACCATTTATACTGAGTTTAGATACTAAGTTGTTGTGATGGTTGTTAAAAACTATAAATGTTGTCTTACTTAAATTGAGCGTTAATTTGTTTGAATCAAACCACAGTTTAAGCTTTCCTAATTCCTTTCCAAGTGTATCCAAATGTTGTTCCAAATTGCTTCCACTGCATAATAAATTAGTGTCATCAGCAAACAATATTAAATCCATTTTTTCTGAAACTTTACATATGTGGAAGATGTGTTCAATGACGAGACTTGAGTGTATTCCTCAGGTTCGGCTTTATTGCAGAACACAATCATTCCAACATTCTCAAAAAGCAAGAAGAGGCAGAATCATGTTACATCACACTCTTATACCTCCGGGGGATTAAGAACTCAAGTCACATGGTGCTTCTGCAAACATTCAATCACAATGCAAGTCTCTGAAGATTCACCATTGTCTCTTATTCACTGGTGTTCCGGGAAACCCCCCAGGGGCCTCCTCTCTGAGACAAGGGTCCAACTTCACACCTCCTCGACATCTCCTGTCGGCCCCCGTCGATCCAGGTCTTTGTTCCTCCAGACGTGAAGCCCCAGTCCACATAAGCCATACATTTGTGGGAGATATGAACCAGACATATGTGCCACACTCTTGTGGGAATTATGAACCAAACATATGTGCCACATGACCCCCCCCCCCCCAAACGTCTGCATGGGACAAACATACTCGTAAATGCATAACATAAAAGACATTACCACATAACCAACAATCAATCCCCCAATCTCTTAGGTCTTAGCTTCCTGCCGAATCTGCTGTAAGCCGGCTTCGCTGCATCTGCAGCGTCTCCTCGCACCTGGGGATTAGATTTGTTAGCACATCTCTGTGGGAGCTCTGGAGCATGCCTTCTCGGTGGCCTGCCCCGGCGGGGAGCTTTCGCCAACTGCACGCGTTCATCAGCCAGGACAAAAGCGGGCTTGAGTCTGTTTATGCAAATTAGCTCCCTTCTGCCCCCCCAAATCTAGCAAAAAATGCTTCTCATTTTTTTCCAGCACCCTGAACGGTCCATCGTAAGGCGGACGCAGCCCTGGGCGTTGTGCATCATGTCTAACAAAAACAAACTCTGCGTTTTTCAAAGCCTCTGGCACAAAAACGCGTGGAAAACTGTGATGCATTGGGCCAGGCAGCGTGTTTGATCCTGTGCCGCTCTGCAACAGCTGAGCGGGGGGCAATTGGGCGCAGGATTTTCCGGAAGAAATTCCCCCGGCAAACGGAGAGGTTGTGCGAACACTAACTCCGCTGGGGAGGCTTGCAAATCCTCCTTAGGTGCAGAACACAACCCCAATAAAACCCATGGCAGTTTGTCCACCCAATTTGTATCTGTGAGCGATGCTCTGAGGGCTGCTTTCAATGACCTATGAAAGCGTTCACATAAACCGTTGGCCTGCGGGTTATACGCGGTAGTGCGGTGTACCTTCACCCCTAAGCTGCGGGCCATAGACGACCACAGTTCGGAAACAAATTGAGGGCCTCTGTCTGACGTTATATCCGACGGAACTCCAAAACGCGCAACCCAAGCTGTTAAAAACGCGCGCGCAACCTCTTCCGCCGTTGTTGACGCCAGAGGTACCGCTTCCGGCCAACGTGTGGTGCGGTCCACCATCGTCAAAAGGTGTGTGTGCCCTTGAGACGAGGGAAGCGGGCCCACCAGATCAACATGCACATGATCGAACCGCTTAGCCGGGATGTGAAAAGGCTCCAAAGGGGCCCTCATGTGCTTGTGTATCTTAGCCCTCTGGCACGCTACACAAGCTGCTGCCCATTCCTTGACCTGTTTGCGCAACCCCGGCCAGACAAATTTCTCCCCCACCATCTTGACCGATGCGCGCACCCCTGGGTGCGCCAGCGAATGGACCGAGTCAAAAACGCGGCGGCGCCATGCGGCTGGAACCACGGGACGAGGCCGACCCGTGGAGACATCGCATATTAAGGGGGGCATAACATAACGCACGGCCCAGGAGACACACACGCAGGCTCAGGATAGATTTAACAGCTTTATTAGCAACAGGGAAGTGTATGGCTGAGTGTCTGTGGAATAAGAATGTATTGGTGGTGGCGTCTGCATCAGGCACGGGGGCAGGAGGCCGTACAGCCGGACAACCCTGTGGGAGAGAGCAGAGGGAGAAGGGTAACGGGCACCACACCAATACAGGGAAATGATGATGATAGTTGGCTTACTTGGTTGTGACAGGTGGCTGGCGTCGACAAGGGCGGAGCTCGGGAGACAGCGACCTGCGGTACCTGTGGCAGCAGCGTAGAGCCAACGGCGAGGTGATGAAGTCCGCCGCCGGGGATGTCCACCTGTGCACAGGGGAAAGCTAGAGGAGAGAGGTAAGGGGAGCTTACCCAGGATATCTTTGCTAGTAGGTTTGAGATCCGTAGTAGCAAAGGGGCCGAAGTAGAGAGACGGCTTCAGGCCGAAGCCCAGGGCAGAGTGGATTAAATACCTCGCCGCTGACGAGGAGCAGGTGTGCGCGTGGCTGGCGCCGCTGATGAGCGGCGAGTCATAACAGTACTCCCCCCTCTAGCAGCGCCTCCTGGCGATGGTTTTTCCGGGTGCGCTCGATGAAACTCAGAAATGAGTGACCGATCCAACACCAGCGAGGAAGGCACCCACTGTCTCCACTCGGGTCCATAGCCCTCCCAATCCACCAGGTACTGCAATCCGCGACCCCGGCGTCGGGCGTCCAAGATGTCAGCGACGGTCCAGGCCGGATGGCCACCAATCATCCGGGGAGCGGGGTGCGCCGCAGGTGGAGGGCAGAGGGGGTCAGAGACCACCGGTTTGATTTTGGAGACATGGAAGGTGGGATGGATGCGGAGGGAGGAGGGAATAGCCACACGCACAGCCACCGGGTTGATGATCCTGGTTATGGGATAAGGGCCGATGAACCGTTGAGCCAGCTTTCTCCTCTCACCCTTTAGGTTAACGTCCTGTGTGGATACCCAAACTTGCTGTCCCACCTGGTAGGCAGGTGCAGGTCTCCTATGTCGGTCCGCCGTAGACTTATTGCGCTCCGCCGTGCGTAAAAGCGCATTACGCGCCGTGGACCAAAGGGAACGGCACCGCCTCAGATGTGCCTGGACAGAGGGAACAGCCAACTCGCCCTCCTGCGCAGGGAACAGGGGTGGATCATAGCCCAAGGATGCTTTTAAGGGCGACATCCCGATGGCCGTAGAGCGAGAGGTGTTGTGGGCGTACTCCACCCAGGCGAGGTGAGAACTCCAGGACGTGGGTTTGGATGAAGTTACGCAGCGGAGCGTAGCCTCCAGCTCCTGGTTTGTCCGCTCACACTGCCCATTAGACTGGGGGTGATGGCCGGAGGAGAGGCTTACCTTGGCTCCCAGGGTGTTGCAAAATGATCTCCAGACGTCCGAAGAAAACTGGGGGCCGCGGTCGGAGACCACGTCGACCGGGATTCCATGCAGTCTGACCACGTGCTGGATGAGGAGGTCCGCCGTCTCCAAGGCTGAGGGAAGTCCACGTAGGGGCACGAAGTGGGCGGCCTTGGAAAAACGGTCAACGATGGTCAGAACTGTGTCAAAGTTGTTGGAGACAGGGAGCCCGGTGACGAAGTCCAGAGCGATGTGCGACCAGGGCCTACCAGGGACGGGCAGGGGCTGGAGCAGACCCGCAGGGGGGGCGTTACCTGACTTATTGGCAGCACAGACGGGGCAGGCCCGGGCGTAACGGGCGGCATCCTTCCGCAGACCTGGCCACCAAAAGGATCACTGGAGAAGGTCGATCATCCGCGAAGCTCCAGGATGGCAGGTGAGCTTGGAGGTATGGAGCCAGTGTATAACGTCCCCCCAGACGGCAGATGGCACGAAGAGCCTCCCCTCCGGTCCGTCGCCAGGGTCCGGTTCCGATTCCTGCGCCCTCCGGATCTTGTCTTCTATGTCCCATGTAACAGCCCCCACGACGCACGACCTGGGCAAGATGGTATGAGCAACGTCATCTGCGGCCTCCGGGGCAAATTGCCTGGAGAGGGCATCGGGTAGGCCGTTCTTGGAGCCAGGCCTATATGTGATGCTGAACTTAAACCTTGCAAAGAACAGGGACCAACGCGCCTGGCGGGCGTTCAGACGCTTGGCAGATCTCAGGTACTCCAGGTTCTTGTGGTCAGTGAGGACCACAAAAGGCAAGGCTGCCCCCTCCAGCCAGTGACGCCATTCTTGAAGGGCAAGCTTGATGGCAAGAAGCTCTCTGTCCCCCACGTCGTAATTTCGTTCCGCCGGGGACAGGCGCCGAGAGAAGAAGGCGCAGGGTCGCTTGACTCCATTGGCTGGGGACCGCTGGGACAACACCGCCCCCACCCCGTGTCCGAAGCGTCCACCTCCACAATGCACTGCAGCGCGGGATCAACCTGGCTGAGGACCCGGGAGGAGGAGAACTCCATCTTCAGCGCCTGGAAGGCCGAAGCGGCCTCTTCAGTCCACCGGAACGGGGTCTTAGGAGAGGTGAGGCGGGTCAGGGGTCCGACGATGGCTCCAAAGTTCAGGACAAAGCGGTGGTAGAAATTGGCGAACCCGATGAACTGCTGAACTTGCTTTCGAGAGGTTGGTGTGGGCCAATCCACCACTGCTTTGATCTTCGCTGGGTCCGGAAGCACCTGGTCATGGGAGATGACGAACCCCAGGAAGGAAGTTGTTTTGGCGTAGAATTCACATTTTTCCGCCTTGACATACAGACGGTTCTCCAGCAGTCTCTGCAGGACCCGCCTCACATGGACCCGGTGTTCATCCCTGGACCTGAAGAAGATGAGAATGTCGTCCAGGTAGACGAATACGAACAGGCCGATGAAGTCCCGGAGGACGTCATTGATGAGGCGCTGAAAGACGGCTGGAGCGTTGGTCAACCCAAACGGCATCACGAGATATTCAAAATGCCCGTTTGGGGTTCGGAAGGCGGTTTTCCACTCATCTCCCTCCCGGATCCGGACGAGGTGGTAAGCGCTGCGGAGATCCAGCTTAGTAAACCAGGTCGCCCCCTGGAGGGAGTGGAAGGCAGTGTCCATAAGGGGCAGGGTGTACTGGTCCTTCTCCGTGATATCGTTGAGAGCCCGATAGTCGATACAAGGATGAAGAGATCCGTCCTTCTTTCCAACGAAGAAGAACCCTGCACCTACTGGAGAGGAGGACGGTCGGATGATCCCAGCACTGAGCAACTCCTTCAGGTAGCTGTTCATTGCCTCCTTCTCCGGCGCTGACAGACTGTAGAGGCGTCCTGAGGGTAAGGGCGCCCCCTGGCAGATGTTAATGGCGCAGTCGTAGGGCCGGTGAGGAGGTAGAGACATCGCCTTGGATTTACTGAAAACGGCACCCAGGTCGTGGAACTCTGAGGGCACTAGGGTGAGATCTGGGGGCGCGGTGTCCTGAGCTGTGGGAGGCAAGGACGGGGCGCAGGCCGCGGATTGGAGGCAGGTACCCATGCAGAAAGTGCTCCACGCTGAAACCTTCCCAGTCTTCCAGTCCAAGGCGGGGTTGTGGAGGTGGAGCCAGGGATAACCGAGGATGACAGGTGTTACTGAGGTGGGCAGGACGTAAAAGGAGATATCCTCCCGATGGTTTCCAGAGATGATCACCGGGACAGGGGATGTTTGGTGAGTTACCTTTCCCAGGGAAACTCGGGAGAGATTAACCAGGGCGAGAGGAGTATCGAGGGGGGTGACAGTGGATGCCCAGTCGGGTTGCCAGGCTTTGTGAAATAAAGCTACCCTCCACGCCTGAATCCACCAGTGCATGTGTGAGATGCCCAGTGAGGTTGTGACAGAAGCGGATGGGCAGCGTCAAATGTGTGAGGGGATTTAACCGATTAGCGTCTGCGAGGCCCCCTACAGTGACTTGCGGACCACCTCGTTTGGCTTTTCCGGACAATTCTCCACCGTGTGCTGGCTACCTCCGCAATACATGCAGAGGCCCAGGTCACGACGGCGCTGTTTCTCCACCAGGGGGAGCTTTGTCCGGCCCGTCACCATTGGTTCCGACTCCTCGGAGACCTCCGGCGGCGGTAACGCCAGGTGGCGAGCTTGGGGCAGACGTGCAGAGGCACCCCGCGAGCGAGAAGACTGCTTCCGCTCAGAGGCGCGCTCGCGCAGCCTGTTATCCAAGCTGATGGTGAGAGAAATCAGCTCCGCCAGCGTCTCCGGGGTATCCCGTCCAGCCAGCTCATCCCTCAGACCGGAGTTTAGACTGCGGAGGAAGATGCCGCAGAGCGCGCGCTCTTCCCAGCCAACTTCCTCCGCGGTAACCCGGAAGTCGATCGCGTATTCGGCCGCCGATCGGCTCCCCTGTTGGAGTCCAAGAAGACGGTCGACCTGGACACTGTCCAAACGCGAATGATCGAACACTTCCAGAAATTGTCGCACGAACTGGCCATAGGTGAGGGTAGCGTAGCTGGGCTTCACCATAATGGCGTAAGCCCAGGTAAGCGCACGACCCTCAAGGAGATTTCCGATATAGCCAATTCTGCTATGGTCTGAGGGAAAATCTCCGGGAACGCGAAGAAACACGGACTCACACTGCATAATAAAACCCCGAGCTCCACCCAGCTTACCGCTGAAGCGAGCAGGAGTGGGGATTGGTGTGAGCCGTGTTGGCGCACCCGGAGCAGGCTGGACGGCCACCGGAGCCGCAGGAGCCACGCCACCCGGACGAGCTGAGGGGAACGGCTGCTGGGGGTCCAAGCGCTCTAATCGGTTAGTGATGTTAATTAATTGATTTAATATCACCTGTTGCTGATAGGCTATTGAATCCACCCGAGCCTCGAGGGTGGAAAGACGGCGTGCAAGCCCGCTGTCTGCCGAGCCGCTCTGCTGAAGCCGTACTGACATAACACACCGCCCAGGAGACACACACGCAGGCTCAGGATAGATTTAACAGCTTTATTAGCAACAGGGAAGTGTATGGCTGCGTGTCTGTGGAATAAGAATGTATTGGTGGTGGCGTCTGCGTCAGGCACGGGGACAGGATGCCGTACAGCCGGACAACCCTGTGGGAGAGAGCAGAGGGAGAAGGGTAACAGGCACCACACCAATACAGGGAATTTTTTTTTTTTTTTTTTTTTTTTTTTTTTTTTGTTACTTATTTGTACCCGTAGGTAGACTTGGTTTGCAGTTTGGTGACAAGCCACCGGCTGCTGGTCGCTGCGTGCGCGAGCGCCCTAAACCTACATGTTTTTGGTATGCGGGAGGAAACCGGAGAAATCCCGGAGTAAACCCGCGCAACACGGGGAGAACATGCAAACTCCACACAGCTCACTGTTGGTCGGGGGCTGGGATCGAACCCACGATCTCATGATCCCCGCGGTCCCCCGGCCGAGGGTAAAACTGTGCTGCCACAGTGCTAAACCACTGCGCCAACGTGCAGCAGGGAAATGATGATGATAGCTGGCTATCATCATCTGGTATAATATCAACTGGTATAATTGACACACAATTATACCTGTCAATGAAGCCAGATGATACTAATCAATTAGCCAAGTTAGAAGCCTGTCTTAAGGAAATCAAAGCTTGGATGACTTGTAATTTCCTGCTATTAAATTCAGATAAGACTGAAGTCATTCTTGTTGGTCCAAAAAACCTTAGAAATTCCTTTCCAAATCAAACTTTCAGTTTGGATGCAGTTACTCTTTCTCTTAATAGCTCTGTGAGGAACCTTGGAGTTATTTTTGATCAGGATTTGTCCTTCAATTCACATATTAAATTTGTTTCTAAGACTGCCTTCTATCATTTGCGTAATATTGCCAAGATTAGGAGCATCTTGTCTCAGAGTGATGCTGAGAAGCTGATCCACGCTTTTGTTAGCTCGAGATTAGATTATTGTAATTCTTTATTATCAGGCTGTCCTAAAACATCTTTAAAAAGTCTTCAGCTGATCCAAAATGCTGCAGCAAGAGTTTTAACAGGTACTAGAAAGAGAGATCATATCTCTCCGGTTCTGGCTTCCCTTCATTGGCTTCCCATAGAGTTTAGAATTAAGTTTAAAATCCTTCTTCTTACTTACAAAGCTTTAAACAATCAGGCTCCTTTTTATTTAAAAGATCTGATACTACCGTATCATCCTAACAGAGCACTACGATCCCAAAATGCAGGATTACTTGTAATACCTAGAATCTCCAAAAGTACAATGGGAGGCAGAGCCTTCAGTTATCAAGCTCCTCTCCTGTGGAATCAGCTGCCAATCTGGATTCGGGAGTCAGACTCGATCTCTGTTTTTAAGAATAGGGCTAAAACCTACCTTTTTGATATAGCCTACAATTAGGGAGGGATCATGTGTTTCTGAACCCTCCCTTAGTTATGCTGCTAATAGGTTTAGTCAGCCGGGGGACCTCCAGTAATGCACTGGGCCTCACTCCTTTCCTCACTCTCTATGAAATATTTTTTTTTTTTGCTGGTCATTAACATTTGTTTGTTCTCTCCCATAGATTGAGTCCCCATCGTGCTGTTTGCTCTCTACATGTCTGTTCTTTTCTTCTTCTCTATCCCCTCACCCCCCAGCCAGTCGCAGCAGATGACTGCCCCTCCCTGAGCCTGGTTCTGCTGGAGGTTTCTTCCTGTTAAAAGGGAGTTTTTCCTCTCCACCGTCGCCAAGTGCTTGCTCACAGGGGATCGCCTGATTGCTGGGGTCTTTCTGCAACTGTGGGGGTCCCCCCTACAGTTGATAGTGCTATGAGATGACTGTTGTTGTGAAATGGCGCTATATAAATAAAGTTGAATTGAATTGAATTGAATTGGCTTACTTGGTTGTGACAGGTGGCTGGCGTCGACAAGGGCGGAGCCCGGGAGACAGCGACCTGCGGTACCTGTGGCAGCAGCGTAGAGCCAACGGCGAGGTGATGAAGTCCGCCGCCGGGGATGTCCACCTGTGCACAGGGGAAAGCTAGAGGAGAGAGGTAAGGGGAGCTTACCCAGGATATCTTCGCTAGTAGGTTTGAGATCCGTAGTAGCAAAGGGGCCGAAGTAGAGAGACGGCTTCAGGCCGAAGCCCAGGGCAGAGTGGATTAAATACCTCGCCGCTGACGAGGAGCAGGTGTGCACGCGGCTGGCGCCGCTGATGAGCGGCGAGTCATAACAGGGCATACCTATTTGCTGCACCCTGTGCTCCAGCCTTAACCCTGTTGGTCCAGACTGGGGCGCGCGCACATCCGCGTCACCAACCTGCTCTGCAGCCATGTCTGCATAATCCAAACCTACGTGGACCGGGGCTGCGCGCGCTCCCGCGTCACTGCCCTGGCCCACAGCCACCGAGTCTGCCCCCACGTGGGCTGGCGTTGCCACAGCACGTGAGAGACAGTCTGACACTACATTGTGTTTGCCTGCGACATGCTGGATATCGGTGGTGAACTCCGATATTGCGGCTAGCTGTCTTTGTTGTCAGCCTGACCAAGGTTCTGAGATCTTGGCCATCGCAAAAGTTAACGGTTTGTGGTCCACGAAAGCGGTGAAACGACGCCCTTCCAGCCAGAACTGGAAATGGCGGATGGCCAAGTGTAGGGCTAAAAGCTCCCTGTCAAACGCGCTGTATTTACGCTTGTTATCGCGCAAGGATTTGCTAAAGAATGCGAGCGGCTGCCAGGTCCCTGCCACACACTGTTCAATGACTGCCCCCACCGCTAGGTCCGAAGCGTCGGTGGTGAGCGCCAAACGGGCTGTTGGAACCGGGTGCGCTAACAAAACGGCGCTTGCAAGGGCTGATTTGACCTGGGAGAAAGCGCGCTCCCGCTCCGGAGACCATTCGACCTTATTCGTGGGTTTTTGTTTTTTTAGTGCCACATACAGTGGCTGCATAAGCCGCGCTGCGCTCGGAAGGAACCGGTTGTAAAAATTAACCATCCCTAGAAACTCCTGCAGCGCTTTTATCGTTTGAGGTCGGGGGAAATCTGTTATTGCGCGCACTTTCTCAGGCAGGGGAACCGCTCCTTCTGGCGAAACGCAATGCCCCAAAAAATCGATTTGCGCCACCCCGAACTGGCACTTTGCTGGGTTAATTATCAACCCGTGCTCTGCCAGTCTCCGAAAAACCGCTGTGAGGTGGGTTTCGTGTTCGTCCTCGGATGTGCTGGCTACCAATATGTCGTCTAAATAGATGAACATGAAAGGCAGGTCGCGTAAAACAGCATCCATCATGTGTTGGAAGGTTTGCGCGGCGCCCTTTAACCCAAACGGCATGCGCAAAAACTCAAAAAGCCCAAACGGAGTTATTACCGCGGTTTTGGGAATATCCTGCGCGCGCACGGGGACTTGATGGTAGCCGCGCACCAAGTCTATTTTAGAAAAAATGCGCGCCCCCGCCAAATGAACTGAGAAATCCTGGATGTGCGAATCAGGTAGCGGTCGTGTGCTGAGACGTTGTTCAACCTGCGGAAATCGCCACAAGGTCGCCACGAGCCATCAGCCTTTGGGACCATGTGTAACGGGGAAGCCCAGGGGCTGTTCGAGCGTCTAATTATGCCCAGTTTTTCCAGGTTGGCAAATTCCTTGCGCGTTATTGCCAGTTTAGCTGAGTCCAAGCGCCGGGCTTTTGCAAAAACGGGCGGTCCAGTGGTGGTGATAAAATGCTCCACCCCGTGTTTGGCCACTGTCGCCGAAAACTTTGGAACTGTGAGTGCTGGAAAGTGAGTGAGCAGAGCATGAAACTTACCACCTGCAGCTGTGACGTTGGCGTGTGCAGTCGGCGTAGCCACCCGAGCTGTGCAGGGGATAGAATGAAAAGAAAGTGCATTAACCAGACGTCTATTAGCAAGATCAACCAATAAACCATGTGAGCACAAAAAATCAGCCCCTAACATGTTAAAACTGACTGCCGCTACAATAAAGGTCCACTCGAATGAACGGCCCTGTAAGGACAGAAGCATGGTCCTCTCACCGAAGGTCTTAATCGCTGAGCCATTCGCTGCTGATACTGACACCCAGGGAGCTTTAGACGGCATCAGCCGTTCCGCGTAGGTAGACGTGACGAAACTCAGCTGGGAGCCCGTGTCTACGAGGAATTGTTTCCCCGAGTGTGCATCTGTCAGGTAAAGCAGCTTATTTTCTTCTCCGAGGGACGCAGCTGCTACCGGCCCCCGGTCTTGGCGTTTCCCTGACGCTTGAAGCGGCACGGTGGGAGACATCTGTGTGCCCTCTCCGCAAAACGGTGGTGGTAGAAACACAGGCCATCTTCAGCTCTGCGTCGCCTGACGCCTGTCGCCGCCGTCGTCGGTTCGTCTGGCGCCGCCACCACTGGCTCCAAACCATCTCCGGGCGCCGTCCTCTGCTCAGCTGCTGTGGCCGAAACCGCGCTCCGCTTGTGGGCGTCGACGAGTCGCTGCGCCTCCTTGCCGAGCCCATGGTAGTCCCGCTTGGCCAATCGGGGTGAGTCTGCCAGGGTCACTCTCACTACTGGCGGCAGAGTCCGGAGGAAAAGGTGGGCGAAAATAAATTCGCCATCCTCGGAGTCTTTCAGTCTCAGCATCTTCACCATCAGGTCTGCTGGTCTGTCGTTCTCCGACTCCGTCAACTCTAGGAGCCCCTCTGCTCGCTGTTGCACCGAGGGGGTGAAATGGCTGATCAGCGCCTCCTTCAATGCGCCGTACTTGTCGGTGTCCGGTGGGTAGTTAACCAGGTCTTCCACCCTCTGGACCGTGTGACTGTCCAGCTTCGCCACCACATGGTAGAACCTCGTTTCATCCTTTGAGATTCTCCGGAGGTTGAACTGCGCCTCAACCGCGCTAAACCAGGAGGGCGGGCTGTGCTGCCAGAAATCGGGCAGCCGGAGCGTGGAGGCCGCCATCAGGCTGGCCTCTGATGAGCTCCGCTCAGGAGAATTCTCTCTGCTCATTCTTTGTCGTGGGTCACCAGTGTGGAAGATGTGTTCAATGACGAGACTTGAGTGTATTCCTCAGGTTCGGCTTTATTGCAGAACACAATCATTCCAACATTCTCAAAAAGCAAGAAGAGGCAGAATCATGTTACATCACACTCTTATACCTCCGGGAGATTAAGAACTCAAGTCACATGGTGCTTCTGCAAACATTCAATCACAATGCAAGTCTCTGAAGATTCACCATTGTCTCTTATTCACTGGTGTTCCGGGAAACCCCCCAGGGCCTCCTCTCTGAGACAAGGGTCCGACTTCACACCTCCTCGACATCTCCTGTCGGCCCCCGTCGATCCAGGTCTTTGTTCCTCCAGACGTGAAGCCCCAATCCACATAAGCCATACATTTGTGGGAGATATGAACCAGACATATGTGCCACACTCTTGTGGGAAATATGAACCAAACATATGTGCCACACATATATCATTTATATACATATTGAATAACAATGGCCCCAAAACTGAACCCTGTGGGACTCCACAAGTAAACTTCAGTAACTGTGAGGTTTTGTTACCAACACATACATACTGATATCTATTCTTTAAGTAACTACATAACCAGAACAGTGCTACCCCCCTAATACCACAATTTTGTAGCTTCTTTAATAATAAATTATGATCCACTGTATCAAATGCTTTTTTAAGATCCAGGAATACCCCAGCTGAATACTCTTTATTTTCAACGGCAGTTGATATTTTTTCTATAAATTCCATTAGAGCAAATGCAGTTGTCCTCTTGTGTCTGAACCCATATTGCTGCTCACACAATAAATTATTCTTCAGTATGAAGTTGTCAGTTCTCTCATAGAATATTTTTTCAAGTATCTTGGAAAATTGCGGCAATAGTGAAATTGGTCTATAGTTTGAGAATTCCCCTCTGTCACCTGTCTTGAATATCAGAATTACTTTAGCTATTTTCATTGCATTGGGAAATATACAGTACCTGTTTGGAGAGACAGGTTACAGATATACGTCAGTGGCTTCACTAAGCATTCAATAATAGTTTTGACTAAGAGCATGTCAATACCATCACAGTCCGTAGATGTTTTACTTTTAAACGATTTAACAGTTTCAATGACCTCGCTCTCGTCTGTGTTCTTTATGAAATGGAGTCTTTTATAGCAGTGTTTTTGCTTATTGTATTGCCTGTGGGTGCCGTAATGGGTATTTCTCGAGCCAAATTAGGACCAATGTTAACAAAAAAGTTATTAAATTCATCTGCAGGTGAAGCTGCATTCACACTCTGAGTGTTTTTTTTATTTTTTGAAAAATTGGTTGGGTAGCTTGTATTTCTGTTTTTATTTCCAAGAATATTGTTAAGTATTGTCCATGTATTTTTAATATTGTCTGTGTTTTTCTCCAGTTCTTTACTGTAATAGTCTCTTTTACTACGTCTTATTATACTGTATATGTCAACTTATTTTTGTATGATTTATACCGCTGCTCTGCTTCTTTTGTCCTTTTCTTTAGGAAAGCTTTATATTGTGGGGCACATATGTGGTTTCATATGCTTCACATGTATATTGCTGTATGCTTATTGTGTGCTTCACGTCTCAGAGGAACAAGAGGACTGAACCTCCTAAGGTTAAAGGCCTCGGACAGTGACATTTTTTTTATTGAACCAATCAACTGATTGTATGAAAATATTCCATTCTGCCCATTCTTGTTATTTAATATGTGTCTCCATCCTCCCTAAATGACCTTATTTGAAAATAGCCCAGCCTTCACTTAGTGAGGCTGCAGTACCACCATCTCTCGATTGGTGCGGGCATTAGTGACGTCACCACAGCAATAGGAAGAAAATGGCCGAACGAGAGCAAAGTGATTCGGACAGCGATTATTTTCTCGAGTTTGACGACCTCAATATAACAGATGACATTGAAAATGAAGAATCGGATGATGAAGTAGTTTTGGGTGGTGCTGAGGGGGGTATTCAGCCTTATTTGTTCGAGCCAGAGGGAGAGGAGGAAGACGAAACAGAGACGGGATCAGACCACGTTGACGAGGATCGGCTCGAAGATTTATCTTGGTAAAAGATGCTTAGAATTTTTTTTTTTTTTGGCGACATGCATGATCACACACTTAATTTTCAAACTAAAACTACCAATTGGTCACTCGCTGCCTTATTTGGCGACTTAGAAACATTTTCATTCGAAATAAATGGATAATCTATGTGAGCGATAATATGTGTACTTTACGAGTTTGTCATGACATGTTGTTAATCATCATCATGTTAATACTTTTCTCAAAAGCTACATAATTCTCTAAGAGATTGATGGATCATGTTTAAGAATTATTGTTATTCATTATTGTTTTACTATAATTTTTCTTTCCGTTCAAAATTTTTTACATGTTTTTAATTTTTTCTAATCAAACTTCATAGACCAATTTATATAGCACTCCCACGAGCCATTAGTTTATTATAAGCATCTGATTATACCATTTTTTTGCACAGGTGCACTTGTGAGAAATCTAACATTATGCCAACATCAAGTGAATGTTGGTGCTGCCAGGAGATTTTGAAGGTGAAGGAGAAAATAGAAGAACATCTGGGTTTTACAGACAGCTTATCTGGCCTACAGACAGCAATATGGTGATCATGACGCAAGTCAACACGAGTGAGTTTATAAACAATATTTATTAATGTGATTTAATTTTCCAGATGAATTATGAACAAATCATTCAATACATTCAATAATCAATGCAAATGGAATAATCAATGCCAACCCCATATTTTTCAGGTGATACAGATTCACAGCCTACAGGCAACTGGTCCGGTGGTGTTGGGGATTTCTTGGGAAAGAAGTGAGGGTTATGTTGCCTGCCTGTGCTGTGAGCCTCATCAGAGAAACCTTCCCATCGGATCACTACAAGGGATTTTGACTACCAAGATTATATTTGTGAACAATGACATTTAAATAAAGTTTTGTAAAATCATATATTGAGTTTATTAATGTTCATGTCAATGTTATAATTTTCATAGTTCAGCATTCATCAAAGTCGCATGTCATATACATTTGAATAATTTGAACACACTAAATTCTTCTCAATTTGAAACGAAATATTAAATACTATACCACCTTTATATGAATGTTTGAAAACACAGCAGAAATATACAAAAAAAATACAAAAATCAATGGAGTATCACTACAGATTAAGAAAATAACTAGTTTCCAGATATAGCAATTATTATATTCCAATAAATAACATTTCACAGTTATAATGGGCACCATTTTATGGTATTGAGGTCACTTAGAAATTTCCTAATTTTTTTAAAGAAAAGCACTGTTTTTTTCAATGAAGATAACTTTAAACTAATCAGAAACACACTCTAATATCTAATATACATTGCTAATGTGGTAAATGACTATTCTAGCTGCAAATGTCTGGTTTTTGGTGCAATATCTACATAGGTGTATAGAGGCCCATTTCCAGCAAATATCACTCCAGTGTTCTAATGGTACAATGTGTTTGCTCATTGTGTCAGGAGGCTAATGGATGATTAGAAAACCCTTGTGCAATCATGTTAGCACAGCTGAAAACAGTTTAGCTGGTTAGAGAAGCTATAAAACTGACCCTCCTTTGAGCAGGTTTAGTATCTGCAAAAAATTATTATTTCAAATACAAATCATTATTTCTAACCTTGTCAATGTCTTGACTATATTTTCTATTCATTTTACAACTCATGGTGGTAAGTATGTGTGACTTTTCATGGAAAACACAAAATAATTGTCTGGGTGACCCCAAACTTTTGAACGGTAGTGTAAATTGATCAAACAGGCACAACCACCTCCCTATACAGCACTGAATATTTAAAGGCCAAATGTCAAGTAATTTTTTTTTCTAAATGACAACGAATTTTGATAAAATACACATAGCTTAAACCAAATATTCATACCGGAGACCATATCACCCACCCGTATTTACATAATTGCACAAAATACACCAGGTGAAGGCCCCGCCTTGCTCACTGGCTTGTGACAGCCAATCCAGACCGCGGCCATGATTTTGACGTCACAAATTTCACCCTGGCTGCCCTGCCTATCCACATTCACACTTATCAACACTGGACAATCATGACGGAAAGTGACAGCGATTGTGAACAAATTAGTTTAGTTTTGTCTTTTTTTTTGTCTTTTCTTTTTGTCTTTTTTTTGTCAGTGGTTCAGACAGTGACAGAGGCATAGAACCTTACAGGTTCGAGCCATCCGAGACGGAATCAGATGCTTTGTCTGATGACAACAGTTCCGACGATGACCAGAGAGCAGAACCAGTGGAAAATGTCATTGAATTGGACATTAATCGCCTCCAGAATTGGGAAGCTGAAGGGGGTCTGTTGAGGGCGCCCCATAAATATTGATTTTTCGGAAGCCATTATTATTACAGTGGAGGAGAGCCGCTGCTGTCAAGAAATTGACCGGATGAATATGAGAATGGAGGGGCATACATGTCAAGAGAGACATTTTCGCCGTATTTTAATATGGGGAAAATGCAATTTTAGCAAATAAGGGCGTATTGCCATTTCTGTACGCCCAAAAGAAAAATATACGGGAAAAAAATTATTGAGTGTGTTGAGGAACACGTCGTGTGTGTGAGACCCACAGCTAGGGTGCTGGCAGATGGCTCAGCGGGAGCTATTCTCACTACTGTTAGAAGTGTGGACTCAATCATTAGGCTGATGGCCGGGGCGGGCAGATCGATCAGCGTGAGCTATTCTCACTACTGTTAGAAGTCATTAGGCTGATGGCCTAACACTTTCAGCTGTCCTGCGGCTGCGAAACAGAAAGGAATCGCCTTCCAAATCCAGAATTCTGCTTTTTTTATTTTGAGCCGGACGCTGAGTTGTGTTGTTATTGTCAAATATCCATGAATCCTTAAAATATTTGACAATAACAACACGAATTACATTTAAAACACTTCCCAGAAAAGTGTCCCTTATTACCCCGCCGTCCCTTATAGCCGCGTTTTACGGTATTAAAATACGGTGAAAACGTATCACTTGACAGGTATGAAAACATTTCCCAGAAAAGTGTCCCTTATTACTCCGCCGTCCCTTATAGCCGCGTTTTACGGTATTAAAATACGGCGAAAACGTATCACTTGACAGGTATGAAAACATTTCCCAGAAAAGTGTCCCTTATTACCCAGCTGTCCCTTATAGCCCCGTTTTAAGGTATGGGTGAAATATCCAATTTTTTCTTTCTTGTTGCTCACTTCAATCTTCCAGTCTCCATATAAACAATCAATCGGGATACCCCAAGCATCAAACTAAGGTACAATCAATTTCGTCACTTCCGCCTTCTTCCCCAGGCGATTCCGGGGGCCGTGAGTAGGAACGTCAGGCCAAGCGCGGCAGTTTTAAATTAACGGATATTCCGGAGTTACTGAAGCATATGCACCAAGACCCGAACGGATCGGTTCCCTTTTATATCTAGTTTCAAGACATTTTAAGGACCCTGTTACGTGACATTTGGCCTTTAATATTAGATTAGTATGAATACACTAATAGGCTACTATTTGATAACTTGGTAAGGCAATGCAAACCATTGCTTGGAATTCATTTAAGATGTTTAGTAAACATTTGCAGTGAATATTAAAAATACAAAACTTACCCTGTTTACTTCTCGTTTTCTGACAGCTGATTGCATCGGTAGATCACCCTTGCTTTTCACGCCACTGTCACTGACACTTGTCTCAGAGTCAGACTATTGCACCCGTAGACAACACAACGCCAAACCATATTAATTAGATTCCTGAAATCCTAATCTTAATAAATAATCTATTTGTAATCCACAAGTATTCCGAGAAATATCCGTAATCGCCGATTTTAAAACGTAAACAAATAGTGTTGCATGAAGGAAAACACAGCAATGGCCGCGACCGTGTGTGTGTGTTTGCCGGTGGTGACGTCACACAGTCAGTGGCCATCTTAACCGCTGATCGCTTGGCTGGGTCCCCAAGCTCTCCACGGCAGCATACTTCAAGAGCGCATTGTCACCTTAGGCGAGATTCGTTGACACCAAAACATGTGTGGTTCACTTTAGCTCGTCTCAGACAACAATTTGAGATATGAATTAGCGATATTGAATTTTCGTCTGTCCGACGTCTTTAACAGGAGGAGGTGAGATAAGACCTTTTGTATGTAAAGAGATGGCCTTGAGGGATTTCCTGACCACCAGAGACTGGGAGGTGGAAGGTGTTAAGATTGGGGGGAAGTTACATTGTGACTGGGATTAAGTACCATGTGACTTTATGTTTGATGTCCTGGGTATAAAAGGGACAGATGTGGGAAGATTCATTCTCTTTCTGTGTTTGGAAGATCGTTGGAGAATGTGAATAAAACTGACTTGAGAAATAAACTCAGCCTCGTCCTTCGCCATTCTCCACAATATAATAAATTTTTCTTTTTACACGCCTTTTGTAATCCTTTGGTTAACCATGGCTTATCGGCAAATTTATGTTTAAGCTTTTTCTTTACTAATGGACAATTTAGGTAACTTATTTTAGTTATAGTAATATTTGATTTTTTTATTGGTGTATTTTATAGAACGTTGAGTAAAGTAAAGATACAAGAGCAATGCAGGGCCGACTGTAGACCCGACTTCATCCGAGTCCATCGGAGTCCCTCCGAGTCCAGCTGAGCCGAGTGTGGCATCAGTAAGAACACAGCCGTTCCATTTCCAAGTTCGGTGAACTGTCTCCTACCTCCTCCGGAGTCAGGACTTCCAAGTCGAACTTGACAAGTCCTAACTCCCATCCACAAGACCGAACTTAGCGAACTTGGTATTGAGAAACGGCCTTGACTCTACTCCAACACAGGTGGCGGTAATGCACCTAAATCGCTGCCACACACCATTAATCAGAAGAAGAAGCTAGATTCCACCATGGTGAACATCTGTTTTCGTCATGATTCAACATGTATAAAAGTGATGCCGGATTATTCAGACTGTCTCTATGACTTATTCACATGATGACTCCGTGTGGCTGTTATTGAGATGTAAAGCGGTAACCGAAGAAAACCGTAAACCGTCTGATTCTCCAGTGGAGTTTAACACAGTAGCATGTTAGCCTGTTAGCTCTGGCTGGTCCCTCCATGAAGAAGGCTGCGGTTTTCCTCCTGAATGAGTCTCTTGGGTGCGGTGCTGCTCATGGTGTTCACATTCTCCACAATGCAATGCGCAACCGGCAACATCCGGTAGTTTGTTTACACTGGCTCACATGCATACACAATGGAGACAGAGTTCAAGATACGTCGAACTAAAGCCACAAATCAGGGTTCCAGATGCGTAGTACCTTTCTGTAGTAATCGCCAGGGTACAGACAAGGAACAGGTCATAGGAAGATCATACTGGAGGAGTCTACAGGAGGAGTCTGCTTTTACATTAACAACAGCTGGTGCTCTGATGTAACAGTGATCTCCCAACACTGTTCTCCCGACCTAGAATTTCTTTCCATTAACTGCAAGCCATTTTATTCCCCGCGGGAGTTCGCTTCATTCATCTTGATCGCTGCTTACATCCCTCCCGACACGGACACGTGCGAGGCTCAGCGCGCGCTCGCGGATCACATCCAACATGCAGAGTGGACTTTCCCGGACTCTCTGGTTATTGTGGTAGGCGACTTTAACCAGAGCAATCTGAGCCACGATCTCCCCCGATACAAACAGTTTATTAAATGCCCAACCAGAGGAGAGAACACACTGGATCACTGTTACACTACAGTGAAGGACACGTATCGCGCTGTTCCCCGTGCTGCACTCGGACTATCTGATCACGTGATGGTCCACCTCATCCCCACATACAGACAGAGACTGAAGCTCACTAAACCTGTTGTGACCACCATGAAGAAATTGACCAGTGAAGCTGGGGAGAAGCTGAACACGTGCATGGAAATAACTGACTGGGACATGTTTAGAGGAGGCGTGCTGGCCGGATCATAGCTGATCCTTCACACCCTGGTCACGTACTGTTTGCCCCCCTCCCCTCAGGTAGAAGACTTCGGTCCATTCAGACTAAAACCTCCCGGCACATGAACAGCTTCTTCCCCTCTACCATCAGACTGCTGAACACTAAGTGACTTATTGACTCTCGTGCACTATGTACAGCAGCTCAACCAGACTCATGTCAATCATCACTGTTTTACTGTTGCATTACCGACTGCACTATGTGGTACTCCACAATATCTGCTGCTCGCTAATATATTTAAAAACTGCTTTGACTAGTGTTACTCATTCTTATTCTGCACTTATTGCATGTTTTTTTTTTTTAGTTTTTTAGTTTATCTCTTTATCTTATGTTTTAATGTTGCAGCATTGCACCGAGACAAATTCCTAGTTTGTGTACTACATGAACAATGGCAATAAATCTGATTCTGATACTATAGGTTTCCCAGCGGTGAAAAAAACGCAGATCTTCGGCGAATTTGGGAGAGCAAAATCAGGCGTGAAGGATGGACTGCAAGTGCCAGTGACAGAATTTGTTCAGACCATTTTCAAGGAGGTAAGAGCACTGTTTGAATAATATATTTATCTATATTGTATTACCTGTTATTATTCAATAAAATATTAGCATTTAGTCCAATTTTAGGTTCCAAACTAATCACTGATCAAATCCAATACAAAGTTAACATAGTATCAATTTTCTTTATTTTATTAGTTAATATAGTCTTGTCAGACTTCTGCATTATAAATTATATAGTTGTATGTGTGTGTATTTTGTTTGTTTATTTACAGATATATATGTATTTGAACTTTATACATATATAATAAAGCTGTCAGTAACTACTGACACTGCCTCCTTTTTTTAATTTAAATTCTGGCATAATTAGTATCTGTTAAACTAATTTCTATTTTTAGCCAACAGGTGTACGCACACACAAGAAAGGTTCGCTGGGATATATTCCCACCACACCAAATATGACTATAAACTTGTGTCAAAGGCATATGGTGGCCGAGCCAGTGACAAACATATCACATTATCTAGTGACCACTTCCTGAATGCTTTGCCACTTAATTCTTCAGTTATGGCTGATAAGGGTTTCAATGTGTCAAGGGAACTTAGAGACAGGGGGGGTGAAACTGATTCTCCCTAACTACAAAGGTAGTGACCGGTCGCAGATGTCGGCGGAAGAAGCTGCAAACTGCGAGGCAATGTCGAGCACACGTATTCATGTTGAGAGAATTATCCAGAGAATACGAACATTTCACATTTTGGATGCCACTCTGAAAATTTCACAACAGGATGTGACAGAGCAAATGTTTACAGTTTGTGCCTACTTGTCTAATTTTCAAATGCCTGTTGTTAATATTCACAGTGTTCTAGCAAGTCCAGTATCAGAGTCTGAAAGTATCTTTGATTTCATTTAATTTGCTTTTTGCACAAGTGGGCAGCTATTTCTTGTAATCACTAGACAACACACTTAAAGACTGTAGTGAAGTAAAATAGTTTTTATTAGATTTCAGAAAAGGAATTTCAAGACATATACAATCAATATTTCTGTACAGCTGTATATAGGATATTGTGGAATGTTAGTCAAAACTGTATTATGTTTTTGTTAATAAATGTATCCACGGTCACTATGGTGTAAACTTTAAACAAAGATTTATTGTTTATATTGTGTATTGTATTTTTGTTCTAAATAAGAATTTGTAGTAATAAAGACCAGTTTATTCAACCTGACAAATCTGTATTAAATGCATACATGTATAACACAAAAAAAGGAATGTAATACCTACACAATCAATGCTAACATATGTGCACTTTTATAGTACAATCATGGAATGATAAGTCCATGGTAGAAACATCCGATGACTAGCTACAAAAAGCCAAAATGACTTGAAAGCTAAAAATATTTCTCATAAGAAGTACATTTGCATCATGACAAAAACTAATAACGTTTCTGAAAATGACTAGCTATTCACATGAATAAGAACATCACAGAAATTATAGCGCCATCCATCAAGAAATACTAAACATTCATGTAAACATTTGGACAATTCCTTACACAGGATATGCAAAACCACGGAATATCTTCATCTACCATGTCTTGGTTATAGTTCGCACATCTCCAGCATGACCAGGAATCACAGTTGCATGGACAGTCACACCCTACACTTGCATCCGAGTTGTCTGGCTTAATGTTCTCCGCTTCAGGCAGCTCCTTGTTGCAGGGTCCAACACACCGGACTGGCGCTGTGTTGTCTGTAGTCTCAGCACATGGGTCACCAACTGAATAAAGTGCATCCCAATGGCCACACTTTCTCTTCTTTCTCTCTGGTTCATCTGCTGTCTAGAATAATTTTGAATGGCATATGTAACTGTGTTCCTGCTTTATAAATTATTTCACATACAATAATAGGCTATTTATATACTTACCATGCCTTCAACTTCCCCTGGAATCAGTTGTGTGCCATCATGATTTGTGGTCGTTAAAGCCTAAAAAAGATAATGAAAGCAACATTTAATTAACTTTCCCTGTCATTTTCTGCTAGAATCCATACGGCATTATGCACCTGCAAGAAATGAGGAAAAGATGTCACATTGTGTATAGATAAATGTATGTATAATACTATATATATGTGTAACCACTAGTTGAAAATAAACGTTTAATGTACATCAACACTGAGCAGCTGATAACCTGCTGACATGCTCTCACATGGGTTCTGCCTCATGAGTCATGGGTGCAACTTACAACTTCTAAATATGTCACAAAAACACGCTGCATACGCGATTAGCATAGCATGGCATACAACCAAAACACAATAGAAAGCTCGAAAATATTACTAGGTATATTACTGCAGCTTGATATGTATAGAAAACTGTTTAACTTACCACAAATAAGTAAAAAATCGCTCCCCCGTTGCTAGATTCAAGCGTGTTTATGTTAGGCGCTGGGAAACCGGATGTTGCCAGTTGCGCGAGGAATTGTGGGATTGTGAAAGGAGCGAGAAGAAGGCTGCGGTTTTCCTCCTGAATGAGTCTCCTGGGTGCGGTGCTGCTCATGGTGTTTTCAGGAGAAAATAAGCACAGACGGACCTATATAGCCTTCATGTGGTCGGTGTCGGTGGTTCGGCTTCTGTTCTGCTCCTCATGGATGAATGACTGATGTAGCTCCGTGGAGACCTGCCATTGATGGTCTGTGCTGAGTGCTGGAGAACAAAGCACCGCCGTGGAAGTCCACGAGGACGAAGAGAAACGATGACTTCAGTTTCCACAGTAAAATCACGCAGACTAGGTATGTAGAACTAACGAGGCTTTGAGAAGCTTTGTTTGTTGTTTATTTCTTTACTCCTCGGGCAGAATGTGATTTTGACCAAAAACCAAACTTACAATTTTGAGAAAAAGCTGTTATATTCAAGGTACACTGTTTTAAGTTTACAAAAAGTCTAAAATTCATGACAAAAAAACCTCAACAACTTGACAGAAAAGTTACTAATTTATGAATTTCAAATGTCTTAAAATATTTCAGAAATGTAAACGACAAAGATTAGATTTCATCGGCAAATGTGTTATGTCAGAATAACACGAGACTGGATATATAGAGTGACGAGCCGCACCTCGGACACAGTCCAAGGACGGATAATTTTTTCACACATAAGGAGTTGTTCAGAACTCCTTATACAAAGATATAGAGTGATGATAATCAAGTCAGTGGCAGTAATGCACCTGCAAGTTGGTTGCCAACCGCCAGTCAAATCTAAAAAAAGAAGAACATGAGACTGGAGCCACATTCATCTGAGCACTGAGCTAACTTTATTATAAAAAACAAAAAAAAAAACAGCTTGTAGGGAGTTAGAAATAACGAAGCGATATGGCTTTATAAATCAAAGTTTAATATCAGCTTTCGCTCCCTAACATCTCATCTTGGTGCAGAAGCAGAATAAGAGGTCGAACACATTCAGACCTTCATACTTATACTTACACACAACAAAAGACATTGCATATCAAAGCTGACATCCCGCATTAACTTAATCCCCCATCCATTGTCCTCCGTCTCCTCCACCTGACCCAGAGAGGTCAGGGCGATCGATCTCCTCCATTGTCCTCTGTCTCCTCCAGCTGACCCTGGGAAGTCAGGGAGATCGATCTGGTCTCCACCGCTGTGACTCCGTATGCTCTTTGATCTTCACTGGCGGTCGAGACCTCTTGTCCTGTTCTGAGGCGTGAGGCCATTGCACATATGTAATCACTAAACATTCTAATATGCTTATACATATGTAGGTATGGGATATATGATTAATATAAACCACAGCCCCCCCCCCCCAAACGATTAAGAAAAGGACAATCAAAGTAAGTCTACAGTTTAAGATAATTTCTATGACATACTATACTGTTAAACCTCTTGACAGGGAAAACAAGGAAGAATCTTTCCAGCAGTCATGCTCCTGTAGAGAATTCAGTGGTAACCATAACAGTATAGTAATATCACAAATCAGCCTTAAAACTGTCACGGCACAATCTGATGAAACAGTTAACAACTCTTGGTTAATTTGCATCAGTCCCTGTGCTGTCTGGGTTTTAATCTTCTCCCGATTCTGCTGTGGGTCCGCTTTGGCGTCCTGGCGGGACCCTCCTGTAAGGAATCTGCAGCTTGGGGAGGAGAGTGGTTATTTGTTCCCTGCAGGGAGGTTGAGTCTTTTTTCTTGGGGGGTCTACCCTGCCGAGGTGCCCTCGCCACCCGTGCAGGTTCGTCTCTCAACAAGAAAGCAGGTTTAAGTCTGTCAATGCTGATTGTTTCTTTTCTGTCCCCTAAATCAAGCACAAAATGCTTATCACCAGGTTCCAGCACTCTGAATGGTCCATCGTATGGTGGACGGAAGGTTGGTTTTAAAGCTTCATGCCTAACAAAAACGAACTCGGCGTTTTTTAAAGCTTGGGGGACAAAAACCCGCGGAAAAGAGTGATGTGCCAGTCCGGGGAGAGTGTCCGGTCCGGTGCTGCCTAAAGGCCTCAGGGCTGGAAGATGCCCGGGCTCTGGGTTCTCTGGTAAAAACTCACCTGGGAGTCTGAGAGGTTGTGCAAAAACTAATTCTGCTGGGGAGGCGTCTAGATCCTCTTTAGGTGCAGAACGCAACCCCAAT
Source organism: Pholidichthys leucotaenia (assembly GCA_020510985.1). NCBI lineage: Eukaryota > Metazoa > Chordata > Actinopteri > Cichliformes > Pholidichthyidae > Pholidichthys > Pholidichthys leucotaenia. Next base: position 109,313,138 of record CM035841.1, on the reverse strand, counting down.
AAAACCCAGGGAAGTTTATTCACCCAATTTGTATCCGTTAGTGAGGCCCTGAGGGCGGCCTTTAAAGATCTGTGAAAACGCTCGCATAACCCATTAGCCTGAGGGTGATAAGCGGTGGTGCGGTGAATTGTCGCCCCTAAGCTGCTGGCCATGGCTGACCAAAGCTCTGAGACAAATTGAGGCCCCCTATCGGACGTGATGTCCGATGCACCAACACAAGCACGCAGAAAACCACCCACGTTACACTAGCAGCTCCCTGTCAAAAGTGCTGTATTTACGCTCGGTTTGGTTTAAAGATTTGCTAAAAAATGCTAAAGGTTGCCAGGTTCCGCCAACATGTTGCTCCACGACTGCCCCTATGGCCAGATCTGAAGCGTCTGTGGTTAACGCTATGCGGGCCGAGGGATCGGGGTGAACCAACAATGTGGCATTCGCTAGAGCACTTTTTACTTCCGCGAAGGCGTGTTTGCGCTCCAGGGTCCATTCGACCGCGTTGGAAGGCTTTTGTTTTCTGAGCGCGGCATAAAGGGGCTGCATGAGTTGAGCTGCGCGGGGGAGGAAACGGTTGTAAAAATTCACCATTCCCAAAAATTCTTGCAGCGATTTGACCGTTTGTGGTCGTGGAAAGTTCTTTACCGCGCGGACTTTGTCTGGCAATGGGACCGCCCCCTTCGGTGAAACTCTGTGTCCCAAAAAATCAATTTGTGACACGCCGAATTTGCATTTGGCTGGGTTGATTATTAACCCGTGCTCTTCTAGTTTCTGAAACACTGTAGTGAGGTGTTGTTCGTGTTCTTCCTCTGACGGGCTGGCTACCAGCATATCGTCGAGATAGACGAACACGAAGGGGAGGTCGCGTAATACCGCGTCCATCATACGCTGAAAGGTTTGAGCAGCGCCTTTGAGGCCGAACGGCATCCGCAAAAATTCAAAAAGACCGAAAGGGGTTATTACAGCCGTTTTAGGAATGTCTTCTGCTCGAACGGGGACTTGGTGATAGCCGCGGACCAGGTCTATTTTAGAAAAAATGCACACACCCGCCAGATGTAGTGAAAAATCTTGGATGTGAGGAATTGGGTAGCGGTCATGTGCTGTCGCATTGTTTAGTCTGCGGTAATCGCCGCAAGGTCTCCAAGAACCGTCGGTTTTCGGGACCATGTGGAGTGGCGATGCCCAGGGGCTTTTCGAGCATCTAATAATGCCTAATTTTTCCAGGGTGGCAAACTCGTCTCGTGCTATGGTGAGCTTGGTCGCGTCTAAGTGCTGAGCTTTGGCGAACACGGGTGGGCCTGTTGTGGGGATGAAGTGTTCAACCCTGTGTTTCGCTACTGTTGCTGAAAATTTTGGAACTGTGAGTGCTGGAAATTGGGTGAGGAGTTGGTCAAACTTACCTCCTGCTGTAGTGACGCTGGCCTGCACGGGTGGTGGAGAAACTCGAGCTGAGCAGGGGATAGAACTAACTAACTAACTAACTAACCTGCACTTATAAATATGTATTATTTAGAAGCAAATGACAGTGCATTAACCAAGCGCCTATTTGCTAGATCGACTAACAACCCATGTGCACACAAAAAGTCAGCGCCCAACAAGTTAAAACTCACCGCCACTACAATAAATGTCCATCTATAGTTGCGGCCGTGGATGCAAAGAGGCAGGCTCCTTTCACCGAAGGTGTCGATGATTGAGCTGTTGGCTGCCATCGCTCCATTTCCCCGGGGACCCATGGCCCGGTCTGCGTGGGAAGGGGTGATAAAACTCAGCTGAGCTCCGGTGTCGATCAGGAACTGTCTCCCGGTGTGTCCGTCAGTCACATACTGTAGCTTATTTTTCTCGCCGAGAGCCGCAGCTGTTAACGGTCTCTTGGCTTTGGTGTTTCCCGAACTTTTGAATTTGCAGGGGGGCACGCACTTGTACGCCCTCTCGGCGAAACGGTGGTGGTAATAGCAGATGTCGTTCCGCTTGCTGCGCCTTGGTCGTGCTGCCGCCATGGTGGGCGGGCTCTGCTCGGTTGCCTGTGGTTCTCCGCTGCTCTGGGCTTCCGCGCTGAGATCTGCGGATGCTGCTGTGGCCATCTGTTCCCTGCAGGCGTTGATGAGGCGCTGTGCTTCTCGGGCCAGCGCGCGGAAGTCTTGCTGGGTGCTGCACCGCATGTTGACCAGCGTCCCTCTCATGTGTGGCGGCAGAGTGCTGAGGAAGATGTGTTGGAAGAGGAAGTTGTCGTTGTCCTTTTCCTTGAGCTGCGGCATGTCCTCCATGAGGGCTTTGGGTCTGCATCCTCTGTGGCCGTAGATCGCCAGGATCCTCTCTGCTCTCTCCTCGGCTGAGGGGACGAAGTTCTCGACGATGGTCGCTTTAAGCTCTCTGTATTTGTCATGGGCGGGCGGCTGTTGGATTATGCTCCGCGCACATCTTGACGTGGCAGCGTCGAGTTTGGCGACGATGTGATAGAACTTCGTCTCGTCCGCCGTTATGCCCGCCAGTGCAAACTGAGCCTCAGCTTGCTGGAACCACGAGCTCGGGTCTTCTTGCCAGAATTTTGGCAGCTTGACGGTGACGGCGCTTGTGTGGGCCGTCCCTGATGTGTCCGTCGGGTGAAAGCGCCTTTCTTCTGCTCTCACGGCGGGGCTGGGGATGGTGCTCGGTTGAGCCCTCTCTGTAGCTTCTGCCATGGGGGAATGTCTTCCATCCGTTCCCCTGTCTGCATGGGCGCCGGCGCTTGCCTGGGTCGCCTCTGATGAGTTACTCGCGGGAGAACGTCTCTGTTCCATCCTCACGTCTGGTCACCAGTGTAGGGAGTTAGAAATAACGAAGCGATATGGCTTTATAAATCAAAGTTTAATATCAGCTTTCGCTCCCTAACATCTCATCTTGGTGCAGAAGCAGAATAAGAGGTCGAACACATTCAGACCTTCATACTTATACTTAGACACAACAAAAGACATTGCATATCAAAGCTGACATCCCGCATTAACTTAATCCCCCCTCCTTTGTCTTCCGTCTCCTCCACCTGACCCAGAGAGGTCAGGGCGATCGATCTCCTCCATTGTCCTCTGTCTCCTCCACCTGACCCTGGGAAGTCAGGGAGATCGATCTGGTCTCCACCGCTGCGACTCCGTATGCTCTTTGATCTTCGCTGGCGGTCGAGACCTCTTGTCCTGTTCTGAGGCGTGAGGCCATTGCACATATGTAATCGTAGGTCCTTCCTACCAACGGCTGTCAGACTGTACAACCTAAGCAGGGCTGCTCGCAGAGATAGCAAAAAGACGTAACAAACTAATAGTTTTTAAATGCAAAAGATGCAATAGACTTACACAATGGTCCCCTCCGGCATACAACTAGGAAAATACCGGTCGCTATGGAGGGTGAGAATATGTATGGGCACATAATCATACCATGTAGGATAACTAAGTAGAGGGTTATGCTGTTTCATCCCATCTAGCAACAATGCTCTGCACTGTGTGTGTTTATATATTTACATATTTATTCCATCTAGCTACAATGCTCAGCACTGGGTGTGTTCATATTTATATATCTATATATTTATTCCATCTAGCTACAATGCTCCGCACTGTGTTTTTATATATCTATATATTTATTCCATCTAGCTACAATGCTCCGCACTGTGTGTGTTTATATACTTACATATTTATTCCACCTAGCTGCAATGCTCCGTACTGTGGGTGTTTATATATTTACATATTTATTCCATCTAGCTACAATGCTCTGCACTGTGTGTTTATATATTCATATATTTATTCCATCCAGCTACAATGCTCTGCACTGTGTGTCTGTGTGTGTGTATATATATATTTTATAGTAATATGTACATATGTATATTAGCTGCTCTTGCTTGCTTGTTTTTTTTTTTTCTTGCCTTCTGATTGTTGCTCTGAGTGTTGCTATCCCTGTGCTGTTGCAATCCTGGAATTTCCCCGTTGTGGGACTAATAAAGGCTTATCTTATCTTATCTCTTATCTTATCTTATCTTATCACTAAACATTCTAATATGCTTATACATATGTAGGTATGGGATATATGACTAATATAAACCACACAGCTCAATATATTCCCAGCCATAGCCTGCCTGACGTCATCACCTACAACCCCCTGGCCAGGCTACGGCAAGCCCCAAATGTCAAATCCCCACACAACATTCCCCACCTCACAAAACACAAAGAACCCCCAGAACATGAGTAACAAATGTTGCTTCCTTTTCCTTTTTTTTTTCCTCAATTGAACATTCAAAACACAGTCAATTAAGTGGGATTTTGGGTAGACTACAAGAACGCCCCTTCATGTTGGGATGGATTATTCTGCCGCCCATTCCCAACATGCATTTGCCAACGCTGTCTTTAAAACATAGTCCTCCAGGTACCTGGGCCTCTGACGTGTTCTAGCTGAGCGCCCCTAGAAGGGGAACCTGCTCCAGGCGCCGTTGGCCACACCTACAAGTCCCCAGCCCCCCTATCCGATAAGCTCCAACCCACACCTGTCCGTTCCGCCGTAGCTCCTGGACTCTGGGCAGGCAAGGACTTCCTGAGTCAGCTGGAGTGCCACCGTGACCCATCCGAGAGTTCGAACGTGTCCCGGCCCTGCCGCCTCACGATCTGTAGAGGCCCAGTCCAGACAGGTTGCAGCTTATGCGTGCGGTTGGGGTGTTTTATCCAAACCTGATCCGACACCTCCAGTCCGTGGGCCCTCACCCTGAACTTCCTGTCAAACTGTCGTTTCATCTTTCGCTGTTGGGCAGTGACCTGGTCCTGTGGAGGGTCCGTGCTCCCTGGAGAAGGGGTCGTGGATGGTTTCAGTCGGTCCAGAGGCAGGTGGAGTTCGCGCCCCAGCATGAGTTTTGCCGGGGATCACCCTGTCGTAGCATGGGCCATTGCCCTGTAGTGGAGGAGTGTGCTCTGGAAGGCGTCCGGAAACGTGAAGTCATCTGCCAAGTGAGTCTTGTTGAAACGCTCCACGCCCCCATTGGCTTGGGGGTGATAGAACATGGTTTTGATGTGCTCCACGCCCCTACCACCCAAAAACTCCTCAAACGCTCCAGGGGTGAACTGTGGGCCATTGTCTGTAGTGATGGCATCCGGGACCCCCCATCTGGCGAACAGTGACGAGAGGAAACCAGTAACCACAGCCGCTGTGACTGAATTAGTGGGCAACACCTCCGGCCATTTGAAGAACAGATCGTAGACCACAAGCAGAAACTGGCTGTTCGGGGGTGCTGCATGCAGTTTGCCGCAGATGTCTAATTGGATGTGCTTCCAAGGGCCCTCCGAATACGGTAACTTTCGCAGGGGTTGGGGAAGTGGTGCGCCGGTCTTCCCGCTCTCCAAGCACGGGACACAGTTCTTTACCATAGTTTCATTGTCCTTATCAATACCAGGCCACCAAACTCAATCCCTGCAATGATGCTTCACCCTGACTGCACCCAGGTGACCCTCATGGAACATCGCCAGGACTCGTGATATCAGAGACACCGGGATCAACATGCAGTTCGTCTCGCTAGACACACACCATTCCATCAGCTCAGTTCATCCCTAAACTGGTGAAAAGGTGCCAGCTCACCCTGCACTTTTGCGGGCCAACCTCCTCTGATGACCGAGCACGGTTGCGACAACGTGGGGTCCCATTCCAATTCTGTCCAGAGCTCCTGGAGGGATACCATGTCCTGTAGGGGTCCGTGCAGCGTGTTGACCAGATCTGCCTCTGTGGGGTCATCACCGTGGTCGTCTGGTTATGCGGTGTTGGTCATGGCATGGAACAGGAGGTCCACCACTATGTTCTCTTTTCCAGGCGTTAACTGGGTAGTAAAGTTGTAGGCCCTCAGCCGCTCCGTCTACCTGTCGATCCGTAGGGGTCTGTGTCCTGAGCCCATCATCTCCAGTAGCATTGTCAGCACCCGGTGGTCCGTCAGCAGTGTGAAGTGGTGCCCGTAGAGGTAGATGTGCCACCATTCACATGCCCAGACACAAGCGAATGTTTCCCTCTCACCCATGGAATATTTCTGTTCAGCCACTGAAAGAGACCTCGACATGAATGCCACCGGGCACTTGGTACCATCTTGCACCTGAGACATAACTGCCCCCACTGACGAACCAGACGCATCACAGGTCACAAAAGACGGCCATTTTGGATCAAAGTGAGCCAACACTGGAAGGGAGGTGAGTTGGGACTTCAGCCTAGTGACTGCCCCTGAGCAGGCCGGGGTCCACTGCCATGGTGCATCCTGTTTCAGAAGAGCCTGGAGCGGTTCATTTGTCTCTGAATAATGGGGAATAAATCGTCTGTAAAAGTTCACCATGCCCAAAAATGAGGAAATTTGTGCGGGTGTTGTGGGATCCTGGAGATGCAGGGCCACCTCCACGTTCGAGTGCAGGGGCCTCAGACCCTCTGCTGCCTGCCGAAATCCCACAAACTCGATGGAGTCCACCGTGAAAATGCACTTTTCCCCATTCAGTGTGACTCCGTGGTCCAGTAGCATCTCGATCGCTCGTCCCAAACGACCATCGTGCTCCTCCCGCGATGCATCGTGGACCACAATGTCATCCAGGTACGCCACCATACCCTTGAGTCTGGCCAGAATCGTGGACATGACCTTCTGAAAGCAGGTAGGCGCTGAGCTCAGACCCAAAGGCATGTGGGTGTTCCTGAAAACGCCCATGTGGGTCACAAACGCTGTCTGGTTCTTGCTGGCTGGGTGAAGAGGCACTTGCAGGTAACCCTGGTGGAGATCCAGTTTTCCAGTTTTTCCAGTTCCACCCTTGAGCTGCTGAATGCTGTGGTGAGTTCTTCCATCGTAGTGAGCAGGTATTTGTCCGGCACAATCACCTTATTCACTATCCTAAGGTCAATACACGGCTGGACGCCGCCCGTCTTCTTCCTGGCCACCACGATGTTTGATATCCAGGGTGAAGCGTCCACCCTCTTGATGATGCCAGCTTTGAGCATTCTATTCAGTTCCACCATAACATCATCCACCAGAGTGAGGGGTAGCCGCCATAATGGTTGGATTTTCTGCGTCACGCTTGGGTCGATGAGCGGGCGGTGGTAGAATGCCTTGATGCATCCAAGGCCCACAAACAACACCGGCCAGCGGACATGCCATTCAGGGAACACCGTCAGCACCGTTGAGCTCTCTGGGTCCGTGATGGAGAATCCCAGTTCCCTCAGCAGGTTGATTCCCAGCAAGTTGGCTCCCTGGCGCGAAACCTGGAAGGTGAGCGTGGGAACAATCTTTAACCCACATTTCACCGAGAAGCTGACTGTGCCCGCCATTTCAATTTCAGTGTGGCTTTGCCCAAACATTTTCACTGCCCCTGCATTGATGATTTTTCCTGGGAAAAGTCTTTTCAATGTAGCCATACTTAATATGGACTTACCGGCTCCTGAGTCCACCATAAGCGGCACATCAACTCCGTCCAGCTGCAGGACATACCACTTTAACGGTCCCTTCTTTGCGCCCGCGACACACACCTGCGTCACACTCTCAGGCTCCGCCACCGATGGTTTAGTAGTGATGGTACAGGCCCTGTCTCGTGCCACAGTCCGCTGCCTTCTGGCCCAGCTGGGCGGTGGGCTCAACCCACCTAGTCAGTTCAACCACCTTCTCTAGCGTGAGGACATCCACAGTCAGCGTCAGCTTGTCTCTCAGCCACCCGCTGTTCATACCGTGGGCTACCTTGTCCCGGACCACCTCCTCCTCGATAGGCCCAAAGGTGCACTCCCTTGCTAAGCTACGTAGTCCCATAATGAAGGATTGGGTGGACTCTCCAGCTCACTGTCGGCGGTCAAAAAATTTATATCTTTGCACCGTGATGTTGAAACAGTCCCTGAAGAAATTGTCCATTAAGTCCAAACCTTCCTTCAGCGAGCTGTTGCCACCTAGCCCAAAAAATATCCATTGGCCCTCCTCACCAAGGCAGTGAACAAGTAGGCTCCTCTGTGTCCCTTCATTGGCGCCGCTCAGACCGGCCGCGGCTACATACACCTCGAATGTCTCCCACCAGCGGACCCATGGTATGGCTGGCATGCCCGGAGACTGCAGAAATGGAGGTGGCGGTCTAATGCACGCTCCCATGGTTTATTCTCGTCGCCAAATGTTCTGTCGGAATAACATGAGACTGGAGCCGCATTCAACTGAGCACTGAACTAACTTCATTATAGAAATCACAGCTCAATATATTCCCAGCTGTAGCCTGCCTGACGTCATCACCCACAACCCCCTGGCCAGGCTACAGCAAGCCCCAAATGTCAAATCCCCACCCAACAAAATGTCTGTAAATTTAAAAAAAAAAAAAAAAATCTACAGGGAAAGCTTTCTTGTTGAGAGTAACAAGGCAGTCAGAAACAGCAGACTTTGGCCCCGCTGTCATGGACCGCCATTATCAATTCCACCTGACTGCAGTGTTTCACAGCACGCCGATATAGTGTTTCCACTAGAGGTGCAGTGGGTCTGTGTTGCTGAAGACACGTTTATCTAAGAGGCTTCATAGGATGAACTTTGTCTTTGTGTCATAACCATATTCCAACGCCTTTCTTGTGTCTCTTTGTCCTTCCAGATGTCCCACAGCAAAATGACTTTAACCAGGAGGAGGTTCTGGATGAGCAGCAGCTTCTAAACCAGGAGAGAGACTTTATTGTTGTTCAGGTGGGAGCAGATTGTTCCCAGATTAAAGATGAACAGGAGGACGTCTGCATCAGTCAGGGGGGAGAGCAGTTTGGACTGAAGCAGGAGACCCAAACCTTTGAAGGTCGGTGCAGGTCAAGGTTCCACTCAGTGATTGATGAGACAGAAGAAGTGAACTGAAAAATGACATGAGAGTAGTCAACGTGAGGAAAGACAAAGTAGTTATAGATTAAAAAAGTTCTTACAAAAAAGAAAAAATGATGTGACCCTGACCTCTGACTATGAATGAATGTTTATTTTTTGAACATAGTGCAGCATTCCAACCAAAATACAATATAAAAACTACTAAGAAAACAAATGGAACAAAATAAGAATAAAGTAAACAAAAAAACCAAAACAAAACATTGGCACTTTTCTGTGTTCAAAAAAAGGAGTGGGAAGAAATTGACATTTGTTGGATTCCACCCCTTTCTCCATACACCAACTCATCTATGTAAATTTCTTTCATCGAGCAGTAATACATATAATAAACTATACTATCTTCAATATAAACAATCATAATGATGCTAATAATATACCATTTTCGATATTTATAGTAGTAATGGCCAGATGAGGCTTTCTTGAAGGCTTGACCAAAAACCAAACTTACAATTTTGAGAAAAAGCTGTTATATTCAAGGTACACTGTTTTAAGTTTACAAAAAGTCTTAAAATTCATGACAAAAAAACCTCAACAACTTGACAGAAAAGTTACTAATTTATGAATTTCAAATGTCTTAAAAAATTTCAGAAATGTAAACGACAAAGATTAGATTTCATCGGCAAATGTGTTATGTCAGAATAACACGAGACTGGATATATAGAGTGACGAGCCGCACCTCGGACACAGTCCAAGGACGGATAATTTTTTCACACATAAGGAGTTGTTCAGAACTCCTTATACAAAGATGTAGAGTGATGATAATCAAGTCAGTGGCAGTAATTCACCTACAAGTTGGTTGCCAACCGCCAGTTAAATCTAAAAGAAGAAGAAGAAGAACATGAGACTGGAGCCGCATTCATCTGAGCACTGAGCTAACTTTATTATAAAAAAAAAACAAAAAACCAGCTCAATATATTCCCAGCCATAGCCTGCCTGACGTCATCACCTACAACCCCCTGGCCAGGCTACGGCAAGCCCCAAATGTCAAATCCCCACCCAACATTCCCCACCTCACAAAACACAAAGAACCCCCAGAACATGAGTAACAAATGTTTCCTTTTTTTCTTCCTCAATTGAACATTCAAAACTCAGTCAATTAAGTGGGAGTCTGGGTAGACTACAAGAACGCCCCTTCATGTTGGGATGGATTATTCTGCCGCCCATTCCCAACATGCATTTGCCAACGCTGTCTTTAAAACATAGTCCTCCAGGGACCTGGGCCTCTGACGTGTTCTAGCTGAGCGCCCCTAGAAGGGGAACCTGCTCCAGGCGCCGTTGGCCACACCTACGAGTCCCCAGCCCCCCTATCCGATAAGCTCCAACCCACACCTGTCCGTTCCGCCGTAGCTCCTAGACTCTGGGCAGGCAAGGACTTCCTGAGTCAGCTGGAGTGCCACCGTGACCCGTCCAAGAGCTCAAACGTGTCCCGGCCCTGCCGCCTCACGATCTGTAGAGGCCCAGTCCAGACAGGTTGCAGCTTATGCGTGCGGCTGGGGTGTTTTATCCAAACCTGATCCGACACCTCCAGTCCGTGGGCCCTCACCCTGAACTTCCTGTCAAACTGTCATTTCATCTTTCGCTGTTGGGCAGTGACCTGGTCCTGTGGAGGGTCCGTTCTCCCTGGAGAAGGGGTCGTGGATGGTTTCAGTCGGTCCAGAGGCAGGTGGAGTTCGCGCACCAGCATGAGTTTTGCCGGGGATCACCCTGTCATAGCATGGGCCATTGCCCTGTAGTGGAGGAGTGTGCTCTGGAAGGCGTCCGGAAACGTGAAGTCGTCTGCCAAGTGAGTCTTGTTGAAACGCTCCACGCCCCCATTGGCTTGGGGGTGATAGAACATGGTTTTGATGTGCTCCACGCCCCTACCACCCAAAAACTCCTCAAATGCCCCAGAGGTGAACTGTGGGCCATTGTCTGTAGTGATGGCATCCGGGACCCCCCATCTGGCGAACAGTGACGAGAGGAAACCAGTAACCACAGCCGCTGTGACTGAATTAGTGGGCAACACCTCTGGCCATTTGGAGAACAGATCGTAGACCACAAGCAGAAACCGGCTGTTCGGGGGTGCTGCATGCAGTTTGCCGCAGATGTCTAATTGGATGTGCTTCCAAGGGCCCTCCGGATACGGTAACGTTCGCAGGGGTTGGGGAAGTGGTGCGCCGGTCTTCCTGCTCTCCAAGCACGGGACACAGTTCTTTACCATAGTTTCATTGTCCTTACCAGTACCAGGCCACCAAACTCAATCCCTGCAATGCTGCTTCACCCTGACTGCACCCAGGTGACCCTCATGGAACATCGCCAGGACTCGTGATATCAGAGACACCGGGATCAACGTGCAGTTCGTCTCGCTAGACACACACCATTCCATCAGCTCAGTTCATCCCTAAACTGGTGAAAAGGTGCCAGCTCACCCTGCACTTTCGCGGGCCAACCTCCCCTGATGACCGAGCACGGTTGCGACAACGTGGGGTCCCATTCCAATTCTGTCCGGAGCTCCTGGAGGGATACCATGTCCTGTAGGGGTCCGTGCAGCGTGTTGACCAGATCTGCCTCTGTAGGGTCATCACCGTGGTCATCTGGTTATGCGGTGTTGGTCAAGGCATGGGACAGGAGGTCCACCACTATGTTCTCTTTTCCAGGGGTGAACTGGGTAGTAAAGTTGTAGGCCCTCAGCCGCTCTGTCCACCTGTCGATCCGTAGGGGTCTGTGTCCTGAGCCCGTCGTCTCCAGTAGCATTGTCAGCACCCGGTGGTCTGTCAGCAGTGTGAGGTGGCGCCCGTAGAGGTAGATGTGCCACCATTCACATGCCCAGACACAGGCAAATGCTTCCCTCTCACCCATGGCATATTTCTGTTCAGCCACTGAAAGAGACCTCGACATGAATGCCACCGTGCACTTGGTACCGTCTTGCACCTGAGACATAACTGCCCCCACTGCCGAACCAGACGCATCACAGGTCACAAAAGACAGCCATTTTGGATCAAAGTGAGCCAACACTGGAGGGGAGGTGAGTTGGGACTTCAGCCTAGTGACTGCCCCTGAGCAGGCCGGGGTCCACTGCCACGGTGCATCCTGTTTCAGAAGAGCCTGGAGCGGTTCAGTTGTCTCTGAATAATGGGGAATAAATCGTCTGTAAAAGTTCACCATGCCCAAAAATGAGGAAATTTGTGCGGGTGTTGTGGGATCCTGGAGATGCAGGACCACCTCCACGTTCGAGTGCAGGGGCCTCAGACCCTCTGCTGCCTGCCGGAATCCCACAAACTCGATGGAGTCCACCGTGAAAATGCACTTTTTCCCATTCAGTGTGACTCCGTGGTCCAGTAGCATCTCGATCACTCGTCCCAAACGACCATCGTGCTCCTCCCGCAATGCATCGTGGACCACAATGTCATCCAGGTACGCCACCACACCCTTGAGTCTGGCCAAAATCGTGGACATGACCTTCTGAAAGCAGGTACGCGCTGAGCTCAGACCAAAAGGCATGTGGGTGTACCTGAAAACGCCCATGTGGGTCACAAACGCTGTCTGGTTCTTGCTGGCTGGGTGAAGAGGCACTTGCAGGTAACCCTGGTGGAGATCCAGTTTTCCAGTTTTTCCAGTTCCACCCTTGAGCTGCTGAATGCTGTGGTGAGTTCTTCCATCGTAGGGAGCAGGTATTTGTCCGGCACAATTGCCTTATTCACTATCCTAAGGTCAATACACGGCTGGACGCCGCCCGTCTTCTTCCTGGCCACCACGATGTTTGATATCCAGGGTGAAGCGTCCACCCTCTTGATGATGCCAGCTTTGAGCATTCTATTCAGTTCCACCGTAACATCATCCACCAGAGTGAGGGGTAGCCGCCATAATGGTTGGATTTTCTGCGTCACGCTTGGGTCGATGAGCGGGCGGTGGTAGAATGCCTTGATGCATCCAAGGCCCACAAACAACACCGGCCAGCGGACATGCCATTCGGGGAACACCGTCAGCACCGTTGAGCTCTCTGGGTCCGTGATGGAGAATCCCAGTTCCCTCAGCAGGTCGATTCCCAGCAAGTTGGCTCCCTGGCGCGAAACCTGGAAGGTGAGCGTGGGAACAATCTTTAACCCACATTTCACCGAGAAGCTGACTGTGCCCGCCATTTCAATTTCAGTGTGGCTTTGCCCAAACATTTTCACCGCCCCTGCATTGATGATTTTTCCTGGGAAAAGTCTTTTCAATGTAGCCACACTTAATATGGACTTACCAGCTCCTGAGTCCACCATAAGCGGCACATCAACTCCGTCCAGCTGCAGGACATACCACTTTAACGGTCCCTTCTTTGCGCCTGCTACACACACCTGCGTCACACTCTCAGGCTCCGCCACCGATGGTGCCACAGTCTGCTGCCTTCTGGGCACTGGCAGGCCCAGCTGGGCGGTGGACTCAACCCGCCTAGTCAGTTCAACCACCTTCTCTAGCATGAGGACATCCGCAGTCAGCGTCAGCTTGTCTCTCAGCCACTCGCTGTTCATACCGTGGGCTAGCTTGTCCCGGACCACCTCCTCCTCGATAGGCCCAAAGGTGCACTCCCTTGCTAAGCTACGTAGTTCCATAATGAAGGATTGGGTGGACTCTCCAGCTCGCTGTCGGCGGTCAAAAAATTTATATCTTCGCACCGTGATGTTGGAACAGTCCCTGAAGAAATGGTCCATTAAGTCCAAACCTTTCTTCAGTGAGCTGTTGCCACCTAGCCCAAAAAATATCCTTTGGCCCTCCTCACTGAGGCAGTGAACAAGTAGGCTCCTCTGTGTCCCTTCATTGGCGCTGCTCAGACCGGCCGCGGCTACATACACCTCGTATGTCTCCTACCAGCGGACCCATGGTATGGCTGGCATGCCCGGAGACTGCAGAAATGGAGGTGGCGGTCTAATGCACGCTCCCATGGTTTATTCTCGTCGCCAAATGTTCTGTCGGAATAACATGAGACTGGAGCCGCATTCAACTGAGCACTGAACTAACTTCATTATAGAAATCACAGCTCAATATATTCCCAGCTGTAGCCCGCCTGACGTCATCACCCACAACCCCCTGGCCAGGCTACACCAAGCCCCAAATGTCAAATCCCCACCCAACAAAATGTCTGTAAATTTAAAAAAAAAAAAAAAAAAATCTACAGGGAAAGCTTTCTTGTTGAGAGTAACAAGGCAGTCAGAAACAGCAGACTTTGGCCCCGCTGTCATGGACCGCCATTATCAATTCCACCTGACTGCAGTGTTTCACAGCACGCCGATATAGTGTTTCCACTAGAGGTGCAGTGGGTCTGTGTTGCTGAAGACACGTTTATCTAAGAGGCTTCATAGGATGAACTTTATGTCTTTGTGTCATAACCATATTCCAACACCTTTCTTATGTCCCTTTGTCCTTCCAGATGTCCCACAGCAAAATGACTTTAACCAGGAGGAGGTTCTCAATGAGCAGCAGCTTCTAAACCAGGAGAGAGACTTTATTGTTGTTCAGGTGGGAGCAGATTGTTCCCAGATTAAAGATGAACAGGAGGACGTCTGCATCAGTCAGGGGGGAGAGCAGTTTGGACTGAAGCAAGAGACCCAAACCTTTGAAGGTCGGTGCAGGTCAAGGTTCCACTCAGTGAATGATGAGGCAGAAGAAGTGAACTGAAAAATGACATGAGAGTAGTCAATGTGAGGAAAGACAAAGTAGTTGTAGATCAAAAAGTTCATACAAAAAAGAAAAAATGATGTGACCCTGACCTCTGGCTATGAATGAATGTTTATTTTTTGAACATAGTGCAGCATTCCAACCAAAATACAATATAAAAACTACTAAGAAAACAAATGGAACAAAATAAGAATAAAGTAAACAAAAAAACCAAAACAAAACATTGGCACTTTTCTGTGTTCAAAAAAAGGAGTGGGAAGAAATTGACATTTATTGGATTCCACCCCTTTCTCCATACACCAAATCATCTATGTAAATTTCTTTCATCGAGCAGTAATACATATAATAAACTTAATATACTGTCTTCAATATAAACAATCATAATGATGCTAATAATATACCATTTTCGATATTTATAGTAGTAATGGCCAGATGAGGCTTTCTTGAAGGCTTGACCAAAAACCAAACTTACAATTTTGAGAAAAAGCTGTTATATTCAAGGTACACTGTTTTAAGTTTACAAAAAGTCTAAAATTCATGACAAAAAAACCTCAACAACTTGACAGAAAAGTTACTAATTTATGAATTTCAAATGTCTTAAAATATTTCAGGAATGTAAACGACAAAGATTAAATTTCATCGGCAAATGTGTTATGTCAGAATAACACGAGAC
Organism: Pholidichthys leucotaenia; assembly: GCA_020510985.1. Lineage (NCBI taxonomy): Eukaryota > Metazoa > Chordata > Actinopteri > Cichliformes > Pholidichthyidae > Pholidichthys > Pholidichthys leucotaenia. The sequence goes on along the minus strand of CM035841.1, from coordinate 109,298,001 downwards.
TGGATATATAGAGTGACGAGCCGCACCTCGGACACAGTCCAAGGACGGATAATTTTTTCACACATAAGGAGTTGTTCAGAACTCCTTATACAAAGATGTAGAGTGATGATAATCAAGTCAGTGGCAGTAATTCACGTACAAGTTGGTTGCCAACCGCCAGTCAAATCTAAAAGAAGAAGAAGAAGAAGAAGAAGAACATGAGACTGGAGCCACATTCATCTGAGCACTGAGCTAACTTTATTATAAAAAAAAAACAAAACAGCTCAATATATTCCCAGCCATAGCCTGCCTGACGTCATCACCTACAACCCCCCCTGGCCAGGCTACGGCAAGCCCCAAATGTCAAATCCCCACCCAACATTCCCCACCTCACAAAACACAAAGAACCCTCAGAACATGAGTAACAAATGTTGTTTCCTTTTTTTTTCCCTCAATTGAACATTCAAAACTCAGTCAATTAAGTGGGAGTCTGGGTAGACTACAAGAACGCCCCTTCATGTTGGGATGGATTATTCTGCCGCCCATTCCCACCATGCATTTGCCAACGCTGTCTTTAAAACATAGTCCTCCAGGTACCTGGGCCTCTGACGTGTTCTAGCTGAGCGCCCCTAGAAGGGGAACCTGCTCCAGGCGCCGTTGGCCACACCTACGAGTCCCCAGCCCCCCTATCCGATAAGCTCCAACCCACACCTGTCCGTTCCGCCGTAGCTCCTAGACTCTGGGCAGGCAAGGACTTCCTGAGTCAGCTGGAGTGCCACCGTGACCCGTCCGAGAGATCGAACGTGTCCCGGCCCTGCCGCCTCACGATCTGTAGAGGCCCAGTCCAGACAGGTTGCAGCTTATGCGTGCGGTTGGGGTGTTTTATCTAAACCTGATCCGACACCTCCAGTCCGTGGGCCCTCACCCTGAACTTCCTGTCAAACTGTCGTTTCATCTTTCGCTGTTGGGCAGTGACCTGGTCCTGTGGAGGGTCCGTGCTCCCTGGAGAAGGGGTCGTGGATGGTTTCAGTCGGTCCAGAGGCAGGTGGAGTTCGCGCCTCAGCATGAGTTTTGCCGGGGATCACCCTGTCGTAGCATGGGCCATTGCCCTGTAGTGGAGGAGTGTGCTCTGGAAGGCGTCCGGAAACGTGAAGTCGTCTGCCAAGTGAGTCTTGTTGAAACGCTCCACGCCCCCATTGGCTTGGAGGTGATAGAACATGGTTTTGATGTGCTCCACGCCCCTACCACCCAAAAACTCCTCAAACGCCCCAGAGGTGAACTGTGGGCCATTGTCTGTAGTGATGGCATCCGGGACCCCCCATCTGGCGAACAGTGACGAGAGGAAACCAGTAACCACAGCCGCTGTGACTGAATTAGTGGGCAACACCTCTGGCCATTTGGAGAACAGATCGTAGACCACAAGCAGAAACCGGCTGTTCGGGGGTGCTGCATGCAGTTTGCCGCAGATGTCTAATTGGATGTGCTTCCAAGGGCCCTCCGGATATGGTAACGTTCGCAGGGGTTGGGGAAGTGGTGCGCCGGTCTTCCTGCTCTCCAAGCACGGGACACAGTTCTTTACCATAGTTTCATTGTCCTTATCAGTACCAGGCCACCAAACTCAATCCCTGCAATGCTGCTTCACCCTGACTGCACCCAGGTGACCCTCATGGAACATCGCCAGGACTCGTGATATCAGAGACACCGGGATCAACGTGCAGTTCGTCTCGCTAGACACACACCATTCCATCAGCTCAGTTCATCCCTAAACTGGTGAAAAGGTGCCAGCTCACCCTGCACTTTCGCGGGCCAACCTCCCCTGATGACCGAGCACAGTTGCGACAACGTGGGGTCCCATTCCAATTCTGTCCGGAGCTCCTGGAGGGATACCATGTCCTGTAGGGGTCCGTGCAGCGTGTTGACCAGATCTGCCTCTGTGGGGTCATCACCGTGGTCATCTGGTTATGCGGTGTTGGTCATGGCATGGGACAGGAGGTCCACCACTATGTTCTCTTTTCCAGGGGTGAACTGGGTAGTAAAGTTGTAGGCCCTCAGCTGCTCTGTCCGCCTGTCGATCCGTAGGGGTCTGTGTCCTGAGCCCGTCGTCTCCAGTAGCATTGTCAGCACCCGGTGGTCTGTCAGCAGTGTGAGGTGGCGCCCTTAGAGGTAGATGTGCCACCATTCACATGCCCAGACACAGGCAAATGCTTCCCTCTCACCCATGGCATATTTCTGTTCAGCCACTGAAAGAGACCTCGACATGAATGCCACCGGGCACTCGGTACCGTCTTGCACCTGAGACATAACTGCCCCCACTGCCGAACCAGACGCATCACAGGTCACAAAAGACGGCCATTTTGGATCAAAGTGAGCCAACACTGGAGGGGAGGTGAGTTGGGACTTCAGCCTAGTGACTGCCCCTGAGCAGGCCGGGGTCCACTGCCACGGTGCATCCTGTTTCAATTCAATTCAATTCAATTCAACTTTATTTATATAGCGCCATTTCACAACAACAGTCATCTCATAGCACTATCAACTGTAGGGGGGACCCCCACAGTTGCAGAAAGACCCCAGCAATCAGAAGAGCCTGGAGCGGTTCAGTTGTCTCTGAATAATGGGGAATAAATCGTCTGTAAAAGTTCACCATGCCCAAAAATGAGGAAATTTGTGCGGGTGTCGTGGGATCCTGGAGATGCAGGACCACCTCCACGTTCGAGTGCAGGGGCCTCAGACCCTCTTCTGCCTGCCGGAATCCCACAAACTCGATGGAGTCCACCGTGAAAATGCACTTTTCCCCATTCAGTGTGACTCCGTGCTCCTGTAGCATCTCGATCACTCGTCCCAAACGACCATCGTGCTCCTCCCGCAATGCATCGTGGACCACAATGTCATCCAGGTACACCACCACACCCTTGAGTCTGGCCAAAATCGTGGACATGACCTTCTGAAAGCAGGTAGGCGCTGAGCTCAGACCAAAAGGCATGTGGGTGTACCTGAAAACGCCCATGTGGGTCACAAACGCTGTCTGGTTCTTGCTGGCTGGGTGAAGAGGCACTTGCAGGTAACCCTGGTGGAGATCCAGTTTTCCAGTTTTTCCAGTTCCACCCTTGAGCTGCTGAATGCTGTGGTGAGTTCTTCCATCGTAGGGAGCAGGTATTTGTCCGGCACAATCACCTTATTCACTATCCTAAGGTCAATACACGGCTTGACGCCGCCCGTCTTCTTCCTGGCCACCATGATGTTTGATATCCAGGGTGAAGCGTCCACCCTCTTGATGATGCCAGCTTTGAGCATTCTATTCAGTTCCACCGTAACATCATCCACCAGAGTGAGGGGTAGCCGCCATAATGGTTGGATTTTCTGCGTCACGCTTGGGTCGATGAGCGGGCGGTGGTAGAATGCCTTGATGTATCCATGCCCACAAACAACACCGGCCAGCAGACATGCCATTCGGGGAACACCATCAGCACCGTTGAGCTCTCTGGGTCCGTGATGGAGAATCCCAGTTCCCTCAGCAGGTCGATTCCCAGCAAGTTGGCTCCCTGGCGCGAAACCTGGAAGGTGAGCGTGGGAACAATCTTTAACCCACATTTCACCGAGAAGCTGACTGTGCCCGCCATTTCAATTTCAGTGTGGCCTTACCCAAACATTTTCACCGCCCCTGCATTGATGATTTTTCCTGGGAAAAGTCTTTTCAATGTAGCCACACTTAATATGGACTTACCAGCTCCTGAGTCCACCATAAGCGGCACATCAACTCCGTCCAGCTGCAGGACATACCACTTTAACGGTCCCTTCTTTGCGCCCGCTACACACACCTGCGTCACACTCTCAGGCTCCGCCACCGATGGTGCCACAGTCTGCTGCCTTCTGGGCACTGGCAGGCCCAGCTGGGCGGTGGACTCAACCCGCCTAGTCAGTTCAACCACCTTCTCTAGCGTGAGGACATCCGCAGTCAGCGTCAGCTTGTCTCTCAGCCACTCGCTGTTCATACCGTGGGCTAGCTTGTCCCAGACCACCTCCTCCTCGATAGGCCCAAAGGTGCACTCCCTTGCTAAGCTACGTAGTTCCATAATGAAGGATTGGGTGGACTCTCCAGCTCGCTGTCGGCAGTCAAAAAATTTATATCTTCGCACCCTGAAGTTGGAACAGTCCCTGAAGAAATGGTCCATTAAGTCCAAACCTTCCTTCAGCGAACTGTTGCCACCTAGCCCAAAAAATATCCATTGGCCCTCCTCACCGAGGCAGTGAACAAGTAGGCTCCTCTGTGTCCCTTCATTGGCGCTGCTCAGACCGGCCGCGGCTACATACACCTTGAATGTCTCCCACCAGCGGACCCATGGTATGGCTGGCATGCCCGGAGACTGCAGAAATGGAGGTGGCGGTCTAATGCACGCTCCCATGGTTTATTCTCGTCGCCAAATGTTCTGTCGGAATAACATGAGACTGGAGCCGCATTCAACTGAGCACTGAACTAACTTCATTATAGAAATCACAGCTCAATATATTCCCAGCTGTAGCCCGCCTGACGTCATCACCCACAACCCCCTGGCCAGGCTGCAGCAAGCCCCAAATGTCAAATCCCCACCCAACAAAATGTCTGTAAATTTAAAAAAAAATCTACAGGGAAAGCTTTCTTGTTGAGAGTAACAAGGCAGTCAGAAACAGCAGACTTTGGCCCCACTGTCATGGACCGCCATTATCAATTCCACCTGACTGCAGTGTTTCACAGCACACCGATATAGTGTTTCCACTAGAGGTGCAGTGGGTCTGTGTTGCTGAAGACATGTTTATCTAAGAGGCTTCATAGGATGAACTTTATGTCTTTGTGTCATAACCATATTCCAACACCTTTCTTGTGTCCCTTTGTCCCTCCAGATGTCCCACAGCAAAATGACTTTAACCAGGAGGAGGTTCTGGATGAGCAGCAGCTTCTAAACCAGGAGAGAAACTTTATTGTTGTTCAGGTGGGAGCAGATTGTTCCCAGATTAAAGATGAACAGGAGGACGTCTGCATCAGTCAGGGGGGAGAGCAGTTTGGACTGAAGCAGGAGACCCAAACCTTTGAAGGTCGGTGCAGGTCAAGGTTCCACTCAGTGATTGATGAGACAGAAGAAGTGAACTGAAAAATGACATGAGAGTAGTCAACGTGAGGAAAGACAAAGTAGTTATAGATTAAAAAAGTTCTTACAAAAAAGAAAAAATGATGTGACCCTGACCTCTGACTATGAATGAATGTTTATTTTTTGAACATAGTGCAGCATTCCAACCAAAATACAATATAAAAAATACTAAGAAAACAAATGGAACAAAATAAGAATAAAGTAAACAAAAAATAAAACATTGGCACTTTTCTGTGTTCAAAAAAAGGAGTGGGAAGAAACATTTATTGGATTCCACCCCTTTCTCCATACACCAAATCATCTATGTACATTTCTTTCATCGAGCAGTAATACATATAATAAACCTAATATACTATCTTCAGTATAAACAATCATAATGATGCTAATAATATACCATTTTCGATATTTATAGTAGTAATGGCCAGATGAGGCTTTCTTGAAGGCTTGAAGCTTTTCATCAAATTGGTTCATATGGATGAAGCCTCATGTGAAACTTCATTTGCTCTACTAGGCCAGCTAGTGGACAAAACGTATACAACATTCAGATTTTTACAAGGGCATTATTGGTTTAACCCCTTGCACTCTGGTCAATTTCCCTAAAAACGCCAAAAAATAACATACCCAAAGTAAATCAAAAGCTGTTCTTCAACCCTTTGCAGCATCTTCATGGGGTTGGTCCCATTTAAAAGAAAACACTTTGAGACTTCCGGTCTGGACGCCATGGCGATAGCAGCTTAACGCTGAAGCTCCCAGACCCAATCCAAGAAAATATCTTGAAAATCAGATTTAACGGATTTTTGGAAGAGTGAAAATCAAAAGACAAAATCATCATGTCTAAAGGCAGGGATGAGAATCTTCCTCGGATCCGAGGAATTTCTCGTATTTGATCATGTCTCGGGTCATTCTCGTGAATCGTCTAAATTTGAGGAGAAATTTTTTTTTTGGGGGGGGGGGGTCTGGCGGCGAGTCGTATTTTTGATCGGCTGTGAAAATCCACCGCGCAGAACGCGCTACCCAGCGAGATCAGTAATGTAATGTAACAAGGCCACTGATAGGCTGATACTTATTGAAGCAACCAATCGGCGATTTTGTTAGATTTCTTTTGTCATATCCGGATAACACGCGGAGCGAAATGCAAGTGGTGGACAGTTCAATCAACCGAGTTTTCCTGATTTTGTCAAAATGGTGAGCCTAAAACTCACGAAAGAGAACAAAGCAAGAATTTTAGAAATCGACAAAGGGATAAAGAATAAGTTTCGTTGGGAATGGCTTGAAAAAACTGTGTCAATGACTGTAAAGATCGGTAAAAATACTGAAGTTGTGGTTGAAAAAATGGCCGACTTCACAACACAGTCGACACAGTCAAACTCAGATGTCAGTCAGTCAAAGTTCATCACAGCCGGCCCCGATTACAGTAATTAGTGATCGGAAGACACATTCCGAGGTAAGATTTTTTTTTTTTTCTTGTTCAAGTAATGTACTTGAGAATTTTCGCGTAATGAATTTGTTATGAAATAGCATGTGTAAGTTGTGATGGCATGCCTGTTTTGAAGTAACAGGAAAGTTCGCCTGGGTGTTTTTTTTAGATACAAATGCTTGCAAATAACATACAACTGTCAGATACTGGCTGGAAAACACAACAGAAATGTAGAACCAAGTGTTTTCAAGTTCAGGTCAGAATTTTGTAAAAATACCACAAAAAATGAATATATTACACAGCTTTTTTCTGAGGTTGTAACAAGGCTGTGTCTGTACTGGAAGACCGGAAATGCAGCCTTTTTTTTTTTTTTTTCAGTGCGCACTGAGACGCAGAGATGTGACCGCCTGCTGAATTCACAAGAATTCAAGGGCTTAAAATATACTAATATGCAACTTTTTTATATTCCTAGTAACACTAACAAATGCACACATTAATAAATCAAAATGTTTGCAGAATGTCAGTATATTTTAATAAATGACTGATGGACTTGGTGATGGAATTTTGTTAATATTTATAATTTATTTTACTTGGTTAAATTATTTTGTCTGTTCTAGAACTATGTAAATGTAATTCTGTGTCAGTTCTAAACATATTAGATAGTAGCAAAATATAATTTAGTATTATTACATCAACATACTATTCAGATATCATAAATTTAATACATATGTACTGTGTTTCACTTTATTTTGTGGTTGAAAAAATTGCCGACTTCATAGCAAAATGCAAAGTACCAGGGAAAGCCCAGTGTGTTTATTGCAACAATTTCTTGAGTTATGGATCTCATGGTTGTGTTGCCTTAGTTGAACACTGTTCAAAACAGAAACATCTCAAAATTGTGCCTACCAGAGATCGAACTACTTGCACGATGCTGCATTCAAAACGATCGATGGACACGGTCAAATTAAGTGCCTACAGGCATGAAAAGGAAGAAAAAAGGAAAGAGAAGGAAATGAAACAGAAAGAACTCGATCTTCAACATGATTCTGTGGCAAGCAAGGCAGCCATGAAAAAGAAGAGAGAAGCTGCAGCTAAACAGGCACTTCTTGCCCACAGAAAATCAGAGAAGAGGAAGGCTACAGAACGGCTCCAGGCTTTGGTAGCCAAGAAGAAAAAATTGCACAATTAGATGTGAAGAATACGTTGACTTGTACATAAGTTCATAGAGTAGTAGCACAGGCATGTAAATATGGAAGTGACATTTTCTGTTTCTCAATAAAGTGTGACACTGAATCAAAACAGTATTGAACATGATTACACGTGATGCAGCAGCAGATTAAAAAGATAAACTATAAATGCATTTGTACTTACTTCTAACTTTAAATATAAGACCACATTTGAGCATTCTAAAACACCAGATTTTGTTAGCTTCTGGGGGGCGTTGCCCCCAAGACCCCCCACCAAGGCTCTGCCTTGGATCCGGCTAGGGGGCCTGCGTCCCCCAAGACCCCCGGCTAAGTTTCCTCTTTTTTTTTCAAAAGTCCCATTCTCATCCCTGTAAAGGAAAACAGAAGAAACCGAAATTTTCCAGGCCAGGACACGTATCGGCCGGAGAATCTGAACCGGAAGATTTCCGTTCAGAAGACGAGGAGCTGAATGTAGCTAACAAGAAGGTTAGCTTGAAAACGCTATTTGAAGAACTACGACAATTTCGCTGAGAGGTTTCGGCCGAATTTCGTGAATTCAGAGACGAATTAAAAAGGACAAACAGCAGAGTGGACCAGGCCGAGAACCGAATCTTGGAAGCAGAGGAAAGAATAAAAGTGCTTGAAGATTCTGTGCTGGACCTACGCAAAAGACAAGCATCAATAGAGGCTAAGCTAACCGACCAAGAAGGAAGACAGAGAAGAGACAACATAAGAATTCATGGTCTGATAGAAGGAGCCGAAAATGGTTTCAACTCAATGGCAGACTGCGTGGAATCTTTACTAAGAGAGAAATTGGATATTCCCCAAACCACCGACTTGAAGATAGAAAAGGCCCATCGTACATTAGCCGCTAAGCCAGCGGCGGATGCGCCCCCACGTTCGGTGTTGGTGAGATTTTCCAATTTCAAAATAAAACAAGAGGTTGTAAGACTGGCTTGGCAGAAAAAAGGATTTATGCACCAAGAGAGAAAAGTCTTCGTGGAACACGATTACGCCCCGGAGGTCCTTAAAAAGCGCCGGGAATACAACGACGCTAAAAAGGTACTACGGGAGAAGAAACTGCACTTTCAGACGCCATTTCCTGCGAAGTTAAGGGTCTTCTAGGGTGAAGAGACATGTCTCTATAATTCGGCGGAAGAAGCAACAGCTGACATGGCGAGAAGAGGGCTCCCGGTATCGGTGTTTAAACCCGCAGCAGACCCGAGCGATAGGATCAAGGCTCAAACATGGACCACACAGAGACCTTCAAAATCCACGGGCCAGCAGCGGGAAACCCACCGCCATTGCGTCACGGATAAACTGGCCGTTTTCAGGTTGGAATAGCAACTTTTTTTTTTTTTTTTAGTCAATCTGCACATCCAACCCCCCTCATACAAGGTAACAAACATTAAAGGAGATGCAGAATCAGCATGTGGTAAAACATTTCATGGAACAGTCATAATATTAGAAACAAATAAGTCTTTTTAATAAAAAAAAACAAAAAAAAAACTTGTTAAAATAGAAATGTGACAATGATCCACATGTTCTCCCCACACTAACAAATACTGTCTTAGCATGAATGTTCGCTGTGATGGGGGTGGGAGGGTGCACACAATTTCACAGGGTACAGGCATAAAAAAAAAAAAAATCATTACAAGTTCGGATTGGGTTCTGAAATTCACGTTAAAAGCATGGGACAACTTACAGGGGTAAGAGAGGGCCCTCAACTCGTAACAGAGTTTGAGGAATTTCCCTCAGAGCCTACACTCCATCAAGGCTCTTCCAGGGTCTCTAAAAAGACCTCAGCTCAGGAAGTTCTTTTGTCAGTTTTTTGTTTTAAAGTTTTATACACTATGTTCCTAATGTTTTTTATGTTCTTAATGTTCTTTCAGTTTCTGAGTAGCACAAAAGAGGGCCACCACACTGTTATGCTAAATAAGACAACACAATGGAGAAACGGGGTGTAACCAAAATAATCTCATATAATGTAAAAGGAATCCTGAATCCAGTTAAAAGATCCAAGATTCTAGGCAAAATGAAAAAAGACAAAGCAGGAATAATATTTTTACAAGAAACCCACCTAACAGACGTGGAGCACACTAAACTCAATAGACAAGGGTTTAAAATGATCTCTTCATCTTCATATAAGTCAGGGAGGAGGAGGGGAGTAGCGACATTGACCTCAACCAAAATAACATTTGAAAAAAAATCAGAACACAAAGATAAAGAAGGGAGATACAGTTTGGTAATTGGGCGGCTAGAGGGAGAAGATATCACCCTGCTGAATGTATATGCACCTCCAGGGGCTAGCTGGAAATTTTATAAAAATGTATTTGACCTAATGATAACTAAAGCTCAAGGTTTAGTGATATGTGGTGGAGACTTCAATCTAAGACTGAATCCATACTGGGATGCTTCTGGTAATTCTCCACATCAAAATAATACTCAAAGCAGGAAGACTCGGATGCTACTAAAAGAAATGGGAATCTGTGATGTGTGGAGGGAACTCAACCCCAGTGTAAAAGACTATACATTTTACTCAACTCCACATTCATCTTACTCAAAGATTGACTATTTTTTTATATTTAATAGAGACATTGGAAGAGTAAAAACATGTAAAATAGGACTGATGGATCTCTCTGACCACAGTCCGATCTATATGGACTTAAGTATCCAAAAATACACAAATAATACATTTTCTTGGAGGTTGAATTCAAATGTCCTGAAAGGACCACTGAAAGATGAATTGGAATCAGATATTCTCAGATATTTGGAAGAAAACGATAATGGAGAAGTATCCCCTTTAATACTGTGGGATGCATGCAAAGCTGTAATAAGGGGAAAGATTATTGCAAAACTGGCAACCCAAAAGAAACTGAGACAAGAAAAACTAACCACATTAGAGTCAGAACTTAAGAACCTAGAAAAAGAACACAAAGGCAACACTCATTCTATTGACTCGCTCAAGATTAAGGAAATTACAAACCAAATAAATGAGATCTACACAATAGAAATCCAGAAGAAACTTACATTTTTGAAACAAAAATACTATGAAGCAGGCAGTAAATCGGCAAAATTACTAGCCTATAAATTGAGGAAACATCAAACAGAAAGAGCAATCTACAAAATCAGAGACCCAGTATCAAAGGAAATAAAATTCAGAATTCAGGATATTCTTAAAAACTTCGAGAATTACTATAAGAACTTATACTCCCTCAAAAAACACAAAAACGCATCCGAGGCATTCCTAAACACATTAAACCTTCCCCAACTTACGGAGTCACAAAATAAAACACTACTGTCAGAAATACAACCTAAAGAATTGGATAAAGCAATTATGAAACTTAAAGCTAACAAATCCCCAGGAGCAGATGGTTATACAGCAGAGTGGTACAAAACCTTTAAACAGCAACTATCTCCTCTCCTCCTGAAAACATTTAACTATGTCCTTCGCACAGGGGAAATCCCCCCTCCTGGAGAGAAGGGGTCATTGCAGTTATACCTAAACCTGAAAAGGATAAACTAGAATGCTCCAACTACTGACCAATCAGTGTATTAAATCAGGACTATAAGCTTTTTACCACTATCCTTGCCAAAAGGTTAGAAAATATACTGACAGACTTAATTCACTTAGACCAAACAGGTTTTATAAGACAAAGACAGACACAAGACAACATCAGATGCACTTTACACATAATTCATCATATAAAAAAATATAACTTAAATGCAGTCATATTGGGATTAGATGCGGAAAAAGCATTCGATTCGGTTGACTAGTCTTTCCTATATAGAATCTTATCCAGTTTCAATTTTCATAACAACTTCATTAGAACTATCCAGGCACTATATAAAAAACCAACAGCTAAAATAAGGATTAACGGTAATTTATCATCATCTTTTGAGCTGGAAAGAGGATGTCGTCAGGGCTGCCCCCTGTCTCCACTGCTCTTTGCAGTCTTCATAGAACCTCTGAGCCAATGGATAAGACAGAATCAAAAATTCAAGGTATTACACTTGGTCAGAAGGAATATAAAATAGCACTCTTTGCAGATGACATTTTAATATACCTAGGGCAGCTGGACACCTCTTTACCAGAACTAATCTCAGTTTTTTCAGAGTATGGAGATTTGTCGGGGTACAAATTAAACATGCACAAAACCCAAGTTTTAACATTCAACTATGACCCAAATCATTATTCACTAAGCAAACTCAAAACTAACTGGGAGATGGAATCTATGAAATATCTGGGGGTCAATATCCCGAAAAAACTCAACAAAATTATAACACTAAACTATGATCCACTGGTGACAAAAATAAAATCTGACCTAGCAAGATGGAATATGATACCATTCTTGGGTACAGCACAAAGAATTGAAGCAGTCAAAATGAATATACTTCCACGTCTTCTATACCTTTTCCAAACAATACCGGTAGAACCTCCCAAAAAAACATGGCAGGAGCTGGACAAAAGGATCTCAAGATTCATATGGCAGGGCAAGAGACCTAGAATCAGATATAGAACCTTACAGCTAAACAAAGACAAAGGTGGGCTTGCGCTGCCAAATATCAGGGACTATTTTAAAGCCGCACAAATTAAAACTTTAATAGAGATATGTAACCCAGTCTACACTGCACAATGGAAGGAGATCGAATGCCAAATAACAAGTGACATCCCCCTACAGGCGATAATAGGGAACAATACCTTACCTAAACTTTTGAATAACATTAACCCGTGGATAGAGACCCCGCTAAAAATTTGGTTTAAGATAATCAGAGAGAATCAAACTAAAGAGCCCTATCGACTTTTGCAATGGATTGCCTATGATCAAGACTTTACTCCTAATAAAACAGACACTAGATTTAAAAAGTGGAAAGAGAACGGACTGATAAAATATTACGATTTTTTTAAAGGTCAAATTTTAAGAAGATTTGAAAAAACAAGGCCTAGTAAATCAAGACCTTTACAGGTTCTTTCAGCTTAGACACCACATTAACAATATACTTAAAGCAGACGGACAGTGACATTTTTTTATTGAACCAATCAACAGATTGTATGAAAATATTCTATTCTGTCTATTCCCGCGATTTAATATGTGTCACCAGCTTCCATAAATGACCTTATTTGCTCATAGCTCAGCCTTCACTTAGTGAGGCTGCAGTACCGCCATCTCTTGATAGGTGCGGGCATTGGTGACGTCACAGCAGCAATAGAAAATGGCAGAACGAGAGCAAAGTGATTCGGACAGCGATTATTTTCTCGAGTTTGATGACCTCAATATAAATGATGACATTGAAAATGAAGAATCGGATGATGAAGTAGTTTTGGGTGGTGCTGAGGGGGGTATTCAGCCTTATTTGTGGGAAAGAAGTGAGGGTTATGTTGCCTGCCTGTGCAGTGAGCCTCATCAGAGAAACATTCCCATCTGATCACTACAAGGGATTTTGCCTACCAAGATTAGATTTGTGAACAATGATATGTAAATAAAGTTTTGTAAAATCATATATTGAGTTTATTAATGTTCATGTCAATGTTATAATTCTCATAGTTCAGCATTCATCAAAGTTGCATGTCATATACATTTGAATAATTTGAACACACTAAATTCTTCTCAATTTGAAAAGAAATATTACATACTATACCACCTTTGTATGAATGTTTGAAAACACAGCAGAAATATACAAAGAAATACAAAAATCAATGGAGTATCACTACAGATTAAGAAAATAACTAGTTTCCAGATATAGCAAATATTATATTCCAATAAATAACATTTCAGTTATAATGGGCACCATTTTATGGTAGAAAATTGGGGTTCCATTTTTCTCTTTCAATCTTAGGCTTATATTTATTTTTCTTAGCAAATATGTTGCTTCCCTAAAAATTGAAAGCTGAACTGTCATTGGTAATTTCTTCTACTTTTACATGTTTGATTTTGAAAATCATCCATTGCTTGGAATTCATTTAAAATGTTTAGTAAACATTTGCAGTGAATATTAAAAATCCAAAACTTACCCTGTTTACTTCTCGTTTTCTGACAGCTGATTGCATCGGTAGATCACCCTTGCTTTTCACGCCACTGTCACTGACACTTGTCTCAGTCAGACTTGGGAATCGAGGGATATATAGTTGGAATAGCCGTTTTCTTTATCACCAATCTTTTTGCAAATTGCATCTTATTCTCGAAATCGCTGTAAACAAAATGTCTACTGCACATGTAGGGCGCTAACGAGGTGCAGGTGTGCGCGCAGCTGAGGCAGATGCCTGAGAGCGGCGAGCCGTGACACCTGCAAAATATATGTGGACAAGAAAGACTGACAAACCTGGGTACTATTTCACTGGAGTCTGCTTTAATACAGAAGCTGAAGCAATAGGGAACACTGTATGTCTCTGTAATTGAGAACTTTGCTTCTAAAAAACACAGGAGGATGGACTTCCAATATAAGTAACCGGTGAGTTAAACTGTCTTTCTTCAGCATGTTTTTTCCCCCTAACCGTTCTTATGATCATGAAAATATTTGGTGATTCCGAGAAATATCCGTAATCGCCGATTTTAAAACGTAAACATCAAGGGTTGCATGAAGCAAAACACAGCAGGACCATCGCACCTGTAGACAACACAACGCCAAACCATATTAATTCGATTCCTGAAATCCTAATCTTCATAAATAATCTATTTGTAATCCACAAGTATTCGGAGAAATATCCGTAATCGCCGATTTTAAGACGTAAACATCAAGTGTTGCATGAAGCAAAACACAGCACTGGCCGCCGATCGTGTGTGTGTGTTTGCCGGTGGTGACGTCACACAGTCAGTGGCCATCTTAGCCGCTGATCGCTTGGCTGGGTCAGACAGCTCTCCACAACAGCGTACTTCAAGAGCGCATTGTCACCTTATGCGACATCTGTTGACACCAAAACATGTGCGGTTCGACTTAGCTCGTCTCAGACAACAATTTGAGATAAGAATTAGCAATATTGAATTTTCGTCTGTCCATCTGCTTTAAAAAGGAGGATTTGGAAAGGGCCCAGTCAGGTGTTCTGAAGGTCTTCTTAATGGCATATAAAGGGATCCCAGGGATCGGATACATTTCTAAAATATACCAAGGTCTTCAAGACTTAAAGGTGAACTGAACCCACCTTTTTGCCGAAAAAGTAGAATAGCAGATTAATTCCTTATTGCCTATTGTATTTTTCAACACATAAAAGAAATTTTTAGGCCGTGCGATGGCCAAGCTATAAGCCGATAAACTTTTGCCTCTGGCTGGCAGTGCCAAACAAACCGGAAGTAGTGCAGACGACGCTGCATGACGTCACGAGTGTGACCCTTATCAAAACAACAATGGCAGATGATAGCAGTTCCAGCAGTCAAGAACACCAGAGTTTTCAGAGTGAAGAGGCATTCAGGATCGGTGACGAGACAGAGGAGGATGCAGGAGTGTGGCAGGTGGCAGACGTGCACAAGGGTGAGCCCGGGAGACAGCGACCTGATTCACCTGTGACAGCAGCTGGCAGACGGCGATGCAGAGGCGAGATCCGCCGCCGGGGAATACACCTGTGCACAGGGGAGAGACTGGAAAGGCAAAGGTAGGTATGCTTATGCTGTAGATCTTGCTGGGAGATGAGGGGGTTCCTCTGCAGCAAGAGGGCTGAAGGAATCAGACAGCTTCAGGCCGAAGCACCGGGCAGAGTGGCTTATATCCCACGCTGCTGACGAGGCGCAGGTGTGCGCGCAGCTGGCGCCGCTAATGAGCGGCGAGTTGTAACATATCCAGCCTGTGTTGTGTTGTAGCTTAGTTTTCTTTTTTCTCTGTCACATTTTGTCTTAGTTTTGTTTTGAATTGTAATCGCTCTTGCCTGTTTTCTCTTTTTTCTCTTTTGAATTCTTGGATGGAATATGGGTGGGCAATATAAGCTGCGGCTTCAGCCATCACCCATTTCGGATAACTTACGTTGAATTGTATAATCAGATGAGTCATTGTTCAATTTGACCTTGTTGTTATATCATTCAGTTTCTTTCAACCTGTACTGTACTATCCGAAATAAATAAATTCATTCATTCATTCAAAAAATTGGGCTATGTATTACAATACTTCTACAGACTATAGTGGCAATACACATGAACAGAACTGGCCTCTGCATTTGACTGTGCTATTTATAAATACAGTGATCCCTCGCTACTTCGCGTTTCACCTTTCGCGCCCTCAGTGCATCGCGGATTTTTCAGAAATATTCATCAAAAATTCAAAATTGAGAAAAAATGGCACGAAAGTTGCCCGGACGCTAGCAGAAGGCAGGGAGACTACATTAGAACATCAGGTATCAACACGGAGAGCCCGCACAACTCAAAATCCACCTCTCTGACCACCGCTCCACTCCTCTCCGCCCACCTCTTCACCGCTCGGGAATCTCGCAAGCTGATTGGCCGAGACGTTTTACCCAGCTTCTCTCCCTGCCGAGCGCCCATACCCAGCGAAGGAAGACCGCATTCATTGTTCTTTATCGCTCGTGTTGCTTAGTGGCACTTTTCGCTGTTCTCTTGTGCCTTTTTGTGCAAAATAGTGCTTGTGACGCCCTTGGGGTAGGGGGGTGGTGACGCTACTTCGCGGTTTTTCACTTTTCGCGGTCGGTTCTGGTCCCTATTAAACGCGATAAGTGAGGGATCACTGTAATATCTATATCTAGAAACGCATCGCTTCCCGGTCGCTTTTCCTCCCCCTTTCTTTTCTTTCGTCGCCATGACAGCTTTCCTTGGCCACTGAACAGATCTTCCCAGGTGTTGGAAGTGTTTTGTAGTCGACTATCAAGACAAAATGCACCAAAAACAACCAGTGTCGACGTGCTCGCAATGGTAAACATGAGGACTGGGTCACACTCGTGACGTCACGCGGAACTCCGACTGCACTTCCGGCTAATCGGCGGATTCGTCTAATTTTTCAGGGCGGGAAATTCAAAATCGCGATTTTCTCCAAGATTCCGGGATTAGTGGAGGGGGTGCCAATGATAAATTATCTTTATAATTGTATGTACTATCACCCAGTGCCGTTCAATGCCGTTCAGTTCAGTTCACCTTTAAAAGGAGACAACACATCATATATAAAAGAGAGATGGGAAAAAGAGGGGAATTTCAATTTACAACTGGAAATATGGGAAAAGCTAAACAAACAGCGATGGAAAAGTACCTCATCCCTGCAGTGGAGAGAATTTGGATGAAAAAATTTGGTAAGATTTTTCAGAACACCTGCACAAAACAAATTTACTCGTAAGGGGTTGAATTGTTGGCGCTTGTGTGGTGAAGAAACTGCAAATCATTTTCATGTGTTTTGGTCATGCCCAGTTATCCACCAATATTGGACCAATGTACAGACAATATTGGGGAAAATATTCAAAATAACAGTTCCCTTTTCTTTTGTAACTTTGTATTTGGGTTTACTACCGGACTCTCTGGAAAGACGAGGAGAAAAATACCTATTCAATGTTTTAATATTGGCAAGTAAAAAAGCCCAAACCAAAAAATGGATGTTGAAGGACTGTCCTACACCTGAAGATTGGATTAACGTGATCCAAGACATTTACTCGATGGAAAAGTTGACATTCGCACTGAGACAAGACATGGATGGGTTCATGAACTTTTGGCAACCCTGGATCGCATATGTGTCTTCCATTAGATCTAATCTTTGACAAATACCATTTCAATAATGGCCCCGCTCTTTGTTCCTACGCTACTCAGAGGCTCTTTTGCTTTTAATCGTTTATTTTTTATTTTTCTGTTTGTTTGTTTTTTTGCTCTTTTGTTTTGTTTGTCTGTTTGTTTTTTATTCTCTTTAATTTCACTTTTTCTTTCACTTTAAAAAAAAAAGAGGGGGTGTTGTAAGAATTATTCTTCCAATGTTGTCAAATGGCAAAAAATAAGGGAACATGTGATGAAAATGTAAACAACGCAAAGCTGTAATGACCTGTATACCCTTTACAAAAACTTAAATTAAAAAAAAAAAACCACTTTGAATTTTTTTGGCAAAACAGTCATAATCTCTCTAAGTGCTCCTGCCACTGAGTAACAGTCATCTAAACATACTGAACTTGAAGAAAATAAATTTCGCCTGGTTGTTTTTTTGGATACAAATGCTTGCAAATAACACACAGCTGTCAGATCCGGGCTGGAAAATACAACAGAAATGTAGAACCAAGTGTTATCCAGCTGAGGTCAAAATTTTGTAACAATACCACAAAAAATGAATATATTACACAGCTTTCTTCACAGGTTGTTCCCAGGCGTTTTTGAACTGTGCCAAATTGTGCCAAATGGCACAGTTTGGAAAAACGTCTGTAACTTTTGAATGATTCAATATAGAAGCTTGATGTTGGGCTCTAATGAAAGGTGACACTCAGGGCTGTGTGTGTGTGTGTGGGGGGGGTTATTCATTTATGAACAAACAAACCCCCACACACAAAGAAGCATGCCACGTAAAAAATGAGTGGCTTTTTTTTTACAAGAAAAAATAACCTACAGTGCACTAAAAATTATACTAAAATATCTGTAATGTAGAAGATAACAACTCCCACCCACCCCCCGCTACAGAGGACGGACATCGCCCGGTGCACCGCGGTCACGGTGCGCCGCGGTCTACTACGCACAGTTGTACTAAAATATCTGCAATAATATCTGCAGTCCACTACAGAAGAGTAGTTGGGGGGGGGGGGCGTTCACGGTCTTGACGCGGCGCACAAACCGTCCAGTCTGTGCGCCGCGGTCTACTATGCACAGTTGTAATTTACTGATCGGTCAAAAGTCATTTTGGATTACAATTTTCAGGGATAAAGAATAATTTAGCTTATAACACTTACCTGTCCACAACAGCAGTGTCGCTGGCGAACTTCTCTTCCTCATTGTCAGACGAACATGACGCTGGTCCGCTTGTTACGGACTCGTGGTTCTTGTCACGCGACCCGGTCAAACCATAATTCCATTATTGCGGTTTTGCTCTTCCATGATTGCGGTTTTGGCGAACGATTTTTCAAAACAAATAAGAACAGTAGTAAGAAAAAAAGACTGGCGAACGCATGTGTGTCACCCAGTGGCTAAAACAAAACAGATTTTGCAAGGGAGGCATGCTTTTGAACTACCGTGCTTCAATTGGCTCGCTGTATTTGCAGCCGTTGGTAGGCGGGTCCTTCTTGCTAGCTTTTCAGTCCTTGGTTCTTCAAGGTTACAGAAACCCAATTCAAGGCTCTTATTAGTCGAATGAGAGGTCAATCACATCTAAACCAATCAAAGCACTCCTTTGGCTTTCTGTTCGCGGCTGTGTCTGTAGTGGAAGAACGGAAATGCAGGGTTTTTTCTTCAGTGCGCCCTAGGATGCACAGTGTGCGTACTAGGGCGCCCTCGTGCGCTCTAGGACACAGAGACGTGTCCGCCCGCGGTACACCGAAGTGCAAGAAGTTAATGTGTATTTTTTTCCATTTCAATAAATGTACTGTCTTTTAAGAAATATCAATGATCATAAGGGAAAAAGAAATAATAAAACTGCCTATGTCATGCTATTTTAAGCCTTTCAGAGTAAACTATATGCATGTATGTGATAGTATATTACCTTTGGTACACTGGAAAATGAATTTCTTATGAAATATGAGCTATTTTCGCGAGCTACTTTTCCAACCCGGAAGTAAGATGCCTCGATGTCTGAGGCTCCGTCTCTCCTTCTTGTGGCTGCTGCCCATTTCATGACGTAACCCCTTAGCTGGCTGTTGCAGCGTGTCGCTGGGTTCCGCCCACGAAAACAACATCTACAGTAAACTTTAGAAAAGATGGATGAGCATGTTGTGGAGCCTTACACTCTTGACCCAGAGTCTGATCGGGAATTTGAGGTGCACGAGATACCACAGCGACCTCGAAGACGTTTACAGGAAGTGAAAGAGTTTTGCCAATCACCGCTCCGTTAGCTGCGCGGAGAAAGTGGGTGTGTGCATTAGCCTGAGGGCGGTGCTGGCAGCACAGGCACTTCCTGGAGTGGGCGGCTCACCCATGTTCATACGTATGAACGTGGGGACCCAATCATTATCAGGGACAGGGCGGAGCCGCAGCTCAGAGAGCAGGGTTGAGGATGAATACTCAGAGATGCGTGAATGGAGCAAAATACCACTTTGGGGGTGTTTTTGGTGAGGAATTAACATTATAACATGCTTAAAAGCTCCAAAAAGTCAATTTTGCATGATATAGGCCCTTTAAGTAGTCTTTGGACCAAGGTGATTTCTTTTTTTTTTTTTTATTTTATTTTATTTTTTTTTTAAGATTATTTCACCAGCTTTACAGAATACTCTCACAGGGCACTTTAACCCCGGCCTCCCAGTTGTGGGCCGGATGATCTACCGATAGGCCACCACTCCAGTTACAAGAAATAGCCACTATTTGTGAAAAATGCACCAATTTAATAACTGTAAATACTTTATTGGGAGAAATGAGATCAAAATGTTCCCAAACGGGAGAAGTCCGTTTTTTTTAGTGCTGGCTCCATCTAAAGCATGAAGGACGGGGATTTCCATTGTGTATCGCTGCTCACTTTATTTCATGTTGCATGCAAAGTTATTAACCGCTTCCTGATTCACTCTTGTGGTACAACACCGGCCAGCGAGGCTAATGATGTCATCACATACGCCAATACACAGCTCAAAACGCACTTCGCCAAATATTTCCTGATTACTCAGTGCATACTCTGAAGCGCCGGTGCCAGAAGTCCCATCACTGTTGTATATACCAGGGGTCACCAACTAAAACTGAAAGAGGTCCGATAAGTCAGTCTGCCTCCCCAGCCAAGGTCTGAACTAGGTGTAGGAGTCTTTAGGCGCCTCAAGATTTGATTATGATTCAGAACTCCGATTTGATTCTAAAACCATTCTCAATGCATCTTGATGCATTTTTCTTTTGATTCAGGATTTTCCCCTCCCACTGTGTGAGAACTTGGTACTTTTAAAGCAAAGTATTTGCAGTGACCTATGAATTTACTTCCAACATTGTTTTATTAAAAAACAAATGGAATTGCATGTATAGTTTATTTCCTTTATTTCTTTTATTTCTTTTATTTTATCATGTTTAATGTTGCAGCATTGCACCGAGACAAATTCCTAGTTTGTGTACTACATGAACAATGGCAATAAATCTGATTCTGAAGAGAAATGTGGCACATGGATAAATTTATCTCAAAATGTGCTTTTAAAAACTGCCATGATTGCATTGATATTCTTTCAGAAGACCAGAGCTGTCTACAGACAGGCCAGTATCATTTAACTTGCTTTCATATATTATTTTATTAAACTCATGTTTTAGCTGCTTTTAGTTCTATATTAATTTTTAAACAAAACCTTAAAATGATTTTTTTGTTCATTTCAAACACAATATGTAATTTAAAAATTTATAATACAGGAGAACACTAAATGTGTTTGTTGACTCCAAATAAATGGGTCTAAAATTCTAAAATCTACAATTAAAATCCTAAAAATGTTTTCCAGGAGAACACAAACTAAATTGTATTACATTTAAAAAAAAAATCATATCTAAAAAACAAAATTTCACAAAAAGTCCACCTCTATACAATATTTTCAGTGCAGAAAAACTGTTTCAAACTGTAAGACAAAAAAAAAAACAGACACAAAATATAATTCCATACTACAGAGTTCTTCCGATATTTCTTCTTATCGCAGCAGTAAACTGTGTTACATCATGGCTGGAGCTGTAACTCCATGATTAGAGGCAAAGGGGAGGTGGAACTTTTCATGTTCAGTAACACACTGAGCTTTAACTGAGTTTTTACGTGATATTGAAGATTGCAAAAAGGGCCTTTGTAGCCAGCGACCTCACCCCTGCATCCCAGCATTGATCACTCTTGGTAGAATAAAGGAAAGAGTACCCCAGTAAATACACTTAATTTCACAACAGCGCTTCATTTCGTGGATATAGACCTTAAATGAAGCATGTCTGTCCTTGGAGGATGACTTGGCTGTCAGCCTTGTGTCCGGGGGGGGGGGGGGGGGGGTGAACAGTGATTTTTGCAACCCACTGCATGTATTCTAATTCTAATAATTTGTCTGGGTGGTCGCCAATACAGCAGTTACATTCCGCTTTTTTTCCCATCAAAACAAAACAGTCTCCCTTTTTCCAAAATTGTATCAAAAGACTTCGAGGTCTGGACAGGGGACTGTTGTGATCCGGACCGGAGTCCCTGGTATATACAATAAAAATACTGTACTAGCGTCAATTTGAACCATAGCAAAGATACTCATACCATCATCAATATGAGCTATATCAATAATACTCATGCCATTTTCAATATGTACACTACCGTTCAAAAGTTTGGGGTCACTTAGAAATTTCCTTATTTTTGAAAGAAAAGCACTTTTTTTCAATGAGGAGAACTTTAAACTAATCCGAAATACACTCTATACATTGCTAATGTGGTAAATGGCTATTCTAGCTGCAAATGTCTGGTTTTTGGTGCAATATCTACATAGGTGTATAGAGGCCCATTTCCAGCAACTATCACTCCAGTGTTCTAATGGTACAATGTGTTTGCTCATTGCATCAGAAGGCTAATGTATTGTTAGAAAACCCTTGTGCAATCATGTTAGTTCTGCAATGCTGTAATTGCTGCAAATGGAGGATTCTTTGACGAAAGCAAAGTTTGAAGGAAAAAATTAATATTTCAAATACAAATCATTATTTCTAACCTTGTCAATGTCTTGACTATATTTTCTATTCATTTTACAACTCATGGTGTTAAATAAGTGTGACTTTTCATGGAAAACACAAAATAATTGTCTGGGTGACCCCAAACCTTTGAACGGTAGTGTATATGATATACGTTGGTGTGGAAAATGTTCCTGATTTCTACTTTTTTTGTATGTTTGTCACACTTAAATGTTTCAGATCATCGAACACATTTAAATATTAGACAAAGATAACACAAGTAAACACAAAATGCATTTTTTAAATGAAGGTGCTTATTATTAAGGGTAAAAAAAAAAAAAATCCAAACATACATGGCCCTGTGTGAAAAAGTGATCCCCCCCCCCATCCCCGTTAAAACATAAATTAACTGTGGTTGATCACATCTTTGGAAAGCTGAGTTCTATTTATTGAGCAATGTAGGGAGCTTGAAATGAAGAAGCGATATGATTTTATAAACTGAGGCGTGAGGTCATTCCACATATGTAATCACTAAACATTCTAATATGTCTATACATATGTAGGTATGGAATATATGATTAATATAAGCCACAGCCCCCCCCCAAACGACTAAGAAAAGGACAATCAAATTAAGTTTACAGTTTAAGATAATCTCTATGACATATTATACTGTTAAACCTCTTGACAGGGAAAACAAGGAAAAATCTTTCCAGCAGTCATGCTCCTGTAGAGAATTCAGTGGTAACCACAACAGTATAGTAATATCACAAATCAGCCTTAAAACTGTCACGGCACAATCTGATAACATAGTTAACAACTCTTGGTCAATTTGCATCAGTCCCTGTGCCGTCTGGGTTTTAATCTTCTCCCGAATCTGCTGTGGGTCCACTTTGGCGTCCTGGTGGGACCCTCCTGTAAGGAATCTGCAGCTTGGGGAGGAGAGTGGTTATTTGTTCCCTGCAGGGGGGCTGAGTTTTTTTTCTTGGGGGGTCTACCCCGCCGAGGTGCTCTCGCCACCCGTGCAGGTTCGCCTCTCAACAAGAAGGCAGGTTTAAGTCTGTCAATGCTGACTTTCTTTTCTGTCCCCTAAATCAAGCACAAAATGCTTATCACCAGGTTCCAGCACTCTGAATGGTCCGTCATATGGTGGACGGAGGGTTGATTTTAAAGCTTCGTGTCTAACAAAAACGAACTCGGCATTTTTTAAAGCTTGGGGGACAAAAACCCGTGGAAAAGAGTGATGTGCCGGTCCGGGGAGAGTGTCCGGTCCGGTGCTGCCTAAAGGCCTCAGGGCTGGAAGATGCCCAGGCTCTGGATTCTCTGGTAAAAACTCACCTGGGAGTCTGAGAGGTTGTGCAAAAACTAATTCTGCTGGGGAGGCATCTCGATCCTCTTTAGGCGCAGAACGCAACCCCAATAAAACCCAGGGAAGTTTATTCACTCAATCTGTATCCGTGAGTGAGGCCCTGAGGGCGGCCTGTAAGATCTGTGAAAACGCTCGCATAACCCATTAGCCTGAGGGTGATGTGCAGTGAATTGTCGCCCCTAAGCTGCTGGCCATGGCTGACCAAAGCTCTGAGACAAATTGAGGCCCCCTATCGGACGTGATGTCCGATGGGACGCCGAAACGTGCCACCCAGTTTGTTAAAAAAAACGCGAGCGACTTCCGCAGCTGTGGTCGACGCCAAAGGGACCGCCTCAGGCCAGCGCGTAGTACGGTCTATCATTGTTAACAGGTGTGTGAAACCCTGAGACGAAGGTAGTGGTCCCACGAGGTCGACATGAACGTGGTCAAACCTTCTGGCTGGGATTCGAAAAGGCTCTAGAGGAGCTTTTGTGTGTTTGTGTATTTTGACGCGCTGACAAAACATGCAAGTTTTTGCCCATTCCTTTACATTTTTGCACAGGCCCGGCCAAACAAACTTTTCCGCAACCATTTTAACCGAGTGAACCGAGTCGAAAATGCGGCGGCGCCATGCAGCTGGGACTACCGGGCGAGGTCGGCCGGTTGAAACGTCGCAGATTAGGGGGGGTACACCGTCACGTAAACCCCTTTCCTCCAGTCTTAACCCTGTTGGTCCAGACAGGAGCGCGCGCACGTCCGCGTCACTGCTTTGTTCCTCTGCCATGGCTGCGTAATCTATCCCTACATGAATTGGGGCCGCGTACGCGTCCGCGTTGGCGAAGAGTTCTGCGGCTGAGGTAGTATAATCTGTCTCCTCGTGCTCTGGCGATGTCACAGCGCGAGAGAGGCAGTCTGCTACCACGTTAAGTTTGCCTGCCACATGTCGAATGTCTGTGGTGAACTCTGAAATTGCAGCTAGCTGTCTTTGTTGCTTGCCTGACCATGGTTCTGAAATTTTAGCCATCGCAAAAGTGAGCGGTTTGTGGTCTACAGAAGCCGTGAAACGCCGCCCTTCTAACCAGAACTGGAAGTGGCGGATGGATAAATGAAGCGCTAGCAGCTCCCTGTCAAAAGTGCTGTATTTGCGCTCGGTTTGGTTTAAGGATTTGCTAAAAAATGCTAAAGGTTGCCAGGTTCCGCCAACATGTTGTTCCACGACTGCCCCTATGGCCAGGTCTGAAGCGTCTGTGGTTAACGCTATGCGGGCCGAGGGATCGGGGTGAACCAACAATGTGGCATTCGCTAGAGCACTTTTTACTTCCGCGAAGGCGTGTTCGCGCTCCAGGGTCCATTCGCCCGCGTTGGAAGGCTTTTGTTTTCTGAGCGCGGCATACAGAGGTTGCATGAGTTGAGCTGCGCGGGGGAGGAAACGGTTGTAAAAATTCACCATTCCCAAAAATTCTTGCAGCGATTTGACCGTTTGTGGTCGTGGAAATTTTTTTACCGCGCGGACTTTGTCTGGCAATGGGACTGCCCCCTTCGGTGAAACTCTGTGTCCCAAAAAATCAATTTGTGGCACGCCGAATTTGCATTTGGCTGGGTTGATTATTAACCCATGCTCTTCTAGTCTCTGAAAAACTGTAGTGAGGTGTTGTTCGTGTTCTTCCTCTGACGGGCTGGCTACCAGCATATCGTCGAGGTAGACGAACACGAAGGGGAGGTCGCGTAATACCGCGTCCATCATACGCTGAAAGGTTTGAGCAGTGCCTTTGAGGCCGATCGGCATCCGCAAAAAAGACCGAAAGGGGTTATTACAGCCGTTTTAGGAATGTCTTCCGCTCAAACGGGGACTTGGTGATAGCCGCGGAC
Source organism: Pholidichthys leucotaenia (assembly GCA_020510985.1). NCBI lineage: Eukaryota > Metazoa > Chordata > Actinopteri > Cichliformes > Pholidichthyidae > Pholidichthys > Pholidichthys leucotaenia. Next base: position 109,272,409 of record CM035841.1, on the reverse strand, counting down.
CAGGTCTATTTTAGAAAAAATGCGCGCACCCACCAGATGTAGTGAAAAATCTTGGATGTGAGGAATTGGGTAGCGGTCATGCGCTGTCGCATTGTTTAATCTGCAGTAATCGCCACAAGGTCTCCAAGAACCTTCGGTTTTTGGGACCATGTGGAGTGGCGATGCCCAGGGGCTTTTCGAGCGCCTAATAATGCCTAATTTTTCAAGGGTGGCAAACTCGTCACGTGCTATGGCAAGCTTGGTCGCGTCTAAGCGCCGAGCTTTGACAAACACGGGTGGGCCTGATGTGGGAATGAAGTGTTCAACCCCGTGTTTCGCTACTGTTGCTGAAAATTTTGGAACTGTGAGTGCTGGAAATTGGGTGAGGAGTTGGTCAAACTTACCTCCTGCTGTTGTGACGCTGGTGGAGAAACTCGAGCTGAGCAGGGGATAGAAGAAAATGACAGTGCATTAACCAAACGCCTATTTGCTAGATCGACTAACAACCCATGTGCACACAAAAAATCAGCACCCAACAAGTTAAAACTCACCGCCGCGGACTTCCGGGAAGATGGCGGAGAGACATAACGCTTAAACAGAGAGCTCTCCCTAGCCGGATTAAAAATCATTGGTAAATGGCCAACTCGACATAAACGGATCAATAAACCAAGGGATGAAAACACGAAGGAGCCGGGCACACGGACAAAAGCAGGGTAAAATTAAAATTAAAATAAAAAAAAAATTAAAATTAAAATTAAAGAATTCCTCTTCAACAACGCAGGAGAAATCGCTGAACACGAGGCCCAAAAAAACGAGGTGACTGCAGCAGGGAAAATGGAGGACGCCAAACTCGATACCATGAACACTGGCATCGCCAATTTAGGTAAAGAGTTAAAAGACTTCAAGCGGCAACTCCAACAGGATTTAGCGGCTCTTAAGGAGGAGCTGAAAAAAGAGATGAAGGAGGAAATTATGGGCCTCCGAAGAGAAATGGAGCGCAAGCTAGCAGCAAACATGGAGGAGCTGCGCTCTCAACGGGCGTGTATGACAGAAGCACAGGCCCGAATATCGGAGCTGGAAGACTGGAAGAGCGAGGCAAGCGAGCAGCTGCAGATCCTGACGGCACAAACACAGAGGATGCAGGAAAAAATAACCGACCTGGAGAGCAGGTCCAGACGGAGCAATATACGCATCTTCGGGATCCCGGAGGGCATTGAAGGCAACTCGATGACGAAATTCATGGATCAGTTCTTAAAAAAAGAGCTTGAGCTGCCCGGTGAAGCGGATCTGCAGCTCCAATGAGCGCACAGAGCCTCGGCACAGAACCCGAAACCAAACTCTCCACCCAGGTCAGTTGTGGTAAACTTTCTGAAATATGATGTAAAGGAAAGAATCCTGACACAAGCGTGGAAAAAAAAGATACGAATCGGCGACAAACAGATATTCTTTGATCATGACTACCCGACAGAAATTGTGCAGCAGCGAAAGAAATATGCCAACATTAAAAAAACGCTGAAAGAGAAAAAAATTAGATTGCAAACGCCGCTAACGAAGATGAGGATTCATTGGGAGGACGGCGTAAAAACCTACAACACGGCCAGAGAGGCAGCGCAGGACATGACGGAGCGAGGCTTTGTGATGAGCGTACCGGAGGAAGCGGCTGGGGCAGCGGCGGCACTGAATGCATCACAACAGCCGGAGTAGAGACAAGTGAGCGGCAGAAGAAGGGGGAGAGACGTGGAGCAGCAGGCCCAGGAAAAACTGCAAGGCTTTCAACTGAAAGCCTAGATTATAACAAAGATTAAGAAAGGCACAGAAGAAATGAAGGCCAAGAAGACAAGGTAAAAGAGAAACAAACGGCTAGGAGAGGTTTAAATGATTTTTGTTGGACATTTCTAGACTAATGACGATTACTTGGATAGTAAATACAGGTCTAGGGAGGGCCCCTCACTCGGTGAGGACATTCCCTCCACCCACCAACAGGGACCAGAGGGCAGAAGAAAGGCCCAAAGTACGGAGGTCGAGATTTTTTAATGTGTTTTTATATAAATATGTGTTATTTTTGTTGTTAAAGGGGCTAGGAGCACAAGTTAAAAAAATGGAAAAACATGAATATGGGTAAAAATCTTAAGATAATGACACTAAACGTGAATGGTCTGAACTCACCTGTTAAAAGGGAAAGAATAATAAGAAAATTCAAGAAGGAAAAAGCCGAAATTATATTTATGCAAGAGACACATTTGAGCAAGACAGAACATGAGAAACTAAAGAGATTTGGCTATAAGAACTCCTACTACAGTTCATTTAAGGGAGGAAATAAAAGGGGGGTTATGATACTAATTTCAAATAAAATACAATTTGAATGTGAACAAGAAATCCAGGATAAAGAAGGCAGGTATGTAATAATAAAGGGAAGAATAGATGGTATGCAGATCACATTAGTGAACATCTATGCCCCACCAGAAAGTGACAAGGGTTTTTTTCAACAGCTGTTTGATCTCATAGCAACACACAGTGAAGGAGTCCTAATTTGTGGAGGAGACTTAAATGCCGTCATGGATCATGAAGTTGACACAACAAGTGTTAAGAAGACAAAAAAACATGTAACAAAGTTCATAAGAACCTCACTGGCAGAAATGGGTATGGTAGACATATGGAGGGACCTGCACCCACTCGAAAAAGACTATACACATTATTCAGCAGTCCATAAAGTACACTCTAGAATAGATTACTTCCTTATGAATGAAGGTGACAGACACAGGGTGAGAAATTGTCGGATTGGAGGGGCAGAAATATCAGATCATAATCCTATATACATGGAAATATATTTAAACAATAGAAAACGACAAACAACATGGAAACTTAATGTAGGACTGTTAAATGATGAGAAAATGAAAGAAAGAATAAAAGTAAACATAAACGAGTATATCCAAGAGAATGACAATGAAGAAGTGGACCCAACAATACTATGGGATGCACTAAAAGCCGTGTTAAGAGGTAAATTAATTGTTGAAACAGGAAAAGCAAATGAGTCTAAACTGGAAACATATGAACAAAGATGTGAGAGACTGAGGGAATTAGAACGTAAACATCAAAACACAAATGACCCAAAAATATACCAAGAAATTAAAAAAGAAAAAATAAAGATAAAAGAAATACAAACAGATGAAATTGAAAGGAAAAATAGATATCTAAAGCAAAAATATTATGAAACGGGACCAAAAGCCACAAAACTACTGGCAAAACGGTTAAGAAAACAACAAACAGTGAATAATGTATATAAGATTAAAGACTTCATCACAAATAAAACCACAGTTAACCCAGAAAACATCGAAGAAATATTCCATAATTTCTATCAAGAACTATACTCGCAACCTGAAGAAACAAATACTAAGGATATTAAAAAATTTCTATGCACATTGGACTTGCCATCAATAGGAAATCAACAAAATGAAAAGCTAACAGCAGAAATAACAACACAAGAGATTAGAGATGTGATTAAGTCACTTAAAAACGGTAAATCACCAGGTAGTGATGGGTACCCATCTGAGTTTTATAAACTGTTTATAGAAGAACTCACGCCACAGCTCCTAAAGTCATTTAATTGGACGTTGAACAACAACAAAATACCTCCATCATGGAACGAAGCCATTATTTCAGTTATTTTAAAGCCAGGGAAAGATAGAGAACAATGCGGAAACTATAGACCAATCTCTTTATTAAATGTGGATTATAAAATATATACAACAATTATATGTAAACGAATAAAGACATTCTTGACGGAATTGATAGAAGATGATCAAACTGGTTTCATAGAGGGATGCCAAACACATGACAATATCAGGAGAACAATACATATAATTAATCAAATACATAAAGAAAAGAAAAGTGCAGTAATAATGAGTTTAGACGCAGAAAAAGCATTTGACAGGGTTAACTGGAAATTCCTATATAGTGTGCTGGAACGCTTTGGATTTAACAAAAAATCAGTACAATGCATAAGGACGCTGTATCAAGAACCTGTGGCAAGAATCAAGATAAATGGTAGCTTAACAGACAAAGTAAATATACAAAGATCAACCAGGCAGGGATGCTGCTTATCGCCCACCTTGTTTGCTCTGTTCATAGAGCTACTGGCTCAAGCGATACGACAAAATAAGAAATTAGACGGTGTAACAATAAAGGGAGCAGAACACAAGATTGGGCTATTTGCAGACGATATTATAGTTTACCTTGAACAACCAGATGAATCAATAATGGAAATGATGAACTTGATAGAAAATTTTGGAAAATTATCAGGATACAAGATAAACATAACAAAAACACAAATACTGACATTCCACTATAACCCTCTAAACCAGATAACTGATAAGATCAAACTAAACTGGAAACAAAAAGAAATAAAATACCTTGGAGTGAACATACCTAAAGATCTAAGCAAAATCTATAAAGCAAACTATGATAGGTTGGAACAAGAAATAAAAAAGATATTGATAGATGGTCAATCTTAAATATGGATCTGAATTCAAAAATTGAGACAGTCAAAATCAGCATACAACCTAGATTACTTTACCTCTTCCAGGCTCTACCAACAGAGATTCCAGGTGCCCAGTTCTCAAAGTGGGACAGGATGATATCGAGATTTGTTTGGGGAGGTAAAAAGCCAAGAGTGAAATATAAAACTCTCCAGTTACCAAAAGAGAAAGGAGGCATGGGCCTACCGAGTCTAAAGGAATATTACTACTCAGCACAAATAAGATATATCATATGTTGGTGCAACGAAGGATATGAGGCAAAATGGAAAGAAATGGAAAAGGAAATTGAGGGACTCCCAGTACAAAGCATAATAGGAGATAAAGATGCATATAAGCAAATCAAACAAATAGACCCAATCACTAAATTTACTTTGGAACTGTGGTATAAAATAGTCCAAAAGTATAATATAAAGGAAGACATAAAACTATTGAAATGGGTAGCATTTGACAGTCAGTTTGAACCGGCAAAGCAAGATAGGGGATACAAATATCTGGTGAACAAGGGAATCACAGCATGGAGCAATATCGAAAAAAAAAGATCTCGGGAGCTTTGTAAACATCAGAAGAAAATTTAAACTAGAAAGATCGGAATTCTTCAGATATCTGCAGATGAGAGACTATTATATGAAGAAGATTAGGCATAACCTCCAAACAGATGTGAGCGAGATTATACAATTCATTTTAAGCTCATATGCAGGAAATAAGAATTATTTCAAATCTATATCAGAAACTTATGGCAAACAAACATTCAAGTAACTATATAAAGGAGAAATGGGAGAAAGGGCTCAATTTAAACATAACAGAAGAAAGCTGGCAGGAAATATGGAAAACACAACACACATCAACAAATTCAAGGACATGGAGGGAATTTGGATGGAAAAACCTGATTCGCTTTTTCATTACACCACAGATTCAAGGAAAATATACAAATACCCAATCTTTATGCTGGAGGGGATGTGGGGCTCAAAATGCAGACCACTCACATATGTTTTGGAAATGCAGCAAAATCTCATCATTCTGGAAATCTATACATGTGACAATACAGAGGATATTAGGATATAATATACCAATGAACTGTAACCTGATGTACTTATGTGATCTTAAAAGAGACAATGTAATACAGGCTGAGGACAGATATCTAGTTAAAATCTTGTTGATTGCATGTAAAAAAACAATCACAAAAAAATGGCGATCAGAAGTTCTTCCTGACCAAGAGCAATGGACTGACACTGTTGAGGACATACATATGATGGAAAAACTAACATATCGACAAAAAATGCAAGAAGGACTATATGAAAAAAAATGGCGGAAATGGACACACTACAAAGTGCAACAACGAGACAGAAATTGAAAGAATAACCAAAGACACTGGAAAAACCAGAAGAATTAAGAGATGGAAACTAAAAACTTGATGCTCCAACATTTGTTTCCCCCCCCCTTTTTTTTTCTTTTTCCTTTTTTTTCTTTCTTACTCTAGCTCCTTTGTTTTTAAATGTAGACTGTGATCTGAATGCAATATATATAATGAAAAATGAATAAAAATCTAAGTTACAAAAAAACTCACCGCCGCTACAATAAATGTCCATCTATAGTTGCGGCCGTGGATGCAAAGAGGCAGGTTCCTTTCACCGAAAGTGTTCGAGCCGTTAGCTGCCATCGCTCCATTTCCCCGGGGACCCATGGCCCGGTCTGCGTGGGAAGGGGTGATAAAGCTCAGCTGAGCTCTGGTGTCGATAAGGAACTGTCTCCCGGTGTGTCCGTCCGTCACATAAAGCAGCTTATTCGTCTCGCCGAGAGCCGTAGCTGCCAACGTTTTCTGGGCTTTGGCGTTTCCCGAGTTTTTGAAATTGCAGGGGGGCACGCATTTGTACGCCCTCTCGGCGAAACGCTGATGAAAATAGCAGAGGTCGTTCTGCCTGCTGCGCCTTGGTCGTGTCGCTGCCATGGTGGGCGGGCTTTGCTCCGTTGTCTGTGGTTCTCCGCTACTCTGGGCTTCCGCGCTGAGATCTGCAGATGCTGCTGTGGCCATCTGTTCGCCGCAGGCGTTGATGAGGCGCTGCGCTTCTCGGGCCAGCGCGCGGAAGTCCTGCTGGGTGCTGCACCGCATGTTGACCAGCATCCCTCTCATGTGTGGCGGCAGAGTGCTGAGGAAGATGTATTGGAAAAGGAAGTTGTCGTTGTCCTCTTCCTTAAGCTGCAGCATGTCCTCTATGAGGGCCTTGGGTCTGCATCCTCTGTGGCCGTAGATCGCCAGAATCCTCTCTGCTCTCTCCTCGGCTGAGGGGACGAAGTTCTCAATGATGGTCGCCTTTAGTTCTCTGTATTTGTCGTGGGCGGGCGGTTGTCGAATTATGCTCCGCGCGCATCTTGACGTGGCGGCGTCGAGTTTGGCGATGATGTAGTAAAATTTCGTCTCGTCTGCCGTTATGCCCACCAGTGCAAACTGAGCCTCAGCTTGCTGGAACCACGAGCTCGGGTCGTTTTGCCAGAATTCTGGCAGCTTGACGGTGACGGCGCTTGTGTGGGCCGTCCCTGATGTGTCCGCCGGGTGAGAGCGCCTTTCTTCTGCTCTCATGGCGGAGCTGGGGATGGTGCTCGGTTGAGCCCTCTCTGTAGATTCTGCCGTGGGGGAACATCTTCCATCCGTTCCCCTGTCTGCATGGGCGCCGGCGCTTGCCTGGGTCGCCTCCGATGAGTTAATCGCGGGAGAACGTCTCTGTTCCATCCTCATGTCTGGTCACCAGTGTAGGGAGCTTGAAATGAAGAAGCGATATGATTTTATAAACCAAAGTTTAGTATCAGCTTCACCTCCCTAACATGTCTCATCTCGGTGCAGAAGCAGAATAAGAGGTCAAGCACAGTCAGACCTTCATACTTATACGCACACTCAACAAAAGACATTGCATATCAAAGCCGACATCCCGCATTAACATAATCCCCCCTCCATTGTCCTCCGTCTCCTCCACCTGACCTTGGGTGGTCAGGGAGATCGATCCGGTCTCCATCGCTGCGACTCCGTCTGCTCTTTGATCCTCTCTGGCGTTTGAGACCTCCTGTCCTGTTCTGAGGCGTGAGGTCATTCCACATATGTAATCACTAAACATTCTAATATGTCTATACATATGTAGGTATGGAATATATGATTAATATAAGCCACAAGCAACACCCAGGCCTGATTACTGCTACACTTGTTCTCAATCAACAAATCACTTAAATAGGACCTGCCTGACAAAGTGAAGTAGACCAAAAGATCCTCAAAAGCTAGACATCATGCTGTGATGAAAAGAAATTCAGGAACAAATGAGAAACAAAGTAATTGAGATCTATCAGTCTGGAAAAGGTTATAAAGCCATTTCTAAAGCTTTGGGACTCCAGCAAACCACAATGAAAACCATTATCCACAAATGGCAAAAATATGGAACAGTAGTGAACCTTCCCAGGAGTGGCCGGCCGACCAAAATTACCCCAAGAGCGCAGCGACGACTCATCCAAGAGGTCACAAAAGACCCCACAACAACATCAAAATAACTGCAGGCCTCACTTGCCTCAGCTAAGGTCAGTGTTCATGACTTCACCATAAGAAAGAGACTGGGCAAAAATGGCCTGCATGGCAGAGTTCCAAGACGAAAACCCTTGCTGAGCAAAAACAACATAAAGGCTCATCTCAGTTCTGCCAGAAAACATGTTGATGATCCCCAAGACTTTTATGAAAATACTTTGTGGACTGACGAGACAAAAGTTGAACTTTTTGGAAGGTGTGTGTCCCATTACATCTGGAATAAAAGTAACACAACATTTAAGGAAAGGAACATCATACCAACAGTAAAATATGGTGGTGGTAGTGTGATGGTCTGGGGCTGTTTTGCTGCTTCAGGACCTGGAAGACTTGCTGTGGTAAATGGAACCATGAATTCTGCTCTCTACCAAAGAATCCTGAAGGAGAATGTGCGGCCATCTGTTTGTGACCTCAAGCTGAAGCGTACTTGGGTTCTGCAGCAGGACAATGATCCAAAACACACCAGCAAGTCCACCTTTGAATAGCTTAAGAAAAACAAAATGAAGACTTTGGAGTGGCCTAGTCAAAGTCCTGACCTGAATCTGATTGAGATGCTGTGGCATGACCTTAAAAAGGTGGTTCATGCTGGAAAACCCTCCGCTGTGGCTGAATTACAACAATTCTGCAAAGATGAGTGAGCCAAAATTCCTCCACAGTGCTGTAAAAGACGCATTGCCAGTTATCACAAACGCTTGATTGCAGTTGTTGCTGCTAAGATTGCTGCTTTTTCACACCACTGTATATTGGTCTTCAGATACACATTCATTACTGTCCTGGTTAAAACTGCTCTTCCTCATCCTCATATTTGTTAAAGATTTGTATTTTATATTGTCTTTTATACTGGTTTATAGGTTTACTTTGCTTCAATTCATTCCTTAGGGTGTTCTATAATTTAACCCCTTATATTGTAATACCCATTCTTTTCAGTGTTGTTCTGGCGTAATGCATCTTGGGGTTGTCTTGGGGTGAAAAGGTCAAAGTTAACATTACCTTTGCACTATTACTATAAAATGAGTAAATCTACGGCCAGCAAACTTGGCACACAAGTTTGCCCTGGCACCATGACCTCTGACTATGGGTTTCAGGTCAAAAGGTTACAGGTCATGTTAGTATTCCCTATATCCTCTTACAATAGAACAAATAAAGCTCTTTAGGCTCATCAAACTTGCTACACAGGTTCACCTTGGGATCTTGACCTACAGCTGTGGGTTATATGAAATTATTGTTGTTGCATATTCATGGATGCTAGACTTATAATTTGATTTTGCTTCAATAATTATATGGAAAATGTTGAAAACTACTCTCCTTTAGTAACATATTGGGATCTTCAGAGAAAACGGAGGTAGGGGATCCTGCACTCACCTCAGAGTGCGCTTGTTGTTTACTCCGTGGAGCCATTACTTCCACTTTCTGGTGGAGCTTCTTCACTTGATTTTGAATCCCAACACACTGCACTAGTTCACAAGATCAGTCACAAAGCCTCTCAACATATAATGAAAATAAGGGGCAAGGATAAGGACCTGTACTTATATAGCGCTTTTTCTAGTCACAAAGACCACTCAAAGCGCTTAACTAGTAGCTACACTAACACCCTATTCTAAAGGCCTATCAGAGACAGATACCTAGGGACAATTTAGAGTCACCAATGAACCTAACAAGCATGTCTTTGGATTGTGGAAGGAAACCAAAGCCCCTGGAGTAAACCCACACAGCAAAGGGAGAACATGCTAACTCCACACAGAAAGGTTTCCACCCCTGCCAGCCTGGGAATTCGAACCTGAAACCTTCTAGCTGTGAGGCAAAAGTTCTAACCACTGTGCTGATACAGATTGATCTTGTTAATGGTGGGGAAATGGTTAAATAACTTGTTAAAGCTGAAACGGATTCATCACTGCAGTAATTATCTTATGGAAGAATACAAACTATTTGTTACCAGGTGGTGATATTTTTTTTTTCAAGGCAGTACATTTTATCCTTTGTAGTTTTTCTATGACCAGCATTTTCTGTGTCTCCTTGTACCCCCAGATGCTCCACAGCTCCATGACTATAAGGAGGAGGAGGTTCTCCCTGTTCAGCAGCTCTGTAACAAGGAAAGGAACTCCAATCTGGACCAGGAAAAACAAGATGCTACACACGTTAAAAAGCAAGAACACTGTACCAGTCAGGAGGAAGAACACTTTGGACTGAAACAAGAGACTGATACCTTCATGGTGACTCCAGCTGATGAGGACAATGACAACAGTGAAACGCAACCAAACAGTGAGCAGCTGCTCTCTCACAACTCTTCTGATACTGAGAACCAAGACCAGGGAGCAGGTAAGAATGTAAACTCAGGATCAAGTAAACATGAAGAGCCAAAGCCAAAGAAGAGACATCACAGAAACAGAAGTAACCGTAACAATGTAGACAACTCCTCCATGTCAAAGAATCAGTGTGATACTGAGACAGGTGAAAAGTCTGTAAAATGTTCTGTGAATGACAAAGACTGTAAAAATGAGTCCCAGATCAAGAAACATCACACAATTAAGTCACATGTTTGCAACACATGTGGGAAAACATTCAGGAAGAAAAGTCATGTATCAGTTCATGAGAGAATTCACACAGGTGAGAAGCCATTTTCTTGTAAAACTTGTGGGCAAAGTTTTAATCAATATGGTGCGTTGAAAACTCACATGAGAATTCACACAGGTGAGAAGCCATTTTCTTGTGAAACATGTGGGCAAAGATTTAATCAACATGGTCATTTGAAAACTCACATGAGAATTCACACAGGCGAGAAGCCATTTTCTTGTGAAACATGTGGGCAAAGATTTAATCGACGTAGTAGTTTGAAAATTCACTTGAGTATTCACACAGGCAAGAAGCCATTTTCTTGTGAAACATGTGGGCAAAGATTTAATGAACGTGGTACTTTGAAAACTCACATGAGAATTCACACAGGCGAGAAGCCATTTTCTTGTAAAACTTGTGGGCAAAGTTTTAATCAATGTGGTGCATTGAAAACTCACATGAGAATTCACACAGGTGAGAAACCATTTTCTTGTGAAACATGTGGGCAAAGATTTAATGAACGTGGTACTTTGAAAGCTCACGTGAGAATTCACACAGGGGAGAAGCCATTTTCTTGTAAAACTTGTGGGCAAAGTTTTAATCAATATGGTGCGGTGAAAACTCACATGAGAATTCACACAGGTGAGAAACCATTTTCTTGTGAAGCATGTGGTCAAAGATTTAATCGACATGGTCATTTGAAAACTCACGCGATAATTCACACAGGCGAAAAGCCATTTTCTTGTGAAACATGTGGGCAAAGATTTAATCGACGTAGTAGTTTGAAAATTCACTTGCGTATTCACACAGGCAAGAAGCCATTTTCTTGTGAAACATGTGGGCAAAGATTTAATGAAAGTGGTACTTTGAAAACTCACATGAGAATTCACACAGGCGAGTCTGGTGGCCTTTTCCCTCAGGCTAGCCAGCGCGTCCCCCAGGTCGCGGATGGGGGTACCCCCTCACTATGAGTAATCATGGCGAGGGTAGCTTTGAAAAACCAATAAGAAGCCGTGGACTATGAGGAACCCAATATGAAAAATGAATAATACAGGAAAAAGATGCTGGAAAGGTACTGACCAGGATAAAACGGTCCCCTCAGCTCGTCTCTGCACTAGGCGGGCTGTTGATACTCCTGCCCAAGAGTCCTGAAACCCAACAAGTCAATAAATACAGACCCATCTGTTGCCTCCCGACCACATACAAATGGCTGACAGGACTCATTACTGAGGCCATTTATGAACATCTGGACACAGAAAACTACTTGCAACCACAGCAAAAAGGCTGTATAAGAAATAAGCTGGGAGCCAAAGAACAACTGCTCATTAATAAAACCATCCTGGAAGACTGCAAGAGGCGTGAGAGAAATTTAAGCATGGCGTGGATCGACTACAAAAAGGCATTCGACAGCATCCCCCACTCCTGGATAATACACTGTCTGGAGCTGTATAACATCAGCCCAGAGATTAAAACTTTTCTGGAGGTCCAGATGGCTAAGTGGAAAACCACAATTACGCTTAACCACAAAGAAGGACAAATAACAATCCCAGACATCAGGATCCAGCGAGGAATATTCCAGGGAGACAGCCTCTCGCCACTGCTCTTCTGTCTGTGTATTGACCCCTTAAGCAAAATCTTATCAGACCTTGACATCGGGTATGACTTAAGCAAAGGCAGAACAAGAAAAGGGAGCAAGAGAGTGAATCATCTGCTCTACATGGACGACCTCAAGCTCTACGCAGAATCTGAACAGAAACTGAATCAACTAGTCAGTACCGTTCACATGTTTTCAAAAGACATCTGCATGGAATTTGGGCTTGACAAGTGTGCAAAATGTACAATAAAAAAAGGAAAGAAAACAGCATCAGAAAACATCCAAATAGAAGACAGTAAGCATATCAAAGACCTGGCAGAGGAATCAGTATATAAATATCTGGGCATAGAAGAAAACACAACTATTGAACACAGAAAAATGAGGGAAATGGTCAAAAAAGAATACCAACATCGCCTAAAGAAAATCTGTAAATCAACTTTAACACCTAAAAATAAGATCACTGCAATAAACCAGTTAGCAGTACCAGTTGCCACATATGGATTTGGGGTGATAGACTGGCCACAGGGGGAACTGGACAAGTTGGATGTTCGGACCAGGAAGACCCTAACCCTTCATAAGGTAACATATAGAAACCAATGCCTAGATAGGATATATATGCCACGTAAAGAGGGAGGGCTGGGCCTAATTGAAATAAACCAGGCCTACAGGGCAACAATAATAAGCATTGGTCAATATTTAAAAAGCGCCAATGATGAGACGGTGGAAAAGGTCACCCAACATCATGAAACCCTCAGTCATAACACATCCATAACTAAACAAGCCAAGACATTTGCAAGAGATTTATTAGATAACATGAAAGCCAGTCAGGCTTGTTACAGGCGATACCCGGCTGTCCTAGCATCTGTGAAATACAGATCTCAGCAATAAGAGGAACAGTCTCTATCTTGAAGAGAGCCCTTGGATATAGAGCTTTGTGATTTAAAGTGTAACCATAGACCCCTGGTTGGGGCCCATTGCACTTATAATGAAGTGAGATATAAATAAATAAAACAGCGAGAAGGCTTTTTCTTGTGAAACGTGGGCAAAGTTTTAAACAATGTGGTCATTTCAAAACTCACATGAGAATTCACACAGGTGAGAAACCATATTGTTGTGAAACGTGGGCGAAGATTTAATCAATTTTGTAAATTGAAAACGCACATGAGAATTCACATTGGTGAGAATCCATTTTCTTGAGAAACAAGTGGACAAAGTTTGATGAATGTGGTCATTTGAAAAGTCACATGAAAATTCACAATGGTGAGAAGCGGTAGTCCTGGAAAATATGTGGGAAATGCTTCTCTCAAAAGACTCAAAAATTAGCTTTTGTTGTCCACCAACATCTTGAGATTTTTTTTTTTTATTATTTTCAGTTTTAGGTCTCTTTTGTGTGAATGAAATGTTATTTAAATTGTTGAAGCTGTAATGTAAATATAATACTAATATATAATCCTACCCCTTTTACTGTTAAAGTACAGTATTTAATCATTACTCGTGTACATACATGCATACATAACCATACACACATATACTGTATATTCATGATATAATCCAAAATTCACAACCCAACACAGCAATCTACATTCTACACCAGACTACACGCTCCTCTGAGTATCCCTTCTGAAAGTAATATCTTAATTTTTAAACTGTTTTATGTTTGGACATTGTTTTAAAGTTATGCTTAATCTGTTTCATGTTTTCCTCCACAAAGACATTAAACTTCTCCTGGGCATCTGAAAATTGAGCATTTTTACATTTAATATGCCCATTAAATTTTAACCCCCCCTCTGTATTGCAGAAAATTCCTAAATACCTATGAGCAACAAATTCCTCCTCACTTTATACATTGTTGGTGCTGTTTAAAATGTACAAGGTGAAATGATTTCTGTTTTTAGATCAAGAAATACCCCAATTGTAGATTCTTTTTAATCTATGGAATTAATGATTTCTTCTATGAGTTCTGTTAATACTAATGACGTAGACCAGTTTGCTTTAAATCCATATTGACTGTCAGAGTAGTTTGTGTTGCTCTATAAACTTTTCTAATCCATCACTGAAGAGTTTCTAGAATTTTTTTGACAGCTGTGTTGGAACAGAAATCTGTGACGTGTTGCTTGTCACCATGTTTATGTAATGGAATGACTTTTGCAGTTTTAATTTTATTCGGAAATTGTCCAGTTTGTAATGATAAGTTGAAGATGTCAGTGAGTGGTTTGGAAATTCCCTCAATTACCTATTTCACTGTTTTTCGTATATGTCTCATCACAATCAGTTCATGTTTTGTTTTAACATTTATTAACATTGTTTTATTGTTCTTCAACTGTTTTAATGAAGATTGAACTAAGATTTCTTATTATCTATGGATTTTTCACCAAGTTTAGCCCAGCACTTCCAAAATATCTATTAAACTTACTGTCACATTCATTTTTTTTTTTAAATTCTCATTTTCAATAAAATGCTGAGGCTAATAAACCTGTGTCAATTTTGGATTATGCTTTTAATATACTGCATGTACCTTGAATATCACTTTCACAGTTTTCTAATATTTTACTGTAACATTCCATCTTACAAATACCCATAGTATCAGTTAATTTACTTTAATATTTCTTCTGTTTTCTGCTTCTTCAGTTCTATATTGGATACATTCTCTCTATAATGTATTTTTACTTTTTAGAGACATTTTGGATTCCCTTAGACATCCACTGATTATCATAGTATTTATGATTTCTACTATATTATTTGATTGGACAATTTTTGTCATACAAGAATGTAAATATCTTTAATAACTCAACTTTATTAATGTCACATTTTATCAAATCCTTGTTAATGTATCCATTGCTCTTTCTATTTAAATCTGTTCAAATGTTTTTTTAAATATCTGCTAATGTCCTTTTTTTTGGTCCAAGTTGTCACAACAATGGCTTCTACATTTCTGACTGGATTGACTTCAAATTTATACAGAAGCTTGATCTCATCAGTACCTTGGATGACTGCAAATTTGAGATAAATCTATCCATCCATCCATCCATCTTCTTCCACTTAATCCTTTTCGGGTCACGGGGGGCTGGAGCCTATCCCAGCATCTTTGGGTGAGAGGCAGGGTACACCCTGTACAGATTGCCAGTCCATCGCAGGGCCAACACAGAGAGAGACACAACCATTCACTCTCACAGTCATACCTAAGGACAATTTAGAATCCCCAGTTTGATGCCAATTAACCTAACTTGCATATGGTGCTTGAAAATCCATGAATTTTAATGTTGTATTTTCTAGGTTGTGGAAGTGCTTGAAAATGCTGGAAATTGTAAAACACATCTGTCAACAAATGGTTACCTGACAAAATAAATATTTTTCTATAGATGGAGAAATAAAAAAAAAAATTGGCGAGCCTAAAATGAAGACTGCTCTGCCGTCAGTTTTCCCGTGTGACCCCACCCCTCAGAGGCACACAGGTGTAATCAATGTGGGAGGTTGTCAGTGCAGTGCATTGTGTTGGTGTGAAGGCAAGGCAAGTTTATTTGTATAGCACATTTCATGCACAAGACAATTCAAATTCCTCCACATTGAAAGGAGTCAGTTGAGGTGGTATGGGCATCTGATTAGGATGCCTCCTGGACGCCTCCCACTTGAGGTGTTTCAGGCACGTCCCACTGGGAGGAGACCCCGGGGCAGACCCAGGACTCGGTGGAGAGACTATGTCTCCCAGCTAGTCTGGGAACGCCTTGGTATCCCCTCTGAAGAGCTGGAGCAGGTGGCTGGGGAGAGGGAAGTCTGGGCTTCTCTGCTTGAACTGCTGCCTCCGCGACCCGGACCTCCGGAAAAGCGGTAGAAGATGGATGGATGGATGGATGGACAATTCAAAGTGCTTTACATAAAAAACATTAAAGCATTACAGGAAGTTGCAACACGAATACATAATTTAAAAGCAAACTAAAAAGTAAATTAAAGAGAAACAAAATTAAGTTAAAATAGAATAAGACAGAAAATGTGCAAGAAATAAAAACTACAGTACATTGTGGGAGATTAACAATTGTTGTACTGAAAGGCCGTGGCAAATAGGAAAGATTTAACCTGGATTTAAAGCAGCTGAGGGTTTCAGTAGTCCTGATGCTTTCTGGGAGTTTGTTCAATATTTGAGGGACAGAAAAACTGAACGCTGCCTCACCATGTTTGGTTCTAACTCTGGGCACAGATAGTAGGCCTGACCCTGATGATCTGAGGACTCTGGGTGGTTTGTAATGGACCATCAGATCTGAGATGCATTTTGGTTCTTAACCAGTCAGAGCTTTACAAACCAGCAGCAGTATTTGAAATATATTCTTTGACAGACAGGAAGCCAGTGTACATGTAAAGGTGTGAGGACTGGAGTTATATGATCTACTTTCTTGGTCTTAGTGAGGACTCGAGCTGCAGCGTTCTGAACTAACTGCAGCTGTCTGATGGACTTTTTAGGGAGACCTGTGAGGACAGCGTTACAGTAGTTAAGAGTTAAGTTAGAAGATAAATGCATGGACAAGTTTTTCTAGATCCCACTGAGACATCAGACCTTTAATCCTCGCTATGTTCTTTGATAATAGGCTGACTTCACTACTGTCTTAACATAGCTGTGAAAATTGTAATTTCCCAGTTTGGGATCAATAAATTACACCTATCTATCTAAAATTACAGTTAGGCCCAGAAATATTTGGACAGTGACACAAGTTTTGTTATTTTAGCTGTTTACGAAAACCTATTCAGGATACAATTATATAATCAATATGGGCTTAAAGTGCAGACTCTCAGCTGTAATTTGAGAGTATTCACATCCAAATTGGAGCAAGGGTTTAGGAATTACAGCTCTTTAATACGTAGCCGCCTATTTTTCAAGGGACCAAAAGTAATTGGACAATTGACTCAGAAGGCTGCAAAAAAAAAAAAAAATAAGGCTGCATGGGCCCTTCCCTCATTAACCTGTCATCAATTAAGCAGTTAAAAGGTCTGGAGTTGATTCCAGGTGTGGCGTTTGCATTTGGAAGCTGTTGCTGTGAACACACAACATGCGGTCAAAGGAGCTCTCAATGGAGGTGAAACAGACCATCCTGAGGCTGAAAAAAAAGGAGAAATCCATCACAGAGAGAGCAGAAATGTTAGGAGTGGCCAAATCAACAGTTTGGTACATGCTGAGAAAAAAAGAGTGCACTGGTGAGCTTGGGAACTCAAAAAGGCCTGGACGTCCACAGAAGACAACAGTGGTGGATGATCACAGAATCCTTTCCATGGTGAAGAACAACCCCTTCACAACATCCACTCAAGTGAAGAACACTCTCCAGGAAGTAGGTGTATCAGTATCTAAGTCTACCATAAAGAGAAGACTTCATGAGAGTAAATACAAAGGATTCACCACAAGGTGCAAACCATTAATCAGCCTCAAAAATAGAAAGGCTGTAGGGAGCTTGAAATGAAGAAGCGATATGATTTTATAAACCAAAGTTTAATATCAGCTTCACCTCCCTAACATGTCTCATCTCGGTGCAGAATAAGAGGTCGAGCACAGTCAGACCTTCATACTTATACGCACACTCAACAAAAGACATTGCATATCAAAGCCGACATCCCGCATTAACATAATCCCCCCTCCATTGTCCTCCGTCTCCTCCACCTGACCTTGAGTGGTCAGGGAGATCGATCCGGTCTCCACCGCTGCGACTCCGTCTGCTCTTTGATCCTCGCTGGCGGTTGAGACCTCCTGTCCTGTTCTGAGGCGTGCGGTCATTCCACATATGTAATCGCTAAACATTCTAATATGTCTATACATATGTAGGTATGGAATATATGATTAATATAAGCCACAGCCCCCCCCCCCCAAACGACTAAGTAAAGGACAATCAAATTAAGTTTACAGTTTAAGATAATCTCTATGACATATTATACTGTTAAACCTCTTGACAGGGAAAACAAGGAAAAATCTTTCCAGCAGTCATGCTCCTGTAGAGAATTCAGTGGTAACCACAACAGTATAGTAATATCACAGATCAGCCTTAAAACTGTCACGGCACAATCTGATAACATAGTTAACAACTCTTGGTTAATTTGCATCAGTCTCTGTGCCGTCTGGGTTTTAATCTTCTCCCAAATCTGCTGTGGGTCCGCTTTGGCGTCCTGGTGGGACCCTCCTGTAAGGAATCTGCAGCTTGGGGAGGAGAGTGGTTATTTGTTCCCTGCAGGGGGGCTGAGTTTTTTTTCTTGGGGGGTCTACCCCGCCGAGGTGCTCTCGCCACCCATGCAGGTTCGTCTCTCAACAAGAAGGTAGGTTTAAGTCTGTCAATGCTGACTGTTTCTTTTCTGTCCCCTAAATCAAGCACAAAATGCTTATCACCAGGTTCCAGTGTAACGGATGCCAACTAGTGCTGTTCGGCGTAGAACGTTAGTAAAACCTCCCTCCCAAAGCCTCATACAGTATCGGTAGCGCTGAGCTATCGGTCGGACCTTTAGCTCAGCGCGATCGTGCTGTGTCTCCCATGCTCGAACTGTGTAGTTGACTGAGAGGTCGCGGGTTCGTGTCCCATGTGGGGCGAACTGCGCAGGATGATCTCTGTCAAAATGGTGCCGTGAACCCGGGATGGGAGTGAGGTTTAAGGGGGAGAGTGTAACGGATGCCAACTAGTACTGTTCGGCGTAGAACGTTAGTAAAACCTCCCTCCCAAAGCCTCATACAGTATCGGTAGCGCTGAGCTATCGGTCGGACCTTTAGCTCAGCGCGATCGTGCTGTGTCTCCCATGCTCGAACTGTGTAGTTGACTGAGAGGTCGCGGGTTCGTGTCCCATGTGGGGCGAACTGCGCAGGATGATCTCTGTCAAACCAGCACTCTGAATGGTCCGTCGTATGGTGGACGGAGGGTTGATTTTAAAGCTTTGTGTCTAACAAAAACGTACTCGGCGTTTTTTAAAGCTTGAAGGACAAAAACCCGTGGAAAAGAGTGATGTGCCGGTCCGGGGAGAGTGTCCGGTCCGGTGCTGCCTAAAGGCCTCAGGGCTGGAAGATGCCTGGGCTCTGGATTCTCTGGTAAAAACTCACCTGGGAGTCTGAGAGGTTGTGCAAAAACTAATTCTGCTGGGGAGGCGTCTAGATCCTCTTTAGGCGCAGAACGCAACCCCAATAAAACCCAGGGAAGTTTATTCACCCAATCTGTATCCGTTAGTGAGGCCCTGAGGGCGGCCTTTAAAGATCTGTGAAAATGCTCGCATAACCCATTAGCCTGAGGGTGATAAGCGGTGGTGCGGTGAATTGTCGCCCCTAAGCTGCTGGCCGTGGCTGACCAAAGCTCTGAGACAAATTGAGGCCCCCTATCGGACGTGATGTCCGATGGGACGCCGAAACGTGCCACCCAGTTTGTTAAAAAAACGTGAGCGACTTCCGCAGCTGTGGTCAACGCCAAAGGGACCGCCTCAGGCCAGCGCGTAGTACGGTCTATCATTGTTAACAGGTGTGTGAAACCCTGAGACGAAGGTAGTGGTCCCACGAGGTCGACATGAACGTGGTCAAACCTTCTGGCTGGGATGTGTTTGTGTATTTTAGCGCGCTGACAAGACATGCAAGTTTTTGCCCATTCCTTTACATTTTTGCGCAGGCCCGGCCAAACAAACTTTTCCGCCACCATTTTAACCGAGGCGCGCACCCCTGGGTGCGCGAGGGAGTGAACCGAGTCGAAAATGCGGCGGCGCCATGCAGCTGGGACTACCGGGCGAGGTCGGCCGGTTGAAACGTCGCAGATTAGGGGGGGGTACACCGTCACGTAAACCCCTTTCCTCCAGTCTTAACCCTGTTGGTCCAGACAGGAGCGCGTGCACGTCCGCGTCACTGCTTTGTTCCTCTGCCATGGCTGCGTAATCTATCCCTACGTGAATTGGGGCCGCGTACACGTACGCGTTGGCGAAGAGTTCTGCGGCTGAGGTAGTATAATCTGTCTCCTCGTGCTCTGGTGATGTCACAGCGCGAGAGAGGCAGTCTGCTACCACGTGAAGTTTACCTGCCACGTCGAATGTCTGTGGTGAACTCTGAAATTGCAGCTAGCTGTCTTTGTTGCCTGCCTGACCATGGTTCTGAAATTTTAGCCATCACAAAAGTGAGCGGTTTGTGGTCTACAAAAGCCGTGAAACGCCGCCCTTCTAACCAGAACTGGAAGTGGCGGATGGATAAATGAAGCGCTAGCAGCTCCCTGTCAAAAGTGCTGTATTTGCGCTCGGTTTGGTTTAAAGATTTGCTAAAAATGCTAAAGTTTGCCAGGTTCCGCCAACATGTTGTTCCACAACTGCCCCTATGGCCAGGTCTGAAGCGTCTGTGGTTAACGCTATGCGGGCCGAGGGATCGGGGTGAACCAACAATGTGGCATTCGCTAGGGCACTTTTTACTTCCGCGAAGGCGCGTTCGCGCTCCGGGGTCCATTCGCCCGCGTTGGAAGGCTTTTGTTTTCTGAGCGCGGCATACAGGGGCTGCATGAGTTGAGCTGCGCGGGGGAGGAAACGGTTGTAAAAATTCACCATTCCCCAAAATTCTTGCAGCGATCTGACCGTTTGTGGTCGTGGAAAATTTTTTACCGCGCGGGCTTTGTCTGGCAATGGGACTGCCCCCTTCGGTGAAACTCTGTGTCCCAAAAAATCAATTTGTGACACGCCGAATTTGCATTTGGCTGGGTTGATTATTAACCCGTGCTCTTCTAGTCTCTGAAAAACTGTAGTGAGGTGTTGTTCGTGTTCTTCCTCTGACGGGCTGGCTACCAGCATATCGTCGAGGTAGACGAACACGAAGGGGAGGTCGCGTAATACCGCGTCCATCATACGCTGAAAGGTTTGAGCAGCGCCTTTGAGGCCGAACAGCATCCGCAAAAATTCAAAAAGACCGAAAGGGGTTATTACAGCGCCGTTTTAGGAATGTCTTCTGCTCGAACGGGGACTTGGTGATAGCCGCGGACCAGGTCTATTTTAGAAAAAATGCGCGCACCCGCCAGATGTAGTGAAAAATCTTGGATGTGAGGAATTGGGTAGCGGTCATGCGCTGTCGCACTGTTTAATCTGCGGTAATCACCGCAAGGTCTCCATGAACCGTCGGTTTTCGGGACCATGTGGAGTGGCGATGCCCAAGGGCTTTTCGAGCGCCTAATAATGCCTAATTTTTCAAGGGTGGCAAACTCATCACGTGCTATGGCGAGCTTGGTCGCGTCTAAGCGCCGAGCTTTGGCAAACACGGGTGGGCCTGCTTTGGGGATGAAGTGTTCAACCCCGTGTTTCGCTACTGTTGCTGAAAATTTTGGAAGTGTGAGTGCTGGAAATTGGGTGAGGAGTTGGTCAAACTTACCTCCTGCTTTTGTGACACTGGCCTGCACGGGTGGTGGAGAAACTCGAGCTGAGCAGGGGATAGAAGCAAAAGACAGTGCATTAACCAAGCGTCTATTCGCTAGATCCACTAATAACCCATGTGCACACAAAAAATCTGCGCCTAACAAGTTAAACCTCACCGCCGCTACAACAAATGTCCATCTGTAGTTGCGGCCGTGGATGTGGAGGTGCAGGCTCTTTTCGCCGAAGGTGTCAATGTTGGAGCCGTTGGCTGCCACCGTTCCGTTGCCTCGTGTGCCCATGGCTCGATCTGCTTGGGAGGGCATGACGAAACTCAGCTGAGCTCCTGTGTCAATAAGGAACTGTTTGCCGGTGTGTCCATCCGTCACATATAACAGCTTACTCTTCTCGCTGAGAACCGCTGCTGTTAACAGCTCTCGGCTTTGGCGTTTCCCGAAATCATAAATTTTGCAGGGGGGAACGCATTTGCGGGCCTTCTCGGCGAAGCGGTGGTGATAATAACAGACGTCGCTCCGTCTGTTACGTTTTGGCCGTGTCGCTGTCACCGCGGGCTGGATCTGCTCAGTGGGTTGTGGCTCTTCATGGTTCTGGGCATCAGCGTTGAGGTCTGCGGATGCTGCTGTGGGTGTCTGCTCCTTGCAGGCGTTGACGAGCCGTTGAGCTTCGTTGGCGAGCACGCGGAAGTCTTGCTGGGTGCTGCATCTCATGTTGGCGAGTGTCCCTCTCATGTGTGGCTGCAGCGTGCTGAGGAATATGAATTGGAAGAGGAAGTTGTCATTGTCCTCTTCTTTAAGCTGCAGCAAATCCTCCATGAGGGCTTTAGGTTTGCACCCTCTGTGGCCGTAGACAGCCAGGATCTTCTCGGCTCTCTCTTCAGCTGAGGGGACGTAATTTGCCACGATGGTTGCTTTCAGTGTTTCATATTTGTCTTGGGCCGGCGGCCGCCGGATCATGCTCCGCATATACCTCGAAGTGGCGGCGTCGAGTTTGGAGACGATATGATAGAATTTCGTATCGTCAGCCGTGATGCCCGCCAGTGTAAACTGGGCTTCAGCTTGTTGAAACCAAGAGGCGGGGTCTTCCTGCCAGAAGTCCGGCAGCTTGACAGCGACGGCATTCGTGTAGACCGTCACTGATGTGTCCGCAGGGTGAGAGTGCCTTGCTTCGGCTCTCTCAGCGGCGCTGGTGCTCGGTTGAGCCCTCTCAATCCCTTCTGCCGGGGGGGAAAGTCGTCCATCTGTTCCCCTGTCTGCATGGGCGCTGGCGTCTGCCTGGGTCGCCACAGATGAGTCGATTGCGGGGGAACGCCTCAGGTCCATACTCGCGTCAGGGGTCACCAGTGTAGAAGAGCTTGAAAGAACGAGGCGGTATGATATATAAACCAAAGTTTATTATCAGCTCTCCTAACAAGTCTCATCTAAGTGCAGAAGCAGCAGAAGGAAAAGAGACCGAATACCTCCGGCTCTCTGACTTTATACTTGCACATAACAAAAGACATGCATATCAAAGGCTGATATCCCTCATTATCATAATCCCCCCATTGTCTTGGTACTTCCTCTCTTCGCCCTGGGGGGGGTGAGGGTAGCTCCTCCGGTCTCCACCGCAGTGTCTGGGAACGTCTTTGTTCTTCACTGGCGGTTGAGAGTCTTTGTCCTTTCAGAGGTGTGAAGTCGCCTTACATATGTAATCACCAAACATTCCCACATGCTTCAACATATGTAGGTTATGGAATATATGATTAATATAGCCCACAAGCCTGATACAATAATCTAATCTCGAGCTAACAAAAGCGTGGATCAGTTTCTCAGCATCACTCTGAGACAAGATGCTCCTAATCTTGGCAATATTACGCAAATGATAGAAGGCAGTCTTAGAAACAAATTTAATATGTGAATTGAAGGACAAATCCTGATCAAAAATAACTCCAAGGTTCCTCACAGAGCTATTAAGAGAAAGAGTAACTGCATCCAAACTGAAAGTTTGATTTGGAAAGGAATTTCTAAGGTTTTTTGGACCAACAAGAATGACTTCAGTCTTATCTGAATTTAATAGCAGGAAATTACAAGTCATCCAAACTTTGATTTCCTTAAGACAGGCTTCTAACTTGGCTAATTGATTAGTATCATCTGGCTTCATTGACAGGTATAATTGTGTGTCATCTGCATAACAGTGAAAATGTATACAGTGCTTTCTAATAATGTTGCCTAACGGAAGCATATATAAACTAAAAAGAGTAGGGCCAAGCACAGATCCCTGTGGAACTCCATGACTAAGCTTTGAGCTGAGAGAAAACTCATCATTTACATGAACAAACTGGAACCTATCAGATAAATAAGATCTAAACCACTGCAACGAAGTTCCATTAAGTCCAACATAGTGTTCTAATCTATCAAGTAGAATATTATGATCAATAGTATCAAAAGCTGCACTAAGATCTAAAAGGACAAGTACAGAAACTAGTCCATTATCAGATGCAATGAGGAGGTCGTTAGTGACCTTCGCTAAGGCTGTTTCAGTGCTATGATGGATTCTAAACCCAGATTGAAACTCCTCAAATAAACCATTTCCCTGCAGGTGGTCAAATAATTGCGTAGCAACAACTCTTTCTAAGATTTTTGAAATGAAAGGGAGATTAGAGATTGGTCTATAGTTAGCTAAAGCTCCTGGATCTAGCGTTGGCTTTTTGAGTAAGGGTTTAATTACAGCCGTTTTAAAAGCCTGCGGTACATGGCCTAAAGTTAATGAAGAATTGATTATATGAAGAATAAAGCTACCAATAAGTGGGAAGACTTCTTTAAATAACCTGGTAGGAATAGGGTCTAAAAGACAAGTTGAAGGTTTGGATGAGGAAACTATTTTGTCTAACTCACAAAGGTCGATTGGAGTAAACTCATCAAGACAGACATCAATAGAAGGAGTTGTAGTAGTTACAGTATTTAAGTTAACTGTGGGAAGAATCTGATTGATTTTATCTCTGATGGATGAAATTTTATTATTGAAAAAGTTCATAAAGTCCTGACTAGTAAGCTCTAAGGGGATGCTAGGATTGACAGAGTCCTGACTCTTTGTCAACCTGGCTACAGTACTGAAAAGAAACCTGGGATTATTCTTGTTCTCTTCTATTAATGCAGAGTAATAACTCGTTCTAGCTTTTCTAAGAGATTTTTTATAAATTAAAAGATGATTTCTCCAAGCTAAATAGATTTCATCTAAATTAGTAGAGCGCCATTTTCTTTCTAATTGACGAGTCTTCTGTTTTAAGCTACGAGTTTCTGTGTTGAACCAAGGAGTTAAAAATCTCTGATTAGACTTTTTCTTTTTTAAGGGGGCCACCAAGTCTAGAGCCTGATGCAGAGAAGCTGAAACACTATCCACCATGTTATCAATTACAGAAGGAGCAAGCTGTCTATAGCTTATTTCCGTTGTGTTGACACATGGCATAGAGGAAACAATCTGCATAAATTTGGAAACAGCATCATCTGAGAGGCATCTACTGTGATAATATTTTTCTTTAGGAGCCAAATAGTCAGAAATAGTAAAATCAAAGGTTAACAGACAATGGTCTGACAGTACAGGGTTATGAGGAGACACTACAAGATTTTCTATTTCTATGCCATATGTCAGAACAAGGTCCAATGTATGGTGGAGGTAATGAGTAGAATTTCCTACTTTCTGAGAAAACCCAATCGAGTCTAATATTGAATTAAAAGCCACATTAAGGCAGTCACTATCTACATCCACATGTATATTAAAGTCCCCTACTATAATTATTCTATCAGATTTCAGCACTAAATCAGCTAAGAAATCAGGAAATTCGGATAAAAATTCTGAATAGGTTGATGGGGGACGATAAACTATGGCAAATAAAATTGGGTTTAACCTGGAATTGCTAAAGTGCCCAACACTGAGGACCAGGCCCTCAAAGGAATTATAACATGTTTTTTGCTTTACATTAACTAGTAATTTGGAATGGTAAATTGATGCTACTCCTCCTCCACGACCAGAACTTCTGGGATTTTGACAGTTTAAATAACCAGAGGGAGTTGATTCATTTAAACCAACATAATCCTCTTGTCCTAACCAAGTCTCTGTAAGGGAAATTAAATCAATCTGATGATCAATTAACAGATCATGGACTAACAGAGACTTGGGAGTTAGAGACCTAATATTTAATAAACCACATTTAATTTTTAAATTATGAGGAGGAACAGAGGCCAAATCATTCAATTTAGAGGCTTTATGTTTAATTTGAGTTTTACCAATATTTTGCTTTATCACTTTGGGATGCTTATACATTATATTTTTATTTACTTTGGAGGGAGCAGACAACGATTCTCTGATGGGGAAGACAGGGGCTAAGCTGAGGGGTGGCGGATGAAGAGGAGCTGCAGAGAGGCGTGTAAGACTGCGACTCTGCTTCCTGGTCCCAACTCTGAGTAGTCACGGTTTTGGAAATTTGGATAAAAAAGATGCCAGATTGTTAGATAAATGAGAAGCACCATCCAAAGTGGGATGAATGCTGTCTCGTCTCATAAGACCAGGTTTTCCCCAAAAAGAGCTCCAATTGTCAATGTAGCCCACGTCATTTTTAGGACACCACACAGACAGCCAGCGGTTCAAGGATGACGAGCGACTAAACATGTCATCACTGGTCAGATTGGGGAGGGGCCCAGAGAATACTACAGTGGCTGACATCGTTTTTGCAAAGTCACACACCGATTCTATATCATTGAAAGCAGCCCTCAGAGCGTCGCTTACGGATACAAATTGGGTAGACAGGCTTCCATGGGTTTTATTGGGGTTGCGTTCTGCACCTAAAGAGGATTTACAAGCCTCCCCAGCTGAGTTAGTTTTTGCACAGCCTCTCCGCCTGCCCTGGGAATTTCTCCCCGATAATCCTGCGCCAAATTGCCCCCCCCCGCTCAGCTGTTGCAGAGCGACACAGGATCAAACACGCTTCCGGGCCCAGTTCATCACAGTTTTCCACGCGTTTTTGTGCCGAAAGCTTTAAAAAATGCGGAGTTTGTTTTTGTCAGACATGATGCACATCGCCCAAACTTGCAGCTGCTGTACGATGGACCTTTCAGGGTGCTGGAAACAGGAGAGAAGCATTTTTTGCTAGATTTGGGAGAGAGAAAGGAGTTAATTGGTATAAACAGACTCAAACCCGCTTTTGTCTTGGCGGATGAAGCAGTGCAGTTGGCGAGGGCCTCCCGTCGCGGCAGACCCCCTAGAGGGCATTCTCCAGAACACCCACAGAGATTGACTAACAGTTCTAATCCACAGGCAACAGTTCCACAGCAGGAGGACACTGCGGAAGCAGTAAAGCCGGCTTACAGCAAATACAGCAGAAGACTCAGACCTAGGCAACTGGTGGATTGATATTGGCCCCAAAACTGAACCCTGTGGGACTCCACAAGTAACCTCTAGTAACTGTGAGTTTTTGTTACCAACACATACATACTGATATCTATTCTTTAAGTAACTACATAACCAGGACAGTGCTACCCCCCTAATACCACAATTTTGTAGTTTCTTTAATAATAAATTATGATCCACTGTATCAAATACTTTTTTAAGATCCAGGAATACCCCAACTGAATACTCTTTATTTTCAACGGCAGTTGATATTTTTTCTATAAATTCCATTAGAGCAAATGCAGTTGTCCTCTTGTGTCTGAACCCATATTGCTGCTCACACAATAAATTATTCTTCAGTATGAAGTTGTCAGTTCTCTCATAGAATATTTTTTCAAGTATCTTGGAAAATTGCGGCAATAGTGAAATTGGTCTATAGTTTGAGAATTCCCCTCTGTCACCTGTCTTGAATATCAGAATTACTTTAGCTATTTTCATTGCATTGGGAAATATACAGTA
Organism: Pholidichthys leucotaenia; assembly: GCA_020510985.1. Taxonomy (NCBI): domain Eukaryota; kingdom Metazoa; phylum Chordata; class Actinopteri; order Cichliformes; family Pholidichthyidae; genus Pholidichthys; species Pholidichthys leucotaenia. The sequence continues at coordinate 109,244,985 of CM035841.1, read as the reverse complement.
CCTGTTTGGAGAGACAGGTTACAGATATACGTCAGTGGTTTCACTAAGCATTCAATAATAGTTTTGACTAAGAGCATGTCAATACCATCACAGTCCGTAGATGTTTTACTTTTAAAAGATTTAACAGTTTCAATGACCTCTCTCTCGTCTGTGTTCTTTATGAAATGGAGTCTTTTATAGCAGTGTTTTTGCTTATTGTATTGCCTGTGGGTGCCGTAATGGGTATTTCTCGAGCCAAATTAGGACCAATGTTAACAAAAAAAGTTATTAAATTCATCTGCAGGTGAAGCTGCATTCACACTCTGAGTCGTTTTTTTATTTTATGAAAAATTGGTTGGGTAGCTTGTATTTCTGTTTTTATTTCCAAGAATATTGTTAAGTATTGTCCATGTATTTTTAATATTGTCTCTGTTTTTCTCCAGTTCTTTACTGTAATAGTCTCTTTTACTACATCTTATTATATATGTCAACTTATTTTTGTATGATTTATACCGCTGCTCTGCTTCTTTTGTCCTTTTCTTTAGGAAAGCTTTATATTGTGGGGCACATACAGTGGGGTAAAAAAGTATTTAGTCAGCCACCAATTGTGCAAGTTCTCCCACTTAAAAGATGAGAGAGGTCTCCAATTTTCATCATAGGTATACCTCAACTATGAGAGACAAAATAAGAAAAAAAAATCCAGAAAATCACATTGAAGGATTTTTAATGAATTAATTTGTAAATTCCTTGGTAAAATAAGTATTTGGTCAATAACAAAAGTTCATCTCAATACTTTGTTATATACCCTTTGTTGGCAATGACAGAGGTCAAACATTTTCTGTAAGTTTACACAAGGTTTTCACACACTATTGCTGGTATTTTGGCCCATTCCTCCATGCAGATCTCCTCTAGAGCAGTGATGTTTTGGGGCTGTCGCTGGGCAACACAGACTTTCAACTCCCTCCAAAGATTTTCTATGGGGTTGAGATCTGGAGACTGGCTAGGCCACTCCAGGACCTTGAAATGCTTCTTATGAAGCCACTCCTTCGTTGCCCGGGCGGTCTGTTTGGGATCATTGTCATGCTGAAAGACCCAGCCACGTTTCATCTTCAATGCCCTTGCTGGTGGAAAGAGGTTTTCACTCAAAATCTCACGATACATGGCCCCATTCATTCTTTCCTTTACACGGATCAGTCGTCCTGGTCCCTTTGCAGAAAAACAGCCCCAAAGTATGATGTTTCCACTCCAATGCTTCACAGTAGGTATGTTGTTCTTTCTCCTCCAAACACGACAAGTTGAGTTTTTACCAAAAAGTTCTATTTTGGTTTCATCTGACCATATGACATTCTCCCAATCCTCTTCTGGATCATCCAAATGCTCTCTAGCAAACTTCAGACGGGCCTGGACATGTACTGGCTTAAGCAGGGGGACATGTGTGGCACTGCAGGATTTGAATCCCTGGCGGCGTAGTGTGTTACTGATGGTAGCCTTTGTTACTTTGGTCCCAGCTCTCTGCAGGTCATTCACTAGGTCCCCCCATGTGGTTCTGGGATTTTTGCTCACCGTTCTCGTGATAATTTTGACCCCACGGGGTGAGATCTTGCGTGGAGCCCCAGATCGAGGGAGATTATCAGTGGTCTTGTATGTCTTCCATTTTCTAATAATTGCTCCCACAGTTGATTTCTTCACACCAAGCTGCTTACCTATTGCAGATTCAGTCTTCCCATCCTGGTGCAGGTCTACAATTTTGTTTCTGGTGTCCTTTGACAGCTCTTTGGTCTTGGCCATAGTGGAGTTTGGAGTCTGACTGTTTGAAGTTGTGGACAGGTGTCTTTGTACTGATAATGAGTTCAAACAGGTGCCATTAATACAGGTAACGAGTGGAGGACAGAGGAGCCTCTTAAAGAAGAAGTTACAGGTCTGTGAGAGCCAGAAATCTTGCTTGTTTGCAGATGACCAAATACTTATTTTACTGAGGAATTTACCAATTAATTCATTAAAAATCCTTCAATGTGATTTTCTGGATTTTTTTTCCTCATTTTGTCCCTCATAGTTGAGGTATACCTATGATGAAAATTGGAGACCTCTCTCATCTTTTAAGTGGGAGAACTTGCACAATTGGTGGCTGACTAAATACTTTTTTTGCCCCACTGTATGTGGTTTCATATGCTTCACTTGTATATTGCTGTATGCTTATTGTGTGCTTCACGTCTCAGAGGAACAAGAGGACTGAACCTCCTAAGGTTAACAGGAGGAGGTGAGATAAGACCTTTTGTATGTAAAGAGATGGCCTTGAGGGATTTCCTGACCACCAGAGACTGGGAGGTGGAAGGTGTTAAGATTGGGGGGAAGTTACATTGTGGCTGGGATTAAGTACCATGTGACTGTATGTTTGATGTCCTGGGTATAAAAGGGACAGACGTGGGAAGATTCATTCTCTTTCTGTGTTTGGAAGATCGTTGGAGAATGTGAATAAAACTGACTTGAGAAATAAACTCAGCCTCGTCCTTCGCCATTCTCCACACTGGTGACCCTACGACGTATCATGAGCAGAAGTAATTCTCCCGAGCCAGACTCGTCAGGAACCAGCCAGACGAATGCAGCCACAGTTCAGCTACCGGACTTCTGGCAGAACAGTCCGCGCTCCTGGTTTAACGCGGTCGAGGCGCAGTTCAACCTCTGGAGGATTTCGGTAGATGCCACAAAGTTCTACCATGTGGTTGCAAAGCTGGACAGCCATGCAGCCCAGAGGGTGGAGAGCCTGATCAACCACCCGCCAGACAGCGACAAGTACAGCACGTTGAAGGCTGCACTTATCCGTCACTTCACCCCCTCGGTGCAAGAGCGAGCAGAGGGGCTCCTGACGCTGACTGAATGTGAGAGCGACAGACCTGCAGACCTGATGGGGAAGATGTTGAGGCTGAGAGACTCCGAAGGTGATAACTTCATCTTCACCCACCTTTTCCTCAGGACCCTACCGTCAGCGGTGAGAGTGACCCTGGCCAGTTCACCGCTGTTGGCCCGACGAGACTACCACGAGCTGGGTCAGGAGCCGCAACGACTCGTCGACGTCCATAAACGGCGCATGGCTACGGCCGCGGCAGCGGAGCTAGGCACAATGTCCGGAGACAGCAGGGGGCCAGAGGCGGCAGCACCAGACTCACCGACGACGGCGGCGGCAAAGGCCAGGAGACGTGGAGCAGACGACGTCCTTTGCTTCTACCATCGCCACTTTGCAGAGAGGGCACACAACTGCATTCCACCGTGCCACTTCAAACGCTCGGGAAACGCCAAGACCGGGGGTTCGATGGCAGCCGCGACCCTCAGAGAGGAGAACAAGCTGCTCTACCTGAAGGACGTGAGATTGGGGAGGCATTTCCTCGTGGACACAGGCTCCCAGCTGAGTTTCATCACACCTTCCTATGCTGACCGGCTGGCGCCTTCCAGTGGTCCCGGGGTGGCAGCAGCGAACGGCTCGCCGATTAAGACCTTCGGTGAGAGGACTCTGCTTCTGTCTTTACACGGCCGCACATTCGAGTGGACTTTCGTCATAGCGGCAGTCAATTTCAACATGTTAGGGGCTGATTTTTTGTGCTCACATGGTTTGTTGGTTGATCTTGCTAACAGACGCCTGGTTAATGCACTCTCTTTTTATTCTATTCCTTGTACAGCTCGATTGGCCCCGCCAACTGTTCTATCACTGTTTCTGTTGCATTACCGACTGCACTATGTGGTACTCCACAATATCTGCTGCTCACTAATATATTTAAAAACTGCTTTGACTAGTATTACTCATTCTTATTCTACACTTATTGCATGTATAGTTTTTATTCTTTTATCTTATCATGTTTAATGTTGCAGCATTGCACCGAGACAAATTCCTAGTTTGTGTACTACATGAACAATGGCAATAAATCTGATTCTGATTCTGATTCAACAGCACAAGCCAACGTCACAGCTGCAGGTGATAAGTTCCACACACTCCTCACTCACGGTCACTCAGCACTCACGGTCCCAACATTTTCGGCGACCGTGGCTAAACACGGGGTGGAACATTTTATTACTACCACCAGCCCACCCGTTTTTGCAAAAGCTCGGCGCTTGGATTCAGCTAAACTGACCATAGCGCGCGAGGAGTTCGCCAACCTGGAAAGGTTGGGCATCATCAGGTGTTCGAAGAGCCCATGGGCTTCACCGCTTCACATGGTCCCAAAAGCTGATGGCTCATGGCGACCTTGCGGTGATTTTCGCAGGTTGAACAACGCTACAGCGCACGACCGCTACCCGATCCCGCACATCCAAGATTTTTCAGTTCATTTGGCGGGGGCGCGCATTTTTTCTAAAATAGACTTGGTACGCGGTTACCACCAGGTCCCAGTAGGCGCTGAGGACATACCCAAAACAACGGTAATAACTCCTTTCGGGCTTTTTGAGTTTTTGCGCATGCTGTTTGGGCTTAAAGGCGCGGCACAGACGTTCCAACGCATGATGGACGCGGTTCTGCGCGACCTCCCTTTCGTGTTTGTCTACCTGGACGACATATTGGTAGCCAGCGCGTCCGAAGACGAACACGAAAACCACCTCACAGCAGTTTTCAGGAGGTTGGCAGAGCACGGGTTAATAATCAACCCAGCGAAGTGTCAGTTCGGGGTGGCGCAGATTGATTTTTTGGGGCATCGCGTCTCTCCAGAAGGAGCGGTTCCTTTGCCTGACAAGGTGCGCGCAATAACAAATTTTCCCCAGCCACATACGGTCAAAGCGTTACAGGAGTTTTGGGGAATGGTGAATTTTTATAACCGTTTCCTCCCCCGCGCAGCGCAGCTCATGCAACCATTGTATGCTGCACTAAAAAAACAAAAACCCACAAACAAAATTGAATGGTCTCCGGAGCGAGAGTGCGCATTCGCGGAAGTCAAAACAGCCCTGGCAAACACTGCGTTGTTGGCACATCCAGACCCAATGGCCTGCATGGCGCTCACCACTGACGCGTCAGATGTGGCCATAGGAGCGGCCGTGGAGCAATATGTAGCAGGAGCTTGGCAACCGCTTGCCTTTTTCAGCAGGACCTTGCGCGATAGTGAACGAAAATACAGCGCATTCGAAAGGGAGTTGTTAGCTCTCCACTTGGCCATTCGCCACTTCCAATTTTGGCTGGAGGGACGCAGTTTCACCGCGTTCGTTGATCACAAGCCGCTGACTTTCGCGATGGCCAAGATTTCAGAACCGTGGTCGGGCCGGCAGCAGAGACAGCTTGCCGCGATCTCGGAGTTTACTACCGATATCCAGCATGTAGCGGGTAAACTTAATGTAGTGGCAGACTGCCTCTCGCGCGCCGTGGCGGCTCCAGCCCGCACAGGGGTAGATTTTGCAGCCATGGCCACGGATCAGGTTAGCGACGTGGAAGTGCGCGCGGCCCCAGTCCACGTAGGGATAGGTTATGCAGCCATGGCCGCGGATCAGGTTAGCGACGCGGACGTGCACGCACTCCAGTCTGGACCAACAGGGCTAAGGCTGGGGAACAGGGTGCTGCAAGACGGTATGCCCCCCCTAATCTGTGATGTCTCCACTGGGCGACCGCATCCGGTGGTACCAACCGCGTGGCGCCGCCGCATTTTTGACTCGATCCATTCTCTGGCGCACCCGGCAGTGCGCGCGTCGGTCAAAATGGTAGGAGAGAAATTTGTGTGGCCGAGCCTGCGCAAACAAGTTAAAGAGTGGGAGGCGGCCTGCATGAATTGTCAGCGGGCCAAAGTTCATAGACACACGAGAGCTCCCTTGGAGCCGTTTCACATTCCAGCTAAAAGGTTTGATCATGTCCACGTGGACCTCGTAGGCCCCCTCCCGCCTTCACAAGGGTGCACACATCTTCTGACAATGGTTGACCGCGCCACGCGCTGGCCGGAAGTGGTTCCGCTGCCGTCAACCACAGCCGAGGAGGTGGCACGCGCGTTTTTAACGGCATGGGTAGCGCGTTTTGGAGTCCCGTCGGACATTATGTCCGACAGAGGCCCACAATTTGTTTCCGAACTTTGGTCAGCGATGGCCCGCAGCCTTGGGGCAACGATCCACCGCACAACCACGTACAACCCGCAGGCTAACGGGTTATGCAAACGTTTTCACAGGTCATTGAAGGCGGCTCTCAGAGCGTCGCTTACGGATGCAAATTGGGTGGACAAGCTACCATGGGTTTTATTAGGGTTGCGTTCTGCACCTAAAGAGGATTTAGAAGCCTCCCCAGCTGAGCTGGTTTTCGCACAGCCACTTCGGCTGCCAGGGGAATTTCTCCCAGATAATCCGGCGCCAGAGTGCTCCCCCGCTCAGCGGTTACAGAGTAACATGGGCCCAAGCACGCTACCTGGCCCCGTTCACCACAGTTTTCTGCGTGTTTTTGTGCCTAAGGCTTTAAAAAATGCGGAGTTTGTTTTTGTCAGACATGATGCCCATCGCCCACCTTTACGCCCACCTTACGATGGACCATATAGAGTGCTGGAAACAGGGGATAAGCATTTTTTGCTAGATTTGGGGGGCAGAAAAGAAATGATTGGCATAAACAGGCTCAAACCCGCTTTTGTGATAGCTGACGAACTTGTGCAGTTGGCTAAGGCTCCTCGGCGCGGCAGACCCCCTAGAGAGCATTCCCCAGAACACCCACAGAGATTGACTAACAGTTCTAATCCTCAGGCAGCAGCTCCACAGCAGGAAGACGCCGCGGAGGTGGTAAAGTCTGCTTACAGCAGATATGGGAGAAGACTGAGGCCTAAGCGGCATGTGGACTGATATGTAGTGATTTTATTATGACATGCAATCTGTGGTTATGTTGTTCCATCTTAGATGTTTGGGGGGGGTCATGTGGGGCACATATGTGGTTTCATATGCTTCACATGTATATTGCTGTATGCTTATTGTGTGCTTCATGTCTCAGAGGAACAAGGGGACTGAACCTCCTAAGGTTAACAGGAGGAGGTGAGATAAGACCTTTTGTATGTAAAGAGATGGCCTTGAGGGATTTCCTGACCACCAGAGACTGGGAGGTGGAAGGTGTTAAGATTGGGGGGAAGTTACATTGTGACTGGGATTAAGTACCATGTGACTTTATGTTTGATGCCCTGGGTATAAAAGGGACAGATGTGGGAAGATTCATTCTCTTTCTGTGTTTGGAAGATCGTTGGAGAATGTGAATAAAACTGACTTGAGAAATAAACTCAGCCTCGTCCTTCGCCATTCTCCACAATATAATAAATTTTTCTTTTTACACGCCTTTTGTAATCCTTTGGTTAACCATGGCTTATAGGCAAATTTATGTTTAAGCTTTTTCTTTACTAATGGACAATTTAGGTAACTTATTTTAGTTATAGTAATATTTGATTTTTTTATTGGTGTATTTTATAGAGCGTTGAGTAAAGTAAAGATACAAGAGCAATGCAGGGCCGACTGTAGACCCGACTTCATCCGAGTCCAGCTGAGCCGAATGTGGCATCAGTAAGAACACAGCCGTTCCATTTCCAAGTTCGGTGAACTGTCTCCTACCTCCTCCGGAGTCAGGACTTCCAAGTCGAACTTGACAAGTCCTAACTCCCATCCACAAGACCGAATTTAGCGAACTTGGTATTGAGAAACGGCCAATTAGTTGTTTCTCGACCACCCTTGACTCTACTCCAACACAGGTGGCGGTAATGCACCTAAATCGCTGCCACACACCATTAATCAGAAGAAGAAGCTAGATTCCACCATGGTGAACATCTGTTTTCGTCATGTTTCAACATGTATAAAAGTGATGCCGGATTATTCAGACTGTCTCTATGACTTATTCACATGATGACTTCGTGTGGCTGTTATTGAGATGTAAAGCGGTAACCGAAGAAAACCGTAAACCGTCTGATTCTCCAGTGGAGTTTAACACAGTAGCATGTTAGCCTGTTAGCTCTGGCTGCTCCCTCCATGAAGAAGGCTGCGGTTTTCCTCCTGAATGAGTCTCTTGGGTGCGGTGCTGCTCATGGTGTTTTCAGGAGAAAATAAGCACAGACGGACCTATATAGCCTTCATGTGGTCGGTGTCGGTGGTTCGGCTTCTGTTCTGCTCCTCATGGATGAATGACTGATGTAGCTCCGTGGAGACCTGCCATTGATGGTCTGTGCTGAGTGCTGGAGAACAAAGCACCGCCGTGGAAGTCCACGAGGACGAAGAGAAACGATGACTTCAGTTTCCACAATAAAATCACGCAGACTAGGTATGTAGACCTAACGAGGCTTTGAGAAGCTTTGTTTGTTGTTTATTTCTTTACTCCTCGGGCAGAATGTGATTTTGACCAAAAACCAAACTTACAATTTTGAGAAAAAGCTGTTATATTCAAGGTACACTGTTTTAAGTTTACAAAAAGTCTAAAATTCATGACAAAAAACCCTCAACAACTTGACAGAAAAGTTACTAATTTATGAATTTCAAATGTCTTAAAAAATTTCAGGAATGTAAACGACAAAGATTAGATTTCATCGGCAAATGTGTTACGTCAGAATAACACGAGACTGGATATATAGAGTGACGAGCCGCACCTCGGACACAGTCCAAGGACGGATAATTTTTTCACACATAAGGAGTTGTTCAGAACTCCTTATACAAAGATATAGAGTGATGATAATCAAGTCAGTGGCAGTAATGCACCTGCAAGTTGGTTGCCAACCGCCAGTCAAATCTAAAAAAAGAACATCATGAGACTGGAGCCACATTCATCTGAGCACTGAGCTAACTTTATTATAAAAAAAAAAAAAAAAAACAACAGCTCAATATATTCCCAGCCATAGCCTGCCTGACGTCATCACCTACAACCCCCTGGCCAGGCTACGGCAAGCCCCAAATGTCAAATCCCCACACAACATTCCCCACCTCACAAAACACAAAGAACCCCCAGAACATGAATAACAAATGTTTCCTTTTTTTTTTTTTCTCAATTGGACATTCAAAACTCAGTCAATTAAGTGGGAGTCTGGGTAGACTACAAGAACGCCCCTTCATGTTGGGATGGATTATTCTGCCGCCCATTCCCAACATGCATTTGCCAACGCTGTCTTTAAAACATAGTCCTTCAGGTACCTTGGCCTCTGACGTGTTCTAGCTGAGCGCCCCTAGAAGGGGAACCTGCTCCAGGCGCCGTTGGCCACACCTACAAGTCCCCAGCCCCCCTATCCGATAAGTGCCAACCCACACCTGTCCATTCCGCCGTAGCTCCTGGACTCTGGGCAGGCAAGGACTTCCTGAGTCAGCTGGAGTGCCACCGTGACCCGTCCGAGAGCTCGAATGTGTCCCGGCCCTGCCGCCTCACGATCTGTAGAGGCCCAGTCCAGACAGGTTGCAGCTTATGCGTGCGATTGGAGTGTTTTATCCAAACCTGATCCGACACCTCCAGTCCGTGGGCCCTCACCCTGAACTTCCTGTCAAACCGTCATTTCATCTTTCGCTGTTGGGCAGTGACCCGGTCCTGTGGAGGGTCCGTGCTCCCTGGAGAAGGGGTCGTGGATGGTTTCAGTCGGTCCAGAGGCAGGTGGAGTTCGCGCCGGTCTTCCCGCTCTCCAAGCACAGGACACAGTTCTTTACCATAGTTTCATTGTCCTTATCAATACCAGGCCACCAAACTCAATCCCTGCAATGCTGTTTCACCCTGACTGCACCCAGGTGACCCTCATGGAACATCACCTGGACTCATGATATCAGAGACACCAGGATCAACGTGCAGTTTGTCTCGCTAGACACACACCATTCCATCAGCTCAGTTCATCCCTAAACTGGTGAAAAGGTGCCAGCTCACCCTGCACTTTCACGGGCCAACCTCCCCTGATGACCGAGCACAGTTGCGACAACGTGGGGTCCCATTCCAATTCTGTCCGGAGCTCCTGGAGGGATACCATGTCCCGTAGGGGTCCGTGCAGCATGTTGACCAGATCCGCCTCTGTGGGGTCATCACCGTGGTCATCTGGTTATGCGGTGTTGGTCATGGCATGGGACAGGAGGTCCACCACTATGTTCTCTTTTCCAGGGGTGAACTAGGTAGTAAAGATGTAGGCCCTCAGCCGCTCCGTCCACCTGTCGATCCGTAGGGGTCTGTGTCCTGAGCCCGTCGTCTCCAGTAGCATTGTCAGCGCCCGGTGGTCCGTCAGCAGTGTGAAGTGGCGCCGGTAGAGGTAGATGTGCCACCATTCACATGCCCAGACACAGGCGAATGCTTCCCTGTCACCCATGGCATATTTCTGTTCAGCCACTGAAAGAGACCTCGACATGAATGCCACCGGGCACTCGGTACCGTCTTGCACCTGAGACATAACTGCCCCCACTGCTGAACCAGACGCATCACAGGTCACAAAAGACGGCCATTTTGGATCAAAGTGAGCCAACACTGGAGGGGAGGTGAGTTGGGACTTCAGCCTAGTGACTGCCCCTGAGCAGGCCGGGGTCCACTGCCACGGTGCATCCTGTTTCAGAAGAGCCTGGAGCGGTTCAGTTGTCTCTGAATAATGGGGAATAAAACGTCTGTAAAAGTTCACCATGCCCAAAAATGAGGAAATTTGTGCGGGTGTCGTGGGATCCTTGAGATGCAGGACCACCTCCACGTTCGAGTGCAGGGGCCTCAGACCCTCTGCCGCCTGCCGGAATCCCACAAACTCGGTGGAGTCCACCATGAAAATGCACTTTTCCCCATTCAGTGTGACTCCGTGCTCCTGTAGCACCTCGATCACTCGTCCCAAACGACCATCGTGCTCCTCCCGCGATGCATCGTGGACCACAATGTCATCCAGGTACGCCACCACACCCTTGAGTCTGGCCAGAATCGTGGACATGACCTTCTGAAAGCAGCTAGGCGCTGAGCTCAGACCAAAAGGCATGTGGGTGTACCTGAAAACGCCCATGTGGGTCACAAACACTGTCTGGTTCTTGCTGGCTGGGTGAAGAGGCACTTGCAGGTAACCCTGGTGGAGATCCAGTTTTTCCAGTTCCACTCTTGAGCTGCTGAATGCTGTGGTGAGTTCTTCCATTGTAGGGAGCAGGTATTTGTCCGGCACAATCGCCTTATTCACTATCGTAAGGTCAATACACGGCTGGACGCCGCCCATCTTCTTCCTGGCCACCACGATGTTTGATATCCAGGGTGAAGCATCCACCCTCTCAATGATGCCAGCTTTGAGCATTCTATTCACTTCCACCGTAACATCATCCACCAGAGTGAGGGGTAGCCGCCATAATGGTTGGATTTTCTGCGTCACGCTTGGGTCGATGAGCGGGCGGTGGTAGAAAAAAAAAATGCCTTGATCTTGACCTTGATCTTGAAAAAATCCAAGATGGCGCCGCGGATGGCAGCCACTGGCTTCTGCTCTCTGATGTTTTTGATAATTTTGTGTGTTTTTTTGGACTTCTGCTCTTCCGCCCGAGTCACCTATTCAAAGGAGGAACTACTTTCACTCAGACTATCTCCCAATGCAACTTCTCCGCCAGTTTCTGCTGCTGATCTGAAGTTTTTTCAGTCGATCTTAGCTGTGGGAGCAGCGGCTATTGGCACTGGCCGGAAACGAAGGCGGCGTGGTAAACGTGCCGGTGCGCTAGTCAGGCTGAAGAAACAAGGATATCGCACGCCACTCCCATCGATCCATCTGAGCAATGTCCGCTCTTTGGCGAGCAAAATGGATGAACTGCTGCTCCTGACTCACAAAAACCGGGATTTTAGCAGATCTGGCGCCCTGTGTTTCACGGAGTCCTGGCTGAGTGAACACATCCCGGACAGCGTGGTGCGCCTGGACGGATTCCAACTGTTTCGCGCTCATCGCAGCCGAGAATTCTCTGGAAAGACTAAAGGTGGTGGAATCTGCTTCTACATAAACGAAGGCTGGTGTACTGATCTCACAGTGTTGAAGTTTTGTAGCCCTAACTTAGTCACTGTTCATAAACTGTAAACCCTTAGTCACTGTTCATAAACTGTAAACGAGTTCTCCTCGTTTATTCTGGTCGGAATTCATATCCCGCCTGCTGCTTGTACAGCGGAGGCACTGCAGCACCTCGCTGACCAGATAGCAGACGTGGAGGAAAAACTTCCAGACTCTCTGCTTATCATTCTGGGTGATTTCAATAGAGCTAATCTCACAAATGAGCTTCCTAAATGCACACAGCATATTAAATGTCCCACCAGGGACACAAATACACTCGACCACTGTCACAGTTTTAAGAAACGCCTATCATGCCGTCCCCCGTGCAGCTCTGGGTTTTTCTGACCACTGTCTGCTCCATCTTATTCCAACATACAGACAGAAACTAAAAACTTCCAAGTCTGTTGTAAGGACTGTGAAGAAATGGACTGAGGAATCAAAGCTGGAGTTACAAGCCTGCTTTGACTGCACAGACTGGAGTGTTTTTGAAGATGCAGCCATTAACCTAAATGAACTCACTGACACTGTGACATCATACATCAGTTTTTGTGAGGACATGTGTGTGCAGACCAAGACTTTCTGCACATACAACAACAATAAACCCTGGTTCACTCCTAAACTGAAGCAGCTACATCAGACCAAGGAGGAGGCCTACAGGACTGGTGACTGGACTCTTTACAAGCGGGCCAGAAACATGCTGATGAAGGAGATCAGGCTTGCTAAGAGGAGCTACAGTGAGAAGTTACAAAAAATCTTCTCAGCCAACAACTCTGCTTCTGTCTGGAGAGGCCTGCAGAATATCACCAACTACAGGAGACCATCCCCCCACCCTGTGGAAAACCTCCAGCTGGCTAACGACCTAAACAGCTTTTACTGTAGGTTTGAAAAGAACCTACAGTTCTCACCTCCCACCCACACAAAAGGATTATCTGCAGCCCCAGGAACTCCATCCCTCCTCCACTCTGACCTCCCACCAGCACTAACGATCTGTGAAGAGGAGGTGCGCTGGGTCTTTCAGAGACAAAAGATCAAGAAGGCTGCAGGACCTGATGGTGTGTCTCCGTCCTGCCTGAGAGTCTGCTCCAACGAGTTGGCCCCCATCTTCACCCGGATCTTTAATAGATCACTGGAGCTGTGTGAAGTGCCTTCCTGCTTCAAACGCTCCATCATCATTCCAGTTCCCAAGAAACCCTCTGTTACAGGATTAAACGACTACAGACCTGTTGCCTTGACCTCTGTGGTCATGAAATCCTTGGAGAGATTGGTGCTGAACCACCTAAAGGTCGTCACAGGCCACCTGATGGACCCACTGCAGTTTGCCTACCGGTCAAACAGGTCAGTGGATGATGCAGTGAATATGGGACTACACTACATCCTGCAACACCTCGACTCCCCAGGGACGTACGCCAGGATCCTGTTTGTCGACTTCAGCTCAGCGTTCAACACCATCATCCCAGGCATTCTTCATCAGAAACTCCTCCAGCTCAAGGTGCCCCCCTCCACCTGCCAGTGGATCTCCAGCTTTCTGACTGACGGGTGGCAACAGGTGAAGCTAGGGAGATTTACATCCAGCTCCCGAAAAATTAGTACTGGCGCCCCCCAAGGATGTGTCCTTTCCCCACTGCTCTTCTCCCTCTACTCCAACGACTGCACCTCAGAGGACCCTTCGGTGAAGCTCCTGAAGTTTGCGGACGACACCACAGTCATCGGTTTGATCCGGGATGATGATGAGTCTGCATACAGGCGGGAGGTGGAGCAGCTGATCCTCTGGTGCGGCCAGAACCATCTTGAACTTAACCCAGCCAAAACGGGGGAGATGACTGTGGATTTCAGGCGACACCCTCCTTCATTCCCCCCCACTCACCATCCTCAACAGCACAGTGTCCACTGTGGACTCATTCAAGTTTCTGGGTACCACAATCTCCCGGAACCTGAAGTGGTCCTCCCATATAGACACTTTCCGGAAAAAGGCCCAGCAGAGGTTCTTTTTTCTGTGTCAGCTCAAGAAGTTTGATTTGCCTCAGGAGCTGCTGGTTGTCTTCTACACCACCATCATCCAATCTGTCCTCTGCTTTTCCATCACTGTCTGGTTTGGATCTGCCACTAAACAGGACAAGACCAGACTGCAGCGGATCATTAAGTCTGCAGAGAGGATCGTTTGTACCGACCTACCCTCCATTGAGAACTTATATCGGTCCATAACCAGGAAACGGGCGGGAAACATCTGTGCTGACCCGTCACACCCCGGCCACAAACTGTTTGAACTTCTATCTTCTGGTCGTCGTTACAGATCACTGAAGGTCAAAAGCACCCATCACAGGAACAGTTTCTTTCCTCAAGCCATCACTCTGATGAACTCCTAACATTCACCTAGTCCTACCTGTTGCTGTACTCATGACTTTTCATCCATTCTTACATTGCACATAACTCTCACACTGCGTTTTACTTCATTCACATTATATCACTGAATCTGAGTTCACATTGAAATACTGTGACTGTATATTTTTTTTCATATATTTCTGCAAAGTGTGGATAGTCTGAGTAAATAACTGCACATATTCCTGTATATATTTGCATCCTTTTATAGAAACGTGGACAGACTGTAATTTACTGTACATACTCTGTTGTCATTGAATCCTTATTTAAATCTTATTTAAATCCTCCACCTGAACAACGAGAGCAAGTTTTAGCCAAAGTCAAATTCCTTGTATGTGTTGTGCATACTTGGCCAATAAAGCTGATTCTGATTCTGAATGCCTTGATGCATCCAAGGCCTACAAACAACGCCGGCCAGCGGACATGCCATTCGGGGAACACCGTCAGCACCGTTGAGCTCTCTGGGTCCGTGATGGAGAATCTCAGTTCCCTCAGCAGGTCGATTCCCAGCAAGTTGGCCCCCTGGCGCGAAACCTGGAAGGTGAGTGTGGGAACAATCTTTAACCCACATTTCACCGAGAAGCTGACTGTGCCTGCCATTTCAATTTCAGTGTGGCCTTACCCAAACATTTTCACCGCCCCTGCATTGATGATTTTTCCCGGGAAAAGTCTTTTCAATGTAGCCATACTTAATATGGACTTACCGGCTCCTGAGTCCACCATAAGCGGCACATCAACTCTGTCCAGCTGCAGGACATACCACTTTAACGGTCCCTTCTTTGCGCCCGCTACACACACCTGTGTCATACTCTCAGGCTCCGCCACCAATGGTTTAGTAGTGATGGTACAGACCCTGTCTCATGCCACAGTCCGCTGCCTTCTGGGCACTGGCAGGCCCAGCTGGGCGGTGGACTCAACCCGCCTAGTCAGTTCAACCACCTTTTCTAGCATGAGGACATCCGCAGTCAGTGCCAGCTTGTCTCTCAGCCACTTGCTGTTCATACCGTGGGCTAGCTTGTCCCGGACCACCTCCTCCTCGATAGGCCCAAAGGTGCACTCCCTTGCTAGCTATGTAGTTCCATAATGAAGGATTGGGTGGACTCTCCAGCTCGCTGTCGGCGGTCAAAAAATTTATATCTTCGCACCGTGATGTTGGAACGGTCCCTGAAGAAATAGTCCCTTAAGTTCAAACCTTCCTTCAGCGAGCTGTTGCCACCCAGCCCAAAAAATATCCATTGGCCCTCCTCACCAAGGCAGTGAACAAGTAGGCTCCTCTGTGTCCCTTCATTGGCGCCGCTCAGACCAGCCGCGGCTACATACACCTCGAATGTCTCCCACCAGCGGACCCATGGTATGGCTGGCATGCCTGGAGACTGCAGAAATGGAGGTGGCGGTCTAATGCACGCTCCCATGGTTTATTCTCGTCGCCAAATGTTCTGTCGGAATAACCCGAGACTGGAGCCGCATTCAACTGAGCACTGAACTAACTTCATTATAGAAATCACAGCTCAATATATTCCCAGCTGTAGCCCGCCTGACGTCATCACCCACAACCCCCTGGCCAGGCTACAGCAAGCCTCAAATGTCAAATCCCCACCCAACAAAATGTCTGTAAATTTAAAAAAAAATCTCCAGGGAAAGCTTTCTTGTTGAGAGTAACAAGGCAGTCAGAAACGGCAGACTTTGGCCCCGCTGTCATGGACCGCCATTATCAATTCCACCTGACTGCATTGTTTCACAGCACACCGATATAGTGTTTCCACTAGAGGTGCAGTGGGTCTGTGTTGCTGAAGACACGTTTATCTAAGAGGCTTCATAGGATGAACTTTATGTCTTTGTATCATAACCATATTCCAACACCTTTCTTGTGTCTCTTTGTCCCTCCAGATGTCCCACAGCAAAATGACTTTAACCAGGAGGAGGTTCTGGATGAGCAGCAGCTTCTAAACCAGGAGAGAGACTTTATTGTTGTTCAGGTGGGAGCAGATTGTTCCCAGATTAAAGAGGAACAGGAGGACGTCTGCATCAGTCAGGGGGGAGAGCAGTTTGGACTGAAGCAGGAGACCCAAACCTTTGAAGGTCGGTGCAGGTCAAGGTTCTACTCAGTGAATGATGAGACAGAAGAAGTGAACTGAAAAATGACATGAGAGTAGTCAATGTGAGGAAAGACAAAGTAGTTGTAGATCAAAAAGTTCTTACAAAAAAGAAAAAATGATGTGACCCTGACCTCTGACTATGAATGAATGTTTATTTTTTGAACATAGTGCAGCATTCCAGCCAAAATACAATATAAAAAATACTAAGAAAACAAATGGAACAAAATAAGAATAAAGTAAACAAACAAAAAAAAAACATTGGCACTTTTCTGTGTTTAAAAAAAAAAGGAGTGGGAAGAAATTGACATTTATTGGATTCCACCCCTTTCTCCATACACCAACTCATCTATGTGCATTTCTTTCATCGAGCAGTAATACATAAAATAAACTTAATATACTATCTTCAATATAAACAATCATAATGATGCTAATAATATACCATTTTCGATATTTATAGTAGTAATGGCCAGATGAGGCTTTCTTGAAGTCTTGAAGCTTTTCATCAAATTGGTTCATATGGATGAAGCCTCATGTGAAACTTCATTTGCTCTACTAGGCCATCTAGTGGACAAAACGTATACAACATGCAGATTTTTACAAGGGCATTATTGGTTTAATGTGTATTTTTTTCCATTTCAATAAATGTACTGTCTTTTAAGAAATATCAATGATCATAAGGGAAAAAGAAATAATAAAACTGCGGTGACTACAATGAAACTGTGTGTATTACTTGGTGTGCTTGTGCTACTTATCCATTTTTATTAAGAAATAACTTTTAAAGGGCCTATATCATGCTATTTTAAGCCTTTCAGAGTAAACTATATGCATGTATGTGATAGTATATTACCTTTGGTACACTGGAAAATTAATTTCTTATGAAATATGAGCTATTTTCGCGAGCTACTTTTCCAACCCGGAAGTAAGATGCCTCGATCTCTGAGGCTTCGCCTCTCCTTCTTGTGGCTGCTGCCCATTTCATGACGTAACCCCTGAGCCGGCTGTTGCAGTGTGCCGCTGGGTTCCGCCCACGAAAACAACATCTACAGTAAACTTTAGAAAAGATGGATGAGCATGTCATGGAAACTTACACTCTTGACCCAGAGTCCGATCGGTAGTTTGAGGTGCACGAGATACCACAGCGACCTCGAAGACGTTTACAGGAAGTGAAAGAATTTTGCCGTTCACCGCGCCGTTAGCTGTGCGGAGAAAGTGGGTGTGTGCATTAGCCTGAGGGCGGTGCTGGCAGCACAGGCACTTCCTGGAGTGGGCGGCTCACCCACGTTCATGCGTATGAACGTGTGGACCCTATCATTATCAGGGACAGGGCAGAGCAGCAGCTCAGAGAGCAGGGTTGAGGAGGAATACCCAGAGATGTGTGAATGGAGCAAAATACCACTTTGGGGGTGTTTTTGGTGAGGAATTAACATTATAACGTGCTTAAAAGCTCAAAAAAGTCAATTTTGCATGATATAGGCCCTTTAAGTAGTCTTTGGACCAAGGTGATTTTTTTTAGATTATTTCACCAGCTTTAGAGAATACTCTCACAGGGCACAGAGGATGCAGGTGTGCAAAGGAAGGCTACTGCAAGTTTGTACAGTATATGATAGACACGTTTCTGTCTTTCCCGGTACATTCACCGCTGTTGTCCTTACTCTCATGCAGGTCATGATGGTGCCTTAGCATAGATGATGTGTTATTGTTGTATCCAAGTTCTTTGAAACACAACAGACACGTCTCCTTGCAAATAAAAACAAATCTAAACTAAATTACAAGAATGGCATGACGCGGCTGGGACTTTAACCCCGGCCTCCCAGTTGTGGGGCGGATGATCTACCGATAGGCCATCACTCCAGTTACAAGAAATAGCCACTATTTGTGAAAAATGCACCAATTTAATAACTGTAAATACTTTACTGGGAGAAATGAGATCAAAATGTTCCCAAACGGGAGAAGTCCGTTTTTTTTAGTGCTGGCTCCATCTAAAGCGTGAAGGACGGGGATTTCCATTGTGTATCGCTGCTCACTTTATTTCATGTTGCATGCAAAATTATTAACCGCTTCCTGATCCACTCTTGTGGTACAACACCGGCCAGCGAGGCTAATGATGTCATCATTCGTGGACTGGTGCCATCGGAACTGCCTCCAGATCAACGCGAGGAAAACTAAGGAGCTGGTGGTGGACTGCCGCAGGCATGGGCAGCCCCTCACAACACCAGTAAATATACAGGGAACAGACATCGAGATGGTGACATCCTATAAGTACCTGGGTGTTCATCTGAACAATAAACTAGACTGGTCACACAATACTGACGCACTCTACAAGAAGGGACAGCGCAGGCTGTTCCTGCTGAGGAGACTCAGGTCTTTTGGTGTACAAGGGGCGCTGCTGAAGTCATTCTATGACACGGTGGTGGCATCAGCCATCACTTTTGGAGTGGTCTGCTGGGGCAGTGGCATTACTGCAGCCGATAGGAAGAGACTGAACAAACTGATTAAGAAAGCTAGCTCTGTCCTGGGGCAGCGCCTTGATCCGATGGAGGAGATAGGAGAGAGAAGGACGGTGGCTAAACTGTCATCTCTGCTGGAGTCCGAGTTCCACCCTATGCAGGACATACTGGATGCACTGAGGAGCTCATTTAGCAGCAGACTACATCATCCCAGGTGCACAACCGAGAGGTTTCGTAGGTCCTTCCTACCAACGGCTGTCAGACTGTACAACCTAAGCAGGGCTGCTCGCAGAGATAGCAAAAAGACGTAACAAACTAATAGTTTTTTGAATGCAAAAGATGCAATAGACTTACACAATGGTCCTCTCCGGCATACAACTAGGAACATACCGGTCGCTATGGAGGGTGAGAATATGTATGGGCACTAGGGATGGGCATTCGGTGAAATTTTCTTCACCGATCGCCGGGAGAATTGATGATTAATAATCGGTTAATCATTATTTTTTTAGGTAGGTAGACTAAATTAGAACATCAGGTATCAGCACGGAGGGCACGGAGAGCCGCACAACTCAAATCTACCTCTCTCTCTCAAATCTCTCTCTCTCTGTTCTCGTGTTTGCTCGGCTCGGGAATCTCGCAAGCTGATTGGCCGAGACGTTTCACCCCGCAAGCTGATTGGCCGAGACGTTTTACCCAGCTCTCTCTCCCTGCCGAGCGGCCACCCAACAAACGAAGACCGCATTCATTGCTCTATCGCTCGTATTGCTTAGTCTAGCCGCGTGGAACTTTTTGCTGTTCTCTTGTGCCATTTTGTGCGAAATAGTCTTCCCGTCGAGGCACTACGCCGCCTCCTGCAGCTTCCCTCGACGTGTGTACACCGAATCTTCATGACCTTCTCAATAAAGTTTCTGAAAAAAAAAAAAAAAAGAATCTTCACGACCGCCATTACTCAGCGCGCAACCACTGTTGGCGGTTTCTTCGCGTAATAAGGGTGTTCCATGGACCCTGTCGATGAGGTATATTTGTATGCTGCATTGCAGTGATTGCAGTACACCTGGTCATTTTTTAAATTGAAATGGTCCCACGCAACACTTCGCCGTAACCGCCTCATGATTTGGCGATCGCCCTACGGAAGCCCGCATGTATCAACGGAGGCACGCCAGGGTACGGCGATGGTGTAATGTTGCCCCCTGGTGCCCAAATTTTGCCATTGCATTGTTTGAGGACGGCCGTGCACTAGGCCTTAATAACCTCGGATTGTTAAAAAAAAAAAAAAAAAAACGGTTTGTCGACGAAAATGAACTTCCTCGGTGAAATTCTTAATGATCAATTATCGGTTAATCGGTAAATTATGCCCATCCCTAATGGGCACATAATCATACCATGTAGGATAACTAAGTAGTCGGTTATGCTGTTTCATCCCATCTAGCAACAATGCTCTGCACTGTGTGTGTTTATATATTTACATATTTATTCCATCTAGCTACAATGCTCAGCACTGGGTGTGTTTATATTTATTTATATATCTATATATTTATTCCATCTAGCTACAATGCCTCCGCACTGTGTTTTTATATATCTACATATTATTCCATCTAGCTACATTGCTCCGCACTGTGTGTGTTTATATACTTGCATATTTATTCCACCTAGCTGCAATGCTCCGTACTGTGGGTGTTTATATATTTACATATTTATTCCATCTAGCTACAATGCTCTGCACTGTGTGTTCATATATTCATATATTTATTCCATCCAGCTACAATGCTCTGCACTGTGTGTCTGTGTGTGTGTGTGTGTGTGTGTGTGTGTGTGTGTGTATATATATCTTATAGTAATATGTACATATGTATATTAGCTGCTCTTGCTTGCTTGTTTTTTTTTTTGTTTTTTTTTCTTGCCTTCTGATTGTTGCTCTGAGTGTTGCTATCCCTGTGCTGTTGCAATCCTGGAATTTCCCCGTTGTGGGACTAATAAAGGCTTATCTTATCTTATCTTATCTTATCACATACGCCAATACACAGCTCAAAACGCACTTCGCCAAATATTTCCTGATTACTCAGTGCATACTCCGAAGCGCCGGTGCCAGAAGTCCCATCACTGTAGTATATACCAGGGGTCTCCAACTAAAACTGAAAGAGGTCCGATAAGTCGGTCCGCCTCCCCAGCCAAGGTCTGAACTAGGTGTAGGAATCTTTAGGCGCCTCATGATTTGATTATGATTCAGAACTCCAATTTGATTCTAAAACCATTCTCAATGCATCTTGATGCATTTTTCTTTTGATTCAGGATGTTTCCCTTCCACTGTGTGAGAACTTGGTACTTTTAAAGCAAAGTATTTGCAATGACCTATGAATTTACTTCCAACATTTTTTTATTAAAACAAATGGAAGAGAAATGTTGCACATGGATAAATTTATCTCACAATGTGCTTTTAAAAACTGCCATGATTGCATTGATATTCTTTCAGAAGACCAGAGCTGTGTACAGACAGGCCAGTATCATTTAACTTGCTTTCATACATTATTTTATTAAACTCATGTTTTAGCTGCTCTATATTAATTTTTAAACAAAACCTTAAAATGATTTTTTTTGTTCATTTCAAACAAAATATGTAATTTAAAAATTCATAATACAGGAGAACACTAAATGTGTTTGTTGACTCCAAATAAATGGGTCTAAAATTCTAAAAATCTACAATTAAAATCCTAAAAATGTTTTCCAGGAGAACACAAACTAAATTGTATTACATTTTAAAAAAAATCATATCTAAAAAACAAAATTTCACAAAAAGTCTACCTCTGTACAATATTTTTAGTGCAGAAAAACTGTTTCAAACTGTAAGACAAAAAAAACCCAGACAAAATATAATTCCATACTACAGAATTCTTCCGATATTTCTTTCTTATCTCAGCAGTAAACTGTGTTACATCATGGCTGGAGCTGTAACTCCATGATTAGAGGCAAAGGGGAGGTGGAACTTTTCATGTTCAGTAACACACTGAGCTTTAACTGAGTTTTTACGTAATACTGGAGATTACAAAAAGGGCCTTTGTAATCAGCGACCTCACCCCTGCATCCCAGCGTTGATGACTCTTGGCAGAATAAAGGAAAGAGTACCCCAGTAAATACACTTAATTTCACAACAGCGCTTCATTTCGTGGATACAGACCTTAAACGAAGCATGTCTGTCCTGAGAGGATGACTTGGCTGTCAGCCTTGTGTCCGGGGGGGGGGCAGTGAACCGTGATTTTTGCAACCCACTGCATGTATTCTAATTCTAAAAATTTGTCTGGGCGGTCGCCAATACAGCAGTTACATTCCACTTTTTTTCCCATCAAAACAAAACAGTCTCCTTTTTTCCAAAATTGTATCAAAAGACTTCGGGGTCTGGACAGGGGACTGTTGTGATCCGGACCGGAGTCCCTGGTATATACAATAAAAATACTGTACTAGCGTCAATTTGAACCATAGCAAAGATACTCATACCATCATCAATATGAGCTATATCAATAATACTCATGCCATTTTCAATATGTATATGATATACGTTGGTGTGGAAAACGTTCCTGATTTCTACCTTTTTTTTTATGTTTGTCACACTTAAATGTTTCAGATCGTCAAAACACATTTAACGCCTTTAATACAATCCAACCTCATATCTTGGTTGAAAGGCTCCTGCAGCAATTTGATTTGAGCAATAATCTGGTGGGTTGGATTCTGGATTTCTTAACCAACAGGACGCAGAGAGTTAGGGTCAATGGTACATTGTCGGACCTAAAGTGCTCTTCTACTGGCTCTCCTCAGGGGTGTGTGTTGTCACCACTACTCTTCATCCTGTACACAAACATGTGTCGGAGCAGACATGACAACAGACACATTATAAAGTATGCTGATGACTCAGTTATTGTCAGTCTCCTCCAGGATGGTGAGAGTGGCCGCGGCCCAGTAGTTGATGATTTTGTTCACTGGTGTGAGGATTCCTATCTGCAGCTGAATACGACAAATCTAAAGACATGATTATTGACTTTAGGAGGAAAAATCCCAGGCACAAAGTCACCGTACTAAAAGGCCAGACCACCGAACGCGTACAATCCTACAAATATCTTGGGACGATTATTGATAGTAATTTAAAGTTTGAAGAGAACTGTGAAAGGGTGTGCAAAAAAGGGTCAGCAACATTTGCATTGCTTGAGAAAACTTGCACGCTTCCAAGTTGACCAAACCATAATGACTGAGGTGGATGATAAAATAAGGCAGCGAAGTGAAGGTTTTAAATAGGTTTATTATCATACCGCCGTCACGGGGCTCGCCCCATGGGCGAGCCCTCGGAGGCTCTCCAGCAAAGTGTGCAGATGAGCAGTAGCAGAGAATGAGAGACAGAACATGGATTTCAGTGAGCTTATATACCCAGTTACAGACAATACATGAAAGGCATGGTATCATCAAAGAGACTGCAGACAGGCATGAGACATTTGCATTTGAGAGACACAGTAAGGGCAGGATGCATGAACACAATGCATGAATGGCACATTAACATCACAGTACAGAGCCGGAAAAAGCCAGAAGGAGCGAGGCTGCCTGTTGACATTAATACACACATTTCATTGTTCTGTTAATTGCTCTAGTCGAGCGCTGTGCCTGACCCAGTCTGTTGTGGGGGTTACGCCACACGCTCCCCCCCCCAGAGGGCTCGGCAGGGGGCCGAGGCCTCAATAGTCCGGCTTTGGCAGCGAGCAGGGAAAGCTCTGTGCAGGCGGAGGTGGAGGGGGGTGGGGGGTAGTAAATGCCGGCCAGAGACGGTGAAATCGTCTGAGCCGCGCAAAAAGTGCTTGTTGGTCCGCGATGTCGAGGGGCTGTCCCGTTGAACGTGCGGAGATCACAAGAACAAAAATTAGTCACTGGCTCCTCTCGCGATTAAGTCCTGCAAGGATTAATAGCGGCCGTGAAGAAAAAAGGAGCGGTGAGGATAAACAGCGGCCATGAAGAAAAACAGGGGCGGCTGTAAGAAAAAAAAACAAAAGCAAAGGGACTTGGCGTGTTGACTTTAGGTGCGGGCACAACCTTAAAGCCTTCAGGGACCGCAGACTGCTGAATTCCCGTTGTGCGCCATGGCTAAGACCATAAAATCCAGTGAGCAAGCTGCGTGCGTGCCTCAGGTGTACGAGCAAGCCTGAAGGGCCAGTGTGCAGCGGCGAAGAAGGAAGGCGGTCAGTGGAGCCGTATGTGTCCCGTGCGTGGTGCGCCGTCCTTGTAACTCCCCGGTGCATGTGCCGGGGTTCTGTGCGTGGTTGGGCCTGCTGGAGAGGAAGAGCCAGCGTCAGGGAGCTTAATCATCCCTGTTGTAGTTGGTGAAGATGGTTCATGGTGCGTTCAGGTCCACGTGTACTCCGTCGGCCGTGGAGGTTGCCGTCGTGGAGAAAGGACGAGGTGCGTGCGCTCTCATAAGGAGACACAGAATCATGTGTCAGAAGCTGTGAGAGCGGCCGGTTCAAGCGTGGATGTGCCGATCTAGGCGTGCAGATCTCACCATGAAATGTTCCTCAGCTTTCCCAGTCGTGGGTGGTCTCCGGAGAGTTTCGCCTGGAAACTCTGCGTCGAAGTCTCCCTGAAGCAGAAGGGAGGGCAGATCAGTCAGGCTGCCGCGTTCGCTTGTCATCGGAGAATCACTGCCGGGTGCTGCGTTCGTTGCCATCAGGACATCAGCGTGGCTGTCCAAACCAGAAGGTTGCATTGCACAAAGCGTGTGCATTCTCGGGGTCACCAGTGAGGCGGATGATAAAATAAGGCAGCGAAGTGAAGGTTTTAAATAGGTTTATTATCATATCGCCGTCACGGGGCGAGCCCTTGGAGGCTCTCCAGCAAAGTGTGCAGATGAGCAGTAGCAGAGAATGAGAGACAGAATATGGATTTCAGTGAGCTTATATACCCAGTTACAGACAATACATAAAAGGCATGGTATCATCAAAGAGACTGCAGACAGGCATGAGACATTTGCATTTGAGAGACACAGTAAGGGCAGGATGCATGAATGGCACATTAACATCACAGTACAGAGCCGGAAAAAGCCAGAAGGAGCAGGGCTGCCTGTTGACATTAATACACACATTTCATTGTTCTGTTAATTGCTCTAGTCGAGCACTGTGCCTGACCCAGTCTGTTGTGGGGGTTACGCCACAATGACAATGTTTTATCGGGCTTTTATTGAATCTGTTTTATCCTTTTCTTTAGTGTCATGGTTTGGTCAGATAAAACTGAAACAGAGGAAATCCTTGGATCAGGTAGTTAGATGGTCCAGTCGTTTGCTTGGTGAGCCACAGCTGAGCCTGACATCCCTGTACACCAGACAAGTACAGAGGATGGCTACCTCCATTTTAAATGATGACTCCCACCCTTTGCACTGCCACTTTCAGCTTCTTCCCTCAAGACAGAGGTTTTTTGTCCCAAAAAGTAGAACCCAGCGCTACAAAAACAGCTTTGTCCCTGCTGTTGTCAAAGAGTTGAACAAGCTGTAAAAATATATTGCACATAATTTAGGTACCTATTTATTAACTCCATTTTATATTTACTTATTTTTGTAGGATGTCACTTGGGTTCTAAATATTTTATTGGGTTTTAGACCTTTGAGTTTTTAACCTCTTTGACTAGTTTTTAACTTTTAATATGACCTTTCTCTCTTACCTCTGGTTTTTCTCCCATCTCTTTGTCTTTTTATACCCTGATTGATGGAGCCTTGAGTATTTTTATCATGTTTATAGTCAGCTTCATATGTGCCTGTGTTTGTGTCTATGTTGAATGTAATTTGTGGCTTGTATATATGGATGTCACCAGACTGCAAAATAAATCTACCTACGGGTACAAATAAAGTAACCTGAACCTGAATATTAGACAAAGATAACACAAGTAAACACAAAATGCATTTTTTTTAAATGAAGGTGTTTATTATTAAGGGTAAAAAAAAATAAAATCCAAACATACATGGCCCTGTGTGAAAAAATGATTGCCCCCCCCCCCATCCCCATTAAAACATAAATTAACTGGGGTTGATCACATCTTTGGAAAGCTGAGTTCAATTTCTTGAGCAACACCCAGGCCTGATTACTGCTACACCTGTTCTCAATCAACAAATCACTTAAATAGGACCTGCCTGACAAAGTGAAGTAGACCAAAAGATCCTCAAAAGTTAGACATCATGCTGTGATGAAAAGAAATTCAGGAACAAATGAGACACAAAGTAATTGAGATCTATCAGTCTGGAAAAGGTTATAAAGCCATTTCTAAAGCTTTGGGACTCCAGCAAACCACAGTGAAAAACATTATCTACAAATGGCAAAAACATGGAACAGTAGTGAACCTTCCCAGGAGTGGCCGGCTGACCAAAATTACCCCAAGAGCGCAGCGACGACTCATCCAAGAGGTCACAAAAGACCCCACAACATCAAAATAACTGCAGGCCTCACTTGCCTCAGCTAAGGTCAGTGTTCATGACTTCACCATAAGAAAGAGACTGGGCAAAAATGGCCTGCATGGTAGAGTTCCAAGACGAAAACCCTTGCTGAGCAAAAACAACAAAGGCTCATCTCAGTTTTGCCAGAAAACATGTTGATGATCCCCAAAACTTTTATGAAAATACTCTGTGGACTGACGAGACAAAAGGTGAACTTTTTAGAAGGTGTGTGTCCCATTACATCCGGAGTAAAAGTAACACAACATTTAAGGAAAGGAACATCATACCAACAGTAAAATATGGTGGTGGTAGTGTGATGGTCTGGGGCTGTTTTGCTGCTTCAGGACCTGGAAGACTTGCTGTGGTAAATGGAACCATGAATTCTGCTCTCTACCAAAGAATCCTGAAGGAGAATGCGCGGCCATCTGTTTGTGACCTCAAGCTGAAGCGTACTTGGGTTCTGCAGCAGGACAATGATCCAAAACACACCAGCAAGTCCACCTTCGAATAGCTTAAGAAAAACAAAATGAAGACTTTGGAGTGGCCTAGTCAAAGTCCTGACCTGAATCTGATTGAGATGCTGTGGCATGACCTTAAAAAGGCGGTTCATGCTGGAAAACCCTCCACTGTGGCTGAATTACAACAATTCTGCAAAGATGAGTGGGCCAAAATTCCTCCACAGTGCTGTAAAAGACTCATTGCCAGTTATCACAAACGCTTGATTGCAGTTGTTGCTGCTAAGATTGCTGCTTTTTCACACCACTGTATATTGGTCTTCAGATACACATTCATTACTGTCCTGGTTAAAACTGCTCTTCCTCATCCTCATATTTGTTAAAGATTTGTATTTTATATTGTCTTTTATACTGGTTTATATGTTTACTTTGCTTCAATTCATTCCTTAGGGTGTTCTATAATTTAACCCCTGATATTGTAATACCCATTCTTTTCAGTGTTGTTCTGGCATAATGCATCTTGGGGTTGTCTTGGGGTGAAAAGGTCAAAGTTACCTTTGCACTATTACTATAAATTGAGTAAACCTACGGCCAGCAAACTTGGCACACAAGTTTGCCCTGGCACCATGACCTCTGACTATGGGTTTCAGGTCAAAAGGTTACAGGTCATGTTAGTATTCCCTATGTCCTCTTACAATAGAACAAATAAAGCTCTTTAGGCTCACCAAACTTGCTACACAGGTTCACCTTGGGATCCTGACCTACCGCTGTGGGTTATATGAAATTATTGTTGTATATTCATGGATGCTAGACTTATAATTTGATTTTGCTTCAATAATTACATGGAAAAAGTTGAAAACTACTCTCCTTTAGTAACATATTGGGATCTTCAAAGAAAACGGAGGTAGGGGATCTTGCACTCACCTCAGAGTGCGCTTGTTGTTTACTCCGTGGAGCCATTACTTCCACTTTCTGGTGGAGCTTCTTCACTTGATTTTGAATCCCAACACACTGCACTAGTTCACAAGATCAGTCACAAAGCCTCTCAACATATAATGAAAATAAGGGGCAAGGATAAGGACCTTTACTTATATAGTGCTTTTTCTAGTCACAAAGACCACTCAAAGCGCTTAACTAGTAGCTACACTAACACTCTATTCTAAAGGCCTATCGGAGACAGATACCTAGGGACAATTTAGAGTCACCAATGAACCTAACAAGCATGTCTTTGGATTGTGGAAGGAAACCAGAGCCCCTGGAGTAAACCCACACAGCAAAGGGAGAACATGCTAACTCCACACAGAAAGGTTCCCACCCCTGCCAGCCTTGGAATTCGAACCTGAAACCTTCTAGCTGTGAGGCAAAAGTGCTATCCACTGTGCTGATACAGATTGATCTTGTTAATGGTGGGGAAATGGTTAAATAACTTGTTAAAGCTGAAACAGATTCATCACTGCAGTAATTATCTTACGGAAGAATACAAACTATTTGTTACCAGGTGGTGATATTTTTTTTTCCAAGGCAGTACATTTTATCCTTTGTAGTTTTTCTATGACCAGCATTTTCTGTCTCCTTGTACCTCCAGATGCTCCACAGCTCCATGACTATAAGGAGGAGGAGGTTCTCACTGTTCAGCAGCTCTGTAACAAGGAAAGGAACTCTGATCTGGACCAGGAAGAACAAGATGCTACACAGGTTAAAAAGGAAGAACACTGTACCAGTCAGGAGGAAGAACACTTTGGACTGAAACAAGAGACTGATACCTTCATGGTGACTCCAACTGATGAGGACAATGACAACAGTGAAACGCAACCAAACAGTGAGCAGCTGCTCTCTCACAACTCTTCTGATACTGAGAACCAAGACCAGGGAGCAGGTAAGAATGTAAACTCAGGATCAAGTAAACATGAAGAGCCAAAGCCAAAGAAGAGACATCACAGAAACATAAGTAACTGTAACAATGCAGACAACTCCTCCATGTCAAAGAATCAGTGTGATACTGAGACAGGTGAAAAGTCTGTAAAATGTTCTGTGAATGACAAAGACTGTAAAAATGAGTCCCAGATCAAGAAACATCATACAATTAAGTCACATGTTTGCAACACATGTGGGAAAACATTCAGGAAGAAAAGTAATTTATCAGTTCATGAAAGAATTCACACAGGTGAGAAGCCATTTTCTTGTAAAACTTGTGGGCAAAGTTTTAATCAACATGGTGCGTTGAAAACTCACATGAGAATTCACACAGGTGAGAAGCCATTTTCTTGTGAAACATGTGGGCAAGGTTTTACTACAAGTGATCATATGAAAACTCACATGAGAATTCACACAGGTGAGAAGCCATTTTCTTGTGAAACATGTGGACAGAGTTTTACTAAACGTGGATATTTGAAAACTCACTTGAGAATTCACACAGGTGAGAAGCCATTTTCTTGTGGAACATGTGGACAAAGATTTAATGAGCGTGGTACTTTGAAAACTCACATGAGAATCCACACAGGTGAGAAGCCATTTTCTTGTGGAACATGTGGACAAAGTTTTAGGCATCGTGTTCAATTGAAAACTCACTTGAGAATTCACACAGGTGAGAAGCCAATTTCTTGTGGAACATGTGGGCAAAGATTTAATGAACGTGGTACTTTGAAAACTCACATGAGAATTCACACTGGTGAGAAACCATTTTCTTGTGGAACATGTGGGCAGAGATTTAATGAACGTGGTAATTTGAAAACTCACATGAGAATCCACACAGGTGAGAAGCCATTTTCTTGTGAAACATGTGGGCAAAGATTTAATGAACGTGGTACTTTGAAAACTCACATGAGAATCCACACAGGTGAGAAGCCATTTTCTTGTGGATCATGTGGACAATGTTTTAGGCACCGTGTTCAGTTGAGAACTCACATGAGAATTCACACTGGTGAAGAGCGGTAGTCCTGTAGACTACATGGGAAATGCTTCACTCAGTATTCTAGCTTAATTTGCTGTAATTTAGTGTAGTTTAGCAACATCTGTAGATTTTTATTATCAGATTTAAGTCTTTTGTGTGAATGAAATGTTATTTAAATTGTTGAAGCTGTAATGTAAATATACAGTGGTGTGGAAAACTGTTTGCCCCCTTCCTGATTTCTCATTTTTTTTGTATGTTTGTCACACTTAAATGTTTCAGATCATCAAACAAATTTAAATATTCGACAAAGATAACACAAGTAAAGACAAAATGCAGTTTTTAAATAGTGTTTATTATTAAGGGTAAAAAAAAATCCAAATCTACATGACCCTGTGTGGAAAAAATGATTCCTCCCCCTGTTAAAACATAAATTAACTGTGATTTATCACATCTTTGGAAAGCCGAGAAAAAATTTCTTCAGCCACACCCAGACCTGATTACTGCCACACCTGTTCTCAATCAAGAAATCACTAAAACAGGACCTGCTTGCATGTCTTTATGGACCTTGCTTTGTATATTGGTGCCAAATTTTTTGGGGGGAATGTTCTAATACTTTTGGTGATACAGTGTAAATGGTAGGCCCCAGAATCATTTTGATTATGTTCTCTGTTGGTCTGGATTGGGTATGATGATAAGGGCTTGATGACCATGAAAATGTCAGCTTTATTTTTCAATGGAAGCCACCTATTTTTTTCATTGAATTACATTTTTTTTCCTTTTTTATCATTGACCTTTTGTCCTGGAAATACATAATATGAATGATGAAGACCATTGTGTCTGTGTGAGGTGATAAGTTTGTAAAAATCTATGGAGTATTAAATATCTCCATGAGTGTAGGTATTAATAGAACAGAAATTTTAATGGAAATAAAGAAAAATGTTATTGTAAGTGCATGTGTTATTTACACACACACACACACACACGTGGACAAAATTGTTGGTACCCCTCTGTTAATGAAAGAAAAACCCACAGTGGTCACAGAAATAATTTGAATCTGACAAAAGTGGTAATAAATAAAAATTCTATGAAAATTAACCAATGAAAATCAGACAATGCTTTTGAATTGTGGTTCAACCAAATTATTTTAAAAAGCAAACTCTTGAAACAGGCCTGGACAAAAATGATGGTACCCTTAACTTAATATTTTGTTGCACAACCTTTTGAGGCAATCACTGCAATCAAACGATTTCTGTAACTGTCAGTGAGACTTCTGCACCTCTCAGCAGGTATTTTGGCCCACTTCTCATGAGCAAACTGCTCCAGTTGTCTCAGGTTTGAAGGGTGCCTTCTCCAGTCGGCATGTTTCAGCTCCTTCCACAGATGTTCAATAGGATTTAAATCAGGGCTCATAGAAGGCCACTTTAGAATAGTCCAATGTTTCACTCTTAGCCATTCTTGGGTGTTTTTAGCTGTGTGTTTTGGGTCATTATCCTGTTGCAAGACCCATGACCTGCAACTGAGACCAAGCTGTCTGACACTGGGCAGCACATTTCTCTCTAGAATACCTTGATAGTCTTGAGATTTCATTGTACCCTGCACAGATTCAAGATACCCTGTGCCAGATGCAGCAAAGCAGCCCCAGAACATAACAGAACCTCCTCCATGTTTCACAGTAGGGACAGTGTTCTTTTCTTGGTATGCTTCATTTTTGCGTCTGTGAACATAGGGCTGATGTGCCTTCCCAAAAAGTTCCAGTTTTGTCTCGTCTGTCCATAAGACATTCTCCCAGAAGCTTTGTGGCTTGTCAACATGCAGTTTGGCAAATTCCAGTCTGGCTTTTTTATGATTTGTTTTCAACAGTGGTGTCCTCCTCGGTCGTCTCCCATGAAGTCCACTTTGGCTCAAACATCGACGAATGGTGCGATCTGACACTGATGTACCTTGACCTTGGAGTTCACCATGAACGTGTTTAGAGGTTGTTCTGGGCTCTTTTGTTACCATTCGTATTATCCATCTTCTCCTGCGGCCATGTCCAGGTAGGTTGGCTACAGTCCTGTGGATCTTAAATTTCTGAATAAAATGTGCAACTGTAGTCACAGGTCTTATAGCCTTTACCTTTAACATGCTTGTCTATAATTTTCTTTCTAATCTCCTGAGACAACTCTGACCTTTGCTTCCTCTGGTCCATGTTTAGTGTGGTACACACCATGACACCAAACAGCACAGTGACTACTTGTCACCCTTTAAATAGGCCGACTGACTGATTACAAGTTTGTAGACACCTGTGATGTTAATTAGAGGACACATCTTGGTTGAACATGTCCCTATGGTCACATTATTTTCAATATTTTCTAGGGGTACCATCATTTTTGTCCAGGCCTGTTTCATGACTGTTTTTTAATGTAATTCTGTTGAACCACAATTCAAAAGCATTGTCTGATTTTCATTGGTTAATTTTCATAGAATTTTTATTTATTACCACTTTTGTCAGATTCAAGTTATTTCTGTGACCATTGTGGGTTTTTCTTTCATTACACATTGCACATACTGTTAATTACCGTATATACTGCACTGCTGTCCTTTGCACTTCTGATTGGATGCTAAACTGTGTTTCGTTACCTTGTATTCATACATGTGTAATGAGAATAAAGTTGAATCTAATCTAATCTAATTAACAGAGGGGTACCAACAATTTTGTCCACGGCTATATATATATATATATATAATGTGTGTGTAAGTGCATGTGTTATATATTCCCTTAAATAACAACACGCAGCACAGATGTGATGGCACAGGCACGGGTGACATCATCACGTCGTACCTATAATAAGGGACTGTTGGCGGTAGCCCGGGCTCTTTGTCGCTCCGCCTCTAGTAACACACCAGTTATAGTTAGCTTGCTAGCTTGTTCGTATGTAACACATGCTACCACTTGTCTTTTAATAAAGCTACCATTCAGCACAGCCACCGCCTCCACTGTCCCTCATTTCCAGACACAACAGTGGTGACGAGGAGAAACCTTTAAAACATTGACATGGAAGCGTGTTTGGCACGCCTACCACCGTTCCTTGTGTCCCCAGATGAGCCACCAATCCCATGGCCTAGCTGGTTTGGTTCATTCTGGACGTACGTGTCTGCTATGGACCTAGCTTGAGTCAGTAAGATGCGGCTGCGGGTGTTCCTGATTCACAACCTGGGTGCCGAGGGGCAACGAGTGTTTAGTTCATTGAGACCAGCAGACATATACGAGGAGTGTTTCACACTACTAGCCGGATATTTCACAACCCCCAAAAGTATGCTGGGGAGGAGGATAAGGTTCTACCTGTGCCGACAGAGAGTCAATGGTAAATGGCGTTCACTTATATAGTGCTTTTTCTCATCTCTGGATGACCAAAGCGCTTTACAGATTCTGCTATCCACCCATTCACGCACACATTCACACATTGATGGCGGAAGAGCTGCCATACACACACAGGCACTAGCCTGGCCACCAGGAGCAACTGGGTGTTCAGTGTCTTGCTCAAGGACACTTTGACTTACAGACTGTAGACAGAGCGGAAATCGAACCCATGACCCTCCGATCAGTAGTCGTCACACTACACTTGCACCACAGCCACCCCCAAGAGAGTGGAAGAGATGACCCAGCAGTATGTTGTGGACCTCTGCTATCTGGTGAACACGTGCAGGTTTGGGCAACTAGAGGATAAAATGGTGTGGGACCAGCTATCGGAGCACACCAACAACCCACAGCTGCAGGGGAAGCGACTGATGGCGCCGGACGACCTGCCACTGGCGAAGGCAGTGGAGTTAGCATTTCAGCTAGAGGTCACCGACAAGCTAACATCACAGCTAGGAAACTCACAACAACGGACCCTGCTAGCACAAGCAGTTATCCCAGCAGAAGAACCCGGTTACACCGCAACCTTGTCGGAGGATGCCAAGGTGAATACCGCAGGACAACGGAACATCATGAGACACCAAGCATGCGGTAACTGTGGTTCCCCGACACACTGAGCACACTCCTGTCCGGCCAGGGGACATCGATGCTAACAATGCGGCAAGCCTAGTCATTTCGCCAATGTGTGCCACGCAACACCGTTAACAAGCCAGCCATCCAGTTCAGCTGAACCACCACTGACAACCACCATCCATGCAGTGGATTCCAGTGGAGCGGTGTACAAATGGTGCATGGTGAGGCTCAACGACATCAGCTTGCTGTTACTACTGGACACCGTCCGCCACTGTGAAATCAGTGATGAACTGGGTTACGGTTAAGAGATTTTTCCCTTGTCATCCAATCAGGAAAAACACTGCTGAGCTTTATGGTTATAGGCACACTCGTATCAGCTTAGTAGGAATCATAACGCTGATGGTTCACTACAGATCAGGAGTCCTCCCAGAGTTCACCTAGCAGGTAGCCACACACAAAGACAACATCCTTGGTGGCGACCTTTTTTATGAATTAGGCTTCACCATTCATGATAACCAGGGACTCTGTTTGACCATTGAACACCGGAGCGCATCTCACCCGGATGTGGGTACAGCCACTCCAGGCTGTACCCACTGAGGCTGAGAACGGAACACGGAGAGAGGGCACAAACTGGACTCACCTTCAATCCTCGCCCAGCATAAGCCTCAGGGAGCCACCGCAGAGCTGCAGTAGAGGGAGTTCATGGCCAAGAAGGACCCCGGTGAATGACGACAACCCGGTGCGCATCCTGTCACCGGTGAAAGCAATGCACCACCGCGACCACAGCCAGCACCAGCAGAGAGATGGCTTAAATCAGATTTGTCTTGGATCCTTGTCTGGCATAAGCCTCAGGGAGCCACTGCAGCGCTGCAGGAGAGAGAGTTCATGGCCGAGCAGGACCCAGCAGAGAAACGCCAATCCAGAGCATGTCCTACCATCGCCGTGAACGGCATGCAACCACAACAGCAACCAGCATCTGGGACGAGAGAGGAGCGCCAAGTGCAGCCAAACAGATCGCCACTCGCAGTGCTTGATTGGGCTCATGATAGAAAAATTCCATATTATTTTATAATATTCTTTTATATTTTCATGTCTGGTGCTTATATGTGCATTTTATGTATGGCCTTGGAGTAGCCTCAGTCTGTGTGTAAGTGTGCATGAATTAGCAATTATAAATCACACAGCTGTAAAAATACCTTTTTGTTAAGAATGTCCAGTGTGTGTGTATGTGTGTGTCTGGATCAGCAGAAAAATAATGATGACATAGAAGACATACTGTCTCATCCTGTTAGTTTCTTGTATGAATGACTCCCTAGTTCTTGGGAGATTAGACTATCTGTTGTTCTCCAAGACGTACTGAGCTAGACGGTCAAGGACGTTCAATTTCACACACCCCCCCTCCCACACACACACACTCACTAGCCTGAAGACTATAAGACTTTGAACAGTGAATGCCTGATTCAGAAGTATGGATAGTCAGACTTCGGGCTGCCTCTGTATTTCTCCCGCATGGCCATGAGGAATAAATTTACTTACATTTAAATATTCTGTCTGGTTTTTGACTTAGATTAATTATGGTGAAAAATAATCTAACATTTGGTGCACCGAACAGGGACCCAGATAACTCTGTTCTGCTTCTGGCGCCTCCGCCTGATTTCAGTGAGCGCACAACTGAGAAAAGACCCCCCCAGGCTGAACCCAATGGCTCAGTGTTACTGAAGTGAAGGCATTCGGAACGAGGCGCTGGAGCGGACCGGGTGATGGGTCTAGAACTCTACAGGCGAGATTGAATGTGAGTCCATTTATGTGTTGTTTTTGGACACTGGGTTTTCAGTCCCAGAGGGGTTAACTCCAGGTATGTTTGTGTTGTGAAACTGAGTGCAAAGTCTGGACGTTTCTGTTTGCCGCAGCCTGAACGAGGTTTGGTTCAGGGCGGTCCGAAACAGTTTGATCCGATGAGGTAGAGGCTCAGGAAAGATGAACACTGAGCAGCAGGCTCAGGAAGCACTGAGCATCTGGTACCACAAATTTGGAGTTGGTTCGGACCAGGGTGGCCTGAGCAGATCTGGTTCGGAGAGGGTACAGGCTCAGGAAGGTCCCGGTACAGGCCGCAACAGGGGCGCTCATCGTCCCAGCATAAGAGGACCACGGTATTCACACGTGGAAATCATAGTGAGATCTTAATTCACCATCACGAGTGAGCTATGATGATCCATCAACGTAAGACCTTATTTTTATTCATCACAAGTGAGCGTTGATGAGGGTTAACCTTTAAGTAATGGCACTGGTTTAAAAATTACTGCAGTTTTGTTTGTTTGTCTGGTCTGTGTTTTTTCGGTTTGTCCTGGCAAGAAAAGAAGTTCTGTGGAGGCGGAAGTAGAAGTGCAACAAAGGGTTGAAGTCGTGGTTGTTATTTTTCTGGTTATTGTGAAGTGTAATGGGACAGTTATGTGATTATTGTCTCACGGGGTAATGATAAAGTGGTGAATCAGTGTATGGGAGTTTGCAAGTGGTAATTTTGGGGAGAAAACAAATTGTGTTCTCACAGCAGTAGGAAGTAGAAAAAAGGGTACATATTACAGCGTGAGGTTGCCAAATTCGCTTTTTTCCAGTCGAGGTTGCCATATCAGCCTGCTTTAAGTGTTTTCAAAACTGTCTTACTAACAATAGTGTGTGCTGATTTGAGGCTGCAACTGTTTGTGTGTGTGAGCAGCTGCCCAAGAGTGACCTTGAAGAGACAAAGAGAGAGAGAGCTCTGTGTGTGTGTGTATGTGTGAGTATTTTGAGCCCGTGTGTCTGAACTTACTGCTGAACGGTTGATCTGAGTGAGTGAAGAAAGAGGGGGGAAAAAAAGTGTATTTTTTGCATTTCTTTTTTTTTTTTTTTTGTGGGTTTTTGGTGGCCAATCTAATGTTGGGCAATTGGCAAATATTCTCATATTTTTTTAGCCAACATTCTCAGTTGCCAGAGTTTTTCTTTTTTCCTTATTTTGTGGGTTAAATTGCCTGCCAGCAGGGGAAGACAAAAAATTGGGGGTTTTTACTTTTATCTTTTGGGATGCCTGAGGGCAGGTAAACAACATTGGGCTATTTTATTCAATTTTTTGAAGTGTCAGTGTAATTTTTTATTAGCTCACAGTTGCATTATCTCTCTGACCGAGGGACAACGGTGAACTTTACAGGGAAAAAGGGCGACGGATTAATGGTCTGACGTGACAACGAGGGCTGCACTTTGGTCCCTCCCTCCCCCTGCTCCTCACTGTATTGCTGCTCAGCCATGACCCTGCCCCAGGAGTCCAGCGAATGACGTCACCTCGCCTCTCTCTGCTCATCCCCACCCCTCCTGCCCACACCAGGCCATGTCAGATGCAAATGAGTTAAAGGTGTCGGACAGACGAAAATTCAATATCGCTAATTCATATCTCAAATTGTTGTCTGAGACGAGCTAATACGAACCGCACATGTTTTAGTGTCAACAAATGTCGCATAAGGTGACAATGCGCTCTTGAAGTATGCTGTCGTCGAGAGCGGGCGGACCCAGCCAAGCGATCAGCGGCTAACATGGCCACTGACTGTGTGACGTCACCCCAGGCAAACACGCGCAGCCATTGCTGTGTTTTCCTTCATGCAACACTTGATGTTTACGTCTTAAAATCGGCGATTATGGATATTTCTCGGAATACTTGTGGATTACAAATAGATTATTTATGAAGATTAGGATTTCAGGAATCGAATTATGGTTTGGCGTTGTGTTGTCTACGGGTGCGATGGTATACCAGAGGAGTATGCGGTGAGAAATTTCAGCGTCCCATCAAAGCTGATGCTGTTGAGCAACATGTATCTAGATTTTCAAAATCAAGCATGTCAAAGTAGAAGAAATTACCAATTACCAATGACAGTTCAGCTTCCAATTTTTAGGGAAGCAACATATTTGCTAAGAAAAACAAATAAGCACAAGATTGTAAGAGAAATGTGCTTTTAAAAATGGAACCCCAATTTTCTACCATAAAATGGTTCCCATTATAACTGTGAAATGTTATTTAGTGGAATATAATAATTGCTATATCTGGAAACTAGTTATTTTCTTAATCTGTAGTGATACTCCATTGATTTTTGTATTTCTTTGTATATTTCTGCTGTGTTTTCAAACATTCATACAAAGGTGGTATATGTGGGGAGCGTGAAATAAAGAGACTGAATTATTTCTCAATTCAGGTTTAATGCAGATTTCACATCCCCAGCTTTCTCTCAAGACAAGAAGAGAGTGAGCTGCATAAAACCCCCCACATTTATACATGTCACATCAGAGGCAGAATCACACAATGTTGTCAAACCCCCCATTGACAATAATTCTCCCCCTGAGTCCTTTTGTCGTCCGTCTGACTCCAGGAGGCCAGGAAGTCCTTTCGGAGTCTTAATCCGGCACCTCCGTCCTCCTGCCATTATCCACAGGCGGTCCAGCCGTATTGTTCCATCCCAGACGTGAGGTCAATCAACACATGCAGTTCTAAGCATCTCCCTTGTGCTTATACATATGAAGTCAAAAATATGTGAGCCACAGTATAGTATGTAATATTTCGTTTCAAATTGAGAAGAATTTAGTGTATTCTAACTATTCAAATGTATATAAAATGCGACTTTGATGAATGCTGAAATATGAGAATTATAACATTGGCATGAACATTAATAAACTCAATATATGATTTTACCAAACTTTATTTACATGTCATTGTTCACAAATCTAATCTTGGTAGGCAAAATCCCTTGTATCGATCAGATAGGAATGTTTCTCTGATGAGGCTCACCGCACAGGCAGGCAACATAACCCTCACTACTTTCCCAAGAAATCCCCAACACCACCGTACCAGTTGCCTGTAGGCTATGAATCTGTATCGCCTGAAAAATATGGGGTTTCATTATTAAATTTATCATTTACATTGATTATTGAATGTATTGAATTATTTGTTCATAATTCATCTAGAAAAGTAAATCACATGAATAAATATTGTTTATAAACTCACTCGTGTTGACTTGCGTCATGATCACCATATTTCTGTCTGTAGGCCAGATAAGCTGTCTGTAAAACCCAGATGTCAAGACAGACATAACGAAAACCTGGGTGATCAGTGATACACTTTGGTAGATTATCATTGGTGTATCCACAGCCCTTCAGTTCTTCTATTTTCTCCTTCACCTTCAATATCTCCTGGCAGCACCGACATTCACTTGATTTTGGCATAACGTTACATTTCTCACAAGTGCACCTGTGCAAAAAAATGGTATAATGAGATGCTTATAATAAACTAATGGCTTGTGGGAGTGCTATGTAAATTGGTCTATGAAGTTTGATTAGAAAAAATTAAGAGAATGTAAAAAATTTTGACTGGAAAGAAAACTTATAGTAAAACAATTATGAATCACAATAATTCTTAAACATGATCCATCATTCTCTTATAGAATTCTGTAGCTTTAGAGACAAGTATTAACATGATGATGATTAACATGTCATGACAAACTCGTAAAGTACACATATTATCGCTCACATAGATTATCCATTTATTTCGAATGAAAATGTTTCTAAGTCGCCAAATAAGGCAGCGAGTGACCAATTGCATACTGGATGCACTGAGGAGCTCATTTAGCAGCAGACTACATCATCCCAGGTGCACAACCGAGAGGTTTCGTAGGTCCTTCCTACCAACGGCTGTCAGACTGTACAACCTAAGCAGGGCTGCTCGCAGAGATAGCAAAAAGACGTAACAAACTAATAGGTTTTTTTGAATGCAAAAGATGCAATAGACTTACACAATGGTCCTCTCCGGCATACAACTAGGAACATACCGGTCGCTATGGAGGGTGAGAATATGTATGGGCACATAATCATACCATGTAGGATAACTAAATAGACGGTTATGCTGTTTCATCCCACCTAGCAACAATGCTCTGCACTGTGTGTGTTTATATATTTACATATTTATTCCATCTAGCTACAATGCTCTGCACTGGGTGTGTTTATATTTATATATCTATATATTTATTCCATCTAGCTACAATGCTCAGCACTGTGTTTTTATATATCTACATATTATTCCATCTAGCTACATTGCTCCGCACTGTGTGTGTTTATATACTTGCATATTTATTCCATCTAGCTACAATGCTCTGCACTGTGTGTTCATATATTCATATATTTATTCCATCCAGCTACAATGCTCTGCACTGTGTGTCTGTGTGTGTGTGTGTGTGTGTGTATATATATATTTTATAGTAATATGTACATATGTATATTAGCTGCTCTTGGTTGCTTGTTTTTTTTCTTGCCTTCTGATTGTTGCTCTGAGTGTTGCTATCCCTGTGCTGTTGCAATCCTGGAATTTCCCCGTTGTGGGACTAATAAAGGCTTATCTTATCTTATCTTATCTTAATTGGTAGTTTTAGTTTGAAAATTAAGTGTGTGACCATGCATGTCGCCAAAAAACAATATTTCTAAGCATCTTTTACCAAGATAAATCTTCGAGCCGATAGTCGTCAACTTGGTCTGTTCCCGTCTCTGTTTCGTCTTCCTCCTCTCCCTCTGGCTCAAACAAATAAGGCTGAATACCCCCCTCAGCACCATCCAAAACTTCTTCATCATCCGATTCTTCATTTTCAATCTCATCATTTATATTGACGTCGTCAAACTCGACAAAATAATCACTGTCCGAATCACTTTGCTCTCGTTCTGCCATTTTCTTTGTGATCCTGGGGTGACGTCACTAATGCCCGCACCTATCGAGAGATGGTGGTACTGCAGCCTCACTAAGTGAAGGCTGGGCTATTTTCAAATAAGGTCATTTATGGAGGCTGGTGACACATTAAATCGCGGGAATAGGCAGAATGGAATATTTTCATACAATCAGTTGATTGGTTCAATAAAAAAATGTCACTGTCCGTCACCTTTCGGACAGTGCCTTTTTTTTATTGAACCAATCAACTGATTGTATGAAAATATTCCATTCTTCCCATTCCCCTGATTTAGTATGTGTCACCATCCTCCATAAATGAAATTATTTGGTCATAGCCCATCTGTCACTCAGTGAGGCTGCAGTACCGCCATCTCCCGATAGGTGCGTGCAGCCTTCACGTCAATTCGGTATGGAAAAAAAAA
Source organism: Pholidichthys leucotaenia (assembly GCA_020510985.1). Lineage (NCBI taxonomy): Eukaryota > Metazoa > Chordata > Actinopteri > Cichliformes > Pholidichthyidae > Pholidichthys > Pholidichthys leucotaenia. Next base: position 109,204,276 of record CM035841.1, on the reverse strand, counting down.
TTGCAGAATGAGAGCAAAGTGATTCGGACAGCGATTATTTTCTAGAGTTTGACGACCTCAATATAAATGATGAAATTGACAATGAAGACGTTTTGGGTGGTGTGTGGCCTGTCAGCCTTATTTGTTCGAGGCAGAGGGAGAGGAGAAAGGCGCAACACAGACAGAGAACAGAACACTTTTACGATCGGCTGGAACATTTTTCTTGGTAAAAGATTCTTAGAAATATTTTTCTTTGGCGACATGCATGGTCACACACTTAATTTTCAAACTAAAACTACCCATTGGTCACTCGCTGCCTGATGACATGTTGTTAATCATCTTGTCAATACTTTTAACAGCCGCTGATTAGCACCTGCTGGTCTGTGCGCAGCTGGAGCTGATGAGACAGATGAAGCGGCCGTCATCGTCCACACGAGTGAGTTTATAAACAATATTTATTAATTTGATTTAATTTCCCAGATGAATTATGAAGAAATCATTCAATACATTCAATAATCAATGCAAACGGAATCATCAATGCCAACCCCATATTTTTCAGGCGATACAGATTCATAGTGTTGGGGATTTTTGGGGGGAAGAAGTGAGGGTTATGTTGCTTGCCTGTGCGGTGAGCCTCATCAGAGAAACATTCCCATCTCATCACTACAAGGGATTTTGCCTACCAAGATTAGATTTGTGAACAATGTTATTTAAATAAAGTTTTGTAAAATCATATATTGAGTGTCTTAATGTTCATGTCAATGTTATAATTCTCATAGTTCAGCATTCATCAAAGTCGCATGTCATATACATTTCAATAATTTTTCTACCATTTTATGGTATAAATTTGGATTTACATAAAAGTCCTGTTCATCTGCTTCCTCTGCTTGGTCAGAAACATCAACATTGAGTGACAGTTGATAAAATCTGCAAAAAAAGTAGATCATAATTTTATCCAAGAGGTCTCAAATTGGATTACATACATAGAAATATAAATTGATCAAACAGGCACAACCACCTCCCTATACAGCACTGAATATTTCATATTTGATGAGTATGAACACCCTAATATGCTAATATTTGATAAGTTGGTAAGGCAATGCAAACCATGGCTTGGAACTCATTTAAGATGTTTAGTAAACATTTGCAGTGAATATTAAAAATAAAAAAAATTACCCTGTTTACTTCTTGTGTTATGACAGTTGATCGCCACTAGCACTGACCCCGTTCTCAGAGTCACACGTGGAAATCGAGGCATATATAATTGGAATAGCCGTTTTCTTTATCAGAAATCTTTTTGCAAATTTCATTTCAAATTGACATAATGTCTGGCCCAGGAAACACGCACGCAGGCTCAGGATAGATTTAACAGCTTTATTCAACAAGCAGGTGTGTGTGAATGGATTTATGGGGATGTGCTGACGAGGGACAGGTGTGCGCGCAGCTGAATCCGCTGAGGAGCGGCAAGTCGTGACACAAATTGCATCTTATTCTCGAAATCGCTGTCAACGAAATCTCTACTGCACATTTTTGGTGTTTTACCGACATAAGTCCATTTTTTTTTTTTGCGTTTTCTGAACGAATTTCACCCATGCCGTTCTGATTTTCACAGGGACGGGACATTCAAAAACACTCACAGCATGCTCCTCTGGTATAACGTTGCACCCGTACACAACACAATGACAAACCATAATTAATTCGATTCCTGAAATCCTAATGTTAATAAATAATCTATTTCTAATCCACAAGTATTCCGAGAAATATCCGTAATCGCCGATTTTAAAACGTAAACTTCAAATAAAACAAAGCAATGTCGGCCGACTGTGTGCCAAACCGAGATGACGTCACACAGTCAGTGGCCATCTTAGCCGCTGTTCTTGGCTGGGTCAGACAGCTCTCCACAACAGCGTACTTCAAGGGCGCATTGTCACCTTATGTGACATACGTTGACACCAAAACATGTGGGGTTCCAATTAGCTCGTCTCAGACAACAATTTGAGATATGATTTAGCGATTTTGAATTTTCGTCTGTCCGTCGCCTTTAAGTAAAAATTAGTGCACGCATATCAATCACTGCGACCAACATCAATATGATGAATTAAACTGAAGATTATGGAATGATGCTGTCACTAAATAACACTCAGTGATTAAAGTGTTAAGTACAGCTTATATGAGATGATATAAACTACAAATGAGGTAATGATGGGAAAGTTGTTTATGCATATGATTTAACTGAGGATGCTGACGATTAAACAAATGTTTTGATATTTCTTTACCATAATATTGTTCTCTTTTAAATAAGTCACTTACTGAATGATTATGTGATTTTAAAACTTTCTATCCTTTTACTGTTCATGACAAAACGGCAAAGTTTTGAAGGATTGCAAGATTGGGGGGGGGGGAAAGAGGAAAGAGTTCCAATACTGGGCTCTCTGATTAGATTTGATTCTGTTGACATTAAAAAAGACCAGCTGGTTGGTTTACTGTCTTGTAAATTTACATAAATGAGAGACTGTGTGAAAGTTGACATTGTAGTACACAGTGTATCGATTAAGGGACTTTATGAGGATAGACAAATATGCAAATCACTACTGTAATACTACAAAATCATCACTTTTTCTGTTTTACTATTTATATGGGTGTGCTTGAGTAAAAGGAAGCACTTTATTTATTCTATAAAATGCTGAAAATAACTCACCAAATTTGAAAATACAAAACATAATTTATGGTGTTCACTTATAGGAAATTACTAATGTCCAAAAAAAAAAATGTTGCTTTTGATGAGTTTTTGCATTAAATAATGCAAAGAAAGCAAGTTCATGTTATTCCTTAAATAACTATAATGCTTAAATTTTACCTAGAAAAGGAGCTCAGAAAGTTCCAGTCTGAGTTTCCCATTTAAACAATATATATTCTGTGACTTTTTTTCCTTTACTGAAATGGAATATTCTTAAGGGCTCGGTGCAAGGGATAGCAGTCTTTGCACTACAACATTTTTCTAGGATGACATAGTGCATGGGAAGCACCTTGTGAAATTTAGGCCCTCGAATTCCATCCATCAATCCTTTAGCACTTATCCAGTCACAGGGACAGCAGTCTAAGCAGAGAAAACGGACTGCTGCCTGGCTGACATTTCACCATGATCTTTTCTACAGATAACTGGGAGAGTTCAAAACATTTAACATGAGAGAGAAGAGCTCTCCCATTCCAGCAAAAATATTAGAAAATAAGCTTGGGTCATTTTCTAGATGTATAGAAGAAAATATACCTGTGTGGCGGGTTGATTCAACCCCCCCCCCCCCCCCCCCACAACACACAGGACAGTCAGCTCTTTTCTCTTGGTTTTTTCCGCTGCACTACTGAGATGTAATGTGCCATGCATGTATTGTGATGCAATGTGCCATTCATGTACAGTATAGTGTTCATGCGTCCTGTCCTTACTGTGACCTAGAGACAGTTCAATATGTAGATGTGCCTTGTAACCCCTTTATCCTGCAAGCTGGAGCAGAGGCTGCATCTGCCTATTGTTAGGTAGGTCTTACAAATGCAAATGTCTCATGCCTGTTCTGCAGTCCCTTTGATCAGACCAACTGCTGTGAATCTGCTTTGATGTATTGTTTGAGTTGGGTATAAATACTGCACAGGTTCTGTAACTCATTCTCTCCATTCCACTTCTGCAACTGCTGCTGCTAGACACAGACATTGTGTCCTCCTTCTCTGAGAGCCGTGGGCTTGCTCCCAGCGCGCATGCACGGCGCCGGGAGCGGAGCCCGTGACGGCGGTATGATAATAAAACCAACTTAAAACCACAGCATTTGCTTATTATATTTTTTATCACCCACTGCACCTGAACCATTAGTTATACTAAAAATTCTCATCAACATTAGAATAAGCACTGTGACAACTTAAAAAGACAAAGATGAATGACTATAAAAGTAACACTTACAAAAATTTATGAGAAGAAAAATTTGAACTCCTGTTTGTGTGATTACTGACGCAAGGTGGGGGGGCCTACAGCTTCCCCCAATTTTATTTTTTCCGGGTGGCACCAACAATGGTGGTGGGGGGGAGGTGTGGGGCAGGCTGGCTGCAGCAAGGGCAACTCGACATTTGTCATCAATCTGAACACCAGGGCCATTGGCTGGGGGCGGTGGCAGACTGGAGGGGGAGGAGGACCTCACAGGTGGACCACAACATGGGACAAGCAGACCCAAAGTTAAGTGAAAAAAATGACACTAACAATGACATAACAAAGATCAATTTAAGTGACTTTGACTTTAAAAATGCAGCATTTTACCTGAAGTGACGTTGCAGGTCTGAGACATTTCAATAAATCTTCATACCTGACAATGGTATGACAGTGTCACATTTCATAAAGGTGACAGGAATAAGGAATAATTGTGTTGTATGATTTAGGTGTGCTAAAGAACTGGACTGTGTTCACAGTGCTTGGCTTTCGGCCGAGCCAGGCCTGGCAACTGCAGGCCAGATCAAAATTTAGGAGGAAAAATAAAAAAATAAAAAAACATTCCTTGTGCAGAACAAAGTCTAAATTCAAATTAAACAATATGTCCACTCTTCCATTAACAGAAGGAGTGAGACATACACTTTCACAAACATGCATTTTCACGGATTCAAAACTGTCTGTGGTCAACACCAAAGGCAGATGTGGGCTTAATGAATAATTCAGAACTGGTTACTATAAATGCTAAATCACAGGCAGCTGGGTTAATTGTTCTAACTGAAATTTGCAAATCAGGCCAAGGGAAGACACTCATAAAAAGAGGCATGATTGTTACCCTGTCCAAAAAATTTCATCTAAATTAACCATATGTAAATGTGCCATACTCCATCTCTAAGGAAAACACTTGCCTAACAAAGCATTTCCTTCTTCTAACAAGAAACAAGGAAAAACTATCACACTGTTTAAGTAAGCCACCATTTTGATACATGGGGACCCCCATGCATCAAAGGGGGGTACCACAATAATTAATTATGTAAGAACAGGTAAACAATTGGCAGCAAATAAACAATTTGTAAAAATAGATAATGAATAAAAATGATCATAGATGTAGAGGAGCTGGAAATAATGAGGCGATTTTGTTTAAAAGCAGCGTTTTAATGAACAGCTCTCCTAACTTGTCTCATCAGGTGCAGAGCGTGGCAGAAGGTAAAAAGAGAGAGTTCTGCCAGCTCGCTGGTTAAGTACAGGCACACATCAAAAGACAGGCATTACAAAGGCTGATACCCCTCGTTATCTTAATCCCCCCATTGTCCTGTTATCTCCTCTCCTCTTCTTGGGAGGTGATGGAAATTCCCCTCCTCGCCTTGGGGGTGAGGGTGACTCCTCGGTGTCCGCCGTCGCGTCCTGGGACGTCTTTGTTCTTCACACGGCGGGTGAGATTCCTTTGTCCTTTCAGAGGTGTGAAGTTCCTTACATATGCAGTCACTAAGCATTTCACATGTTCAGACATATGTAGGTATGGAATATATGAGTAATATAGACCACAGGCCCCCCAAACAACTAGGAAAGGACAACAGAAAGATTCACAGTCTAGAACAGTTACTACGACATACTACGTGTTACAGCTATTGCCACAGAAGAACTTTCCGGCAGCCATGCTCCTAAGATAGTTCAGTGGTAATCATAACAGTATAGTAAAATCATAAGTCAGTCCTAAACTGTTGCAGCACAATTAGAGAGTAATTGTGGAGTGGTTGGTGTCAGTCCCTGTGCAGCTTGGGTTTAATTCTTCTCCCAAAACTGCTGTAGGTTGGTTTAGGCGTCCTGCTGGGACCTTCTTGTGAGGGATCTGCAGTGTGGGAAGGAGAGAGATTATCTGTTCCCTGCCTGGGGGCTGAAACTTTTCCCTTGGGTGGTCTACCTTGCCGAGGTGCTCTCGCCAACTGTGCAGGTTCATCTTCCAACAAGAAGGCAGGTTTAAGTCTGTCAATGCTGACTGTGCTTGATTATGGGGACAGAAAAGAAACAAAGTGTTTGTCACCATGTTCCAGCACTCTGTAAGGGCCATCGGATACTGGGCGTAACGTTGGTTTTAGGGCTTCATGCTTAACAAAAACGAACTCAGCTTTTTTTAAAGTTTGAGGGACAAAAACCCTTGGAAAGGAGTGGTGAGCTGGACCGGGTAGGGAGTCCGGTCCGTTGCTGCCTAAAAACCTTGGGACTGGTTCTGGATTCTCTGGTAAAAATTCACCTGGGAGTCTGAGAGGTTGGGCAAAGACTAATTCTGCAGGAGAAGCGTCTAGATCCTCTTTAGGTGCAGCGCGCAACCCCAATAAAACCCAGGGAAGTTTATTTACCCAATTTGTGTCCGTTAGTGAGGCTCTGAGGGCGGCCTTTAAGGACCTGTGAAAACGCTCGCATAACCCATTAGCCTGAGGGTGATAAGCGGTGGTGCGATGATTTGTTGCTCCTAAGCTGTTGGACATGGCTGACCAGAGCTCTGAGACAAATTGAGGCCCCCCTATCAGACGTGATGTCCGATGGAACGCCGAAACGTGCCACCCAGTTTGTCAGAAAAACGCGAGCGACTTCCTCCGCTGTAGTTGCCGCTAGAGGAACTGCCTCTGGCCAGCGCGTGGTGCGGTCTATCATTGTTAGTAGGTGTGTGAAACCTTGGGAGGAAGGCAGTGGCCCAACTAGGTCGACATGGATGTGGTCGAACCTTCTAGCAGGGATTGGAAAAGGCTCCAGAGGGGCTTTTGTGTGTCTGTGTATTTTGGCGCGTTGACAAGAAATGCACGTTTTTGCCCACTCTTTTACGTCTTTGCGCAGGCCTGGCCACACAAATTTTTCAGCAACCATTTTGACCGAGGCGCGCACACCTGGGTGTGCGAGGGAGTGAATTGCGTCAAAAATGCGGCGGCGCCAAGTGGCTGGCACTAACGGGCGAGGTCGGCCGGTTGAAATATCGTATATTAGGGGGGGCACGCCGTCGCGTAACCCTTTTTTCTCCAGCCTTAACCCTGTTGGTCCAGACAAGAGTGCGCGCACGTCCGCGGCGCTGTTTTGTTCTTCTGCTATGGCTGCATAATCTATCCCTTCATGGATAGGTGCTGCGTATGTGTCTGTGTTAGTGAAGAGTTCCGCTGCTGAGGCAGTATAATCTGTCTCCTCGCGCTCTGGCGGTGCCACAGCGCGAGAGAGACAGTCCGCTACTACGTTAAGTTTGCCTGCTACGTGTCGAATGTCTGTGGTGAACTCTGAAATCGCAGCCAGCTGTCTTTGTTGTCTGCCCGACCATGGTTCTGAAATTTTAGCCATAGCAAAGGTGAGCGGCTTATGGTCTACAAAAGCCGTGAAACTCCGCCCTTCTAGCCAAAACTGGAAGTGGTGGATGGACAAATGAAGCGCCAACAGCTCTCTGTCAAAAGTGCTGTATTTGCGTTCAGTTGGGTTTAGCGATTTGCTAAAGAATGCTAAAGGTTGCCAGACCCCGCTGACAAGTTGTTCTACAACTGCCCCTATGGCCAGGTCCGAAGCATCTGTGGTTAGTGCGATGCGGGCCGCGGGATCTGGGTGAACTAACATTGTGGCGTTAGCTAGGGCGTTTTTAACCTCCTCGAAAGCGCGTTCGCGCTCCGGGGTCCATTCGACCGCGTTGGAAGCCTTCTTTTTTTTGAGCGCGTCATATAGGCTGCATGAGCTGAGCTGCGTGGGGGAGGAAGCGGTTATAAAAATTAACCATCCCCAAAAATTCCTGTAGCGATTTGACCGTGTGGGGCCATGGAAAACCTTCTATCGCACGAACTTTGTCTGGGAGCGGAACTGCCCCCTTCGGGGAGACTTTGTGTCCCAAAAAGTCAATTTGCGAAACGCCGAATTTGCATTTGGCTGGATTGATTATTAGCCCGTGCTCCTCCAGCCTCTGAAAAACGGTAGTGAGGTGCTGCTCGTGTTCCTCTTCTGACGAGCTGGCTACCAGCATGTCGTCGAGGTAGACGAAGACAAAGGGGAGGTCGCGTAGGACCACGTCCATCATGCGTTGAAAAGTTTGGGCCGCACCCTTGAGGCCGAAAGGCATTCGCAAGAATTCAAAAAGGCCGAAAGGGGTTATAACCGCCGTTTTAGGAACGTCTTCAGCTCGGACAGGGACCTGGTGATAACCGCGGACTAAGTCTATCTTTGAAAAAATGCGCACACCCGCTAGGTGCAGTGAAAAGTCTTGAATGTGAGGGATTGGGTAGCGGTCATGCGCTGTAGCGTTGTTTAATCTGCGGTAATCTCCGCACGGTTGCCAAGAACCATCGGATTTCGGAACCATGTGAAGTGGTGAAGCCCAGGGGCTCTTTGAGCGTCTAACAATGCCCAATTTTTCGAGAGTTGCAAACTCGTCACGTGCTATGTTGAGCTTGGCCGCGTCTAAGCGGCGAGCTTTGGCAAAAACGGGAGGTCCCGTTGTTGGAATGAAGTGTTTAACTCCGTGTTTAGCTACAGTGGCTGAAAATTTGGGGGTTGTGAGTGCTGGAAATTGGGTGAGGAGTTGCTCAAACTTACCTCCTGCCGTGGTGACGTTGGCCTGCACAGGTGGTGGAGAAACTCGAGCTGATCCACTAATAACCCGTGTGCACACAAAAAATCTGCACCTAACAAGTTAAAACTCACCGCTGCTACAACAAATGTCCATCTGTAGCTGCGGCCGTGGATGAGGAGGTGCAGGCTCTTTTCGCCGAATGTGTCGATGTCAGAGCCGTTGGCTGCCACTGCTCCGTTGCCCCGCGTACCCATGGCTCGATCTGCGTGAGAGGGCATGACGAAACTCAGCTGAGCTCCTGTGTCGATGAGGAACTGCTTGCCTGTGTGTCCGTCCGTCACGTACAACAGCTTATTTTTCTCGCCGAGAACCGCTGCTGTTAACGGCCCTCGGCTTTTGGCGTTTCCCGACATCGTGAATTTGCAGGGGGGGAACGCATTTGCGGGCTTTCTCAGCGAAGCGGTGATGGTAATAACAGATGTCGTCGTTCTGTTTGTTACGTTTGGTCCGCGCCGCTGTCACCGTGGGCTGGGTCTGCTCCGTGGGTTGTGGCTCTCCATGGCTCGGGGCGTCAGTTTTGAGGTCTGCGGATGCCGCTGTGGGTGTCAGCTCCTTGCAGGCGTTGACGAGCCAGTAAGCCTCGTTGGCCAGTGTGCGGAAGTCTTGGTGGTTGTTGCACTTCATGCTGGCGAGTGTCCCTCTCATGTGTGGCGGCAGCGTGCTGAGGAAAATAAACTGGAAAAGGAAATTGTCATTGTCCTCTTCCTTGAGCTGCAGCAAATCCTCCATGAGGGTCTTCGGATTGCCCCCTCTGTGGCCGTAGACCGCCAGGATCTTCTCGGCTCTTTCCTCCGCTGACGGGACGTAGTTCGCCACGATGGTCGCCTTGAGTGTCTCGTACTTGTCCCGGGTCGGTGGTCGCCGGATCAAGCTCCGCACACACTTCGAAGTGGCGGAGTCGAGTTTGGAGACGATGTGATAGAACTTCGTATCGTCTGCCGTGATGCCCGCCAGTGTGAATTGTGCTTCAGCCTGCTGAAACCAAGAGGCGGGGTCTTCTCGCCAGAAGTCTGGCAGCTTGACAGCGACGGCGTTAGTGCACACCATCACTGTTGTGCCCGCCGGGTGAGGGTGCCTTGCTTCGGCTCTCACGGCGGTGCTGGAGCTCGGTTGAGCTCTCTCAATTCCTTCTGCCGGAGGGAACGGTTGTTCGTCCGCTCCCTCGTCTGCGTAGTTGCTGGCGTCTGCCTGAGTCGCCACGGATGAGTCGCTTGAAGAAGAACGCCTCCGGTCCATACTCGCGTCAAGGTCACCGGTGTAGAGGAGCTGGAAATAATGAGGCGATTTTGTTTAAAAGCAGCGTTTTAATGAACAGCTCTCCTAACTTGTCTCATCAGGTGCAGAGCGTGGCAGAAGGTAAAAAGAGACAGAGTTCTGCCAGCTCGCTGGTTAAATACAGGCACACATCAAAAGACAGGCATTACAAAGGCTGATACCCCTCGTTATCTTAATCCCCCCATTGTCCTATTATCTCCTCTCCTCTTCTTGGGAGGTGATGGAAATTCCCCTCCTCGCCTTGGGGGGTGAGGGTGACTCCTCGGTGTCCGCCGTCGCGTCCTGGGACGTCTTTGTTCTTCACACGGCGGGTGAGATTCCTTTGTCCTTTCAGAGGTGTGAAGTTCCTTACATATGCAGTCACTAAGCATTTCACATGTTCAGACATATGTAGGTATGGAATATATGAGTAATATAGACCACAATAGATAATGAATAAAATGATCAATAAATGATTGATAATGTAGGAAAGAAAAATATAGGTGAAACAGCTTGGTGATGGAGTCACAACATTCAATAGGAGAAGTTAAATTTACATCAATAAATTTGCAGGTACTTAAGAAAATTATGTGATGAAAAAATCCTAAGACTTTATAAGAAATACAGTAAAATTAAGAAGAAAAAAACACAAAGGAAGGAAAAATATCCTGTTTATAAAAAATAAAGTAAACTAATAAGGAAACAGAAAAGCCATGCAATTTTATGGGAAAAGTTCCAAATGTCTAAGGAAAGTCATATTTATGCTGATGAAGCTTACTGTGGGACTCCATTTAAAATCTGCTACAAAGACAAAACAGATTTTTACTCAATTATGTAAGAAGAAAACTAGGCTTAATGGAGTTCAAAGCAAAAATAAGTTGACCTTCCCTGCATAGTTATTCTTTTCAAAACCTTTACATGGATTTCATTGAGTTAAATAAGTGTGAAGGCAAAAATGTTTGAGTGATTATTGACATACTTACTAAATAACTAACTAACTAACTAACCTGCACTTATATAGCGCTTTTCTAGTCACAAAGACCACTCAAAGCGCTTTCACTAGTACTAACCCTCTATTCTAAGGGCCTATAGGAAACAGATATCTAGGGACAATTTAGAACAACCAATTAACCTAACATGCATGTCTTTGGATTGTGGGAGGAAACCGGAGCCCCCGGAGTAAACCCACACAGCACAGGGAGAACATGCAAACTCCATACAGAAAGGTTCCAACCCCTGCCAGCCTGGGGATTCGAACCAGGAACCTTCTAGCTGTAAGGCAACAGTGCTAACCACTGCACCACCGTGCTGCCGAATAAAATAAATAGACAAAGGCCTTCCCTTGCAGTAATCCAAATACTGCCAAGGTAGCACAAAAACCCTTAACTAAAACAATATCAAGGTTTGAAATAGCTGAATTGATTTACTCAGATAATGGAATACATTTTATAAATCAAATCATGTAACATTAAGGTACAGCACTTAACATTTGCCTAAAAAAACATTTAGCTTACCATCAACAATCTATAGGATTAGCATAATGCACAAATACGATTATGAAAGATGGCTTAGGAAAATAGTGACAAAGAAAAATAGGAAAATTATGAATGGCAAACCCTACTACCAAAGCCATTTAACTTAAGTGACGAGGAAGGGTCTCTGGTTGATTACATGCAAAGAATGTCAACTGACAGAGATGTTATCCATGCCGCCTTCCCAGGAGGGACCACGTGACGAAGGAACCGTGGGGAGGTGCACCCATTTTTTGGCCAAACCACTGGACAAAACACTGGACCAATACTCCCTGGCATGGAAAACACAGAGGTTATCCTGGTGACACCAACAGCTGTGAAAGGCGAAGGACATGACTTTTTGGTGCATGTGACGTTTTACCCCACTCGGAACCCTCAGCAAAGAGACTGTTTACTACACACTACAAACTCATTAAAAAAAAATCCTCAGCAAGTGACTGTTTAACTGTTTCTCTATACAAGTGTCGGCTGATGATGCCCTCTGATGTCCAGTAATGACTTGTATGGCAAAGCAACTGTTTGTTTATCATGGAGGGGCAAAAATGCAAGAGAGAGAAGGTTGGGAACTTCAGCTGCGGTTGGTATTGTTTCCTTTTCGTCCTTGTCATTCTCATAGTAATACTTTTGTTTTGGTTATTCTTAGTTGTTCCAAAGCCCATAGACCGTAGGGCTAGATATGTTACACACACTTACCATGACCGGCTGGAAGCTCCAGATTGTCATGATCATGTCTATGCTGACAATGTCCGGTGGAGATATGTTAATCACACAGCTAAATCAGATATTTGTTCTAATTACTCCTTAATGCCATTACCAGCTGGGCAGGTATCTGTTACTGCTAAAATAACGAAGCTGCCACAGGCTGTCTGTTTCTTAAAAGAAGCTATGTACAGAAATAACACAACAAACATTTTAAATCACACCTGTCACAACTCTTGTTACTCCACTGATCAGAAACATGACACTCCTTATTCTGTGAAGGCAAGGTTAATTTCATCAGGGAACCCTTCCTTCTGTCTAAAGGGAGGTGGTGATGTCCCTCTTACCACTCTCTACGTGTGCAATGGTTCACAGTGCATCTCTCCCCTGTACTACTACCTGCTTGACCAACAAAGTGTGCAAGCATTATCCTGAAGATCTACATTGTCAATACGGAGAGACAGTGGTCATTGGGCGCACTCACACCTGCCAAGGAAGTGGGCAGGGTTGTGTGCCCCCGTTTTGGCGACTGATCGTACCCTCATTATGTCGGCAGATCAGGTGGGCAGGGTGTAGAGAGATGCTTTCTTACCACAGGATGCTACCCTTTTGCCACATGATGCCATTTGGGGCACGGATGTACCAGAGCAATTTCAGATGAACAGCACAGGAGTAAGGGTCCTTCATTCACTGTTTCCTTGGGTGAGAGTTGGCAAGAACACCTTATAGGTTGAAACACTTAATTGTAGGCTACAATTATTTGTAAAATTTATGACACAAAATAGAATGGTTCTTGATCAATTAACTGTCACCCGTTGGGGCGTGTGCACTATTGTAGGTGGTTATTGTACCTTTATCCCTGAAAATGATGCAGATGTTCATATTATTACTTCAGCCATACGTAACCTTACTGCCTTGCAGGCTGCTGCAGCCAAGAATAGTGTCACTGATGCACAAAATTGATTAAGTTAGTGGTTCTCTTCATGGGGAAGTCTCATCATGAATTTGTTAGTGATTTTTATAGTGATAATTTTGGTCTTTTCCTGTGTGAGTCCTTGTGTTCGTAGTATGAAGATGAGGCTGGTTCATGTAAACTTAGTGATATGTCATGATGCAATTGCTGGAGATGATGAGGATGGTAAAGGGGTGATGCTAACCTGAGGTGTGTGAAGTTTGCAATATTGTCTTAATCTGTTTTGATTTTTTTCCATGTCCTTTTCACATTACTGTTTCTATCACATTACACTTATATCAGTAATCCCTACATTCTTATTTTACAGTTTAATTGATTTTGATTATATATTTACACTTATTACACATATTCACTTTTATTGCTACACATTTTATCATAGCTTTGTCTTAGTTCAAACTACCTCACAAAATTGCTGCTTGTCTGCAAAGACACATACGTATATTAATGACATATGTAATGATTGCTTTATTTAAACTTATCTTATTTGCTGATGACACAAATATTCTGGGCTAAATGCAGTACAGGTAAAAATAGAGCAGGAGAGCCCAAACCTTTTTTTTTTTTTTTTTTTTTTTTTACAGAGGGCAAGATTTGAAAATATGCAAATGAGCAGTGGGTCCAAGGTGACGTTATTTTTTTTTTCCACAATATCTTTATTGAACCTTTTTTTTTTTAAACAAACATGATACAAACAATCAAACACTAACACTAAAGTACTACAAAAAAAAAAAAAAAAAAAAATGCCCTAAAAACACCAACAACCACCAACAAAATCAAGTCTTCAACAATGCTCCTCTGTTTAGTCTAGACAATCCAATACATTAGTATACATATTATGTTCACCAGTTTGGAATTTACAAGGTCCACACACATCATTCACCTTCTTCTTCAAGAGTTATGTTTAAATTTTTTACATAATCAATAAAAGGTCTCCATATATTCTCAAACACAATTTCCTTTGATTTCAGTATATATGTTATTCTTTCTAATGGAAGGTTTGTTAACATCTGTCTTAACCACTGAGTCACATCTGGTCTGAGTCTTTTTCCATAATAGTGCAATACATTTTTTGGCATTAAGCAAACTGAGGTCTATGAATGTTCTTTCACTTTTATTGAAATTATGCTTTTCTGGGTACAGACCCAACAAAAACAGTTTAGGATTCAATATGATTTGTTTTGAGATTATTTTTTCAATTGTTACCCTCACCTCCTCCCAAAACATTCTTATTAATCTACATTCCCATAAACAATGAAATAGGGTTCCTTTACTTTCCATGCATTTTGTGCATGTATCTGGTATATTTTTGTTATATCTATTTAACTCCTCCGGTGTAACATACATCCGCATTAACCATTTGAAATGTATCAATTTAAGGCGTGCATTTATTGATTTGGTTTGAGCTTCTGTACAAGCCAATTCCCACTGTTCCTCTGAAATTTCAATTTGCAGATCTTCTTTCCAGTAGTTTAATCTTTCAGTGAATTTTCACTTGAAGATAGTGTCAATGAGTTATAAAACTCTGAAATAATACCCTTTCTTTTACTATCTTTCATCATCATTTTTTCCAAGGATGAATAAATAGGTCGAGTGAGAGCTTTATTTTGATTTGATCGAATAAAGTTTCTAAGTTGAAGATATTTAAAAAAATGTGTTCTATTGAGATTAAATTTGATCCTCAGCTCTTCAAAAGACATTATGTTGTCTGCACATGGCAAATATAAATCCTGAATCTTTTGTATCCCTTTTAAATTCCATACTTTAAATACAGCGTCCGCTCTCCCTGGTTTAAAATATTGATTACCCCATATTGGACTAAATTGTGACAATAACTGTGGTTCTTTTAAATAGTTTTTAGCTTCACACCATATTTTGATCATATGCTTTACAAATGGATTTTTAACTTGTTTTTGTAATTTTTTTGCCGAATCTGAGTATATGAATATGGGAAGAGGTAAAGGTAAATTGTATGATTCCATTTCAGTCCAGTGAGGGAGATCATTTGATGAAAAATAATATGTCATAGACCTCAGTTGTGCCGACCAATAATACAACATAAAATTTGGACATTTCAGACCTCCACGATCAAATGGTAAATATAATAAAGACAAACGTAATCTAGCCCTCCTGTTGTTCCATATAAATTCCACTAACTTTTTTTTTATTCTTGAGAATAGATCTAAAGGTGGTGATAAGGGAATGTATTGAAATAAATAAAGTATTTTAGGTAAAATATTACTTTTAAGTATATTGATTCTCCCGATCATCGACATTGGTAGTGACATCCATATCTGAGTTAACTCATTGATATCTGACATTAAGGCTTCATAGTTGACACTGGCGACTGATTCTAGCTTAGGCATAATTTGGATTCCTAAATATTTAAACTGATTTACAACATTGAATTGATTTACCTCAGGGGCTGGGTAATTTCTCTGGGTCTCATTTAGCATTAATATTGAAGATTTAGTTTTATTTATTTTATATCCTGATATTTCCCCAAAATTCTTTATTAAATTCAACAAGGTTGGAATTGATTTTTTTAGATTCGACATAAACAAAATTATATCATCGGCGTACAGGGAGATTTTATGTTCTGTTGGTCCAACTTTAATTCCATATATTTGTGAATGTAAACGTATCGCTATCGCTAAAGGTTCAATTGCCATAGTAAACAGTAAAGGTGAAAGTGGACAGCCTTGTCGACATCCTCTATTGATTTTGAAATATTGTTATTTGTTAGGATTTCTGCTGTAGCATTATTGTATATTATTTGAACCCATTTTATGAAATTATTTCCAAGTCCAAACCTTTGTAGGACTTCAAAAAGAAAGGGCCATTCAACTCTATCAAAGGCCTTTTCGGCGTCCAATGATAGGAGAGCTGTATCCGGTGCTTCTTTATTAAAATAAATAATATTAAATAGTCTTCTTACATTATGGAAGCCTTGTCTACCCTTTATAAAGCCATTCTGATCTCGATTAATAATATTTGGTAAAATTTCTTGTATTCGTCTTGCTAAAATTTTACAGATTATCTTAAGGTCGGCGTTTAATAGGCTTATTGGTCTCATATTTTCACATTTATTAGAGGGCTTACCTGGTTTTGGCAGCAGTATAATTAAGGCATTATTTATGTATGATGGTAAATTATTATTTTGAAATGCTTCTAAAACCATTTCCAAAAAAGGTTTTATTAATTTATTCTTAAATTTTTTATAAAGGTCAACTGGAAGACCATCTGGTCCTGCACTTTTTCCTGATTTCATATTATCAATGGCTAGCCCAACTTCTTCTTGACTAATTTTAGACTCCAATATCTCCCTGTTTTCATTTGGAATACACGGTATAGATAGTTCGTTCAAAAACCCATTTAGTTTTGTTAAATCAGGTTCATTTTTGGTATCATATAATTTTTCATAGTAATCTCTAAAGGCTCTATTAATTTCTAAAGGATCTATAACTACCTGTCCGTTACTTATAATACTGGTAATTGGTGTTTTAATTTCCAATTGTTTAATCTGCCATGCTAATAATTTTCCTGATTTTTCACCTTGTTCATAAAAAGATTGTTTCAATCTTAGAAGACTCGAGGCAGCTCTATTCGCTGATTTTTTGTCGTATTCAGCTCTCAAAATCAGTAATTCATTCTCCAACCTTGGGTCACTTCCTGCATACACTTTTTCCTGAAGACTTTTTATTTTATGTTCCAATTTAGCTCTCTCCTCTCGAGTCTTCTTAGATTTTGATCCTGTATAACTAATAATATGTCCCCTAATAAAAGCTTTGAAAGCCTCCCACTTTACACATGCTGATGTTTGTGTAGTATTGATGTCAAAGAACTCGTCTGTTTTTCTATATACTTGACAAATTCCTCATCCTGAAGCCATTTATGCTGAAATTGCCATCTACAAGGTGACGTTATTTTAAAATAAAAGCTGCATATAAATGCACTGTTCTACAACAATTTTATTTTAAATCATCATCATCATAGCAGTCTGTCAGGGGCGACAATGACTGTTTCATTTAGGTCTGATCAGATTCTTCCACGCAGCTCTGTCCTTCGCCCTCCGCTGCCAGGAACTCCTGACCTTGTTAACCCCGGTGACGTCCGAGCTGGTATGAGTTGCTTTCTGACTGACCATTTCATGAAACTGCTTGCGAAGTATTTGAGTACTGCTAGCTTTGGCTGGACTAGTGGCACATTCTTGGCAGATAGAGGTATTATCAGTGGCAAGGACAGGCCAACACAAACTGACTCCAGTATCTGTTGCAGTGACTGACCAGATGAGGTTTGTTTATCTCAGCTCGTTGTGTAGTGCATGTCACGATGCACCGACCGGCAAAAGTCCACCACAGACCTTGCGACAGATGTGCTTATCTGCCAGGATGTCCAGTTTCACCCCGTGTAAATGGGAGTGGTCCACCACAGACCTGTGACAGATATTGTTTTTAGTTCTGCCAGGATGCCCAGTTTCACCCTCCTCGCCCTCAGAAAGGCAGGGTTGCCGGTTGAGTCACTGACGGCCCGACCCATGAGACAGGTAGTACCGGTTTTCATGGTTATCCGGTAGCGAGTAAACCAGTGCCTGACCTGACATTATTTTAAATAATGCAGGTTTAAGTTAGTCAAATGACAATGCACCCAAATACGTATTCAGATGTTAAAAAATAAAAACACCTAGAAAGTCAGGTCACATTAAAGAACAATATATCAAATCACTAAAAGCTGATTATATAAAAACAGGTAAGCATGTTTAACTCCACTGAATTTTAAACACTGGTCTGGGTAATAGTCTGTTAAAAATTCAAGCTCAAAACATATCAAAAAGACTTAAAAAAAAAAAAAAAAGTCTTTCAGAAAGTAATCTCCATTTTTGTATCTACATTTGTAGCATGACACCAAGATTCATCCTACTCATTTTCATACTACAAATGCCAAAAACTAAGTGCTGTGGGGGCAGGTGTTGGACTTCTCCACCCAGGGAATAATGGACCCAAAGAGGAGGTGTCACGGGGAGCTTCAGACGGGACAGTAAGGACTATGCACCCCCCGGGGAGAGGAGTAAAATACCGGGCCACTGGGAGAAGAACAGAGAGCGATACCGGTGTTATGTCATGTTAATGTGCCACACAGACTTTGTTCTAAACATAATGTGTATGGTCGGAAGTTCCGGGCCTCAATGCATGGAAATAAAGATATAAAAGAGGGATGCACAGAGGCCCAGGATGCGCTTTTTCTATACTGTTCTTGTTGGAGAAAGAATTAAGTCTTGTGTTGTTTAGCTCGTTTCCTCGCCTGCATCCTTTCTCCACAGTGCAGCCACTTAAAACTGTGACTTTGGCTTTATAATTCCATTAGTGTTCGTGACAAATGTCAAAGATTACTCATCAAACCTTTCTAAATGGATATTGAAAACACACAAGAATTTGTGAATTTATTATGCCCAAGCAAGACTTAACCTGGGGCCCCAAGCATTTGTTTGTCTCACCTGCCAATGAGAGGTGCTGCCACCGTGTGATGAAAAGATGAACTGCATGTTGAATTTATATGACTGATAGTGTGGGCCATAAACTCTACATTTCAAGACATAAGATGGGGGCCAAGTAAAATCTGATTGAGGGCCGTGAGTGGTCCGCGGGCTGGACTTTGGGGATGCCTGAAATAGAGGGTGTCAACATTAAAAGAATGCATGGAATTAAACTCCAGGGGGTGATAATAGACAAATTGTGCTGTAAATCTTAAATTCAGCACATTCAGAACAAATTGTCCAAAAGCATTCCAGTCCTTTCTAAAGCAAAGGACGTGTTTAATCAGAAATCACTTCTCATTCTTTACTGTTCTATAGTGTTACCTTATTTAAATTACTGTGTGGAGATAAGGGGAAATACAAAAGTTTATTACAACTTCTGTATATTCTGCAAATAGGAACCATGAGAATCATACATGTCAGATTTTATGAATGCATAAACTCACTTTTATTTGACCTTGTATATTTTAAACAGCACCAACAATGTGTAAAATGAGGAGGAATTTGTTGCTCGTAGGTGTTCAGAAATTTTCTGCAATATTGGGGGGGGGGGGTTTACAATTTCTAAGAGGCACATTAAATGTAAAAATGATCAGTTTTCAGATGATGAAGACTATATATAAACAGTGTGTGCACACAAAAACAGCACACGTTGATTTTCACGCACAGTGGGATGTACAGTATAAAAACAAACGTAACATGAGAATCTGTCAGCCAAGCTGCAAGGTTTTCACCTGCCATGAGAAGTTGCAGGCTGTCTGCAAAATTGTGTTTGGCTCTACCAGGTGGGTCTGACAAACTACAAAACAACTGAAACTCACAAAATAGGTTAAAATAACGTTTCCACTTCAGCTAAAGTGATTTGTCTGTGAATTAGTCTGTGAAAAACATAATGATTATTACGTGATTTATCTCCATAACTCAGCTTATTGTGTGCAGTGAAAACCTGATTAATAATAACTATTTCCACTCAGGTAATCTACCTCACTGAGTGGACCACAGCCAGCACCCCTGTAAACTGGATCCTGTTTCTGTAAATATGACAGAGATAATAACATTTACCAGAGACTATACAGTTGACTCAAAAGGCAACATGCACAGATCCATCTCTCCTGGGAGGAATTCTGGTTGGCAAAATGCACTTTGGAAATAATCAATCCCTGGCTCCAGCGCAGTATGTGCTGTGAGACAGAAGTAAGTAAGTAAGTAACCTGCACTTATATAGCGCTTTTCTAGTCACAAAGACCACTCAAAGCGCTTTCATTAATACTAACCCTCTATTCTAAGGGCCTATAGGAAACAGATATCTAGGGACAATTTAGAACAGCCAATTAACCTAACATGCATGTCTTTGGCATGTGGGAGGAAACCGGAGAAATCCCGGAGTAAACCCACGCAACACGGGGAGAACATGCAAACTCCACACAGATCACTGTTGGTCGGGGGCTGGGATTGAACCCACGATCCCACGATCCCCACAATCCCCCGGCCAAGGGTAAACTGTGCTGCCGCAGTGCTAACCACTGCGCCACCGTGCAGCCCAGAAGACATGTGGATCCCAGCATGTTGATAAATTGACTTGATTTATCTGTCTCTTTCTCACACTACTTTATCTGCTTGCTTTACACGCTACACTGCAGAGATTAGATTACACCCCATAATTCATTCGTTGAAATCAGTTAGAATCAGCTCTGTACACAGCTGAGCTGACACATAAGTTTAAAATATGTTACAGATGCAATGAGGTAAAAACCCCTCCCTCTTGCATGAGGGGGGTGGTCAGACTATAAAAACCATAGGGCTCCATTTTGGGGTGGCACACTCTCACCAGGAATTGCCTAAAGAGGTGTGTCCCAGCGCTGCCTGTAACCATATCTCACTTTCAGTAAAAAAGGAAAATATACTTCATCTCTCAGCCTGGTTATTTGGCCGTTGTATCAAAGAACTGGGGTTTAAGGTAGTTTAGACTCTACAAGCAGGTGAACCCCAGTAGCTGCAGTGGACACATTTGCATACACGTGTCAGAGAGAGGAGATGCTTCCATGGTCTAAAATATCTTTGTTTGGAGATTGCAATCTGGAAATAAAAAGGCATTTATACTGTGCAGCTCCATGTGTTTCACCTGATTATCATGTGTAATTTAGATTCTAACAGACACTGATGAACTTGGTTTGTAACTAGTATAAATTCAGCAGTAAGATTGGAGTAGTAGTCAGTGGAGTTTATTTACTTAATTGACATACTAACATCATGTCTGTCCGTCTGTCTGTCCCTCATGTGTGGATTGCCGAGGGCTTCCTTTCACCCCATTTTTACTTTCCGTGTGTCAGCACCAGCTCCTCCCAATCATCCCAGCAACTCTTTGTTTATGAGCAGTGATCCACCTATTGGCTTTAAAGCCAGACCATTTCATTTTATTTTAATTATGTTTATTTTAGTCTGAGCTGGCTACATTAACTGCCACTGTAACACAGTCCGCTCTGTAAACGTACCTTTACTGTTGATTCTGGAGGGTCAGAGTAAAATATTTTTTCTGACCTCCACCTCCATTATCAACACCTCAAGTGTCACACTCTGTGAAGTTA
This sequence comes from Pholidichthys leucotaenia, assembly GCA_020510985.1. Lineage (NCBI taxonomy): Eukaryota > Metazoa > Chordata > Actinopteri > Cichliformes > Pholidichthyidae > Pholidichthys > Pholidichthys leucotaenia. Next base: position 109,183,169 of record CM035841.1, on the reverse strand, counting down.
TTTTTTTTATGGTGCGCTTTCCCGTAGGATTGACAATCATTGTGTAACAGAAGGGGCATTTTTAGTCATAAACATAGTCATTAGAGGGAAGAACCGAGGCACAGTAAAGAGATCGTGCATGTGCACTGGTTTTCATGGTGAAGAGGGATGTATAAAGAAAAGGTGTGAACCATCTTGCGTGTGAACAGTTTTACACATCTGAAAATTTCTGCGTGTATGTACTTTTCAGATAAGTACACCATCTTTCAGTATGAAAGCTGTGTAATCCTTTATACATGAGGCACCTGGAGAAGTTTTGTTTTTGTGGAGGAAAATTGTGGAATAGATTAAGCATGACTTTAAAACAATGTCTGAACATAAAAGTGTTTAAAATAAATATATTATTTTCACAAGGTATAGTAAACCCTACATAGAGGGTGAGCGCTGACCCCAAAAAGTGAACTCACGTACAAGTATGCTAATGGCCGCAGTGAACTGTGCATGCGCCCTGAAACTCCCACCGGGGGGGAGTACTGAGTAATCCGCCAAAACTGTGAGAACATGTTCGTCTTTTTGCCCGTCTGTTTTCTTCCTCTGCCGGTAAACAGTAAAAGCTCCTATTTGTCTTGATCGTCATTGTATTCACATACCTCCATCCCTTCCGGCATTTAAAACGTCTATCACCGTGCTCTTCTTTTGTGTTTGGATTGCAGCTGTTCAACTCAAGTTTGGTGGCTCTTGGCTGCCGCCGACAGTACAGGCATGTGAACTGCAGATTATTTTCACTGTGCATGCATGAAACATGGCTGCTGAGCGGCAGCTGCAGTGGCTCAAAAAAAACACTGAATATTGCTGTATATGCAAACACAGTCCACAGAACACAAATGTTTTCCCCTTGGAGGGACTCTGATCAGGCCTTCAGAGGGGTGTGTAGTCTGGTGTATAATGTAAATTGCTGTGTTGGGTTGTGAATTTTGTATTGGAACATAAATGTATGTGTATGTATGTACGGTTTTGTGAATGTTATGTATGCATACACTACATACAAATATTGACTGAATAACTTAACACTACAAGAGGCAGGATTATTTAAGTTTACCAATTTATATTTACATTACAGCTTCAACAATTTAAAACACATTTTATTTAAAACAAAAAATCTACAGATGTTGGACTACAGTAGCTTGTGGTAAATGTATCTATAAATGCACGAAATCTGTGTGTCTGTCTGTTCCTCGCATATCTCTTGAACCATTCGTCAGACTGGCCTCAGATTTTATAAGTGCTTTGCTGAGGTTACGAGGGTGTGCATCCCCGAGTATGGAGTCGCTCAGTCAAAATATGCAATTTTTATCAACAAAAGTTTAGCCACCACTCTGTCTCTTCATGCCCTGGCTTCAGGAAGTGTGTGCAGGGTTTTGGTTTGACTCCGTGCTGATTGGATAATATGCGGCATCACGACCAGTCAGTCACCACAGCGCTTCGCAAACCAAAAAAAGGAAGTGAAAAGTGACAAATTTGACAAGAAAGAGAATAGTGAAGAAGTAATGCCTAAAAAAAACATACTATAATGTTGCAATGATTGTGTATGTCTAAAGGATAATTCGGGGAATGCAAGCGGGGATCCGGGGTATGCCTAAAGAACACTGGTATTGGAGAAGCAGCGGACGGAGCAGGGAAGCAAGCCCAGCCCGCCCGGTCAGCGGTAGGTGAGAGTCCCTTTGCAGGACCACGACTCGCCGTCGCTGATGGCGCTCCTCTCAGTGTGCTGTTCACACAGCTATCTAAAAAGTAAAAATTAATAATAATACCATCATGATGGTGAATCAGAATGCCCAGATCAACTACATATCATATGTGGCCACATGCATGGTTTGACTAAACGACAGTCACCAAACTGGACACAAAAATGCTCAAATACTGAAATAGATAACTTTTATTTAAATATTTACTGACAAATGGGCAACACTGATGCAACAGTTGCAGCCAAACAGGTCATTCTGCTGTGTATAATATTGGTGTTTTGTAATTCGAATATTCCTAAAATATAAAAGGATGCACTAGAATGGGTCTCAAATATTTGCAATCATGTCCTGTTATAGTACAGCATGAGTTTATTGATGATAGACTATAAACTAAAACCATTATAATGACTGAACAACTCCCATTCCCCAAAGTGCAAGATACAACACTTATGAATATAAGGCTACGGTCACACTGCACGTCTTGATGCTCAATTCCGATTTTTTGCCGAGATCCGATTTTTTTGTGTGGGCGTTCATTATTATTTAAATGCGACCCCCATCAGACTTCAGTGTGAACGGTCTACAGCTATGAAGTGACCTGCATGCGCAGAAGAAAACGTAATGTCAGACAAAGTGTTGTGTTTGGGGGACAGAACTTCTTCACCCTGATGCAGCGCAGCAAAATAAAATGTTAAAATCATACATATGAGACCAGCTCCCTTCCTCTACACACCAGATGACTGCTGTGATCAGCTCTGCTTTAACAGAAATGATCGATTAAACAACTCTTTAAAATGAGACCCCGTGTCTCAGTGACATTACCTATATAAATAAGGTTAATAATAAACTGCACGGATCATACCAGCAGCGTAACACCGGTCCTGCTGCAGGAAGGAGGAGCCGCCAGAGACTCCCTTCTCCTGTGTGTCTGGCCATTCTGCTCCACAGTCATGTCCATGTTAACTTTATATTTTAGATATTACAGCATCCAGGACTCACGGTGTGCCGTTTACAGGGAAAAAGAAATTTGCAGTGTCCAGTAAATGTGCCATTAGTGCGCCTACTTGTCTGGCAGTTGAAGCCCCCCTCCAAAAAAAAAAAATTTAAGTTATTGTGCACTTGGAGCTGACAAAATTACAATCCAGTGATAAAGGGAAGGAGACTGATTAAAAGGAGAGCACAAATCAGCTGTGTCTGCCATGCTTGCTGCATCCTCCACCACAGAATTGTAGCATCTGTCTCACTTCAATGAGGGAAAAGTCGGATGAAATGCGACATGACAGTTCAGACTGAGGTCGCGTTGGAAAATATCAAATACGTATCTGAATTAGTACCACATATGAAAGTGGCCTGGGTCTGGTGTGAAAAAAAATCGGATATGTGCTGTTGAGACAGTCACTAAAAAAAAAAAAAAAAAATCAGATTTGGATCACATTTGTGCAAAAAAATTAGAATTGAGCATTAAAACCTGCAGTGCGACTGTAGCCTAAGTCATAAAAGATCACACAACTAAATGATTTGACAAAAAATAAACAAGGGTTCTGAAACAGTCGCAAATATTCGATGTCCCATTCATTTTCAATAATTCTGTAATTAACATTCACACAATCAAATAAATCTTAGTGCTGTTCAGTCCCTTTTATATTTGTCAAAGTCTAACGTGTGAGTTCCTATATACACATGTGGACAAAATTGTTGGTACCCCTCTGTTAATGAAAGAAAAACCCACAATGGTCACAGAAATAACTTGAATCTGACAAAAGTGGTAATAAATAAAAATTCTATGAAAATTAACCAATGAAAATCAGACAATGCTTTTGAATTGTGGTTCAACAGAATTATTTTAAAAAACAAACTCATGAAACAGGCCTGGACAAAAATGATGGTACCCCTAGAAAAGACTGAAACTAATGTGACCATAGGGACATGTTCAACCAAGATGTGTCCTCTAATTAACATCACAGGTGTCTACAAACTTGTAATCAGTCAGTCCGCCTATTTAAAGGGTGACAAGTAGTCACTGTGCTGTTTGGTGACATGGTGTGTACCACACTAAACATGGACCAGAGGAAGCAAAGGAGAGAGTTGTCTCAGGAGATTAGAAAGAAAATTATAGACAAGCATGTTAAAGGTAAAGGCTATAAGACCATCTCCAAGCAGCTTGATGTTCCTGTGACTACAGTTGCACATATTATTCAGAAATTCAAGATCCACGGGACTGTAGCCAACCTCCCTGGACGTGGCCGCAGGAGGAGACGGATAATACGAATGGTAACAAAAGAGCCCAGAACAACCTCTAAACACATTCATGGTGAACTCCAAGGTCAAGGTACATCAGTGTCAGCTCACACCATCCGTCGTTGTTTGAGCCAAAGTGGACTTCATGGGAGATGACCAAGGAGGACACCATTGTTGAAAACAAATCATAAAAAAGCCAGACTGGAATTTGCCAAACTGCATGTTGACAAACCACAAAGCTTCTGGGATAATGTCCTATGGACAGACGAGACAAAACTGGAACTTTTTGGCAAGGCACATAACCTCTAAATGAAGCATACCAAGAAAAGAACACTGTCCCTACTGTGAAACATGGAGGAGGTTCTGTTATGTTCTGGGGCTGCTTTGCTGCATCTGGCGCAGGGTCTCTTGAATCTGTGCAGGGTACAATGAAATCTCAAGACTATCAAGGTATTCTAGAGAGAAATGTGTTGCCCAATGTCAGACAGCTTGGTCTCAGTTGCAGGTCATGGGTCTTGCAACTTGATAATGACCCAAAACACACAGCTAAAAACACCCAAGAATGGCTAAGAGCGAAACATTGGACTATTCTAAAGTGGCCTTCTATGAGCCCTGATCTAAATCCTATTGAACATCTGTGGAAGGAGCTGAAACATGCCGTCTGGAGAAGGCACCCTTCAAACCGGAGACAACTGGAGCAGTTTGCTCATGAGGAGTGGGCCAAAATACCTGCTGAGAGGTGCAGAAGTCTCACTGACAGTTACAGAAATCGTTTAATTGCAGTGATTGCCTCAAAAGGTTGTGCAACAAAATATTAAGTTAAGGGTACCATCATTTTTGTCCAGGCCTGTTTCATGAGCTTATTTTTTAAAATAATTCTGTTGAACCATAATTCAAAAGCATTGTCTGATTTTCATTGGTTAATTTTCATAGAATTTTTATTTATTACCACTTTTGTCAGATTCAAGTTATTTCTGTGACCATTGTGGGTTTTTCTTTCATTAACAGAGGGGTACCAACAATTTTGTCCACGGCTGTACAGCCTACACCTCTTTGTATTCCACTTTCAAACACAGCCTACATTTGGGCCTGTAAAGCCTGATTGGGATACTGGTTTTCAGACAAGAATTCTTGCTTTCTAAGGGCATGCACTAGTTAATAATAATAAGCAATTGGGTGTACAGGGTGCTCAGGGGAGTGGCAGTACCTCTGACTGTTGAGTGGTGACATTGTGGCTCGCAGCACAGATCCACACCCTGGCACTCAACTCGCACATATGGCTCCCAGTAGTCGCGTGGGCACCACAATGGCCACACCCTGGATACTGGCCTCGACCGGTTTGCTAAACTACATGCGGGTAACTGGGGCAACAGCGCCCAGTGAGTGGAACATCTTTCCTTGGAGTAAGGTAACTACTCCACTGTGCCTGAAGAGATGGCAGCAGGTCTTGAATGTGATTTCCTGGCAGGTGGCAACAGAATCAGAATGAAGTTTATTGCCAAGCACATTTACAAGTAAACAAGTAAACATACGAGGAATTTGACTTGACATTGGGCGCGCACGAAAGGCGCATCCCAATGACGCGGCAGCCATGACGAGGCGCCTGTCATAACAGTGGGCGGTAAAGAGGGGGAGGGGGAGGGTAGGGAAACACAATAGGCAGAGAGAAAAAAGCATTGTTAATCAAAATAAAGCTCATTTTGTGACCCAAATTGTGATTACAAGAAAAAAACTCTAATGCACAATTAGCAGACAATAGAAATCACACAATACAAAGACAGCAGAGAGGCAGTGAATGAATGTGTACGTCAGTATAAGTGAATCAGTCGTGTATGTTGAATGCAGTGAGTGTCAGTTATCAGTACTGGTGGACAGCAAAAATCCTCTCTCAGCAGATGTTATGTCTAGTGTCTGAGACTTAGAAGCATGTCCTTGTGAGATCAACTCTCAGTGCATGGCAGGTGGAAATTTCTGAGCCAGTCACATGGCGCTGTCCTTGACAGTTCAGATTACTGTACGCCAGATGTTTATGAGTCGGGGTTGTTACCACTTCTCCAGCCTTATCTTCATCGAGGAGGAATGTAAACAGGGCACCAAAACAAGGTCAAATCTGCACAGTGTACTCAGAGAATAGAATTTTCCTCTCTTCATGCGATCCTGTGCTTCATAATTTCCATAGTCGAATTTGTTGTTGAAGGAGCGTTGCCGGGTCCGCTTTGATCAGCTCTCCCAACTTTAATTTCTGATACATCAGGAACTCCAGAGCCAAAATAGAAATCCTGTGATCAAGCCAAAGAGATAGAGATGTCTTCCGCATCTCAGTCGAATCACACAGACCCATGAATTCCCAGTTGTCCATGAATCCAGGGCTCCCCCTAGCCCGATCTTCTTTTAAAATGGTGTCAATTGCATTTAAGCATATAAGCCGCTTTTCCAGATCCATAATTTCCGTTTGGATTAAGATTCAGCCAGAAGAAGGGCAAAAGACACAGACGCAGCAAGCTGGGAATTGGGTCAGGAAGGTAGACAGGAGGAGGGAGGAAAAATGCGACTGCTCTCTCTGGGAGCCGGAAGAACAAACCAACAATCTGGTGGGTACACATGATGCGTGGCATATGATTGTAATTTGGCAACACCGGCATGGCTTCCTCGCTTCAATTAGCAAAGTACTGCGGGAACGGAAAGCAACGGCCAAGTACCATTTCTATTTATGCCAAGATACAGTTAGGGCAAAAGCTGGACAATCAAAAAAATCAGATGAGAGGCGAATAACAGCTTTTGAGAACAAGTGCTACAGGATAATTTTGTGCATGACATGGACTGCCAGAAGAACCAATGAATCCATCCGAGAAGAATTGGGTGATGAGGATAACTGGCTGATGAACCACATAACAAGACTTGAGCTGAAATATGTTGGCCATCTGAAGAGGCACAATAGTATGGGCCAAACAATTCTGGAAGGAACACTGCCTAGAAAACAATCTAGAGAACGCCCAAGGAGATGGTGAGACGACTGCGCCAAGGAGCAGCTGGGGATGACAACAATAAAGGTGGGATGATTGGTTGCGGACAGGAGGAGTTTTCAAGCTGCCGTAGCCACTGCTACCTCCTGATTTGGGGATGCTAAAGAGAGAGAGACAATGGACTGGGTTTATATAGCTCCTCTTATGACACTCAAAGCGCTTTACACTGAATCCATTATTAATTCATTCCACAGTCACACTGATAGTGGTAAGCTACCTCTGTAGCCACAACTGCCTGGGGCAGACTAATGGAAATGCAGCTGCTAATCTGCGCCAAGGGCTTCTCCAACAATCACCATTAAGCTAGAACACCGAGTGAAGCACTCCCCACATATTTTACAGGGCTACTGCTTCTCACCATTATGAATTCTCATGTGAGTTTTCAAATGACCACGTTGAGTAAAAGTCTGCGCACATGTTTCACAAGAAAATGGCTTTTCACCTGTGTGAATTCTCATGTGAGTTTTCAAGCTACTATGTTGAGTAAAACTTTGTCCACATGTTTCACAAGAAAATGGCTTCTCACCTGTGTGGATTCTCATGTGAATTTTCAAACTATTACGTTGAGTAAAACTTTGGCCACATGTTTCACAAGAAAATGGCTTCTCACCTGTGTGAATTCTCATGTGAGTTCTCAAACTATCATATCGATTAAAACACCGCCCACATGTTTCACAAGACAATGGCTTCTCACCTGTGTGAATTCTCATATGAGTTTTCAATTGAAAATGGCCATTAAATCTTTGCCCACATGTTTCACAACAAAATAGCTTCTCACCTGTGTGAATTCTCATGTGAATTTTCAAATGACCAAGTTGTTTAAAACTCTGCCCACATCTTCCACAAGAAAATGGCTTCTCTCCTGTGTGAATTCTCCTGTGAGTTTTCAAACCATCATGTCGATTAAAACATCGCCCACACATTTCACAAGAAAATGGCTTTCCACCTGTGTGACTTCTCATGTGAGTTTTCAATTTAAAACGGCCATTAAATCTTTCCCCACATGTTTTACAAGAAAATGGTTTCTCACCTGTGTGAATTCTCATGTGAATTTTCAATTGAACACGGTCATTAAATCTTTGCCCACATGGTCCACAAGAAAATGGCTTCTCACCTGTGTGAATTCTCATATGACTTTTCAAATGACCACACTGATTAAAACTCTGCCCACATGTTCCACATGAAAATGGCTTCTCACCTGTGTGAATTCTCATATGGCTTTTCAAATGACCACACTGATTAAAACTCTGCCCACATGTTTCACAAGAAAATGGCTTCTCACCTGTGTGAATTCTCATATGAGTTTTCAAATGACCACACTGATTAAAACTCTGCCCACATGTTCCACAAGAAAATGGCTTCTCACCTGTGTGAATTCTCATGTGTCTTTTCAAATGACCATGATCATTAAATTTTTTCCCACATGTTCCACAAGAAAATGGCTTCTCACCTGTGTGAATTCTCATGTGAGTTTTCAAGCTACTATGTTGAGTAAAACTTTGTCCACATGTTTCACAACAAAATGGTTTCTCACCAGTGTGCATTCTCTCATAAATTGATAAATCACTCTTTTTCTGTAATTTTTTCACACACATGTTGTAAACAATTGACTTCACTGGGTGAGGTTTCTTCTGTTGGGACTCATTTTTACAGTCTTTGTCATTAACGGAACATTTTACAGACTTTTCACCTGTGTCAGTATCACACTGATTCTCTGACATGGAGGAGTTGTCTACCTTCTTACGGTCACTTCTGTTTCTGAGAAGTCTCTTCTTTGTCTTTGGCTCTTCATGTTTACTTGATCCTGGGTTTACATTCTCACCTGCTCCCTGGTCTTTGCTCTCAGTGTCAGGAAAGTTGGGAGAGAGGAGCTGCTCACTGTTTGGTTCAGTTTCACTGTTGTCATTGTCCTCACCAGTAGGAGTCAACATGAAGGTATCAGTCTCTTGTTTCAGTTCAAAGTGTTCTTCTTCCTGACAGGTACAGTGTTCTTCCTCTTTAACCTGTGCAGCATTTTGTTCCTCCTGATCCAGAGTGGAGTACCGCTCCTGGTTACAGAGCTGTTGAACAACAAGAAGCTCCTCCTTACAGTCATGTAGTTGTGGAGAATCTGGAGGGACAACGAGATGCATCAATGCTAGAAATAGCAAAACCAAAAAGAACTCACTAACTAGCCAAAAAATGCTGGTAGCTGCCCATGGTACACCTCGGCCTATTTCTTTGTTGTTGAGAAGTAACTTATATAGCATTTTGACCCTGACCTTGTGATCCCAAAAGCACAGTAATAGTTCAGGGTCACAGAGTGAACCTGTGTTCCAAGTTTGGTGAGCCTACCTTTACTTGCTCTATAGTAATAGGGCACAGGGAATGCTAACCTTGACCTTTTGACCCCAAACCCTTAGTCAGGGTAAACATGTGGACCAAGTTTGGTGACCCCAGGTTTCATTGTTATTGAGATATAGTTTATATGGCATTTTGACAAGGACCTTTGACCTTTTTAGACAAATGCATTTATTAGGATAAACCCCTTGAGATTAACATCTTGTTTTCAAGAGGGTCCTTGACCCATACCTGCCAACTACTCTGGTTTTGCCTTAATGGTTACGGTTTTCAAGACCCCATTCCGGGTTATGGCTTTATTAATCAAAATTACGGTTTTTCACTAAAAATTCAAAAATTTTAATTCGTAAAAAAAACACGAAAGCAATTCCAAACACAAGATCGCTAGGAATCGTATCTAAATTTACCTGAAGCGTTTGCTAAGCTAACGCTATCGCTATAGCTAATGCCATAGCTAGTCGTAGCACCTAACACCGATACAAAGAAGCAACTCCGTCCCCGGTGATTGGGGCTCGCCGGAGGAACCAACCGAGGCAACAGTTGGACGGGAGCCGGATCGGAGTTCAAGTACAGCGGTGGTAGGAGACGGGGACCAGTGGAGGAGCAGCCGGGGCCCCAGCTGGATAAGTCGACTATAGCTGGAGCTCAGCTACAGCGGCGGGGCTCGGCGGAGGAACTACTGAGGAAGACGGCGGTAAGTGGCAGGGCTCAGCGGAGGATCTACCGGGACCCCAGCTGGACAGGAGCAGGATCGGTGGGAGGCGGGACTCGGTGGAGGAGCTGCCGGTACCCCGGCTGGACAGGAGCTCAATTGCAGCGGCGGTAAGCAGCGGGACTAGCAGTGGAGGGAGCTAGCTGAGGCCCAGCTGGATTCGAGGTCGGTCGGATCAGATATCGGCGTCACCAGCAGAGATTGTTTTACTATCAACAGGTCAGTAAAAATGCCACCAAAGAAGGAGGAAATGGAAGAGATCAAAAAATCTCTGAACTAAGTTCAGAGATTTTATCTTCTTGGAACATAAGTCAATATTATACAGTAATAAGTGGCATTCAGCTGTTTGTTTTATGTCATTTAAGCACAGTTCTGGTACTTAAAAATCATAAAAACCCGGGAGCTTCCCCCCTTGCCCCCCCACCGGGGCTCTGCCCCGGACCCCGCTGGGGGACTGTGTCCCCCAGACCCTCTGCTAAATTTTCAGATAATTTCCCCAACCCCAAATCACATCCCTGGGTAAAGAATGACATACTGAGGCAGGCTAGAAAGTTATGGGGAACAGAAGTTTACCTAAATGAACATCTAACAAAAACTAATGCTGAAATAGCACAGCAAGCACGGATGCTGAAAAAACAAAATAAGATACAGGCAACATGGACAAGAAATTGTGGAGTTTGGATCAAACTAAATCGAACACCTGAGGAAGCAAAGAGTATAATAATCAGAGATCTTACTGACTTAAATAAATATAGATGAACACTGATTAAGAAAATTAAGAGATTATGATAATCCATATCCACACACATGGCAAGTCTTTTCGTGAGGAATACTCCAAAGCATTTCCAGGAATTATTACTGCGGACTGTGAGCGCATATTCAGCCATGTGAACAAGAACAAAACTGAGTTCAGGTCCAGTCTGTCAACTAAAGTTCTGGGCAACCTCATGACCAGGAAAATGATGATGACAGCTTCGGGTAACAAGTGCCACAGTGTGTTCCATTCAAAAGACCAACTGAAGAAAGCTAAGAGGTGCACCATGGAAAACGCTTGAGAGTTACCATAGAGTTTGTCCTTGATCTTTTCCATCAGCATATCTGCATTGACAATTTAAGGAAAATAGAAACATGATTGTTGAAGAAATATGAGGTTGTTAGCCACATTTTAACTTGATTTAATGCTAATATTTGTTTGCCGTCGGGGGGCTTCACCTCCCTGAACCCCCCCACCAGGACTTTGTCCTGGACCTACCGGGGCCTGTGGCCCCTGGACCCCGGCTAGCTACTAGGCTTTTCAGGTTTTAAAAGTTGGCAGGTATGTTGACCCCAAACCCATAGTTTGAGGTCAGGGTCTGAAGGTGAACTTGTGTACCAAGTTTGGTGACACAGAGCTACTAGAGGACTGACCCTCCACTTTAACTTTCACTACTTACAGTAGCTGTGAGGCCTAGGGTCAGTTAAACTGAGATAGGCGCTGCCCCATACACCACATGGTGTCCAACATGCTGTGGAAGAGGATTAACTAACTTGGTGACCATAGTGTTACTTGTTAAACTGTAATAACAGAAAGGAAATGATAACATTTGACTTTTTGACCCCCAAACTCAAAGTCAGAGGTCAGGTGTAAGCCGTCCAAGATTTGACTTACATATGATGATATCAACTTGAAACAGCAAAATCATTACTTTGTTTAGTTATTGCATTCACAAGATTTTGGGGAAAATTGACCTTTGACCTGGACCTAAAAGATCGGAGATCACCCAAATTCAAACTTGTCTGAGAATTTTCATAGCTACAACTATGATGTTGTGGGACTCATATGCACATATGTATATCACTTTATGCTTCATATGTATACCACTTTAGGCTTCACATCTCAGATTGAACAAAGGACTGAGTCTCCTTGGAGATAACAGGAGGATGTGAAAGTTTAGTCTTTGGTATGCAAAGAGACGGCCTTGGGGGATTTTCCTGGCTGCCAGAGACTGTGGGTGGAGGTGTTAAGATCTGAGAGAAGATGCATTGTTACTGGGGATTAAATACAATGTGACTGTGAGCTTTGAAGGTCCAGATATATAAAGGACGAATTTCTGGGTTTTTCCACTTTCTGTTTTAGCTGATGTTGGAAGATGTGAATAAACCTGACTCGTGAGATAAACTCTGCCTCATCATTTTCACATTTTCACACTGATGACCCTAAGACGTATCATGGATGAAAGAAATTCCCCCGAGCCAACCGCGTCAGGAGCTCCCAGCCAAGCGTATGCCGCTACCGTCCAGCTACCGGACTTTTGGCAAGACAACCCGCGCTCCTGGTTCCACTTGGTCGAAGCACAGTTCGCCCTTCGGGGGATAACGGTAGATGACACGAAGTTCTACCATGTGATTGCCAAGCTCGACAACCGCATGGCTCAGCATGTGGAGAGCCTACTGGAGCAGCCACCGGCCGACGACAAATACGGCGGGTTGAAGGCTGCGCTCATCCAGCGCTTCACTCTCTCAGTCCAGGAGAGAGCGGAGAGGCTCCTGACTCTGAACAATTTGGGAAATGGCACGCCCATTGACCTGATGGAGGACATGCTGAGGTTGAGGGGCTCAGGCGACAAAGACTTCATTTTCACCCACATTTTCCTCAGGACCCTACCGTCGGCCACGAGAGCGACCCTGGCCAGTTCGCCGTTGTTGGCCAAACGGGACTTCTGCGCGCTGGCCCAGGAGGCGCACCGGATTCTCAACGCCAGCAAACAGCGCGCGGCCACCGCAGCAGCGACAGAGTTCGGCGCGATGGCCGGAGACGGTGGGGGGCCAGAGACGGCGGTAGCAGAACCACCGACGACGGCGGCGGCGGGGGCCAAGGATCACGGAGGAGACGCCCTCTGTTTCTACCATCGCCGCTTTGCATAGAAGGCACGCAAATGTATACCACCGTGCCAGTTCAAGTGCTCGGGAAACGCCAAGACCGGGGGTCGGTAGCAGCTGCGGCCCTCGGGGAGGAGAACAAGCTGTTCTACTTGAAGGATGCGCGCTCGGGGAGGCATTTCCTCGTGGACACAGGCTCCCAGTTGAGTTTCATCACACCTTCCTCCGCTGACCAGCTGGCAGTTTCCAGTAGTCCCGAAGTGTCGGCAGCGAATGGCTCGGCGATTAAGACCTTTGGTGAGAGGACTCTGCTTCTGTCCATACACGGCCGTACATTTGAGTGGACTTTTGTCATAGCTGCAGTGAATTTCAATATGTTGGAGGCTGATTTTCTGTGCTCACATGGTTTGTTGGTTGATCTTGCTAACAGGCGCCTGGTTAATGCACTTTCTTTTTATTCTATTCCCTGTACAGCCCGAGTGGCCCTGCCAATAGCACAAGCCAACGTCACAGCTGCAGGTGGTAAGTTCCACACACTGCTCACTCAGTTCCCAGCACTCACGGTTCCCACATTTTCGGCGACCGTCGCTAAACACGGGGTGGAACATTTTATTACTACCACCGGACCGCCCGTTTTTGCAAAAGCTCGGCGCTTGGATTCAGCTAAACTGACCATAGCGCGCGAGGAGTTCGCCAACCTAGAAAAGTTGGGCATCATCACGCGTTCAAACAGCCCATGGGCTTCCCCGCTTCACATGGTCCCGAAAGCTGATGGCTCGTGGCGACCTTGCGGAGATTTCCGCAGGTTGAACAACGCCACAGCGCACGACCGCTACCCAATCCCGCATATCCAAGATTTTTCCGTTCATTTGGCGGGGGCGCGCGTTTTTTCTAAGATAGACTTGGTCCGCGGTTACCACCAAGTCCCAGTGCGCGCTGAGGACATACCCAAAACAGCGGTAATAACTCCGTTTGGTCTATTCGAGTTTTTGCGCATGCCGTTTGGGCTTAAAGGCGCTGCGCAGACGTTCCAACGCATGATGGACGCGGTGTTGCGCGATCTCCCCTTCGTATTCGTCTACCTGGACGACATTTTAGTAGCCAGCGCGTCCGAAGACGAACACGAAAACCACATCACGGCAGTTTTCCGGAGGTTGGGAGAGCACGGGTTAATAATCAACCCAGCGAAGTGTCAGTTCGGGGTGACGCAGATTGATTTTTTGGGGCATCGCGTCTCCCCAGAAGGGGCGGTTCCGCTGCCTGACAAAGTGCGCGCGGTGACAAATTTTCCCCAGCCACAAACGGTCAAGGCGTTGCAGGAGTTTTTGGGAATGGTGAATTTTTATAACAGTTTCCTCCCCCGTGCAGTGCAGCTCATGCAACCATTGTATGCCACACTAAAAAAACAAAAACCCACAAATAGGATCGAATGGTCTCCGGAGCGGGAGCAAGCATTCTCGGAGGTCAAAACAGCCCTGGCAAACGCTGCGTTGTTAGCACATCCAGACCCAGCGGCCCGAATAGCGCTCACTACTGACGCGTCAGATGTGGCCATAGGGGCGGTCATGGAGCAGCATGTAGCCAGGGCTTGGCAGCCACTCGCCTTTTTCAGCAGGACTTTGCGCGATAGTGAACGAAAATACAGCGCATTCGACAGGGAGTTGTTAGCTCTCCACTTAGCCATTCGCCACTTCCAGTTCTGGCTGGAGGGACGCCGTTTCACCGTGTTCGTTGACCACAAGCCGCTGACATTCGCGATGGCCAAGGTTTCTGAACCGTGGTCAGGCTGGCAGCAGAGGCAGCTGGCCGCCATCTCAGAGTTTACTACCGATATTCAGCATGTGGCGGGTAAACTGAATGTAGTGGCAGACTGTCTCTCGCGTGCCGTGGCGGCCCCAGTCCGCGTAGGGATAGATTATGCAGCCATGGCCGCGGATCAGGGTAACGATGCGGACGTGCGCGCACTCCAGTCTGGACCAACAGGGTTAAGGCTGGAGAACAGGGTGCTGCAAGACGGTATGCCCCCCCTAATCTGTGATGTCTCCACTGGGCGACCGCGTCCTGTGGTACCGGCCACGTGGCGCCGCCGTGTTTTTGACTCGATTCATTCTCTGGCGCACCTGGGAGTGCGCGTGTCGGTCAAAATGGTGGGAGAGAAATTTGTATGGCCGAGCCTGCACAAACAAGTTAGGGAGTGGGCAGCAGCCTGCATGGCTTGTCAACAAGCCAAGGTACACAGACACACGAGAGCTCCCTTGGAGCCGTTTCACATCCCGGCTAAGAGGTTTGATCATGTTCACATAGACCTCGTAGGCCCCCTTCCGCCATCACAGGGGTGCACACACCTTCTGACAATGGTAGACCGCACCACGCGCTGGCCAGAAGTGGTCCCACTGGCGTCAACCACAGCCGAGGAGGTGGCGCGCGCGTTTTTAACAGCATGGGTAGCGCGCTTTGGAGTCCCGTCGGACATTACGTCCGACAGAGGCCCTCAATTTGTTTCCGAACTTTGGTCAGCAATGGCCCGCAGCCTGGGAGCAACGATCCACCGCACAACCGCGTACAATCCGCAGGCTAATGGGTTATGCGAACGTTTTCATAGGTCATTGAAAGCGGCTGTCAGAGCGTCGCTTACGGATGCAAATTGGGTAGACAGGCTACCGTGGGTTTTATTGGGGTTGCGTTCTGCACCTAAAGAGGATTTAGAAGCCTCCCCAGCTGAGCTAGTTTTTGTGCAGCCACTTCGGCTGCCCGGAGAATTTCTCCCAGATAATCCTGCGCCAGAATGCTCCCCGGCTCAGCGGTTGCAGCGTGGCACGGAACCAGGCACGCTGCCTGGCCCCGTTCACAACAGTTTTCTGCGCGTTTTTGTACCTAAGGCTTTAAAAAACGCGGAGTTTGTTTTTGTCAGACACGATGCCCATCGACCACCGCTGCGACCACCTTATGATGGACCATTTAGAGTGCTGGAAACAGGAGATAAGCATTTTTTGCTAGATTTGGGGGGCAGGAAAGAAAAGATTGGCATAAACAGGCTCAAACCCGCCTTTGTGGTGGCGGACGAGGATATGCTGTTGGCCAGGGCTCCTCGGCGCGGCAGACCCCCTAGGGGACATTCCCCAGAACACCCACAGGAATTGACAAACAGTTCTCACCCTCAGACAGCAGCTCCCCAGCAGGATGGCGCCGCGGAAGTGGTGAAGCCCGCTTACAGCAGATACGGGAGGAGACTGAGGCCCAAGCAGCACGTGGGCTGATGTGTAATGATTTTATCATGACATGCAGACTGTTATTCCGTTGTTCCATCTTAGACGTTTGGGGGGGTCATGTGGGACTCATATGCACATATGTATATCACTTTACGCTTCATATGTATACCACTTTAGGCTTCACATCTCAGATTGAACAAAGGACTGAGTCTCCTTGGAGATAACAGGAGGATGTGAAAGTTTAGTCTTTGGTATGCAAAGAGACGGCCTTGGGGGATTTTCCTGGCTGCCAGAGACTGTGGGTGGAGGTGTTAAGATCTGAGAGAAGATGTATTGTTACTGGGGATTAAATACAATGTGACTGTGAGCTTTGAAGGTCCTGATATATAAAGGACGAATATCTGGGTTTTTCCACTTTCTGTTTTAGCTGATGTTGGAAGATGTGAATAAACCTGACTCGTGAGATAAACTCTGCATCGTCATTTTCACATTTCCACAATGTCAATTTCAAAAATCCATGGAAGGCGTGTGTTCCATTACATCCGGCGTAAAAGTAACACAGCATTTCAGAAAAGAACATCATACCAACAGTAAAATATGGTGGTGGTAGAGACTTCCGGTCTGGACGCCATGGCGACTGCAGCTTAACACTGAAGCTCTCAGACCCAATCCAGGATAACACCTTGAAAATCAAACTTAACGGATTTTTGGAGGAGTGAAAATCAAAAGACAAAATCATCATGTCTAAAGGAAAACAGAAGAAACTGAAATTCTCCAGGCCAGGACACGTATCGGCCGGAGAATCTGAACTGGAAGATCTCCGTTCAGAAGACGAGGAACTGGTGATAGCTAACAAAAGGGTTAGCCTGAAATCACTATTTGAGGAGCTACGACGATTTCGCCGAGAAGTTACGGCCGAATTTCGGGAATTCAGAGAAGAATTGAAAAGGACAAACAGCAGAGTGGACCAGGCCGAGAACCGAATCTTGGAAACAGAGGATCGAATAAAAGTGCTCGAAGATTCTGTGCTAGACCTACGCAAAAGACAAGCAGCTATAGAGGCTAAGCTAACCGACCAAGAAGGAAAACAAAGAAGAGACAACATAAGAATTCATGGTCTGATAGAAGGAACCGAAAATGGTTTTAACTCAATGGCAGAATGCGTGGAATCCTTACTAAGAGAGAAATTGGATATTCCACAAACCACCGACTTGAAGATAGAAAAGGCACATCGTTCATTAGCCGCTAGGCCGGCGGCGGAAGCGCCCCCACGTTCGGTGTTGGTAAGATTTTCCAATTTCAAAATAAAACAAGAGGTTGTAAGACTGGCCTGGCAGAAAAAAGGATTTATGCACCAGGAGAGAAAAGTCTACGTGGAACACGATTACGCCCCGGAGGTCCTTAAAAAGCGCAGGGAATACAATGACGCGAAAAAGGTGTTAAGAGAGAAGAAATTGCGCTTTCAGACACCATTTCCTGCGAAGTTAAGGGTCTTCTACGGCGATGAAACGTGTCTCTATAATTCGGCGGAAGAAGCAACAGCTGACATGGCGAAAAGAGGGCTCCCGGTAACGGTATTTAAACCCGCAGCAGACCCGAGTGAGAAGATCAAAGCGCAAACATGGACAACACAAAGACCCTCAAAATCCACGGACCAGCAGCGGGAAACCCAGCACCAGAGCGTCGCGGATAAACTATCCGTTTTCAGGTTGGAATAGCGACCTTTTTTTTTTTTTTTTCCTTTCTCTTGAATCAATCCGCACATCCAACCCCCCTCATACAAGGTAACAAACATTAAAGGAGATGCATATTCAGCATGTGGTAAAACATTTCATGGAACAATCATATTATTTGAAACAAATAAGTCTTTGTAATAAAAAAAAAAAAAAAAAAAAAACTTGTTAAAATAGAAATGTGACAATAATCCACATGTTCTCCTCATACTAACAAATACTGTTTTTGCGTGAATGTTTGATGTGATGGGGGTGGGAGGGTGCACACAATTTCACAGGGTTTAGGCATAAAAGGAAAAAAAAAAAATCATTACAAGTTTGGATTGGGTTCTGAAACTCACGTTAAAAGCATGGGACTACTTTCAGTGGTAAGAGAGGGCCCTCAACACGTAACAGAGTTTGAGGAATTTCCCTCAGAGCCTTCACTCCATCAAGGCTCTTACAGGGTCTTTAAAAAGACCTCAGCTCAGGAAGTTCTTATGACAGCTTTTTGTTTTAAAGTTTTTTACACTATGTTCTTAATGTTTTTCTTGTTTTTAATGTTCTTTCAGTTTCTGAGTAGCACAAAAGAGGGCCACCACACAGTTATACTAAACAAAACAACACAATGGAGAAACAGGGTGTAACCAAAATAATTTCATATAATGTAAAAGGAATCCTGAATCCAGTTAAAAGATCCAAGATTCTAGGCAAAATGAAAAAAGACAAAGCAGGAATAATATTTTTACAAGAAACCCACCTAACAGATGTGGAACACAATAAACTCAGTAGACAAGGGTTTAAAATGATCTCTTCATCTTCATATAAATCAGGGAGGAGGAGGGGAGTAGCGACATTGATATCAACCAAAATTACATTTGAAAAAAAATCAGAACACAAAGATAAAGAAGGGAGATACAGTTTGGTAACTGGGCGGCTAGAGGGAGAAGATATCACCCTGCTGAATGTGTATGCTCCCCCAGGGGCTAACTGGAAATTTTATAAAAATGTTTTCGACCTAATGATAACTAAAGCTCAAGGTTTAGTGATATGTGGTGGGGACTTCAATCTTAGACTGAATCCATACTGGGATGCTTCTGGTAATTCCCCACATCAAAATAACACCCAAAACAGGAAGACTCGGATGCTACTAAAAGAATTGGGAATCTGTGACGTGTGGAGGGAACTCAACCCCAGTGTAAAAGACTATACATTTTACTCAACTCCACATTCATCTTACTCAAGGATTGACTATTTTTTTATGTTTAATAGAGACATTGGAAGAGTAAAAACATGTAAAATAGGACTGATGGATCTCTCCGACCACAGTCCGATCTACATGGACTTAAATATCCAAAAATACACAAATAATACATTTTCTTGGAGGTTAAATTCAAATGTCCTGAAAGGACCATTGAAAGATGAATTGGAATCAGATATTCTCAGATATTTGGAAGATAACGATAATGGAGAAGTATCCCCTTTAATACTGTGGGATGCATGCAAAGCTGTAATAAGAGGAAAGATTATTGCAAAACTGGCAACCCAAAAGAAACTAAGACAAGAAAAACTATCCACATTAGAGTCAGAACTTAGGAACCTAGAAAAAGAACACAAAGGCAACACTCATTCTACTGACTCGCTCAAGATTAAGGAAATTAAAAACCAAATAAATGAGATCTACACAATAGAAATCCAGAAGAAACTTACATTTCTGAAACAAAAATACTATGAAGCAGGCAGTAAATCGGCAAAATTGCTAGCCTATAAATTGAGGAAACATCAAACAGAAAGAGCAATCTACAAAATCAGAGACCCAGTATCAAAGGAAATAAAATTCAGAATTCAGGATATTCTTAAAAACTTCGAGAATTACTATAAGAACTTATACTCCCACAAAAAACATAAAAACGCATCCGAGGCATTCCTAAACACATTAAACCTTCCCCAACTTACGGAGTCACAAAATAAAACACTACTGTCAGAAATACATCCTAAAGAAATGGAAAAAGCAATTATGAAACTTAAAGCTAACAAATCCCCAGGAGCTGATGGCTATACAGCAGAGTGGTACAAAACCTTTAAACAGCAACTATCTCCTCTCCTCCTGAAAACATTTAATTATGTCCTCCACACAGGGGAAATCCCCCCCTCCTGGAGAGAAGGGGTCATTGCAGTTATACCTAAACCTGAAAAGGATAAACTAGAGTGCTCCAACTACAGACCAATCAGTGTACTAAATCAGGACTATAAGCTTTTTACCATTATCCTTGCCAAAAGGTTAGAAAATATACTGACAGACCTAATTCATTTAGACCAAACAGGTTTTATAAGACAAAGACAGACACAAGACAACATTCGACGCACTTTACACATAATTCATCATATAAAAAAATATAACTTAAATGCAGTCATATTGGGATTAGATGCTGAAAAAGCATTCGATTCGGTTGACTGGTCTTTTCTATATAGAATCTTATCCAGTTTCAATTTTCATAACAACTTCATTAGAACTATACAGGCATTATATAAAAAACCAACAGCTAAAATAAGGATTAACGGTATTTTATCATCTTCTTTTGAACTGGAAAGAGGATGTCGTCAGGGCTGCCCCCTGTCTCCACTGCTCTTTGCAATCTTCATAGAACCTCTGAGCCAATGGATAAGACAAAACCAAAAAATTCAAGGTATTACACTTGGTCAGAAGGAACATAAAATAGCACTCTTTGCTGATGACATTTTAATATACCTAGGGCAGCCGAACACTTCTTTACCAGAACTAACCTCAGTTTTTTCAGAGTATGGAGATTTATCAGGGTACAAATTAAACATGCATAAAACCCAAGTTTTAACATTCAACTATGACCCAAATCATTATTCACTAAGCAAACTCAAAACTAACTGGGAGTCGGAATCTATGAAATATCTGGGGGTCAATATCCCGAAACAACTCAACAAAATTATATCACTAAGCTATGATCCACTGGTGACAAAAATAAAATCTGACCTAGCAAGATGGAATATGATACCATTCTTGGGTATTGCACAAAGAATTGAAGCAGTCAAAATGAATATACTTCCACGTCTTCTATACCTTTTCCAAACAATACCGGTAGAACCTCCCAAAAAAACATGGCAGGAGCTGGACAGAAGGATCTCAAGATTCATATGGCAGGGCAAGAGACCTAGAATCAGATATAGAACCCTACAGCTAAACAAAGACAAAGGTGGGCTCGCGCTGCCAAATATCAGGGACTACTTTAAAGCCGCACAAATTAAAACTTTAGTAGAGATATGTAACCCAGTCTACACTGCACAATGGAAGGAGATCGAATGCCAAATAACAAGTGACATCCCCCTACAGGCGATAATAGGGAACAATGCCTTACCTAAGCTTTTGAATAACACTAACCCGTGGATAGAGACCCCGCTAAAAATTTGGTTTAAGATAGTCAGAGAGAATCAAACTAAAGAGCCCTATCGACTTCTGCAATGGATTGCCTATGATCAGGATTTTACTCCTAATAAAACAGACACCAGATTTAAAAAGTGGAAGGAGAAAGGGCTGATAAAATATTACGATTTTTTTAAAGGGCAAATCTTAAGAAGTTTTGAAGATTTGAAAAAACAAGGCCTAATAAATCAAGACCTTTACAGGTTCTTCCAGCTTAGACACCACATAAACAATATACTTAAAAAGGAGGTTTTGGAAAGGGCCCAGTCAGGTGTTCTGAAGGTCTTCTTAATGGCATATAAAGGGATCCCAGGGATCAGATACATTTCTAAAATATACCAAGGTCTTCAAGACTTAAAAGGAGACAACACATCTTATATAAAAGAGAGATGGGAAAAAGAGGGGAATTTCACTTTACAACTGGAAATATGGGAAAAGCTAAATAAACAGCAATGGAAAAGTACCTCATCCCTGCAGTGGAGAGAATTTGGATGGAAAAACTTGGCAAGATTTTTCAGAACACCTGCACAAAACAAATTTACCCATAAGGGATTGAACTGTTGGCGCTCGTGTGGTGAAAAGACTGCAAATCATTTTCATGTGTTTTGGTCATGCCCAGTTATCCACCAATATTGGACCAATGTACAGACAATATTGGGGAAAATATTCAAAATTACAGTTCCCTTTTCTTTTGTAACTTTGTATTTGGGTTTACTACCGGACTCGCTGGAAAGACGAGGAGAAAAATACTTATTCAATGTTTTAATATTGGCAAGCAAAAAAGCTCTAACTAAAAAATGGATGTTGAAGGACTGTCCTACACCTGAAGATTGGACTAACGTGATCCAAGACATTTACTCGATGGAAAAGTTGACATTCGCACTGAGACAGGACATGGATGGGTTCATGAACTTTTGGCAACCCTGGACCGCATATGTGTCTTCCATTAGATCTAATCTTTGACAAATACCATTTCAATAATGGTTCCGCTCTTTGTTCCAACGCTACTCAGATGCTCTTTTATCTTTATTTACTTACTTTTTCTTTTTGTTTGTTTTTTACTGGTTTGTTTGTTTGTTTTTTATTTGTTTTTTGTTTTTTTTTCTCTTTAATTTCACTTTTTCTTTCACTTTAAAAAAAAAAAAGGGGTGTTGTAAGAATTAATCTTCCAATGTTGTCAGATATCAGAAAATAAGGGAACATGTGATGAAAATGTAAACAATGCATTGCTGTAACGACCTGTATACCCTTTACAAAAACTTAAATAAAAAAAAAAAAAAAAAATATGGTGGTGGTAGTGTAATGGTCTGGGGCTGTTTTGCTGCTTCAGGACCTGGAAGACTTGCTGTGGTAAATGGAACCATGAATTCTGCTCTCTACCAAAAAATCCTGAAGGAGAATGTCCAGCCATCTATTTGTGACCTCAAGCTGAGGTCTCACAACCGTCTTGTAAATCTTCCCTTTCACTCTAGCTACTATCCTTCTGTCACAAATCACCCCTGACACTCATCTCCACCCACTCCGCCCTGCCTGCACTCTCTTCTTCACCTCTCTTGTGCATTTTCCATCGCTTTGGATGGCTGACCCCAGGTATTTAAACTCATCTATTTTCACTACCGCTACTCCTTACATCTTCACCATTACACCTGCCTCCCTCTCATTCACACTCATGTATTCTGTCTTGCTTCTACTGACTTTCATTCCTCTTCTCTCCAGAGCATACCTCCACCTCTCCAGGCTCTTTTCCACCTGCTCCCTACTCTCACTACAGATCACAATGTCGTCTGCAAACATCATGGTCCACGGATACTCCTGCCTGACCTCATCTGTCAGCCTGTCCATCACCATAGCAAACAAGAAAGGGCTCAGAGCCAATCCCTGATGTAATCTCACCCCCACCTTGAATCCATCTGTCACTCCTACACCGCACATCACCACCGTATCACTGTCCTCATACATGTCCTGCATCACCCTCATATGCTTCTCTGCCACTCCTGACTTCTTCATCCAGTGCCACACTTCCTCTCTTGGCACCCCATCATATGCTTTCTCTGGATCCACAAAGACACAGTGCAACTCCTTCTGACCTTCTCTATACTTCTCCATCAACACTCTTAAAGGAAACATTGCATCTGTAGTACCCTCTCTTGGAATGAAACTGTACTGCTGCTCACTAATTGTCACCTCTCCTCTTAACCTGGCTTCAACAACTCTTTCGCTGAAGCGATTGCTAAGCTAACACTAGTTAGCTTAATGCTACCTGAAGCGATTGCTAAGCTAACACTAGTTAGCTTAATGCTGGCGCCAGTCTCTAAATAACTAACCTACAGCGATCGGATATACCTCCGGTGGATTACCCCTTTGATCGCTTTTATCCGGCCACTGTGAGTAAACTGACCAGCGATTCCAGCGCTTCCTTGTGATTCACTGATGTGCCCTACCTGAAGCGATTGCTAAGCTAACGCTAGTTAGCTTAATGCTGGCGCCAGCCATTCCACCTAACACCAGCCTGAATCAAAGCCCAGCTGCGAGGCCCAGCGGAGATACTACCAGGCAGGCGGCTATTTGTTGACGGGGCTCAGCAGAGATTTCACCCAGGCAGACGACGGTAGGTGGCGGTGCCCAGCGGAGGACTTACCGTGACTGCAGCGGCGGTGTGCGACGAGACTACCCGAAGCGATTGCTAAGCTAACGCTAGTTAGCTTAATGCTGGCGCCAGTCATTCCACCTTACACCAGCCTGAATCGAAGCCCAGCTGCGAGGCCCAGCGGAGATACTACCAGGCAGGCGGCTATTTGTTGACGGGGCTCAGCAGAGATTTCACCCAGGCAGACGGCGGTAGGCGGCGGTGCCCAGCGGAGGACTTACCGTGACTGCAGCGGCGGTGTGCGACGAGACTACCCGAAGCGATTGCTAAGCTAACGCTAGTTAGCTTAATGCTGGCGCCAGTCATTCCACCTTACACCAGCCTGAATCGAAGCCCAGCTGCGAGGCCCAGCGGAGATACTACCAGGCAAGCGGCTATTTGTTGACGGGGCTCAGCAGAGATTTCACCCAGGCAGACGACGGTAGGTGGCGGTGCCTAGCGGAGGACTTACCGTGACCTCAGCGGAGCTCGGTGGCAGCGGCGGTGTGTGACGAGACTCGGTTGGAGGAGCGGGATGGGAGACCAGTTACGGCGACTATGAGCAACGAGACCAGCAACGGAAGGGGCTAGTTGGCTAGCTGAGGCCCAGCTGGATTCGAGGGCGATCGGATCAGATTCTGGCGATATAAGCAGAATTTATTTTACTATCCACAGATTTTCTTTTTCCTTCTTTCCAAGAAAGACCGAAGATGGCTGCCACCGGATTAAAAAGTGGGCTGATGGGCACCACTAATAAGCCTTCTCTACTTATCTACTTCCTCTTCGTTTTGTCTTTGTGTGTCTGGACCTGCAACAAGAAGGATTTTCCGACAAACTCAACCAAAGGTGAAGTTAAAAAGTTTTATCTGTATGGATTTGGGCTTGGACATCTCACCCTACACTCTATGTGGTCTTTAAAAGGCCTGAGCAAAAACTTCCAAATTAAGGCAAACATGGCTGTTAAGCAAAAATCACAATATGGAAGAGGATATACAGTTAAAGTTCTGTTAGTTCTGCTACTTCTGGCAGGAGATATTCACCTTAACCCTGGACCTGCCACTATTAAACAGCAGACCACTGGGTTAGCACAAAACCGAGCTGTACAAAAGCAAAAACAACATTTATTTTTCCAAACTGTTAATCATGCACGAGTTCTTTGGGACACCAAGGCTAAACCAAAGGGGATCCTCGGCGGTCATTTAAACATACGGAGCATAATCCCCAAAAGAGATGAGATTTCGGTGTTGCTGTTGGACTCAAATCTGGACTACCTTTGTCTCTCAGAAAGCTGGCTACACAGGAACATAGACACTAATATGATCGATATTGTGGGCTACCAGTGTTTTAGAAAAGACAGGCAGGTAGGGAGGGGAGGAGGTGTTTTAATTTACATCAAAGAGAAATATAAATGTCAACTGGTTGATTTGAATACTTCACTTGAATGTTTAGCTGTTAATGTATGTCTCTCTCCGGTAATGAATTTCAACATTGCAGTAGTGTACAACCCACCGTCACACAACTCTTCCTTTTATAATGAATTAAGTGATCTGGTTAAACAACTTGAGAAGAACAGAGAAACAATAATTCATGGTGACTTTAATATCAACTGGTCTGATAAAAAAGACAAACAAAAACTGAAAAGCCTCATGACTAAATTTAATTACCAGCAAATCATCAAAGGACCCACCAGGATAACCAAACAATCCAGAACACTTATTGACATGGTATTTACTAATAAACCAGAACGAATAACCAGAACCTATAATCTTGTAACTGGTCTCTCAGATCATAACATGGTTCTTGCTGTCAGGAAACTTACTAAAAAGCGACTACAGTATTTTGGGGGAGTCGATATTGACAAATCAAATTTTATTATCCCCAAATCAAAAAATGAGGAGTTTGAACATTACTTAGAGAATCAAAATTGGGAGCAGCTCATGGCAACATGTGAAGTAGATGATTGTTGTAATTTTATAACTGCAACAATCACAAAGTCTATAGAAAAATTTTCAAAGCAAATTAAAAGTAGACAACAGAAGATTAGCCTACCATGGTTAAATAATGAAATAAGAAAACTTATGAAGAGGCGAGACTATGCACTGAAAACATCACTAACCTCCAAACTACAAAATGATCACCTTGTGTACAAAAGTTTAAGAAATAAAGTGGTACATGAGCTGCGAAAATCAAAAATATCTTATTACAATAAACTGATAGATCATGCAAAGGGTAACAACAGTTCCCTATGGAGGCATTTAAATAACTTAACTAATAAAAAAAACGATCAGAAGGGGGTAAAGGAACTTAGAATCAATGGCAAGACCGTCAGTGACAAGGCTACTTTGGCAAATGAATTTAATTCACACTTTGTGGGCTCTGTGGAAGACTTAACAAAAATTTTTGTGCTGCCAAATGTGCTCAACAACACAAATTCCATACTCCCAACAGATACTTTTCACATCGATGAGGTAAATGAGAAGTTAATTGCTGGTATTGTTAAAACACTGTCAAACTCAAAAACTAGTGATATCTACAATATGAGCACCTCCTTTCTCAAAATGCACAGCAAAATATTAATCAAACCACTGACTCATCTCATTAATCTCTCCATTAGGTCTAGTACATTTCCATCTGGCTGGAAAAAAGCTGTCGTCATACCAGTTCATAAATCAGGCAGTAAAGACGATATATGCAATTACCGCCCAATCTCTATCTTACCAGTCCTATCTAAGGTTCTTGAAAAAGTTGTAGCTACACAGCTGATAGACTACTTACAAGACAGTCAACTTCTTCATCCACATCAATTTGGTTTTAGACCAGGATACTCAACAGAAACAGCAAATTGTTGCCTTATTGAAAACGTCAAACAGTCCTTGGACAGGGGTAATGTGGTAGGAGCTGTTTTTCTAGATCTCAAAAAGGCTTTCGATACTGTAAACCACAGTTTGCTTTTATCCAAAATGGTATCTTTTAACTTCTCCCCAAATACATTAGAATGGTTTGCATCTTATCTCCAGAATAGAGAACAGTGTGTAAAAGTTCACCAGGATAAATCCTCATTTTTAAACAACCGCATGGGTATCCCACAAGGGTCCATTCTTGGTCCTTTACTTTTCAGCATTTTTATTAATGACTTGCCGTTACACTGCTCAGCTGCAACATGCCAACTTTATGCAGATGATGCAGTTATTTACACAGCTGCCAAGACTCCAGCACAGGCTGCAGATGTACTGTCTACAAGTATGGTTGATGTCCAAGAGTGGCTCCTCAAGAACCATCTATTGCTGAACCTTCAGAAAACAGTCTCAATGTGCTTTTCAATCAAAAAATGTAACCTGCAACATTTTAAAGTTAATATACATGATCATGACATCAGTTTAGCTACAGAATTCAAATACCTTGGCATTGTACTAGATCCTCAACTCAAATTTAATCTTCATATAAAGAAAATTTCAAAAACAGTAAAAAAAAATCTGAACTGCTTTAAATTAATTAGATATTACATACCTTACGAAGCAGCTGCACTGTATATGCATTCTATGGTTTTTTCTCATATATCATACTGTTTGACAGTCTGGGCTCAAGCAGCCCCTTCCACAATAAGACATATAGGTTCATTATATAATCAAACCCTAAAACTCTTGGACAAAAAGCCCATTAGGTGGCATCACTGTAATGTTTTAAAAAAATACAACCTATTGAGTTTTGAGAGCTTCATTGACCTCTGTCTTCTGAAATTAACGTTCAAATGTTTCCATAAATCAGCACCCGAGCCACTTGCTGGTTTCGTCCAAAGACAGGACAGCAGCAGAGCCACCAGGAGTTCTGTTAACAATAACTGTAAAATATTCCACCGCAGAACCACATTTGGACAAACAGCTTTCTCTATAAAGGGCAGTCACATCTGGAACACAATGCCAAATGAAATTAAAATAATAACGGACTTTAAAACATTCACTAAAAATGTTAAAAACTGGCTGAAAAATAAACAAGAATGTACTCATGTATGAATTAACTGTCTGCAAAGTGAGAGTGAATGAAGGGAAGGAATAAATGTGTTTGTTTATAGTGAGTGACGGAGGGAGGAAGGCCTGAAATAGGCAAATGTGAGTTATGTTATATGTGTTAAATGTGAGTCAGGCTGTTATATTTGTGTATTTATAATATTTATAATATTTATGTTAAATGTGAGTCAGGCTGTTATATTTGTGTATTTATAATATTTATAATTGTGTATTTATAATTTTTCTGCATTGATGTATGTGATTATTGTGTATATTTTTTATCTTGATTCTTTTTTCTAAAGCCCATCCAGGGACAAGAGTTGCAAATTAGCTAATAGCCATACACTCTATGTGCAACACATCAGATTAATTGTCTTTGATTAATTGTCTATGTTTATTGCACTGTCCCTGTCAAATAAACTAATCTACTACTTCCTATATCTTCATAGTGTGGCTGATCAACTTTATGCCTCTGTAATTACTACAGCTCTGAGCATCACCCTTGTTCTTGAAAATTGGTACCAAAACACTTCTTCTCCATTCCTTAGGCATCCTCTCACTCTCCAAGATTGTGTTAAACAATCTGGTTAAAAAGTTCACTGTCATCTCTCCCAAACACCTCCATACCTATACAGGTATGTCATCTGGGCCAACCACCTTTCCATTCTTCATCCTCTTCAAAGCCGCCCTCACTTCCGCCTTGCTATTCCTCGGGACTTACTTGTTGAATGAATGAATGAATTTATTTATTTCGGATAGGATAGTACATTACAGGTTAAAAGAAACTGTATAATATAAAACAAGGTCAAATTAGACAAAGACTCCTTCTACTATACAATTCCACGTGAGTTATCCGAAATGGGTGATGGCTGAAGCCGCAGCTTATATTGCCCACCCATATTCCATCCAAGAATTCAAAGGAGAAAAAAAGAGAAAACAAGACAATAGCGATTACAATTTAAAACAAGGCTAAGACAAAATGTGACTGAGAGAAAAAAGAAAACTGAGCTAGTCTAAGTTAAGCGGTTACTATTCAAAAACAAATCTAAGACACAGTGTCACAGAGAAAAAAAGAAAAAAGAAAAACTAAGCTACAACACAACACAGGCTGGAAATGTCAAACCTTATGTGAGTTTACATGTCGTCTTGTAAGTATGTTTGGAGTATTTCTTCCTTTAGTTTTTGTTTAAATTGTCCAAGCGTTGTACATGATTTTAATTCAGGTCCAAAATCGTTCCATAATCTGACTCCTTGCACTGAAATACAGTGTTGCTTGGTGGTTGTTCTCACTGTAGGCTTTTGAAATATACATGTTCCTCTGAAGTGATATCGTTTCTCCCTTGTTTGGAACAACTTTTGGATATTTGCGGGCAGTGATAGATTCTTCGCTTTGAACATTATTATTGCGGTTTTAAAGTCAATCAGATCTTTCAACTTGAGAGTTTTTTGTTTAAGAAAAAGTGGGTTTGTTGGTTCCCTGTAAGCTGCTTTGTTGATTATTCTAATAGCTCTCTTTTGAAGCATAAAGAGTGGATATATGTTTGTTTTATATGTATTTCCCCATACTTCATTACAATATGTCATGTATGGGGGTATTAATGAATGATACAAGGTGTATAGTGTGGGTTGATTCAGCAAATCTTTCACTCTGTGTAATATTGCAATTGATTTGGATACTTTACCTTTAATATAATTAATATGTGGCTTCCAACACAGTTTGTTATCAATTATTACTCCAAGGAATTTAGTTTCGGATACCCTTTCAATCTCTACACCATTTACACTGAGTTTGGGTACTGGGTAGTTGTGATGGTTGTTAAAGACTATAAATTTTGTCTTGCTTAAATTGAGCGTTAATTTGTTTGAATCAAACCACAGTTTAAGCTTTCCTAATTCCTTTCCGAGTGTATCCAGAAGTTGTTCCAAATTGTTTCCACTGCATAGCAGATTAGTGTCATCAGCAAACAATATTAAGTCCATTTTTTCTGAAACTTTACATATATCGTTTATATACATATTGAATAACAATGGTCCCAAAACTGAACCCTGTGGAACTCCACAGGTGACCTTCAGTAACTCTGAGTTTTTGTTGCTAACACATGCATACTGATATCTATTCTTTAAGTAACTGCTTAACCAGGACAGTGCTACCCCACTAATACCACAATTTTGTAGTTTCTTTAATAATAGATTGTGATCTACTGTATCAAATGCTTTTTTAAGATCCAGGAATACTCCAACTGAATACTCTTTATTTTCAATGGCTGTTGATATTTTTTCTGTAAATTCCATTAAGGCATATGCTGTTGTCCTTTTGTGTCTGAACCCATATTGCTGCTCACACAATAAATCATTCTTCAGTATGAAGTTGTCAATTCTCTCATACAATATTTTTTCAAGTATCTTGGAAAGTTGCGGTAATAGTGAAATTGGTCTATAGTTTGAGAGTTCCCCTCTGTCACCTGTCTTGTGAATCGGAATTACTTTAGCTATTTTCATTGCATTGGGAAATATACCTGATTGGAGAGACAGGTTACAGATATACGTCAGTGGTTTCACTATGCATTCGATAACAGTTTTGACTAGTAGCATGTCAATACCATCGCAGTCAGTAGATGTTTTACTTTTGAACGATTTAACAATTTCAATGACCTCTCTTTCGTCTGTGTTCTTTATGAAGATGGTGTCTTTTACAGCAGTGTTATTGCATATTGAATCACCTGTAGGCACCGTAGTGGGTATTTCTCGGGCCAGTTTAGGTCCAATGTTAACAAAAAAATTATTAAATTCATCTGCTATATTCACACTCGGAGTCGTTTTATTATTTTTTGGAATATTAGTTGGGTAGCTAGTATTTCTGCTTTTATTTCCAAGGATACTGTTGATTATTGTCCATGTATTTTTAATATTGTCTTTGTTTTTTTCCAGTTCTTTACTGTAATAGTCTCTTTTACTACATCTTATTATATATGTTAACTTATTTTTGTATGTTTTATACCGTTGCTCTGTTTCTTTTGTCCTTTTCTTTATGAAAGCTTTATATAATAAATTTTTCTTTTTACACGCCTTTTGTAGTCCTTTGGTTAACCATGGTTTGTCAGCAAATTTGTGTTTAAGCTTTTTTTTAACTAATGGGCAGTTTTTTTCATAAAGAGTGGTTACAATGTTTATAAATGTGTCATAGGCTTCATTTACATCTGATACATAGACTTCTGTCCCGTCTTGCTTCAGCAAGTCCTCTTTAAAAGAACTGATTGCATTTGGTGATTTGTGTCTGAACGATTTTGAGATTTTTTCTGGGTTGGGCCCCGTGTGGCCATGGATAAGTGCAAAGGTTGGCAAGTGGTCGCTTATATCATTTATCAATAATCCACTTTCTATTTTCTTATCGAGAACATTGACAAACAGGTTGTCAATAAGTGTAGCAGAGTGAACTGTGATTCTACTGGGATGTGTTATTGTGGGATATAGACTCATGCTGTACATAGAGTTCATGAACTCTGTAACTACATTTTGTTGATGTGGATTAAGTAGATCAATATTGAAATCTCCACAAATTGCTACCATTTTCTTACTAGTAATATTATTGTACAGCTCGACTAATTTATTTCTGAATGTCTCAATGCAAGTTCCCGGCGTTCTATATATGCAGCTTATGATAAGATTTTTTGTTTTGTCTAGGTCAATCTCAACAGTAACACATTCCAAAATCCCTGGTAGTGCTGAGGACATTTCATTTACAAGCTTACATCTATATAGGTCATCAATATACAGTGCAACACCACCACCCTTTTTTTGAGATCTGTTAATGTTAAACATCTGATATCCCTCTATTGCCATCAGGGGAGCCTGATCTTCATTAAGCCAGGTTTCGGAGACTGCAATAGCTGTGAATTTTCTGTCTAGCTGTTTTAAACAGTCCTGAATCTGTGAGAAGTTTTTGTTAAGACTTCTGCTATTGAAGTGTATTATTGACAGTTTACCATCTAATTGCACTTGACTTTTGAATTGCTTTTCAGTGTAATATTCACAGTGGTTATGAATATTATTGAAAAAGTGGTTATCAGGATCAATATCATTCTCCATCTCTTGTGGTTTATGTTCAGCATAGTGGCATATTTTTAGAGTTTGAGTTTCCTTACTATCTGTTCACTATCTTTCTTTCATCCATCCTCCTCTCTTTCTCATTTTCTTTATTCATCTGCTCTTCAAAGTACTCCTTCCATCTTCTCAACACACTCTTGTCATTTATTAGTACATTATCATTTCTGTCCTTAATCAACCTAACCTGCTGTACATCCTTTCCAGCTCAATCTCTTGGTCTAGCAATCGATACAATTCCTTTTCCCCTTCCTTAGTGTCCAGCCTCTCATACAACTCACTATATGCCTTCTCCTTTGCTACCGCTCTCTTTGCCATGCACCTAGATACCAAATACTCCTGTCTACTTTCTTCAGCTCCCTGACTATCCCACTTTTTCTTTGCTAACCTCTTCCTTTGGATACTTTCCTGTACCTCCATATTCCACCACCAAATCTCCTCGTCTTCCTTACTCTGTCCACTGGATACACCACATACCTTTCTACCCATTTCCCCTCAATACTTCTGCTGTACTTTCCGAGTCATCTGGTAATTCTTCCTTACCACCCAGAGCCTGTATCAACTCCTTTCTGAACTCTGTGCAACCTTCTTCCTTCTGTAACTTCTCCCACTTAATCTTTGGCTCTGCCTTCACTGTTTTTCTCTTCCTGCTTTGCAAAGTCATCCTACAGACTACCATCCAATGCTGTCTAGCTACATTCTCCCCTGTCACCACCTTGCAGTCTCCCATCTCTTTCAGATTTCTCCTTCTGCATAAGATGTAGTCCACCTGTGTGCATCTTCCTCCACTCTTGTAAGTCACCCAATGTTCCTCTCTCTTCTTGAAGTATGTGTTCACCACAGCCATATCCATCTTTTTAGCAAAATCCACAACCATCTGTCCTTCCACATTTCTCTCCTTAAGACAATACCTACCCAGGACCTCCTCATCACCTCTATTCCCTTCACCTACATGTCCATTACAGTCCACTCCAATAGCCACTCTTTCTCCCGGGGAACACTCTCTACTACTTCATCCAACTTACTCCAGAATTCTCTTCTACTCGACATCCAACGTGTGGGGCATACACACTGACAACATTCAACATCACACCTTTGACTTCTAGCTTCAAACTCATGATTCTGCCCGACTCCCTTTTTACCTCCTTAACACTCTTCACATACTCTTCCTTCAAGATTACTCCGACTCCATTTCTCTTCCTGTCTACACCATGGTAGAACAGTTTAAATCCACCTCCAATGCTCACAGCCTTGCTTCCCTTCCATCTTGTTTCTTGAACACACAGTATATCGACCTTTCTTCTCTCCATCATATCAACCAGCTCTCTGCCTTTACCATAGTCCCTATATTTAACGTCCCTGCTCTCACCTCCACACTTCTGCCTTTCCTTTTCTCTCTCTCCCTCCTAACACGCCTTCCCCCTGTCCTCCTCGATCTTTGACCAACAGTAGCCCAGTTTCCACTGGCACCCTGTCAGTTAACAGCACCGGTGGCGGTCATTGTTAACCCAAGCCTCGACCGATCCGGTATGAAAGTCTCATTCATCATGATCCACATGTTTCATTTGGCAAAGGTTTTATGTCGGATGCCCTTCCTGACACAACCTTCCCCATTTATCCGGGCTTGGGACCAACACTAGGAGTACACTGGCTTGTGCACCCCCTGTGGCTGGGTTAGTTTACTCCTGTATATCAACAATAAAAATTTGTAGCATGCATCACTGTACAGATGATTAAAGTGACACTCCACCAAACATTTAGGTTTTTTTTTCTTAACATGTCTGTAACATGCTTTTTATAACTTCCAAGACATATCAAGAGCAAAATCACTCAAATGTCTCATATCTCAGTTGTTTTGTATTAAAATTTCGCTGAAGCCCCACCCCCCTGCAAAAAGACAAGTCGAGATGGAGCATTTTTGGTGACATAACTATGCATGAAGCTGGCACCTGGGTAGTGTTGAGCCAATCAGGACTCTCTGGCCTAATTGAAGCTATCCTCCAGGCTAATTAGCATTTTTGAACAAATTGCTATGAAAACCTGGACCCAAATTCAGATGGGTTTTACCATTAAACTGCTTTTAAAGACCAATGCAGTTTCAGTCATTATCCTGGGCCACCGTGCATACAGCTGGGCATGTCCTTCAAAAGACAAGTGTTTGTATCACAGGATTTATTCTGATAATGTAGTGCTAGCTAGTGGTGTGCCAAATCATATCATTCATGATAATACTAGTATAAATTTTGATACCGGTGTAATAAAAATGAATATCGGGATACAGTGGTGTGAAAAAGTGTTTGCCCCTTCCTGATTTCTCATTTTTTTGTATGTTTGTCACACTTAAATGTTTCAGATCATCAAACAAATTTAAACATTAGACAAAGATAACACAAGTTAAATACAAAGTGCAGTTTTTAAATGAACGTGTTTGTTATTAAGGGAAAATAAAATCCAAACCTACATGGCAATGTGTGAAAAAGTGATTGCCCCTAAACCTAATAACTCGTTGGGCCACCCTAAGCAGCAACAACTGCAATCAAGCGTTTGAGATAACTGGCAATGAGTCTTTTACAGTGCTGTGGAGAAATTCTGGCCCACTCATCTTTGCAGAATTGTTGTAATTCAGCCACATTGGACGGTTTTCGAGCATGAACCGCCTTTTTAAGGTCATGCCACAGCATCTCAAACGGATTCAGGTCAGGACTTTGACTAGGCCACTCCAAAGTCTTCATTTTGTTTTTCTTAAGCTATGCAGAGGTGGACTTGCTGGTGTGTTTTGGATCACTGTCCTGCTGCAGAATCCAAGTGCGCTTCAGGCTGAGGTCACAAACAGATGGCCGGACATTCTCCTTCAGGATTTTTTGGTAGACAGCAGAATTCATACCACAGCAAGTCTTCCAGGTCTTGAAACACCAAAACAGCCCCAGACCATCACATTACCGCCACCATATTTTACTGTAGGTATGATGTTCCTTTTCTGAAATGCTGTGTTACTTTTACGCCAGATGTAATGGGACACACACCTTCCAAAAAGTTCAACTTATGTCTCGTCAGACCACAGAGTATTTTCCCAAAAGTCTTGGGGATCATCAAGATGTTTTCTGGCAAAACTGAGATGAGCCTTTACGTTCTTTTTGCTCAGCAGTGGTTTCCGTCTTGGAACTCTGCCATGCAGGCCATTTTTGCACAGTCTCTTTCTTATGGTGGAGTCATGAACACTGACCTTAACTGAGGAAAGTGAGGCCTGCAGTTCTTTGGATGTTGTTGTGGGGTCTTTTGTGACCTCTTGGATGAGTTGTTGCTACACTTTTGGGGTACTTTTGGTCGGTCGGCCACTCCTGGGAAGGTTCACCACTGTTCCATGTTTTCGCCATTTGTGGATAATGGCTCTTACTGTGGTTCGCTAGAGTCCCAAAGCTTTAGAAATGGCTTTATAACCTTTTCCAGACTGACAGATCTCAATTACTTTGTTTCTCATTTGTTTCTGAATTTCTTTGGATCGCAGCGTGATGTCTAGCTTTTGAGGATCTTTTGATGTAATTCACCTTGTCAGGCAGGTCCTATTTAAGTGATTTCTTGACTGAGAACAGGTGTGGCAGTAATCAGGCCTGGGTGTGGCTCGAGAAATTGAACTCAGCTTTCCAAAGATATGATAAACCACAGTTAATTTATGTTTTAACCCGGGGGGGGGGGGGGTCCACTTTTTCACACAGGGCCCTGCCGGTTTGGATTTTTTTTTTTACCCTTAATAATAAACACCTTCATTTAAAAACTACATTTTCTGTGTACTTGTGTTATCTTTGTCTAATATTTAAATTTGTTTGATGATCTAAAACATTTAAATGTGACAAACATACAAAAAAATCAGGAAGGGGGCAAACACTTTTTCACACCACTGTATTTGGGGTTTGTTGTGTGACAACATCACAGCATTATGCTGCCATAGAAACCGCAAAACAAATATGGTGCGAGAAGCTGCAGCTCCGAAATCATAAAGTCTATTGGACTGTACGCCCATGAACAACATTGCCGAAGTCGTCATACTACACAGGAGTGACAGTCATAGTAGTAGTAGTAGTAGTAGACCATCTAGATTTTGGTACAATCAAATTTTGGTTTCATCATTTGTTTGTTTTTTCTTTAAGACAATCATTTCTGTACCATTTTATCTGTTTCATTCTCACAGTTGAGCACAAATTCTCATTTTCAAGCAAGAGGTGTAGGTTGTGTGTATGTAAACATGTAGGTTTAGGGCGCTCGCGCACGCAGCGACCAGCAGCCGGTGGCTTGTCACCAGACTGCAAACCAAGTCTACCTACGGGTACAAATAAGTAAAAAAAAAAAAAAAAAAAAAAAAAAAAAAAAAAGAGGTGGATGGCCTGCTATTAATTTCATTCCTGTCCAGGGTGTCCATTGAACTTAGCAAGATGGTCTAAGAATGGCTGTCAGGTCTGACAGAACTTCTTAAGATTACCTATCATGTCATGTCAAATTTTCTCCATGTGCAGTACAGAAGTGACTTCTGTTAGCCACATCTTTAAATGGGGTAAGTTTTCTGATTTCCAGAGCCTTAAAATCAGTCTTTTCACTATTACACAGGGTTACAAAAATAATTTCTTTGTAAGTTGTCTGTGTTTTTTCAACCGATTTAAGACAATTTTGCACCGCTGAATCCGAAAATGACATCCGTTTCTCTCGATCAGGTCAAAAAAAATCTGATCTTCTGACTAAATTGATTACATTTTTGTGACATTATCGGTTGATTTTTGTTAATATTTCTCATCCAAAATAGATTTTTAAGAGAAAAAATCATTTTTAACACAATTTATTAATTAAATGTTACAAACTTCGATTACTGTAAATTGAATAGTAGACACTGATAAAGGTAAGTACATGTAACTTGAATGTTACGTCATCATTGTTCAAAATTCAGAGCTTCAACTTCCATTTATTCAAACCTCTAGAATGCTCAGCATCAGGGATGTCTCTCTTCAGAGTCCAACAGTAATCAGCCATCATGACAATGTCATAAATTGTCATGACATGATATCATGTCATGTACCCGTACGTGTAAACAAAAATGTAAAAAACAACATGTGGCCATACTTCAAAAAGTTGACCCGATTGAACAAAACCAATGTGATTTTTGGATTCAGTACATCAAAATTGTCCTAAATCAGCTAAAAAAAACTAAGACAATAAATTTGGTGTTGACCAGTGTTATCATTCAATAGATAAATACAGGCTTACACTGATCACACAAAGGAGAGATTGTAGGATAAATTTAATGTAATTTAGTTTTTGAATAATGAAGTCTATGCATGATCTTAAATTGAATTAACTGATATCTAGAATTAATACAACAGCATTGAATCCTACAAAAGCTGTCCTCCCAAACATTATTGTCAATCTGTAACCCCCACTCCTTTTCCCAAGCTTTCTTCAAAGAGTGAGCATAAGAATTCACTTCATCAGAAAAAATCTTAACAAAATCTGAGATCAAATGAGGTGGACCAAGCAGAAATCTATCCACCTTATTCCTAGGCCCCATGATGCCTTGCATGAATTCTGGTAGCAACTTCAGGTACTAGTTTAGAACATATGGTTGTCACTGAAACGGGACACTTTTCCTTGTTCAAAAACAATGACTTCGGCATCAGAAATGCGGGAACATGGCCTCTTGCACCTCAAAACAGTAATATAATCATACCACTTCCCACAACTATCAAGGGATGGGAAGATAACCTTAAAAAGTGGCCTCGTAGATACTAGCTCCATTAGTTAGCGCTGCTGCTAAGATGCTAACGCTGTAAACAAATGACCCGTGCTGGCAAAATGAGTCACTTTGAGGACATTTTCAAAACTGATGTAACATTATTTTCATATTCTGTATTGAAAGACCTTCAAAATGATATTTAATTTGTAGGAAGTGCGCGAAAACTGACCCAGAAAAAGACGATTTGTTTATATTTTAGCTAGGTTGAAAACTTGTGTTTGAAATGCCCCTGCTACTCCACTGTTACTGACTGATTTAACACTAGGTCAACTGAAACCGGAAGCTCCGCCCATAATCATTCCTACAGCGGCACCCACAGGAATAAGGTGGATAAAGTGTGCTGTCCTCAGGGAGAGACTCAAAATTAGGTATATTTTGGTGGACATAATTCCTGATTTGAAGTTATCTAAAAAAAAGTGTGTTAATGGAAGAGAGTATTTATCTTTTAACTGGCTAAATGAGACAAACGGTCAATATACAGTTTTTTTTTTTTTTAAATGGTTATGTCTTTTAGCTTCTAACTATAAAGAATTGGAACAGAGAGGGAAAGGGGAAATGCATGGTTATGACACAGCAGATTATAAATGGAAGTTCTGGGCAGCTTACAGCACTTCTTAATTTGCTGCCATATTTTCAAGCAGTTGAGAATTAATCGGTTATTCACCTTTATATTTACAGGCAGTCCAGTTGCTGAGCAAAGAAGTGCTGGGAGTGAACTGTTAATGATAGCCTTCTTTTCAACAGCCACCCAGGCAGGAGAGTTTATTGAAATATCCACACTGTAACCTTTCTGCCAGTAGGCAAGAGCTCTAAGATTTGCTGCCTAGTAATAATGCTGAAAGCATGGTAGCCCAAATGCACCCTTCTCTGTTGATTTTTGTAAATGAGGTTTGCTATTCTGTGTGCTTTAGAACCCCAGATAAAAGGCATGATTATTGCATCTAGTGATTTAAAGAATGACTCTGTAAGAAAAATATGGAAATTTTGAAAAAGGTACAGGAACCTGGGCAAATCCCATTTTGATAGCAATGCGACAAACCATAGAAAGTGGTTTTGAGATGGTGGCGCTGACAAAAAGACAGGAAATGGAGCTGGAGGTGGCAGAGTTGAAGATGCTAAGATTTCCATTGGGAGTGACTAGGTGGGACAAGATTAGAAATGAGTATATCCAAGTGCAATGGGTTTGAAAGAACAATGTTGTGTGATACTAATAGCCAGAGGCTCAATGGAAATGGCAAAGAGAAGTGGGCTGAGGGGACAACCCTGGTGTGTTCCACGTTGTAATGAAAACTGAGATGATTTTTCTTGATTTGTAAGAATGGAGACGGATGAGTGGGCATCTATTTTAATCCAGGAGACAAACCGGTTTCCTAATCCAAACTTGTCTAATACCCTCCACATACACTACCGTTCAAAAGTTTGGGGTCACCCAGACAATTTTTGTGTTTTCCATGAAAAGTCACACTTTTATTTACCACCATGAGTTGTAAAATGAATAGAAAATATAGTCAAGAACATTGACAAGGTTAGAAATAATGATTTGTATTTGAAATAATAATTTTTTCCTTCAAGCTTTGATTTCATCAAAGAATCCTCCATTTGCAGCAACTACAGCATTGCAGAACTAACATGATTGCACAAGGGTTTTCTAATCATCCATTAGCCTTCTGACGCAATGAGCAAACACATTGTACCACTAGAACACTGGAGTGATAGTTGCTGGAAATGGGTCTCTATACACCTATGTAGATATTGCACCAAAAACCAGACATTTGCAGCTATAATAGTCATTTACCACATTAGCAATGTATAGAGTGTATTTCTGATTAGTTTAAAAATATCTTCATTGAAAAAAAGTGCTTTTCTTTCAAAAATAAGGAAATTTCTAAGTGACCCCAAACTTTTGAACGGTAGTGTACACTACTCACAAGAAGTTAGTATTCAACTGAAATTTCAGGATGCATCTAAAATGCACTAGAACCTTTACAGGTGAACTTAATTTGACCTTCTCTAACCTTTTGAATGCACATGTCCAACTGTTCAATATTTCAGTACTTTTTGCATAACTTGCTGTTCTTTAACATGGTGCTTAACGGAAAAATTCACAGCAGGTGTTTGATCCATGCATCAACCATTAAGTTTTCTGGTTCAATTAGAATTGGTATAACAGTCCTCTTCATCATGCTATTCACATTTTGACATCATGAGACCAAGATGACACCTAACAATTGATCTACAGTACCTTGCCATTGCGAGGCTTCAAACAGGATGTTCTCAGAGGGAAGTGGCCATTGAGCTTGCGTAGTGTCACAGAGTGTCATCAGCAGGGTGCAACAGAGATACAGAGAGATTGGAAGAGTTGTGAAAGGCACAGAAGTGGACGTCCTTTGGCCACATCCCACGCTGCTGATCGCTTCATTGTGAACAGTGCCCTGTGGAACCGGATGATGAATGCCACTTAACTCCAGGCACATTTAAGGGAGGTGAGAGGCACCGAAGTGTCACGTCAGACAATTCAAAACCATTTACATCAGCGTGGTCTGCGTGCTAGACGACCTGAAAGGGGACCTGACCACACCATCAGGCACAGGTGTCATCGTCTTGCATGGGCCAGGGAGCATTTATGCTGGACAAGGGACCAGTGGGCCTCAGTGCTGTTCTCTGATAAAAGTTGATTCACGTTGACCAGAAATGATGGCCGCCAACAATGTTGGAGAGGTCAAGGAAAGAACTATGCATCAGCCACTGTTGCAATCAGGCAAGCCTTTGGTGGTGGTGGTGTTACAGTCTAGGCAGGTGTGTCTAGTCAATACAGAACTGCCCTACACCTTGTGAATGGTACAGTGACAAGCCGATACTACCTGAATAACATCATTAATCCAGTCAATATGCCCCTGCATGAACAACACGGGCCTAATTTCATCTTCATAGACAACATTGCTCCAGCTCATCAAGGTCACATCATTAGGCAATGGCTGCTGGAGGCTGGGGCACCTCAAATGGAGTGGCCTGCATTTTCTCCAGACCTGAATCCCATAGAAAACCTATGAGATCAGCTGAGTCATCGTGCAGAGGCTCATAACCCTGCACCCCACAACCTCAATGACCTAAGGGCTGCCCTTCAAGAAGAGTGGAATGCCATGCCTCAGCAGACAATAAGTCAACTTGCGAACGGCATGAGACGTTGTTGTCAAGCTGTAATTGATGCTCAAGGACACATGACAAGTTAGTGAGATATTGACATTTTTGTTGTGGTCTACCCACCACTGTTGTTGGCTTTTGTTTCAATAAATTGTTTGAGATGAGGAAATCACCACTGCATGCTTCTACTTAAATGCCCTGCTTTCATGATATATCACCGTAGCGTGAATGTTTTACATTTTCCATAAATTTCAGCCGAAAGCCAAATATCCCTAACTTTTTGTGAGTAGTGTATATCCCTATTCTAATTGATCAAAAGCTTTCTCTGCATCTAAGCAGATGACAGCTCCCTTCTGATCTCCCTTAAAATTACGATATCATATGTTCATTAATCTCCTAGCACTGAAAATTTATTCCAGGAATAAAGCCAGTTTGATCAGTATGGATTATACACCGTGTTCCAAATTATTATGCAAATAGGATTTTAGTGTCATAAACATTCAGTTTTTTGTTTTTCAATTAAACTCATGGATGGTATTGTGTCTCAGGGCTCTTTGGATCACTGATATCAATCTCAGATACCTGTCATAATTAGTTTGCCAGAGGAGCCCAATTAAAGGAAAACTACTTAAGAAGGATGTTCCACATTATTAAGCATGCCACAGGTTTCAAGCACAATGGGAAAGAAAAAGGATCTCTCTGCTGCCAAAAAGTGTCAAATAGTGCAATGCCTTGGACAAGGTATGAAAATATTAGATATTTCACAAAAACTTAAGAGTGCTAGACGTATTGTGAAGAAATTTGTGGCTGATTCAGAGCACAGATGGGTTCGTACAGATGAAGGCATAATGAGGAAGGTTTCTGCCAGACAAATTCATTGGATTAAGAGAGCAGCTGCTAAAATGCCATTACAAAGCAGCAAACAGGTATTTGAAGCTGCTGGTGCCTCTGGAGTCTCATGAACCTCAAGGTGTAGGATCGTCCAGAGGTTTGCAATTATGCATAAACCGACTATACGGCCACTCCTAACCAATACTCTCAAGCAGAAATGGTTGCAGTGGGCCCAGAAATACATGAAGAATAATTTTCAAATAGCCTTGTTTACTGATGAGTGCCATGCAACCCTGGATGGTGCAGATGGATGGAGTTGTGGATGGTTGGTGGATGGCCACCATATCCCACCAAGGCTGCGATGTCAGCAAAGAGGTGGCGGAGTCACATTTTTGGCAGGAATCATGGGGAGAGAGCTGGTAGGCCCCTTTAGGGTCCCTGAAGGTGTGAAAATGACCTCGACAAAGTATATCGAGTTTCTGACAGACCACTTTCTTCCATGGTAACAAAAGAAGAACTGTGCCTTCCGTAGCAAAATTATCTTCATGCATGACAAAGTACCATCTCATGCTGCAAAGAATACCTCTGTGTCATTGGCTGCTATAAAAGGAGAGAAACTCATGGTGTGGCCCCCATCCTCTCTTGACCTCAACCCTATTGAGAACCTCAGGGTCCTCCTCAAACAAAAGATCTGTGAAGGTGAGAGGCAGTTCACATCAAAACAGCAGCTGTTTGAGGCTGTTCTGACATCTTGCAAAGAAATTCAAGCAGAAACTCTCCAAAAACTCACAAGTTCAATGGATGAAAGAATCGTGAAGGTTATATCAAAGAAGGGGTCCTATGTTAACATGGAACTTGGCCTGTTAAGATGTTTTTGATTGAAATAGCTTTTGATTTCAGTAAATATGACCTCTTAATGTTGCAAATTCAACAAATGACCATTTTCAGTTCTTTACAACCAATAAAATGTGTTGAAACTCTGTTGTGCATAATAACTTGAAACAGTGCATTTTGAGTTTTTTTTTTTTATTTTTGCAAAAAATAGTTATCATTGGGAGGTTTGTTCAATAAAATTTGAATTATGCTTTAACTGTTGATGACGTGAAAATTATACTCACTGTCATTTGCATCAAGTATTTAGGAAAATCAGGGACAAATATCATTTGCATAATAATTTGGAACGCGGTGTAGAAGCAATATATTTGTTTAACCTGTTTGCCAATAATTTTGTAAACATTTTCATATCAGTTCAGGAATGCTATAGGACAATAAGATGAGCGTTCTGGTTCATCGCTGCCTTCTTTGGGGATTAATGAGATATTGGCCTCATACAAGGATCTTGGGAAGTCCTTTGTTTCATTTCAAATGAGTGATTAAACATCCTCAGCAAGAGTTGAGTCAACTTTTCAGGAAACATCTTAAAGAATTCTATTTCAAAACCATCTGGGCCTGCACTCTTACCATTAGGGGAGGATTTTATGGCAATTCAAATCTCTTGAATGGTGATATTTTAATTAACGGCCTAACACGCACCATCGCTTAATTTAGGAAGACTCAGATTATCTAGCCACGCAGCAACCACCCCCTCAGCCTTCGATGTATACGGTTGTTGGTAATATTCCCTGAAGCGCTCAATTATTGTTTATTATGACAGCAATACTCCAGCAAAATCAAGTTGTTCTGACTGTGCCACAGAGACTGCATGCAAACAGTAGCCGGATCTCAAAAGTTCCACATTTTTCATTCTTCCCCGCTGTTTTTGTTCCGAGGTGATTAATTGTGATAAACTGCGATCAAAAAATTGTCAATGTTAAGGTGGGCGGTGGGGGGGGGGGGGCGCTGTGTTACCGTGAGGTTAACGTGTTAACTTGGACACCCCTATGATTCACACATTGTAGTTTTACATACCTATTCTGTGTAACTTTATCACAGGTTTCCTGGTGACATCCAGCAGTCTGTGCTGAAGC
Organism: Pholidichthys leucotaenia; assembly: GCA_020510985.1. Taxonomy (NCBI): domain Eukaryota; kingdom Metazoa; phylum Chordata; class Actinopteri; order Cichliformes; family Pholidichthyidae; genus Pholidichthys; species Pholidichthys leucotaenia. The sequence continues at coordinate 109,139,452 of CM035841.1, read as the reverse complement.
TCCATCATTCTCTGAAAGTCTGCAGAAAGAAGTCAAACATTAATAATCCTTCTTAACCAAACAGAACTCGTGTTTACCATCTTGGTTAGAATGTGAGAAATTAGTCATTGATAGGAAAAAAAATAAATAATGTTCAGGTGTAATTGATAGCAGATGACTGTAAATTTAATTTTATTGTGTGCAGGTTGGATTTTAAGTAGCACTAGAAGTCAGTAAAGTTGGAATTCTGGAGTTTACTCCTTTATACCAACAATAAACTAGAGGGCACTCAGAGAACGCATACCTCCACCAAGGCGCCGTCCCTCCCTCCCTCTCTTTGTCCGTCCATATCGCCATCCATCTGTACATTGTGAGATAGGGCCTTGGCAGAGGTATGCACTCACAGATCAGCTCCATCATCCAATGAGTTCATCTTTGGGCCAAGAACCACCTCTGGTGAAAATTTCATCCAAATCATCCAGTAGTTTTGGAGTATTGTTGCTCACACTCAGTGAGAAGATGAGGGCCTTGGTGGAGGTATGTATGCATTTTGAGATCGTCACCAAAATCTAATCATGTGTTCATTGGGCCATTACACAGCTTTCCTGAAGGTATACACACAATCCATTATTTTATTAATTTATTATTATGCGGCTGTGGCACAGGTGTAGTGTGGCCAACTACTGATCGGAGGGTCAGAGTTTCAATTCCCACTCCGTCTGCAGTCTGCATGTTGAAGTGTCCATGAGCAAGACACCGAACCCCCAGTTGCTCCTGGTGGCCAGGCTAGCGCCTGTGTGTGCATGGCAGCTCTGCCGCCATCAGTGTGTGAGTGTGTGGATAACAGCTTTGGTAATCAAGAGATGAGAAAAAGCGCTATATACAGACGTGGACAAAATTGTTGGTACCCCTCTGTTGGTCGTCGGCCTCCGTCGGTCTATGATGACCATGGAAGAGAATCCTAAACGTCTACTCTGCTGGAACAGCACCGCCTGTGGCTGAACAGGCCGATGCGCGAATGACAGTCCCTGTCACACAGGTCACACTTGTGGGTGGTCTCCGTGCTGCTGGGTCTGTGGCGGTTTTTCCTGCGGGTCCTTTTTTCATCTGCTGTAGCAGTCAGTCTCTCTTCACCCGCCTTGAGCTGTCTGGTCAGGGTGCCTCTCCATTTAGAGGGGTCCGTTGCAAGGTCCTCCCAACGCTCTGTGTTGATATCCAGGGCCTTCATGTCTCTCTTGCAGACATCTCTAAAGCGCAGCTGTGGGCGGCCAACGTCTCTCCTGCCAGTTGCCAGTTCTCCATAGAGGACGTCTTTGGGGATTCTGCCATCCTCCATACGGTGAACATGGCCTAGCCAGCGGAGCCTGCGCTGCCTGAGTAGAGTGAACATGGAGGGAAGGCCGGCGCGGGACAGAACTTCTGTGTTGGGCACTTTGTCCTGCCAGGATATGTCCAGGATGTGGCGAATGCAGCGCAAGTGGAAGGAGTTCAGTCTCTTTTCCTGCCGGGCGTATGTTGTCCACGTCTCACTCCCATAGAGCAGTGTGCTGATGACGCAGGCGTTGTACACTGCCATCTTCGTCTTGACAGAGAGTTTGGGATTCTCCCACACTCGTGTGGTGAGGAGAGCGAGTGTGAAGGCTGATTTTCCAATCCTCTTGTTGATCTCTGTATCAAGGGAGAGGTTGTTGCTGATCGTGGACCCCAGGTACGTGAACTGATTCACGACCTCCAGCTTGTAGTCATCAATGGTGATGGTTGGTGGTGCTTCCGAGCCTTGCGCCAAGACGTTAGTCTTCTTCAGGCTGATGGTAAGCCCGAAGTCCTTGCATGCCTGGGAGAAGCGGTCCATCAGGGTCTGAAGCTCCTGCTGTGTGTGGGTTGCGACTGCAGCGTCATCTGCGAACAGCATGTCTCTGATTAGAGCCTCGCGTACTTTGGTTCTGGCTTTCAGGCGGGCGAGGTTGAAAAGCCTGCCGTCAGATCTTGTGTGCAGGTAGATTCCCTCTGTTGCTGTGCTGAAGGCATGCCTCAGGAGCATAGCAAAGAAAATCCCAAAGAGGGTTGGCGCAAGTACACAGCCCTGTTTCACTCCGCTGCGTATGTTGAATGGCTCTGAGACGTTGCCATCGTGCTGCACTATCCCCTGCATGTTGGTGTGAAACGATTCGATGAGGCTTTGCAACTTTGGTGGGCATCCTATCTTTGGCAGGATCTTGAAAAGGCCCTCTCTGCTGACCAGATCAAACGCTTTGGTGAGGTCGATGAAGGCGACGTACAGAGGCATGTTCTGTTCTCTGCATTTCTCCTGGAGTTGGCGGATGGAGAATATCATGTCTACCGTCGATCGCTCAGCGCGGAAGCCACACTGAGACTCGGGGTAGACACGTTCGGCAAGCTTCTGTAGACGAACGAGAACAACTCGTGCGTAGACTTTGCCAACAACGCTGAGGAGGGAAATGCCCCTGTAGTTGTTGCAGTCGCTTCTCTCCCCTTTGTTTTTGTAGAGGGTGATGATCTTGGCGTCCCTCATGTCCTGCGGCACCTTCCTTCCAGCACTGGCAGAGGACGTCATGCAATGGCAGCAGTAGGGCGGTCTTGCAGTGCTTGATCAGGTCAGGGGGTATGCCGTCGTTGCCGGGTGCCTTGCCAGCGGCCAAGCTATCAATGGCCTTACTGAGTTCGTCGATGGTTGGCTCGGCGTCAAGTTCGTCCATGGATGGCAGGCAGTCGATGGCATCAAGGGCTGACGGTGTCACGGTGTTCTGTCTAGAGTAGAGGTCGGAGTAGTGTTCCACCCATCTCTCCATCTGCTTGTTCTTCTCTGTGATCATCTCCCCAGTGGAAGATTTGAGGGGGGCCGTCTTGCTCTGAGCCGGACCAAGTGCTTTCTTGATGCCATCGTACATACCACGGATGTTCCCTGTTATTGCAGCGGTTTGAATGTCTTGGCTGAGCTGAGTCCAGTACTCGTTGGCACAGCGCCGAGCGGTCTGCTGAACTTTGCTTCTCGCAGCCCTGAGAATCTGGAGATTCTTCTCGTTTGGGTACTTCTTGTACTCAGCAAGTGCTGAGCGCTTGGCTTCAATGACGGGGGTCATCTCGGTCAACTTGGCATCAAACCAGTCCTGTGACTTCGAGGTCTTCCTCCCAAAGGTAGCCAAGGCTGTGCAGTAGATGGTGTTTCGCAGCTCTTCCCACTTCTGCTTTGCAGATTCTCCTCCTTGTGGTACACCAAGTTCCTTCTCAAAGGTGGAGGCAAACTGCTCAACAAGTTCTGGTTGGGCCATCTTGCTGGTGTCAATCCGTGCCTTTCCAGGTTGTCTAGCACGATGGAATTTCTTCAGCTGCAGCTTGACCTTGCAACACACCAATGAATGGTCTGTGTCGCAATCTGCACTCTGGAACGAACAGGTGATTAGCACGTTCTTCAGTGAGGTGCGCCTGGTCAGGATCAAGTCTAGCTGGTGCCAGTGCTTTGAGCGCGGATGTTGCCAGGAAACCTTGTGTTGGGGCTTGGTCTTGAAGAACGAGTTTGTGATGCACAGATCGTGATATGTGCAGAACTCGAGCAGCCGCTGTCCGTTGTCGTTCATTCTGCCCACGCCAAAAGGTCCAAGACAGGAGGGCCAGGAGTCGTGGTCAGCACCCACTCTGGCATTGAAGTCTCCAAGGAGAATGAGTTGTTCAGAGTTGGGGATGATCCTGACAGTTGTTGCGAGATTCTCGTAGAACTCGTCTTTTGCCTCTGGTGTGGCTGTCTGTGTTGGGGCATACACACTGACGAGGGTGACTGGGCCTTCAGTGGTGTTCAGGCGGAGGGTGAGGAGTCGTGCAGAGCCAGTGCTGCCCGGTTCCACCATCTTCAGCAAAGTGTTCTTCACTGCGAAGCCCACTCCGTGTTCCCTGTGTTCGTCACTGCCCTTTCCCTGCCAGTAGAACGTGTAGTCCTTCTCTCTCAGTGTGCCTGCATCAGCTAACCGTGTTTCCTGGAGAGTGGCGATATCCACTCCCAGTCTCTTCAGCTCATTATTGATGATGGCAGTCTTCCTGGTGTCGTTGATGTCCTTTAGGTTAGCAGCGAGTCCTGTCATCATAGTGCGGACGTTCCAAGTTCCCAGTTTTAGAGTTGGTCTCTTTTGTTTTATTGTCTTGCCTGGTGCGAAGGTTCTCAGCCTGCTGTTTGGATTTCTCCTTATCCCCATGCACCCAATGAGGAAAGCAAGCTGTAGCGGGACAACACCTTATTGGCTGGGGGCTGCCCAGCTTGAGGCGGGCGGTAGCTGTCCAGTGAGATCTGATGATCCCTCCCACCGTCGGGAACAACCCCTGGCGCCACGCTCTACGCCAATTGAGCAGTGGCTTATAACCGGTAACTGTCATTCCCCGTGTTTTGTCTACGCCAAAGGCGAAGCTGGAGTGTCCTCTCCAGTGATCCGATGTTCTACCTTCCAGCATTGGGTGTTGGTAGGATTCAAGCCTGGGCAGGAAGATATGGAGGACAAGATGTTGCCCATGCAGCATGTCCCCCCTCTCCACGTCACTGATGAATCCAAAGGAACAGCAGGGCTGCTACAGTTTGGCACCAGCGCCGTTGCAGGAGCTGCCAGAACGATGTTGAGCACAACATAGAACTGCCTTAGGGGCTCCGACTCCGGATTTTTCCTCAGGGTTGACTCCCGAAGCCTTTCCCGTGACCGGGTATGCCGCAAGGCAGCAGAGGTTTGAAATCAGGGTTTACCTTCCCCTAGATGGGCTACCTTCCCAGGTTGACGAGCCACCATCTACCCGAAGCATCTGGTTTTAAGGCGCCAGAGATCCGCCCTCGCCCCTTCTCCTATTAGTAAAAGCAGTTCCGCCGGGCTTAGAGACTAAACCACACGGGCAGGCTAGGAGTTGGACTTAGTTGTCAGAGGCTTTTCGAGACGCACGCCATAAGGAGCATTTTATGAGCACTGGGAGCTTAACCCCAGTGCCGCTCCTGGCTATGACAACCTTGGAACACCCCTCTGTTAATGAAAGAAAAACCCACAATGGTCACAGAAATAACTTGAATCTGACAAAAGTGGTAATAAATAAAAATTCTATGAAAATTAACCAATGAAAATCAGACAATGCTTTTGAATTGTGGTTCAACAGAATTATTTTAAAAAACAAACTCATGAAACAGGCCTGGACAAAAATGATGGTACCCCTAGAAAAGATTGAAAATAATGTGACCATAGGGACATGTTCAACCAAGATGTGTCCTCTAATTAACATCACAGGTGTCTACAAACTTGTAACCAGTCAACTGGCCTATTTAAAGGGTGACAAGTAGTCACTGTGCTGTTTGGTGACATGGTGTGTACCACACTAAACATGGACCAGAGGAAGCAAAGGAGAGAGTTGTCTCAGGAGATTAGAAAGAAAATTATAGACAAGCATGTTAAAGGTAAAGGCTATAAAACCATCTCCAAGCAGCTTGATGTCCCTGTGACTACAGTTGCACATATTATTGAGAAATTTAAGACCCACGGGACTGTAGCCAACCTCCCTGGACGTGGCCGCAGGAGGAAACTTGATGAAAAATGGAAGAGACGGATAATACGAATGGAAACAAAAGAGCCCAGAACAACCTCTAAACACATTCATGGTGAACTCCAAGGTCAAGGTACATCAGTGTCAGATCGCACCATCCGTCATTGTTTGAGCCAAAGTGGACTTCGTGGGAGACGACCAAGGAGGACACCATTGTTGAAAACAAATCATAAAAAAGCCAGACTGGAATTTGCCAAACTGCATGTTGACAAGCCACAAAGCTTCTGGGAGAATGTCCTATGGACAGACGAGACAAAACTTCAACTTTTTGGCAAGGCACATCAGCTCTATGTTCACAGACGCAAAAATGAAGCATACCAAGAAAAGAACACTGTCTCTACTGTGAAACCTGGAGGAGCTTCTGTTATGTTCTGGGGCTGCTTTGCTGCATCGGGCGCAGGGTCTCTTGAATCTGTGCAGGGTACAATGAAATCTCAAGATTATCAAGGTATTCTAGAGAGAAATGTGCTGCCCAGTGTCAGACAGCTTGGTCTCAGTCGCAGGTCATGGGTCTTGCAACAGGATAATGACCCAAAACACACAGCTAAAAACACCCAAGAATGGCTAAGAGCGAAACATTGGACTATTCTAAAGTGGCCTTCTATGAGCCCTGATCTAAATCCTATTGAATATCTGTGGAAGGAGCTGAAACATGCTGTCTGGAGAAGGCACCCTTCAAACCTGAGACAACTGGAGCAGCTTGCTCATGAGGAGTGGGCCAAAATACCTGCTGAGAGGTGCAGAAGTCTCATTGACAGTTCCAGAAATCGTTTGATTGCAGTGATTGCCTCAAAAGGTTGTGCAACAAAATATTAAGTTAAGGGTACCATCATTTTTGTCCAGGCCTGTTTCATGAGTTTGATTTTTAAAGTAATTCTGTTGAACCACAATTCAAAAGCATTGTCCGATTTTCATCCATCCATCCATCTTCTTCTGCTTAATCCTTTTCGGGTCGCGGGGGGGCTGGAGCCTATCCCAGCATCTTTGGGCGAGAGGCAGGGTACACCCTGGACAGATCGCCAGTCCATCGCAGGGCCAACACAGAGAGACAGACAACCATTCACTCTCACAGTCATACCTAAGGACAATTTAGAATCCCCAGTTTGATGCCAATTTTCATTGGTTAATTTTCATAGAATTTTTATTTATTACCACTTTTGTCAGATTCAAGTTATTTCTGTGACCATTGTGGGTTTTTCTTTCATTAACAGAGGGGTACCAACAATTTTGTCCACGTCTGTAAGTGAACACCATTTACCAATATTATTATTATTATTATTATTATTATTATCAGACAGAGAAATGACAGCAAAAACAATATGACTACATTATATGACTACATAATAATAATAATGTAATAACATAATAATAATAATAATAATAATAATAATAATAATAACAGTACGGTATCATAACATTTTTTGCAGTCATCAACTACAAATTCACATTGTTTGATGCAGCAAAGTTCAGCCTCCACCTCCTCCCCCGTCACCTCCCGTTCTCGTCTTCCTCTACCGGTGTCCTATGTCTTGCCCTTCCTCAATTGTGATTGGCTGCTTAGAAAGGTCTGACATCGATGAGCGCAGCTGTACAGTAGTTTGACAAATTGAACTTTTTTCAGCCCTGAGCACCGCAACAAAGTGGCCACTGCTCAAAGTGTTTCAGCACCGAGGGCGCTCAGCGCTGTAAACATTGGACTACATAGAGAATGAATAGAAAATAGTCACCCACAGCAGGAAAAATGAGTTTGGTGGACACGCCCCTAATACTGTTTTTGCAGCGTTTGGCTTCCAGGTTGCCGAGGCACATGGCCCTATGGTGTGACCATGCACGTAACTGAGTGGACCTGTCTTAAAGAGGCAATACACGAAAAGCGCCAGATTAATATATAAAATAATATTCAAAAAATTCCTGCATCCAGATCGTGATCCAAATCACCACCAAAATCTAACCATCTGTTTTCCATGCCAAATTTCATCAAAATCCGTTCATAACTTTTTGAGTTATGTTGGTAACAGACAAACCAGCCAACCAACAAACAGACAAACTAACCAATGCTACCGAAAACATTACCTCCGTCCTCCCTTGGCGGAGGTAAAAATCCCAGCATGCATCACTGCACAAATGATTAAACAAATACCAAATCAGATTTATTCACTGTGACCTTCTAGATGGTGTTAGGTTTTGGTTTCTTCATTTCTGTTTTTTTCTTTAACATAAACATTTCTGCAACATTTTATCTGTTTCATTCTCACAATGAGTCTTTGTTATCAGAGTGTTTACCTTCACGGTGACTTCTTGTTTTCAGTCGTCTCTTCTTTGGTTTGGGTTCTTCTTCTTCTTTAGTTGATCTTGAGTTGTGAGAGAGGAGCTGCTCACTGTTTGGTTCTGCTTCACTCTGCTGCTTTTCTTCAGGAATAACGGTCATCATGAAGGTGTCTGCTTCCAGCTTCACTACCAGCTGTCCTCCCTCCTGACTGATGCAGAGCTCCTCCTGTTCCCCTTTAACCTGTGGAGGTTCTGGATCCTCCTGTTCCAAACCTGACTTCTCCTCTTGGTTCCAGGGCTGCTGGTCGGGAGAAAACTCTGGGAAGCCTAAAGGGGAAACAGATCAAAGAAATTATTCACTAATGGGATTAAAGTAGAACTCAGTTCTAAAGACATAAATGTCCACCTCTGTTGGTCTTTTTGAGCTGCTGTGAACCGTCAACTTGAGCAGCAATAATACGGTCAGAAGGAATGACCTGATGGAGCCCTCACAAAATTTCTAACTGCTTCTCTACAGAGAACAGGGGCGGCAGTGGCTCAGGAGGTAGAGCAGGTCGTCTAATAACCTGATGGATGGCGGTTCGAATCCCGCTCTCCCTAGATATCCTGCCGTTGTGTCCCTGGGCAAGACACTTCACCCGCATTGCCTCCAGTGCCCATAACACTGGGTATGAATGTGTATAAATGTATAAAATGTTCGGTGGTGGCCGGAGAGGCCGCCGGCGCAGATTGGCAGCCACGTTTCCGTCAGTCTGCCCCAGGGCAGCTGTGGCTACAGTGGTAGCTTACCGCTATCAATGTCTGTCTGGAGTGAATGAATAACAGACTCACTGTAAGCGCTTCGAGAGGTCACTTGACACGTAAAGCGCCATATAAATCTAATCCATTACTATTATTATAGGGCTGCCCCCAACTAAAGATTTTCCTGGTCAACCAATAGTCACAATTTAAAGCAAATAGTCCAATATTTGCAGCACTTTTATGACATATGTGACCTGTGCTGGCAAAATGAGTCACTTTGAGGAAATGATCAAAACTGAAGTAACCTTTTTTTTTCCATATTCTGCATTGAAAGACCTTCAAAATGATATTTAATTTGTAGGAAAGCGCACAAAAACGGACCTGGAAAAAGCCGATTTGTTTATATTTTGGCTAGATTTAAAACTCGCGTTCATCAGTCGGGAGTTACATCTTCCGCCGAAACATACAGTGGGGGAAAAAAGTATTTAGTCAGCCACCAATTGTGCAAGTTCTCCCACTTAAAAGATGAGAGAGGTCTCCAATTTTCATCATAGGTATACCTCAACTATGAGAGACAAAATGAGAAGAAAAAAATCCAGAAAATCACATTGAAGGATTTTTAATGAATTAATTGGTAAATTCCTCGGTAAAATAAGTATTTGGTCAATAACAAAAGTTCATCTCAATACTTTGTTATATACCCTTTGTTGGCAGTGACAGAGGTCAAACGTTTTCTGAAAGTTTTCACAAGGTTTTCACACACTGTTGCTGGTATTTTGGCCCATTCCTCCATGCAGATCTCCTCTAGAGCAGTGATGTTTTGTGGCTGTCGCTGGGCAACATGGACTTTCAACTCCCTCCAAAGATTTTCTATGGGGTTGAGACCTGGAGACTGGCTAGGCCACTCCAGGACCTTGAAATGCTTCTTACGAAGCCACTCCTTTGTTGCCCAGGCAGTGTGTTTGGGATCATTGTCATGCTGAAAGACCCAGCCACGTTTCATCTTCAATGCCCTTGCTGATGGAAGGAGGTTTTCACTCAAAATCTCACGATACATGGCCCCATTCATTCTTTCCTTTACATGGATCAGTCGTCCTGGTCCCTTTGCAGAAAAACAGCCCCAAAGTATAATGTTTTCACCCCCATGCTTCACAGTAGGTATGGTGTTCTTTCTCCTCCAAACACGACAAGTTGAGTTTTTACCAAAAAGTTCTATTTTGGTTTCATCTGACCATATGACATTCTCCCAATCCTCTTCTGGATCATCCAAATGCTCTCTAGCAAACTTCAGACGGGCCTGGACATGTACTGGCTTAAGCAGGGGGACACGTCTGGCACTGCAGGATTGGAGTCCCTGGCGGCGTAGTGTGTTACTGATGTAGCCTTTGTTACTTTGGTCCCAGCTCTCTGCAGGTCATTCACTAGGTCCCCCCATGTGGTTCTGGGATTTTTACTCACCGTTCTTGTGATCATTTTAACGCCACGGGGTGAGATCTTGCGTGGAGCCCCAGATCGAGGGAGATTATCAGTGGTCTTGTATGTCTTCCATTTTCTAATAATTGCTCCCACAGTTGATTTCTTCACACCAAGCTGCTTACCTATTGCAGATTCAGTCTTCCCAGCCTGGTGCAGGTCTACAATTTTGTTTCTGGTGTCCTTTGACAGCTCTTTGGTCTTGGCCATAGTGGAGTTTGGAGTCTGACTGTTTGAGGTTGTGGACAGGTGTGTTTTATACTGATAATGAGTTCAAACAGGTGCCATTAATACAGGTAACGAGTGGAGGACAGAGGAGCCTCTTAAAGAAGAAGTTACAGGTCTGTGAGAGCCAGAAATCTTGCTTGTTTGTAGGTGACCAAATACTTATGTTACTGAGGAATTTACCAATTAATTCATTAAAAATCCTTCAATGTGAGGACTTCCGGGAAGATGGCGGAGAGACATAACACTTAAACAAAGAGCTCTCCCTAGCCGGATTAAAAATCATCGGTAAATGGCCAACTCGACATAAACGAATCAATAAACTAAGGGATGAAAACACGAAGGAACCGGGCACAAGGACAAAAACAGGGTAAAATTGAAGAATTCCTCTCCAACAACGCAGGAAAAACCGCTGTACGCAAAGCCCAAAAAAACGAGATGTCCACAGCAGAGAAAATGGAGGACACCAGACTCGACAACATGAACGCTGGCATCGCCAGTTTGGGTGAAGAGTTAAGAGAATTCAAGCGACAGCTACAACAGGATTTAGCGGCTCTTAAGGAGGAACTGAAAAAAGAAATTAAGGAGGAAATCATGGACCTCCGAAGAGAAATGGAGCGTAAATTAACGGAAAACATGGAGGAGCTGCGCTCCCAGCGGGCGTGTATGACAGAAGCGCAGACCCGAATTTCGGAACTAGAAGATTGGAAAAGCGAGGCAAACGAACAACTACAGACCCTGACGACGCAAACGCAGAGGATGCAGGAGAAAATAAACGACTTGGAGAGCAGATCCCGACGAAGCAATATGCGCATCTTTGGAATTCCGGAGGGCATTGAAGGCAACTCGATGACAAAATTCATGGATCAGTTCTTAAAAAAAGAACTGGAAATACCCGGAGAAACAGATCTGCAGATTCAACGGGCGCACAGAACACCGGCACAGAACCCGAAAACAAACTCTCCACCCAGGTCAGTTGTGGTAAACTTTGTGAAATATGACATAAAGGAAAGAATCCTGACGCAAGCATGGAAAAAAAAGATACGAATCGGCGACAAACAGGTATTTTTTGACCATGACTACCCGACAGAAATCGTGCAGCAGCGGAAGAAATATGCCAATATTAAAAAAACGCTGAAAGAGAAAAAAATTAGATTCCAAACGCCGCTAACGAAAATGAGGATTCATTGGGAGGAAGGCACAAGAACCTACAACACGGCCGAAGAGGCAGCGCGGGATATGATGGAGCGGGGCCTTGAGGTGAGCGTGCCGAAGGAGACGGCTGGAGCAGCGGCGGCCCTGAACGCACCACGACAGACGGAGTGGAGACGAGTGAACGGCGGAAGAAGGGGGAGAGACGTAGAGCAGCGGGCCCAGGACAAACTACAAGGCTTTCAACTGAAAGCCTAGATCATAACATAGATTAAGAAAGGCACAGAAGAAATGAAGGCCAAGAAGACAAGGTAAAAGAGAAACAGACGGCTAGGAGAGGTTTAAGTGATATTTGTTGGACATTTCTAGACTTATGACTATTACTTTGATAGTAATTAGAAGTCTAGGGAGGGCCCTTCACTCTGTGAAGACAAACCCCCCACCCACCAACAGGGACCAGTGGGCAGAAGAAATGCCCAAAGTACGGAGGTCGAGTTTTTTTAATGTGTTTTTATATAAATATGTGTTATTTTTGTTGTTAAAGGGGCTAGGAGCACAAGTTAAAAAAATGGAAAAACATGAATATGGGTAAAAATCTTAAGATAATGACACTAAACGTGAATGGTCTGAACTCACCTGTTAAAAGGGAAAGAATAATAAGAAAATTCAAGAAGGAAAAAGCTGAAATTATATTTATGCAAGAGACACATTTGAGCAAGGCAGAACATGTGAAACTAAAGAGATTTGGCTATAAGAACTCCTACTACAGTTCATTTAAGGGAGGAGCAAAAAGGGGGGTTATGATACTAATCTCAAACAAAATACAATTTGAAAGTGAACAGGAAATCCAGGATAAAGAAGGCAGGTATGTAATAATAAAGGGAAGAATAGATGGTATGCAGATCACATTAGTGAACATCTATGCCCCACCAGAAAGTGACAAGGGTTTTTTTCAACATCTGTTTGATCTCATAGCAACACACAGTGAAGGAGTCCTAATTTGTGGAGGAGACTTAAATGCTGTCATGGATCATGAAGTTGACACAACAAGTGTTAAGAAGACAAAAAAACATGTAACAAAGTTCATAAGAACCTCACTGGCAGAAATGGGTATGGTAGACATATGGAGGGACCTACACCCACTCGAAAAAGACTATACACATTATTCAGCAGTCCATAAAGTACACTCTAGAATAGATTACTTCCTTATGAATGAAGGTGACAGACACAGGGTGAGAAATTGTTGGATTGGAGGGGCAGAAATATCAGATCATAATCCTATATACATGGAAATATATTTGAACAATAGAAAACGACAAACAACATGGAAACTTAACGTAGGACTGTTAAATGATGAGAAAATGAAAGAAAGAATAAAAATAAACATAAACGAATATATCCAAGAGAATGACAATGAAGAAGTGGACCCAACAATACTATGGGACGCACTAAAAGCCGTGTTAAGGGGTAAATTAATTGTTGAAACAGGAAAAGCAAATAAGACTAAACTGGAAGCGTATGAACAAAGATGTGAGAGACTGAGGGAATTAGAACGTAAACATCAAAGCACAAATGATCCAAAAATATATCAAGAAATTAAAGAAGAAAAAACAAAGATAAAAGAAACACAAATGGATGAAATTGAAAGGAAAAATAGATATCTAAAGCAAAAATATTATGAAACGGGGCCAAAAGCCACAAAACTGCTGGCAAAACGGTTAAGAAAACAACAAACAATGAATAATGTATACAAGATTAAAGACCCCACCACAAATAAAACCACAGTTAACCCAGAAAACATCGAAGAAATTTTCCATAATTTCTACCAAGAACTATACTCGCAACCTGAAGAAACAAATACTAAAGATATCAAAAAATTTCTAGACACATTGGACTTGCCATCAATAGGAAATCAACAAAATGAAAAACTAACAGCAGAAATAACAACACAAGAGATCAGAGATGTGATTAAGTCACTTAAAAACGGTAAATCACCAGGTAGTGATGGATACCCATCTGAGTTTTATAAACTGTTTATAGAAGAACTCACGCCACAACTCCTAAAGTCATTTAATTGGACGCTGAACAACAACAAAATACCTCCATCATGGAACGAAGCAATCATTTCAGTTATTTTAAAACCAGGGAAAGATAAAGAACAATGCGGAAACTATAGATCAATCTCTTTATTAAATGTAGATTATAAAATATACACAACAATTATATGTAAACGAATAAAGACATTCTTGACGGAATTGATAGAAGATGATCAAACTGGATTCATAGAGGGACGCCAAACACATGACAATATCAGGAGAACAATACATATAATTAACCAAATACATAAAGAAAAGAAAAGCGCAGTAATAATGAGTTTAGACGCAGAAAAAGCATTTGACAGGGTTAACTGGAAATTCCTATATAGTGTACTGGAGCGCTTTGGATTTAACGAAAAATCAGTACAATGCATAAGGACGCTATATCAAGAACCTGTGGCAAGAATCAAGATAAACGGTAGCTTAACAGACAAAGTAAATATACAAAGATCAACTAGGCAGGGATGCTGCTTATCGCCCACCTTGTTTGCTCTGTTCATAGAACCATTGGCTCAAGCGATACGACAAAATAAGAAATTAAAAGGTGTAACAATAAAGGGGGCGGAACACAAGATTGGGCTATTTGCAGACGATATTATAGTTTACCTTGAACAACCAGATAAATCAATAATGGAAATGATGAACTTGATAGAAAATTTTGGAAAATTATCAGGATACAAGATAAACATAACAAAAACACAAATACTGACATTCCACTATAACCCTCTAAACCAGATAACTGATAAGATCAAACTAAACTGGAACCAAAAAGAAATAAAATACCTTGGAGTGAACATACCTAAAGACCTAAGCAAAATATATAAAGCAAACTATGATAGGTTGGAACAAGAAATAAAAAAAGATATTGATAGATGGTCAATCTTAAATATGGATCTGAATTCAAAAATTGAGACAGTCAAAATCAGCATACAACCTAGATTACTTTACCTCTTCCAGGCTATACCAACAGAGATTCCAGATGCCCAATTCTCAAAGTGGGACAGGATGATATCGAGATTTGTTTGGGGAGGTAAAAAACCAAGAGTGAAATATAAAACCCTCCAATTACCAAAAGAGAAAGGAGGCATGGGCCTACCGAGTCTAAAGGAATATTACTACTCAGCACAAATAAGATATATCATATGTTGGTGCGACGAGGGATATGAGGCAAAATGGAAAGAAATGGAAAAGGAAATTGAGGGACTCCCAGTACAAAGCATAATAGGGGATAAAGATGCATATAAGCAAATCAAACAAATAGACCCAATCACTAAATTTACTTTAGAACTGTGGTATAAAATAGTACAAAAATATAATATAAGGGAAGACATAAAACTATTGAAATGGGTAGCATTTGACAGTCAGTTTGAACCGGCAAAACAAGATAGGGGATACAAAAATCTGGTGAACAAGGGAATCACAGCATGGGGCAATATCGGAAAAAAAGATCTCGGGAGCTTTGTAAATATCAGGAGAAAATTTAAATTAGAAAGATCGGAATTTTTCAGATATCTGCAGATGAGAGATTACTATATGAAGAAGATTAGGCATAACCTCCAAACAGATGTGAACGAGATTATACAACTTATTTTAAGCTCATATGCAGGAAATAAAATAAGAATTATTTCAAAACTATATCAGAAACTTATGACAAACAATCATACAAGTAACTATATAAAGGAGAAATGGGAGAAAGAGCTCAATTTAAACATAACAGAAGAAAGCTGGCAGGAAATATGGAAAACACAACACACATCAACAAATTCAAGGGCATGGAGGGAATTTGGATGGAAAAACCTGATTCGCTTTTTCATTACACCACAGATTCAAGGAAAATATACAAATACCCAATCTTTATGCTGGAGGGGATGTGGGGCTCAAAATGCAGACCACTCACATATGTTTTGGAAATGCTACAAAATATCATCATTTTGGAAATCTATGCATGTGACAATACAGAGGATATTAGGATATAATATACCAATGAACTGTAACCTGATGTACTTATGTGATCTTAAAAAAGACAATGTTATACAGGCTGAGGACAGATATCTAGTTAAAATCTTGTTGATTGCATGTAAAAAACTATCACCAAAAAATGGCGATCAGAAGTTCTTCCTGACCAAGAACAATGGACTGACATTGTTGAGGACATACGTATGATGGAAAAACTAACATATCAACGAAGAATGCAAGAAGGAATATGGGAGAAAAAATGGCGGAAATGGACACACTACAAAGTGCAACAACGAGGCAGAAATTGAAAGAATAACCAAAGACACTGAAAAAACCAGAAGAATTAAGAGATGGAAACTAAAAACTTGATGCTCCAACATTTGTCCCCCCCCCTTTTATTTTTTTTATTTTTTTTTTTTCCCTACCCTAACCCCTTTGTTTTTGAAATGTAGAATGTGATCTGAATGCATTATATATGATGAAAAATGAATAAAAATCTAAGTTACAAAAAAAAATCCTTCAATGTGATTTTCTGGATTTTTTTTCTCATTTTGTCTCTCATAGTTGAGGTATACCTATGATGAGAATTGGAGACCTCTCTCATCTTTTAAGTGGGAGAACTTGCACAATTGGTGGCTGACTAAATACTTTTTTGCCCCACTGTATGTATTTTTAGAAAGTACGATTTCTAAGCTTTACAGTGACACCAGGCACTTTTTTACCTTTTGTTCTTATTAAAGACAAAAATAGAAAGGAGATGTTTTTACCTTCTTTACATGTTTCGACTGCAGTGAACGAAGGCTGCAGTGAACAGTCGAAACATGTAAAGAAGGTAAAAACATCTCCTTTCTATTTTTGTCTTCAATAAGAACAAAGGGTAAATAATTAAAAGAAGACAAAATGAGCCTACTTTAGCAGATACCAGGCACTCAACGGGGGTTTTCCCGGGACTTGCATCGAGCAAACAAAGAAAGAGTCATGATTTATGACTTCTCCTGCCTGTGGCTCGTAATGATGCGGTGCACATTCCAACTCATTTTGCCAGCATGAGTCACAAATATTAATTTCTTCACTGATTTCAGCTGAGATTCTCACTCCTCATGATATTTATTTTCACTTTTTCAGGAAACCTGGAGACACCTGTAGGATCGTGTGATTTCTGGCTACTGATAAGGGTCTTTGTTAGATTTTAAACTTATTTTACTTGTTGGTAACACATCTCATCATTCTGGCTTATTATTAATAATTTTGCCATGATTGTACATTGAACTGTTGACACTGATGTGCTGGGTGGTCCGTGCTGGTTGCCATGACAAATTCAGAAAGATGCAAGTGATGGGTCCTGCAGAGCAGAGTCAGGCAGAGCGGGACACTGCCCTTGGGGATCCTGGGGCTCAGTGGCTCAGCAGTGCCAACAGTTCAATGTAAAATCACAGCGAAATTATAAAAAAAAAAAAAAAATCAGAATGACGCAGGATATGTTATCGATTGTGGATTAGTGAACCAGGTGGTAACAGGGATGGCTATTAGGGTGACTAAGATCTGAAGAAAATAACAATATAAGCCACATCATTTTCTTTGTCTTTTTTGTTAGAATTTTTTGATCTAGAACTACTTTGTCTTTCCTCGTGTTGACTGCTCTCATGTCATTTTTCAGTTCACTTCTTCTATCTCATCAGTCACTGAGTGGAACCTTGACCTGCACTGACCTTCATCAGAGTTTTGGGTCTCCTGCTTCAGTCCAAACTGCTCTCCCTCCTGACTGATGCAGACGTCCTCTTGTTCCTCTTTAATCTGGGAACAATCTGCTCCCACCTGAACAACAACAAAATTTGTCTCCATGTTTAGAAGCTGCTGCTCATCCAGAACCTCCTCCTGGTTAAAGTCGTTTTGCTGTGGGACATCTGGAGGGACAAAGAGACACAAGAAAGGTGTTGGAATACATACATACAGACAGACAGATATACTTTATTGATCCCAAACTGGGAAATTACAGTGTAACAGCAGCATGACAGTCGACAGCCAAATGACAAAAGTGGTGCAGTGGGTTAGCACTGCACCAGCACAGCAACTCACCCTTGGCCATGGGATCCCTGGTTCGATCCCAGCCCCTGACCAACAGTGATCTGTGTGGAGTTTGCATGTTCTCCCCGTATTTGCGTGGGTTTACGCCAGGATTTCTCCGGTTTCCTCCCACAGGCCAAAAACATGCAGGTTAGGTTAATTGGACGCTCTAAAGTGGCCCTAGGTGTGAATGTGTGTGTGAATGGTTAAGGGATAGCGCCGTACCGTGGCTGCTTCATCCATCCAGGTGGATGCCCTCAATTTCCCCTCTGGGGATCAATAAAGTATACAAAATCAAAAAAAAAAAAAAAAAAGACCCCAAGCAAAAAAAACCACACGCATGACAAACAAAGGGATTACCCATGGAAAGTTAAACTAAACAGACTATAAAACCTATATACTGTACATCATAGCTTAATATATGATGACCCGTATAAACACATGAATCATCCCATTGCACAATGCAGGACTATCAGGAGCAGAGTGAAATGTGAGGTACCAGTTAGACTGTAAGGTGCAGTGTGGCAGCATAGTTATGACCAGAATACAACATTATAGTGAGTTATTGTACAGTGAAATGGCATGTGGCACGAAGGATTTCCTGTACCTGGCCATTCGACAGCGAAGCTGAAGTAGTCTACTGGAGAAAGTGCTTCGCTGTCTGTCCAGTGTGTGGTGGAGGGGATGATCAGGATTGTCCATGATGGATTGCAGTTTATTTAGTGTTCTCCTCTCCACCACTGACTCAAAGATCTCCAGTCTGAGACCAATTACAGAGCCAGCCCTCTTAATAATCTTGTCAAGTCTGTTGGTGTCTCTGGCCTTGATACTGCTATCCCAACAGACAGCAGCAAAGAAGATGGCGCTGGCGATAATGGTCTGGTAGAAAAGCTCCAGCATCCTGCTACACATGTTGAAGGATCTCAGCTTCCTCAGGAAGTAGAGTCTGCTCATCCCCTTCTTGTGCGCAGCATCAGTGTTGGATCTCCAGTCCAACCCGTTGCTGATTCTGACACCCAGATATTTGTAGTCCTCAACCACCCCCACATCCTCCCCCCTAATCCGCAGTGGCTGAGAAGGCGTCTTCCTCTTCCTGAAGTCAATCACCATCTCTCTGGTGTTGCTGACATTCAACCTCAGGTGATTCTACTCCATCCACTCCACAAATCTGTCTACCAGTGCTCTGTACTCCCCCTCCTCTCCTCCTCTTATACACCCCACAACAGCTGAGTTGTCAGAGAATTTCTGCAGGTGGCATGACTCTGTGTTGTACTGAAAGTCAGTGGTGTATAGGGTAAAGTGAAAAGGAGAGAGCACAGTCCCCTGTGGAGCTCCCGTATCACTATCCACCACTCCAGACAAGACACTGCCCAGCCGGACAAACTGTGGCCTGCCTGTCAGGTAGTCAGTAATCCAAACTGGATGGTGTTAAAGGCACTAGAGAAATCAAAAAAAGTGATTCTCACAGTGTCTCCTCCACCATCCAGGTGCAGATGGGCTCGTTGCAGCAGGTAGATGACAGCATCTTCAACTCCTAAATGGGGCTGATACGCAAACTGCAGAGGGTCCAGCCACATCTTCACCTGCAGCCTCAGGTGGGCTAAGACCAGTCTCTCCAGGACCTTAATCACATGAGATGTGAGGGCAACTGGTCGGTAGTCATTCAGATCCGATGGAGATGACTTCTTGGGGACAGGAACCAGGCAGGATGTCTTCCACAGCACCTGTACTCTCTCCAGACTCAGGCTCAGGCTGTACAGGTGTTTCAGTACCAGAGCTAGCTGGTTGGCACAGGTCCTCAGGATAAGATAAGATAAGCCTTTATTAGACCCACAATGGGGAAATTCCAGGATTGCAACAGCACAGGGATAGCAACACTCAGAGCAACAATCAGAAGGCAAGAGAAAAAAAAAAAAAGAAACAAGAGCAGCAAGTATACATATGTACATATAAACATAAATATATATATATATATATATATACACACTACCGTTCAAAAGTTTGGGGTCACCCAGACAATTATTTTGTGTTTTCCATGAAAAGTCACACTTATTTACCACCATGAGTTGTAAAATGAAGAGAAAATATAGTCAAGACATTGACAAGGTTAGAAATAATGATTTGTATTTGAAATAATAATTTTTTCCTTTTTTTCGCGGATACAAGCGGCTGAAATGAGCTTTCTCCGTAGGATTGCTGGACTCACCCTCAGAGATAGGGTGAGGAGCTCAGTCATCCGGGAGAGGCTCAGAGTAGAACCGCTGCTCCTCCACATTGAAAGGAGTCAGTTGAGGTGGTATGGGCATCTGATTAGGATGCCTCCTGGACGCCTCCCACTTGAGGTGTTTCAGGCACGTCCCACTGGGAGGAGACCCCGGGGCAGACCCAGGACTCGGTGGAGAGACTATGTCTCCCAGCTAGTCTGGGAACGCCTTGGTATCCCCTCTGAAGAGCTGGAGCAGGTGGCTGGGGAGAGGGAAGTCTGGGCTTCTCTGCTTGAACTGCTGCCTCCGCGACCCGGACCTCCGGAAAAGCGGTAGAAGATGGATGGATGGATGGAATTTTTTCCTTCAAACTTTGCTTTCGTCAAAGAATCTTCCATTTGCAGCAATTACAGCATTGCAGACCTAACATGATTGCACAAGGGTTTTCTAATCATCCATTAGCATTCTGACGCAATGAGCAAACACATTGTACCATTAGAACACTGGAGTGACAGTTGCTGGAAATGGGCCTCTATACACCTATGCAGATATTGCACCAAAAACCAGACATTTGCTGCTAGAATAGTCATTTACCACATTAGCAATGTATAGAGTGTATTTCTGATTAGTTTAAAGTTATCTTCATTGAAGAAAAGTGCTTTTCTTTCAAAAATAAGGAAATTTCTAAGTGACCCCAAACTTTTGAACGGTAGTGTATATATAGACACACAGTGCGGAGCATTGTAGCTAGATGGAATAAATATGTAGATATATAAACACACACAGTACGGAGCATTGTAGCTAGATGGAATAAATATGTAGATATATAAACACACACAGTGCAGAGCATTGTTGCTAGATGGGATGAAACAGCACAACCGTCTACTTAGTTATCCTACATGGTATGATTATGTACCCATACATATTCTCACCCTCCATAGCGACCGGTATTTTCCTAGTTGTATGCCGGAGGGGACTATTGTATAAGTCTATTGCGTCTTTTGCATTCAATACTATTAGGTTGTCACGTCTTTTTGCTATCTCTGCGAGCAGCCCTGCTTAGGTTGTACAGTCTGACAGCCGTAGGTAGGAAGGACCTGTGAAACCTCTCGGTTGTGCACCTAGGATGATGTAGTCTGCTGCTAAATGAGCTCCTCAGTGCATTCAGTATGTCCTGCATAGGGTGGAACTCGGACTCCAGCAGAGATGACAGTTTAGCCACTGTCCTTCTCTCTCCTATCTCCTCCACTGGGTCAAGGCGCTGCCCCAGGACAGAGCTAGCTTTCTTGATCAGTTTGTTCAGTCTCTTCCTATCGGCTGCCGTAATGCCACTGCCCCAGCAGACCACTCCAAAAGTGGTGGCTGATGCCACCACCGTGTCATAGAATGTCTTCAGCAGCGCCCCTTGTACACCAAAAGACCTGAGTCTCCTCAGTAGGAACAGCCTGCGCTGTCCCTTCTTGTAGAGTGCGTCAGTATTGCGTGACCAGTCTAGTTTATTGTTCAGATGAACACCCAGGTACTTATAGGATGTCACCATCTCGATGTCTGTTCCCTGTATACAGTGGTACCTCTACTTACGAACGTCTCTACATACGAAATTTTCAGGTTACGAGACGCCTCAACGGGAAAATATTGCCTCTAGTTACGAACAAAATTTCAGGATACGAAAGGCAAAAAAAGTACGCGCTCCTCGCAGCTCCCGTATTTTACCGAACGTAAACATACCTGTAGCTGCTCTGCCATTGGCTATCGCCTAGCATCTTCCTGGTATCCCATTGGCCACGAATGGGTGCGTTTGGTTGATCTCGCTTTATCTTATTATTATTTACTATTCTTACTACTTTATTTTATCCTTCTTACCTCTTGTAAGACTGTTGACTGAACTACACAATTTAGAGAAAAAAAAATTGTTAACTGCCATGTTTATCACCATCTACGTTATAACTCTGTACTTTCACCTTGTTCTTAATAAAGTTTTGGGGAAAAAAAAACAACATCAACGATCAGCACGGTATTAAAACAAAAGGAAGCCCTTACAAGCCGATAAAAGCAAACGTCCTTGGATCGTTTCATCACAAAACGTCAGGCAAAAACCACTGATGAGACAGAACATGAACCAAAGAAGGCAAAAGGTGACGCTGACGCCGACGATCGCAGTTAAAAGGTAAATGAACATAATTTTTATTATTCTTTCTCTTTTATTATTCTTTCTCTCATTTTAAACTCTCATTTTATGTTTATTGTGCAGTAATCTAATTGTAACATGTATTTGTTACATGTTTTGATGCGTTTTTACGATTTATAAAAAATTTATGCCCGAATTTTGGGGGCTTGGAACGGATTACGGCATTTACATGTAAAATGCGCCTCTACTTACGAATTTTTCACGTTACGAGAATTCTTCCGGAACGAATTAAATTCGTAAGTAGAGGTACCACTGTATTTACTGGTGCTGTGAGGGGTTGTCCTTGCCTGCGGCAGTCCACCACCAGCTCCTTAGTTTTCCTTGCGTTGATCTGGAGGCAGTTCCGATGGCACCAGTTCCCGAAGTCCTGGATAAGCCCTCTGTACTCAGCTTCATCTCCATTAGAGATGAGGCCAACGATCGCAGAGTCATCAGAGAACTTCTGTAGATGGCAGTGTGTTGTGTTGTGTGAGAAGTCCGCAGTATAAAGGGTGAACAGGAAGGGAGCCAAAACCGTTCCCTGGGGGGCCCCCGTGCTACCGATGATCGTGTCGGACACACAGTCCCAGGTTCTCACAAACTGAGGCCGGTTAGTGAGGTAGTCCAGGATCCATGATGACAGGTGCTGGTCCACCCCTGCGCACAGCAGCTTGTCCTTCAGGATCACCGGTTGGATGGTGCTGAAAGCACTGGAGAAGTCAAAGAACATGATCCTCACCACATTCCCGGGCTTCTCCAGGTGGGACAGAGAACGGTGAAGGAGGAAGATCACCGCATCCTCCACCCCAATGCCATGCTGGTAGGCGAACTGGAGTGGATCCATCGCTGGTCCCACCAGGGGGCGGAGGTGAGCAAGGAGCAGTCTCTCCAGGGTCTTCATCATGTGGGACGTCAAGGCCACTGGTCTGTAGCTGTTCAGGTCTTTGGGGTGGGAAGTCTTTGGTACAAGTACCACACAAGATGTTTTCCACAGCTGTGGTACCCTCCCCAGCTTCAGGCTCAGGTTGAAGATGTGCTCCACAATCACACACAGCTGGTCTGCACAGGACTTGAGGAGCTTGGCGCTGATGCCGTCCGGTCCCGACGCCTTCCTCGTCTTGATCTTCCTCAGCTCCATCCTCACCTGGGTCTTAGTCAGGGTCAGGTTGGGGGGCTGTGTGTTGGGAGTGGGGGGTGTTGGTGGAGTGGGGAGTGGGCAGCAGGACTTGATGTCTTTAGAGGCAGCAGTGGTTGTTGTACAGTCAGGGGGGAGGGCGGTTGGTCAAACCTATTGAAAAACAGATTCAGATTGTTCGCCCACTCCCTGCCCCCCGTGGCCTGGTGGGAGGTATTCTGGAGCCCAGAGATGGTTTTAAGGTTTCTCCAGACCCCGCTGATGTCGCTCTGTTGCAGCTTGTCCTCCATCTTCTTCCTGAAGCTGTCCTTGCCTTCTCTGATCTTTCTCCTCAGCTCCCCCTGTACGGACTTCAGCATCTCCCTGTTCCCCGACCTGAAGATCCTCTTCTTCTCTCTCAGAAGTGTTTTTATCTCAGGGTTGATCCAGGGTTTGTTGTTTGAGCAACACCGTATGGTCTTGGTGGGAACGGTGTTGTCCACACAGAAGCTGATGTAGTCCGTGATGGTGTGAGTGAGGCCATCGATGTCCTCACCATGTGGCTCGCAGAGCTGCTCCCAGGCGGTGGTTTCAAAACAGCCCTTTAGAGTGTCCATTGCCTCCTTAGACCATAACTTCACTGTGCGCATAGCCGGAGGTTGTCTGTGCACTAGGGGTTTGTACACCGGCCGGAGATGAACCAAGTTGTGATCCGATCTCCCGAGTGGGGGGAGTTGTAATGAGGTGTACGCCTCCTTAGTGTTTGCGTAGAATAAGTCCAGTGTTTTATTGTCTCTAGTGTGGCATGTGACATACTGGGTAAACGTGGGTAGAATGGGAGACAGTCAAACATGGTTGAAATCACCTGAGATGAGGAGAAGAGCATCTGGGTGTTCTGTCTGCAGCCTGCCGGTTACTGAATGGATGACGTCACGTGCTGTCCCAGCGTTCGCCGTCGGATTTGCATAAACAACAATGCAGATCACGTGTGAGTATTCCCTCGGGAGATATGTAGGCCGCATGCTAACAGCTAGCAACTCAATGTCTTTGCTGCAGTGTCGTTTGACAGTGATATGTCCCGGTCTGCACCAGTTGTTGTTAACATACATTATCACTCCACCGCCCCTTGCTTTGCCACTGTCTGGTGTTCGGTCTGCCCGTATCGCGTGGAAACCCTCCAGCTCAATGTTAGCATCTGCTGCTAGTTCAGATAGCCATGTCTCGGTAAACAAAAGGAGAGAGCATTCCCGGTATATGCTATCGTAGCGGGAGATAGCCGCTAGCTCATCTACCTTTCCTGGCGGAGATGCCATCAGGGCCTGCCGCCTTCTGCTGATGGAGTCTCTCCAGCTGTTTCTTAACCTGGTCTGTAGTCACCGTGATGTGAGGAAGGGTCCTGGTGTCCCCCGAGGAGGAGGAGGAGGGGAGAGATGGAGCGAAGTGCTGCACAGGAGGGTGGGTGGGGAGGGGTGTGTGGGGGTCTGGCTGTGTTGTTGGGGTGACAGACTGTGAGTTGAACCTATTAAAAAACAGATTCACTTCATCAGCTCTCTCCTGGCTCCCAGGTGTCTGCCTGACTCTCCCCTTGCACCCAGTTATTTGTTTCATTCCCTTCCACACATCTTTAGTGTTGTTTTGCCTGAGTTTATCCTCCAACTTCCTCCTACAATTGTCCTTGCACCTCCTCAGCATCTCTCTCAGCTCATGCTGCACTCCCCTCAGCTTCTCCTTGTCTGTGGACCTAAAAACTCTTCTTTTTGTTCAGAAGTGCTTTCAGGTCACTGGTGACCCATGGTCTGTTGTTGGAGAAGCAGTGTACAGTCTGAGATGGTATGGTCATGTCTTCACAGAATCTAATGTATTCTGTGATGCAGTCAGTCATATTGTCTATGTCCACCCCATGTGGTTCACAGAGTACGCTCCAGTCTGTCATCTTAAAGCAGTCCTGTAGTGTATCAGCAGCCTCCTGTGTCCACCTCCTCACAGTCCGTGTATAAAGCCTCATTTCCACTAGCACGGCTTAGCATGCCATGGTACAGCTCAGCACGCTTCGTAAGTCTTTCCACTAGCCCCAACACGGTTGGCCTCGCTCAAGGGCAGGGTCCAGTCGTGCTGAGTCGTGCCGTGTTGTGACGTTAAAAGACTGGTCGCCGCTGATTGGTAAGGTCTTAACGTCACGAAAGCGACCGTCTTCACCGTCTTCTGATACACGACCGCCATATGCAATATTTCACGGACTAACTCGGTCACAGAGTAAATACGATATTAATACAGACAGCGTTGTAGGTTTTGCGGAACTCTACACCGTGGTCCAACGAAGAGGTGCGGAGTTTTCTCTGGCTGGTGGCAGATCCACAGTGAGGAGTGACCCGGACCCATATACAGATGGCTGGCTATGGGCAAGCTGAAGACGATCGTGAGAGAACCATTGATGGTGGGTGCTTTGTAATAATGTGCATCTGTTTGCTTATTTATCCTGTTGGTGGTAAGCTCACTTTTTTTGAGCCATACAGCGCCGTTTTGTGCTGGCTAACTCGTTTTAGCTACACATGCCAGGGGTTAGCCTCCCTGTTTATATTGTGATACTGGTGAAATGGACCACACGAGCCAAAATCGCGTCATATTAGAATTGCTTTTTCAAACCAGTGATTTATAAAGTCATTCATATAATTTTCTAAAGCGTCAGAATAGACACACACACCTATTCTGTGGATCCTGCAGTGCTTGTCAGCGCCATTTTGTGCTGGCTAACTCGTTTTAGCTAATGTTTGTTTTTGCTAGTAGCTAGCTAGTACCAACTGCTGATTTGCACTTGTTTTCTCCTAAATATTCGCTTGTGAGAGCAAAACGATGAAATATGTTAATCCTGGTTAAAGTCCTGGTTTTTGTTTTGTATTGCACTTTTGTGCTGTGCATTAAATTGTGTGCAATTTAATGTGTTTCCACATGCCAGGGGTTAGCCTCCCTGTTTATACTGTGATACTGGTGAAATGGACCACACGAGCCGAAATCGCGTCATATTAAAATTGCTTTTTCAAACCAGTGATTTATAAAGTCATTCATATAATTTTCTAAAGCGTCAGAATAGACACACACACCTATTCTGTGGATCCCGCAGTGCTTGTCAGCGCCGTTTCGTGCTGGCTAACTCGTTTTAGCTAACGTTTGTTTTTGCTAGTAGCTAGCAAGTACCAACTGCTGAATCGCGCTTGTTTTCTCCTAAATATTCGCTTGTGAGAGCAAAACGATGAAATATGCTAATCCTGGTTAAAGTCCTGGTTTTTGTTTTGTATTGCACTTTTGTGCTGCACATTAAATTGTGTGCAATTTAATGTGTTTCCACATGCCAGGGGTTAGCTTCCTTGTTTATATTGTGATACTGGTGAAATGGACCATACCAGCCGAAATCTCGTCATATTAAAATTGCTTTTTCAAACCAGTGATTTATAAAGTCATTCATATAATTTTCTAAAGCGTCAGAATAGACACACACACCTATTCTGTGGATCCTGCAGTGCTTGTCAGGGAAAAAAAGCATGTCACATCCTACTGTGGGGCACATATGTTGGTTTCATATGCCCCACGGATATATATTACTGTATGTTTATTGTGTGCTTCATGTCTCAGGGGAACAAAGGGACTGAGCCTCCTAGAGGTAACAGGAGGGTGTGAGATTTGGCCTTTTGTTTCAAGGAGATGGCCTTGAGAGATTTCCTGACCACCGGAGACTAGGGGGTGGATGGTGTTAAGATCGGGGGAAGTTACATTGTGACTGGGATTAAGTACCATGTGACTGTATGTTTGATTAAACACCATGTGATTGTAGGTTTGATGTCCTGGGTATAAAAGGACAGATGTGAGAAGATTCATCCTCTTTTTCTGCTTTGGAATGTTGGAGTATGTGATTGTGAATAAAGCTGAACCTGAGGAATAAACTCAGTCTCGTCCTTCAACACATCTCCACACTACCACTGAATTTCACAGGTGTATTTCCTGAATACAGTTACATCTCCAAAAATTAGGATGTCATGAAAAACTTCAATATTTTTTGTCACTCATTTCAGAAAGTGAAATCCGTATATTATATAGATTCATTACACAGAGTGATATATTTCAAGCGTTTATTTTAATTTTGGTGATTATGGCTTACAGCCCCTGAAAACCCCAAATTCAATTTGGCAAAAAATTAGAATATTACATAAAATTAACTTTAAAAAATAGTTTTTAAATTGGCCGCTGAGGTGTTGGTTAATATGGGCTGTAGCCGTAATCATCAATATTAAAATAAACACTTGCAATATATCACTGTCCCTGTAATGAATCTATATATGGGTTTCACTTTCTGAAATGAGTGAAAAAAATATTGAATTTTTTCATGATATTCTAATTTTTGAGATGTGCCTGTATAAGTGTTGAACTTGCTTGAAACTAACCATCATCCATTTCTGTCATTCATCTAGGCAGGAGGAAATCAGCCAGCCCACAGCGGAACTCGCCACTGTGGAAAGTACTGAAATCCTTTGCTTTTATAGATAGATAGATAGATAGATAGTTTATTTCAAACACAAAAATTATAACAAAAACAAGCAAATGGCAAATGCAATAAAGTAACCGTATACACTGTTCGAAAGGGAGAAGGAAGAAGTGAACACTTATTAATTCCATCTCCTCTTTTCCATAGATACACCCATGTGAATTTTATACAAATTACCACCTTTAAGACCCCAAGTAAACAATTTACTGTATTTTTTACAAATCAACATTAACACCCATCCATTCTAACATACAATGAAGTCCATACATCAAAACCAGCCTCAAACAACACAGATATCCACAGTGCTGTCCCACCCACCATTCCATTGTGTCCCATAATGTCCCAGAGTGAACATAGTGAATCATACATATAAATACTATCCTTCTAACATATATCCTTTCAGCAAATGGTGCTTATACCTCTTTTTGAATTGATTTCTGTTTGTACATAGTTTCAGTTCCGGCTCCAGATTGTTCCACAAATCCACCCCACAGACAGATATGCACATACTTTTCTTGGTTGTACGTATCTTGGGTTTTGTAAAGTTTAAGTCTCCTCTCAAATTATGATCATTTTCTCTTTTTTTAAATATCATTTGTATATTAGTTGGCAGTTGATTATTAATTGCCCTGTACATTACTTGTGCTGTCTTAAATTTAACTAAATCGATGAACTTTATGACATGTGACTTTAAGAACAACGAATTGGTATGGTCTCTATATCCTGCATTGCTTATTATCCTTATCGCTCTTTTTTGTAATGTGCATATTGACTGTAGGTTGGTCTTGTAGGTGTTTCCCCAGACTTCTACACAGTAGTTAAGATAAGGTAAAAACAGTGAATTGTACAATAAGACCAATGATTTATAGTCCAAGATGTGTCTTGTCTTCCCCAGTATGCCTATACATTTTGCTAATTTGGCCCGGATGTGACTGATGTGAGGTTTCCAGCAGATTTTATTGTCTAGCGTCACCCCCAGAAACTTATTTTCCTGTACTGTTTCTATTCTGGTATCATCTATCGTTACCATTATTTCATGCTTTATTTTATAATTTCCAAACACCATAATCTTTGTTTTTTTTTAGATTTAGAGATAATTTATTTTTGTTGAACCACTGCGTTAATTTTTCCATTTCAGTTGTGACCACCTCTAAAACCTGCTGCAAATTCTCACCAGTGCAAAGGATATTTGTGTCATCCGCAAACAAAATAAATTTCAGAATTTTTGATACTTGGCATATGTCATTTATATACAAAATAAAGAGTTTGGGTCCCAAAACTGACCCCTGGGGCACACCACAAGTGATGTCCATGAAGGGTGATTTGTGCTCTCCAATTTGTACAAATTGTTGTCTGTTACTTAAATAACTTTCCACCCAACTCAGTCCTACCCCTCTTATCCCATACCTTTCCAGTTTCCTTAGTAGTATTCTGTGGTCAATGGTGTCAAAAGCTTTCTTTAAATCTATAAATACTCCTACAGCAACCTTTTTTTTAATCTATACAACTAGTAATTTCTTCTATAAGTTCGATCAGTGCCAAAGATGTAGATTTATCTGCTCTAAAACCATACTGGCTATCTGTAAGGAGGTTGTGTTTTTCAGTGAAATCATCCAGTCTCTTAGTGAAGATTTTTTCAAGTATTTTGGAGAATTGTGAGAGTAAAGAGACTGGCCTGTAATTTGTGAAGCGATGATTGTCTCCTGTTTTGTATAGAGGTATTACTTTTGCTATTTTCATTTTGTCTGGAAATGTACCAGTTTGAAATGACAGGTTACAGATGTGGGTAAGTGGCTTAACAATTCCCTCAATTACTTTTTTCACTATTGTCATGTCAATTTCATTCCAGTCCGTTGATTTTTTGTTCTTAAATTTACTCACAGTCTCGATAATTTCCTTTTCAGTAACTGCACCCAAAAAGATTGTGTTTGGATTTCTATCTTCTATTTCATTCACAGAACCACTGTGGTTTGTTTCTGGTGCCACTATTGATTTTGCTAATTCAGGACCAACGTTTATAAAAAATTTATTGAAACCACTGACCACATCTTCAATATTATTTATCAAACTGCCATTTTCGATAAAATATTCTGGATAATTTGCATTCTTAGGACGATTACTAATAATCCCATTGAGTACTTGCCATATTCCTCTTATGTTATTTTTGTTATCCTCTAGTATTCTTTATAGGTAAAGTGTCAAAACCAGTGTAGTGTAGTTTATAGTCTATCATCAATAAACTCATGCAGTAATAGGACACATTACAAATATTCGAGACCCATTGTAGTGCTTCCTTTTATATTTTAGCAATGCTAGTACAAAACACCGCCCACACATGAAGGCAGGGCAAGAAAAGACACTTTTACAGACAAGACAATCTTTTATTGATAAAAACTTCATATTTTGACTGAGCGACTCCACACTTGGTGATGCACAACTTCAGTTAAAGTACTAGATTCCATTCAAGTGAATGTATTAATTCATTCTGATTGCTGAGGCCACAGTAAAAAGAGATGATTTTAAATGTAACCCAGCCCTTGTAAAATCTACCGAAGCGCAGCTACATGAAAACTGTGGTTAAATACAACAACGAAGTACTTTATTGTCACATTCAAATTGTAATCCCTCCTGTTTTGTTTTTCTTTTGAATTCTTGGATGAAATATGGGTGGGCAATATAAGCTACAGCTTCAGCCATCACCCATTTCAGATAACCTATGTTGAACTGTATAATCAGAGGAGTTATTGTTTAATTTGACCTTGTTAGATTTTTTCCCCCTTTGTTATATTATTCTATTTTCTTTTAATCTTTACTTTTAATCAATCCGAAATAAAGATTCATTCATTAATTCACATTCCACCACTGGCTTTTAGCAACAAGTGTATTTTCCAAATAAGTTTTAAACTTGCTTTAAATTAACCACCACCCATTTGTCTTTTGTCTAGGCAAGTGGGAAACTGTCACCCCAACTGGACCTTGCCTCACTATTTACAGAGATGCAGGCTGAAGATCTGTTGAACCAGGACCAGGACCAGTATGATGGGCCGATCCAGTTGCTTCTCAGTGAGGCAGCGTGTGACCATTCCAGTTTTTTTTTTTTTTTACAGTTTGAATTTTGCACATTCTGAATAATCTGGAATTTGCTGCTGACTGTAATAAACAATTTAGTGACTTATGTGTTTGCATCATGATTTTCTATTTTGTCTGTTAAGACACCGGTGGGAAAAGAGTCAACTGTACAAAGAATTAATCGGTGACCTTGAAAATAATGGCTCATTTTTAAGAAAAAAGTAACCAAAACAATTATTTTATTAACTGAAGACTATATTGTTAGAAGACTGTACAGAAGACCCTGCATACTTTAGTGACAGTACCAGTATATGGAGGAATTCTGGGTCATATTAGCATCTGCTCTTCATCATATTGGGTTTGGGCGGGGGTGTCTAATCATGTGCCATGGAGGGCCAAGACCCTGCAGGCTTTACCTCCAACCAGTGTCTTCAACAGCAGATTCCACTGAACTTCTTCCACTGACTAATCAGTGAGATCACCTGCTGAAGAGACTGGGTAGAAGAGAGAACCTGCAGGGTCTTGGACCCCCCATGACACATGATTGGGAGCCCCCGGATTAGGTTTAATGGGATTTAACATTTTAACACAAACTGCTTTATGGTTCATAATTCTGTTGACAGACTTACACCAAATCAAAAGTGATTTCTCAAACTGCTGGATTATTCCTAGCTTTTCCAATCTTTCAGTATTTAATTTATGCCACATGGTGGTAACCTTCACATATAAAAAAAGAGACATCTGCAAAAACTTCAGAGGTTTATTGTCAGTGAAATTCCCAGTGCAATATGACATGAATGCATATCTAGTACATTGTTGATGCAGAGAATATACTGTATATTTCTACAGTACATGTATCTAGTAAATCAAGTATTTTCCATGTAACCTTGTGACTGCATTATTTTAATTGCTTTTAATCCTAGATCAAGTTTGTTTTGGCCTAAAATGCATGATAACTGTCAAATATATCTTATTATACCTAACTCAGTAAAGTTTACTTTTTGAATATAATTTTTGTGGCTAATATAGTTATTAACATGGCGATCAAGTTGTGTCAGCTGATCATTTTTTTTCTATAACACCACCTCAGACTCGGTTCTGCAGAAGCAGGTACGTCCATGATGTCTCAACAGTCTCTCCATGATTTTCACGCAGATCAGAGCAATTTGTTGCACAGGAAATAAACGTTTCTACAGACATTCTTAAGCTCTATAACCACTGATCGTTTGTGAAGCTGTGCTGACATCAGTGACAGGCTGATGAAATCCGTGACAGGCTGTGCTGAACGCCCAGAGCGAATGAAGCAGTAATTTCCCCACAACAGAGCCATCTGAAACACACACAGCGTACATATTTTAGTACCTAACAGCGATAACTTGCAGACATTAAAGTGTAATACGACGTACTTATAGCAAACTAGCATTAGCAACATTAGCTTACCGTCATATATGACCTAGTTTGTATCCTCACGCCTTTGGCTCTCCCAGAAGCTGCAGAACTATTTCCAGAGTGTTTCATCTCGCTGCCTGTACCCTTGTCTGGCGGTCCTTTTTGGCGTTTACGGTGAAAAAAGCCACAGACCGAGGAGTGGCCTTGTACAGCTGTATGTGTTATGTTTTTCTTGGGTCACGTGTTCTACGTCACGGGAGTGTGGCGCCGCCTCGCTGTTATAGAATCCCCACCCACCCCAGCTTAACACGGTTGTAATGGAGACAAAAGCGGGCCGAACCGTACTGAAGTGAATCGAGGCGTGCCGAGGTGTGCTAGGCTAGTGGAAATGTGCCTTAAGCAGGCTGCCTTTGCACAAGGGGAACATACTTGGGTGTTAACATGTCCATGCAGTGACCCGATTTGCCAATGGGGGGGGGGGGGGAGAGCTGTTTCACTATATGCATCTCTGACATTGGCATACAGTAAATCCAGTGTTTTGTTTTCTCTGGTGGGACAGTCAACAAACTGGTGAAAGTTTGGTAATGTTTTTCCCAGTGAAACATGACTAAAATCACCCGTGATGGCCATAAATGCATCTGGGTGCTTCTCCAGTAATGTGGCCACAGTGGAGCTGATGACGTCACAGGACACCGCTGCGTCAGCTGACGGAGGGACGTAGACAATAACAATTTAGGCACACTTCATTTCTCGCGGCATATAATAAGGTCACATACTCACAGCCAGCAGTTCAATGTCCGGGCTGCAGCACTTTTCCGTCACATAAATGTGTCCAGGATTACACCACCTTTCATTGACAAGAAGTGCCAATCCTCCTCCCCTCTTTTCCTGCTGCTTATCACGTCTCTGTCCCCCTGTATAGTCTTGAAGCCAGGTATTGCTACGTTTACATCCGGGATCTGTGAGTGTAACCATGTCTCTGTAAAACACATGATACTACACTCACGATACTCCTTTTGTGTCCTGACCAGCGCTGTGAGCTCATCTGTTTTATTTCCAAGCGATCGCACGTTCCCCGTGATGACCATCGGTACAGCTGGCTTATGCTTCCTCCTCCTTCTCCTCACCTTAGCTCCAGCCCTTCGCCCGCGGCGTCTCCTCTTTAGCTCATCCGGGATGAGGGGCTTCGCTCCGGGCAGCAACGCTGGCCTCCTCAGCGCAATCAGCTGTTCGCGTGTATAAACAATGCATCTGCCCCCACCTCTGTTGATCTCCATTGCCCGAGGAAGAGAAAAAACTAGACAAAGACCGGGCTAAAATAGAAAAAAAAGTTGGTCCAGTCTTAATCTGAGTCTTCCTGCCGAGCCCTGGTTAATAAGAGACACACTATACACAGGAATAAGCAGATAAAAACACAAAGACACGAGAGAGTTGCTGCTGGTGCGGCCGCCCTGCTTCTGGCGCCGTTAAAAAAAAAAAAAGAATATGGTTATGAAACAGAGATGAAGTTCATTCTATGAAGCCTCTTAGATAAAAGTGTCTTCAGCAGCAGAGACCCACTGCACCTCTAGTGGAAACACTATCAGCAATCATCTGGAATTAATAATGGCAGTGGGGTCATGTCTGCCGTCTCTGACTGCCTTGTTACTCTCAAGAAATCTTTTCCTATAGCTCTGACTTGTATCTGACTTATTGTAAATTCACAGACATTTGCTGCTTAATTTTAATCTTTAATTGCTTAAATTTCATCCCCCCCCCCCCCCAACCCAGTCAGCATACCCATGTGGGCCCCACCATATGTTTAACCTGGGCTCTCTCCATGTGGTTTGTCCGCATAGACTTCATGCATGGCGCCAGTTTTACTGAAACCTGGGGGCGGCTGTGGCGCAGGTGTAGTGTGACTGACTACTGATCGGAGGGTCATGGGTTCGATTCCCACTGTCTGCAGTCTGCATGTCGAAGTGTCCTTGAGCAAGACTCTGAACCCCCAGTTGCTCCTGGTGGCCAGGCTAGCGCCTGTGTGTGTATGGCAGCTCTGCCGCCATCATCCTTTTTTTTTTTTTTTTTTTTTTCTTGCCTTCTGATTGTTGCTCTGAGTGTTGCTATCCCTGTGCTGTTGCAATCCTGGAATTTCCCCGTTGTGGGACTAATAAAGGCTTATCTTATCTTATCTTATCAGTGTGTGAATGTGTGCGTGAATGGGTGGATAGCAGGATCTGTAAAGCGCTTTGGTCATCTAGAGATGAGAAAAAGCGCTATATAAGTGAACGCCATTTACTGAGACCTGCTCATCCGCATTAAACCCATGTGGAGCACAGGTGGGTTTAAAGTGGGTCAGTAGATTACCTGCTTACCTGTACCACAGGCAAAGTCCATGTGGAACCCGTGGACAAAGAGAGAGCCCAGGTGGGGCCCACACCAGCATGCTGGCTGGGAAGATGTTTGAAATTCATAAATTAGTAACTTTTCTTGCAAATTGGGGGAGTTATTTTTGTCAAGAATGAGAGTTTTTGTACATTTAAAACTGTGTACTTTAAGTATAACATGTTTTTCTCATAAATCGGGAGTTTTATCTTTGGTCAAAATCACATTCTGTCTCAGGAGTAAACAAGCAAAGCTTCTCAAAGCTTTGCTTTGAGTTCTACATACCTAGTCTGCGTGATTTTATTCTGGAAACTGAAGTCATCGTTTCTCTTCGTCCTCAGACTCAGAATGTGGACTTCCACGTCGGTGCTTTGTTCTCCAGCACTCAGCACAGACCATCAACAGCAGGTCTCCATGGAGCTACATCAGCTATTCATCCATGAGGAGCAGAACAGGAGCCGAACCACAGACACCGACTACATGAAGGCTATATAGGTCCGTCTGTGCTTAGTTTCTCCTGGAAAGACGATGAGCAGCACCGCACCGAAGAGACTCATTCAGGAGTAAAACCGCAGCCTTCTTCATGGAGGGACCAACCAGAGCTAACAGGCTAACATGCTACTGTGTTAAACTCCACTGGAGAATCAGACGGTTTACGGTTTTCTTCGATTACCGCTTTGGATCTCAATAACAGCAACACGGAGTCATCATGTGAATAAGTCATAGAGACAATCTGAATAACCCGGCATCACTTTGATACATGTGGAGGTATTCACCGTGATGAAATCAAATGTTCACCATGTTGACTTCTAGCTTCTTCTGCTTAGTGGGTGGCAGCGATTTAGGCGCATTACCGCCACCTACTATGCTGGAGTGGATCCCGCGGCAGCCAATCATAAAGCAGTTCGCTGTCCAAGGTGCTGAACAACACTGCTAATTGTTGGAGCAGCTGTCCAGGGTGCTGATAGGTATTTGTTAAGGAAAAAGCTTAAGTTAAATTTTTGAGTTTGACTGTTAATGTTGTACTTTTTTAAAACTATATTTACATAAACTCACCTTGATAGTTTTAGCTGATAATTTATTGCAAGACTTAGATAGATAGATAGATAGATAGATAGATAGATAGATAGATAGATAGATAGATATATACTTTATTTCGAACAAAAAAAAGTATAACAAAAACAAACAAATGACAAATGCAATAAAGTAACAGTATACACTGTTTGAAAGGGAGAAGGAAGAAGTGAACACTTATTAATTCCATCTCCTCTTTTCCATAAATACACCCATGTGAATTATATACAAATGACTTAACTTGAACAATGGTGTATTTTTACAAGTTAAATACTTACAAGTCAGTATAAAATTGAAACATACTCATCACACAACCAATTATAGTCAGAATCTGAAAAAGCAATTGTTCAAAAATTACTTTAAAGTGGGAAAGGTAGATTTTGAATAACCTTTAATTATTAACTTATTTTCATTGACAACTAGAAAAGCACTCAGAGTGCATACCTCCGCCAAGGCTCCTTCCTTCCCTCCCTTTGTCCATCCATCTGTCCATACCTCCCTGCTTCCATCCCACCATACAGTGCAAGACAGGGCCTTGGTAGAGATATGCGCTCCTAGATCAGCTCCAAAATCTATTGGGTTTTTCTACAGCCAAAGGACAATCTTTGGTGAAAATTTAATCAAAATCCATCCAGTAGTTTTTGCACAATCCTGCTAAACCACTGCTAGAAGATTGCGCCTTGGTGAAGGTATGCACTCATGGATCACCTCCAAAATGTAATAGTTGTATGTGTAGGCCAAGAGCCACCGCTGGTGAAAATTTCATCCAAATCCATCCAGTAGTTTTGGAGTATTGTTGCTAACACTATGTGAGAAGATAAGAGCCTTGGCAGAGGTATGCATTTTGAGATCATCACCCAAATCTAATCATCTGTTCAGTGTGCCATTACACCCCTTTCCTGAAAATTTGAATGAAAGGTGCTATATATACCTCCATCCTCCCTTGGCAGAGGTAACAAAGTCAAAATTGCTGATGACAAGTAGTTATAAACAAGGACAACAAAACAAGGAAAACAAACTTTTACCAAAGGGGGTATCTGATTAATATGCCCAATGTGTCTTTTTTAAATTACAAAGAAGGCAGAAAGTACTTTGGACATACTATATATCAAGGCCTATCAAGGCCAATGCACAAGACACCAAAAAATTACTTAAGTAGGAGTATAAAGAAAAGAAAGTTACTTTAGTACAAAGCAATAACTTTACTCTCCCCATTAAGTTTTATCCCTGAAAACTAGTAACATTTTTTCTTTTGAATTTATGAAATTTTGTGAAAAAATTTACATTTGTTTTACAATTGTTTTTCTTAAATTCACAACTTTTAAAATGCATTTGCAACATTTTGTGATAACTTTGTGATCTCGTCCATGCATATTTACAACTTTTTACTCAAAATTTGCAACTCCTTTCTTGAAAATATGCAATTTTACAATTTGTGTGGATTTTCTGTAGCTGTGTTAGACAAAGCAAAATATGAATAAAACAAGCTAGAAACATCCATCCATCCATCCATCTTCTACCGCTTTTCCGGAGGTCTGGGTCGCAGAGGCAGCAGTTCAAGCAGAGAAGCCCAGACTTCCCTCTCCCCAGCCGCCTGCTCCAGCTCTTCAGAGGGGATACCAAGGCGTTCCCAGACCAGCTGGGAGACATAGTCTCTCCACCGAGTCCTGGGTCTGCCCCGGGGTCTCCTCCCAGTGGGACGTGCCTGAAACACCTCAAGTGGGAGGCGTCCAGGAGGCATCCTAATCAGATGCCCATACCACCTCAACTGACTCCTTTCAATGTGGAGGAGCAGCGGTTCTACTCTGAGCCTCTCCCGGATGACTGAGCTCCTCACCCTATCTCTGAGGGTGAGTCCAGCAATCCTACGGAGAAAGCTCATTTCAGCCACTTGTATCCGCGATCTCGTTCTTTCGGTCATTACCCAAAGCTCGTGACCATAGGTGAGAGTAGGAACGTAGATTGACTGGTAAATCGACAGCTTTGCCTTAGAACTAAGCTCCCTCTTCACCACAACAGACCGGTACAACGTCCGCATCACTGCAGATGCTGCTCCAATCCGTCTGTCGATCTCTCGCTCCATTTTCCCCTCACTCGTGAACAAGACCCCAAGATACTTAAACTCCTCCACTTGGGGCAGGAGCCTGTCCCCAACCCGGAGAGGACAATCCACCTTTTTCCGGCTGAGGACCATGGACTCGGACTTGGAGGTGCTGATTCTCATCCCAGCCGCTTCACACTCAGCGGCAAACCGTCCCAGCAAGAGCTGTAGGTCATTGCTGGATGAAGCCAACAGGACAACATCATCTGCAAACAACAGAGATGAGACCCTGTGGTCACCAAGCATGACACCCTCCATTCCCTGGCTGCGCCTAGAAATCCTGTCCATAAAAATTATGAACAGGATCGGTGACAAAGGGCAGCCCTGGCGGAGTCCAACTCTCACTGGGAATGACTCCGACCGAGTGTTGGCAATACGAACCAAACTCTCACAACGGTCGTACAGAGACCAAACAGCTCGTAACAACAAGCCCGATACCCCATACTCCCGAAGCACCCCCCACAAAAATCCACGAGGGACGCGGTCAAATGCCTTCTCCAAGTCCACAAAACACATGTAAACTGGTTGGGCAAACTCCCACGAACCCTCAAGAATTCTCGAGAGGGTAAAGAGCTGGTCTGATGTGCCACGGCCAGGACGAAAACCGCATTGCTCCTCCTGAATTCGAGGTTCAACCAATGGCCGGACTCTCCTCTCCAGTACCTTGGCATAGACCTTCCCAGGGAGGCTGAGGAGTGTGATCCCTCTAAAGTTGGAGCACACCCTCCGGTCCCCTTTTTTGAAGAGAGGAACCACCACCCCGGTTTGCTATGCCAAAGGCACTGCCCCCGACCTCCACGCAATGTTGCAGAGGCGTGTCAACCACGACAACCCAACAACATCCAGGGCCTTGAGGTACTCAGGGCGAATCTCGTCCACCCCCGGGGCCCGGCCACCAAGGAGATTTTTAACCACCTTGGCGACCTCAGCCCCTGTGATAGGCGAGTCATCCCCCTCGTCCCCAAACCCTGCTTCCTCTGTGGAAGGCGTATCAGTGGGATTGAGGAGATCCTCGAAGTATTCCTTCCACCGCCCGACGATATCCCCAGTCGAAGTCAACAGTGTCCCATCCGCACCATACACAGTGTGGACGGGGAGCTGCTTTCCCCTCCTGAGCCGCCGAACAGTTTGCCAGAATCTCTTTGAAGCCGACCGAAAGTCTTGTTCCATGGCCTCACCGAACTCCTCCCATACCCAGGTTTTTGCTTCAGCAACCACCCGAGCTGCACTCCGCTTGGCCTGCCGGTACACCTCAGCTGCTTCGGGAGTCCCACAAGCCAACCAAGCTTGATAGGACTCCTTCTTCAGCTTAATGGCCCCCCTCACCACTGGTGTCCACCACAGCTAGAAACGTGTTCCATGTAATATTGTACAAATCATACGTAGCAGCAACAGTAAGGCTGCGTGTCCACCAAACGCATTTTTTTCAGCTCTGGGTGGCTATTTTCCATTCATTGTCTATGTAGTCCAGTGCTTACAGCGCTGAGCGCCCACGGCGCTGAAATGCTCCCGGTGGTGTCTGTTTTTTGTTGCGGCGCTCAGGGCGTTCAGCGTTGAAAAATGTTCAACTTTTCAGAGTGCAGCTGAGCTTGTCAAAGTCAGACCTTTCTAAGCAGCCAATCAGAATTGAGGAAGGGCGGGACATGCTGGAAGAAGACAACTGATATGATTGCGGAGGAGAGGCTGATATTCGCTGTATCAGACAATCCGGAATTGTTTGATCTGACACTAAAAGGCTATCATGATCAAAATTTAAAACTGACTCCTAGTCAATCTAAAATACTCTATGAAATGGGCACCAGCAAGTCACAACTCATGCACAACACGGTGGTACTATCTCAGCCGCTTTCTTGACCTGTTGATGTCATGTATCCACACTCTGATTTTCTTTTCCGTTTCATCAAATTTGTCATCCAGAGCTGTCGCAAATGCCAGAATGTGTTTCCTGTACATTGTTATTTAGAGACTGTTGATACTGCTATTAAAAAAGTCTCGATGGGCAAAGCAGAAATGGTGAGCTGAGAGTGACAAGCTGTTGCTGGGAAGTGGGGCACAGACTTTTTTTTCCCCAGAGCGCAGCGCACAAACGCTGAAAAAAAAAAAAAATGCTCAGGGCATGCCCGTTTCCCACCTTTGCAGCTCATCAGCACACCTGCATGATCAGACACACCTGCTGCTTCCTCATTCTCCAGCGCATAAAAGAGCCAGTTTGTGAATGCTCCCTCGCTGGACCGTTGGGTATTGCTGCCTCAAATAAAGCTTAAGTATTTATCCATGTTACATTGTGCCTGTTTGCTGACAGAGTGTTCCTTCTCCCCTCAGGCTGCTGCCATCACAGTGTGTCTTTCTGGGACAGGGCACGCTCGCCTGCCCTTCACTATCTCACCTGGTCTACACCTGCTCTCCACCATCTCGTCTGGTCTACTCCTCCCGTCAGCCATCTCGTCTGGTTCTCCTCCACCTCACCCGGTCAGCCTACAGTTCCCTTTTCCCAAATTCACGCTGGGTCTCACAGCCATGGCCTCTGCTCAACTTGTAAATTCCCTCAGCTCCAAATTAGTCAGCTCATTTCCTCATCTACCCAAACTAATCTCCTTCTCTTCTCCTCTCTTTTCTCAGGCTGTGTGTGCTTCCAGCGTGCCCTCCATGTGCAATCTCCAAATTATTCTGTGGTGTATTTTGGGTTGGGGTTTTTGTGTAAATAAACTTTGTATGACTGTTACTCGGTGTCTGAGTATTCTTCGAGAGTTGTTTGCCCTGCATTTGAGCCCTTGGTTGATGAATTATGACAATAAATAATTGATTTCAAATGTGGACTGACACATGCTAGAGAGACTATGTCTTCCAGCTGTCCTGGGAATGTCTTGGTATCCTCTCTGAAGAGCTGGAGCAGGTGGCTGGGGAGAGGAAAGTCTTGGCTTCTCTGCTTGAACTGCTGCCTTCGCAACCCGGACCCTCCGGATAAGCGGTAGAAGATGGATGGATGGATGGATGGATGTGG
Source organism: Pholidichthys leucotaenia (assembly GCA_020510985.1). Lineage (NCBI taxonomy): Eukaryota > Metazoa > Chordata > Actinopteri > Cichliformes > Pholidichthyidae > Pholidichthys > Pholidichthys leucotaenia. The sequence continues at coordinate 109,098,901 of CM035841.1, read as the reverse complement.
ACCGACACTCATTTCAAATCAGTGAAGTCAAAAGTTACTCAAAGAGTACAACCAATCAGATGAGTTAGTGTTTTAACAAATTACTCAAGCAAGAGTATAAAGTATTTTGCAAAAATTTTACTCATGAAAATACAATGTTGTGAAAAGTTACTTGAATTAATGTGTTTGAGTAAATGTAACTAGTTACATACTTTACAGGCTCTACAGTCCCACAGAATTAACTTGAGGCAGCAGCCATATTTATAGGATATTTTATATTTACCTGCCCTGTATTAAATAGAGAGGATGTAATGGTTGTGTGCTATGTAGTGATGTTAAAACTGAGGCCTCATGAAACAATAAGCAACTTAGAGGCAATTGCTTCATGAGAGACACAGTGTTATGAAACATCTAATCAAGACTGCCATCTGGTGACTGACTGTCAGAACTGAATTTGAGTGGAAAACCTTTAAAAGGGCAATACTGTATATCACAGGTTGCACTACACTTTTTGTTATGTCATTTTCTCAGACAGGCTTGTAAAAATTCTGTCAATCAGTTATCTATCATTTTAATGGACGTTAATTAGATCACCTTCCATATAATCTGTCAAATGATCGCTTTCAGAATTTGTAGTCAATGCTGCAAAAATTCTGTGGAAGGACAATTTTCAGGGAATGAAACCTCTGATATGTGTGTGTGTGTGTGTGTGTGTGTGTGTGTGTGTGTGTGTGTGCGTGCGTGTGTGTGTGTGTGTGTGTGTGTGTGTGTGTGTGTGTGTGTGGAGAGAGCGAGAGAATGCAGGGCTTGACATTAACATCGGCCATTGTCTGGTGAATTTCAGCAGTGGCCGGTAAGACAGCTACACTTCACAGCCACTTTGGCCATGTGCAGCCTGTGATGGTGTGTTCCGGCACCTTATTGTGAAGAGCAGTGTAGTGACGTGCACTTCCTGTCACGTCACTGCACCACCCTATAAATACCAGAGGGCATCCATATTGTGGCCTCTTTGGACCGGTGCCCTCTGTCAGGTGCCTAACTGTGTTACCGCTGTTCTACATCTTTAATAAAGCTGTGTTCATCCAGTCATCTTGCCTCGTCCTTCACCCAAGATATTTTACCATACATAACATTTGGCGATTGAGGATTAACTCATCAAGGCACGCATTACACAACTTTGCCCCTTTCTCAAGCTCCCGGGCAAGCCGCCGGTGCCTTGGCCAATGTGGTTTTAGGCTTTTCAGACATACATCACCGCACTGGACCTGGGTAAGTTCGACAAGTTAAGAGCATGTGCGCTACTTGTTCACAATCTGGGTATTGAGGGCCAGCGAGTCCTGTGCACACTCGGAGCTTTGGACTCTTTTGACGACGTTGTGGAGCTGCTAGCAAACCATTTTCATACTCCGGATACTGTGACTGTCTGGAGGATTCACTTTTGGCAGCAACATCAGCAAGTGGGTGAGCCTATTCATCAGTTTGTCACTGCCTTAAAGCAGCTACAGTGGGGCAAAAAAGTATTTAGTCAGCCACCAATTGTGCAAGTTCTCCCACTTGAAAGATGAGAGAGGTCTCCAATTTTCATCATAGGTGTACCTCAACTATGAGAGACAAAATGAGAAAAAAAAAATCCAGAAAATCACATTGAAGGATTTTTAATGAATTAATTGGTAAATTCCTCGGTAAAATAAGTATTTGGTCACTTACAAACAAGCAAGATTTCTGGCTCTCACAGACCTGTAACTTCTTCTTTAAGAGGCTCCTCTGTCTTCCACTCATTACCTGTATTAATGGCACCTGTTTGAACTCGTTATCAGTATAAAAGACACCTGTCCACAACCTCAAACAGTCAGACTCCAAACTCCACTATGGCCAAGACCAAAGAGCTGTCAAAGGACACCAGAAACAAAATTGTAGACCTGCACCAGGCTGGGAAGACTGAATCTGCAATAGGTAAGCAGCTTGGTGTGAAGAAATCAACTGTGGGAGCAATTATTAGAAAATGGAAGACATACAAGACCACTGATAATCTCCCTCGATCTGGGGCTCCATGCAAGATCTCACCCCATGGGGTCGAAATGATCACAAGAACGGTGAGCAAAAATCCCAGAACCACATGGGGGGACCTAGTAAATGACCTGCAGAGAGCTGGGACCAAAGTAACAAAGGCTACCATCAGTAACACACTACGCCGCCAGGGACTCAAATCCTGCAGTGCCAGACGTGTCCCCCTGCTTAAGCCAGTACATGTCCAGGCCCGTCTGAAGTTTGCTAGAGAGCATTTGGATGATCCAGAAGAGGATTGGGAGAATGTCATATGGTCAGATGAAACCAAAATAGAACTTTTTGGTAAAAACTCAACTTGTTGTGTTTGGAGGAGAAAGAACACCATACCTACTGTGAAGCATGGGGGTGGAAACATCATGCTTTGGGGCTGTTTTTCTGCAAAGGGACCAGGACGACTGATCCATGTAAAGGAAAGAATGAATGGGGCCATGTATCGTGAGATTTTAAATGAAAACCTCCTTCCATCAGCAAGGGCATTGAAGATGAAATGTGGCTGGGTCTTTCAGCATGACAATGATCCCAAACACACCGCCCGGGCAACGAAGGAGTGGCTTCGTAAGAAGCATTTCAAGGTCCTGGAGTGGCCTAGCCAGTCTCCAGATCTCAACCCCATAGAAAATCTTTGGAGGGAGTTGAAAGTCCGTGTTGCCCAGTGACAGCCCCAAAACATCATTGCTCTAGAGGAGATCTGCATGGAGGAATGGGCCAAAATACCAGCAACAGTGTGTAAAAACCTTGTGAAGGCTTACAGAAAACGTTTGACCTCTGTCATTGCCAACAAAGGGTATATAACAAAGTATTGAGATGAACTTTTGTTATTGACCAAATACTTATTTTACCGAGGAATTTACCAATTAATTCATTAAAAATCCTTCAATGTGATTTTCTGGATTTTTTTTTTCTCATTTTGTCTCTCATAGTTGAGGTATACCTATGATGAAAATTGGAGACCTCTCTCATCTTTTAAGTGGGAGAACTTGCACAATTGGTGGCTGACTAAATACTTTTTTTGCCCCACTGTAGCTAGCAGGTGTCACTTTGGGCCGTTGGAAGATGAACTGGTATGTGATCAGCTTGCGGAACACATGTGTAGCGCTGCCTACTCATGGCGCCCAATGACAACATTAGCCAGAGCTGTTGAGCTAGCTCTTCAGCTGGAGGCTGCAGACAAGCTAGTTTTTGAGCTAAACTGGTGCCAGTCACAGCGGCCGCCAGAGCCTCCTGCTGCTGCAAATGTTGTGGACTCGGATAGCGAGGATAGCTTGGACGACAATACTATGGAAGCCAACGCTTCCAGCCAAAGGTCTGCCCCGGGAAAATTCCTTTGCAAAGGTTGTGGGTCCGCGACACACTACAATAAGGCTAATGTGTGTGTGTATATATATCCCATTTACACAGGGTGTGTGTGAAGTGCCTAGTGCAGTAGTATAGTAACATAGAGATGTTTGTAGATAGTGCATGTTGCATGGCATATGTTGCATGTTGCTTTCTGCTTGCTGCTCTGCTTACAGCTACCGCCACCAGCTAGCCCCCATCGGGGGTGAAAAGAGGAGCAGAGTGCGTAAGTCTCCTCCTGCTGGTACATAGCCTCTCCACCACCAAGACCCCTGCAGTGCCTCCTCGTGGCCACACATGATAACTGGGTACCCTGCGGTCCCAGGCTAAACTGGAGGGGATCTCGGAGCAGCAGGGGGCCCCAGAGACGCGGCGTATAGGCCCACCCTGTGTGGACACGCCCTGGCGCCCATCAACCCCTGCCCCAACTATGGGTAAATAGCCCCACTGCCTTGTGGGTAATCTATTAAGGCAAAGGCTAAGGGAGCAACCCCTGACAGAAAAGCAATGTGCTAGTGGTGCGCAAAAGGCGGGGCTTAAAAGACCAAGGACCCGGAAGCCTCCTGCAGCCATGTTGAGGGACTGGTCGTCATGGGCTTACCCACGCCACTGGATTTACCTCATCATCGTGAAGATAGTGCTATTGGGAAGAGCGCGCCCCCTACGGCACTCTAAATAATTCAAGGCGCAGGTGTCCACCTCTGACCATGGTGGGCCTTACCTTCCTGGACATCTGGTTGAAGTCTGGCGGCGACAGGGTGTGTGGCGACAGGAGCAGGTATGAATGTTACTGGGAGCTCCTAGCTATAACCCTGCACGTCAGCAGCACAGGGCTATTATGGTCGCTAACAGCTGGGGTGGCAGCTGTTTTCGGCAGACCCCTGTGTGATTGAGCAGCCCTATTTAGGACAGCACTGCTCACCCCAACTGGGGAGGGGCCTAGAAAAGGTGGCCTAAAAATTGCCCACCCATCTTTCGCCTGAACAGGTTACCGCGCCTGTTGGGTCATTCCACCTCTGCGGTCGAAATAATAAAAAGAAAACATGCAACCTAAAACTGGCAACATGGAATGTAAGGACACTCCTGGATCGAGGTTCTGATAGACCCCATAGGAGAACAGCTCTGGCTGCTGCTGAACTGAGTCACTACAACATTGATATTGCTGCACTGAGCGAGACCAGGCTCCTAGATGAGGGCTCTTTAACAGAGGAAGGGATGGGCTACACATTCTTCTGGAGGGGTTACCCCTCAGGAGACCAACATCTGCATGGTGTAGGACTGGCCATCAAAAACACCCTTCTACCAAGACTCAGTGAAACACCTGTTGGCATTAGTGAGAGACTGATGACACTCCGTATCCCCCTGGTTAAGAATCGCTTTGCTACACTTCTTAGTGCCTATGCACCGACCCTGCCATCGGAGAGTGAGGCCAAGGATTCCTTCTACCAGTTACTGGACGAAACTCTTCGCCGGATCCCCAAGAATGACAAGATCTTCTTACTTGGAGATTTTAACGCCAGAGTGGGTCAGAACAATCAGATATGGAGTGGAGTGCTTGGCAGACATGGAGTTGGCCAAGTTAATGCAAATGGAGTGAGATTGCTCACTCTCTGCTCTGAGCATAACCTGACCATAACCAACACCATCTTCCAACAAAAGGCAAAATACAAAACATCATGGATGCACCCTCGCTCTAAACACTGGCACCTGATTGATTACATCATTGTGAGGCGCAGTGACATCAGAGATGTCCACATCACCCATGCCATGAGAGGTGCAGAATGCTGGACAGATCACCGGCTGATCGTGGCCAAGGTCCACATGCAAGTGCGCCCCCCCCCTTGCGACTGCAAGGGCCCAAAAGGAGGAAACTTGATTGCTCCCGTCTGGCAAATCTGGATGTAAGAAATGACTTTCGGCGCTCCCTGGTTGAGAAACTAGGGGGGGTGGAGCATTTCCTGAGTCTGCCTGAAAAGACCATGGACCAGAAGTGGGACTTTATCAGCTCGGCTCTTTGTGAGGCAGCAGCCCAAACGATTGGCTATAAGAGAAAGAACCACCAAGACTGGTTTGATGACAACTCTGACACCATCCACGACTTGTTGGAGGACAAGCACAGAGCACATCAGGCAACCTTAAGGAACCCCTCATCCATTATCATCAGGCATCAGTGGCAGAGAGCTCGGCGGGAGGTACAAAGGGCTACTCGGACAATGCAGAACGAGTGGTGGACAAAAAAGGCACATGAAATCCAGGCCTTTGCCGATAAAAATGACTTGCATAATTTTTATAATGCTGTCAAGAAGATTTACGGCCCAACAAATCGATGCATCACTCCCCTGAAAACAGCAGAGGGGCTGAGAATCCTAAAGGATCAGCCTAACATCTTGCTGAGATGGGCTGAACACTTTAGTACCCTGCTTAACCAGGACTCAGATGCAGACCCCACTGTTCTCGACGACTTGCCTACTCTTCTTCCGATGCAAGACCTGGGTCAGCCCCCAACCATCCTGGAGGTTCTATCAGCTACCCGCTCTCTCAAAAACAACAAGTCCCCTGGTAATGACAACATGCCTGCTGAGCTGTTGAAACAAGGAGGCTACTTGTGTACAAAAACCCTGCACAAGTACATCACCAAGGTCTGGGCCGATGATAACATCCCACAACTATGGAGAGACACCACAATTGTCACCATTTATAAAAACAAGGGTGACAAGGCTGTCTGCGGCAACAGCAGGGGTATTTTGCTCCTTGCTGTTGCTTGTAAGGTCCTGGCGAAGGTGATGCTTCACAGGCTGATCAACATCACAGAATCAGTGCTGCCTGAATCGCAATGCGGTTTCAGGAAGGGCAGGAGCTCGGTGGACATGATTTTCACAGCTCAGCAGCTGCAGGAGAAATGTCGGGAGCAACACCAGGACCTTTTCATGGCCTTTGTCGATCTCTCCAAAGCTTTCGACACTGTCCATAGAGAACTCCTATGGGAAGTTCTTCTTAAGTTTGGCTGCCCCAGTAAGTTTGTCAATATCCTCCGCCAATTTCATGATGGTATGACTGCTCGGGTGACTATAGGAGGACAGGAATCTCCTTCCTTCCCTGTTTGTACAGGGGTTAGGCAGGGGTGTGTATTAGCACTAGTACTTTTTAACATCTTCCTGCTCTGTGTCACCCAACTTCTCCACAAGGAGACTGAGGACAGCAGCGGTGTAACAGTGGACTTCCGTCTAGATGGCAACCTTTTTAATATAAGGAGGCTCCAGGCAACCACCAAACTGCAAAGGGTGAGAGTCATTGAGCTACAGTATGCAGATGACTGTGCTCTGGTATCTCATAGCCCACAAGATCTCCAGTCTGTTCTTACTGCTGTGGTGAGAGCATACAGCAGGATGGGACTGACGGTGAACACCATCAAAACAGAGGTCGTCTGCCAATGGAGCACCAATATCCCATCTACTCCACCTACCTTCACTGTTGCTGGTGAACAGCTGTCTGTTGTTCCATCTTTCAAGTACCTGGGGAGCATCCTCTCTGTAGACAACACCATTGACAGTGAGGTCCAGAACAGGATCAGGCAGGCATCAGCTTCTTTTGGGAGACTCCGGCGTCGGGTCTTCCAGAACAAGAACCTCCATCTCCAAACGAAGATCTCTGTTTACCAGGCAGTCTGTGTCACTACTCTCCTCTACAGCTGTGAATCCTGGGTGACTTACAGCTGCCACATTAGGGATCTAGAGCGGTTCCATATACGCTGCCTTCAGCGCATCCTGGGAATCACCTGGCGTGACCATGTGCCTCATTCTGAGATACTCTTTAAGACCAGCTGTAGGAGTATTGAGGCAACAATCACCCAGCACCAGCTACGCTGGCTGGGACATGTGGTGAGGATGCCCCCAAACCGGCTGCCTTGCAGGGTGTTATATGGCCAGCTACACCATGGTCGACGCTCTGCTGGAGGGCAGAAGAAGCGCTACAAGGACCAGCTAAAGATGGCCTTAAAGAAGTGCAGGATCAGACCAGAGGCTCTGGAGGAGGCTGCTGCTGACCGGAACACCTGGCGACAGCAGTGCCTTGTGGGGACCCGTATGATGGAGGAGGACAGAACAGCCAGGAGACAGGAGAGAAGACTGAGGAGGAATGCACCTGCAGCCCCTGCTGCCACTACTACAACTTTTACATGCCCTACCTGCAACAGGACATGTGGGTCCAGGATAGGACTACACAGCCATCAAAGGACTCACCGATAGAAGTGGACGTCATCATTGGACTCGATGGACGACCGCAAGCAAGCAAGCAAAGCAAGCAATAAGGCTAAGGACTGCCTGGCTAGGGGAAAACGTTGTAGCAGATGTGGACGCTTGAACCATTATGCTAGAGTGTGCCATGTATTTGAGCCGGAGAGCTCACGGAAGAAATCACTCCGCCCACCCCCAACAACCATCCATACGGTGTCCCCCAGTACCAACAGGTACACGTTTTGCACAGTGGAACTGGACGACGTGGAGGTGCCGCTGCTTCTTAACATGGGGATGGAGGGGTCATTGCTGAATTGGGCCACAGTGAGGAAGTTTTTCTCCCACTGCAGGATTAGAGGTAACCCAGCACTGCTATATGGTTATGGAGGTGGCAGGCTGTGCACAGTTGGGACTTTGAAGTTAACGGTTCGGTACAAGTTTGCAACGATGGTTGACTTCATGTTCCATGTGACAGCCTGAGGCGATAACATCATGGACTGTGACTTGTTCTACGGACTGGGTTTCACCATTAAAGACGATGCTGGGGAGGATTGGTCGGGTTGTGCCCAGTGGAACCCTCCGGTTCCAGTGGTCGATGAGGACGTTGTGTGGGACAAAGAGCTAACGGACACCACGGTGGTCAAGCAGGACTAGCCTCACTCAGGTTCAGCGCAAGAGGATCTCTGTGCCGGCACTCGGGAAACAGCAGAGGGGGTTACCGAGTATGGCAGTGAGGCGCCTGCGCTGGCAAGTGACACCAATGTGCTACCCCCAGATGCCTCCGGAGCTTGGCCACAGGGGGATAGATCATCTGCAGCTATGATGGTGAACACGACAGTTTTAAAAGAAGTTGGGGCCAGACCGACAAGCATGGAGGAACCGTGTGCTCAGCAGCACCATTTCAGGCCAAGCTGGGCCCCACTGAGGGTTTTGGACTTGTTTCAGGTTTGGGGTGAAGAACATCCACGGTGAAGATGGGCCAGACAACAGCCAGCTAAACATCACGGGTGTCTGCGCATAGTGGCTAAGCTGGGTGCAGCATACTTCAGGTTGTCTGATGACTCGGCGAGGCACACCAATCAGCTTTGGCGTGTCTGGGAAGAGGCCTCAGGTGACGGGGCTGGACGAGAGCAGATGTCAGTGGTGGAGAAGCGAGTCTCTTTCATCCAGAAGATCAGCCATCGTCCCGGGGGTCTGCTGCTTTCAGGGGCGCACTTACTGAGGGGCTGCCCTCGGCCCCCATGCCGGTTCTACTCCTCCTGCCCAAGGAACAGTGCTGTAAATAATTGTGTGTTTATAGTTGTTGCGTGTTAATGTACACTACCGTTCAAAAGTTTGGGGTCACTTAGAAATTTCCTTATTTTTGAAAGAAAAGCACTGTTTTTTTCAATCAAGATAACTTTAAACTAATCAGAAATACACTCTAATATCTAATATACATTGCTAATGTGGTAAATGACTATTCTAGCTGCAAATGTCTGGTTTTTGGTGCAATATCTACATAGGTGTATAGCGGCCCATTTCCAGCAACTATCACTCCAGTGTTCTAATGGTACAATGTGTTTGCTCATTGCGTCAGAAGGCTAATGGATGATTAGAAAACCCTTGTGCAATCATGTTAGCACAGCTGAAAACAGTTTAGCTGGTTAGAGAAGCTATAAAACTGACCTTCCTTTGAGCAGGTTGAGTATCTGGAAAAAATTATTATTTCAAATACAAATCATTATTTCTAACCTTGTCAATGTCTTGACTATATTTTCTATTCATTTTACAACTCATGGTGGTAAATAAGTGTGACTTTTCATGGAAAACACAAAATAATTGTCTGGGTGACCCCAAACTTTTGAACGGTAGTGTATGTATGTTGTAAAATGGGATTGTGTTGTGTATTTTGTTTAGTTTAGGAGCACAGCGTGTAAATTTAGTTTATGAACAAACTCTTTTAGTTTGTTGGGCTACAGAATAATCCACCCCACTGTGCGGGCTGCGTGGTAGTCCACCTGTCAGCCCTATTTTAGGTTATGCTGTGTGACTGTGTTAGGCCATTTTAGTACATTGGTCTTCGTTATGTTAGTGCGTGATTCGGGTCCCAAATTGGGGAGGGTCTTAATTGTGTTTGTGGTTTGGGACTTTTCTAAAGGGGGGGAGAGAATGTGATGTTGTGTTCCGGCACCTTATTTTGAAGTGTGGTGTAGTGACGTGCACTTCCTGTCATGTCACTGCACTGCCCTAATACCAGAGGGCATCCATATAGCCTCTTTGGACCAGTGCCCCCTGCCAGGTGCCTACTGTGCTACCGCTGTTCTACATCTTTAATAAAGCTGTGTTTGTCCAGTCATCTTGCCTCATCCTTCACCCAAGGTATTTTACCATACATAACTCAGCCATGAAAGGGTGTCCCAATCCATAGTGGTAGGAGTAGTGATGTTACACTTGACACCGCCCACTCAAAATGATTCACGTGTGGAGAAAGGAATAAGTGAGGCAACGAGCTGAATGACACAAGGCTTTATTCTTTCTCCAACAACATAACAGCAAACAATGAAACAGTGAAACAGCGCTACAGTGCTAACGGGTCTCCGTGCATTCCTCTTTTATATCTTTATTCCCATGCATGGAGACCTGGAGCTTCCGACCATCATGCATTGTTGTTTAACAAAGGAATGTGTGGCACATTAACATAACATACACTGGCGCCTCTTTCACACCTTTTTTCTTTGAGCGGCCACAGCAGCTCTTACTCTTCCCGGGGGGTGCATAGCCCTAGCAGCTCCACCTGATACTCCCCGGTGACACCTCCTCATTCGGTCCATTGTCCTCCTGTTTCCCCCTGCCTTTCTGGGTGGAGAAAACCCCCACACCGTGCCCCCACACAGCCCCTCCCCCCCGAACACCCAGAAGGGGCTGTAACCCCCCCCCCCCTTCCTTTGGGCTCGAACCGGCACCCATAGCGGCTGTAGCAGGGGTTGCTGATCCAGTAGAACCGTCCTGCTGGTGAGGTGTACTGGAAGGCACATCAGTCTGTGGAGGAAAAGGGAGAGGGGGGAAACACATCAGCTTCGTGAGCGCAGGTCCCTGCCGAGGGATTGCCAACTAGCGGGCATCCGTGCCGGGGTCTGGTGCGCTTCATGCCTGCCAAAAACAAAACCGGCCTTCTGCAAGCTTCTTGGGATGAATGTGCAAGGAAAACAATGGAGGGCCAGGCCAGGTCGCTCTCAGCCTGGAGATCAGCTGCACCCGCGGTGGGCCCTGGCTGGGCCAATGTAGCACCCATGGTGGGCCCCAGCTGGGCCAATGCTGCACCCACGGAGAACCAGCAGACCCGTGCGAGCACTGGACCCAGGAGGTGGTCTATCAAAAGGACTCCAGGCGAGGACGAGGAAGGAGGGTGCATGACGACCTCGACGGGGGGAGCTGGACTCATGACGTCATCGGACAGTGAGACCGGATCCACGGATACCCCTGGCGATGGTAGATCTTCTCTGATGACCCTAGGAGAAGGCTCAGGAATGACAGGGAAAGAAACGTGGTTAGGGTCGCTGGCAGCGGTGGAGCCTGGTGAGGTGAGCTCAGGTGCAGCTGAGGGCTGCACCTGACTCTCCTCAGCAAGAGCTAGACAAGATCTCTCCAATACAGACATGAGAAAAACAAAAGAGATCACTTGCCTGGGCTTGAGCGCCACCACCATCCAGGACTCCATCGATCCTAGTGATGACGCCTTTGGCCCGGCCTCCAGGAGGTCCAGTTCTGGCTCCCATTCTGCTGTGGTGGCCTCCGCAGCAGGCATGATGGTGGTTGCAATCCGACAGCCCCCAAGCCAAGGCTCGCATGCTGATGGTTCATCCAACGAGGAAGCTGGGAGTAGGCTCCGTGTGGGCTCTGGAGTAGGGTCTTCCAGGGCCACCGGCTCCTCCACCATCCGATGGCTCTGTTCTGGGACTGACGGACACTCAGGGAAAGATGGGGGAGACACGGAGAGGATATGGAAAGAGTTAACAGTTGCAGCTGGAGGAGAGAGCCCAGCGGACTGTTTAAACTGAGCTTCTCTTCTGGGAGACAGACAAGGCCTATCATTACAAAATTGAATAGAATGAAAAAGCACTTGCCTGTCATCCCGGATTTTGATGTTGACAGCTGCAGGTGACGGGCAGTCATCCCTCTCCATGTCAGCGGCGATTCTGGCCCCATCCATGGATAGTGGCAGAACCAGCTCAGATGACGTGGAAGTGGGCATTACCAGGGAAGCCCTGGAAGACCTCTTGGCAGCAGGAGGGGATGTCATGGCGACGGGAGTTGCCGCAACAGAGGAGAGAGTGCAGACTGGCGAGACAGCTGGCGAAGGAAACGAGAAAAGAGGTTTTGCTGTAGGAATTGTCAGGCATGATGTCTGAGAAATGGCTGCCGATGAGGAGAAGGGCTTCCGCCGATAGTACGATGAGGGATGATGATGACGCTGATGCCGTGGTGGCAGATGGGAGAGGCGGAGGCATAGGTGGTAACGGAGGCAGGTGGAGAGCGAGTACCCGGGGATGGAAGCGCAGACTGAGACTGACCTCCAGCTGATTCACTACTCCACCCCAACACAGCATCTCGTCCTCACGTGATCTGCAGTTCCGAGCCCCTCTCGTCAGATCCTCGATCACGGAGGTGCGCTCCAGCTCGTTCCGATGCCACTTCTTCCTCCTCCCGACTGGATCGCCTGCCGAATCCATAAAAGCTCCAACAGGCAGGTGAGTGAAAAACAGCCCTGAAAAAAAGAAAATAATGGCTGGGTGTAACAGCTGAGTCTTATTCTGACTGCACCATTCTGTCATGAACCCGTCTCTACGAGGCGAAGAGAGACAGACTCAAGTGCTGAATTACACCCATGACAAATTTATTAAAAAAAAGAACTAAGTTCCCAAAACTGTGCAAACATACTGTACAAAAATGCAAACAAGAACAAACTTACATTTGGCGTCCCTGGGCCAACACAGCCCAACGGACGCAGAAGGAGGTTGAATCACACGAATGAAATGTGATACACGAATGAAACGTGGTAGTACACAGGATACACAAACAAAACGTGGTAGCAGACTTACAGGATTACATGAATGAAACGTGGTAGAGACATTTGATGGTGCAGCAAGAAATGACTCGTATCAGACTAAATACAAACTGATAATGAAATAAGTGCCCACAGGTGTGACTGCACCTGAGCGAGAGGGAAGGAGAGCATCCTAATGTAAATTGGAATCAGGTGATGATAATGAAAGGGGAGTAGTAGGACTGGCAGTCTGACAGGCAATGCCCACACAAAGTGCAGACCCAAACGTGCTGCCTGACAGCTGCTAGTCAGAGAACCAATACAAGAAATAAACACACTCAGAAACAGACTGGAAAAAAAATTGCAAACAAAACAGGACAAGGCACAAACAAGATAAACAATATCAAGGAAAAATGGGAGACAATATGAAAACTCAAAAGGCATAACAATACACAGATAAATATGAAAACAGAGAAAAGCCATGAAACTGAGCCTGGGAGGAAACCTGACTCAGTTCATGACACCATAATTATCCCGTGGAGTGTAAACTGGGCTTCCATGTGCGAAGACTACCCTGCCAGGTCGTGAAGTCAGAGGTCCGGGAGCTTGACTGAACTGCACCCGTGGCGCTGGTGCTCTCCCTCCAGGTAGTCTTTGGGGCGGTGCTTGGCTCGCTGTCCATGGTACGTCTTGTGGTCATCAGTGAGGCTCACTCTCCATGGCTCGTCAGGGTCACCAGTGTGGAGAAAGGAATAGGCGAGGCAACCAGCTGAACGACACAAGGCTTTATTCTTTCTCCAACAACATAACAGCAAACAGTGAAACAGCGTTACAGTGCTAACAGGTCTCCATGCGTTCCCCTTTTATGTCTTTATTCCCATGCATGGAGACCTGGAGCTTCCGACCATCATACACTGTTGTTTAACAAAGGAATGTGTGACACATTAACATAACATACACCGGCGCCACTTTCACACCTTTCTTCTCTGAGTGGCCACAGTGGCTCTTACTCTCCCCAGGGGGTGCATAGCTCTAACAGCCCCATCTGTTGCTTTGGATTGTTTATTCTTGCCATCCAATTTTGTATAGACCTCGGATGGGCAAATGCTCAAAAGAAAAAAGTATTGAGATTTTTTTCCAGTTTTCTACCCAGCTGCAGTTCTGACATTCAGTCAGCAGATGGCACTCTTTATTAAATGTTTCATAACACTGTATCATTCACGAAGCAATTGTCTCAAAGTTCATTGTTTTATAAGGCCTCAGTTTCACCATCACTGATATACACTATGTGTAATATTTAATACATGTAATGTGTTGTTTAATGTTACTAAACCTCAACCTAATTCTAACTTGTGTAATACTGTCCCAGACTTCTACTCAAATAGCGAATGTAATGATGATAACAAATCTCTCAAAAAACCCTCAGTTTGAGTGATGAATCAGATCCCTTTTAAATCCTTCACTATTGACATATGCAACTCCCAGCTCTCTCAAATTTCTCGTCAGATCTCAAATCACGTGATGTGACAACAAGGCCTCGTTCGCTATAGTCACATGACTGTGGCCATGTTGACACAGTGCTCAACACTCTGCTCGCGACACTTCTGTGTTATATTATTTGAATCAGTGTCGAGTGGGTGGTGTTGAGCTTAACATCATGAGTGCTATGTCCATTCTATGATGAGTTCTTCCATCCATCCATCCATCTTCTTCCACTTAATCCTTTTGGGATCGCGGCGGGGGGGGGGGGGCTGGAGCCTATCCCAGCATCTTTGGGCGAGAGGCAGGGTACACCCCTGACAGATCGCCAGTCCATCGCAGGGCCAACACAGAGAGGCAGACAACCATTCACTCTCACAGTCATACCTAAGGACAATTTGGAATCCCCAGTTGATGCCAATTAACCTAACTTGCATGTTTTCGGCATGTGGAAGGAAACTGGAAAAATCCTGGAGTAAACCCACACAGACATGGGGAGAACATGCAAACTCCACACAGATCATTGTTGGTCAGGGGCTGGGATCAAACCCAGGATCCCCCGGCCAAGGGTGAGTTACTGTGTTGCCGCAGTGCTAACCACTCCACCACCGCACTGCCCGTGATGACTTCTTTAAAAAAAATAGGCAGCTCACTTATTTACACTTAAGCCCCTTTTCCACTAGTACCCAGTTGGCCTTACTCTACTCTACTTGGCTCGCTTTGCAGAGTAGAGTAGAGTAGAGTAGAGTAAAGCCGACTAGGTACTACTGGAAAAGGGGCATTAGAGAGAAAGATGAAGGTCCTCTTCATCCCTCTAACAGAAGCCTGAAGGTTTTGTGCCAATAGTGACTGGTATTTGGAACTGATCATAATTCCCTCCACCTTGACAAAGGCCACAGTTCCAGATAAAGAAAACCAACCCCAAAGCATGATGCTGCCACCACCATGCTTCACTGTAGGTACATGTATGGTGTTCTTTTGGTGATGAGCAGTGTTGTGTTTGCACCAAATATACCTTTTGGAATTATGGCCAAAAGGTTCAACATTGGTTTCATCGGACCAAAACACATTTTCCCACATGCGTTTGGGAGATTTCAAATGCATTTCTGCAAAAATGTAGCCGGGCTTGGATGTTTGTCTTCATAAGACAAGGCTTCCGTCTTACCACCCTGGATGAGAGATTGTTGTCACATGTACTAAACAGCCAGCACTTGCCAGAAATTCCTGCAGCTCCTTCAATGTTGCTGTCGGCCTCTGGGCAGCCTTCCTGACTAGTTTTCTTCTCATCTTTTCATCAATTTTGGAGGGACATCCAGTTCTTGGTAATGTCACTGTTGTGCCATATTTTCTCCACTTGATGATGACTGTCTTCACTGTGTTCCATGATATATTTAATGCCTTGGAAATTCTTTTGTACCCTTCTCCTGACTGATACCTTTGAACAATGAGGTCCCTGTGATGCTTTGGAAGCTCTCTGTGGACCATGGCTTGTGCTGTAAGATGTGACTACAAAAATGTCAGGAAAAGCCTACTGGAACAGCTGAACTTTATTTGGGGTTAATCAGAGGCATTTTAAATGGTGGCAGGTGTGTCCTGACTCCCATTTAAAATGAGTTTGAATGTGATTGGTTAATTCTGAACACAGCCACATCCCCAGTTATAACAGGGTATGCACCCGTAGGCACCCGCTACCAAGTTGACGTAGGCACCCACTACCTGCAGGGTGTCCCCTGCAGGTAGTGGGTGCCTATGTCAACTTTCACCGGTCCCCATTCCTGGCGAGACTGCTGCTGTTACAGAGCCCATCCAGCTGGCATTGCTTAACGCACGTTCATTCTCAAATAAATCATTCTTTTTGAACGATTTATTCATTACTGCAGGGCTGGACTTTTTATTTCTTGTTGAGACTTGGCAGAGAAGTGAGGAATTTACCTCCTTAATTGAACTTTGTCCACCGGATTGTACCTTCTCCTGTGCTCTGAGACTGACAGGCCGCGGCGGTGGTCTGACCATCGTGAACCGGAGCCGCTTCATTGCACGGACGGTGAGCCATGGAACTTTTTCATCATTTGAACTGATGATTTTAAAAACTGGCTCCTCAAACCCATTTTATTGTGTTTTAATTTAAATTTTTAAAAAAAATCACCCTTATTGTCATTCAGCCATACAACCAATCATGTACAGTAGAACGAGATTGTGCTTTACCTATCTACAATCACACACACCCCAAGTGCAGAATCAGAGGGCCGCTGCCATGCAAGGCGCCGCCACAGATTTCCCTCCTCCATTCCATTATTGCTGAGCACCAAGCTGGATGGCAGGAAGTTCCACTTTTATATGGTCTTCGGCATGACCCAGCCGGGATTTGAACCCCTGCCTCCCGGGTGTGGGGCGGATGCTTTACCAACTGAGCCACCACTCGGGTAATTTACCGCCCTCCAAGAGTTTATGCCTCTTTTTTATCTGAGTTTAGTGATTTTTTAACTTCTATTATTAAATTTGAGTGGATTTTTTTACTTGGAAATTTTAATTTGCATATTAACGATCCCAATGACAGTTTTGCAGTTAATTTCTTGGGTATGATTGAATCATTTAATTTTGTTTTGTGTCTATCTGGCCCTACGTATATCAAAGGAAATACACTTGATCTTGTTTTTACACTTGGTCTTAATGTGAATAATGTTCAGACTAAGGAGCTTCTTGTGTCAGACCATTTTTGTGTTCTTTTTAATTTATCAGTTAAATCAGTCTGTTACTCTGGCAAGCGGGTAAAATGCTCTCGTGTCATTGACCAGTTTCCAGCTGTGAAATTTTCTGCTGCCTTTGACAGCAGTGTGGTTTTATCCTCTGATGACGACACTGAGAGCTTGGTCTGCTCTTTTAACTTACACTGTTCAAGTATCTTAGATGTAGTTGCTCCCTTTAAAACCAGGACTGTCCGTGCTGTTAATTCATCCCCCTGGTTAAATGATGATCTCTGTTGTTTTAGACGTAAATGTCGGAGGATGGAAAGACTGTGGAAGTCCACTAAACTTGAGGTGCATCGATTGTACCTTAAGGAACTGTTAATTGAATTTAACAATATGATTAAAATGGCAAGAACTTCTTATTTTTCCAACATCATCTCCTCCAATAGTAACAATCCAAAGATCCTCTTCAGCACAATAGACAGTTTAGTTAATCCTGTCATTTCTGCTCCCCCTGTTTATTCAGTTAATGACTGTAACAAGTTTCCTTCCTTTTTTGTTGACAAGGTCACTGCTGTTAGGGCTGGTTTTACTCATTCCTTTCCCCTAATCCTTGATTGTCCTAACAGACAGGCCTTTTTAAGTGATTTTACCCCAATTTCTTTTGAGGATTTGTTTGTGTTGGTGAGCTCCATGAAATCCTTCTCCTGCGCTTTAGATATTTTGCCTTCCTCAATGTTAAAAGAGGTAATTGGCTCAGTGGGTACTTCTTTGGTTAATATCATTAACAGTTCACTTGAATCTGGTTGTGTACCCTCGTATTTTAAACATGCAGCTGTGCAGCCACTTAAAAAAAAAAACTAACCTTGATCCATCTGTTTTTAAAAACTTAAGGCCAATTTCTAAGCTTCCTTTTATTTCTAAGCTTTTAGAAAAAGTTGTTGCCAAGCAGCTCACTGACTTTCTGATTGAACACAATATTTTCGACAAATTTCAGTCAGGTTTTCGTCAGAAACACTCAACAGAGACCCCTCTTCTTAGGGTGTTGAATGATATTTTAATGTCATCAGACTCTGGCAAATGCTCTGTTTTAGTGTTATTAGATCTTACTGCAGCATTTGATACTATTGATCATTGTATTTTGTTACAAAGGCTTAGAGATTGGGTAGGTATTTCTGGAAAAGCTCTGGATTGGGTTTTCTCCTACCTTTCTGGTAGGAGTTTTTCCGTGGCTGTTGGCTCTTATTCATCTGATTCTGCTCCTTTAACCTGTGGGGTGCCTCAGGGTTCTATTCTGGGTCCACTTTTATTTGCCCTATATATGCTGCCACTTGGTTCTATCATCAGCATATTTAAAGGTGTGTCTTATCACTGCTACGCTGACGATTTACAGCTACTTTTCTCTTTTAAACCTGACCATGTCGACAATTTAAAAATTATTCATGATTGTCTGTCTGCAATTAAGGACTGGATGTCTAGTAACTTTTTGCAACTTAATGCTGATAAAACTGAAGTCCTTATTGAACCTTTCTTTGTGGAGTTTGCATGTTCTCTCTGTGCTGCGTGGGTTTACTCTGGGGGCTCCGGTTTCCTCCCACAATCCAAAGACATGCATGTTAGGTTAATTGGCTGTTCTAAATTGTCCCTAGATATCTGTTTCCTATAGGCCCTTAGAATAGAGGGTTAGTACTAGTGAAAGCGCTTTGAGTGGTCTTTGTGACTAGAAAAGCGCTATATAAGTGTAGGTTAGTTAGTTAGTTAGTTAGTTAGTTAGTTAGTTAGTTAGTTAGAGTAGCACCTGATAATCTAATTCCTAAGACGGTTAATGGCATTGGTTCATTAAGCTCTAATGTATGGTCTAATCTAAAAAAAATCTTGGTGTCATTTTTGATCAATCAATGAGTTTTGATCAGCATGTCAAATCTCTGACCCGGAGTTGTTTTTTTCCACCTTAGGAATATATCCAAAATTAGGTCATTGGTTTCCTACAGTCAGTTAGAAATCATTATTCATGCCTTTGTTTCTTCACGTTTGGACTACTGTAATGCTCTTTTCACATGTCTTAGCAAATCCTCTTTACACCGCCTACAGTTAGTCCAGAACTCTGCTGCTAGATTACTAACTAGGTCCAGTAGATTCTGTCATATCACTCCTGTTTTGGCCTCCTTGCATTGGCTTCCTGTAAATTATAGAATTGATTTTAAAGTTCTTGTTCTTACTTACAAAGCCATTCATGAAGAGGCGCCTTTTTATATTAGTGACCTGCTCCATCTACACCAGCCCAGCAGGTCTCTCAGGTCTTCTCATCAGAATCTATTGATAGTCCCTAGCACTAGGCTCAGAACCAAAGGCAATAGAGCCTTTGCTACTGTTGCTCCCAGACTGTGGAACTCCTTACCTTTTGAACTTAGATCTGCACCTTCCATTGATGTTTTTAAGAAGCAACTAAAGACCCACCTTTTTAGCCTGGCTTTTTAATTAACTATGTGTTGATTGTATTTTTATGTGCTTTTACTGTCTACTTTGTTTATTTTTTACTGTTTTATGTGCCTGTGTTTTTATTTTGTTTTTTAACATGTTAAGCACTTTGTGACTCTGTCTGTGAAAAGTGCTCTATAAATAAACTTATTATTATTATTATTTATGCAAACGGGTTATTGTAAGTTTTTTTAATTTATTTTTTTTAATTTTCCTCCTTAAAAGATTTCAGTTTGTTTTTCAATTGGGTTGTACAGGTTATAGGTTACATTAATGGTGGAAAAAGTTTTGAAAGTCTTTAAGATATAAAAACAAGTTAAATATATATCAGATTAATACGGTAGCCATGATTCAGTTTACTCAAAGAATATTCTGCAACTACAAGTATTTTCTCAACATCACAAAGCACTCTGTAAAGAAGGATCATTGATGGTTCACTTGCAGTGTTGGTAACAGTTGTTTAACAGTGGAGCTCAGCATAAACCCAATAGCTCTAGTGTTTAACCAGATAGGCATTACTGGCAAGTTATTAACACATCATCACCATACTCATTCGTATTGTAACATGTCATTTCACGGCCACTGAAATATGGCCGCTATATGATCTCAATGCGAGTGAACTTTGCTAACGTTAGTAAGAGATAAACACAACAGTATAAAGAATGAAGCAACAAAGTTATTTAACATTTCACCACCACAATCATATACATATTCACCCCATTTCAAATCGTCACTCACAGTGTCTAAAAAGCAAACTACTGCACATTACAATCATATTCTGAGGAACAGCCTTACATATTCTATTATACTCTTTATGATCATTGTACAAAACTCATCCAGTGACATAAGACGACCTCTATCATTCAACAGATGCAACACAGACCAGAATGAATGAATGAATCTTTATTTTGGATAGATTAAATGTAAAGATCAAAAGAACAGAATAATATAACAAAGGGGAAAAAAATTTAACAAGGTCAAATTAAACAATAACCCCTCGGATTATACAGCTCAACATGTTATCCGAAATGGGTGATGGCTGAAGCCGCAGCTTATACTGCCCACCCATATTCCATCTAAGAATTCAAAAGGAAATTAAAATAAGAGTGATTACAATTCAGAACAAAGCTAAAACAAAACGTGACAAAAAACAAAGCAACAGCACAACACAGACTGAATATGTTAATTCTTATGTGATTTTACATGTCATCTTGTATATATGCTTGGAGTATTTCTTCCTTTAGTTTTTGTTTAAATTGTCCAAGCATTGTACATGATTTTAATTCAGGTCCAAAAGCATTCCACAATCTGACTCCTTGTACTGAGACAGACATCTTTATATTGTGGTGGACACACATATGTGACGTGTCTCTAACCCAAACATTCTGATGTGCAGCAATCTGAACTCTCTATGGACAGCGTCATCATGTGACTATCATGGAATTTTACCATCTGACATGCACTGAAGAGAGATGAACTCTTGTGGACATGTTATCTATGTTTAGGATACCATGGACATAACCTCTAGTCGTTGCTTAGGGGAGGAATTTTGTTGTTCACCAGTAACTGACACTTCACACTGCATATCACATGACTGACACACACACACACTGGTCTCTCTCAACTTACTCTGTTAATGTGTGGAACTGTAACTTGTCTGCTAAGTGTGCAATTAGAGGTTTTTATTTCTATGTGATCATAATCTTGCTCACTTGAGCTCTATTTTGATAACTATGCTTTTTTCTCTCTGCCCAATGTGTCACCCATCCTCCTCCCCCTCTTTACCCCCACTGTATGAGGCACCTTCGGCTGCCGCGTCATTGGGGAGCGCTTAATATGAGCGCACCTTAATGTCAAGTAAAATTCCTTGTATGTGTAAAAGCATGCTTGGCAATAAAGTTCATTCTGATTCTGATTCTGATTCTGCTTTGTGACTCACATTTTAGATCAGAACAAAGGCAGAGCTTCCTTGGTGATTACAGGAAGCTGCAAGGATGTTAGCTTTGGTATGCAAGGCTTGAGACTGTGGGGGTATAATTAAAGGATAAAAGAGGAGATGCATTGTAGACAGTGGGGATGATATCATGAAGAGGGGATGCATTGTTACTGTCAATTATAATGCAACGTGGTCTGTGGTACATGTGACTTGTGAACTGTAAGAGTCCTGGTATTTAAGGACGAGAGTTTCCTGTGTGGCTCTCTTGCTTCTTTTGAGATGTTGGTGATGTGAATAAAGCTGACTTGAAAGAACCCTGTCTCGTCATTCTCACATTCCCACACTGGTGACCCAAGATGAGCATGCAGCGAGAGGAGACTTCCCCTGGGCCAGCCTCGTCAGGAGCCCCCAGCCAAGCGAATGCCGCTACAGTCCAGCTACCGGACTTCGGGCAGAACAATCCGCGCTCCTGGTTCAATGCGGTTGAGGCACAGTTCAACCTCCGGGGGATATCGGTAGACGCCACAAAATTCTACCACGTAGTCGCAAAACTGGACAACAACACTGCCCAGCATGTGGAGAGCCTGATCGACCAGCCGCCGGACAGCGACAAATACGGTACATTGAAGGCTGCACTCATCCAGCACTTCACCCCCTCGGTGGAGGAGCGAGCAGAGAGGCTCCTGGCGCTGACGGAGTTTGAAAATGACATGCCCGCGAACCTTATGGAGAAGTTGCTGAGGTTGAAAGACTCTGACGACGATCACTTCATTTTCACCCACCTCTTCCTCAGGACTCTACCATCAGCGGCGAGAGCGACCCTGGCCAGTTCGCCACTGTTGGCCCAACGGCACTACTGCGCGCTGGGCCGAGAGGTGCAGCGAATCGTCAACGCCACCAAGCGGCGCGCGGCCACGGCCGCTGCAGCGGAACTCGGCGCGACGACCGGAGATGACAGGGGGCCAGAGGCAGCGGTACCAGACCCACCGACGATGGCGGCGGCAGGGGCCAAGGAACGCGGATCAGACGTCCTTTGTTTCAACCATCGCCGCTTCGCAGAGAGGGCACGCAAATGTGTACCACTGTGCCAGTTCAGACGTTCGGGAAATGCCAAGACCAGGGGTCGGTAGCAGCCGCGGCCCTCAGAGAGGAGAACAAGCTGCTTTACTTGTTGGACGCACGCTCAGGGAAGCAGTTCCTCGTCGACACAGGCTCCCAGTTGAGTTTCATCACACCTTACTATGCGGACAGGCTGGCAAGTTCCAGAGGTCCCAGGGTGACAGCAGTGAATGGCTCGGAGATTAAGACCTTTGGTGAGAAGACCCTGCTTCTGTCTCTACATGGCCGTACATTCGAGTGGACTTTTGTTGTAGCAGCAGTGAATTTCAATATGTTGGGGGGTGATTTTTTGTGCTCACATGGTTTGTTGGTTGATCTCACTATCAGGCGCCTGGTTAATGCACTTTCTTTTGATTCTATTCCCTGTACAGCGCGAGTGGCCCCGCCATCAGCACAAGCCAACGTCACAGCTGCAAGCGGTAAGTTCCACACACTGCTCACTCAGTTCCCAGCACTCACGGTCCCCACATTTTCGCCAACAGTCGCTAAACACGGGGTGGAACATTTTATTACCACTACCGGACCGCCCGTTTTTGCAAAAGCTCGGCGCTTGGACACAATTAAACTGGCCATAGCGCGCGAGGAGTTCACCAACGTGGAGAGGTTGGGCATTATCAGATGTTCAAACAGTCCTTGGGCTTCCCCGCTACACATGGTCCCGAAAGCTGACGGATCATGGTGACCTTGCGGGGATTTCCGCAGATTAAACAATGCTACAGCGCACGACCGCTACCCAATCCCGCATATCCAAGATTTTTCCATTCATTTGGCGGGGGCGTGCGTTTTTTCTAAAATAGACTTGGTCCGCGGTTACCACCAAGTCCCAGTGCGCGCTGTGGACATACCCAAAACAGCGGTAATAACTTTGGCCTATTCGAGTTTTTACGCATGCCATTTGGACTTAAAGGGGCTGCTCAGATGTTCCAACGCATGATGGACGCGGTGCTTCGCGATCTCCCTTTCGTGTTCGTCTACTTGGACAATATTTTGGTAGCCAGCGCGTCCGAAGACGAACACGAAAAACACTTGGCCACAGTTTTCCGAAGGTTGGGAGATCACGGGTTAATAATCAAACCAGCAAAGTGCCAGTTCGGGGTGGCGCAGATCGATTTTTTAAGACACCGCGTCTCCCCCGAAGGAGCAGTTCCACTTCCTGACTAAGTGCACGCGGTGGCAGATTTTCCCCGGCCGCAGACGGTCAGGGCGTTGCAGGAGTTTGTGGGAATGGTGAATTTTTATAACCGTTTTCTCCCCCCCGTGGCGCAACTCATGCAGCCACTGTATGCCGCGCTCAAAAAAAAGAAACCTGCGGATAAGGTTGAGTGGTCCCTGGAGCGGGACCAAGCATTCTCGGAGGTGAAAGCAGCCTTGGCAAAGGCTGCGTTGTTGGCACACCCAGACCCAACGGCCCGCATAGCGCTCACCACTGACGCGTCAGATGTGGCCATAGGGGTGGTCGTGGAGCAACATGTAGCCGGGGTTTGGCAGCCCCTCGCCTTTTTCAGCAGGACCTTGCGCGATAGCGAACGTAAATACAGTGCGTTCGACAGGGAGCTGCTGGCTCTCCATTTGGCCATCCGCCACTTTCAGTTCTGGCTAGAAGGACGCTCTTTCACCGCGTTCGTTGACCACAAACCGCTAACATTCGCGAGGGCCAAGGTTTCCGAACCGTGGTCAGGCCGGCAGCAGAGACCGCTGGCCGCGATATCAGAGTTTACCACTGATATTCAGCATGTGGCGGACAAACTGAATGTAGTGGCAGATTGCCTCTCGCGCGCCGTGGCAGCCCCAGTCAGCGTAGGAGTAGATTACGCAGCCATGGCCGCGGAGCAGGTTGGTGACGCGGATGTGTGCGCGCTTCAGTCTGGACCAACAGGGTTAAGGCTGGAGAGCAGGGTGCTGCAAGACGGTATGCCCCCCCTAATCTGCGATGTCTCCACTGGACGGCCGCGTCCAGTAGTACCGGCCGCGTGGCGCTGCCGCGTTTTTGACTCGATTCATTCTTTGGCGCACCCGGGAGTGCGCGCGTCGGTCAAAATGGTAGGAGAGAAATTTGTGTGGCCGAGCCTTCGCAAACAAGTTAAAGAGTGGGCAGCAGCCTGCACGGCGTATCAACGAGCCAAAGTACACAGGCACACGAGGGCTCCTTTTGCCGTCTGGGGGTGGAAATCTTTTGTCAGCACCTGTGGGTGTTCTGGGGAAACATTACTCTGTGAAGCCCCCCGCGGGGGTCTACCTCGCCGCGGGGCCCTCGCCAACAGCACTTGCTCATCTGCCACCACAAAAGCAGGTTTGAGTCTGTTTATGCCCACTTTCTCTTTCCTACCCCCCAAATCTAGCAAAAACTGCTTGTCCCCTGTTTCTAACACTCTGAACGGTACGTCATAAGGCGGTCGCAGCAGGGTTCGGTGCCCATCGTGTCTGACAAAAACAAACTCTGCGTTCTTCAAAGTTTTAGGCACAAAAACGCTCGGAAAACTGTGGTGCGCGGGGCCGGGCAGCGTGCTTGATTCTATGTTACTCCGCAACGGCTGAGATGGGGAGGCGTCTGGCGCAGGGTTATCTGGGAGAAACTCCCCAGGCAGCCGGAGTGGCTGCGCAAACATGAGCTCCGCTGGGGAGGCTTCTAAGTCCTCTTTAGGCACAGAACGCAACCCCAATAACACCCACGGTAACTTGTCAACCCAATTTGAATCCGTCAGTGACGCTCTGAGAGCTGCT
The DNA here is from genome assembly GCA_020510985.1 of Pholidichthys leucotaenia. Classification (NCBI taxonomy): domain Eukaryota; kingdom Metazoa; phylum Chordata; class Actinopteri; order Cichliformes; family Pholidichthyidae; genus Pholidichthys; species Pholidichthys leucotaenia. Next base: position 109,073,842 of record CM035841.1, on the reverse strand, counting down.
TTCAATGACCTATGAAAATGTTCGCATAACCCGTTAGCCTGCGGATTGTACGCGGTTGTGCGGTGAATTGTGACACCCAGGCTGTGGGCCATTGTCGACCAAAGCTCGGACACAAATTGAGGGCCTCTGTCGGACGTAATGTCCGACAGAACACCGAAGCGCGCCACCCAAGCTGTTAAAAACGAGCGCGCCACCTCCTCGGCCGTGGTTGATGCCAGCGGGACCACTTCAGGCCAGCGCGTGGTGCGGTCCACCATTGTCAGAAGGTGTGTGCACCCTTGTGATGGCGGGAGGGGGCCCACGAGGTCTACATGAACGTGATCGAACCTCTTGGCCGGAATGTGAAACGGCTCCGAAGGAGCCCTCGTGTGCCTGTGTACTTTGGCTCGTTGACACGCCGTGCAGGCTGCTGCCCACTCTTTAACCTGTTTGTGAAGGCTCGGCCACACAAATTTCTCTCCTTCCATTTTGACCGACGCGCGCACTCCCGGGTGCGCCAAAGAATGAATCGAGTCAAAAACGCGGCAGCGCCACGCGGCCGGTACTACTTGACGCGGCCGTCCGGTGGAGACATCGCATATTGGGGGGGGGGCATACCATCTTGTAGCACCCTGCTCTCCAGCCTTAACCCTGTTGGCCCAGACTGAAGCGCGCGCACATCCACGTCACTAACCTGCTCCGCGGCCATGGCTGCGTAATCTACTCCTACGCTGACTGGGGCCGCTACAGCGCGCGAGAGGCAATCTGCCACTACATTCAGTTTGCCCGCCACATGCCGAATATCAGTGGTAACTCTAATATCACGGCCAACTGTCTCTGTTGCCGGCCTGACCACGGTTCGGAAACCTTGGCCCTCGCGAATGTTAGCGGTTTGTGGTCAACAAACGTGGTGAAAGAGCGTCCTTCTAGCCAGAACTGAAAGTGGCGGATGGCCAAATGGAGAGCCAGCAGCTCCCTGTCGAACGCGCTGTATTTACGTTCGCTATCATGCAAGGTTCTGCTGAAAAAGGCGAGGGGCTGCCAAACCCCGGCTACATGTTGCTCCATGACCGCCCCTATGGCCACATCTGATGCGTCAGTGGTGAGCGCTATGCGGGCCGTTGGGTCTGGGTGTGCCAACAACGCAGCCTTTGCCAAGGCTGCTTTCACCTCCAAGAATGCTTGGTCCCGCTCCGGGGACCACTCGACCTTATCCGCGGGTTTCTTTTTTTTGAGCGCGGCATACAGCAGCTGCATGAGTTGCACCGCGCGGGGAAGAAAACGGTTATAAAAATTCACCATTCCCAAAAACTCCTGCAACGCCCTGACTGACTGCGGCTGGGGAAAGTCTGCCACCGCGTGCACTTTGTCAGGAAGTGGAACTGCTCCTTCGGGGGAGACGCGGTGTCCTAAAAAATCGATCTGCGCCACCCCGAACTGACACTTCGCTGGGTTGATTATTAACCCGTGATCTCCCAACCTTCGGAAAACTGTGGCCAGGTGTTTTTCGTGTTCGTCTTCGGACGCGCTGGCTACTAAAATATCGTCCAAGTAGACGAACACGAAAGGGAGATCGCGAAGCACCGCATCCATCATGCATTGGAACGTCTGAGCAGCCCCTTTAAGTCCGAATGGCATGCGTAAAAACTCGAATAGGCCAAACGGAGTTATTACCGCTGTTTTGGGTATGTCCTCAGTGCGCACTGGGACTTGGTGGTAACCGCGGACCAAGTCTATTTTAGAAAAAACGCACGCCCCTGCTAAATGAACGGAAAAGTCTTGGATATGCGGGATTGGGTAGCGGTCATGCGCTGTAGCGTTGTTCAACCTGCGGAAATCCCAGCAAGGTCGCCATGATCCGTCAGCTTTCGGGACCATGTGCAGCGGGGAAGCCCATGGACTGTTTGAACGCCTGATAATGCCCAACCTCTCCAGGTTGGCGAACTCCTCGCGCGCTATGGCCAGTTTAACTGTGTCCAAGCGCCGAGCTTTTGCAAAAACGGGCGGGCCGGTAGTGGTAATAAAATGTTCCACCCCGTGTTTAGCGACGGTTGCCGAAAATGTGGGGACCGTGAGTGCTGGGAACTGAGTGAGCAATGTGTGGAACTTACCGCTTGCAGCTGTGACGTTGGCTTGTGGCCACTCGCGCTGTACAGGGGATAGAATCAAAAGAATGTGCATTAACCAGGCGCCTGTTAGCGAGATCAACCAACAAACCATGTGAGCACAAAAAATCAGCCCCCAACATATTGAAATTTACTGCTGCTACAACAAAAGTCCACTCAAATGTACGGCCATGTAGAGACAGAAGCAGTGAGTTTGGTGAGTCTTCTCACCAAAGGTCTTAATCTCCGAGCCGTTCGCTGCTGTCACCCGGCGACCTCCGGAACCGGCTAGTCTGTCCGCGTAGGAAGGTGTGATGAAACTCAACTGGGAGCCTGTGTCAACGAGGAACTGCCTCCCCGAGCGTGCGTCCGACAAGTAGAGCAGCTTGTTCTCCTCCCCGAGGGCCACGGCTGCTACCGACCCCCGGTCTTGGCGTTTCCCGAACGCCCGAACTGGCACGGTGGTACACATTTGCGTGCCCTCTTTGCGAAACGGCGATGGTAGAAACAAAGGATGTCCGATCCGCGTTCCCTGGCCCCTGCCGCCGCCGTCGTCGGTGAGTCTGGTACCGCTGCCTCTGGCCCCCTGTCGTCTCCGGTCGATGCGCCGAGTTCCGCTGCAGCAGCCGTGGCTGCGCGCCGCTTGGTGGCATTGACAATCCGCTGTACCTCTTGGCCCAGTGCGCAGTAGTGCCGTTGGGCCAACAGTGGCGAACTGGCCAGGGCCACTCTCGCTGCTGACGGTAGAGTTCTGAGGAAGAGGTGGGTGAAAATGAAGTGATCATCGTCAGAGTCTTTCAACCTCAACAACTTCTCCATCAGGTTCGCGGGCATGTCATTTTCCGACTCCGTCAGCGCTAGGAGCCTCTCTGCTCGCTCCGCCGCCGAGGGGGTGAATTGCTGGATGAGTGCAGCCTTCAGCGTGCCGTATTTGTCGCTGTCCGGCGGCTGGTCGATCAGGCTCTCCACATGCTGGGCAGTGTTGTTGTCCAGCTTTGCGACTACATGGTAGAATTCTGTGGCGTCTACCGATATCCCCCGGAGGTTGAACTGTGCCTCAACCGCGTTGAACCAGGAGCGCGGATTGTTCTGCCAGAAGTCCGGTAGCTGGACTGTAGCGGCATTCGCTTGGCTGGGGGCTCCTGACGAGGCTGGCCCGGGGGAATTCTCCTCTTGCATGATACGTCTCGGGTCACCAGTGTGGAGATGTGAGAATGACGAGGCAGAGTTCTGTCTCAAGTCAACTTTATTCACATCACCATCATCTCAAAACAGAAAAGAGAGCCACACAGGGAACTCTCGTCCTTAAATCACAGGACTCTTACAGTTCACAGGTCACATGTATCACAGACGTTGCATTATAATTGACAGTAACAATGCATCCCCTCTGACTGCTATCCCCCCACTGTCTACAATGCATCTCCTCTCTAATCCTTTAATTACTTCCACAGTCTCAAGCCTTGCATACCAAAGCTAACATCCTTGCGGCTTCCTGTAAACTCCAAGGAAGCAGCTCTGCCTTTGTTCTGATCTAAAATGTGAGTCACAAAGCCAGGTCACATATATGTGTCCACCACAACATCTTTAGTGATTTGCATGCCTGTGTTTTATTTCCGATTTTATAGGTATATTATGATCCGCCAAAAGAGGGCAGTCTTTTAGTGGGAAAATCTCCCGTTTATTAACGTTTAAGACCTGAAGCATTGGAGAAGTGGCCAAGTTTCCAAGATCTTAGGGATTTCATTAATATTATTCAAAAAGATTGTTGTGCCATCAGCTAGCTGACTTATGACTAATTGTTCTTCTAGAACTGAAAGTTTACCAAAATCTGAGTTTTTAATTAAAATAGAAAACATTTCTGCTGTAGAAGCTGGGTTAATCATCTCAGACTGGATGCAGAGGGTAAACAAAGAAGGACAATAGTTACTGAGATGAGAGAGATTATGGTGAGGTAGCAGGAAGGAGAACTGGGAGACAGTGGGGGGAGAAGGGTTGAATGTATTGTGATGCGAGATGTCATGCAGATGTGAGATGGGTGGAGGATATAAAAGGAGAGACCCTGGTGTATTGAGAAAATGCTTTTTCTGTTATTACTGATGTGAGAGTGAATAAAGTCGTCTGCTGCGCACGTCTGGTTTCCTTTATTTGCACTCTCCACAGGGGTGACCCCTTGACGAATTATGGAACACGAGACAAGAACCCCGGAGTCGGCCCGGACAGGAAGCCCCAGCAACGCGGCAAGCATCCCAGAGACGGCCCGGACGGGAACCCCCAGCAACGCGTGTGCTGTTTCGGTCAAACTACCGGACTTTTGGCTGCACGACCCGCGGTCTTGGTTCCACCACACCGAGGCTCAGTTCGCCCTCCAGGGAACTGTCGCAGCGCTGGACGCTCGCACGTCTCAGCAGGTAGCAAGCCTGCTCCAACAGCCTCCAGCCCACGACAAATACGGGGCTCTCAAGGCCACGCTGACCCGGCGCTACACGCTCTCGGACTGTGAGAGAGCAGAGAGGCTCCTGAGGTGCTTCAAGTTAGGAGATGGGTCGGCGGTTGAACTGATGGAGAAAATGTTGGCGTTGATGGGCACGGACGAGTTTGCCCACCTGTTCCTCCGGAACCTCCCAACAGAGGCCAAAGCGGTCCTTGCCAATTCGCCGTTGCTGGCCGCGCGTGACTACCGTGCGCTAGCCCAGGAGGCAGATCGGATCATCCTCACCACCTGAGCCCTCACAGTGAACGTGGCGGCGTCGGAACCCAGCGAGACGACCAGCGGAGGCGAGCAGCCGGCGACAGTAGCGGCAACCGAGGCCAGGAAGCGCCAGAGAGACACGCTCTGCTTCTACCACTGCCACTTTGGAGAGAACACACGCAGATGTGTGCCACCATGCCAATTCAGGTGTTCGGGAAATGCCAAGGCTAGCAGTCAGTAGCAGCTGCGACCGCCGGTAAAACAAGCTGCTCTACGTGACGGACTCGCGCTTGGGGGGACGGTTCCTTGTAGACACCGGCTCCCAGAAGAGCCTCATCCTGCTGTCCTATGCCGACCGGCTAGCGGGAGCTAGCGGCCCCCAGTTGATAGCAGTAAGCGGCTCGGACATTAAGAGTTTTGGTGAGAGAACACTGACTTTATCCCTACACTGCCGTATGTATGAGTGGACTTTTGTCATAGCGGCATTGAGTTTCCCAATCCTGGGAGCTGATTTTCTGTGTGCACACGGGTTGCTAGTCGATGTTGCTAACAGACGCCTGATTAATGCACTGTCTTTTGATTCTCTCCCCTGTACAGCTCGAGGGGCCGGGCCAATAACACAAGCCAACGTCACAGCTCCAGGCGGTAAGTTCCACACACTGCTCACTCAGTTCCCAGAACTCACGGTCCCGACGTTTTCAGTGGCCATCACTAAACACGGGGTGAAACACTTTGTCACCACCACTGGGCCGCCCGTTTTCAAACGACCTCGGCGCCTGGATGCAGCTAAACTGGCCATAGCGCACGAGGAGTTTGCCAACTTGGAAAGGTTGGGCATCATCAGGCGCTCAAACAGCCCATGGGCATCCCCGCTACACATGATCCCTAAGGCCGAGGGATCGTGGCGACCGTGAGGAGATTTCCGCAGGTTGAATAATGCCACAGCGCACGACCGCTACCCGATTCCCCATATTCAGGATTTTTCCGTTCACCTCGTCGGGGCACACATTTTTTCTAAAATAGACCTGGTCCGTGGTTACCACCAGGTCCCGGTGCGCGCAGAGGACATACCCAAAACAGCGGTAATAATGCTGTTTGGCTTGTTTGAGTTTTCCGCATGCCCTTCGGATTAAAAGGCACGGCACAGACATTCCAACGCATGATGGATGCGGTGTTGCGTGGTCTGCCGTTTGTGTTTGTCTACCTGGATGATATCCTGGTGGCCAGCACGTCCGAGGACGAACACGTAACCCACCTCAGGACGGTTTTCCGGAGGTTTGAGGAGCACGGGTTAATAATCAACCTGGCAAAATGCCAGTTCGGCGTGACGGAGATTGACTTTTTGGGGCACCGCGTCTCACCGGAGGGAGTGATTCCCTTGCCCGACAAGGTGTGCGCCGTGGAGAATTTTCCCCGGCCTCAGACGGTTAGGGCGCTGCAAGAGTTTTTGGGGATGGTTAACTTTTATAACCGGTTCCTCCCCCGCACAGCTCAGCTCATGCAGACATTGTACGCCGCGCTCAAAAAACGGAAACCGGCGGACAGAGTCGAAGGGACTCTGGAGCGGGAGCAGGCATTCTCTGAGGTTAAAACAGCCCTGGCAAACACCGCGCTGTTGGCGTACCCGGACCTGGCGGCCAGGATAGCGCTCACTACCGACGCCTCGGACGTGGCCATAGGGGCCGTCGTGGAGCAATGCGTCGCCGGTTCTTGGCAGCCGCTTTCTTTTTTTCAACAGGGCTTTGCATGACAGTGAGCGTAAATACAGCGCGTTCAACAGAGAGTTGCTGGCTCTCCACCTGACCATATGCCACTTCCAGTTCTGGCTGGAAGGGCGCAGCTTCACCGCATTCGTGGACCGCAAGCCACTAACGTTCATGATGGCCAAGGTTTCAGAACCATAGTCGGGCCGGCAGCAGAGACAGCTGGCCGAGATCTCAGAGTTTACGACTGATATTCAGCATGTGTTGGGTAAACTGAATGTGGTGGCGGACTGCCTCTCGCGTGTAGTAGTGGCCCTGGTCTGCATGGGGATAGATTATACAGCCATGGCCGCAGAGCAGATTGGCGATGCAAACGTGTGCGCGCTCCAGTCTGGACCAACAGGGTTAAGGGTGGAGAGCAGAGTACTGCAAGATGGCAGCCCCCCCCCCGATCTGCGACGTCTCCACGGGACGCCCGCGCCTGGTGGTCTCAGTTGCTTGGCGCCACTGAGTATTTGACTCAGTTCATGCTCTGGCGCACCCAGGAGTGCGTGCGTCAGTCAAAATGGTGGGAGCGAAGTTTGTATGGCCAGGCCTGCGCAAACAAGTGAAAGAGTGGGCCGCAGCCTGCGTAGCGTGCCAATGATCCAAAGTACACAGACACACGAAGGCTCCTTTGGAACCGTTTTGTATACCAGCTAAAAGGTTCGACCATGTTCACGTGGACCTCGTGGGCTCCCTCCTGCCATTGCAGGGGTGCACGCACCTTCTGACAGTGGTGGACCACACCACACAATGGCCAGAAGCAGTCCCGCTGGCGGCAACTGCATCCGCGGACGTGGAGCGTGCTTTTTTGACAACATGGGTGGCACGTTTTAGAATCCCGTCGGACATCACGTCTGATAGGGGCCCTCAGTTTGTTTCCAACCTCTGGTCCGCAATGGCCCATAGCCTGGGTGTCGCAATTCATCGCACAACCGTGTACAACCCACAGGCCAATGGGTTATGCGAGCATTTCCATAGGTCACTGAAAGCAGCGCTCAGGGCTTCGCTAACGGATGCAAATTGGGTAGACCGGTTGCCGTGGGTTCTGTTAGGGTTGCGTTCCGCACCAAAAGAGGATTTGGAGGCTTCCCCGGCGGAGCTTGTTTTTTCTCAGCCACTGCGGCTCCCCGGGGAATTTTTGCCAGATAATCCTGCGCCGGACAACTGTCCGTCTCAGCGTTTGCAGCATAGCGCAGATACAGGCACGCTGCCGGGCCCAGCCCACCACTGTTTTCCACGCGCTTTTGTGCCAAAAACTTTGAAGAACGCGGCATTTGTATTTGTCAGGCACGATGCCCACCGCCCCCCATTGCGCCCACCCTACGATGGCCCGTTCAGAGTGCTGGAACCAGGGGACAAACATTTTTTGTTAGACTTGGGGGGTCGTCGGGAGAAAATATGTATAGACAGACTTAAGCCTGCCTTTGTGATGTCGGACGAGCGAGTGATGTTGGCTCAGGCCCCTCGGCATGGAAGACCGCCACGGAGAACTCCCCAGGTAAACGATTCATCAGAGCAGCCACACCAGCAAGTTGAAGGCCGCCCTCCCCTCGCCATTGCCCACCCGCAGACAGACAGACCCCCAGGAGCCCCCCACCAGCATAGCAGCGCCGCAGAGGCGGAGAACCCCCGTTACAGCAGATACGGGAGGAGACTGACGCCTAAAGGACATGAGGACTGAAACTCGGTTTGAGATTCGGGGGGGGGGGGGGCGTGTAGAAGCTGGGTTAATCATCTCAGAGTGGATGCAGAGGGTAAACAAAGAAGGACAATAGTTACTGAGATGGGAGAGATTATGGTGAGGTAGCAGGAAGGAGAACTGGGAGACAGTGGGTGGAGAAGGGTTGAATATATTGTGATGTGAGATGTCATGCAGATGTGAGATGGGTGGAGGATATAAAAGGAGAGACCCTGGTGTATTGAGAAAATGCTTTTTCTGTTATTACTGATGTGAGAGTGAATTAAGTCGTCTGCTGTGCAAGTCTGGTTTCCTTTATGGTCTGGTTTCCACTCTCCACACTGCTACTGCAATAAGTGTCATAACCCGAGTGTCGGTTCTGGCCACACTCGGGTCTCATATCTTTTTGTTCTCTGGCTTTGGCAGCTGAGGATTCCTTCCAGCTCCTCGGGCTCTTATTGTGAAGGCGCCCGGGGGAGCTCCCTGCTGTCAAAGTCAGCTGCTGCTCTGCTGTCATTAGCAGCAGCTGTGCCGCGTTGGGGTCATTAGCCACCAGAGATATAAGCGGGTGCTAAATGTCCTCCAACGCGGCAGTCTCTGTTATATCCTGTTGTTCACCTGTATGTTCAGCCACGTTCCGTCGTGCTCCTGTTATTCTCCTTGCTCATCGTGGTTAACGGATTTGGGAATCCCCCGTTACCCGTCTGTTAACGGTCCCGTTGTAAGGTACGCTCTATGTGACTGTATCTTTGTGATTATCTCGTCTGGCGCATCGGGTGTTCCCCGGCTCAGACTTCCCCCAGCCACTGCATGTGTTCTGTGTGTGTTCATCCTTACTCAACAATAAATTACCACTGCAAACTCTCTGGTGACTGAGGCGTCTTGTGACGGTCCGTGAGGGCCGTCGTGACAGTAGACTGCCGCCAAACGCCCGGAGAGGAGGCGTTGCATCGAGACGCCATTCACCGTGTAGTTTGCAGTAGTGGACTGTTTGTTCCTACCTGTCTGGGTGCCGTGTTGAAGCATGCCATCGTGGAGGTCTCATGCTCGGAGGCAGGACGCTGTTCTTGCTGACACTCTCGAGCGCGTGGATAGAGTCCTTGTCGCCGCCTCCCTCCTCGAATACAACAGCGAAGTGCCCTGGTACCTGGACCTAGCCGAGGAAATTCTGGATTCTCTCCCCCGCTTCACTAATCATCCAGAGGTAAGCGTGAGGAGAGATGACATCACCGCCCAGCGTGAGATACTCCGAGGGCTGGAGGGAAATCCTGGCAGGAAGCTGAAGCGGAGGAGACGTCGCCCCTCGCTTCGGGATCCCGCTCCTGCCTCTGTTCCGGCCCGGGAGTTCGCACCATCCGGAGGTCCTTTCCCATCGGGCATGTCGTCACTCGGGATTCCCCCAGAGAAGCTGCAGATGACAGCAGACAAGATCTGGGACCGGGTGGCAGCTGCTTGCGGCGCTGAGAATCCTCCAGCGTGTATGAAGCATCTGGTGGCGGCGGTTAGACTCGTGGAGAGGAATCCAGCGCTGCGTGAGTTTCCTGAGTTTGCTGACTTGCTTGCCGCCGTTTCTGCTCAGGAACGGCGATTTCCGGACCTCACCTTCGCCTCACCCCCTACAAGGAACCGTCGTCACTCTGGCTTCCAACCTCGGCTAGAGCCCCGTCTGGATGCTGTCCCGGGTCGCCGCAAGGGCTCAACCCCCCACACAGCTGTCACTCCCGCGCCTCGTCAGAGGGGAATCCCCGCAGCCTCGTCTTCTCCCGGGCCCTCGCCTGCTGTCCCGTCAGCGCTTCATGCCCGACTGACCCCGGCTGTCGCCCCCTCCTCCTCGTCGCCTATCCTGGCTGCTGTGTGTCACGAGAGCTCCGTTTCGGCGAGCTTCATCCCGGATCCGCCTCGAGTGGCCTCATCTCGTCTTCCCAGAGGGCCCTCTGTCGCCATCCAGCGGGGAAAGGAAGGAATGACGTCCCCCACAGCGAGGACCATCTTACCCTTAGGGGAAAGGCAAGTGCATGATAATTTCTCTTCTTTTGATATTGTTTTGCCTTGTCTGACTCCTGGGGATGGAGTTCGGGGTATGCAGCCCCCCGAGCTCCCTCCACCCGCTGTGGACGAAAGTAATAACCCTGCTTCCTCTGTGTCTCCCCCCGCTGAGCGGTCCTCGACGTCAGGCCAACGTCGCTGGATGAGGAGGGGGCCTGCGGTTCTGAAGAGCCTGGTTCCGGTTCTGCAGCCACGCCATGGGCGGAGGAGGAGAGCGGACTGCAGCGTGGAGCCATCGCCGATGAAGAAGCGTCCCCGGGGTTCCACGGAGGAGCGGTCCGGTCCAGCAGGGCGAGATTCTCCTGCCACCACGCCGTGCGGGCCACCGGCATGGACATCGGTGCTGGAGGACTCTCTAGCTGCACGCACCATCATGCCAGCTGCGGAGCCCGACGCAGCTGAGTGGGAGCCTGAGGACGACCTCCTGACTTCTGAGCCCGGATCATCGCAGTCCTGGACGGCGTCAGAACCCGAGCTCAGGCAAGTGCTCTGTTTTATTTATCTTCTTCACCTTTTAGAGCACTTTTGCCTGTCTCAAGGGGAGATGAGCCGGGTGCAGCCACCCGCTGCGTCCGAGCTTATCTCGCCGGGTTCTGGTGCTGCCGATGATCCTGATCCCGGGTTTTCTCTCTTGTGTGAGTCTTCTCCCAGGGTCGCCGGCGAGGGGCTGCTCTCGCCTGCTGCGCCAGAGGTTCCAGTTTCGGGGTTGGAGGTCGAGTCTGGTGCCACGCCGACCGGGTCCACCGGGAGTGCTGTTCCGGTCCAGTTGGGGTCCACCGGGAGTGCTGTTCCGGAGGCCCAATCGGGGTCCACCGTGGGTTTGGTTCCGGAGGCCCAATCGGGGTCCACCGTGGGTGCTGCACTAGCAGGTCCTAGGTTCGGTGAGGGAGCTGCAGATCCCCAGCCACCGGATGCTGGACAGGCTCATTTTCTTCATCACCCTCATCTCCACAGTCATCCTCCTCGTCTCCCTGAGGAGCACTACCCATCTCCACCTGGGGCCGTTGGGGTCCCGAACGCTCCGCCCGGTTTCCCCTCATCTCCCCCCTTTTCTGCGGGATCACCGGCTGCTTCCTCCCAACGGTTCTGGTGGGCTGGTGTTGCGGGGCGGCCGCCTGAAGGGCTGTCTCATTGGTTTGGTTCTCTGGGCCGGCCCCCCGACCTGTTTATCTTCCTGTGCGGCGACCTGCTCCGGCCGCCTGAAACTCTCTTCCCCCGAGCATGGGACTGGGGTAGGCCACCCGAACTGTCCTCTTTTCCCCTCCCTGTTCTGTGGCCTCTTGTTGCCGGACGACCCCCCCGAACCTTTTGCCCCATCCCTCCGGGCCTGGACTGCACCCTTTCCGGGTTCCTGATCTCGTCTGTGGGACTGTTGGGGTGTGTGTGTGTGTGGGGGGGGGATTGTTTTGTGTTTTTGTGTCACTCTGTTTGCCCAAGGGTGTGTTGCCTATTTTGTACTTATTGTGGTTTTTTTTTTTCTCCCTACCTTTGTAGCCTTGTTGGTTGTTTGTCTCTCTCTACCTCCTGCCAGCTCCCCATCCACCCACCCTAGGGGGGTGGGGGGGGGGCTTGGGTGTTACTCAGGCCGCTCAGAGCTCGGCCTTGAGGGGGAGGTACTGTCATAACCCGAGTGTCGGTTCTGGCCACACTCGGGTCTCATATCTTTTTGTTCTCTGGCTTTGGCAGCTGAGGATTCCTTCCAGCTCCTCGGGCTCTTATTGTGAAGGCGCCCGGGGGAGCTTCCTGCTGTCAAAGTCAGCTGCTGCTCTGCTGTCATTAGCAGCAGCTGTGCCGCGTTGGGGTCATTAGCCACCAGAGATATAAGCGGGTGCTAAATGTCCTCCAACGCGGCAGTCTCTGTTATATCCTGTTGTTCACCTGTATGTTCAGCCACGTTCCGTCGTGCTCCTGTTATTCTCCTTGCTCATCGTGGTTAACGGACTTGGGAATCCCCCGTTACCCGTCTGTTAACGGTCCCGTTGTAAGGTACGCTCTATGTGACTGTATCTTTGTGATTATCTCGTCTGGCGCATCGGGTGTTCCCCGGCTCAGACTTCCCCCAGCCACTGCATGTGTTCTGTGTGTGTTCATCCTTACTCAACAATAAATTACCACTGCAAACTCTCTGGTGACTGAGGCGTCTTGTGACGGTCCGTGAGGGCCGTCGTGACAATAAGTAGCAAGGGAGAAATTGGGCAGCCTTGTTTGATTCCTTTATTAATAGGGAATCTTTGGGAAGTGCCACAAGGCAGTGAAACTGAGCTGTTTGTGTCTCTATACAATATTTTGATTATATTTACGAATTTATCCCCAAAGCCAAAGGAGTCTGTTAGATTATTTTTCAATATAATCATTCTGAGTCAAAAGAAAAGAATATTTAAATGTAAATGAATTTATTCCCCATGGCCAATAAGGGAGACGTGATACATGCAGTAGCCCCGAGTCTACATGCACTCACACCTCTGAATCTAGCGCTCCTTGCACAGCCTTTTTAAGTGAGATGTTATCAACAGTAGCAAATGTCCTCGGCAGCTTATTCATTCCATTTTTTCACAGCGGGCAATTATTATCTGTTTCCTTGAGCCTTTCTGTCTCCAGGAAAGTTATCACACAGGAAAAATTTACAGCATGAGCCCAAACATACAGCTGTATCAACACTTTGTAACTCAGTCACCCAGAACTTCTGAGACCCAAGGCCAAAATGAGATTAAACAATAATGAGCAATATGATGAACACAATATGATACGTATAAATAATTCCACAATTAGAGCATCAATATGGAATTATTCTTTCAGAGTCCAACGCCTGAAATATAAATTCATGTTCTATCATGTCAAACGCTTTGCAAAAATCTAAGAATGAAGCCTTGGTCTTCTATCAAATCGTTGTAGTCTATGGCTGTGTTCAGAATATTCACTCCCTCCCTCCCTACTCGCTATACAGTGAATTTAGATATAGTGGATTATATACTAAACTCAATATAACAACAAAATTATAAGATTCCGGACACTACTGGGCTTGTTTGTGCAGCGCGGTTAATAGTAGTAGTAGTAGATTAGTTTATTTGACAGGGACAGTGCAATAAACATAGACAATTAATCAAAGACAATCAATCTGATGTGTTGCACATAGAGTGTATAGCTATTAGCTAATTTGCAACTCTTGTCCCTGGATGGGCTTTAGAAAAAAGAATCAAGATAAAAATATACACAATAACCACATACATCAATGCAGAAAAATTATAAATACACAATTATAAATATTATAAATATTATAAATACACAAATATAACAGCCTGACTCACCTTTAACATAAATATTATAAATACACAAATATAACAGCCTGACTCACATTTAACACATATAACATAACTCACATTTGCCTATTTCAGGCCTTCCTCCCTCCGTCACTCACTATAAACAAACACATTTATTCCTTCCCTTCATTCACTCTCACTTTGCAGACAAATAATTCATACATGAGTACATTCTTGTTTATTTTTCAGCCAGTTTTTAACATTTTTAGTGAATGTTTTAAAGTCCGTTATTATTTTAATTTCATTTGGCATTGTGTTCCAGATGTGACTGCCCTTTATAGAGAAAGCTGTTTGTCCAAATGTGGTTCTGCGGTGGAATATTTTACAGTTATTGTTAACAGAACTCCTGGTGGCTCTGCTGCTGTCCTGTCTTTGGACGAAACCAGCAAGTGGCTCGGGTGCTGATTTATGGAGACATTTGAACGTTAATTTCAGAAGACAGAGGTCAATGAAGCTCTCAAAACTCAATAGGTTGTATTTTTTTAAAACATTACAGTGATGCCACCTAATGGGCTTTTTGTCCAAGATTTTTAGGGTTTGATTATATAATGAACCTATATGTCTTATTGTGGAAGGGGCTGCTTGAGCCCAGACTGTCAAACAGTATGATATATGAGAAAAAACCATAGAATGCATATACAGTGCAGCTGCTTCGTAAGGTATGTAATATCTAATTAATTTAAAGCAGTTCAGATTTTTTTTTACTGTTTTTGAAATTTTCTTTATATGAAGATTAAATTTGAGTTGAGGATCTAGTACAATGCCAAGGTATTTGAATTCTGTAGCTAAACTGATGTCATGATCATGTATATTAACTTTAAAATGTTGCAGGTTACATTTTTTGATTGAAAAGCACATTGAGACTGTTTTCTGAAGGTTCAGCAATAGATGGTTCTTGAGGAGCCACTCTTGGACATCAACCATACTTGTAGACAGTACATCTGCAGCCTGTGCTGGAGTCTTGGCAGCTGTGTAAATAACTGCATCATCTGCATAAAGTTGGCATGTTGCAGCTGAGCAGTGTAACGGCAAGTCATTAATAAAAATGCTGAAAAGTAAAGGACCAAGAATGGACCCTTGTGGGATACCCATGCGGTTGTTTAAAAATGAGGATTTATCCTGGTGAACTTTTACACACTGTTCTCTATTCTGGAGATAAGATGCAAACCATTCTAATGTATTTGGGGAGAAGTTAAAAGATACCATTTTGGATAAAAGCAAACTGTGGTTTACAGTATCGAAAGCCTTTTTGAGATCTAGAAAAACAGCTCCTACCACATTACCCCTGTCCAAGGACTGTTTGACGTTTTCAATAAGGCAACAATTTGCTGTTTCTGTTGAGTATCCTGGTCTAAAACCAAATTGATGTGGATGAAGAAGTTGACTGTCTTGTAAGTAGTCTATCAGCTGTGTAGCTACAACTTTTTCAAGAACCTTAGATAGGACTGGTAAGATAGAGATTGGGCGGTAATTGCATATATCGTCTTTACTGCCTGATTTATGAACTGGTATGACGACAGCTTTTTTCCAGCCAGATGGAAATGTACTAGACCTAATGGAGAGATTAATGAGATGAGTCAGTGGTTTGATTAATATTTTGCTGTGCATTTTGAGAAAGGAGGTGCTCATATTGTAGATATCACTAGTTTTTGAGTTTGACAGTGTTTTAACAATACCAGCAATTAACTTCTCATTTACCTCATCGATGTGAAAAGTATCTGTTGGGAGTATGGAATTTGTGTTGTTGAGCACATTTGGCAGCACAAAAATTTTTGTTAAGTCTTCCACAGAGCCCACAAAGTGTGAATTAAATTCATTTGCCAAAGTAGCCTTGTCACTGACGGTCTTGCCATTGATTCTAAGTTCCTTTACCCCCTTCTGATCGTTTTTTTTATTAGTTAAGTTATTTAAATGCCTCCATAGGGAACTGTTGTTACCCTTTGCATGATCTATCAGTTTATTGTAATAAGATATTTTTGATTTTCGCAGCTCATGTACCACTTTATTTCTTAAACTTTTGTACACAAGGTGATCATTTTGTAGTTTGGAGGTTAGTGATGTTTTCAGTGCAGAGTCTCGCCTCTTCATAAGTTTTCTTATTTCATTATTAACCATGGTAGGCTAATCTTCTGTTGTCTACTTTTAATTTGCTTTGAAAATTTTTCTATAGACTTTGTGATTGTTGCAGTTATAAAATTACAACAATCATCTACTTCACATGTTGCCATGAGCTGCTCCCAATTTTGATTCTCTAAGTAATGTTCAAACTCCTCATTTTTTGATTTGGGGATAATAAAATTTGATTTGTCAATATCGACTCCCCCAAAATACTGTAGTCGCTTTTTAGTAAGTTTCCTGACAGCAAGAACCATGTTATGATCTGAGAGACCAGTTACAAGATTATAGGTTCTGGTTATTCGTTCTGGTTTATTAGTAAATACCATGTCAATAAGTGTTCTGGATTGTTTGGTTATCCTGGTGGGTCCTTTGATGATTTGCTGGTAATTAAATTTAGTCATGAGGCTTTTCAGTTTTTGTTTGTCTTTTTTATCAGACCAGTTGATATTAAAGTCACCATGAATTATTGTTTCTCTGTTCTTCTCAAGTTGTTTAACCAGATCACTTAATTCATTATAAAAGGAAGAGTTGTGTGACGGTGGGTTGTACACTACTGCAATGTTGAAATTCATTACCGGAGAGAGACATACATTAACAGCTAAACATTCAAGTGAAGTATTCAAATCAACCAGTTGACATTTATATTTCTCTTTGATGTAAATTAAAACACCTCCTCCCCTCCCTACCTGCCTGTCTTTTCTAAAACACTGGTAGCCCACAATATCGATCATATTAGTGTCTATGTTACTGTGTAGCCAGCTTTCTGAGAGACAAAGGTAGTCCAGATTTGAGTCCAACAGCAACACCGAAATCTCATCTCTTTTGGGGATTATGCTCCGTATGTTTAAATGACCGCCGAGGATCCCCTTTGGTTTAGCCTTGGTGTCCCAAAGAACTCGTGCATGATTAACAGTTTGGAAAAATAAATGTTGTTTTTGCTTTTGTACAGCTCGGTTTTGTGCTAACCCAGTGGTCTGCTGTTTAATAGTGGCAGGTCCAGGGTTAAGGTGAATATCTCCTGCCAGAAGTAGCAGAACTAACAGAACTTTAACTGTATATCCTCTGCCATATTGTGATTTTTGCTTAACAGCCATGTTTGCCTTAATTTGGAAGTTTTTGCTCAGGGCTTTTAAAGACCACATAGAGTGTAGGGTGAGATGTCCAAGCCCAAATCCATACAGATAAAACTTTTTAACTTCACCTTTGGTTGAGTTTGTCGGAAAATCCTTCTTGTTGCAGGTCCAGACACACAAAGACAAAACGAAGAGGAAGTAGAGAAGTAGAGAAGGCTTATTAGTGGTGCCCATCAGCCCACTTTTTAATCCGGTGGCAGCCATCTTCAGTCTTTCTTGGAAAGAAGGAAAAAGAAAATCTGTGGATAGTAAAATAAATTCTGCTTATATCGCCAGAATCTGATCCGATCGTCCTCGAATCCAGCTGGGCCTCAGCTAGCCAACTAGCCCCTTCCGTTGCTGGTCTCGTTGCTCATAGTCGCCGTAACTGGTCTCCCGTCCCGCTCCTCCAACCGAGTCTCGTCACACACCGCCGCTGCCACCGAGCTCCGCTGAGGTCACGGTAAGTCCTCCGCTAGGCACCGCCACCTACCGTCGTCTGCCTGGGTGAAATCTCTGCTGAGCCCCGTCAACAAATAGCCGCTTGCCTGGTAGTATCTCCGCTGGGCCTCGCAGCTGGGCTTCGATTCAGGCTGGTGTAAGGTGGAATGACTGGCGCCAGCATTAAGCTAACTAGCGTTAGCTTAGCAATCGCTTCGGGTAGTCTCGTCGCACACCGCCGCTGCAGTCACGGTAAGTCCTCCGCTGGGCACCGCCGCCTACCGCCGTCTGCCTGGGTGAAATCTCTGCTGAGCCCCGTCAACAAATAGCCGCCTGCCTGGTAGTATCTCCGCTGGGCCTCGCAGCTGGGCTTTGATTCAGGCTGGAGTTAGGTGGAATGGCTGGCGCCAGCATTAAGCTAACTAGCGTTAGCTTAGCAATCGCTTCAGGTAGGGCACATCAGTGAATCACAAGGAAGCGCTGGAATCGCTGGTCAGTTTACTCACAGTGGCCGGATAAAAGCGATCAAAGGGGTAATCCACCGGAGGTATATCCGATCGCTGTAGGTTAGTTATTTAGAGACTGGCGCCAGCATTAAGCTAACTAGTGTTAGCTTAGCAATCGCTTCAGGTAGCATTAAGCTAACTAGTGTTAGCTTAGCAATCGCTTCAGGAAGGCGCAGGAAGTCGCTGGAGAAAGGCGATTAAAGGGCAATCCAGCGGAGGTGGCAATTCAGCCCGTGCGTGTTCGCCACGAGCGCCGATCGCTGCAGGCCAGCCACTTTTAATGGCAAAATCAGTGACTTTGTCTCAGCACTGAAAAAGTGTGACCATCCCGGTCGCCATCTTGAGTAGGAGCCATCTTCTAATGACATCATCATGGTGAGACAGTAAAACGTAACAGAGCAACTGTGGTAAAAAAAAAAAATGAATACCTGCATGTAATTTGTAGTAAATATATATTAAATCAAATCGTTTTCTTGAATTAATAAATACTAGTGCATACCCGTGCATGCCCGTAGAAACCAAGCATAGGCAAGTATTTCTACATGCCCGTAGAAAGCAAGTGTAAGCAAGCATTTCTGCATTCATGCCTTTGATCTTTGACATGGTTACCATGGCAACAGTAACTATGGTGATGCCTGCCTTTGATCTTTGACATGGTTACCATGGCAATGGTAACCCTCGTGAGGTATTTCTGCATGTCCGTAGAAAGCAAGGATAAGCAAGCATTTCTGCAATCCTGCCTTTGATCTTTGACATGGCTACCATTGCAACAGTAACCATGGTGATGCCTGCTTTTGATTTTTGACATGGTTACCATGGAAACAGTAACCCTGGTGAAACCTGCTTTTGATCTTTGACATCACCACGCTTTCAGTGATGCCTGCCTTTGATCTTTGATGATGTCATAGCAAGTCCTATGCTCTTTGATGATGTCATAGCGACACCTATGATGCCTGAATTTGATCATGTAGACATCATAGGAACATCATAGGCGATCCTATGATCGTTTAGCGAGTCCTATGGTCTATATGACGTCATATATGCCAAAAACATGCAGGTTAGGTTAATTGGAGACTCTAAAGTGGCCCTAGGTGTGAATGTGTGTGTGAATGGTTAAGGGATAGCGCCGTATCGTGGCTGCTTCATCCATCCAGGTGGTGGATGACCCTCAATTTCCCCTCTAGGGATCAATAAAGTATAAAGTATATAGACATCATGTAGACATCATAGGAACATCATAGGCGGTCCTATGATCTTTTAGCGAGTCCTATGATCGTTACAGACACACACACAGACATCATGTAGACATCATAGGAACATCATAGAACATCATGTAGACATCATAGAAACATCATAGGCGGTCCTATAATCTTTTAGCGAGTCCTATGATGGTGACAGACAGACACACACACACACAGATTTCTTGAATTTTTAGAATGATGATAAATACCTATAGAGTGATGATATAGAGTGAAGTACGTGGCGGTAATGCACCTATATGCAAAAGAAGAAGAAGAATATAGAGTGATTTCTTGAATCTGAAGAAAAAGCTGGTCGAAATCTAAAAGAAGAGGAGGGAATGGAAGTGGGAAGCGGGGAAGAGGATGTTTGGAGTTCAGTAGAGTCTGGGGGAGGCAAACGTAGACATGGAGGGGTTCAATCAAGAGTGTTGTCAAGTGCTGATGAATCAGAGGATGAACTGTCCCGGAGTGGACAGCGGGAGTGTGGAGTGGTCATTGGGCTTGTTGGGTGGGTGGGGCATCATTTCGTGGGTAGAGCCCAATTGAGCTCATGGGTGCAATTGGTGGGTTGCTTGGAGGGGTTTTAAATGCAAGAATTCTTCGCAGTGGTTCGTTACTAGTTACTTTTAAAGATAGTGTTCAACAAGGAAAAGCAATCAGAGTCAATAAGATGAAGGGGGAAAATGTGCAGTGTTCAGTATTGGAAGGAAATAAGGCAATGCCCAAGCATTTCAATGGCTGTCTCAACTGATGAAATAATGAAAAACTTAACTGGAGCAAAAGTGACAGAAGTACAAAGATTGAAAACTAATAGAAATTGTGAAAAATGTGATAGTCTGTTGGTAATGTTAAAATTTGATGAATCAAGACTGCCAAGTAAGGGGTATATTGGCTACATGAGTTATGTGTCACGAACCAAACTGGTTTTGTCCTTTAGGCTCGGTTCTGACCATTCTCTGTGGTTCAGATTTATCTGTGTATGTGTGTATTGTGTTATCTTTTGAGTTCTTGTAGTTTCTTGGTCACTAGTTTACTTTTTCCATACCTGTAGCCACTGTTCTGGCCAGCAGCTGTGAGGCAGCCTCCATTGGCCTACATTCATATGGGCGCTGTCTGACACTTGCTGGTCCGACCACGCCCCCTCTCTCTTGATGGCCAGCTGGGTCTCCTCCGGTAATTGCCCTTCCCGTGCTTCGCCCAGGTGTTCCTAATCTGTGTTGCCAGCAATGCTTGCACTTAAGCAGCTCTTTTCCAGTCAAGCATTGCTGGATTATTGTTTTGGTCATTGAGGAACTTGTGGCCACTGTTCACTGTGGTCTGCCCGCTGCACGTCACACGTGTGAACTGTAAGTGAACATTTGTCTCCTTTTTGTATGTCAGTTTTGTGTTTTGAACTGTTTGTTTTTTTGTGGCCACAGTACACTGTGGTCTGCCCACTGCACGCTCGTCGTGTGAGCCCTTAAGTGTACCCTGTTCTGTTTTTGTATGTCCCTATTTTGGAATTGTGTGCCCTTTTGTTAATAAATGTGCTTGTGGTGTAACCCAGCGCTTAAATCCGTCATTCCTCCTCACTCCTTGGTGCGCTGCGTAAAAGTGCACGAGGAGGGTCTTGACACTACGAAGTCATACTTTACGTTCCTCCTCCACTCAGATGTTTCTTCTTTTTCTTTTAGATTTGATTGGCGGTTGGCAACCAGCCCACAGGTGCATTACCGCCACTGACTTAATTATCATCACTCTATATCTTTGTATAAGGAGTTCTGAACAACTCCTTATGTGTGAAAAAATTATCCGTCCTTGGACTGTGTCCTAGGTGTGGCTCGTGACAAACATATCATCACTGTCAAAAGTTTGGTCATGTAGCAGCGATATGCAAAGGTAGACAACGATGTGCCAGATGCTTCGGTGAACATGAATATGGCAAGTATGAAAGAGGAGCCAAATTAAAGTGCTGTAAGTGCGGTGGTGAACATAGCTCTGCATAACGAGGTTGTGAAGCCAGCAAAAGAGCAGCAGAAATTCAGCAGGTAAAAGTCTTCCAGGGATTAACATATGCAAAAGCTGCGAAAAAGGTGCCAGCTATAAAAGTGGGAGTAGACTCCAACAGGGAAAGTGTGCAGGCTTGCAGTGCATGCAGCAGAATTAAGGAAGATTCTCTGGTTATGAAGGAAAATAATTTTGTCTTATTTGTGGTAGATGTGATAAACTGAACTGCACAGACTTCCAAGAAAACAGAAAAAATCAAAATCATTGTGAAAGCAGCAGAGAAATATCTTGGCATCATGGGGCTACATTGGGAAGCAGTTGAGGACTTGTTAAGTGGGGGATCTTTAAGTTCATAGACATCATGGGCTGGTGGATCAACCGCCAATCAAATCTAAAAGAAGAAAAAGAAGAATGAGATGAGACGCAGATAAGGACTACAGCTCCTGACCAGAGAGTGGTGATGTGGAGTGAGGTGCATGGTGGTGATGCACCTGTGGGCTATACAAAGATATAGAGTGATGATAATCAAGTCAGAGGCGGTAATGCACCTGTAAGCTTGTTGCCAACCGCCAATCAAATCTAAAGAAGAAGAAGACCTTAAGGTAGTTTAAGTTGTGATGTGAAGCTCTCCTCCGTTGGCTGTGCATTGCATTATAGGATATATTGGCTAATGTAGTGACCATCCGTTGTACACTACTTTTCAAAATGCATTGTGGGATATTGTGAGTGTACTACATAGTGAATGAAATTTTCAGTTAAGCTTTCAAACAGCACTACAAAATGGCTGATTCATTATATAGTACTGTGGCCGACACACATTGTGGGCTCACGCTGCCACAGAGACAGAACTGAATGTGTATTGTGGAGTGTCACGTCTGCAAGGACTGAGGACTCAAATCTACAGGAGGTAACAAGGAAGTGTGAGATTTGTCTCTTTGTCCCACAGAAGACGCCCCGGAGGGTATTCCGGTTCATCAAGAAATGAGAGACAATGGTGAAGCTTCAAAGGGATGCTTTGTAACTGTATGTTGACTGAAGACACCATGTGACTTGAATTCTGATGCTGGAAATGTATAAAAGGGGGTTGAAGTATGACTCTTTTTCTTTCCTGCTTTGAGAATGCTAGGAGCTTGTGTTCTGTCAAATAAAGCTGGTTTATGACTGAAACTCAGCCTCGTTATTTGAGCATGCTCCTACAGTACACTATATGGGGGAGGAGTGAGCATTTCGAACACAGCACATTAGATCCAAAACTAAACGTATGTTGTTGTGAATGGAACCTGACTGAGACGATTTGAGTCTGCCGGTCTGTAGCCTCTGGTTGTGCAGGAAGCTCTACTGCGTCTGACATGTTGTGACGTCACCGTGACGTATGTGTTCCTCGACTCAAGGTGGCGGTGAGATCAGCGCAGCTTTGGGGCCTGAATCGAGACTTGCTGGTAAAACTGTTAAAAATACTTTTGTTGGTCACCAACAAGTGTGAGGAATATTTGTGAGACTACAACTAAGCTGACCCAGAGAAGGTTTTGGTTCCGTTTGTACTATCAAACAGGATTTAAAAGAACAGCGACCCAAGCTAAAACCAGCTAGCTTAGCTTAGTTTCGCCTAGCCTAGCCGCTCTTGTGTTGAGGACTGTTTCATCTTTCCAGCTGTGTATTTAAAAGTTTATTGCATATTAGCTCTGTGGTACGTGCACATGATTTGGGGGGAGGGGGTTGCGGCGAGCACGCGCATCTGTCTGTTTGGAGGGGGATGTCCTCCATGCAATACAGGCTTCATCCGGAAGCTAATGCTAGCTGTAGAAAACGTGGAGAAAACTGCGCTCCAGGGATGCGCAGAGACATTCAGAGGGGCTGCTGGTCTCATGAAGTGAGCGCCCCCCCCCCCCCCGGCTCCTGTTATTTATGCTTGAGTAATTAATAGAATGACTAGCAGGTCTTTATGGACCTCTTGCACCATGTAGAGCAGGGATGGGGGCAACTTTGGTGGTAGTGGGCCACAATTTTTTTTCTCACTTCCGGAGGGCCAGATTTACATGTAAACAAGTTTCACAATTAAAACTGAAAATGAAAATAAAAGTTGCTCGGTGTTTTATCATATTAGAATTAAAATTACTGACAAAATTACATCATGATCTAATCTTTTTTTTTTATTAGTCTCTTTAGACAGCTGGCTCCTGTATTCACAGACATTTTTAACACCTCCCTTAAGTTATGCCACGTGCCATCCTGCCTCAAATCCTCCACCATCATCCCTGTCCCCAAGAAGCCACGGATCACTGGACTTAATGACTACAGACCTGTAGCGCTCACCTCTGTAGTCATGAAGTCCTTTGAGCGCCTGGTCCTGTCCCACCTCAAGTCCATCACCACCCCTCTCCTGGACCCGCTGCAGTTTGCCTACCGAGCCAACAGGTCTGTAGACGATGCAGTCAACCTGGCCCTCCACTCCATCCTGCAGCACCTGGACTCCCCGGGAACCTACGCCAGGATCCTGTTTGTGGACTTCAGCTCCGCATTCAACACCATCCGCCCCGCTCTGCTCCGGGACAAGCTGTTCCTGCTCAACGTGCCTGACTCCCTCTGCAGGTGGATCATCGACTTCCTGACGGACCGGAGGCAGCATGTGCGGCTGGGAAAGACTGTCTCAGACTATACTAGCATCAGCACCGGATCACCCCAGGGCTGTGTACTTTCCCCCCTACTCTTCTCCCTTTACACCAACTCCTGCACCTCCAGCCACCAGTCTGTCAAGTTGATCAAGTTTGCGGACGACACCACCCTCATCGGGCTCATCTCCAACGGCGACGAGTCCGCCTACAGGAGAGAGGTGGCCCAGCTGGCGTCCTGGTGCAGCAATAACAACCTGCAGCTGAACGCTCTGAAGACAGTGGAGATGATTGTAGACTTCAGGAAAGTCACTACTCCTCTGCCCCCCCTCACCCTCTCAGGCTCTCCCATCACCACTGCTGATTCCTTCCGCTTCCTAGGCACTACCATCACCAGGGACCTCAAATGGGAGCTGACCATCAGCTCACTCATCAAAAAAGCCCAGCAGAGGATGTTCTTCCTGCGGCAGCTGAGGAAGCTCAAGCTACCCACCAAGATGTTAGTGCAGTTCTACACAGCCATCATCGAGTCCATCCTCACCACCTCCATAACCGTGTGGTACGCAGGAGCCACTGCCAGGGACAGACTAAGGCTGCAGCGCGTCGTGCGCACTGCTGAGAAGGTGATCGGCTGCAAGCTCCCATCTCTCCAGGATCTGTACATCTCCAGGACCCGGAGGCGTGCTGGCCGGATCATAGCCGATCCCTCACACCCTGGTCACGTACTGTTTGCCCCCCTCCCCTCTGGTAGAAGACTTCGGTCCATCCAGACTAAAACCTCCCGTCACATGAACAGCTTCTTCCCCTCTGCCATTAGACTGCTGAACACTAAGTGACTCTCGTGCACCATGTACAGCAGCTCAACCAGACTCATGTCAATCATCACTGTTTTCTTCCTGCATTACCGACTGCACTATATAGTTCTCCACAGTATCTGCTGCTGGCTAATATATATTTTAACTGTTGACCAGTATCACTTAATCTTATCCTACACTTTATTACATGTATAGTTTATTTCTCTTATCTTATCATGTTTAATGTTGCAGCATTGTACCGAGACAAATTCCTAGTTTGTGTACTACATGAATAATGGCAATAAACCTGATTCTGATTCTGATTCTGATTCTGATTTAAAGAGCATACATTGTTTGTAAAGACAGTGTCACAAATACAACTTTTCTCTCTCTCTTTTTTTTTTTTCCCCCTGCAGAACACCCATACCTTCACCAAGGCCCACCCCAGGCCAGCAACAGAACAAAGCCTCTGTCCAGTACAACAACAAAACATCAAGTATGGAATGCACATGGAAAAAAATTAAAATAAATAAAAAAATAAAAAGGGGGGAGGGGGGGTCAGTCTGGAGGCAAGGTTTGCAGTGACTTAAAATAATCTATGAAAGACTGCCATTTATGAAAAAAATTAGCTGAAGAACCTTTTACTACAAATTAATTTTTTCCAGTTTAAGAAAAAATGACATCCTGAAGCCAGAGGGAAATACGGGGGTGTTTAGGGGATTTCCATGCAAATAAAATGCTGCGTCTTGCTAAGAGACATCCATCCCATCTTCTTCCACTTAATCCTTTTCAGGTCGCGGGGGGGCTGGAGCCTATCCCAGAATTTTTGTAAAGGTTAATACTGTATATCTGACTGGGTAGACTCAGTGTGATGGGAGTTAGCAGACAGCCCAAATACAGTGGTACCTCTACTTACGAACGTCTGTACATACGGAATTTTCAGGTTACGACACGCCTCAACGGGAAAATATTGCCTCTTGTTACGAAAGAAATTTCAGGATACGAAAGGGCTATCGCCTAGCATCTTCCTGGCATCCCATTGGCCACGAAGTGTTCGGACAGTTTTACGCGTGTGTATTAACTTTTATTCACTATGGACCCCAAGAAAGTGATGGAGAAAAGAAGAAGAGAGTTTTTTTGTCCATACAAACAAAGCAAGAGATAATAGAAAAGTATGAAAAAGGGATGCGTTTGGTTGATCTCGCCAAAGAATATGGCCGTAATACATCTACGATCGGCACGGTATTAAAACAAAAGGAAGCCCTAAAAGCTACGACTCCTTCCAAAGGCCTCTCTGTCATTTCGAAGAGGAGGTCGGCAGTGAACGATGAGATGGAGAGGTTGTTACTCGTGTGGATAAAGGAGAAAGAGATAGCTGGTGACACAGTGACCGAGGCCATAATTTGCGAAAAGGCAACCGCCATCTTTAATGACCTCGTGAAGGAGGATGCAGGCGAGGGAACTTCGGCGCAAGAACTACACCAGGAGTTTAAGGCATCGCGTGGGTGGTTCGAGAAGTTCAAAAGGAGGACTGGAATTCACTCTGTTCTTCGGCATGGCGAGGCATGTAGCGCCGACCACAAAGCGGCCGACGAATTTGTGCGAAAATTCAAACAATTGGTGATCGATGAAGGCTACGTTGCACAGCAAGTTTTTAATTGTGACGGGACGGGCCTTTTTTGGAAAAAGATGCCTCGCCGTACCTTCATCACATTTTCATTGCACATTTTCGAAGGATTGTTAAAAGCCGACAAAAGCAAACGTTCTTGGATTGGTTCTTTACAAAACGTCAGGCAAAAACCACTGCTGAGAGAGAACATGAACCAAAGAAGGCAAAAGGTGACGACGATAGCAGTTAAAAGGTAAATGAACATAATTTTTATTCCTTACTTTATTCTTTGTTTTTTACATTATGTTCAACTCTCATTTTATGTTTATTGTGCAGTAATCTAATTGTAACATGTATTTGTTACATGTTTTGATGCATTTTTATGATTTATAAAAAATTTATGTCCGAATTTTGGGGGGCTTGGAATGGATTAGGGCATTTACATGGAAAACGCGTCTCTACTTACGGAATTTTCAGGTTACGAAACTACTTTCAGAGCCAATTAATTTCGTAAGTAGAGGTACCACTGTATAGCCATGAGGGGGGCTGGAGAAACGTTTTTCCCCAGAACCTTAGACATGATTTCAAAGTAGTGACCCCAAAATTTCTGTAGCCTAGGACAGGAAAAAAAACATATGACTACAATTACAGGGAGATGCGTGGCATTTGTCACACTGGTGCAAAAACAAAAAGTTTGTAACAATTTGATCAAGAGATTTAAAAAAATTTAGATAAAAACAAAGGAATACACTGAAACAAAAACAGAAATTTAGGCAATAAGGTCATTTTCACTGCATTAATTCTGCCTATCAAAGACAGTGGTAGAGAATTCCACCTCTGCAAGTCTGCCTTGACCTGACTCATCAGTGGAGAAAAATTAGCAGCAAAAAGAGAGGTTGGGGTGCGGGTCACGTTGATCCCCAGATATCTAAACCCTGACAAGCTAAGTTTAAAAGGTATGTCAGATTGTTTACGTAACAGAGCAGAGGAATTTATAGCATAGCATTCACTCTTAGAAAGATTGACTTTATAGCCAGAAAAAGAGCCAAACTGTCAGGAACCGAGCCAGCTTGGCTTCCCCCGGCTTGGTCCTGGCCGCTCTATGGGTACGTGCCACATTGTGTATATGTTAGTATGTATTTCTCTGTGCTTTGCTGTGCTCATAGCCACTGCCTTCTGGCCGGCAGCGGGGAGACAGCCTCTTGCGCTCGCACTGGAGTGAGCGCTGTCTTAACTGTCTGCCAGTCGGACCACGCCCCCTCTCTATTGCTACCAGCTGTTCCCACTCTTGTATGCCATCTTCCCGCTCCTCGCCCACGTGGATCTAATTTGGGAGACCAGCAATGCATGTTTTTAAGGAGCCTGTCTCCAGTCGTGCATTGCTGGGTCATTGTACTCTGTCAACGGTTCTCGGATGGAGGTACGTCAACTAAGGACTGTGTTTCACTGTGCGCTTTTGGACTTACTCGGGACAGCTCCAGCCTCGTGTGTACTATCTGTGTGTGGTCTTTCCCCGGTCTTCTCACCTAGGCTTTTGAGCGTCCTGGAGGACTCCATAGCCAGTGTGACTTATAGAAACTGTGACTGTTTGTTTCCTTGCCATATGAATAAATGTGTGTGGTGTTAACCTGCGCTTAAATCCTCGTCCTTTCTCCCCTCGCCGTGCGTGTTAGAAAAGCACACGGAGGGGTTCATGACAGAATGACCCAGCCCGCAAAAAGGATTGAGCAGGTTCACCCACACATCATTCTTCCCTTTTCATTGTAAACTGTTTTTCATTTCTGGACTAACCTGTGTTGGAGAACATCATGCCTCGGTCTCGCCAAAGAAGAGGAACGGCAGCAGGGTTCCCCACGGTGGAGGAGGAATGGGCTACGGAGTTCATGCAGGACTTCGTTGATGATGCCCTTGCCGCCCGGGGTCCTAAGGAGATGCTGGAAAACGTGGACGCCGCAGTAGGCATTTTGGAAGCATATCCCAGGTTACGGATCCACCCGCAGTACGCCGACCTGCTTTCCACAGTCTGCTCACTCCAGCATTGGTCTGGCATTTCCAGCAACGCCGAGACCGAGGTCCGTTTTCCCGCAAACCGGCAGCCTCCATGGCACTCTGCTTGACCCGCCACTCGCTTCAGCACGGTCTATCCTGGAACATAAGGGACAGTATCATCCCGCAAGAGGACGCCGGGAGAAGCCCACCTCGTTAGCAGCGGCCATTGTTGTTTCAGCCGCCGAGAGGTCCGCTGGATTCACCCTGGCAACGCCTACATCCGTCGTCAGGGAGACGGCTCCTCCAATAGTCTGCAGAGGGGCCTACGTCATTGCTGGCATGGAGGGGGACGAGTTTCTGCTCTGTGCAGCTGTGGATGTCATCAACCGGGATGACAGGCAAGTATATTTTCATTCTAAATCATTCATTAACACCGAATCTTGCCTGTCACCAAAGGGAGGGGCCCAGTATGGCCAAAAACATGCAGGTTAAGTTAATTGGAGACTCTAAAGTGGCCCTAGGTGTGAATGTGTGTGTGAATGGTAAAGGGATAACGCCGTACCGTGGCTGCTTCATCCATCCAGGTGGATGCCCTCAATTTCCCCTCTGGGGATCAATAAAGTATACAAAATCAAAAAAAAAAGTATCAGCAGTCCACTGGGTCCTCTCCTCCAGCTGCAATTAATGATTGTTTCCTTCCCTTCTCCGTGTCTCCTCTGTTAATTTCTGAGGGCCCGCCAGTCCAAGAACCGGCCCACCTCACGATGGAGGTTGAGGCCCTAGATGGTCCTGCTCAGGAGTCTGCACGGAGGCGTTCCCCCGCAATCCCACCGGCGGACGAGGAGTGGGCGGATCTGCTTGCCTTCGTCAGCCGCTGGGTCGAGGAGGAGTGCCATGAGAGGGAGGACCAAGGACGCGCTTTCCCAGCTGTGAGGGTTCCACCTCCTATGCCTGGTCTACTCCTGGATTCGCCTTCTGATGAGGAGTGGTCGAGCCTGCTCGCCGCGCTCGATCGCTGGGTTGAGGAGGAGCACCACGAGAGGGAGGCCGAAGGACGCGCTTCCCCGGCTGTGAGTGCTTTACCCCCCCACGCCTGCTCAACCCACGGGATTGCTGACGGACAAGGAGTGGTCAAATCTGCTCGTCACGCTCAACTGCCGGGTCGAGGAGGAGCACTGCAAGAGGGAGGCCCGAGGATGCCCCTTCTCGGCTGTGAAGGTTCCATCTCCGGACCTGCCGACGGACGAGGAATGGTCAGACCTGCTTGCTGCGCTCAACTGCCGGGTCGAGGAGAGGTCGGGCGAGGGTCCCCCAGCGCTCGAACTCCTCGCAACCACTCCGCTTCTTCTTCTCCCCGCCCTCCCCCCAGAGGAGACGGAGCTGTCCAGCACGGTGCTTTGTGTCCGGACTACCTGGTTCCTGAGTCGTCCAGGAGGAAAAAGAGGAGGAACCCCTGCCGGAGGAGGTCTCCGGTCTCGCTGGTGCTGCACGAGGAGGAACGCCCGGAGGGGGGAGACGTCTCTAAGGCTGTGGAGGACGTCTCATGTCAGGAGGACAGGCAAGTTACTTCTCGTTTAACTATAATGCTTGATGAACAAGTTTGCCTGCCTCCTGGCAAGGAGACTCAGGGTGAGCAACCGTCTGAGTGCTCCGCCCCAGCGGCATGTGATACCCTCACACCTAACCTCACCCAACCCCTTCTGTGTACACCCATGAGCTTGCTGGCACCTGATCCAGGTCGCTCGAGGGGAGAGGGAACGGAGGCCGGGGAGGTTTCAGTCCGCGACGACACAGGTCCAATGGTTCCTGAGGAGGCGCGACGACTGACGCTACGTACCCCAAATCGCCAGAGTCCTGGACAGCGTTGGAGCCCGAGTTCAGGCAAGTGTGCTCCATTGTGGCAGTACCTCAGATGTCAATGTCACACTGCCTGACTCATGGCGAGGAGGGCCTGGGGCAGCTCGTAGTAGCCCTCTGGGCCGCCTCACCGGGCTCTGCCACTGCCGGTGACCCTGACCCGGTCTCTTTTTCTCTCCCTCCAGGGTCAGAGCCCCCTGCCAGGGTCGCCGGAGAGCAGCTGACCTTGCTAGAGGCCACCAAGGATCGGGATGCAGCGCCAGGTGACATTGGGAGCACCACCTCCCTCACTGGGGAGAGACCACTGCGGGAGCAATGAGGCCCTCAATGTGGGTCACCGCTGCTGCAGCGGTGCTCCAACCGAAGCCCATCGTGGGTGCAGCGGAGCCGGCCTGGTCTGGGGCCATCGTGGGTGCAGCGGAGCCGGTCCGGCCTGGGTCCACCGCGGGTGCAGCTGACCCTCAGCCAGAGGTCACCACGGGTGCAGCCAGGCTCCCGCTGGAGTCCATCGTGGGTGCAGTGGAGCCGGCCTGGTCGGGGTCCACCATGGGTGCCGTTGCGAACCACCCTGAGGACGCCGTGGAGGTCCCCTTTTCCCAGTCCGGTTACCCACCGGTGAGCCTTTCGGTGGGTAGTTCGCCCCCTGCTTCACCCCTTTGGTCCTGGTAACTGAGCAACACTGGCTGGCCGCCAGAAGAATTGATTCTCCGGGTCAGGTGGCTCATGTTTTCTGGCAGGCCGCCGGACTCTGCCCACCGGACCTTCTGCAGGGCTTGGGACTCTGGGCGGCCTCCTGAGCCCCAACGCCTGTGGACTTGGGGGGGTTAATTGAAGTCCCTGGGCGGGGTGTGTGTTCCCACCATTCCTGTTCCCCCTACCTCCCACCCGGGCTTGGATTGTTTGTTCCTGTTGGGGTGGGGGGGTGTCTATGGGTATGTGCCATATTGTGTATATGTTAGTATGTATTTCTATGTGCTTTGCCGTGCCTATAGCCACTGCCTTCTGGCCGGCAGTGGGGAGGCAGCCTCTTGCGCTCATGCTGGAGTGAGAGCTGTCTAATGCGCACGGGGGGTCATGACACAAACTGCTTTAAGAGGGATAATATTGGTGTGATACTAGTCAATGGATCTGATACATATAGGAGCAAGTCATCTGCATAAAGGGACAATTTCAGTTCAATGCCAGATCGAGAGGCACCATGAAAGAGTGGAAGAGATTTCAGAGCAGTTGACAATGGTTCAGTGGCTAAGGCAAAAAGCAAAGGAGAAAGAGGACACCCTTGTCTAGTGCCATGTGATAATGTAAAATAAATTAAAATTAAATCACCCCTTATTGTCATTCAACTGTACAACCAATCATGTACAGTAGAACGAGATTGTGCTCTACCTATCTACTGTGTTAGTCACACACACCCCAAGTGTAGAATCAGAGGGCCGCTGCCATGCAAGGTGCCGCCACAAATTTTCCTCCTCCATTCCATTATTGCTGAGCACCAAGCTGAACGGCAGGAAGTTCCACTTTTATATGGTCTTTGCCATGACCTGGCCGGGATTTGAACCCCTGCCTCCCGGGAGTGAGGCGGATTGAGCATAGAGTTGGTAGAGCATAAGTGGAATGAGTGTCGTTAGCTTAAATGCTAGCCTGGGGGGAAGTGTAAAGAAGTCTAATCCATGATATGAATGTCACCAAATCCAAATTTATGGAGTGTAGTAAAAAGATAATTCCATTCAACTCGATCAAATGCTATTTTGGCATTGATTGAGATAACAACCTCAGGAACTGAAGAGGGATTTTTGGAAAAAATCACATTCAAAAGTGTGCGAACATTATAAAAGAGCTGGTGGCCTTTGATAAACCCATTTTGTTCTTTTGATATGATATTAGGAAGAGTCTTTTCAAGATGAATTGCTAATACTTTAGCTAAAATTTTGGCATCAACGTTCAATAGGGACAAAGATCTGTAAGAGGTGCATAATTCAGGGTCCTTGTCCCGCTTCAAAAGAAGGGTTATGGAGGCCTTAGTTGAGGTTGGAGGCAGTGAACCTTGTTCAAGGGACTCGTTGTACACTGAAATGAGTAGAGGGGCAAGTTTATCTGTGTATTTTTTTAAAAAACTCAACACCAAATCCATCGGGGCCAGGGGCCTTATTGCTTTCCATTGCTTTAATGGCTGTTGTAATTTCTTGCAAATTAAAGGGAGCATCAAGCTGACTAGCCACATCTGGGTCAACAGTAGGTACACTGAGATTTTTGAAAAAGGAAGACATTTCTGCTGTTTCAGATGGAGATTCAGATTCATAAAGAGAGGAGTAAAAGGACTTAAAAACTGTATTGATAGTATTTGGATCAGAAGTGACTGAACCGGTAGAGTCTCTAATTCTGGGGATCAGTCGAGATGTGGCTTGTCTTTTTAATTGATGAGCCAACAACCTGCTTGATTTATCATCATGATGATGATGATTAAACTATACAGCTATAGAGATGATGGATGCTAAGATGGATGCAGGAATGATTAGGAACCAGGTCAACAGGAAAGTCCTCAATTTTGGACTGAACAAGTTATTACTCTGCATTAATAGATGAGAACAAGAATAATCCCAGGTTTCTTTTCAGCACTGTAGCCAGGCTGACTAATGCCCCATTTCCACCAGTATCACCTGGGCTTTACTTTTTTTTACTTGGTTCGGTTTTTCGCCATTTCCACCCAAGTCCTCACGGTTTAACCAGTACGATTTTCGTGCCTGTTCAGAGGCAGGGTATAGCCGAGCGAAAAGCGAGGTGTGATTTGACGTCAGTCGACTGCTAAACGCTGAGTGGTCAGGGCGTAACGTCACAAAACGCGTCCGTTTTCTGTTTTCTGTTGAAGCTACATGACCGCCATTTGTAATTTCAGCGAGTAACCGCGGTGACTGGATTCACAATTGTGTTCTCATATAACGATGTCCACGCGCAAGTTTATTCCATGAACAAACGAGGAGGTGCGGACTTTTCTGTCCCTCGTAGCCGATGACTACATCCAGAGCGAGTTGGATGGGGCAACTTGCAATGTAAAAATATACCAGGAAGTGTCCGGCCTGCTAGCAATGGCAGAGAATTTGGACTCGACACGGCCACGCAATTGGAAAACGGTGACGGTGAGTGTTGTTTTGTTATTGTCCGTCTTCTTGCCTTTTGGTCAAAAGCGCACTTTATTTAAGCAATAAAGAAAGCTGTTTGATTGTGGGCAATTGTGGTGATGGCTAGCCCGCTAATAGCTAGCTACCTCTGTACCTTGCTGCTACCTCGCATCAAGCTGCTGAATCGCGCTTTTATTTCAGTATTCACGTGAACAAAACGCTGACGTAAGCTTATTGTATCCTGGTTAAAAAGTTTTGTGTTTGCGGTACATGTTGCACTTTGTTTGTGAGCTTTATTGTGTGTTTTTTCCTTCTATACACAGTTTTCAAATCCCAGGGGTCCGCCTCACTGGACCGCCAGCTCCATCACTATCCGGCATCTCCCGGTCAAGTGCTGGTAAGGCACAACAAACTGAAAATTACCACCCGGTTGTTTTTATGTGATTGTTATTTTCTATAGACGCATAATAAGGAATTTAAAATGTCTTTCTACGTTTATAAAAATACTAGATTCAGGGGTGTTCATAGCCACAGTGGCCCAGTGTTATAGGTGTGTTGGTGGTGGAAATACTGTTGTATTTTCACAAAAAAAAAAGGAGCACATGTACCGACTTCAAATCAACATGCTTGATTGAAATTCTTCAAGTCAGCTAACACTATTAACCCATTCTGATTTATGAGGCCACAGTACAAAGAAATTCTTTTAAAAATAACCCATTAAATCAAAATACTTTTTACAATTAATCCTTTTTGAAATGAAGGGGGGCCTAACCACAGCACCACAGAAGTTGCATATAGTCCACTCTACTGAGGGGCAGCAACATGACGGTTGAGCTTAAATACAGCAATGAAGCATCCCACCACAGGCTTTCAACAGTTTAATTCCATAATATTTTTTCTGACATGTTTTGATCCGGTGTTATCTAAATACAATGACTTCTGTCTTTCATATAGGCAAGCTGAAAAGCAACAACATTGCAGACCTTGCATCACTGATGGCCCAGAATCATGCTGAGGAGATGCGGATCCATGAAAGGATGCTCGAACAGCATCAACGGCAGCACGAACAGCGTGAAAGACACCTGCAGTTAGCCCATGAGCAGGAAGCCGCATTAAGAAGGGATGAGCTGACAGAGACGGCTTCCTTCCACGGAGCCTTCCTAAACCATTTTGGCAGTCTGGTCGAAGTACTGAAAGCTCCCCATTTGTAAACATGTTTTGGAAATATTTGTAATGTAATAAAATGTTAGTCTTTTGGATAAAAGTGTGGTTTGTATATTATAACACTGGATGATAAAGGCGAATAATTACATACACATTCCATGCCTCATATGACCCTAATCCTGCTGTTCAGCCATAAAGGTGTCAAGATTTTTAATGGTAATGTAATTGTTATTGTTAAATTTAATAAATATTACCACTGCTGTATCCATTGCTCTACATTGGGTACAGTTTTTAAGTAAAATTGTAAGCAGTTGCACAGGTGTAATTTACATTCAGCAGTAGACACTGATAAAGGTAAAAGTCGAATTAGGTAAAAGGTAAGTACATGTGAATTGAATGTTCTATCGGCATTCCAAATTCTGAGAATTCCAATAAATTATAAGCAGTCTAGTATAATATAAAGCGAAAATACCCATACATGTAAACCCAAATATATTTTCGATGTTGTAAACGTTGACGTGAATATGATAAACCTATGCTATTGTGATTCAATAGATCCATAGTGATCTTTGGTTTGAAAAAGAAAATTATAATTTGGTGTGTGACAATGTCACAGTATTTAGTAGGATTTAAAAAAAGTTTCATCATAAAATTTCTAGGTTCATTGGCAATTCCATCAAACCAAAAGTGAGTTGTCTAGCTGCAGCATTTTTTTTAGTCATTTCTACGTTGTTTTAGTGTGTAATTAGCCACCACTGAACAGATAACCGTTATAAATAACAATAGATGGGAAAAATGATACTCAAATGATACACAATGGGCCTAGATTTGGATTGGCTTTTTTATAATATTATAAATTATTTGGTAAGTTAAAGTTGACTGGAAGTATAACAAGTTTCCACATATAATTCCAAGGTCAATTGGCAATTCCATCAAACCAAAAGTGAGTTGTCTAGCTGCAGCATTTTCTTTGCAGTCATTTTCTACGTTGTTTTGGTGTGTAATTAGCCACCACTGAACAGATAACCCTTATAAAGAACAATAGATTGTAAAATGATACTCAAATGATACACAATACAAAAAATGGGCCTAGATTTGGATTGGCTTTTTTATAATATTTTTAATTATTTTGTAAGTTAAAGTTAACTGGAAGTATAACAAGTTTCCACATGTAATTCCAAGGTCAATTGGCAATTCCATCAAACCAAAAGTGCGTTGTCTAGCTGCTGCTTTTTTGGGGAAGTCAGTTTATCATCAGTGTATCATTATTACACAATACACAAAATGGGTCTAGATTTGGATTGGCTTTTTTATATTATTATAAATTATTTGGTAAGTTAAAGGGGTTTAGGATTAAGCTTCTGCATTATTTTAAATTACTCCGGTGTTTCAGCATTTAATTAACCGTCTGTTAACATTTAACTGTTTTGAACAACAGAGGCGACGTAGTTGAAAAGTGCACAACATTTTATTTAAAAAACACGTTTGACATATGTATGCGCATGAACACTGAACAAATGAAATGATCTCTGAATGATCTCTGCTTCATATGCAGCTGCTTCAGATTCCTCCTGGGCAACCGCTATTCTCCTCTCCTGCTCCAACGGTGTGTTGTCTCAATCCACGTCGTCTTCTCCTGTAAAATTCTCTTGTCTCGTTAAAGACATTAATTGTGTTAAAAACCCACAGAAGAATAGTGACCACCGTGGAAATCCTCCGCTCGTAATCCGCTATTTTTTTCTTTGTTGTGGAGGAGTCGGTCGCGTCCTTTACTACGTCAGCAGAGTGTAGCGCCACCTCAATCCCGCCCACCCCCAGCAATACTCGGCTTTCCGCGGTTGTGATGGAGGCGCAGCCGCGGGAGAAACAAGTAAAAAAGAAAAGAGTAGAGCAGAACTATATAGTTGAAATGAGGCATAAGAGTCAGGACTCTGCCAATCCTTGCATTCCCTTAGAGCTTACTAGTCAGGACTTTATGAACTTTTTCAATCATAAAATTTCATCTATTAGAG
Organism: Pholidichthys leucotaenia; assembly: GCA_020510985.1. Taxonomy (NCBI): domain Eukaryota; kingdom Metazoa; phylum Chordata; class Actinopteri; order Cichliformes; family Pholidichthyidae; genus Pholidichthys; species Pholidichthys leucotaenia. The sequence goes on along the minus strand of CM035841.1, from coordinate 109,037,726 downwards.
ATAAAATCAGTCAGATTCTTCCCACCCTTAACTTAAATACAGTAACTACTACAACTCCTTCAATTGATATCTGTTTGGATGTTTACTCCAACTGACCTTTTGGAGTTAGATAAAATAATTTCCTCATCCAAGCCTTCAACTTGTCTTTTAGACCCTATTCCTACCAGGTTATTTAAAAAAGTCTTCCCATTTATTGACAGCCGTATTCTTCAAATAATCAGTTCTTCTTTAACATTAGGCCATGTACCGCAGGCTTTTAAAACTGCTGTAATTAAACCCTTACTCAAAAAGCCAATGCTGGATCCAGGCGTTTTAGCTAACTATAGACCAATCTCTAATCTGCCTTTCATTTCAAAAATCTTAGAGTTGTTGCAGCACAATTATTTGACCACTTGCAGGGAAATGGTTTATTTGAAGAGTTTCAATCTGGGTTTAGAATCCATCATAGTACTGAAACAGCCTTAGTGAAGGTCACTAATGACCTCCTTATCGCATCTGATAATGGACTTGTTTCTGTACTTGTCCTTTTAGACCTTAGTGCAGCCTTTGATACTATCGACCATAATATTCTACTCAATAGATTAGAACACTATGTTGGACTTAATGGAACTTTGCTGCAGTGGTTTAGATCTTATTTGTCTGATCGGTTCCAGTTTGTTCATGCCAATAATGAGTTTTCTTCCAACTCAAAGCTCGGTCATGGAGTTCCACAGGAATCTGTGCTAGGCCCTACTCTTTTTAGTTTATAGATGCTTCCATTAGGCAACATCATTAGAAAGCACTGTGTACATTTTCATTGTTATGCAATTGACACACAATTATACCTGTCAATGAAGCCAGATGATAGTAATCAATTAGCCAAGTTAGAAGCCTGTCTTAACCCCTTGAACTCTGGTCAATTTCCCTAAAAACGCCTAAAAATAAAATACCCAAAGTAAATCAAAAGCTGTTCTTCAACCCTTTACAGCATCTTCATGGGGTTGGTCTCATTTAAAAGAAAACACTTTGAATTTTTTGGCAAAACAGTCATAATCTCTCTAAGTGCTCCTGCCACTGAGTAACAGTCATCTAAACATAATGAATTTGAAGAAAATAAAGTTCGCCTGGGTGTTTTGTTTTGTTTTTTTTTTAGATACAAATGCTTGCAAATAACACACAGCTGTCAGATACTGGCTGGAAAATGCAACAGAAATGTAAAACCAAGTGTTATCAAGATGAGGTCAAAATTTTGTAACAATACCACAAAAAATCTTCACTTCCACCTCCCAAAGAGAGCAGACACTTTTTCTTTCTCTCCAGCTCCGGCTCTTTATCTCTCTCCTCCCTTAACTGACTGGATCCCAGCTTGCTATCGTCTGTCTGCGTGTCTCTACTGCTGATTATCGAACGAAATTATGGATTTAATAAGCTGGGCTTTGAACGCAATTGACACTATTTTTTCAATGAGGAAAAGTGCCCCGGGGGAGGCAGTTTGCCCCGCAGGAACAGCGGCCACGGGCTATTTGAAGGACACAAGTAATTGGAAACTCTTGTGCCTGTGTGATCTCTCTATCGAAGATGTTGAAGATTTATACATCTTCGTGGCAATGGTCATCGGAATCTTACTGATTGGATCTGGGATTGTTCTGGTGTACCGTAAATTGATGAAGATGGACGGAGCCTATCAAAATGCTGACCAGACGAGGCTTAACCATCAAATTGAACAATTGGGCAGGACTCTGACAGCGGCTAATGGAGAACTGTCTAGGAAAATGGATTACATCATGATTACGCTGACAGCCGTCCATGAAGAATTCAGCGTCCAGCAATGAAGGATTTAAGTACTGAATCTGTAAGAGAATATAAAGTTTTTCTTTCTCTGATGTCAGTACTATTCGACTTATTTGACCTGCCCTTATAATCAAAGTCCTCCAGATTATCTGCAGTTTTTGTTTTCAAAACATGCGAGCAGCATTGACTCTATGGACAGCCAGCTGTCTGGCAAAAATTTTCCATCTGTTGTGCAAGGACACAAGCGCCAGACGCTAGACACAACATCTCCTGCTGAAGAGACTTTGTTGTTCTTAACTGATATAAACACCTTCACTCAACACCACACTCACACTGACTCAATAAACTGATGAGAAGATTATTCATTCACTGCTCTCTTTGTGTCCTCGTAGATTCTATTGTCTGCTACTTGTGCATTGAGAGCTTTTTTTCTTGTAATCATAATATTGATCATTTATGACCAGTATTCTGACAATGTTTTTTTTTCTCTCTCCTATTGTGTTTACCCCCTTCTTCTCTTATGCTTCCTGTTCCCAATCTGCTGACAGGCACGTCACTGATGCTGCCGTGTCACTGAAAATGTCAACTATGTCGTTTTCAGTGTCAAGTCAAATCCCTCGTATGTTTATCAGTTGTTTACTGTGAATGTACTTGGCAATAAATCTTTTCTGAGTTCTGAAAGTGAATATATTACACAGCTGTTTTCTCAGGTTGTTCCCAGGCGTTTTTGAACTCTGCCAACTCTGCCAACTCTGCCAAACTGTGCCAAATGGCACAGTTTGGAAAAACGTCTATAACTTTTGAATGCTTCAACATAGAAGCTTCATCTTGGGCTCTAATGAAAGGTGACTCTCAGGGCTGTGTGTGTGTGTGTGGGGGGGTTGTTTGTTCATTAATGAATGAATGAATGAACAAACAAGCCCCCACACACAAAGAAACATGCCATGTAAAAAATATGTCCTTTTTTTACAAGAAAAAATAACCTACAGTGCAATAAAAATTATACTAAAATATCTGCAATGTAGAGGATAACAACTCCCCCACCCCCCGCTACAGAGGAGCTCGGCGCACAAAAAAACTTTTACCTTAAAAGTTTCTTAAAAAAACACTTACCTGTCCACAACAGCAGTGTCGTTGGCGAACATCTGTTCCTCATTGTCAGACGAACATGAAGCTGGTCCGGTTGTTACGGACTCGTGGTTCTGGTCACCCGAGCCGGTCAAACCATCTCCGCTTCCATGATTGCGGTTTTTGCGAACCATTTTTCAAAACAAATAAGAACAGTAGTAATAAAAAAAGACTGGCTAACGGCTGAGAGTGGCTAACGCTACTGTTACACACAGGTCTCAATGTGTGTCACCCAGCGGCTTAGACAAAAAAGATTTTACGCACGGCAACGCACGCGTTGCAATCGTCGAACTTCTCTGCTTCAATTGGCTCGTTGTATTCGCGGTTGTTGGTAGGCAGGTCCTTCTTGCTATGTTTTCAGTCATTGGTTCTTCAAGGTGTCTGTACTGGAAGAACGGAAATGCAGCTTTTTTTTTTTTTCAGTGCGCACTGAGATGCACTATGACGCAGAGACGTGACCACCCGCGTAATCCCGGAGTTCAACAGGTTTTAAGGAAATCAAAGCATGGATGACTTGTAATTTCCTGCTATTAAATTCAGTTAAGACTGAAGTCATTCTATTTGGTCCAAAAAACCTTAGAAATACCTTTCCAAATCAAACTTTAGTTTGGATGCGGTTACTCTTTCTCTGAATAGTTCTGTGAGGAACCTTGGAGTTATTTTTGATCAAGATCTGTTTTTCAATTCACATATTAAATTTATTTCTAAGACTGCCTTTTGTCATTTGCGTAATATTGCCAAGATTAGGAGCATCTTGTCTCAGAGTGATGCTGAGACACTGATCCATGCTTTTGTTAGCTCGAGATTAGATTATTGTAACTCTTTATTATCAGGTTGTCCTAAAATATCTTTAAAAAGTCTTCAGTTGATCCAGAATGCTGCAGGAAGAGTTTTAACAGGTACTAGAAAGAGAAATCATATCTCTCCGGTTTTGGCCTCTCTTCACTGGCTTCCCATAGAGTTCAGAATTAAGTTTAAAATCCTTCTTCTCACTTACGAATGTGGCGGCATGAAATAATAAGGCTGCGAACTGAGAGTTTTTGAGGGTGTTTATTATCATACCGCCATCATGAGAACTCACTCCAGCGCCGTGCATGCGCGCCAGAGCGAGCCCGGAGGCTCTCAGCAGATACAGGCAATGCGTGCAGTCAGATGAGCAGTGAGAGAGAGAGTTACAGAGCAATGCAGTTTTTATACCCAGTTACAGACAATACATGAAAGGCATGGGACATTTGCATCACAGTGAGAGCAGGAAGCATGAATGTTTGCATTTGAGTCATACATAACAACAGGAAGATTACTGGCCGGAATTCGCCTCTGCTCCGGAGCTGTAGGACAAAAGAGGTTACAAGGCACATCTACATATTGTTATCAGTCCATAGATCACACTGCTATGTCCATTGCTCCCGCTGAGCACTCTGCTAGTCTGTAGGCTGTGGGGGGTGACCCCACAACGAAGCTCTAAACAATCAGGCCCCTTTTTATTTAAAAGTGTGGGGAGACTTGAATAACGAAATCGAATTGTCTTTCATTCCAGTTTATGCAAGTAATCATTCCACAGTCTGCTCTCATTCCTGAGCAGCGAACAAAGAGAGTGAACACACCAAAGTTCTCTCATTTAAACATTCTGACATCAAACCATTTCCCTCGCGGGGGGAAATCACACATCTCTCTCAAAATCTCTTTATTCACATTCATTAGCCTTTTATTTACATAACTCCCCCTTCTCTCTTCTCGAGCCTCAGTGGTCAGGAAGTCTTCTGTCCCCTGTCCTCCGCAGGGGGTCCAGGTTCTGTGGCTCCGCACCGCAGGGGGCTGGCTCTCCTTCATCGTGGTTAAATCACATATGCAGTGTCCAACATATACATGTCTCACAACACAGCCATATAACCCCCCCCAAACGATGAAGAACAGACTAATTCCTAAAATTAAATAGCACCTTACTCACTACTGAATAATCAACACCAACATTCAGTCTGTGCGCCGCTTGGGCTTCAGCCGTCTGCCGAATCTGCTGTGCGTTGGCCCCGCCTTGCCTGCGGTGCGTTTCTGCTTCGGGACTGTTGACTGAGGGAGAGAGTGATTAATTGCCCCCTGCGGGGGCCTGCCTCGTCGAGGCGCCACTGCGACCGGTACAGGCACGTCCTTCATGACAAAAGCAGGTTTTAGTCTGTCAATACTGACTGTCTCTTTTCTGTCTCCAAAATCTAGCACAAATTGCTTATCACCTGCCTCCAGCACTCGAAATGGCCCTTCGTAAGGTGGTTTGAGCGTTGCTTTTAGGGCTTCGCGCCTGACAAAAACGAAATCGGCATTTTTCAAAGCCTTGGGGACGAAAACTCGTGGAAAAGCGTGATGAACCGGACCCGGGAGCGTGTCTGCCCCCGTGCCGACTAACGGTCCCAGAGCCGAGAGAGGTGGGGGCTCTGGGTGCTCTGGTAAAAACTCGCCCGGCAGCCTCAGAGTTTGTGCGAATACCAGCTCCGCTGGGGAGGCGTCTAAGTCCTCTTTAGGCGCAGAACGCAACCCTAATAAAACCCATGGAAGTTTATTCACCCAATCTGCATCCGTGAGCGACGCTCTGAGTGCTGCCTTCAAAGACCTATGAAAACGCTCGCATAAACCATTGGCCTGAGGGTGGTAAGCCGTAGTGCGGTGAATTTTGGCTCCTAAGCCGTTGGCCATCGCTGACCACAGCTCAGAGATGAATTGCGGTCCTCTATCGGACGTAATGTCCGACGGAACCCGAAGCGCGCCACCCAAGCCGTTAAAAAAACGCGAGCCACCTCCGCGGCCGTGGTCGTTGCAAGTGGGACCACTTCCGGCCAACGTGTGGTGCGGTCCACCATTGTCAAAAGATACGTGAACCCCTGTGATGCCGGTAGGGGGCCCACAAGGTCGACGTGCACATGGTCGAACCTTCTGGCCGGAATGCGGAACGGTTCTAACGGGGCTCTTGTGTGCCTGTGAATTTTGGCCCGTTGACAGGAAATGCAGGTTTTTGCCCATTCCTTCACGTGCTTGCGCAGGCACGGCCGAACAAACTTTTCCGCCACTAGTTTCACCGACGCGCGCACCCCGGGGTGCGCCAGTGAGTGGACCGAGTCAAAAACACGGCGGCGCCACGTGGCCGGAACCACCGGACGCGGGCGCCCCGTCGACATGTCGCAGATCAGGGGGGGCATACCGGTTTGTAAACACTTGCTCTCCAGCCTCAACCCTGTTGGTCCAGACTGGAGCGCGCGCACGTCTGCGTCCGCCCCCTGGTCCGCTGCCATGGCTGCGTAATCTATACCCATGTGCACCGGGGCTGCGCGCGCCACCGTGCCGCTCTCCTGCGGCGCGGTCACGGTGGCCCGTTCTGCCTCTGCGCGTGTTGGGGTCGTGAACGCGCGTGAGAGACAATCCGCTACTACATTGAATTTGCCCGCGACGTGCCTAATGTCAGTGGTAAATTCCGAGATTGCGGCCAGCTGCCTCTGCTGCCTGCCGGACCACGGGTCTGAAATTTTGGCCATGGCGTATGTGAGCGGCTTGTGGTCCACATAAGCAGTGAAGCACCGTCCTTCCAGCCAGAACTGGAAATGACGAATAGCCAAATGCAGCGCCAACAGTTCTCTGTCAAACGCGCTGTATTTTCGTTCAGCCGCGCTTAAAGATTTGCTAAAGAAAGCCAAAGGCTGCCAAACTCCGGCTACCTGTTGCTCAATAACGGCCCCTATGGCTAAATCTGAAGCGTCTGTCGTCAGCGCGATACGTGCTGCAGGGTCTGGGTGGGCCAGGAGCGCAGCGTCAGCCAAGGCTTTTTTAACCTCTGTGAACGCGCGCTCCCGCTCCGGGGACCATTCGACCGCCTGGGTCGGTTTTTGTTTTTTGAGCGCGGCATATAACGGTTGCATGATTTGAGCTGCGTGGGGCAGGAATCGGTTATAAAAATTCACCATCCCCAAGAATTCCTGTAGTGATTTGACCGTTTGTGGACGGGGAAAATCCGCTACCGCGCGTACTTTCTCTGGTAACGGAACCGCTCCCTCCGGGGAGACGCGGTGACCCAAAAAATCGATCCGCTCAACGCCGAACTGGCACTTGGCTGGGTTAACTATTAAGCCGTGCTCTCCCAGCCTCCTAAAAACTGCTGTGAGGTGCGTTTCGTGTTCGTCCTCTGAAGTACTCGCGACCAAAATGTCGTCGAGGTACACAAACACGAAAGGGAGATCGCGTAACACGGCGTCCATCATCCGCTGAAATGTTTGCGCCGCCCCTTTGAGACCAAACGGCATGCGTAAAAATTCGAAAAGTCCGAACGGGGTTATTACCGCTGTTTTAGGAATGTCCTCCGGTTGGACCGGGACTTGGTGATAGCCGCGAACTAGATCAATCTTTGAAAAAATGCGCGCCCCCGCCAGGTGCACCGAAAAATCCTGAATGTGCGGGATGGGATAACGATCGTACGCCGTAGCGTTGTTTAGCCTGCGGTAATCCCCGCACGGTCTCCAGGAGCCATCGGCTTTCGGTACCATGTGCAGCGGCGAAGCCCACGGGCTCTTCGACCTACGAACGATGCCCAGCCTCTCCAGGCTGGCGAACTCCTCGCGCGCAATGGCGAGCTTAACTGCATCCAAGCGCCGAGCTTTTGCAAACACGGGAGGACCAGAAGTGGGGATAAAGTGTTTCACCCCGTGCTTCGCGACCGTCGCTGAAAAAGTGGGCACAGTGAGCGCTGGAAATTGGGTGAGGAGTGTGTGAAACTTACCACCTGCTGTAGCGACGTGGGTCTGTACTGGTGGCGGGGACACTCGAGCTGAACAGGGGAGAGAGTAAAAAGAGAGTGCATTTACCAGCCGTCTATTAGCAAGATCAACTAACAGATTGTGTGAACACAAAAAATCCGCGCCCAACATGTTGAAACTCACCGCCGCTATCACAAAAGTCCATTCATATGTGCGGCCATGTAAGCATAAAGGCAAGGTCCTTCTCCCGTAGGTGTTGATGTTCGAGCCATTTGCCGCTGTAGCTCCGCTACCGTGGGGTCCAGCCACCCGGTCCGCATATGTTGGGGTGATGAAGCTCACTTGTGCTCCGGTGTCGATGAGGAACTCTCGTCCGGAGCGCGCATCCGTGATGTAGAGCAGCTTGTTGCGTTCTCCGAGGGTCGAAGCTGCTAGCGACCCCCGGTCTTGCCGTTTCCCGAACTCCTGAAGATGCAGGGCGGCACACACCTGCGTGCCTTCTCTGCGAACCTCCGATGGTAAAAGCAGAGATCTTCTCCTCCGCTGTGTCGTGCCCGCGCCTCTGCCGCCGGGCTATTGGCTCCCCCTCGTCGCGGCCGTGTTGCCGCCGTCGTCGGCCAGTCTGGTTCTGCCGCCTCTGGCTCCCCGCTGTCTCGGGTCGCTGCTGTGGTTGCTTGCCCGCCGCAGGCATCCAGGATCCCATCTGCCTCCTGGGCCAGCTCCCGGAACTCCTCCAGGGTGTGACACTTTTTGCCGGCCAGCGTGCTTCTCGCATGCACCGGGAGGTTGGAGAGGAAGATGAACTGAAAAATGAAATCATCGTTGTCCAACCCTCTCAGCTGTATCATCTCCTCCATCAGGGCGCTCGGCCTGTGTCCACCTTGGTCTAGCAAAGACAGGATCCTCCTCGCCCTCACTTCAGCCGAGGGGGTGAAAAACTTGATGAGGGTGGATTTCAGCTTGCCGTACCTGTCGGTCGCGGGTGGCTGCTCCACCAAGCTTTGCACGCACCGAGCTGTGCTGTTGTCCAGTTTAGCAATGACATGGTGGAACTTGGTGACATCCACCGTTACTCCTGCGAGCGCGAACTGCGACTCTGCTTGCAGAAACCACGACCGTGGGTTATCCTGCCAGAAATCAGGCAGCTTAACGGCCACTGCGCTCGCCAGCTCTGAGCGCTGTGAGTCCGGGACCCTGAGAATTTCTTCGTTCATTCTCAACGTCGTCAGTCACCAATGTGGGGAGACTTGAATAACGAAACCGAATTGTCTTTCATTCCAGTTTATTCAAGTAATCATTCCACAGTCTGCTCTCATTCCTGAGCAGCGAACATAGAGAGTGAACACACCAAAGTTCTCTCATTTAAACATTCTGACATCAAACCATTTCCCTCGCGGGGGAAATCACACATCTCTCTCAAAATCTCTTTATTCACATTCATTAGCCTTTTATTTACATAACTCCCCCTTCTCTCTTCTCGAGCCTCAGTGGTCAGGAAGTCTTCTGTCCCCTGTCCTCCGCAGGGGGTCCAGGTTCTGTGGCTCCGCACCACAGGGGGCTGGCTCTCCTTCATCGTGGTTAAATCACATATGCAGTGTCCAACATATACATGTCTCACAACACAGCCATAAAAAGATCTGATACTACCCTATCATCCTAATCGAGCATTACGCTCCCAAAATGCTGGATTACTTGTAATACCTAGAATCTCCAAAAGTACAATGGGAGGCAGAGCCTTCAGTTATCAAGCTCCTTTCCTGTGGAACCAGTTATCAATCTGGATTCGGGAGTCAGACTCAATCTCTGTTTTTAAGAATAGGGTAAAAACCTTCCTTTTCGATATAGCATACAATTTGGAGGGATCATGTGTCTCTAAACCCTCCCTTAGTTATGCTGCTAATAGAGTTAGACATCCGGAGGACCTCCATTAATGCACTGGGCTTCTCCCCTTTAATGTTTGCTCTCTACATGTCTGTTCTTCTCATCTTCTCTATCCCCTCACCCCCCAGCCAGTCGCAACAGATGACTGCCCCTCCCTGAGCCTGGTTCTGCTAGAGGTTTCTTCCTGTTAAAAGGGAGTTTTTCCTCTCCATCGTTGTCAAGCACTTGCTCACAGGGGATTGCCTGATTGCTGGGGTCTTTCTGCAATTGTGGGGTTTCCCCTACATTTGAAAGTGCTATGAGATGACTGTTGTTGTGAAATGGCGCTATATAAATAAAGTTGAATTGAATTGAATTAAACGCAATTAAAATGATAGTCACAAGGTTACATAAATACATAGATTTACTGGATATATACAGTGGATAAAAAAGTCTACACACCCCTGTTCAAATGCCAGGTTTTTGTGATGTAAAAAAAATGAGACCAAGATAAATCATTTCAAAACTTTTTCCCCCATTAATGTAACCTATAACCTGTACAATCCAATTGAAAAACAAACTGAAATATTTTAAGGGGGAAATAAAGAATAAAAAAAACTTACAATAACCTGGTTGCATAAATATGCACACCCTTAAACTAATACTTTGTTGCAGCACCTTTGGCTTTTATTACAGCACTCTGTCTTTTTGGGTAGGAGTCTATCAGCGTGGCACATCTTGATGTGGCAATACTTGCCCACTCTTCCTTGCAAAAATGCTCCAAATCTGTCAGATTGCGAGGGCATCTCCTGTGCACAGCCCTCTTCAGATCACCCCACAGATGTTCGATCAGATTCAGGTCTGGACTCTGGTTGGGCCATTCTAAAACCTTAATCTTCTTCTGGTGAAGCCATTCTTTTGTTGATTTGGATGTGTAGTTTGGGTCATTGTTGTGCTGAAAGATGAAGTTCCTCTTCATCTTCAGCTTTCTAGCAGAAGCCTGAAGGTTTTGTGCCAACATTGACTGGTATTTGGAACTCTTCATTATTCCCTCTACCCTCCAAAAGCCCCCAGCTGAAGAAAACAAGCCCCAAAGCATGATGCTGCCACCACCATGCTTCACTGTAGGTATGGTGTTCTTTTGGTGATGAGCAGTGTTGTTTGCACCAAATATACCTTTTGGAATTATGACCAATAAGTTCAACCTTGATTTCATCGGACCATAACACATTTTCCCACATGGGTTTGTGTGATTTCAAATGTGTTTTTGCAAAATGTAGCGGGGCTTGGATGTGCTGTCAGATGTGACTACAAAAATGTCAGGAAAAGCCTACTAGAACAGCTGAACTTTATTTGGGGTTAATCAGAGGCACTTTAAATGGTGGCAGGTGTGTGCTAACTCCCATTAACCATGAGTTTGAATGTGACTGGTTAATTCTGAACACAGCCACATCCCCAGTTATAAGAGGGTGTGCATATTTATGCAACCAGGTTATTGTGATTTTTTTTATTTTTCCCCTTAAAAGATTTCAGTTTGTTTTTAAATTGGGTTGTACAGGTTATAGGTCACATTAATAGAGGAAAAAGTTTTGAAAAGATTTATCTTAGTCTCACTTTTTACATCACAAAAACCTGGGATTTGAACAGGGGTGTGTAGAGTTTTTATTTCCATTGTACATGTAGATACTGTATAAATATATATTCTATGCATCAACAATGGACAGTTACAGTGTGGCTTCTAAACAACAATGAGGTTTTTGCACATAAATATTGGAATAAATTACAGTCTCATAAATTCTATATGTTGTTATCCAAACTGCAAACACTTTGGCCAACACTATAATTTTTCAGATGCAATAAAACGTCAAAACATTTCCAGACACATTGTGGGTGGTAGGGGTGGGCAGTATGGCCAAAGAAGGATAGCAGGATATTTCTGTGAATTTTCACGATAACAGTATTTTTCACAATATTGCAGAATACAGTTTTTTTTTTCAGTTAGATTTATGAAAAAAGGCCAGTTTCACAGGCCAGCATTATTTACCTTCACCATATTCAGGAAAAACAAAATAAAAACCCTTATTTCTCCATTTTATAAACGGCAGCTCAGATTTAGTTTAAAATATTTTTTAGTTCTGTATCAAATACTACATGAAAATAATATAAACCGTTGCATCTTAACTGCACACAGAGGTCGGGTCTTATGCTGAATCACTTTACCTGCATTACTCCGATGCATGGACCTGCCCCCAGGACAGGTCCATACAACTGGGCAACTACAGGGCAGGCAGGGTGTTTCTCTCTCTCTCTCTCTCTCTCTCTCTCTCTCTCTCTCTCTCTCTCTCTCTCTCTCTCTCTCTCTCTCTCTCTCTCTCTCTCTGGGTGGTTGAATAAAATCAAGATGAAGTGGCCAAAATGGAAATAAAATACAACTACAGCCACTTCGAGCTGCACATTGTCCAATGTTAATACCACTCCAGCGTTGTTGTTGATGTTCAGAAAAAAATGCAGGCAGATTATCCACACTGCTGTACCGTTTTTTTTTTTTTTTTTTTTTTTTAACATGCCAGCAGTCTAAAACAAAAAGCTTAAATATTTCCACTCAACTGGAGAGGGTCTGACTTCGGAGCTGCAGCTTCCTGCACCGTGTTTGTTTTGCTGTTTGTATGCAGTGTGACGTCATGCAGCAGACCCCAAATATCATGATATTAATTTTTACACTGGTATCAAACTTTATGCCGGTATTATAGTAAACAATACGATATGGCACACCCCTAGTATGTGGACAGAGACCAGGCAGTGCACCTTTAGCAAGTGAGGGTGCCCGGCTGCTGCAGCTGGTTATCATTCTTTGGCAGCCGATCACTTTTTCGCACCTGATGTGTCAAAAAAAGATTGCTTGCCACAACACCGGGAATAAATTACTGCTGCACCTGCAATCAGTTAGGACCCGTAATCCAGCATCAGACAAAAGGAATTTTTAAACAAGTGAATGCAATATATGGAAGCATTTAAACTTGGTGATGTGATAACAAGTGGCAGAAATATAATATGGCACTTACTTTTATTATTTATGTCCATGTTCAATCTGGCCCATGGGTGGCCGGGTTTCCACCCATGGGACCCAGCCGGGCCCAGCCCGAAGGAGTTACATGGGTCCACCCTCCAGTGGGCTCACCACCTGCAGGACAGATCATGGGGGTCCGGTACTATGTGGATCAGATGGCGGTCAAAGGCAGAGACCTTGGAAGACTGATCCCAAGCTTTCTAAACTGGCTTTTGGTATGTGGAATGTCACCTCTCTGGTGGAGAAGGAGCCTAAGCTGGTGCATGAGGTTGAGAGATACCGGTTAGATATAGTCGGCCTCACCTCAACACACAGCTCTGGTTCCGGAACCAGTCTCCTGGAGAGGGGCTGGAGCTTGGCCTTCTCTGGAGTTGCCCCGGGCGAGAGGCGACGAGCAGGGGTGGGTATTCTTGTATCCCCCCACCTTGCTGCCTCTATATTGGAGTTATCCCCGGTGGACGAAAGGGTTGCTTCCCTGTGCCTTCGGGTTGGGAGACGGGTCCTGACCATCATTTGTGCCTATGCACCAAATGATGTTTCAGAGTACCCACCCTTTTTGTAATCTCTGATTGGGGTGCTGGAGGGTGCTCCTCTTGGAGACTCCATTGTCCTATTGGGGGACTTCAATGCGCACATGGGCAGCGACAGTGAAACCTGGAAGGGGGTAATTGGGAGGAACGGCCTGCTTGATCTGAACCCGAGTGGTGTTCAGTTATTGGACTTCTGTGCTAACCATAGATTGTCCATAACGAACACCATGTTCAAGCATAAGGGTGTCCATATGTGCACCTGGCACCAGGACACCCTAGGTTGCAGGTCGATGATCGATTTTGTTATCGTGTCATGAGACCTGCGACCATATGTCTTGGACACTCGGGTAAAGAGGGGTGCAGAGCTGTCAACTGATCACCACCTGGTGGTGAGTTGGATCCGATGGCAGGGTAGGATGCCATTCAGACCTGGTAGACCCAAACCTATAGTGAGAGTGTGCTGGGAATGTCTGGCTGAGGCCCCTGTGCAGGAGGTCTTCAACTCCCACCTCCGGAAGAACTTCAACCACATTCCGAGGGAGTCTGGAGACATGGAGTCTGAATGGTCCATGTTCTCCACCTCTATTGTTGAAGCTGCAGCCGCAAGGTTGTCGGGGAATCTCGTGGTGGCAACCCCCGATCCAAGTGGTGGACACCAGTGGTGAGGGGGGCCATTAAACTGAAGAAGGAGTCCTATCAGGCTTGATTGGCTTGTGGGACTCTCGAAGCAGCTGAGGTGTACTGACAGGCCAAGCGGAGTGCAGCTCCGGTGGTTGCTGAAGCAAAAACTCGGGTGTGGGAGGAGTTCGGTGAGGCCATGGAACAAGACTTTAGGTCAGCGTCGAATAGATTCTGGCAACTCCGGAGGGGGAAGCAGCTCCCTGTCCACACTGTGTATGGTGCGGATGGGGTGCTGTTGACTTCGACTGGGGATATCGTCAGGCGGTGGAAGGAATACTTTGAGGATCTCCTCAATCCCACTGATACACCTTCCACAGAGGAAGCAGGGCTTGTGGACGAGGGGGTGACTCGCTTATCACAGGGGCTGAGGTCACCAAGGTGGTTAAAAATCTCTTTGGTGGCCGGGCCCCGGGGGTGGACGAGATTCGCCCCGAGTACCTCAAGCCCCTGGATGTTGTAGGGCTGTCATGGTTGACATGCCTCTGCAACATTGCGTGGAGGTCGGGGGCAGTGCCTTTGGCATGGCAAACCGGGATTGTGGTTCCTCTCTTCAGAAAAGGGGACCGGAGGGTGTGCTCCAACTTTAGAAGGATCACACTCCTCAGCCTTCCTGGGAAGGTCTATGCCAAGGTACTGGAGAGGAGAGTCCGGCCATTGGTCGAACCTCGGATTCAGGAGGAGCAATGTGGTTTTTGTCCTGGCCGTGGCACATCGGACCAGCTCTTTACCCTCTCGAGAATTCTCAAGGGTTCGTGGGAGTTTGCCCAACCAGTTTACATGTGTTTTGTGGACTTGGAGAAGGCATTTGACCACATCTCTCGTGGTTTTTTGTGGGGGTGCTTCGGGAGTATGGGGTATTGGGCTTGTTATTACGATCTATTCGGTCTCTGTACGACTGTTGTGAGAGTTTGGTTCGTATTGCCAACACTCGATCGGACTCATTCCCAGTGAGAGTTGGACTCTGCCAGGGCTGCCCTTTGTCACCAATCCTGTTCATAACTTTTATGGATAGGATTTCTAGCCGGGAACGGAGGGTGTCATGCTTGGTGACCACAGGATCTCAATTCTGTTGTTTGCAGATGATGTTGTCCTGTTGGCTTCATCCAGCAATGACGTACAGTTCTTGCTGGGATGGTTTGCCACTGAGTGTGAAGCGACTGGGATGAGAATCAGCACCTCCAAGTCCGAGTCCATGGTCCTCAGCCGAAAAAAGGTGTATTGTCTTCTCTGGGTTGGGGACAGGCTCCTGCCCTAAGTGGAGGATTTTAAGTATCTTGGCGTCTTATTCACGAGTGAGGGGAGAATGGAGCGAGAGATTGACAGATGGATCGGAGCAGCATCTGCAGTGATGTGGACACTGTACCGGTCTGTTGTGGTGAAGAGGGAGCTGAGTTCTAAGGCAATGCTGTTGATTTACCAGTCAATCTACGTTCCTACTCTCACCTATGGTCACGAGCTTTGGGTAATGACCGAAAGAACAAGATCGCGGATACAAGCGGCTGAAATGAGCTTTCGCTGTAGGATTGCTGGACTCACCCTCATAGATAGGGTGAGGTGCTCAGTCATCTGGGAGAGGCTCAGAGTAGAGCCGCTGCTCCTTCACATTGAAAGGAGCCAGTTGAGGTGGTATGGGCATCTGATCAGGATGCCTCCTGGACGCCTCCCACTTGAGGTGTTTTGGGCACGTCCCACTGGGAGGAGACCCCAGGGCAGACCCAGGACTCGCTGAAGAGATTATGTCTCCCAGCTGGTCTGGGAACGCCTTGGTGTCCTCTCTGAAGAGCTGGAGCAGGTGGCTGTGGAGAGGCAAGTCTGGGCTTCTCTGCTTGAACTGCTGCCTCTGCGACCTGGACCTCCGGAAAAGCAGTAGAAGATGGATAGATGGATGGATGCTCAATCTGCTCACTCTTATTTTGAAGGTTAATGAGACCAGATTAGAGCTCTTATTTTGAAAGAGTTTGCCAGAATGTATTTGAGGCCGACCTAAAGTCTTGTTGCAGGGTCTCACCAAACTCCTCCCATACTGCTGCTGAAATATTTATCTTCACCTGGGTGCCATCGTAGCCGTTACAGTACAGCTCTCATCCATGTGAATTTATGAGTCTCCCCAGTGCATGTGTGGAGAAGAGCGGTTGCAGCCAAACAACACCGCAGTTAGTATTTTGATTAAAAGATGAACTTGTCCAAACAGAACACAGAACACCGAAATTATTAAATTAAATTTCAAGGACTATATTACAGTGGGTCTCAAATATTTGTAAATGTGTCCTTTAGTTGACTTGATGCCACTTGGTCCCATTAGCTATAATTTTATGCGCTATTTGGGCATTTCATTTGTTAGTTACTTTGAGAATGGCCATTTGTTGTTAAATATTAAAAGTGATTGATTTTTGGGGCATTTGGTGGGCTTTTGATGTCCTATAAAAATGATTTCATTTTTTATTTGGATGTTTTCCCGGAGTTTGGGGTTCCGGAAGTCCCGTTTGGTCCATTTGGTCCAGTTTGTTGTTTCATGCAACCACTCCCATAGCTCAGGTGTCACGCCAAAAAGTGATCACCGGCTGCAGGAGGCTGGAGCGCCTTCTTGTTAAAGGGGTACTGCCTGGTCTCAGTCCGTCTACAATGTGTCTGTAAATGTTTGAGGTTTTATCATATCTTAAAAATTAGTGTTGGCAGTTGTTTGCAGTTTGGATAACCGCCTATCGTATTTATGAGATTGTAATTGATTCCAGTATTTATGTGCAAAAACCTCATCGTTGTTTAGAAGCTAATTGTGTGTTGTTGACACATAGGATATACAGTGGGGCAAAAAAGTATTTAGTCAGCCACCAATTGTGCAAGTTCTCCCACTTAAAAGATAAGAGAGGTCTCCTATTTTCATCATAGGTATACCTCAACTATGAGAGACAAAATGAGAAAAAAAAATTCCAAAAAATCACATTGAAGGATTTTTAATGAATTAATTGGTAAATTCCTCGGTAAAATAAGTATTTGGTCAATAACAGAAGTTCATCTCAACACTTTGTTATATACCCTTTGTTGGCAATGACAGAGGTCAAACGTTTTCTCTAAGTCTTCACAAGGTTTTCACACACTGTTGCTGGTATTTTGGCCCATTCCTCCATGCAGATCTCCTCTAGAGCAGTGATGTTTTGGGGCTGTCTCTGGGCAACACGGACTTTCAAAGATTTTCTATGGGGTTGAGATCTGGAGACTGGCTAGGCCACTCCAGGACCTTGAAATGCTTCTTACGAAGCCACTCCTTCATTGCCTGGGCGGTGTGTTTGGGATCATTGTCATGCTGAAAGACCCAGCCACGTTTCATCTTCAATGCCCTTGCTGATGGAAGGAGGTTTTCACTCAAAATCTCATGATACATGGCCCTACTCATTCTTTCCTTTACACGGATCAGTCGTCCTGGTCCCTTTGCAGAAAAACAGCCCCAAAGCGTGATGCCTTCTTCTTCCGGCTTTCAGAGAGAGCAGATGCTTTTCTCCCCCCTCTCCTACTCCCTCCTATTCCCTTACTGATCCCAGCTTGCTGTGTCCTGTCTGCATCGCTCTTCTTCTGGCTGAATCTTATTCCAAACGAAAATTATGGATTTGGTGGGCTTTAAATGCGATTGACACCACTTCAAAAGAAGATTGGGCCAGGGGGAGCCCAAGTGGGAGACTCATGGACAATTGGGAACTCATGTGTCTGTGTGATTCGACTGAGATGCAGAAGACATCTATCTGTTTGGCTATGATCACAGGATTTCTACTTTGGCTCTAGAGTTTCCTGATGTATCAGAAATTAAAGAAGTTGGGAGAGCTGATCAAAATGCGGACCCGGCAAAGCTCCTTCAACAACAATTCGACCAGTTGGGGAGTGCACTGATAGCGGCAATCGTGAACTGAATGGTGGCTGATTCAGTAGGTGGAATTACATCTTGGAGTCGCTGGTGCCCTCCAGGGAATGATTTTAAAGCCTGTATATGGAAATTATAAAGCACAGAATCGCAAGAGAGATGAAAATTGTATGCTCTGAGTGAACTGTGCCTTTAGACCTTGATTCGGCGCCCCGAAGATTACTCTCCTCCTGGATGAAGACAAAGCAGAAGAGAGTTTTGGCTTCTCTTTAACCCAAACAATCAACAAACAATTGCTGTTGTTCAGCAGACTGAGCTCTTCAAGGACAGCGTTATCATGTGTCTAATACAGAACTTTGCCATCTGGCATGCACGAAGAGAGATAGACTCTTGGACATGCTTATCTGTGTTTAGAATACATGAACATAACATCCATCCGTTGCCAGGAGGCGCTCCTTTGTTGTGCACCAGCAGCTGATACATCCACACCTCATTCATACTGATTACATGCTGACTACACACACTGGTCTCTCTCGCTCTTTGTTATTGTGTGATCTGTTGTCTGCTAATTGTGCATTTGAGGTTTTTTTTTCTATGTAATCACAATTTTGCTCATAACGAGCTTTATTTTGATTAACTATGTTTTTTCTCTCTGCCCATTGTGTCATTCCCCCCCCCCCCATTCCCCTCTTTACCCTTCACTGTATGACAGGCGCCTTCATGGCTGCCGCGTCATTGGGATGCGCTTATCGAGCACGCCCAATGTCAAGTCAAATTCCTCGTATGTTTATTTTGTAAACATGCTTGGCAATAAAGTGATTCTGATTCTGGGTTTCCACCCCCATGCTTCACAGAAGGTATGGTGTTCTTTCTCCTCCAAACACGACAAGTTGAGTTTTTACCAAAAAGTTCTATTTTGGTTTCATCTGACCATATGACATTCTCCCAGTCCTCTTCTGGATCATCCAAATGCTCTCTAGCAAACTTCAGACGGGCCTGGACGTGTACTGGCTTAAGCAGGGGGACACGTCTGGCACTGCAGGATTTGAGTCCCTGGCGGCGTAGTGTGTTACTGATGGTAGCCTTTGTTACTTTGGTCCCAGCTCTCTGCAGGTCATTCACTAGGTCCCCCTGTGTGGTTCTGGGATTTTTGCTCACCATTCTTGTGATCATTTTGACCCTACAGGGTGAGATCTTGCGTGGAGCCCCAGATCGAGGGAGATTATCAGTGGTCTTGTATGTCTTCCTTATTCTAATAATTGCTCCCACAGTTGATTTCTTCACACCAAGCTGCTTACCTATTGCAGATTCAGTCTTCCCAGCCTGGTGCAGGTCTACAATTTTGTTTCTGGTGTCCTTTGACATCTCTTTGGTCTTGGCCATAGTAGAGTTTGGAGTCTGACTGTTTGAGGTTGTGGACAGGTGTCTTTTATACTGATAACGAGTTCAAACAGGTGCCATTAATACAGGTAACGAGTGGAGGACAGAGGATCCTCTTAAAGAAGAAGTTACATGTCTGTGAGAGCCAGAAATCTTGCTTGTTTGTAGGTGACCAAATTACTTATTTTACTGAGGAATTTACCAATTAATTCATTAAAAAATCATTCAATGTGATTTTCTGGATTTTTTTTTTCTCATTTTGTCTCTCATAGTTGAGGTATACCTATGATGAAAATTGGAGACCTCTCTCATCTTTTAAGTGGGAGAACTTGCAGAGTTGGTGGCTGACTAAATACTTTTTTGCCCCACTGTATATTTATACAGTATCTGCATGTATCTATTCAGTAAATCATTTATGTTTTACTGCTAATATAACCCCATAACTACAATATGGCATCTGGTGATCAATTTTTGGCAGTTGATCACTTTTTGGCACTGCAGCTGTTCCACTTCCATTATATTTTCCCATTCCCTGGTGCTTTCTCATCAATAAATTGATTTTAATCACTTTCATTTATCATTGTACATATTTGAGATAGTATGCAAACAGATCATTTTTTTCTTTATAAAGTTTGTGTTCCACATTTTGATCATTTTTGTAACCATCCTGAGGCGTTTAATAGTTCACCCAGTTAGCTTAGCATAGCACAGCTACCGTCTTGTTTATGTCTTTGCCATTCCAAATACCAATGCATGGACTGTAATGGACCTGTGTAATGGACATGTATTGTACAAAGTCTTTAAGCTCATTCACCTTCATCAGAGTCCATGTAATGTTATTAAGCATGAGCCAATGTTTATTATGAGAATAAATGCCACACTAGCAGCTGGAAGCTAACTAAGTGAATATCAATAACAGTAATGGTAACATCAATAACTGAGGCATTCTGCATACACAAAGTAATATTAACTCAAGTTGGGTAACAACTGGGAGTCAGACATACAGTATGTTTCATTGAGTTTCACAGGTCTGTTACAGCCCAAGCAGTGGTGTTTGGAATGTCACAGACATAAACAATGCGATGGCTGTGCTATGGTAAGCTATTTGGGGGAACTATTAACTGGCCCAGTATGGTTACAAACACAATCAAAATGTGAACCATGAACTTTATAAAGAAAAAAACGATCTGTTTGCAGACTATTTCTGATATGTACAATGGTAAGTGAAAGTGATAAAATTGATTTATGGACAAGAAACCACCAGGGAATCAGGAAATATAGTGGAAGTGTCAGGTGAGGCACTGGTTTGCTTGCTACCGGATAACCATGAAAACCGGTACTACCTGTCTCATGGGTCGGGCCGTCGGCAACTCAACAGGCAACCCCGCCCTTACGAGGGTGTGGAAGGTGAAACTGGGCATCCTGGCAGAACTAAAAACAATATCTGTCACAGGTCTGTGGTGGACCACTCCCATTTACACGGGGTGAGATTGGACATCCTGGCAGATAAGCACATCTGTCGCAAGGTCTGTGGTGGACTTTTGCTGGTCGGTGCATCGTGACATGCACTACACAAAGAGCAGAGATAAACAAACCTATCATCTGGTCAGTCACTGCAACAGATACTGGAGTCAGATTGTGTTGGCCTGTCCTTGCCACTGATAATACCTCTATCTGCCAAGAATGTGCCGCTAGTCCAGCAAAAGCTAGCGTTACTCAAATACTTTGCAAGCAGTTTCATGAAATGGTCAGTCAGAAAGCAACTCATACCAGCTCGGACGTTGCCTGGGTTAACAAGGTCAGGAGTTCCTGGCAGCGGAAGGTGAAGGACAGAGCTGCATGGAGGAATGTAATCAGCCATAAATGAAACCGTCATTGTCGCCCCTAACAGACTGCTATGATGATGAGTGAAAATGTAACTGGAGCTGCGGGAGGACCCGAGCGCGGAAGGAAGTCACTTTACATTGTGCAAGAGGTCCACTGTCATTGCATAGTGTACAAGAAATTATGAAGCTTCTCATTAAGGTGCACAAACCAGTATTCACATGAAAAGAAACATTTCTGAGATTAAAAAAGTTTTAAAAATAAGTTAAAAGTAAGACTGTCTCACTGATACATGTGGCTTGTTCTGCCATAAATAGTAAATGGTAATATTAAGTTAGAGTGTTTAAAACTCTGCAAAGACTGTTTAAAAGTGCAGTAATAGTGGCAGTGCACGTGAGCGTTTGAGTTTAAAAAGTAACAGCTTTTGGGAAGACAATGTCTCTAAAATGATTTGTCCTTGGTCTGATTGACCCATAGCATCTCCCAGAGGGAAGCAGATCAATCAGGTGAGCTGTGAGGTGTGAGCTGTCCTTGATAATGTTTTTTGCTCTATTGAGTGGTAAATGACTTTCAGAGGAGGCAGTGAAGGATTTTTTTTTTTTTGTGCTATATTTATGATTCTCTGGAGACCTCTCCTGTCTGCCTCAGTGCAGTTCCCATACCACAGTGAAAGGCAGTATGCCAGCACGCTGTCCATGGAAGAATGGTAGAAGGTCAATTCAGTTCAACTTTATTTATATAGCGCCATTTCACAACAACAGTCATCTCATAGCACTATCAACTGTAGGGGGAACCCCCACAGTTGCAGAAAGACCCCAGCAATCAGGCGATCCCCTGTGAGCAAGCATTTGGCGACGGTGGAGAGGAAAAACTCCCTTTTAACAGGAAGAAACCTCCAGCAGAACCAGGCTCAGGGAGGGGCAGTCATCTGCTGCGACTGGCTGGGGGGTGAGGGGATAGAGAAGAAGAAAAGAACAGACATGTAGAGAGCAAACAGCACGATGGGGACTCAATCTATGGGAGAGAACAAACAAATGTTAATGACCAGCAAAAAAAAAAATATTTCATTGAGAGTGAGGAAAGGAGTGAGGCCCAGTGCATTACTGGAGGTCCCCCGGCTGACTAAACCTATTAGCAGCATAACTAAGGGAGGGTTCAGAAACACATGATCCCTCCCTAATTGTAGGCTATATCAAAAAGGTAGGTTTTAGCCCTATTCTTAAAAACAGATCGAGTCTGACTCCCGAATCCAGATTGGCAGCTGGTTCCACAGGAGAGGAGCTTGATAACTGAAGGCTCTGCCTCCCATTGTACTTTTGGAGATTCTAGGTATTACAAGTAATCCTGCATTTTGGGAGCGTAGTGCTCTGTTAGGATAATACGGTAGTATCAGATCTTTTAAATAAAAAGGAGCCTGATTGTTTAGAGCTTTGTAAGTAAGAAGAAGGATTTTTTTTTTTTTTTTTTTATTTAAGTTTTTGTAAAGGGTATACAGGTCGTTACAGCAATGCAGTGTTTACATTTTCATCACATGTTCCCTTATTTTCTGATATCTGACAACATTGGAAGATTAATTCTTACAACACCCCTTTTTTTTTTTTTTTTAAAGTGAAAGAAAAAGTGAAATTAAAGAGAAAAAAAAACAAAAACAAATAAAAAAAAACAAACAAACCAGTAAAAAACAAACAAAAAGAAAAAGTAAGTAAATAAAGATAAAAGAGCATCTGAGTAGCGTTGGAACAAAGAGCGGAACCATTATTGAAATGGTATTTGTCAAAGATTAGATCTAATGGAAGACACATATGCGGTCCAGGGTTGCCAAAAGTTCATGAACCCATCCATGTCCTGTCTCAGTGCGAATGTCA
This sequence comes from Pholidichthys leucotaenia, assembly GCA_020510985.1. NCBI lineage: Eukaryota > Metazoa > Chordata > Actinopteri > Cichliformes > Pholidichthyidae > Pholidichthys > Pholidichthys leucotaenia. The sequence continues at coordinate 109,015,041 of CM035841.1, read as the reverse complement.
ACTTTTCCATCGAGTAAATGTCTTGGATCACGTTAGTCCAATCTTCAGGTGTAGGACAGTCCTTCAACATCCATTTTTTAGTTAGAGCTTTTTTGCTTGCCAATATTAAAACATTGAATAAGTATTTTTCTCCTCGTCTTTCCAGTGAGTCGGGTAGTAAACCCAAATACAAAGTTACAAAAGAAAAGGGAACTGTAATTTTGAATATTTTCCCCAATATTGTCTGTACCTTGGTCCAATATTGGTGGATAACTGGGCATGACCAAAACACATGAAAATGATTTGCAGTCTTTTCACCACACAAGCGCCAACAGTTCAATCCCTTATGGGTAAATTTGTTTTGTGCAGGTGTTCTGAAAAATCTTACCAAGTTTTTCCATCCAAATTCTCTCCACTGCAGGGATGAGGTACTTTTCCATTGCTGTTTATTTAGCTTTTCCCATATTTCCAGTTGTAAAGGGAAATTCCCCTCTTTTTCTCATCTCTCTTTTATATAAGATGTGTTGTCTCCTTTTAAGTCTTGAAGACCTTGGTATATTTTAGAAATGTATCTGATCCCTGGGATCCCTTTATATGCCATTAAGAAGACCTTCAGAACACCTGACTGGGCCCTTTCCAAAACCTCCTTTTTAAGTATATTGTTTATGTGGTGTCTAAGCTGGAAGAACCTGTAAAGGTCTTGATTTATTAGGCCTTGTTTTTTCAAATCTTCAAAACTTCTTAAGATTTGCCCTTTAAAAAAATCGTAATATTTTATCAGCCCTTTCTCCTTCCACTTTTTAAATCTGGTGTCTGTTTTATTAGGAGTAAAGTCCTGATCATAGGCGATCCATTGCAGAAGTCGATAGGGCTCTTTAGTTTGATTCTCTCTATCTTAAACCAAATTTTTAGCGGGGTCTCTATCCACGGGTTAGTGTTATTCAAAAGCTTAGGTAAGACATTGTTCCCTATTATCGCCTGTAGGGGGATGTCACTTGTTATTTGGCATTCGATCTCCTTCCATTGTGCAGTGTAGACTGGGTTACATATCTCTACTAAAGTTTTAATTTGTGCGGCTTTAAAGTAGTCCCTGATATTTGGCAGCGCGAGCCCACCTTTGTCTTTGTTTAGCTGTAGGGTTCTATATCTGATTCTAGGTCTCTTGCCCTGCCATATGAATCTTGAGATCCTTCTGTCCAGCTCCTGCCATGTTTTTTTGGGAGGTTCTACCGGTATTGTTTGGAAAAGGTATAGAAGACGTGGAAGTATATTCATTTTGACTGCTTCAATTCTTTGTGCAGTACCCAAGAATGGTATCATATTCCATCTTGCTAGGTCAGATTTTATTTTTGTCACCAGTGGATCATAGTTTAGTGATATAATTTTGTTGAGTTGTTTCGGGATATTGACCCCCAGATATTTCATAGATTCCGACTCCCAGTTAGTTTTGAGTTTGCTTAGTGAATAATGATTTGGGTCATAGTTGAATGTTAAAACTTGGGTTTTATGCATATTTAATTTGTACCCCGATAAATCTCCATACTCTGAAAAAACTGAGGTTAGTTCTGGTAAAGAAGTGTCCGGCTGCCCCAGGTATATTAAAATGTCATCAGCAAAGAGTGCTATTTTATGTTCCTTCTGACCAAGTGTAATACCTTGAATTTTTTGGTTTTGTCTTATCCATTGGCTCAGAGGTTCTATGAAGATTGCAAAGAGCAGTGGAGACAGGGGGCAGCCCTGACGACATCCTCTTTCCAGTTCAAAAGATGATGATAAATTACCGTTAATCCTTATTTTAGCTGTTGGTTTTTTATATAATGCCTGTATAGTTCTAATGAAGTTGTTATGAAAATTGAAACTGGATAAGATTCTATATAGAAAAGACCAGTCAACCGAATCGAATGCTTTTTCAGCATCTAATCCCAATATGACTGCATTTAAGTTATATTTTTTTATATGATGAATTATGTGTAAAGTGCGTCGAATGTTGTCTTGTGTCTGTCTTTGTCTTATAAAACCTGTTTGGTCTAAATGAATTAGGTCTGTCAGTATATTTTCTAACCTTTTGGCAAGGATAATGGTAAAAAGCTTATAGTCCTGATTTAGTACACTGATTGGTCTGTAGTTGGAGCACTCTAGTTTATCCTTTTCAGGTTTAGGTATAACTGCAATGACCCCTTCTCTCCAGGAGGGGGGGATTTCCCCTGTGTGGAGGACATAATTAAATGTTTTCAGGAGGAGAGGAGATAGTTGCTGTTTAAAGGTTTTGTACCACTCTGCTGTATAGCCATCAGCTCCTGGGGATTTGTTAGCTTTAAGTTTCATAATTGCTTTTTCCAATTCTTTAGGATGTATTTCTGACAGTAGTGTTTTATTTTGTGACTCCGTAAGTTGGGGAAGGTTTAATGTGTTTAGGAATGCCTCGGATGCGTTTTTATGTTTTTTGTGGGAGTATAAGTTCTTATAGTAATTCTCGAAGTTTTTAAGAATATCCTGAATTCTGAATTTTATTTCCTTTGATACTGGGTCTCTGATTTTGTAGATTGCTCTTTCTGTTTGATGTTTCCTCAATTTATAGGCTAGCAATTTTGCCGATTTACTTCCTGCTTCATAGTATTTTTGTTTCAGAAATGTAAGTTTCTTCTGGATTTCTATTGTGTAGATCTCATTTATTTGGTTTTTAATTTCCTTAATCTTGAGCGAGTCAGTAGAATGAGTGTTGCCTTTGTGTTCTTTTTCTAGGTTCCTAAGTTCTGACTCTAATGTGGATAGTTTTTCTTGTCTTAGTTTCTTTTGGGTTGCCAGTTTTGCAATAATCTTTCCTCTTATTACAGCTTTACATGCATCCCACAGTATTAAAGGGGATACTTCTCCATTATCGTTATCTTCCAAATATCTGAGAATATCTGATTCCAATTCATCTTTCAATGGTCCTTTCAGGACATTTGAATTTAACCTCCAAGAAAATGTATTATTTGTGTATTTTTGGATATTTAAGTCCATGTAGATCGGACTGTGGTCGGAGAGATCCATCAGTCCTATTTTACATGTTTTTACTCTTCCAATGTCTCTATTAAAGATAAAAAAAATAGTCAATCCTTGAGTAAGATGAATGTGGAGTTGAGTAAAATGTATAGTCTTTTACACTGGGGTTGAGTTCCCTCCACACGTCACAGATTCCCAATTCTTTTAGTAGCATCCGAGTCTTCCTGTTTTGGGTGTTATTTTGATGTGGGGAATTACCAGAAGCATCCCAGTATGGATTCAGTCTAAGATTGAAGTCCCCACCACATATCACTAAACCTTGAGCTTTAGTTATCATTAGGTCGAATACATTTTTATAAAATTTCCAGTTAGCCCCTGGGGGAGCATACACATTCAGCAGGGTGATATCTTCTCCCTCTAGCCGCCCAGTTACCAAACTGTATCTCCCTTCTTTATCTTTGTGTTCTGATTTTTTTTCAAATGTAATTTTGGTTGATATCAATGTCGCTACTCCCCTCCTCCTCCCTGATTTATATGAAGATGAAGAGATCATTTTAAACCCTTGTCTACTGAGTTTATTGTGTTCCACGTCTGTTAGGTGGGTTTCTTGTAAAAGTATTATTCCTGCTTTGTCTTTTTTCATTTTGCCTAGAATCTTGGATCTTTTAACTGGATTCAGGATTCCTTTTACATTATATGAAATTATTTTGGTTACACCCTGTTTCTCCATTGTGTTGTTTTGTTTAGTATAACTGTGTGGTGGCCCTCTTTTGTGCTACTCAGAAACTGAAAGAACATTAAAAACAAGAAAAACATTAAGAACATAGTGTAAAAAACTTTAAAACAAAAAGCTGTCATAAGAACTTCCTGAGCTGAGGTCTTTTTAAAGACCCTGTAAGAGCCTTGATGGAGTGAAGGCTCTGAGGGAAATTCCTCAAACTCTGTTACGTGTTGAGGGCCCTCTCTTACCACTGAAAGTAGTCCCATGCTTTTAACGTGAGTTTCAGAACCCAATCCAAACTTGTAATGATTTTTTTTTTTTTCCTTTTATGCCTAAACCCTGTGAAATTGTGTGCACCCTCCCACCCCCATCACATCAAACATTCACGCAAAAACAGTATTTGTTAGTATGAGGAGAACATGTGGATTATTGTCACATTTCTATTTTAACAAGTTTTTTTTTTTTTTTTTATTACAAAGACTTATGTGTTTCAAATAATATGATTGTTCCATGAAATGTTTTACCACATGCTGAATATGCATCTCCTTTAATGTTTGTTACCTTGTATGAGGGGGGTTGGATGTGCGGATTGAATCAAGAGAAAAAAAAAAAAAAAAAAAAAAAAGGTCGCTATTCCAACCTGAAAACGGATAGTTTATCTGCGACGCTCTGGTGCTGGGTTTCCCGCTGCTGGTCCGTGGATTTTGAGGGTCTTTGTGTTGTCCATGTTTGCGCTTTGATCTTCTCACTCGGGTCTGCTGCGGGTTTAAATACCGTTACCGGGAGCCCTCTTTTCGCCATGTCAGCTGTTGCTTCTTCCGCCGAATTATAGAGACACGTTTCATCGCCGTAGAAGACCCTTAACTTCGCAGGAAATGGTGTCTGAAAGCGCAATTTCTTCTCTCTTAACACCTTTTTCGCGTCATTGTATTCCCTGCGCTTTTTAAGGACCTCCGGGGCGTAATCGTGTTCCACGTAGACTTTTCTCTCCTGGTGCATAAATCCTTTTTTCTGCCAGGCCAGTCTTACAACCTCTTGTTTTATTTTGAAATTGGAAAATCTTACCAACACCGAACGTGGGGGCGCTTCCGCCGCCGGCCTAGCGGCTAATGAACGATGTGCCTTTTCTATCTTCAAGTCGGTGGTTTGTGGAATATCCAATTTCTCTCTTAGTAAGGATTCCACGCATTCTGCCATTGAGTTAAAACCATTTTCGGTTCCTTCTATCAGACCATGAATTCTTATGTTGTCTCTTCTTTGTTTTCCTTCTTGGTCGGTTAGCTTAGCCTCTATAGCTGCTTGTCTTTTGCGTAGGTCTAGCACAGAATCTTCGAGCACTTTTATTCGATCCTCTGTTTCCAAGATTCGGTTCTCGGCCTGGTCCACTCTGCTGTTTGTCCTTTTCAATTCTTCTCTGAATTCCCGAAATTCGGCCGTAACATCTCGGCGAAATCGTCGTAGCTCCTCAAATAGTGATTTCAGGCTAACCCTTTTGTTAGCTATCACCAGTTCCTCGTCTTCTGAACGGAGATCTTCCAGTTCAGATTCTCTGGCCGATACGTGTCCTGGCCTGGAGAATTTCGGTTTCTTCTGTTTTCCTTTAGACATGATGATTTTGTCTTTTGATTTTCACTCCTCCAAAAATCCGTTAAGTTTGATTTTCAAGGTGTTATCCTGGATTGGGTCTGAGAGCTTCAGTGTTAAGCTGCAGTCGCCATGGCGTCCAGACCGGAAGTCCTCAAGAAGAAGGATTTTAAACTTAATTCTAAACTCTATGGGAAGCCAATGAAGGGAGGCCAGAACCGGAGAGATATGATCTCTCTTTCTAGTACCTGTTAAAACTCTTGCTGCAGCATTTTGGATCAGCTGAAGACTTTTTAAAGATGTTTTAGGACAGCTTGATAATAAAGAATTACAATAATCTAATGTCGAGCTAACAAAAGCGTGGATCAGTTTCTCAGCATCACTCTGAGACAAGATGCTCCTAATCTTGGCAATATTACGCAAATGATAGAAGGCAGTCTTAGAAACAAATTTAATATGTGAATTGAAGGACAGATCCTGATCAAAAATAATTCCAAGGTTCCTCACAGAGCTATTAAGAGAAAGAGTAACCGCATCCAAACTGAAAGTTTGATTTGGAAAGGAATTTCTAAGGTTTTTTGGACCAACAAGAATGACTTCAGTCTTATCTGAATTTAATAGCAGGAAATTACAAGTCATCCAAGCTTTGATTTCCTTCACACAGGCTTCTAACTTGGCTAATTGATTACTATCATCTGGCTTCATTGACAGGTATAATTGTGTGTCATCTGCATAACAATGAAAACGTATACAGTGCTTTCTAATAATGTTGCCTAACGGAAGCATATATAAACTAAAAAGAGTAGGGCCTAGCACAGATCCCTGTGGAACTCCATGACTGAGCTTTGAGTTGAAAGAAAACTCATTATTTACATGAACAAACTGGAACCTATCAGATAAATAAGATCTAAACCACTGCAACGAAGTTCCATTAAGTCCAACATAGTGTTCTAATCTATCAAGTAGAATATTATGATCGATAGTATCAAAAGCTGCACTAAGGTCTAAAAGGACAAGTACAGAAACTAGTCCATTATCAGATGCAATGAGGAGGTCGTTAGTGACCTTCGCTAAGGCTGTTTCAGTACTATGATGGATTCTAAACCCAGATTGAAACTCTTCAAGTAAACCATTTCCCTGCAGGTGGTCAAATAATTGCGCAGCAACAACTCTTTCTAAGATTTTTGAAATGAAAGGGAGATTAGAGATTGGTCTATAGTTAGCTAAAGCTCCTGGATCTAGCGTTGGCTTTTTTTTTTTTTTCCACAATATCTTTATTGAACCTTTTTTTTTTTTTAACAAACATGATACAAACAATCAAACACTAACACTAAAGTACTACAAAAAAAAAATGCACTAAAAACACCAACAAAATCAAGTCTTCAACAATGCTCCTCTGTTTAGTCTAGACAATCCAATACATAAGTATACATATTATGTTCACCAGTTTGGAATTTACAAGGTCCACACACATCATTCACCTTCTTCTTCAAGAGTTATGTTTAAATTTTTTACATAATCAATAAAAGGTCTCCATATATTCTCAAACACAATTTCCTTTGATTTCAGTATATATGTTATTCTTTCTAATGGAAGGTTTGTTAACATCTGTCTTAACCACTGAGTCACATCTGGTCTATTAGTCTTTTTCCATAATAGTGCAATACATTTTTTGGCATTAAGCAAACTGAGGTCTATGAATGTTCTTTCACTTTTATTAAAATTATGCTTTTCTGGGTACAGACCCAACAAAAACAGTTTAGGATTCAGTATGATTTGTTTTGAGATTATTTTTTCAATTGTTACCCTCACCTCTTCCCAAAACATTCTTATTAATCTACATTCCCATAAACAATGAAATAGGGTTCCTTTACTTTCCATGCATTTTGTGCATGTATCTGGTATATTTTTGTTATATCTATTTAACTCCTCCGGTGTAACATACATCCGCATTAACCATTTGAAATGTATCAATTTAAGGCGTGCATTTATTGATTTGGTTTGAGCTTCTGTACAAGCCAATTCCCATTGTTCCTCTGAAATTTCAATTTGCAGATCTTCTTTCCAGTAGTTTAATCTTTTCAGTGAATTTTCACTTGAAGATAGTGTCAATGAGTTATAAAACTCTGAAATAATACCCTTTCTTTTACTATCTTTCATCATCATTTTTTCCAAGGATGAATAAATAGGTCGAGTGAGAGCTTTATTTTGATTTGATCGAATAAAGTTTCTAAGTTGAAGATATTTAAAAAAATGTGTTCTATTGAGATTAAATTTGATCCTCAGCTCTTCAAAAGACATTATGTTGTCTGCACATGGCAAATATAAATCCTGAATCTTTTGTATCCCTTTTAAATTCCATACTTTAAATACAGCGTCCGCTCTCCCTGGTTTAAAATATTGATTACCCCATATTGGACTAAATTGTGACAATAACTGTGGTTCTTTTAAATAGTTTTTAGCTTCACACCATATTTTGATCATATGCTTTACAAATGGATTTTTAACTTGTTTTTGTAATTTTTTTGCCGAATCTGAGTATATGAATATGGGAAGAGGTAAAGGTAAATTGTATGATTCCATTTCAGTCCAGTGAGGGAGATCATTTGATGAAAAATAATATGTCATAGACCTCAGTTGTGCCGACCAATAATACAACATAAAATTTGGACATTTCAGACCTCCACGATCAAATGGTAAATATAATAAAGACAAACGTAATCTAGCCCTCCTGTTGTTCCATATAAATTCCACTAACTTTTTTTTTATTCTTGAGAATAGATCTAAAGGTGGTGATAAGGGAATGTATTGAAATAAATAAAGTATTTTAGGTAAAATATTACTTTTAAGTATATTGATTCTCCCGATCATCGACATTGGTAGTGACATCCATCTCTGAGTTAACTCATTGATATCTGACATTAAGGCTTCATAGTTGACGCTGGCGACTGATTCTAGCTTAGGCATAATTTGGATTCCTAAATATTTAAACTGATTTACAACATTGAATTGATTTACCTCAGGGGCTGGGTAATTTCTCTGGGTCTCATTTAGCATTAATATTGAAGATTTAGTTTTATTTATTTTATATCCTGATATTTCCCCCAAATTCTTTATTAAATTCAACAAGGTTGGAATTGATTTTTTTAGATTCGACATAAACAAAATTATATCATCGGCGTACAGGGAGATTTTATGTTCTGTTGGTCCAACTTTAATTCCATAATTCCATATATTTGTGAATGTAAACGTATCGCTATCGCTAAAGGTTCAATTGCCATAGTAAACAGTAAAGGTGAAAGTGGACAGCCTTGTCGACATCCTCTATTGATTTTTATTGGTTTTGAAATATTGTTATTTGTTAGGATTTCTGCTGTAGCATTATTGTATATTATTTGAACCCATTTTATGAAATTATTTCCAAGTCCAAACCTTTGTAGGACTTCAAAAAGAAAGGGCCATTCAACTCTATCAAAGGCCTTTTCGGCGTCCAATGATAGGAGAGCTGTATCCGGTGCTTCTTTATTAAAATAAATAATATTAAATAGTCTTCTTACATTATGGAAGCCTTGTCTACCCTTTATAAAGCCATTCTGATCTCAATTAATAATATTTGGTAAAATTTCTTGTATTCGTCTTGCTAAAATTTTACAGATTATCTTAAGGTCGGCGTTTAATAGGCTTATTGGTCTCATATTTTCACATTTATTAGAGGGCTTACCTGGTTTTGGCAGCAGTATAATTAAGGCATTATTTATGTATGATGGTAAATTATTATTTTGAAATGCTTCTAAAACCATTTCCAAAAAAGGTTTTATTAATTTATTCTTAAATTTTTTATAAAGGTCAACTGGAAGACCATCTGGTCCTGCACTTTTTCCTGATTTCATATTATCAATGGCTAGCCCAACTTCTTCTTGACTAATTTTAGACTCCAATATCTCCCTGTTTTCATTTGGAATACACGGTATAGATAGTTCGTTCAAAAACCCATTTAGTTTTGTTAAATCAGGTTCATTTTTGGTATCATATAATTTTTCATAGTAATCTCTAAAGGCTCTATTAATTTCTAAAGGATCTATAACTACCTGTCCGTTACTTATAATACTGGTAATTGGTGTTTTAATTTCCAATTGTTTAATCTGCCATGCTAATAATTTTCCTGATTTTTCACCTTGTTCATAAAAAGATTGTTTCAATCTTAGAAGACTCGAGGCAGCTCTATTCGCTGATTTTTTGTCGTATTCAGCTCTCAAAATCAGTAATTCATTCTCCAACCTTGGGTCACTTCCTGCATACACTTTTTCCTGAAGACTTTTTATTTTATGTTCCAATTTAGCTCTCTCCTCTCGAGTCTTCTTAGATTTTGATCCTGTATAACTAATAATATGTCCCCTAATAAAAGCTTTGAAAGCCTCCCACTTTACACATGCTGATGTTTGTGTAGTATTGATGTCAAAGAACTCGTCTATCTGTTTTTCTATATACTTGACAAATTCCTCATCCTGAAGCCATTTATGCTGAAATTGCCATCTACCTGATTCCTTTGTCAATTTTTTATCTACATATATTAGACAACAGGGTGCATGATCAGAGATCACGATGTTATCATAAAAGCAGTTTTGAATCTTGGACCTTAATTCTGTGGAAATCAAAAAATAATCAATACGTGAGAATGTCTTGTAGGTACTGGAATAACAAGAATAGGCTTTAACTTGTGGTTTCATTTCTCTCCATATATCTAACAATCTCAATTCTTTCATAAAATGATTAATAGTCATCCTACATCCAATGTGCGTACAATCCAGTCCTGTTGATCTATCCACACCTGGATTCAATGTACAATTAAAATCCCCTGCTATTATATGTTGCCCTGTAAGTGATGATAAGATGAGAAATAAATTAGCAAAGAACTTCTGATCATCTATATTGGGACCATATAAGTTCACAAGATTTATATTTTCTCATAGCAAAGAACCTTGAATGATTACATATCTTCCAAATTTGTCTCCAATTACATTTTTCACTTGAAAAGGAACTGATTTATGTATGAGAGTCATAACTCCCCTGGCTCGGGATGAAAATGAAGAGGTGAATACACTTCCCTGCCATCTACTCCTAATTCTTTTAACATCCTCCTCTATTAGATGAGTTTCTTGTAAAAACACAATTCTTGAACCCATGTCCTTTATTTTATTCATAACTTGTTTAAGTTTTTTTAAATTTTGTAGACCTCTGCAATTCCATGAAGTTAAATTAAGATTAACACTTTGGTCCATGATCAATAGAGAGTTTGGGATTACCTTGCAGTGTAAACATGTTCATACAGAGAAGCAAAAACATGAGTGGTTGAACATTCATCCTACAAACTACACACAAACAAATTTCCCCTTCCCACACTTGTGGCAAACCCCCCAAAATCAAAAGAAAAATTCTGTCTCCCGATATAGCCATCGACCGTTCCACACCCACGGGGAACAGCCTAAGCCACTCCTTCTTCATCCTCCCAATCACCCTAACTCTACTGCTTTTAATGACGTAACATTAACTCTCCTCTGTAGTTTTCCAACTTAACTCCAAAATTTTTAACAACTTTGTACATCATAGTTTTTTTTGTTTGTTTGTTTTGTTTTTGTTTTGTTTTTTTTAATATATAATACAATCTATATTTTGTAAACTTACTATTTACTTCAAGTCAGTCAGATGCCTGTGCAAATGCTTAATTATTCTACCTTATATTTTGTTCATGCTTAGCTCCCACCAGTCTCTTCTTCTTCTTTGATCTTCTTGATGAACTCCTGCGCCTCCTCTGGGGTCTTGAAGATGTGGGTTCTGCCCTCATACGTGGTCAGCAGTCTCGCAGGATAGATTACACCATGACGAATCCCAAGGTTGCGCAGCTCCTTATGTACGGGATCAAACTGCTTCCTCAATTGCTGGATTCCTGTGGCCAAATCTGGGTAGAACCGCACCTGCTGGTCCTGGTGTTTAATCTCTCCTTTTTTAGCTCGTGCAGCGTTGAAGATCTTCATCCTGTCTCTGTTGCTAAGAAACTTCATAATTAAGGTCCTCGGCGGTCCCTTATCTCTCCGTGGGCCAATACGATGTGCTTTTTCCAGAATCACTGCTGATTGCAACTCCCCGCTGCCCAGCACCTCCGGAATCCACTTTTCCAGAAAGGAACATACGTCCCGACCTTCTGATTCCTCTGGAAGACCCACCAGCCTCAAATTATTCTGTCTCGACCGAGATTCCAAATCCAAAATATTATCTTCCAGAGATTTATTTTTTTTTTCCAAAGTGCGCACCTTTAATTGAAGACGGGTGACGTCATCTTCAGCACTAGCGAGACGGAGCTCCATCTGCGCCGTTCGTTCTACACAGTCACCCAATTCCTTTCTTATTCCTTCCAACGCTGTCATAATCCCATCAAATCTAGAGGAAAAGTCCGCTCTCATTGAACTCATGGCAGCCATCAGCGCATCTGCGCCATTCCCCGCAAATATCGCACCGTTGCCAGCCTCCTCCGCCATATATGGAGTTTTGTTTGCTGCGTCACAGACCTGAAAGTCCGTTAATTTGGACTGTTTCGGCGGCTCGCTTTTTCCGTTTCCTGGTTTTCCAGCCTTAGGCTTCGCCGACATATCCTCGCCCAAATGCTGGGATACGTTCTGTCCCAAATGAGAGAGTTATTTGCCGATTTTTTTTTTTCCAGGAGCAGAGCAGAGCGAGACACGTCCGTCCTACGTGGCAGCCATAACCGGAAGTCAGCGTTGGCTTTTTGAGTAAGGATTTAATTACAGCCATTTTAAAAGCCTGTGGTACATGGCCTAAAGTTAATGAAGAATTGATTATATGAAGAATAAAGCTACCAATAAGTGGGAAGACTTCTTTAAATAACCTGGTAGGAATAGGGTCTAAAAGACAAGTTGAAGGTTTGGATGAGGAAACTATTTTGTCTAACTCACAAAGGTCGATTGGAGTAAACTCATCAAGACAGACATCAATAGAAGGAGTTGTAGTAGTTACAGTATTTAAGTTAACTGTGGGAAGAATCTGATTGATTTTATCTCTGATGGATGAAATTTTATTATTGAAAAAGTTCATAAAGTCCTGACTAGTAAGCTCTAAGGGAATGCTAGGATTGACAGAGTCCTGACTCTTTGTCAACCTGGCTACAGTACTGAAAAGAAACCTGGGATTATTCTTGTTCTCTTCTATTAATGCAGAGTAATAACTCGTTCTAGCTTTTCTAAGAGATTTTTTATAAATTAGAAGATGATTTCTCCAAGCTAAATAGATTTCATCTAAATTAGTGGAGCGCCATTTTCTTTCTAATTGACGAGTCTTCTGTTTTAAGGTACGAGTTTCTGTGTTGAACCAAGGAGTTAGAAATCTCTGATTAGACTTTTTCTTTTTTAAGGGGGCCACCAAGTCTAGAGTCTGATGCAGAGAAGCTGTAACACTATCCACCATGTTATCAATTACAGAAGGAGCAAGCTGTTTATAGCTTATTTCCGTTGTGTTGACACATGGCATAGAGGAAACAATCTGCATAAATTTGGTAACAGCATCATCTGAGAGGCATCTACTGTAATAATATTTTTCTTTAGGAGCCAAATAGTCAGAAATAGTAAAATCAAAGGTTAACAGACAATGGTCTGATAGTACAGGGTTATGAGGAGGCACTACAAGATTTTCTATTTCTATGCCATATGTCAGAACAAGGTCCAATGTATGGTGGAGGTAATGAGTAGAATTTCCTACTTTCTGAGTAAACCCAATCGAGTCTAATATTGAATTAAATGCCACATTAAGGCAGTCACTATCTACATCCACAAGTATATTAAAGTCCCCTACTATAATTATTCTATCAGATTTCAGCACTAAATCAGCTAAGAAATCAGCAAATTCGGATAAAAATTCTGAGTAGGTTGATTGGGGACGATAAACTATGGCAAATAAAATTGGGTTTAACCTAAAATCGCTAAAGTGCCCAATACTGAGGACCAGGCCCTCAAAGGAATTATAACATTTTTTTTGCTTTACATTAACTAGTAATTTGGAATGGTAAATTGTTGCTACTCCTCCTCCACGACCAGAACTTCTGGAATTTTGACAGTTTAAATAACCAGAGGGAGTTGATTCATTTAAACCAACATAATCCTCTTGCCCTAACCAAGTCTCTGTAAGAGAAATTAAGTCAATCTGATGATCAATTAACAGATCATGGACTAACAGAGACTTGGGAGTTAGAGACCTAATATTTAATAAACCACATTTAATTTTTAAATTATGAGGAGGAACAGAGGCCAAATCATTCAATTTAGAGGCTTTATGTTTAATTTGAGTTTTACCAATATTTTTCTTTATCACTTTGGGATGCTTATACATTATATTTTTATTTACTTTGGAGGGAGCAGACAACGATTCTCTGATGGGGAAGACAGGGGCTAAGTTGAGGGGCGGCGGATGAAGAGGAGCTGCAGAGAGGCGTGTAAGACTGCGACTCTGCTTCCTGGTCCCAACTCTGAGTAGTCAGGGTTTTGGAAATTTGGATAAAAAAGATGCCAGATTGTTAGATAAATGAGAAGCACCATCCAAAGTGGGATGAATGCTGTCTCGTCTCATAAGACCAGGTTTTCCCCAAAAAGAGCTCCAATTGTCAATGTAGCCCACGTTATTTGCAGGACACCACACAGACAGCCAGCGGTTCAAGGATGACGAGCGGCTAAACATGTCATCACTGGTCAGATTGGGCAGGGGCCCAGAGAATACTACAGTGGCAGACACCGTTTTTGCAAAGTCACACACCGATTCCACATTAAGTTTCGTGACTTCCGACTGCCGGAGACGGATGTCATTAATGCCGGCGTGAATAACAATTGTGGAATATTTACAGTTACTTTTAGCCAGCATTTTCAAATTTGACTCGATGTCGCCTGCTCTGGCCCCAGGAATGCATTTGACTATGGCCGCTGGAGTCTCTAGGTTCACGTTTCTGACTACAGAGTCGCCAGTGATCAGAGTTTTTTCCTCAGCGGGTGTGTCGCTGAGCGGGGAAAAACGATTAGAAACGTGAACAGGTTGGTGGTGTACTGGGGCTTTGTGACTAGGCTTCCTTCTCACCGTCACCCACCCAGTCTCCTCGCTGCTGAGGAGGGCCGGGGGACCGCTGACAGGGGGGCCTAAGCTAGCTAGCTCCGCTGCAGCTAAGGGGCGTCCGTCAAGAGTAACTGGCGCAGACGGTGTTTCAATGCAGCGGAGCCGGGATTCCAAATCAGACAACCTCGCCTCGAGCGCCTCAAAAACACAACATTTATTACATTTACCATTATCACTAAAAGAGGCAGAGGTGTAGCTAAACATCTGACAGAGAGAGCACACCAGAGGAGGAGAGGAAGGAGAGCTAGTAGCCATAGCTAGTGGCTGGAGAGCAAACCACACAGGCAGACAGCAAAACAGGAAGTGACGATACGTTACCACAAGGAAGTGACGATCAAGCACCAGCAGCTCTCCACCAGCAGGTCACCAGCAACTCTCCACTCAGGTTCTTCTTTCTGAGTACATGCAAAAAATGAAGTTGTTGCTGGGCCTTCTTGATGATTACTGAGGTGTTGCTGAGCCAAATGTAAGCTTTGAACTAGGAGTGATCCGATCCGCTGTATTGTGTTCGATCCAGGCAAAATGGCTGGATCGGTATTGGTAAGGAATAAAAGTAATTTACTGATCCGATACATTAATAATATTAAAATGAAGTTGTGATCACATTTTCAGCCATGCTGCATGCGGCTTCAATAAACGGAAGCAACGAGTGTCACGTGCCACTGGAGCCTGTCTGTGGAGTATGTTCCTGTGTGATACCAGCGTTTACAATTTTAACACCACCAGCTTGATAAAACATTTGCAAAAGTATCACAGTAAAGGAGTATTCCGAATTCTGTCATGAACCAAGCAGAATGAAGTGTGTCATGCATCAGTAGCCACTGTTTTTCCAGCTTGGAGGCTGGAAGATGCTAAAAGTGAAATGTAAACAAAAGAACGACAGTTAAAGTACAAACCAGATGGGAGTGTGGAAAATGACAGGAATGAAGATATAACATGGGTTTACCTTTCGGTGAACAGCTGATGAGAGTTAGGTAATAGACACATAAATAGCAAATTATAACGTTGAACTGGAAGCAGGACTATAAAAATAGGACTACAGGAAATGGAACAGGAATGACTTCAAAATAAGAGCAAACCTAAAAACTAAAGGTGCCTTCACACCAAATGTGAACAAGCAAATTTTTCACGCAGCACGGTTACATTATAACTCAATGTAAACACACAAATAGACATGAATTCACTTTTTATGTGTGTGCAAAATGCAACCAGTCATTACCAAAGTATGTTCTGTACTTTTGTTGTTTTTAAATAAGAGAGATGATACCAAGTTTGAATCAGTATCGGCCGATACTCAAAGTCACATTATCAGTATCGGACTTAAAAAAGGGGTATTGGCTCATCCCTAGTAAAAACAAGCATAGTATGCATATTCTCCATCCGCCAACTCCAGGAGAAATGCAGAGAACAGAACATGCCCCTGTACGTCGCCTTCATCGACCTCACCAAAGCGTTCGATCTGGTCAGCAGAGAGGGCCTTTTCAAGATCCTGCCAAAGATAGGATGCCCACCAAAGTTGCAAAGCCTCATCGAATCGTTTCACACCAACATGCAGGGGATAGTGCAGCACGACGGCAACGTCTCAGAGCCATTCAACATATGCAGCGGAGTGAAACAGGGCTGTGTACTTGCGCCAACCCTCTTTGGGATTTTCTTTGCTATGCTCCTGAGGCATGCCTTCAGCACAGCAACAGAGGGAATCTACCTGCACACAAGATCTGACGGCAGGCTTTTCAACCTCGCCCGCCTGAAAGCCAGAACCAAAGTACGCGAGGCTCTAATCAGAGACATGCTCTTCGCAGATGACGCTGCAGTCGCAACCCACACACAGCAGGAGCTTCAGACCCTGATGGACCACTTCTCCCAGGCATGCAAGGACTTCGGGCTTACCATCAGCCTGAAGAAGACTAACGTCTTGGCGCAAGGCACGGAAGCACCACCAACCATCACCATCGACAACTACAAGCTGGAGGTCGTGAATCAGTTCACGTACCTGGGGTCCACGATCAGCAACAACCTCTCCCTTGATACAGAGATCAACAAGAGGATTGGAAAATCAGCCTTCACACTCGCTCGCCTCACCACACGAGTGTGGGAGAATCCCAAACTCTCTGTCAAGACGAAGATGGCAGTGTACAATGCCTGCGTCATTAGCACACTGCTCTATGGGAGTGAGACGTGGACAACATACGCCCGGCAGGAAAAGAGACTGAACTCCTTCCACTTGCGCTGCATTCGCCACATCCTGGACATATCCTGGCAGGACAAAGTGCCCAACACAGAAGTTCTGTCCCGCGCCGGCCTTCCCTCCATGTTCACTCTACTCAGGCAGCGCAGGCTCCGCTGGCTAGGCCACGTTCACCGTATGGAGGATGGCAGAATCCCCAAAGACGTCCTCTACGGAGAACTGGCAACTGGCAGGAGAGACGTCGGCCGCCCACAGCTGCGCTTTAGAGACGTCTGCAAGAGAGACATGAAGGCCCTGGAGATCAACACAGAGCGCTGGGAGGACCTTGCAACGGACCGCTCCAAATGGAGAGGCACCCTGACCAGACAGCTCAAGGCGGGTGAAGAGAGACTGACTGCTGCAGCAGATGAAAAAAGGACCCGCAGGAAGAACCGCCACAGACCCAGCAGCACGGAGACCACCCACAAGTGCAACCTGTGTGACAGAGACTGCCATTCGCGCATCGGCCTGTTCAGCCACAGGCGGTGCTGTTCCAGCAGAGTAGACGTTTAGTAGACGTTTAGGATTCTCTTCCATGGTCATCATAGACCGACGGAGGCCGACGACGAGTATGCATGCACAGGTTCTGTATCCTGATTGTGTTTGCTAATATATGTACGGGTATTTTCACTTTATATGATGCAGAATTCTTTTTTATTTCTTGAAATTCTCTGAATTTTGAACAATGATGATGTAACATTCAATTTACATGTACTTAACCTTTATCAGTGCCTACTATTCAATTTACAGAACAACTGCTTACAACTTAGCATAAAAATTTGACCTGATCGAGAGAAACAGATGTCATTTTCGGATTCAGCGGTGCAAAATTGTCTTAAATCAGTTGAAAAAATACAGACAACTTACAAAAAAAATATTTTTATGTTGTGTAATCATACATTATGGGATCCTTGGAATTATTCATCATACATTGTACAAAGGGCAAAACTATCGTACAAATCCGATAATTATCGTACGTCTGGCAACAGTGCTTCCATGCTACTCGTACATCTCAGTAAATTGGAATGTCATCAAAAAGTTGATTTAATTCAGTCCAAAAAATGAAACTTGTATATTATGTAGATTCATTAAACGGAGTGATACATTTCAAGTGTTAATTTATTTTAATTTTGATGATTATGCTTATTAGCAATGAAAACCCCAATTTCAGTTTCTCAAAAAGTTAGAATATTACATAAAATTAATTATAAAAAATTGATTTTTAATCATATCTTTGCTGATTGAAAAATATCCATATACACACTTGATACTTGTTCAGGGTGCCTTTTACATGAATTACTGCATCAATACAGTGTGACATGGCAGAGATCAGCTTGTGGTGCTGCTGAGGTGTTATGGAGGCCCAGGTTGCTTTAATAGCAGTCTTCAGCTCGTCTGCATTGTTCAGTCTGGTGTAGGGCTGTTGTGGTAACCACAGTTATGTAATACCGCGGTATGGACACGCCTACTGCTGAGGAAAACAACCAACCACAACAACCACGGTGTTCACTTTGTTTTGTGTGTGTGCCTATATCTTGTTGTTCGCTTTTGTGCCCCGATTGACTATTAAAGAAATTGCTAAATGAAGTGTATTTTTTATTACCAACAGCATGTTTGCACCCGGTACTCTAGAGGCTTCCACAGCACACGGTGCTACCGCCGTTTGAGGCACTGTCTTCAGACTGACTCCAGCAGGCAGTTAATGGTGAAAGCGTTTGGACTCCTTGCTAATTACGGCTGTTAGGTTGCGTGCCCACCAAACGTGTTTTTTCCACTCTGGGCGGCTATTTTCTATTCATTCTCTATGTAGTCCAGCATTTACAGCGCTGAGCGCCTGAGGTGCTGAAACATGCTCGGCCATGGCCGTTTTTTGTTGCGGCGCTCAGAGTTGGAAAAAACTTCAACTTTTCAGAGACTGCAGCTGAGCTTGTCAATGTCAGACCTAAGCAGCCAATCAGAACTGCTGCGTGGGCGGGACGTAGGATGCTGGTACTCGTCTGTACTCAAACTCCTGCTTTCTGTGTCATCATATTTTACATCCAGAGCTGCTAAAACATGTTTTCTGTCCATTGTTATTTAGAGACTGCTATTAAAAAAATCAGTAGAAGTCTGACCATAAGAAAGTGGAAGTGCTGGGCTGAGAGTGACAAGCTGCTTGTGGGAAACCGAGTACCGGCTTTTTTTTCCCCCAGAGGGTCAAGCACAAACGCTGAAAACAAATGCTCAGGGTGATCGGGTGACAAAAAATGCGTTTGGTGGACATGCAGCCGAACAGTGAGCACTGAAAGGGCACAAAGCGTGTTATTTCCTTCTTAGCGAAGTGTGTATGATCCTGACTGTGTATGCTCTGTGTATGAGCTCTGAGAGCAGCTTGTTTGAAAGAGGTTTTTCAGACAGCAGCAAAAATCGCAGCGGCAAATATCACAAAGACAAGAGCCATGCAGGGTCCTGTACGGAGACTGTCCTTCTTATAAGCTGAATGTCACTGCAGTCTCCAGTCCACACACCCCTTAGTTACCGCCACTGCTTTGTGAAAATTATTGTGTTTTTTTTAAACAGAATCAGCAGTTCATGCCTGTATAAAGAGCAGAGCTCCGCACAGTTGTAACACACGCGCATGAAGTGCTCCAGAATTTTCTGGTAGATGACTGCACTGACTTTGGACTTGATCGAACACAGTGGACCAACACTCAACAGATGACATGGCTCCCCAAATCACCACTGACTGTGGAAACTTCACTCTGGACCTCAAGCAACTTGGATTTTGTGCCTCTCCACTCTTCCTCCAGATTTTGGGACTGTGATTTACAAATGAAATGCAAAATTTACTTTCGTCTGAAAAGAGGTCATCTGCTGGTGTTTGTCTACTGTGTTTTAGCAAGTCCAAAGTCAGCCAAGTTGTCTACCAGGAAATTTTTAGAGCACTTCATGCTTACCTCTGCTGATAAGCTTTATGGAGATGCTGACTTCATTTTCCAGCAAGACTGGGCACCTGTCCACACTGCCAAAAGTACCAAAACCTGGTTAATGACCATGGTATCACTGTGCTTTATTGGCCAGCAAACTTTCCTGACCTAAACCCCTTAGACAATCTATGGGATATTGTCAAGAGGAAGATGAGATACCAGAACCAACAATGCAGATGAGCTGAAGCCCACTATCAAAGCAACCTGGGCCTCCATAACACCTCAGCAGTACTATAGGTTGATCACCTCCATGCCACGCCACACTGATACAGTAATTAATCCAAA
The DNA here is from genome assembly GCA_020510985.1 of Pholidichthys leucotaenia. Lineage (NCBI taxonomy): Eukaryota > Metazoa > Chordata > Actinopteri > Cichliformes > Pholidichthyidae > Pholidichthys > Pholidichthys leucotaenia. The sequence continues at coordinate 108,995,129 of CM035841.1, read as the reverse complement.
AGGAGCCCTGACCAAGTATTGAGTGTGTACATTTTTTGATTTTTTTTTTTTGATTTTGTACACTTTATTGATCCCCAGAGGGGAAATTGAGGGCATCCACCTGGATGGATGAAGCATGGACACACTTTTCAGTCTGCCATCATTTCTATTAAAAATACATTTTTAAAAATTGTAAAAAATGTAATATTCAAATTTTTTGACAAACTGAATTTTGGGTTTTCATCAGTCACCATCCATAACCATCAAAATAAAAAAAACAAACATTTGAAATATATCAGTCTGTGCGTAATGACGGGGGGCGGCTGTGGCACAGGTGTAGTGTGGCCGACTACTGATCAGAGGGTCAGAAGTTCAGTTCCCACTCTGTCTGCAGTCGGCGTGTTGAAGTGTCCTTGAGCAAGACACTGAACCCCCAGTTGCTCCTGGTGGGTCAGGCCAGTGCTGGTGCATGGCAGCTCTGCCACCATCAGTATGTGAATGGGTAGATAGCAGGATCTGTAAAGCGCTTTGGTCATCTAGAGATGAGAAAAAGCGCTATATAAGTGAATGCCATTCACCATTTAGAAAGCTTGGGATCAGTCCGCCAAGGTCTCCGCCTTTGACCACCACCAAATCCACATAGCACCGGACCCCCATGATCCCTCCAGCAGGTGGTGAGCCCACTGGAGGGAGAACCCATGTAACTCCTTCGGGCTGAGCCCGGCTGGGTCCCATGGGTGGAAACCCGGCCACCAGATGCTAGCCATTGAGCCCCTCCCCCAGGCCTGGCTCCAGGGTGGGGCCCCGGTAACCCCATACCGGGTGGGGTACACTGAATCCTTGATCTAGAATTTATCATGAGAGTCTGTTGGATCGTTCTTAGTCTGGCCCTTCACCCGGGACCATTTTGTCTTGGGTGACCCTATCAGAGGCAAATTGCCCCGGACAACATAGCTCCTGGGATCACTGGGGAACGCAAACCCCCCCACCACGATAAGGTGACGATCCATGAGGGGACATTGTACCGGTCTGTTGTGGTGAAGAGGGAGCAGAGTTCTAAGGCAAAGCTGTTGATTTACCAGTCAGTCTACGTTCCTACCCTCACCTCTGGTCATGAGCTTTGGGTAATGACCGAAAGAACGAGATTGCGGATACAAGTGGCTGAAATGAGCTTTCTCCGTAGGATTGCTGGACTCACCCTCAGAGATAGGGTGAGGAGCTTAGTCATCCGGGAGAGGCTCAGAGTAGAACAGCTGCTCCTCCACATTGAAAGGAGTCAGTTGAGGTGGTATGAGCATCTGATTAGGATGTCTCCTGGACGCCTCCCACTTGAGGTGTTTGGACATGTCCCACTGGGAGGAGACCCCGGGGCAGACCCAGGACTCGGTGGAGAGACTGTCTCCCAGCTGGTCTGGGAACGCCTTGGTATCCTCTCTGAAGAGCTGGAGCAGGTGGCTGGGTAGAGGCAAGTCTGGGCTTCTCTGCTTGAACTGATGCCTCCGCGACCTGGACCTCCGGAAAAGCGGTAGAAGATGGATGGATGGATGGATGCATTCACCATTTAATGAATATATAATATAGGGGTTTAATTTTTTATTGAATTAGTGAAATAAATCAACTTTTTGCTGACATTCTAATTTACTGAGATGTACCTGTAGATAAGCGATAACTTACAGTATCTGTTGTTTGGCAGTATGATGTAATCTGTGTGAAAATGCTGGTGTGCCTCTGTTTGGGGAGCTCCTCTCCATGACTTTGTGAGATTCTGTGGACCACTTGAATAAAGAGACGTTGACTTTAAGAACCTCATCATTTTGAACATGTGGTTTATTTTCCACTCACATGAATATAGAAAATTAGAAACTTAACTTTTTTTTTAAATTGGATTATATTCACAGTATTATAATTTTTGAGGTTCATTAGTATAGAAACTGTCACAGTTAAAGAAAAAGGAAACAAATGAGATTGTCTTTAAAGCTGCGTTCACAGCAAATGTGAACGGGCAAATTTTTCACGTGGCACAATTACATTATAACAATGTAAACACGCGAACAGACATGAATCCCCCTTCTGAACGAGATGCAGACTGGCGAAGTTGCCTTTAAAACTTCTGCAGTTGCGTTCAACCTACTGTGGAAATTCCCAAAATAACATCATGCTTATGTTTACATTATCCAACCGGGGGCTCACCTGAAAATGTTGTTTCAAGCCTCCAAAAGTTCACAAGATGAGGGGTGTTTATGTTGCTAGCTTGTCCGTGACTGGAGACCATGGGTAAATAACGACATCCTGATTCAGCTGAAGGGCTCCCGGTCCTCCTGAGCCTCCAGGTGAGTGAGTCAAATTTTCAAACTAGTTTACTCTGCAATGGTGATCCCTTTACTCCGGTGATGATAGAATCTCAAAGCTAGCAGCTAGCTAGCTAGCCTGGGACACGAACGTGTGACAGCACGTCTTCCCATTCACTTTGTATGGATTTGTGCCGCCCGTTTGCGTTTGGTAGTGATGTTCGATACCACTGATTTCCTTTCCGATCCGATACTGAGTAAAATTCAGGCTGGTATCGGCAATACCGATACTGATATTTTTTGCGACTACACCTAATATGTCTTTTAAATCTAAAAAAAACCGCATGACGCACTTACCCAGGCAGAAGAAAAAGTAGTCCCACCAACCGCGTGTCACTTAGACAACATCTTAATAGTTTAGTTGCTTTTCACCGTGTTTCTGTTAAGGATATATTGTGGGCACATATGTGATTTCCATATGCTTCACATGCTTATTACTGTATGCTTATTGTTTACTGCACGTCCCAGAGGAACAAAAGGTCTGAACCTCCTAGGGGTAACAGGAGGACGCGAAGTCTGGCCTTTTGTATGAAGAGAGATGGCCGTGAGGGATTTCCTGACCACCAGGATTTCAGGTGGAGACAGACAGAAGACCTGGGGGGGGGGGGGGTGCATTGTGTTTTGGGATGTAAAGACAATGTGACTGTGTGCTTTGATGTCCTGGGTATAAAAGGGACAGAGGTGGGGGCATGCTTCCTCTTTCCCGTTTTGGATGTTGGAGAATGTGGTGTTGAATAAAACTGATCTTGAGAAATAAAATCAGTCTCGTCTTTCCACACAATCTCCACAATATATATGTATACTCACTGCCCTTGTTTTTCTCTTGCCTTCTGATTATTGCTCTGAGTGTTGCTGTCCCTGTGCTGTTGCAATCCTGGAATTTACCCATTGTGGGACTAATAAAGGCTTATCTTATCTTATACCTTACCTCAAATGACTTAAGTATCAAAAGTATCGATATTTTGATTTGAGTATCGATTTTAGAGCATAAAGATCCAGTATCGGAGGTATCGATATTTCAGGATCGATCCACACATCACTAGCGTTTGGTGTGAACGCATCTTTATACCTGTCAGGCGGGGTATACTAAAGAATGCATCTCTCTTCTGATTGTTGCAGGAGCTGGTTGGTGAGAACGTTTAGCTGATTGCTGTCAGTGGTTCCTGTTCTCCTCATGGATGAATAGCTGATGTAGCACTGTGGAGATCTGCCACTGATGGTCTGTCCTGACTGCTGTAAAATAAAGAACCATCCTAGAAGTCCACATTCTGAGTCTGAGGACTTTTACTGGACCTTCACACTAACTGAACTAGCCCCATCCTGCTGACAGTCAGCAGCCACATCACAGCATCTGGAGGAAGTAAACAAACCGTATAGATGTTTTCAGGTCAGCGTCTGAGAGAGTTGGTGAGAGAGCGACTAGCTGCTGCTACTGAAGAAATTATAACCGTTTAAACAAATCACCAACCATTATGAGGAAGAGATCAATCGTCAGAAGAGATTCCTGAATATGCACTGGTGCTCCCAAATAAAAATCCACAGAATAGGTATGATGGACTATAATGGTCTGAATGAATATAATCATCCAAAAGGGTGCATAGCTTTACAAAACTCTGAATCTGTTTTTCAATCATGTTTGTGTCTTAAATGTGCAAATTTGTAAATTTTCTTTCAAATTTTTGTTTCTAAATCCAGAATTTGGTAGATTTTTTCCTCGTAAATTTGTAAAGTGAAACACTTTTTTTGGTGACTTTTTTGTTTTTGTCCCTCCAGGTTTTCCACAGGAATCCGAATGTAAAGACAAGGAAGTTCTGGCTGACCAGCAGCTCTGGAACCAGGAGAGGAACTCCAGTCAGGACCAGGAGGAACAAGATGCTGCACAGGTTAAAGAAGAAGAAGAAGAACTCTGTATCAGTCAGGAGGAAGGACACTTTGGACTGAAACAAGAGACTGATACCTTCATGGTGACTCCTACTGATGACAATGACAACAGTGAAACTAAACCAAACAGTGAGCAGCTCCTCTCTCACAACTCTCCTGATACTGAGAGCCAAGACCAGGAAGCAGGTAAGAATGTAAACCCAGGATCAAGTAAACATGAAGAGCCAAAGAAGAGACTTCACAGAAACAGAAGTGACAGTAACAATGTAGACAATGCTTCCATGTCAGAGAATCAGTGTGATACTGACACAGGTGAAAATTCTGTAAAATGTTCTATTACTGAAAAAGGCTGTAAAAATGAGTCCCAAAAGCAGAAACAACACACAGTTGATAAGTCACTCATTTGCCACATCTGTGGGAAAACACTGAATAAAAAGAGTAGTTTATCAGTTCATGAGAGAATTCACACAGGTGAAAAGCCTTTTGCTTGTGAAACATGTGGGCAAGGTTTTGCTCAGCGTAGTAGCTTGAAAACGCACATGAGAATTCACACAGGTGAGAAGCCTTTTTCCTGTGAAACATGTGGGCAAAGTTTTAATCAGTGTGGTACTTTGAAAACTCACATGAGAATTCACACAGGTGAGAAGCCATTTCCTTGTGAAATATGTGGGCAAAGATTTAATGACCGTCGTAATTTGAAAACTCATGTGAGAATTCATACAGGTGAGAAGCCATTTTCTTGTGAAATATGTGGGCGGAGTTTTAATGAACGTGGTACTTTGAAAACTCACATCAGAATCCACACAGATGAGAAGCCATTTTCTTGTGAAACATGTGGGCAGAGTTTTAATCAGTGTGGTACTTTGAAAAAGCACATGAGAATTCACACTGGTGAGAAGCCATTTTCTTGTGAAATATGTGGGCAAAGATTTAATCGAAGTTGTATTTTGAAAGTTCACATGAGACTTCACACAGGTGAGAAGCCATTTTCTTGTGAAACATGTGGGCAAACGTTTTATCGACGTTGCACTTTGAAAGATCACATGAGAATTCATACAGGTGAGAAGCCATTTTCTTGTGAAACATGTGGGCAAAAATTTAATCAACGTAATAAATTAAAAACTCACATGAGAATTCACACAGGTGAGAAGCCATTTTTATTGGGTAACTAAACTGTCAAAAAAAGCTCACTTAAGGCGCTTTTCCACTAGGGTCAGTACGGTACGGTTCGGTATGGGACGAGACGGGACAGTTTGGCCCGCTTTGTGTTTCCACTGCACTAGGTCCCATTTGAAGTGGGTGGGAATGTAGTTACAGGGAGGCGGCGCAACCCTCTCCCTCCCACTACGTTAAACAAGCGTAACTGGCGTAAAACAAGCGTAACGTTATGCAAAACACAAGCTGGCAGGATACGAGGCGTCTGCGTTCCTGGCTGTTTTTGCCAGAATAAAGGCAAAAACAGAGAACAGAAGGCAAAGCTGGTGATACAACACACTCTGGAAAAGTACTGGAGCGTTTAGGAAACCATAGAGCAGTATAAAGGAGAAGACATGAGGATGCCAACTACATTACGTATGATGGTAAGCTAATGAATGCTAATGCTACTTTGCTTTTAAGTCCGCCGTACAACATTGTAATGTTGGCAAGTTATCGATATTAGATACTAAAATATGTATTCTCTGTGTGTGTGTTTCAGATGGCTCTCTTGTGGCAAAAATACCGCTTCAAACGGTCGGCGTGAACGTGCAACACAGTGATGTGACCCCAACTTCACGAACGTAAAGTGGTTAGAAACTGCAGAATGTTTGTTGAAATGTTTAGGTTCCTGTGCAACAAATTGCTCTGATCTGTGTCAAAATCATGGAGAGACTGTTGAGACGTCATGGGATTTACCTGCTCCAGCAAGTGGTGTCGTGGCAAAACATCAGTCAGTGCCATATTGTAGCATATGAGCCGTTAAATATATATTTCAACAGGTAAACAGTACTGAGTTAGGCATAAGATACAGTATATTTAACAATTATGATGCATTTTAAGCCAAAACAAATGGATCTAGGATTAAAATAATACAGTCACAAGGTTACATGGAGAAATACATGGATTAACTGGAAATATATTGTATTGAGTATTGCTGACTACATGTAGATACTGTATAAATGTATATTCTCTGCATCAACAGTGAACTATACTTGTATTCATATAGTATCGCCCTGGGAATTATAACAATAAACCTTTGTACTTTTGCAGATGTCTCTATTTTGTTTTGTGTGTGAAGGTTACCACCAAGTGATATAAATTAAATATAGACATTGGAAAAGCTGTCTGAGAACAATCCAGCAGTTTGACAAATCACTTTTGGTTTGGTGTAAGTCTGCCAACAGAATTATGAACCATAAAGCAATTTGTGTTAAAATGTTAAATCAAATTAAACCCGAACTCAGGGGTGTCTAATCATGTGTCATGGAGGGCCAAGACCCTGCAGGTTCTCTCTTCTATCCCATTATTAGGAAATCCAGATGCTAATATGGCCCAGAATTCCTCCATATACTGGGACTATCACTAAAGTGTGCAGTGTCTTCTGCACTGGCACATTCAACAATACAGTCTTCAGCAAATAATTGTTTTGGTTACTTTTTCTTAAAAATGAGCCATTATTTTCAAAGTCACTGATAAATGGTTTGTACTGTTGATTCTTTTCCCACTGGTGTCTTAACAGACAAAAATAGAAAATCATGATGCAAACACATAAATTACTAAGTTGTTTATTCCAATCAGCAGCAAATTACAGAGTTAGAATGTGCAAAATTCAAACTGTAAAAAAAAAAAAAAAAAAAAAAATTGGAATGGGTCACACACGCCAGCCACACTGCCTCACTGAGAAGCAACTGGATCGGTCCCTCGTACTGGTCCCGGTTCAGCAGATCTTCAGCCTGCATCTCTGTAAATAGTGAGGCGAGGTCTGGTTTGGGTAAATCGTTTTCCCCTTGCCTAGATGAAAGACAGAAATGGGTGGTGGATAATTAAAGCAAGTTTAAAACATACTTGAGAAATTAATGAATGAATGAATCTTTATTTCAGATAGATTGCATTAAAAGAAAGGAACGGAATAATATAACAAAGGGGAAAAAATCCAACAAGGTCAAATTAAACAGCAACTCCTCGGATTATACAATTCAACATAAGTTATCTGAAATGGGTGATGGCTGAAGCCGCAGCTTATATTGCCCACCCATGTTCCATCTAAGAATTCAAAAAGAAAAGAAAATAAGAGTGATTACAAATCAGAACAAAGCCAAGACAAAACGTGACAAAAACTAAGCAACAGCACAACATAAACTGGATATGATAATCCTTATGTGATTTTACATGTCATCTTGTATATACAGTGGGGCAAAAAAGTATTTAGTCAGCCACCAATTGTGCAAGTTCTCCCACTTAAAAGATAAGATAAGCCTTTATTAGTCCCACAACGGGGAAATTCCAGGATTGCAACAGCACAGGGATAACAACACTCAGAGCAACAATCAGAAGGCAAGAAAAAAAGCAAGCAAGCAAGAGCAGCTAATATACATATGTACATATTACTATAAAATATATACATACACACAGACACACAGTGCAGAGCATTGTAGCTGGATGGAATAAATATATGAGTATATAAACACAGTGCGGAGCATTGTAGCTAGATGGAATAAATATGTAGATATATAAACACCCACAGTACGGAGCATTGCAGCTAGTTGGAATAAATATGTAAATATATAAACACACACAGTGCGGAGCAATGTAGCTAAATGGAATAATATGTAGATATATAAACACACAGTGCGGAGCATTGTAGCTAGATGGGATAAATATATACATATATAAATATAAACACACCCAGTGCGGAGCATTGTAGCTAGATGGAATAAATATGTAAATATATAAACACACACAGTGCAGAGCATTGTTGCTAGATGGGATGAAACAGCACAACCGTGTACTTAGTTATCCTATATGGTATGATTATGTGCCCATACATATTCTCACCCTCCATAGCGACCGGTATTTTCCTAGTTGTATGCCGGAGGGGACCATTGTGTAAGTCTATTGCATCTTTTGCATTCAAAAAACTATTAGGTTGTTACGTCTTTTTGCTATCTCTGCGAGCAGCCCTGCTTAGGTTGTACAGTCTGACAGCCGTTGGTAGGAAGGACCTGCGAAACCTCTCAGTTGTGCACCTGGGATGATGTAGTCTGCTGCTAAATGAGCTCCTCAGTGCATTCAGTATGTCCTGCATAGGGTGGAACTCGGATTCCAGCAGAGATGACGGTTTAGCCACCGTCCTTCTCTCTCCTATCTCCTCCACCGGATCAAGGCGCTGCCCCAGGATGGAGCTAGCTTTCTTGATCAGTTTGTTCAGTCTCTTCCTATCGGCTGCAGTAATGCCACTGCCCCAGCAGACCACTCCAAAAGTGATGGCTGATGCCACCACCGTGTCATAGAATGTCTTCAGCAGTGCCCCTTGTACACCAAAAGACCTGAGTCTCCTCAGTAGGAACAGCCTGCGCTGTCCCTTCTTGTAGAGTGCGTCAGTATTGTGTGACCAGTCTAGTTTATGGTTCAGATGAACACCCAGGTACTTGTAGGATGTCACCATCTCGATGTCTGTTCCCTGTATATTTACTGGTGCTGTGAGGGGTTGTCCATGCCTGCGGCAGTCCACCACCAGCTCCTTAGTTTTCCTCGCGTTGATCTGGAGGCAGTTCCGATGGCACCAGTCCACAAAGTCCTGGATAAGCCCTCTGTACTCAGCTTCATCTCCATTGGAGATGAGGCCAATGATCGCAGAGTCATCAGAGAACTTCTGTAGATGGCAGTTGTGTTGTGTGAGAAGTCCGCAGTATAAAGAGTGAACAGGAAGGGAGCTAAAACCGTTCCCTGGGGGGCCCCCGTGCTACTGATGATTGTGTCGGACACACAGTCCCGGGTTCTCACAAACTGAGGCCGGTTTGTGAGGTAGTCCAGGATCCATGATGACAGGTGCTGGTCCACCCCTGCGCGCAGCAGCTTGTCCTTCAGGATCATCGGTTGGATGGTGTTGAAAGCACTGGAGAAGTCAAAGAACATGATCCTCACCACATTCCCGGGTTTCTCCAGGTGGGACAGAGAACGGTGAAGGAGGAAGATCACCGCATCCTCCACCCCAATGCCATGCTGGTAGGCGAACTGGAGTGGATCCATCGCTGGTTCCACCAGGGGGCGGAGGTGAGCAAGGAGCAGTCTCTCCAGGGTCTTCATCAAGTGGGACGTCAAGGCCACCGGTCTGTAGCTGTTCAGATCTTTGGGGTGGGAAGTTTTTGGTACAGGTACCACAAAAGATGTTTTCCACAGCTGTGGTACCCTCCCCAGCTTCAGGCTCAGGTTGAAGATGTACGTCACAATCCCACACAGCTGGTCTGCACAGGACTTGAGGAGCTTTGCGCTGATGATGATGACGCTGAAGATGAGAGGTCTCCAATTTCCATCATAGGTATACCTCAACTATGAGAGACAAAATGAGGAAAAAAAAAATCCAAAAAATCACATTGAAGGATTTTTAATGAATTAATTGGTAAATTCCTCGGTAAAATAAGTATTTGGTCACCTACAAACAAGCAAGATTTCTGGCTCTCACAGACCTGTAACTTCTTCTTTAAGAGGCTCCTCTGTCCTCCACTCGTTACCTGTATTAATGGCACCTGTTTGAACTCGTTATCAGTATAAAAGACACCTGCCCACAACCTCAAACAGTCAGACTCCAAACTCCACTATGGCCAAGACCAAAGAGCTGTCAAAGGACACCAGAAACAAAATTGTAGACCTGCACCAGGCTGGGAAGACTGAATCTGCAATAGGTAAGCAGCTTGGTGTGAAGAAATTAACTGTGGGAGCAATTATTAGAAAATGGAAGATATACAAGACCACTGATAATCTCCCTCCATCTGGGGCTCCATGCAAGATCTCACCCCGTGGGGTCAAAATGATCACGAGAACGGTGAGCAAAAATCCCAGAACCACACGGGGGGACCTAGTGAATGACCTGCAGAGAGCTGGGACCAAAGTAATAAAGGCTACATCAGTAACACACTACGCCACCAGGGACTCAAATCCTGCAGTGCCAGATGTGTCCCCCTGCTTAAGCCAGTACATGTCCAGGCCCGTCTGAAGTTTGCTAGAGAGCATTTGGATGATCCAGAAGAGGACTGGGAGAATGTCATATGGTCAGATGAAACCAAAATAGAACTTTTTGGTAAAAACTCAACTTGTGTTTGGAGGAGAAAGAACACCATACCTACTGTGAAGCATGGGGGTGGAAACATCATACTTTGGGGCTGTTTTTCTGCAAAGGGACCAGGATGACTGATCTGTGTAAAGGAAAGAATGAATGGGGGCCATGTATCGTGAGATTTTGAGTGAAAACCTCCTTCCATCAGCAAGGGCATTGAAGATGAAACGTGGCTGGATCTTTCAGCATGACAATGATCCCAAACACACCGCCCGGGCAACGAAGGAGTGGCTTCGTAAAAAGCATTTCAAGGTCCTGGAGTGGCCTAGCCAGTCTTCAGATCTCAACCCCATAGAAAATCTTTGGAGGAAGTTGAAAGTCTGTGTTGCCCAGCGACAGCCCCAAAACATCACTGCTCTAGAGGAGATCTGCTTGGAGGAATGGGCCAAAATACCAGCAACAGTGTGTAAAAACCTTGTGAAGACTTACAGAAAGTGTTTGACCTCTGTCATTGCCAGCAAAGAGTATATAACAAAGTATTGAGATGAACTTTTGTTATTGACCAAATACTTATTTTACCGAGGAATTTACCAATTAATTCATTAAAAATCCTTCAGTGTGATTTTCTGGATTTTTTTTTTCTCATTTTGTCTCTCATAGTTGAGGTATACCTATGATGAAAATTGGAGACCTCTCTCATCTTTTAAGTGGGAGAACTTGCACAATTGGTGGCTGACTAAATACTTTTTTGCCCCACTGTATGTTTGGAGTATTTCTTCCTTTAGTTTTTGTTTAAATTGGCCAAGCGTTGTACATTTTTAATTCAGGTCCAAAAGTATTCCACAATCTGACTGTCTGCACTGAGACACAGTGTTGCTTGGTGGTAGTTCTCACTGAAGGTTTTTGAAATATACATGTTCCTCTGAAATGCTATTGTTTCTCTTAGCTTTAAACATTATTACTGCAGTTTTAAAGTCAACCAGATCTTTCAACTTGAGAGCTTTTAATTTAAGAAAAAGTGGGTTTGTTGGTTCCCTGTAAGCAGCTTTGTTTATTATTCTAGTAGCTCTCTTCTGAACCATAAAGGCTGGATATATGTTTGTTTTATATGTATTTCCCCATACTTCAGTACAATATGTCATGTATGGGAGTATTAATGAGCGATACAAAGTCTATAGTGTGGGTTGATTCAGCAAATATTTCACTCTGTGTAGTATTGCGATTGATTTGCATATTTTACCTTTAATATAATTAATATGTGACTTCCAACACAGTTTATTACCAATTATTACGCCAAGGATTTTAATTTTGGATACCCTTTCAATCTCTACACCATTTACACTGAGTTTAGATACTGAGTTGTTGTGATGGTGTGAAATAGTGTTATCAATAAAAGTTTAGCCACCGCTGTGTCGCCCTGGTTTCAAGTGTGGGTGGTGTTTTGTGCTTGTATTAAAATATAAAAGGAAGCACTACAGTGGGTCTCAAATATTTGTAATGTGTTCTTTTACTGGATGAGTTTAAAGATGAAATACTATAGACTACACACATAAATTAAAATTCTAATGGTGACTGAACAACTCCCATTCCCCGAAGTGCAAGATACACTATTATTACTACAACTCATAAAGGATCATTTTCAACTACTCTGTAATTAATATTCACACAATCAAATAAATCTCAGTTCAGTCCCTTTCATATTAAGTGGAAATTGTGCTACTTTAAATTTGGCACTTTATCTATACTTTAACTTAAAAAGCAAAAGATTTGACTATAAATATGATGTGTTGTTTACCTGTCACAATACACATTGTTGTCAAAATGTCGCCATTCCGAGCAGATCCTGTTTGGACTCTACAATCAAAATACACACGCCTTAAGTACATGCACAGCACGAAAGTGCAACATGTAAAAAAATACCTTTTTAACCAGGATTACAACTAGCTTATTTCATCAGATATTGTCAACACAAAGGCTACATACCACTGCGGACGTAGCATTGAGCTAGGTCATCGTTTAAACACGATTAAGTTTTTGTCTGTCCAAAGTGAACTTTCCACTGCTGGGAAAATTAACGTAAAACATGAATATCACATCACTCACCGTCCTCTATATAATCACAATATTACGGCTTCAACTGCTGAAGTTGGGTGCTGTCGATTCGGGTGGCTGGGTCTAATTCCTGGTGCGTCTCCGTGTATTTTCCAGTGCGTCTGCTTGTGCTCCCCACTGCAAGCTCAGTCTGCTTCCCTCTGCATTCTCTCATCAGCCAAAATGCACAGAAAACTCTGCTGGACCGCGGTGTTGATTTCTGCTGATTTCTGTTAAGCCATTCTATCGTTGTTGTTTATAATATCACTTGTTCGCTGGCTCACGGACGAAAAATTGCAAATGGCGTCCAGCCAGCGATTTTGGAAAGTCAGCATAACGCCCACTCTCATGACGCTATGCCAGGACCAATCAGTAGCCAGCAGTGGCATGACGTAACCGGGCCGGTACGCTTCGGACCTGCTCTGGAGTAGTGCCGAAAAAATAGGAATAGTTCTAAAAAAACAACTGTAAGGACTTCCGGTCCCTAATGGAAAAGTGGACAAACCGTGCCGAACCGTACCGAACCATACCGTACTGACCCTAGTGGAAAGGTGCCTATATTAGCCTGCACTAGTGCATAGAAGCACAATATTATGTTTATGATTTTTTTTATTATGAATACAAATTGCCAATTGGGAAAATGCACGCCAGTCTATGAGAATATGCTTCAGTCTATGGATACCAATTCCTAATTATGAAAATACATTTCAGTGTCTTTTTAGAATACGGAGAATCCAAGTGCAATATTACAGTTATGATTTTTATATTATGAAAACAAATTACTTTCTGACATACAGTCCTGTAACTAAATTAGGACACCCTATATAAGCCTGTGGTTTTTTTACATATTTGGATATATGGATATTTAATATCAATGTAAATTAAAACTGCAAGCAGTGTTGAAGGGCCCTTGACCATTCTGCGCTACTTAGGGTGTCGCGCGACTCAAAACAATTCCGTTATTGGGTAAAAAGATCCCCGATTGATTAATTAAACAACACTAGTCCATACCTGTGCGTGCCCATAGAAAGTAAGTGTAAGCCAGCATTTCTGCATGCTTGTAGAACGTTACTGTTACCATGGCAAGAGTAACCATGGTGATGCCTGCCTTTGATCTTTGACGTCACCACTTGTTTAGTGATGCTGTTAAACACTCAGGGGTCAATTTCCCTAAAAACACCTAAAAATAACATACCCAAAGTAAATCAAAAGCTGTTCTTCAACCCTTTGCAGTATCTTCATGGGGTTGGTCTCATTTAAAAGAAAACACTCTGATTTTTTTGGCAAAACAGTCAGAATCCCTCGAAAGCCCCTTTTCCACTAGTACCCACTCAGCCCTACACGCCTCTACACGGTTTTACATGGCTCAGCATGGTTTTGTTTCCATTACAGCAGAGTACCGCTTGGGGTGGGTGAGATTTTCTTACAGAAAGGTGGCGCCACACTCCCGTGACGTAAAGCACACAACACCCAAGCAGCAACACAAATATGGAGGATTACAGGGGGAAGATTTATGCACTGCTCGCTCTGTGGCTTTTTGTCACAGTAAAGGCCAAACAGAGCCAGAGAAGACTACGTGCGTTGAGACAAAACACAGTGGAAAAGTACAGGAGACTTTTGGATGCCATAGGGGAATATGAACTGGCAACCGTGAGGGTGGAAACTACTACTAGACAGATGCGGACGAGGATGAGGGTTAGCTAACGAATGATAAAGCTTGCTACAGTCATTTTAATCCTGCGTACTACATTGTGATGGCGCCAGGTTTTTGCTGTTAAAGGTACTAGTACATACCCGTGCATACCCATCCATGCCCGTAGAAATCAAGTATAAGCAAGTATTTCTGCGTGCCCGTTGCTGAAGGGTCTCCTCCTGTCTCAGACGGCTGTGTTGTTCACAGTCATGCCTGCGGCGTACTGGTGGAACCGTTCATGGCATCCTTTCTGACTTGCAGCATTTCTCCTCATTCTATTGCTCTCCATCTGGTGGGTCTTCTTCTTCTTTGTTCAGACCACTGGTTGAGGGATAGGTCCTATGATGTTCAGGCAGTGATCATAGGCCATCCTATCTCCTGTCTCAGACGGGTGTGATGTACTGCTGGAACCTCAGGTGTTTCATCTTCATGGCATCTTTTCTGATGTGCAGCAGTTGTCATCTTTCTATTGCTCTCCATCTGGTGGGCCTAATTCGTTGAGACCACTGGTTGAGGAATAGGTGCGTCGTAATTTCAGTTCATGGGCAGGATCATGAAAAAAGATCTGAGCAAAAAGAGGCTTTCTGGCATGGACTCACTGTATATGACATCATAAAGACATGAAGGCAGCCTTGATGTATATGACATCATAAAGACATGTTGCCTGATGTCACTGTATATGACACAGTGTTTCCTCTGGCTTAAAGACCTTGGCGCGGTGGCAACATTTTTCCCGGGGTGGGGTGGGGTAAACATACTGGAATATTTTAATTTTATACTCATTTATTTCTTTTTAAAATTTTACACAAATGTTGCATATGGAACTTACCATTTGAAGTATTGTACAACCGAGGCTTGAATATTGGGCCAGTTGGGGTCCCACCCAGACATCCTGTGTTTAGACTTTTTAGTGGTGTTATCCTTCTCCCCTTCCTCTGGCTGAACACTTTCCTCTCCTTGGCTCCTCTCTTCTGTCTCATCTTGCCCTCTCTGAGCTCTGTCTAATTCAGGTTCTCTCTCTGTCTATGGTGGTATACAAACAGGTTAGAAAATATCAAGTGTCATGTTTTGTCCTGCAGGATTTTTCTGTCATGGTTTACATAAATGACAAAAATATGTGTATTTTTTGTATTTTTATTCTAGTGTTTCTTTTTTTCCTTTGAGAGAGTAGGGAAGGGAAAGAAACATTCATAATAGTAATGTACTCATGCATACTTAAATTATATGATCAGGTGGGTATAGTAATCAGAAATTCTACTCATGTAAAAGCAGTGCTTTGAAATTAATAATTAAAAGTAGACAACCAAAAATTTCTCGTAGAGTTAAGGGTGCAAAGAGCACCCACTTAAAAACTCGAGCAATGACTTCGGTCTTGAAGGTTTGAGGTTTTTCTCAAAAATTTATAACAATTTTCTTATAGTTTTCTACTTTTCTCTGTAAATCTATCTAAAGTTGAAACCATGCTCCTCAAATTTGTAATTTCATCTTGTAAAATTGACTTTAATTGTACATTTGAAACTTTATTGTAAATTTGTGGATTATTTTATGTCTAATTTTTGTCTGTTTTTTTAAAATAAAAATATTGTTTTTTTTAGATAAATTTGAAACAGACTGGTAATTTTTGTAAACTTTTTCCTTATAACAATTTACATTTTTGACCATAATTTTGCAGTCAGAACAGAACAATAATTTAACTCTGATTACAGAGAAAAAAATATTGATAAAATTATATTTTAATGAAATAATAAACTTAAATGATCAAGAATGTCGTTATTTCTGTTATAATATTTCTTTATATTCTATATTTATATATTTTTTTTTTTCAGAAATCTCCTCACCCCCAGACAGGAGGAAAAACCTCCCTTATTTTGAAATCAAATGTTGACACGTTTAGTTTGTCTGAAGGTTGCTGACGGATTAAAGTCATTGATTTCGTGAATTTCGGGCATCTTAACCTGCCAGGTGCATAATAGGGAACTGTAGCGGACTCTAAAGACATAATTCACCACAGTATGTGTTCATGTACAGAATGATCTGCTTCGGCAGTTATAGTTGTGCTCTCAGGCTTTCTCATCAGGCACCTCTCTAGGCAGCTGCTGAAGGACCTCAGTTTAGAGCTAACATTTTCAGCTGTTGCTTTTTGTCACTGCCGCTGGAGAATAAAAACGGCACGCCTGCTCGTGCGAGAAAAGAGAGAAATTGCCAGTCTCTTCATTCCTGCACTACAGAACATAACTTAATATTGTAGTGGATGGTGAAATATATCCTCAGCAATTCATCAGTCCCCCTCACCTTTCCCTTCATATGAAGCTGGCTGCATATGAATTCTAACCACATCTCTTAGTTAAGCGACTCTTCCATTATTGCTCCCGTTTCCAGCGGGTTAAAACCATGATAAACGCCAGTTCTTACATACTGTACCTCTTATGACTTTTTTCCACGTTTAAAGTACTTTAATAAACTCATGTTTCTGTCGGACTGTCACGCTTAGCGAGACAGTGTTTGCTGACTGACTGGAAAACACATGTGAGCGGAGCGCTTCTAGACTCCGTACGGATGACGACCACGCACGTTGTTTGTGTGCGTGCTTGTGGGAAGTTGGTGCTTCATATATTTTTCTTAATAAATTTACATGGCCTTGGGGTGGTGGTAAAATTTCTGGCGTGGCGGGTCGCCACCAAGAAATGTTACCAGAGGAAACCCTGTGACATCATAGGACGTCCTGTGATGATCAGGCAGCTGCCACAGGCCATCCTATGATGTCCTATAAACGTGCTTTAAAGACATGAAGGCAGCCTTGATGTATATGACGTCGTAAAGACACATTTGTCTATGTGCCGTCATATAGGTATCGCGAGTTGTCCTATGATACCTGAGTTCATAGGCCGTCCTATGATGTTCAGGCAGAGATCATAGGCCGTCCTATGATGTCCTATAAATGTGACAGACACGCACACACACAGAGATTTCTTGCTTTAATAGAGTGATTAAAATATGTATGCTGTGTATGTGTGTTTCAGATGGCTGCTTTGTTGCAAAATAATCGCTACAAATTAAGGCACATCAGGCACATTAAACCGTGCCTCACAATGGTGGGAGGACCTTGTTCCCGGCTTCACAACCACGAAGTGGTTGCAGAACTTCCAGATGTCCAAAGACACTTTTACCTACCTGTGCCACAAATTGCATCCATCCATGGAGCGTCAAGATACAACATTCCGCCAGTGTGTGCCAGTAAAGAAGAGAGTCGCTATTGCATGGTGGAAGCTTGCTACCGGGTCAGAGTACCGCACTATAGGCCATCTGTTTGGAGTCAGCATCACAACTGTGTGCAGGTGTGTGCAGGACTTCTGTGCTGCAGCAGAGTCATTGTTGGTGCCAGAACAACTCTGTTTTCCTGATGAAGGGAGGTTCAGAGAAATGTCGGCCTACATTGAGAGCA
Source organism: Pholidichthys leucotaenia (assembly GCA_020510985.1). Lineage (NCBI taxonomy): Eukaryota > Metazoa > Chordata > Actinopteri > Cichliformes > Pholidichthyidae > Pholidichthys > Pholidichthys leucotaenia. Next base: position 108,977,445 of record CM035841.1, on the reverse strand, counting down.
GGTGGGGGCTCCCACACTGTGTTGGCGCTATTGATGGCTCCCACATACCCATCATAGCACCACAACAATATCATACTGACTACTTTAATCATAAAGACTGGCACTCCATAATCCTTCAAGGTGTTGTTGCTGGGTTACGCACAAGTTGGACTGTGTTCTTCACCCAAGTGGCTCCAGCTGGCAAAAAGGATTTATGCACGGGAACGCATGGGTTTTATCAAGCAATGGGAAAAAGGAACCCACCCATGTCCGGTATCACTGAATTCAGAAATCAGATGGCTAAACGACATGTCCATCATCATGATACTTGGCTAGAATTGGCTCGTTGTATTCGCGGTAGTTGGTGGGCAGGTCCTTCTGGCTAGGTTTTCAGTCATTGGTTATTGAAGGCTGTAAAAACCCAGATCGAGGTTCTTATGGATTGAATGAGATGTCAATCAAATGTAAACCAATACGAAACTCCTTTTCCTTCCTGTTTACGGCTGTATCTGTACCGGAAGACCGGAAATACAGGGGTTTTTTTTCATTGCGCACTGAGATGTTTAAAATATGCCCACTCCCGGTATCCCTGAGTTTAAGAGGTAAAACTATTTTTTAAAATTAATTTTTTGAGAAACTGAATTTGGGGTTTTCATGGACTGTAAGCCATAATCATCAAAACTAAAATAAACACTTGAAATATGTCACTCTGTGTAATGACTATATAATATAGAAGTTAAATTTTTCTGCATTGAATTACCTAAATAAATCAACTTTTTGTTGACATTCTAATTTATTGAGATGCACCTGTAATATAAAAATCATAACTGTAACATTGCACTCGTATTCTCAGATATGGAAGCATATTTCACAATTGGGAATTGGTATCCATAATGAAGAAATCGTAATTGTAATATTGTGCTTCTGTGCATGACTACAGGCTAATGTGTGCTTATTATTGCTAGTTGTCTGAGCTCATAGATTTTCTTGTGAAACATGTGGGCAGATTTAATCAATGTTTTACTTTGAAACGACACGAGAATTCACACAAGTGAGAAGCTGTAGTCTTGTAAAATACGTGGCAAATGCTTCATTCAGTGTTTTGGTTTATCACATGAGAGCTCGGTGGAGGTGCTGTAGTCCAGATTTGTAGATCTGTATTTTCAGGATTAAGTCTCTTGTGTGAATGAATTGCTCTTTACATTTCTGAGGCTTTAATGTAAATATAAATTTCATTTTTAAAAAAAAAAAGTCTTTTCAGATCATCTGATTATTCACTCTGCTTTGGACCCTCAGACGTCTAATCTTTAATGTGCTGGGTGCATGGACATCATGAGCATTTTTGATGAGGGAGGCATTGTTGTCAGGGTCTAGAGCACAGGTGTCAAACTCATTCAATGGAGGGCCAAGACCCTGCAGGTTTTACCTCCACCCAGTGACTTCAACAGGTGATTTCACTGAATTTCTTCCCACTGATTGCTGATCAGTGAAAACACCTGCTGAAGACACTGGGTAGAAGCAAAACATGCAAGGTCTTGGCCCTCCATGGAATGAGTTTGACACCCCTGGTCTAGAGTGTCCTTCCCACAATTAAAATTAAGTGTAGTAGATGCCATTTCCTGCAATTGTGTATTTCAGTAGCTTGTTAATTGATTGGATACTTTATTTTGAGCATGTAAATGAAAAAAAAAATCACTTAAAGTAACAGCAAAAGTGCATTGTGAACTGATGAACAAAGGAAAACACTAAAATGCCTTTCATACTGTACGTACATACAGTACATGTATGGCATTCGTTGTTTTTTTTTTAATTAAGATTTTTAGATGTACTAATAAAATCAATTGTAAATGGCTTTAGTTAGGGAATCAGTGATTTCTTTTGAGTTCTGTTAATGCTTGTGATGTAGACCAGTTTGTTCTAAGTTCATATTGACTGTCAGTGTTTTTCTAGAATTTTTGACAACTGTCAGAAGAGAACTCTGAAGTGACTTGTCACCAGATTTATATAATGGAATGACTTTTGCAGTTTTAATTTTCTTAAATTGTTCTCTTTGGAGTGATACAGTATGTTGAAAATGTGAGTTAGTGGACTGGAAATTCTCACTGTTTTCATATCTGTTTCACCACAACCAGTTAATGTTTTGTTTGTGCATTTATTAACAATATCTATATTTTATTGTTTTTTAGTTGTAATAAAGATTGAACTAAGATTTCTTTCTATAAAAGCAATGTCATTATTATCTGTGGATTTGTGTGTGTGTGTGTGTGTTTTCCACCAACACTTTGAGCAATGTCTGTTTAACTGACTTTCACATTCAGTTGTTAATATTCTCATTTTCAATGAAATGTGGCTAATTAACCTAAGGAAATATCTAATTATGTTTTGTAATATAATGCATGTAATTTCATCATTTTTACTGTTTTCCAATATTTTACTTTAATAATCTAAGGTCATCACTGATCCATCCATCTTCTACTGCTTTTCCGGAGGTCCGGATCGCGGAGACAGCAGTTCAAGCAGAGAAGCCCAGAGTTCCCTCTTCCCAGCCACCTGCTCCAGTTCTTCAGAGAGGATACCAAGGCGTTCCCAGACCAGCTGGGAGACGTAGTCTCTCCAGCGAGTCCTGGGTCTGCCCCGGGGTCTCCTTCCAATCCGATGAAGAAAGCTTATTTCAGCCTCTTGTATTCGCGATCTCATTCTTTCGGTCATTACCCAAAGCTCATGAGCATAGGTGAGGGTAGAAATATAGAATGACTGATAAATCGACAGCTTTGCCTTAGAGCTCAGCTCCCTCTTCACCACAGAAGACCGGTACAACATCCACATCACTGCAGATGCTGCTCCAATCCGTTTGTCAATCTCTCGCTCCATTCTCCCCTCAATCATGACTAAGACACCAAGATACTTAAACTCCTCCACTTGGGGCAGGAGCTTGTCTCCAACCCGGAGAGGAAAATCCACCTTTTTACAGCTAAGGACCATGGACTCAGACTTGGAGGTACTGATCTCATCCCAGCCGCTTCACACTCAGCGGCAAACTGCCCCAGTAAGACCTACAGGTCATGAGTTCCCCTCATGGATCGTCACCTTATCGTGGTGGGGGGTTTGCGTGCCCTAGTGATCCCAGGAGCTGTGTTGTCCGGGGCAATTTACCTCTGGTAGGGTCACCAAAGACAAACTGGTCCTGGGTGAAGGGCCAGACTAAGAACGATCCAACAGACTCTCGATGAATGCTAGAACAAGGATTCAGTGTACCCCACCTGGTATGGGGTTACCAGGGCCCCACCCTGGAGCCAGGCCTGGGGGAGGGGCTCAATGGCTAGCGTCTGGTGGCCGGGTTTCCGCCAGTGGGATCCGGCCGGGCTCAGCCCGAAGGAGTTACATGGGTCCGCCCTCCAGTGGGCTCACCACCTGCAGGAGGGACCATGGGGGTTTAATGCTATGTGGATCAGGTGGTGGTTAAAGGCGGAGACCTTGGTGGTCTGATCCCAAGCTTCCTAAACTGGCTTTTGGGGCGTGGAATGTCATCTCTCTGGTGGGGAAGGAGCCTGAGCTGGTACACGAGGTTGAGCGATACCGGGTAGATATAGTCGGCCTCACCTCAACACACAGCTCCGGTTCCAGAACCAGTCTCCTGGATAGGGGCTGGAGCTTGGCTTACTCTGGAGTTTGCCCAGGCGAGAGGCCACGAGCAGGGGTGGGTATTCTTGTATCCCCCCACCTTGCTGCCTTTATATTGGAGTTTTCCCCGGTGGACGAAAGGGTTGTTTCCCTGCGCCTTCGGGTTGGGAAACGATTCCTGACCATCATTTGTGCCTATGCACCAAATGATGGTTCAGAGTACCCACCCTTTTTGGAGTCTCTGACTAGGGTGCTGGAGAGTGCTCCTCTTGGAGGCTCCATTGTCCTACTGGGGAACTTCAATGCACATGTGGACAATGACAGTGAAACCTGGAGGGGGGTAATCGGGAGGAATGACCTGCCCAATCTGAACCCGAGTGGTGTTCAGTTATTGGACGTCTGTGCTAACCACAGTTTGTCCATAACAAACGCCATGTTCAAGCATAAGGGTGTCCATATGTGCACCTGGCACCAGGACACCCTCGGTCGCAGGTCGATGATCGATTTTGTTATCATGTTATCAGACCTGCAACCGTATGTCTTGGACACTCGGGTAAAGAGAGGTGCAGAGCTGTCAACTGATCACCACCTGGTGGTGAGTTGGATCCGATGGCAGGGTAGGATGCCATTCAGACCTGGTAGACCCAAACGTATAGTGAGGGTGTGCTGGGAACGTCTGGTTGAGGCCCCTGTGCAAGAGGTCTTCAACTCCCACCTCCGGAAGAACTTCAACCACATTCCAAGGGAGTCTGGAGACATGGAGTCTGAATGGGCCATGTTCTCCACCTCCATTGTTGAAGTGGCTGCCCAGAGCTGCTGCCTCATGGTCATCAGGGCATCTTGTGGTGGAAACCCCTGAACCAAGTGGTGGACACCAGTGGTGAGGGGTCCATTAAGCTGAAGAAGGAGTCCTATCAAGCTTGGTTTGCTTGTGGGACTCCCGAAGCAGCTGAGGTGTACCGGCAGGCCAAGCAGAGTGCAGCTCGGGTGGTTGCTGAAGCAAAAACTCGGGTATGGGAGGAGTTCAGTGAGGCCATGGAATAAGACTTTTGGTCGGCCTCGAAGAGATTCTGGCAAACTGTCCAGCAGCTCAGGAGGGAGAAGCAGCTCCCTGTCCACACTGTGTATGGTGCGGATGGGGCACTGCTGACTACTTCGAGGACCTCCTCAATCCCACTGATATGCCTTCCACAGAGGAAGCAGGGCTTGTAGATGAGGGGGACGACTCGCCTATCACAGGGGCTGAGGTTGCCAAGGTGGTGAAAAATCTCTTTGATGGCTGGGCCTCGGGAGTGGACGAGATTCGCCCTGAGTACCTCAAGGCCCTGGATGTTGTAGGGCTGTCATGGTTGACACGCCTCTGCAACATTGCGTGGAGGTCAGGGGCAGTGCCTTTGGCACGGCAAACTGGGGTGGTGGTTCCTTTTTTCAAAAAAGGGGACCAGAGGGTGTGCTCCAACTTTAGAGGAATCACACTCCTCAGCCTCCCTGGGAAGGTCTATGCCAAGGTACTAGAGATGGGAGTCTGGCCGTTGGTCGAACCTCGGATTCAGGAGGAGCAGTGTGGTTTTCGTCATGGATGTGTGCACATCGGACCAGCCCTTCACCCTCTCGAGAATCCTTGAGGGCTCGTGGGAGTTTGCCCAACCGGTTTACATGTGTTTTGTGGACTTGGAGAAGGCATTCGACCGTGTCCCCTGTGTTTTTTTGGGGGGTGGGGTATCGGGCTTGTTGTTACGAGCTATTCGGTCTCTGTACGACCATTGCGAGAGTTTGATTCGTATTGCCAACACTCGGTCGGACTCATTCCCAGTGAGAGTTGGACTCCGCCAGGGCTGCCCTTTGTCACCGATCCTGTTCATAATTTTTATGGACAGAATTTCTTGGCACAGCCAGGGTACGGAGGGTGTCATGCTTGGTGACCATAGGATCTCATCTCTGTTGTTTGCAGATGATGTTATGACCTACAGGATCACTGATATTGGTAAGGAAAGGATGTGGAGGCGAGGCACGAGCATAGGTCGACACAGATTCTTTATTGATCCTCTAACATAAATACAGCCGGTGGACCCCAGCGTTGTCCGCTGGGGCTGAGTGTCTGGTAGGAGAGCCTTCTCAACTCTTTCTGCATTCTACCTAAATAGCTCCAATGGTATGCACAAAGAGCTGGGCTAGTGGGCTAGTGCATTATGCTTGTGTGTGACACATTAACATAACGCTTACTACATTCCTGTACAAAGAGAATGTATGACACATTAACATAACACTTGCTACCTTCCTGACCATACATTCACCCCCCTGCCCTCATTGTCTGTCAAGTTACCCCTTGGGGGGGCTACCCCCTTCAGTCCATTGTTCTACCCCTCTTCCTGCTTCTGGTTGTGAGAGGAATGTCCACCCGCTGTGTCTAGTGTCCCTACACAGTCCCCCCCCCCCCCCGGTTGTTTGGGCTCAAGTCGAAGCCAGTGGAGGCTGCAGCGGGGGGTTGCTGTTCCGGTCTAACTGTCTACTGGTGAGGAGTGTCAGAGGGCATGTAAGTCTGGGGGCGGAAAGGGGGAGGGGGGGAAAAGACAGTGTGCTCTGCTCCGAGTTTCAGCACGTTGAACGGCCGTGGATCGTGGGTGCACGGGGCCGTTGTGCGTAAAGGAACAAACCGGCAATCGGCCGGCTTTAGGGAGTTCTTCCCGCACTCAGAGAGAGCAGACGCTTTTTTCCCTCCTCTCCCTCCTAATCCTACTCCCTTCTGATCCCAGCTTGCAATGTTGCGTTTTTTTCTGTGTTTTTGTTGCTCTTCTTCTGGCTGAATCTTAATCCAAACGGAAACTATGGATCTGGAAAGCGGCTTAAATGCGATTGACACCACTTTAAAAGAAGATCGGGTTAGGGGGGAACCCAAGGGGGGAGACTCATGGACATTGGGAACTCATGTGTCTGTGTGATTCGACTGGAGATGCAGAAGACATCTATTGGCTATGATCACAGGACTTCTACTTTGGCTTTGGAGTTTCCTGATGTATCAGAAATTGAGGAAGGTGGGAGAGCTGTTCAAAATGTGGACCCAGGCAAAGCTCCTTCATCAAATTCGACCAGTTGGGGAGTGCACGAATAGCGGCATGGTGAACTGAATGGTAACTGATTCAGATGGTGGAATACATCTCGAGTCGCTAGCGCTCTCCAGGGAATGTTTTTAAGCCTGTGGAAATTATGAAGCACAGTGTCGCATGACAGAGGAAAATTCTATGCTCTGAGTGCACTGTGCAGATTTGACCTTGTTTTTGGTGCCCTGTTTACATTCCTCCTCGATGAAGATAAGGTGGAAGAGGCAGCTGGCTTCTCTTAACCCAAACAATCGACAAACAATTGCTGTTGTTTCAGCAGACCGAGCTCTTCAAGGACAGCGTTATCTTGTGTCTTACAGAACTCTGCCATCTGCATGCACGAGGAGAGATAGACTCTGGACATGCTTATCTGTGTAGAACACATGATTCGTTGCCAGGGGGTGCCCTCTGCTGTTCACTAGCAACTGACACATCCACACTGCATCATACTGATCATATGCTGACTACACACACTGGTCTCTCTCGCTGCTTTGTTATTGTGTGATCTATATTGTCTGCTAATTGTGCATTAGAGAGTTTTTTTCTATGTAATCACAATTTTGGTCATAAAATGAGCTTTATTTTGATTAACAATGCTTTTTTTCTCTCTGCCCATTGTGTCATTCCCTTTCCCTCCTCCCCTCTTATTCCCCTCTGTTTTGATGAGGCGCCTTGTTATGGCTGCCGTGTCACTGTGATGTGCTTACATTAGCGCGCCAATGTCAAGTCAAATTCCTCGTATGTTTCAACATGCTTGGCAATAAAGCTTTTCTGATTCTGATTCTGAGTGAGGTGCGGGCGTAGCGATGTGGAGGACGAGGGGGAGGTGGGTGGGAAGTAATGGAGTGCCGGCCTGGGACGTTAAAAGTGTCTCGGCTGTGCAAAAATTGTGTGTTGATCCGCCATGGTGAGGGACTTTCCTAGTAAACCTGGCTTTACTGCCCTCCCATCGAGTTTCCCAGTTATCGACTGGTAGACAGCAAGCTAACACGTGTGGTGCAGGCCTCAGTGACGACAAGTACTGCCCTCCCATTGAGTTTCCCAGTTATCGACTGGTAGACAGCAAGCTAACACGTGTGGTGCAGGCCTCAATGACGACAAGATGCTTCCTTTTATCTCGTTTATTGAAGCTACCCCACAAGGAACTCAACGTGATGTACACTCGTCTTTTTGGTTTTACATCCGTTTACATTCGTTCCTACATCCGTGTAAAACTGCAACAAAGTAGACATATACACGCCGTCAATGATATCATCACCGTGTCTAGCTTAGCACATGTTAGCATTAGCTCTAACTTAGCTGGTAACAATGTTGGCAACGGACTAGACAGTCGCTTAAAATACACCAATGCAACCGTGCAGTTCTCATTATAGCTGTTAACACTGTCAAACCATGTAGGATACTCACGGACTAATGATGTCCAAGGCGCCGATGATTAAACAACATTCACAGCATTCGTACATTGGGTGAAGCTCTGACCGGTCTCCCGTTATATCATTACTGCGCATGTGCAACACTTTGTGTATCCGTTCAAAACGATGCTTTCACTACACCACTAGAGGGAACCAAACTCACATGAAATGCTGTAATGGGAGCTTCCCAACTTAATTCATGGCGGCAGAATACTCCACGTCTGGTGCAATAACATTGTACCACTATTTAGCCTTACAACATTTCAAACGACAGTGCGTAACAATGTTAACTTTATCATTATCTATTCCCCATCTGCTATCAGTAAAACCATTTCTGTAATTGGTCTCAGAAACACTTTAACAGTCCCCTCTCTTATTATCTTCACCTCCACTTTTCGTACTTTATTGTCCTTTCCGTGAAATGTCTTCACAATCCGCCCCATGGGCCAGTCATTTCTGTGTGTTTGCCCATCCTTGAGCAGAACGACATCTCCAACATTGATGTTCGGTTTCTCATCAGCCCATTTTCCTCGGCTCTGAAGAGTCACAAGATACTCTTGTCTCCATTGTTTCCAAAAACTATCCGCAAGAGCCTGCACTTGTTTCCACTGACATGCATGAAGTTCTGGTGCAGCGAAAGTTCCCGATGGTGCCGTCAAGGGGTTGGTTTTTTGGGTCAGTAGCATTGCTGGGGTTAGGATGGTTGGATTGTCAGGATCTGTTGAGACCGGCACGAGTGGTCTTGCATTCATCACTGCCATAACCTCTGCCATTAAGTTGCTCAGTACCTCGTGTGAGCTGTAGTTTGTTCTTGAGAAGTAGTGCATCTAAAATCTGCCTGGCAACTCCAATGAGTCTTTCCCAGGATCCACCCATGTGTGATGCATGGGGTGGGTTAAAAAACCATTTGCAACCCTTTTCTTGTAGGTAACTCGTTAATGCTGCGTCACTGCGCTCAATTCTCAGTTCCTTACATGCCCCAATAAAGTTTGTGCCCCTATCAGATCGCAGAAGCTGTGCGAGTCCCCGAATGGAGAAGAATCTTCTCAGAGCCTTTATGAAACTGGACGTTGACATTGATTCAATCAGTTCGATGTGCACAGCTCTTGTTGACATGCATGTGAAAAGTAGAGCCCATCTGTTGCTGTCTGCGCTTCCTCCTCTTGTGCATCATGTTGTCACTGACCACGGACCAAATACGTCAAGACCAACGCTGGTGAACGGTGGCATCGGTGAGAGCCTGTCACTTGGTAAGTCTGACATCTTTTGGATTTGCAATGTCTTTCTCAGTTTCCTGCAGGTCACGCACTTGTGGATGGCAGAAGACACAAGACGTTTGCCGCCTATGATCCAAAACCCAGATGCTCTAAGGGCTCCCTCTGTCATGTGTCGGCCTTGATGCGCTACCTTTTCATGGTAGTATCTGATTAAAAGAACAGCGATGTGGTGTGAACGAGGGATAATGAGAGGGTGTTTTTCTTCTTTTGCCAGGTTTGCTGGTGCCAAGCGTCCTCCGACTCTAAGCAGACCATCCTCGTCAATGATTGGGTTTAATTTTTTTCAACCAACTCTGTTTCGGCAGTGGGTGTTTTGTTTCAACGCACTTGAACTCTTCCTTAAAGACTTCATGTTGCACTGTAGATATTATTAGGCATTTCACTCGTGAAAGTTCGTTGATAGTGCACGCACTGTTATAACATTTCCACCCACTGTTTTTGGTTTGCCCGGACTTGCTCTTGTATGAAGCTGCGACACGAATGAGTGATCCAACTGTGCGGCACAGTTTCACCCAGTGTGAGAACCTTTCAAAGCGGTGTGACCCCAAATGTCCAACGGACACCTTAGTAACGAATGTTTGTACATCAGGCCTGATTTCTGCATCTTCTTCTGGACTTGTGAGTGGGAAGGGGCCAGATTGCTGCGGTTCTGCATCGGGTTGAGTCAAGAACAGAGGTCCTTGGAACCAGTTTGTGAGCTTCAGTGCATCTGCCGCGATGTAGCTTGTGGCAGTGTCCGCTGGGTTGTCGCTAGTTGCTATGTAATACCACTGTGATGGAAGTGTTGACTTTCTGATGTGGGTTACACGGTTTGCCACATATGTGTAGAACCTTTTTGTGTTGTTGTGTATGTATCCGAGAACAATCTTACTGTCTGTATAAAACCTGACAGCATCCATTGCAGTGTCTATCTTATCTCTGATCAGCTCGTACATCTCAACGGCTAGAACAGCTGCGCATAACTCCAATCGAGGGATGGTGTGTGCAGGGCGTGGTGCTATTTTAGATTTACCCATAATGAACCCTGAGTGGCACTGACCTTCATTGTTGGTGGTTCTCAGGTATGCTACTGCTCCGATTGCCAAGGTTGATGCATCTGAGAAAATGCATAACTCTCTTTTTCGAACAGAAGGCTGCGACAATGGCAGGTAGCACCTTGGTATCTGTAGATCTTCTAGGTCTTTCAGGGAATCTTTCCATTTGTTCCATTCCTCTTTTCTCTCAGCCGGAAGTGGTTCATCCCAGTGGCCATGTTCTGTTGACAGTTCACGCAGGAGGTTCTTCCCCTGCATCGTGATAGGCGCCACAAACCCTAGAGGATCATACAGGCTGTTGACCGTCACTAAGACTCCCCTTTGTGTGTAGGGCTTCCTGTCGATGGACACCTGAAACATAAAACTGTCAGTTTCAAGATTCCAAAGCACCCCTAAACTGCGCTGTAGTGGGAGCTTGTCACGTTTGAGATCTAAGTCTTTTAAGTTCTTTGCTCTTTCATTCGCCGGAAAGGCTTCCATGACCCTGTAGTCATTAGATGCTATTTTGTGTAATTTGATATTGGATTGGGCTAACATCTTTTGTGCGTTTGTCAGGATGTCAACAGCTTCTTCTGGTGTGGCTGTGGAGGCTAATCCATCATCTACATAGAAATGTCTCATTATGAACTGTGTTGTGTCATGTCCATGCTCTTTCTCACCTCCAGCTGCAGCACGTCTCATGCAGTAAATGGCCACGGCTGGAGAAGGGCTGTTGCCGAACACGTGCACTTTCATTCTGTAGTCTCTTACTACTTTGTCGAGATCATTATCCTCATACCATAGGAACCTGAGGTAGTCTCTATGATCTTCTCTGATCACAAAACAGTAAAACATCTGTTGCACATCTACAGAAAATGCTATTGGCGCTTTCCTGAAACGTAGTAGGACGCCCACAAGACTGTTGTTTAGGTCAGGTCCTCTTAATAGTACCTTATTTAGAGATACTCCTCCGAATTCCGCACTTGCGTCGAACACCACTCTCAGTTGGTCGGGTTTTTGGGGGTGATATACGGCAAACGACGGTAAGTACCAATGTTCTTTGTTCTTCTCTAAAGGAGGAGCAGCCTCTGCATGGTCGTTGTCCAGCATCTTTTGGACGAACTCTGTGTACTGTCTTTTCATTTCAGGTTTTCTGTCCAGTGTTTTTCTGAGAGAATGAAGACGTTGCATTGCCTGTTCTCTGTTGCTTGGAAGGTGTGGTCTGGGAAAACGAAATGGTAGCGGTGCTACCCAGCTGTTCTCTGCATTTTGATGTACTTCTTTGTTCATGATGTCAATAAAAACCCGATCTTCTATTGACAGCGCTGGTTTATCGTCGTCCTTAGTTTTATCAAAGACTGTGTTTCCCAAGTGGTCTTTGTCTCTCTCACCCTGCAAGGCATATGGTAGTGTGCTGTTGGGGCATGAGGTAGAGCAACCTGAAACCTCTTTGACAAGAAATGTGTTTGGGCATGGGCTGAGGAATGATGCACGACCATTGTAGAGCACATGTGTCTTTAGCACGTTAACGGTCGAAGGCTTTTGTGCTGTCTCCAAACACGTTTCTCCCACAATAACCCATCCCAAGTCCAAGCGCTGTGCATAGGGAGTACTGTGGGGCCCATTTATTTGTTCTCTCACCTTGTGTACCTGTAGGATGTCTCTTCCCAGCAGTAGGAGGATGGGAGCATGTTCATCTACAGGTGGAATCTTGTCTGCGACTTTTCTCAGGTGTGGATGCACAAGTGCGGCCTGTCATCGGGGATCATGTCACACTCGATCAACTTTGGAAGCTGGAGCTGTACTTTTCCATCCATTGGTTCTATCATGAAGTTTGAAGCTCTCCGCCCCCAAACCGTAGAACACGTTTTCAGTGTGTAAGGGTCGGAAGGTGCTCTAATGTTGAACAGCTGGAAAAACTCTGATTTAGCGAGTGATCTGTTGCTTTGTTCATCGAGCACTGCATACATTTTCTGGGCTTCTTCTCTGTGTCCTGCAGGATAAACTAACACAGGGCTAATTTTTGAGCAGGATCGTGGGTTTTCTGCATTACCGCAAACTTCTGTGCATCTAGATGTGACCAGTGTGCCCTCATAATCATGGGACTCCCCGCCATGATCCGTCTCAGCTTCCTGAGGTTCCATGGGAGGAGGAGAGGGGCCGGGATGTAGTGCTGCTACATGTCTATCACTACCGCAGTCAGAGCACTGGACTGACTGTTTACAGTCTTTTGCCAGATGCTGAGTGGACCCACAACACTTAAAGCAGATGAGATTCTCTCTCAAGAACAGTTTGCGTTCTTCTATTGGTTTTGCTCTAAACGTTTTACATTTCTTTAATGGGTGTGGCTTTCTGTGTATGGGACATTGTTTATCTGGGCTTTCTGTTCTTTTATGTGCGTGGTTACCTTTAGCTGTGGGCGAAGCTGGTGGGATGTCCATTTTGTGGACACTGATGAGGTGCTTACTGGCAAACTTGGGGGCCTTTTCAACTCTGGTGTTCATGTGGGTCGGTGGAGAGAAACTGAAACTTGGGTCGTTTCTTATTTTGGCTTGTCGTCTGACGTAACTGGAAAAAAAGCTGAAAGGAGGAAAGGCGACTTTGTGTGTTTCTTTGTATTTGGCACCTGCTGCAATCCACTTCTCCTGTAGGCTGTAGGGCAGTTTCTCTACAACAGGATTCACTCCACTTGCTGTATCCAGGTATGCGAGCCCAGGTAGGTATCCGCCATCCTTTGCACATTCGATTTCCTGTAGAACGTCGCCAAGTTCTCTCAGCTTGAGTGCGTCTTTGTTGCTGATTTTGGGAAAATGATCAAGCTTTTCTAACAGTGCATTTTCTATTGCTTTGGGTGACCCATAACACTCTTCTAGCCTTTCCCAGACTAAGTTGAGGGCTGCTTTTGGGTTGAACACATGTGCAGAGTGGATCCTCTTTGCTTGTTCTGCTGATTCTGTGCCAAGCCATTTTATCATCAAATCCAATTGCTCATGGTGTGAGAGGCTGAGGTCTTGTATGGCGTTCTGGAAAGATGCCTTCCATGCCCAATAATTCTCTGGGAGGTCATCAAACTGTAGGAGTCCTGTGCTCAACATTTCCCGGCGTGTGAGGTATTTGGTCAGATCCTGAATGCTTTGTGCTTCCGTGTAATGTGTTGCGGGGGCATAATAGGGTCGTAACGTTGGGGGATTAATTGTCTCTGCAGCTCCATGCTCCTCCTTCATGTTGACACTGACCCTACTCTTACCATCTACAGCATTAGATGAGATGAATGGTACATTTGTGGCCATTTCAAACTGTTCACACTGGATCTTAGAGGGGGTGTCTGGATCAGTTTTAAGTGGAATTTCTTCAAGGTGCACATCAAAGTGTTTCTGTACATACTGAGATGTGCGTTGTGCTGAGCCAACTGCCAAGTCCATTAATGCTTGACTGAATTCACTTCTTGCACATTGCTCTGCTTCTTCATAGGCTGCAGCTTCAGCTTCTGCAGCTGCAGCAGCCTTCTGATGGTTCAGAATGTGCATTTGTGCTTCAAGATTAGCTTTCTGCGTAATGAGGGCTGCTTCTTTCTCTGAATAAGCTAATTTAGCCCGTGCAGCATCTGCTTTGGCTCTAGCTCTTATGGCTGAGGAGGTATCTGAAGAAGCCTTGCTTGACTTGGAGCTACATGAATATAATGAGCTACCTTGTACAGCTGTAGCCAGGGGAGCTGTGTGATCGGTCTCCATAACTTCACTTCTGAGTTGGGGAGTTGGCTGGTGCTGCTCTCCTGCCCTGAGGCTCATTTGCTGCTTGTTGTTTGTTTATTGGGCCCGCCGCGCTGTAGTCCTTTTACTTTACTACCCTCCCATCGAGTTTCCCAGTTATCGACTGGTAGACAGCAAGCTAACACATGTGGTGCAGGCCTCAATGACGACAAGGTGCTTCCTTTTATCTCGTTTATTGAAGCTACCCCACAAGGAACTCAACGTGATGTACACTCGTCTTTTTGGTTTTACATCCGTTTACATTCGTTCCTACATCCGTGTAAAACTGCAACAAAGTAGACATATACACGCCGTCAATGATATCATCACCGTGTCTAGCTTAGCACATGTTAGCATTAGCTCTAACTTAGCTGGTAACAATGTTGGCAACGGATTAGACAGTCGCTTAAAATACACCAATGCAACCGTGCAGTTCTCATTGTAGCTGTTAACACTGTCAAACCATGTAGGATACTCACGGACTAATGATGTCCAAGGCGCCGATGATTAAACAACATTCACAGCGTTCGTACATTGGGTGAAGCTCTGACCGGTCTCCCGTTATATCATTACTGCGCATGTGCAGCACTTTGTGTATCCGTTCAAAACGATGCTTTCACTACACCACTAGAGGGAACCAAACTCACTTACATGAAATGCTGTAATGGGAGCTTCCCAACTTAATTCATGGCGGCAGAATACTGGCGGTGATCCGCAGTGGCTGTGAAAAAAAAAAAAGCATTAAGTCTCTGACTCCTCTTGCAGCTCAGTCCTGCGAGGATGTGGGGAAGGCGAACAGCCAAATTCCCCGAGGATGCGTAGCGGCTGTGAAAAAAAAAATGAAGCTATGTGAAGGACTTGGGAGTTTGGCTTTAGGTGCAGAAGCAGCCCTAAAGTCATCGGGGAACGCAATCGGGTAAATTCCCGTTGTGCACCGTGGCTGAGAAACCCATACAAAGTCCCGTGTGCAGGCTGCATGTCTGCTTCAGGTGCATGAGCAGCCCTAAAGGTTCTGAGGATGGCGATCGGCCGTGTTTCTCGGGCATGTGCAGCGGCGGAGGATGATGTATAAGTCTGTGGAGCCAGTTTGTCCCTGGTGCATGGTGCTCGCCTGGCACAGTGACCACATAGCTGGAAGTTTCGCTGTCCTCGTAATCCTGCGGTGTGTGTGCGGGGCTTCTGTGTGCAGAAAGTCTGCTGTGGGGAGGTGAGTCAGGGTCGGGGAGCTTGATGGAAATCAATGCAGACGGCGCCGATCATCTTCCCCGTTCAGGCTGTTTCTGTGCATTACTCGTGTCACTGATCCTCGTGCGTCTCGGTCCCAGCGCCGCGCTCTCCGTCCAGCCCTGGAGGTCGCCATCGTGGAGAGAGGATAAGGTGCGTGCACTCCAGTGTGGATGCGAAGGATGTAGTCGATCCCCAGTCTCTGGAATCCACAGCGCGGTGAAAAGGACCAGACGGTCATGCCACGTCAGGTCACCATGTGGTGTGCGGCATAAGGGAGAGACAGTTCATCTCCGTCAGGTCACCAATGTGGAGAAAAAGGAATCCACAGTACGGCGAAAGGGAGAGATGGTCCATATCACATCGGGGTCACCAATGTAGAGGGTATAAGGAAAGGATGTGGAGGTGAGGCACGAGTGTAGGTTGACACAGATTCTTTATTGACCCTCTAACATAAATACAGCCGGTGGACCTCAGCGTTGTCCACTGGGGCCGAGTGTCTGGTAGGAGAGCCTTCTCAACTCTCTCTGCATTCTGCTTAAATAGCCTCAGTGGTATGCACAAAGAGCTGGGCTAGTGGGCTAGTGCATTATGCTTGTGTGTGACACATTAACATAACACTTGCTACATTCCTGTACAAAGAGAATGTGTGACATATTAACATAACACTTGCTACCTTCCTGACCATACAGTCACCCCCCTGCCTTCATTGTCTGTCAACTTACCCCTTGGGGGGGGCTACCCCCTTCAGTCCATTGTTCTGCTCCTCTTCCTGCTTCTGGGTGTGAGAGGAATGGCCACCCGCTGTGTCTAGTGTCCCTACAATATCATTTATTAGTGATCCATTCACTATATTGTCTAAACTGTTAATAAATATGTGATCAATTAATGTTTCACAGTGTGAGGTAATGTGAGTGGGTTTGATGATTTTAGGATATCGGCTTAGGCGGTACAAAGTATTGATGAAGTCATCTGTCAGCTTGTGCTTATTTGGATTTATCAAGTCAATAATAAAATCACCACAGATGAACATTATTTTATTGGATTTTTGTCAGATTTTCTTCCATCCAGTTTGTAAATGCATCTATGAGGGGGGGCTGAATAGTTCATCAGCTGATCATGATGCAGTGGTCAAATTTGACCAAATGTCATTTATTTTTTAACATAGTCTCTCCCCTTTGGTCCAAACACCTCTTCCATTGGTGTTGCAGCGCTTGGATCCCTGTGGTATAGAAGCTCTCTTCTTGATCCTCAGAGATAAGATGGATAGATAGATAGCCTTTAGTGTCATTATACAAACAAATGTACAATGAGATTTAAGCATCTCCTTCATGCAACATATGTAAAAGAGAAAAATAAAAAGCATAAAAACAATAAATTCCTGCAATAAATAATGTATAATGTGTACAATGTATGTAATCTAAGATAAAATAAGTCATATATACAATATAAAAATAAAAATATTAAAAAGACTGCACAGCATTCTGGACCGTAAATGTCAGTTACACAGTGATGTGTTTAGAGGTATACTGAGAGGGTCAGGGAGGGTTGGACTGAGAATTCAGAGCCATGATGGCTTTTGGAAAAAAAACGTTCTTAAGTCTATTTGTCCTGGCTCTGATGCACCTGTAGCGCCTCCCTGAGGGCAGCAGGTCAAACAGGTCAGCTCCAGGGTGGTAGATGTCCTTGATGATGTATTGTGCTCTCCTAAGGCAGCGGGCAGTGTAAATGTCTGTCAGGGAGGGGAGAGGGTGGCCGATGATCTTCTGTGCTGCCTTTACTCCCCTCTGCAACCTCTCCCTGTCTACCATTGTGCAATTCCCATACCACACTGTAATGCAGTATGTGAGCAGACTCTCAATGGATGATCGATAGAAGGTCAACAGCAGGGTGGAGTTGAGGTCGTACTTCCTGAGGACTCTCAGGAAGTGTAGCCGCTCCTGAGCCTTCTTAATAATCGCCGAGATGTTGTCTGTCCAGGAGATGTCAGAGGAGATAAGGACGCCGAGGTACCGGAATGTGTGGACCCTCTCCACACACTCGCCGTTAATGAAGAGGGGGGCTGGGTCGGTATTGGTCCTCCTGAAGTTGACAATGATTTCCTTGGTTTTCTTGGTGTTCTGAGTCAGGTTATTTTCTAAACACCAAGTTGCCAATTTCAGGACCTCCCCCCTATAGGCTGTCTCGTCCCCTCCAGAAATGAGTCCAGCCACCGTGGTGTCGTCAGCAAACTTCACAATGAGGTTGTTGTTGTAGGCCGGACGACAGTCATAGGTGTAGAGACAGTACAGGAGGGGGCTCAGCACACAGCCCTGTGGGGAGCCAGTACTCAGCATCCGTGTGGAGGAGAAGTAGGAGCCAAGTCTCACAGTCTGGGACCGGTTAGTGAGAAAGTTCTTTATCCAAGCACATGTGAGAGGTGGGAGACCAGAGGTGTTCAGTTTGGTAATGAGAATGTCCGGGATAATTGTATTGAAGGCCGAGCTGTAGTCCACGAAGAGCATTCAGACGTAGCTGTGCTGCCGCTCCAAGTGGGACAGCGCAAAATGGTGGGCTACTGCGATGGCATCTTCAGTGGATCGGTTTTCACGATATGCAAACTGGTAAGAATCAAGGTCCAGGGGAAGATGGCTCTTAATGTGCTGAAGAAGCAGTCTCTCAAAGCACTTCATAATTACGGGGGTGAGGGCCACAGGACGGTAATCATTTAGGCTGGTGGTGGGAGACTTCTTTGGTACCAGAATGATTATGGCAGATTTCAGACAGGACGGGATGACTGCCTGGGCCAGGGAGAGGTTGAAAATCCTGGTAAAGATGGAGGTGAGCTGGGAGGCACACGCTCTAAGCACCTTACCAGGAACTCCATCTGGGCCGGCAGCCTTCTTGGGGTTCACTGTCAGGAGCACCCGTCTGACGTCATGCTCACTGACAGTGAAAGTGGTGGTGCAGGAGCTGGGTGGGGGTGGGGGCAGGGCTGAGGCTGATGAATGCTGCTGTTGAGTTATTTCAAAGCGAGCAAAGAAGCTATTTAGCTCCTCTGCCAGCGGTGCACTCAGGTTCTCTGATGTTGTAGCACAGCCTCTGTAATTCGTGATGTTTTGAATTCCCTGCCACACCTCCCGTATGTTGTTACTAGACAAGTGGGACTCTATTCTCATCTTGTAGTCCGCTTTAGCTTTTTTAACTCCTCTTTTCAGATCGGCTCGAGTAGACCTATAAAGGTCTCTGTCACCTGATCTGAAGGCAGTATCACGGGCTCTGAGGAGTGTGCGGACCTGGCTGGTCATCCAGGGTTTCTGGTTGGGAAAAACCCTAATATTTTTGTCCACAGTCACATTACAGATACAAAACTTAATGTAGTCCAAGGTTGTATCAGTGGATGTTTCCAACTCCTGTTGTCCAAATAAATCCCAGTCTGTCTCTGTGAAGCAATCCTGCAGTTTGGAGAGAGCGTTGTCAGGCCAAGTTGTGACAGTCTTTATAGTAGGCCTGTCTCTACGCCTGAGGGGGGTGTAGGCTGGGGAGAGCAGGAGGGAAAGATGGTCCGACTGGCCAAGGTGGGGGAGGGATGTGGCTCTGTATGCGTGCTTGATGTTAGTGTAAACGTGGTCTAAAATGTTCTCCCCACTAGTAGAACACTTAACATGTTGATAAAATTTTGGGAGTACGGTCTTCAGATTGGCCTTATTAAAGTCTCCTGCGACTATGTGGACACCATCAGGGTGAGCCCGCTGATGTTTGATAATGGTGTTAAGCAGGAGGGGGAGCGCCATATTTACATTTGCACTGGGTGAAATATACACAGCCGTGATAAACACTACTGTTAGCTCTCTCGGTAGAAAAAAAGGCCGACATCTTACAGACATGTACTCGAGCTCAGGAGAGCAATATCTGTCTGTAATAGTCCCATTGTTACACCAGTTATTATGCACATACATACAAAGCCCTCCCCCTCTACTCTTACCGGAGTCCTTAGTCCTGTCACAGCATAGCAACGTGCGGCCCGCTAGCTGCATGCTAGCGCCGGATATGTCCGGATGGAGCCAAGTTTCGGTGATAATCAGAACACAACAGTCACGAACATAGCGATTACTGGCAAGTTGTAATTCCAAGTCTTCCGCTTTATGCACCAAGGATCTGGCATTGGAAAGATACAGGCTCGGTAGAGGTGGCTTATGTGGTTGTCTCCTTAGCCTTAGCATAACACTGGACCTGCAGCCCCGCTTCTGATTCCTCTCCCTCCTCTGTCTCCGTCTTCGCCGCCTCCACGACCCGACAACAATCCACGGAGAGCCCGGTGGTCTTGCTGTGTCAACTGGGATGTTATGCTTGTGGTGAAAAACACTCACAACTGGTGTCTGATGCTGGTCTCCAATCTCGAGAAGTTTCTGACGGGTGTAGCGAATGTTTGCCGAACTGATAGCACACAAATACACAAAAAAGAAGTACCATAACATCCAAAAAAAAACCACTGAAAAGGAGAGCTGTGAGCCGCTGCAACATTGCGCGCCGCCATGATAACACCTTCTTAGTCAAGTTATGAACTTTTCAGCACCCCCTCCCCCTGGTATACTAGACCCTGGTGTTCTACACATTCAGCTTACAATAACATTTTTCATTAGAATTTTTGTTTTGACACATTCCAGTAAATTATCTACCAGTGGTGACATTTCTTCCACCATCTTATTATGAATTTATGTCAACAAATAGAGCCACACCACCCTGATTGTTTTCTCTGTTCTTCCAAATTATTTCATGACCATCAATCCCAAAATCAATAGCCCTGTCACTATTAGTCCAGGTTTCTGATATTGCAATTATATAAACAGGCTGTGAAAACTGAGATAATGTTTGATGATGAGGAAGTTGGCATACACGCTTCTACTGTTAAAGTGAATTATTGATCATTTGCTCTCGTCTTGATGGTTCTATTGAACTGTTTATCTCTGTAATATTTACAATTATTATTGGTGTTGAAGAAAAAGTTGTCAAGATCAGTGTCACAATTTGCTTGTGAATTTTTATTTACAGACATACACATGATAAACTTACTTTTTATCTCACCGGTATGTATTTTTGTAGTTACTGTTATCTATTTGTAACTATTTTAGTTGTAATTTTGTGCCTTTTTAGTAAAAGAGAGACACTATCCCTTAATTGGTCTTGTTGATTTATAAAGATTATACTAACTTTATCAAACGCCTTCACCGGCTGTCTGATAATATTTTTGATGAATATTATGCACCTGCAAACCCCAGACGCTATGGTAGCACTACCAGACCAGACTATCCACCGCCAAGACCGCGGCAGAGGGTTCTGTGCTTTTGTGCTCCAGGCCTTGTCTAATAACAACAGGATGATAGCCACTGTTCACCGGACTTGGAGGCCATGTCCTTTGTGTGCAGGCCGTTCTGTCTTCCTCGCGAGGTAACGACAGTAATTGTTACAACTCGCCGCTCATTAGCGGTGTCAGCTGAGCGCACACCTGCACCTCGTCAGCAGCGTGGCATATAAGCCACCCTGCCCTGGGCCTCGGCCTGAAGCCGTCTGTTCCCTTCGGCTACTTGCTTCAGAGGAACCCCCTCGCCAACCAGCAAGATTTCTCGCGTAAGCATACCTCCACTTGTGTTCCAGTCTCTCCCCTGTGCACAGGTGGATCTTTCCCGGCGGCGGACTCCGCCCCTGCATCACCACCTCGCTGCTGCTGTCAGGTGCATCGTCAGGTCGCTGTCTTCTGGACTCTCCCTTGTGCACGCCTGCCACCTGCCCTGCCAAGTAAGCCAACAAATCCCTCATTACCTGTTGTACTGGTTTGGTGCCCGTCACCTTCTCCCTGTGCTCTCTCCCCAGGGTTGTCTGGCTGTACGGTTTCCTGCCTCCGTGCCTGACGCTGACGTCCGCCACCAGTACATCCACATATCACAGACACGCATCCACTCATCCTTGTTGTTGAATAAAGCTATTGAATTCACTCTGAGCCTGCGTGTGTGTCTCCTGAGCCGTGCGTTATGTCAGTACGGCTTCAGCAGAGCGGCTCGGCGGACAGCGGGCTCGCACGCCGATTTTCCACCCTCGAGGCTCGGGTGGATTTAATAGCTCATCAGCAACAAGTGATAATCAATTGACTCTAATAACTGACCGGTTAGACCGCCTGGACCCCCGACAGCCGTTCCCCCCGGCTCGTCAGGGAGGTGCAGCTCCCGCTGCTTCAGCGGCCGCCCAGTCAGCCCCGGGTGTCCCAGCCTGACTCACACCCATTCCTACCCCCGCCCGCTTTAGCGGTAAGCTCGGTGGAGCGCGGGGATTCATCATGCAATGTGAGTCGGTGTTTCTGCGCGTCCCCGGGGACTTCCCCTCAGACCATAGTCGAATTGGCTATATAGGAAACCTCCTGGAGGGTTGGGCACTCACCTGGGCTTATGCTGTGATGGCGAGGCCCGGTTATGCCACTCTCACCTATGGCCAGTTCGTTAAACATTTTCTGGAAGTCTTTGATCACTCCCGTATGGAGAGTGTCCTGACCGATCGCCTCCTCAGCCTTCAGCAGGGGAGCCGATCGGCCGCGGACTACGCCATTGACTTCCGGGTTACAGCGGAGCAGGTTGGCTGGGAGGAACGAGCCCTCTGCGGCATCTTCCTCCGCAGTTTAAACTCTGGTCTGAGGGATGAACTGGCTGGTCGGGACGTCCCTGAAACATTGGCGGAGCTAATTTCACTCACAATCAGCTTGGACAACCGGTTGCGCGAGCGCACCTCAGAGCAGAAGCTGCCTTCTCGCTCATGGGGGGTCTCGTCACGCCAGCTTCAAGCTCGCCCCCTGGCGTTACCGCCACCGGAGGTTCCCGAGGAGTCGGAGCCAATGGTGACGGGCCGGGCAAAGCTCCCCCTAGCGGAGAGACAACGCCGATGTGAGCTTGGTCTCTGCATGTATTGCGGGGACGACCAGCACACGGTGGAGCAATGCCCGGAGAAGCCAAACGGGGAGGTCCGCGAGTCACTGTAGGGGGCCTCGCGGACGCTAACCGGTCAACTCCCCTCACTCATTTGTCGCTGCCCATCCGTTTCTGCCACAACATCACAGGGCATCTCACTCATGCACTGGTGGACTCAGGCGCGGAAGGCAGCTTCATTTCACAAAGCCTGGCAACCCGATTGGGCATCCAATCGGATGGCTGCACGGTGGCGCAGTGGTTTAGCACTGTGGCAGCACAGTTTTACCCTCGGCCGGGGGACCGCGGGGATCATGAGATCGTGGGTTCGATCCCAGCCCCCGACCAACAGTGAGCTGTGTGGAGTTTGCATGTTCTCCCCGTGTTGCGCGGGTTTACTCCGGGATTTCTCCGGTTTCCTCCCGCATACCAAAAACATGTAGGTTTAGGGCGCTCGCGCACGCAGCGACCAGCAGCCGGTGGCTTGTCACCAGACTGCAAACCAAGTCTACCTACGGGTACAAATAAAAATAAGTAACAAAAAAAAAAAAAAAAAAAAATCCGTTGCCAGCCCCTTAAAACTCCTTTCACCCTCATCAATCTCTCCCATGCATCTCTGGGGAAGGTGACCCACCGGACAAACCCCGTCTCTGTCATCGTCTCTGGAAATCACCGGGAGGAGATCTCCTTCTACATCTTGCCTTCTTCAGTGTCTCCAGTGATCCTGGGTTATCCGTGGCTCCGTCTCCATAACCCCGTCCTGGATTGGAAGACCGGAAAGGTGACAGCCTGGAGTACCTTTTGTATGAGCACCTGCCTCCAATCTGCTGCCTGCTCGCCATCCTCTCCTCCCGTGGTCAAGGATGCCGCACCCCCGGACCTCGCCTTGGTGCCCGCGGAGTTTCACAACCTGGGCGCAGTCTTTAGTAAGTCCAAGGCAATGTCCCTTCCTCCACACAGGCCTTACGATTGCGCCATAAACCTCCGCCAGGGGGCGCCTCTCCCCTCGGGACGTCTCTACAGCCTGTCAGCGCTGGAGAAGGAGGCCATGAACTCTTACCTTAAGGAATCTCTCAGTGCAGGTATTATTCGCCCATCATCATCTCCATTAGGTGCAGGGTTCTTCTTCGTGGGCAAGAAGGATGGCTCTCTTCGTCCATGCATCGACTTCTGAGCCCTTAATGACATCACGGAGAAGGACCGTTACACCCTGCCCCTGATGGACACTGCCTTCCACTCCCTCCAGGGGGCGACCTGGTTTACTAAGCTGGATCTCCGCAGCGCGTACCACCTCGTCTGGATCCGGGAGGGAGATGAATGGAAAACAGCCTTCCGTACCCCGAACGGCCACTTTGAATACCTGGTCATGCCGTTCGGGTTAACCAACGCTCCAGCCGTCTTTCAGCGCCTGATAAATGACGTTCTCCGGGACTTCATCGGCCTGTTTGTGTTCGTCTACCTGGATGATATTCTCATCTTCTCCAAGTCCAGGGATGAGCACCAGGTGCATGTGAGACGGGTCCTTCAGAGGTTACTGGAGAATCGGTTGTACGAGAAGGCGGAGAAGTGCGAGTTCTATGCCAAGAAGACGTCATTTCTCGGGTTTGTCATCTCCCATGACCAGGTGCACCTGGACCCAGCTAAAATTAAAGCGGTGGTAGATTGGCCGACTCCCACGTCTAGAAAGCAGGTGCAACAATTCGTCGGCTTTGCCAACTTCTACCGCCGCTTTGTGCCCAACTTTGGAGCCATCGTCGGCCCTCTGACCCATCTCACCTCCCCTAAAACCCGGTTCCAGTGGACTGATGAGGCCGCGGCGGCCTTCCAGGCGCTGAAGGCGGAGTTTTCATCCTCCCGGGTCCTCAGCCAGGTCGATCCCTCTTTGCAGTGCATCGTGGAGGTCGACGCCTCGGATACGGGGGTGGGGGCGGTGCTGTCTCAGCGGTCACCTGCTGATGGGGTCAAACGGCCTTGCGCCTTCTTCTCCCGGCGCTTGTCCCCGGCGGAACACAATTACGACGTGGGGGACAGGGAGCTTCTTGCCATCAAGCTCGCGCTCCAGGAGTGGCGTCACTGGCTGGAGGGGGCCGTCCTGCCCTTCGTGGTGTTAACGGATCACAAGAATCTGGAATATTTAAGAACTGCCAAGCGTCTGAACACCCGCCAGGCCCGTTGGTCCCTGTTTTTTGCAAGATTCCGTTTCACCATCACATTCAGGCCGGGCTCCAAGAATGGACTCCCTGACGCCCTCTCCAGGCAATTCGCTCCTGAAGACTCGGAGGGCGCTGTACATACCATCCTGCCCAGGTCGTGCATCGTGGGAGCCGTTACCTGGGAGATTGAGGATAAGGTCCGGAAGGCGCAGGAATCGGAGCCGGACCCGGGCGGCGGACCGGAGGGGAGGCTCTTCGTTCCGTCTTCTGTTCGGGGGGAGGCCATCCATTGGCTTCACATGTCCAAGCTAGCCTGCCATCCTGGGACCTCCCGAATGATTGACCTGCTCCAACGCTCCTTCTGGTGGCCGGGATTGCGCAAGGACGCTGCCCGCTACGCCCGGGCCTGCCCCATCTGTGCCACCAGTAAGACCGGCAACTCCCCCCCTGCGGGTTTGCTCCAGCCCCTGCCCGTTCCTGGTAGGCCCTGGTCGCACATCGCATTGGACTTCGTCACCGGTCTCCCCGTCTCTAACAACTTCAACACTGTCCTGACCATCGTCGACCGTTTCTCCAAGGCTGCCCATTTCGTGCCATTACGGGGGCTTCCCTCTGCCTTGGAGACGGCAGATCTTCTCGTCCAACACGTGGTCAGGCTGCACGGGATACCAGTCGATGTGGTTTCCGACCGGGGTCCCCAATTTACCTCGGACGTCTGGCGGGGTTTTTGCAAGGCATTAGGAGCCCAGGTAAGCCTCTCCTCCGGCCATCACCCCCAATCTAACGGGCAGTGTGAACGGACCAACCAGGAGCTGGAGGCTGCCCTCCGCTGCGTCACCGCCTCGAAGCCTGCGTCATGGAGCAAACACCTTACCTGGGTGGAGTACGCCCACAACACCGCTCGCTCCTCAGCCACAGGGATGTCCCCCTTCAAGGTGTCCCTGGGTTACGATCCCCCTCTGTTTCCCTTGCTGGAGAACGAGTCAGCTGTCCCCACGGTTCAGGCTCACCTCAGGCGGTGCCGCTCCATTTGGACAGCTACGCGCAATGCGCTTTTACGCACGGCGGAGCGCAATAAGACCACGGCGGATCGGCATAGAAGACCTGCTCCTGCCTACCAGGTAGGCCAACCGGTCTGGGTTTCCACGCAAGATGTTAACCTAAAGGGTGAGAGGAGGAAGTTGGCTAAACGTTTCATGGGTCCATACCCCGTCACCAAGATTATCAACCCGGTGACTGTGCGTGTGGCTACTCCCCCCTCCCTCCGCATCCATCCCACCTTCCACGTCTCCAAGGTGAAACCGGTGGTGTCTGATCCCATCTGCCCTCCTCCTGCTGCGCCGCCCGCGCCTTGGATGATTGATGGCCATCCGGCTTGGACTGTCTCTACTATCTTGGACTCCTGACGCCGGGGTCGCGGGCTACAGTATTTGGTGGACTGGGAGGGCTATGGTCCGGAATGGAGACAATGGGTTCGCCCCTCGTTCGTGTTGGATCGCTCTCTCATCACCGAGTTTCACCGGAAGCACCCCGATAAACCATCGCCAGGAGGCGCTGCTAGAGGGTGGAGTACTGTTACAACTCGCCGCTCATTCAGGCCCTTGGCCTGAAGCCGTCTGTTCCCTTCGGCTACTTGCTTCAGAGGAACCCCCTCGCCAACCAGCAAGATTTCTCGCGTAAGCATACCTCCACTTGTGTTCCAGTCTCTCCCCTGTGCACAGGTGGATCTTTCCCAGTGGCGGACTCCGCCCCTGCATCACCACCTCGCTGCTGCTATCAGGTGCATCGTCAGGTCGCTGTCTTCTGGACTCTCCCTTGTGCACGCCTGCCACCTGCCCTGCCAAGTAAGCCAACAAATCCCTCATTACCTGTTGTACTGGTTTGGTGCCCATCACCTTCTCCCTGTGCTCTCTCCCCAGGGTTGTCTGGCTGTACGGTTTCCTGCCTCCGTGCCTGACGCTGACGTCCGCCACCAGTACATCCACATATCACAGACACGCATCCACTCATCCTTGTTGTTGAATAAAGCTATTGAATTCACTCTGAGCCTGCGTGTGTGTCTCCTGAGCCGTGCGTTATGTCAGTAATTGTTAAAGCCGTTTACATTTCTCCCGATGCTAACGTTAGCTCAGCAGCCAGACACCCTCAGCTCATCATACAGTGGATATAAAAAGTCTACACACCCCTGTTCAGGTTTTTTTGGTGTAAAAGAAATGAAACCAAGATAAATTATTTCAAATCTTTTTCCACCATTAACGCGACCTATAACCTGTACAACCCAATTAAAAAACTAAACTGAAATCTTTTAAGGGGAAAAATAAAAAATAAACTTACAATAACTTGGTTGCATAACTATGCACACCCTTAAATTAATACTTTGTTGTAGCAACTTTGGCTTTTATTACAGCACTCTGTCTTTTTGGGTAGGAGTCTTATCAGCGTGGCTCATCTTGATGCAGCAATATTTTCCCATTCTTCCTTGCAAAAATGCTCCAAATCTGTCAGATTGCGAGGGCATCTCCTGTGGACAGCCCTCTTCAAGTCACCCCACAGATGTTCAATCGGATTCAGGTCTGGACTCTGGCTGGGCAATTCCAAAACCTTAATCTTCTGGTGAAGCCATTCTTAAGTTGATTTGGATGTGTGGTTTGGGTCATTGTCATGCTGAAAGATGAAGTTTCTCTTCCATCTTCAGCTTTCTAGCAGAAGCCTGAAGTTTTTGTGCCAACACTGACTGGTATTTGGAACTGCTCATTATTCCCTCCACCTTGGATAAGGCCCCCGTTCCAGCTGAAGAAAAAACAGCCCCAAAGCATGGTGGTACTATGGTGTATGAAACAAAGGGACATTCAGAGTGGAATGAGGCCTGTGGCTGACGTCACCTCCACTATATATTGGGCAGTCCGCCATCGCACTGGGAGGTAGTAGGTTGTCGTTAATGAGAGTTACCACTGAGTATACACATGCTCTTACTACTCAGATTTTTGTCCGTCTTTATTCCAGGTCTGTGGACATAACCTTTGGTGATGAGAATTTCGAACCATGGACGTGTACTTCAGACTAAAGCTGTTCTACGAGTCCCCTGGTGAACCAGCTATCCCGTGGCCACGATGGCTGCACACGTTCGAAACCTTCATTGCAGCGTTGGACTTGGAGGAACTGGATGAAATTAAAATATGGATACTACTTGTCCACTACCTGGGTGCAGAAGGTCTGAGAATTTTTCACATTTTTGGTCCGACGGACTATTATGAGGACGCTGTTGAGATGTTAAGTAGCTACTTTGCTAAAACCAACAACGTGGCGCTGCACGCAAAAACTCGCTGCTGTTGACGAGAAACTAAGCTAGCTAACCCCACACCCTACGGAGATGGCATAAACATTGTGGGCCCCAAAGGTTGGTCAGGACTGCAACGTGTAGTGAAGTCAGACGGCGTGAGTGTGCCTATGCTGGTGGCCACCACCGCCACGCAGTCCATAGTAAATGAGGCCACGGTTCAGAGGTTCACCCCCCGGTAACCTGATGCGGTGGAACTGCCAGAAGACGGAAGCTCCAGTACTGGCAGGAACATTACACTTGCGGTGCAGTACGGTGAGAAGGTGATTCCTGTGTTCCAGTTTCAGGTGACACGCCAGGGTGAAAACATTATGGGGTGGGATTTATTCTGCGAGCTGGATTTTACTCTCACAATTGGCGGGCAGATGGTCAATGGTCCAGGCCCAGTTTACCCAGGCTTCACGGACGTGGGTGCAGCTGAAGAGCACAGTTCGGACAGCGAATGTAATGCAGAGAGTGGATACAGCACGGACAGTGAAAATGACATGGAGAAGGAACAGTAACCGGACTTGCCTCTGTTCTTCACCCGACCAGAGCTGGAGGAGAGGGAGCCCGGGTCTGTCGAGACCAACGCCGACAAGGTAATTCAGAACAGCACCGACAACACACCATCCACCTCGGGCACTGAGGAGGAGAGCTGCCCAGGAGGGGGGCAATGGCCAGACTTGTCTCCATTCCCTGCTGTGTCTGTGCTGGGGCTGCTTCTTCTTCTTCTTCTTTTAGATTTGATTGGCAGTTGGCAACCAGCTTACAGGTGCATTGCCACCATGTACTTCACTCTATATCATCACTCTATACTGTATATCTTCTACTCGACTCCTTAACTCCAGAGCCGGGGCTGCAGGAGAGGGAGTCCATCCCTATCGAGAATGACACTGACGAGGTAATTCAGAACGATGGCGGCAGCACACCATCCACCCTGCACTCTGAGGAGGAGAGCTTCCCGGGAGGGGGGCAGCAGCCGAACTCTCCTCTGTTCCTCGCTCAGCCACAACTGGAGCCGCAGGAGAGGGAGCCCAAGCACGCAGAAACCCCCAAAGCACAGCAACAACAGTCGGCCACACGACACGGCACAACAGAGCACATTAAAACGTGAGAAAGGAGGAATCGGACTGCTTCCATACCCACGCTCAACAACAACAAGCTACGAAGGTTACGACTGAGCCGATGGGTGAAGAGTCCGCCTCAATGAGCAACACCGGAGAGACACAAGACACCTTCTGTACCCACAGCAAGCTTCAGTCTATGGGAACAACGACAGCGACAATGGGTGAAGGGTCTGCAACAAACACGGTGACAGCAGAACCGCCACAACACGACAGAGGTCCCAAGCCGGACGAGCACGCAGAGCCACCAGGATCACAACGACACATGAAACCGAGCAAGGTGCCGCTTCAAGTTATGGACTGGGTTCGGGTTCGCACTGGCGAGAGACCAGGACGGCAACTGACTGGGCCACAGTCGACGAAACAATGGGTGGCGCTGAGGATCGTGGCAAAACTGGGATCAGCATGCTTTCGACTGACAAACGGTTCGGTTCGACACGTAAACCAGCTATGGCATGTCCAGGTGGCTGCTCCAGATGGTGAGGCTTTGCGGGAGTCAGCTGCCGCAGTGTGATACCTGGGTTCCAGTGTCATGAAGATTGGCCGTGGCCCCAGGGGTCCAACAGCTCCAAGGATGCGTCCACCACGCGCCCACTACAAGGCCCCTCCGACAGATCTGCTTTCCTCATGGAATACTGCAAAAAAATACTGTTCAGACAGGAGCACGGCTGAAATGGTGGCAGAATAACTCACCCAGCTGCGTTGGGTCCAGTGGTGGTCGACCCGCAGACCCTAGTTCTAGGTTCTAAAAAAAAGTTCTTTGGAAATAAAAGATGTTAAATATCTTGAGTAAATAATAATGTTAGGTGTTTTGTTTAGACTATAATGTTGACTTTTTTGATATATACTAATGCTTAAGTGTGTATGTGTGTTTAGAAAATAGGAACTGTTAATAATATGGGGATATTGTTATGCTAAATTAGGGAGGGCTGATTTGCTAAATTTTTGAATATTGTGTTCTGCATTTTTGGAAGTGGGGGGATGTGGTGTATGAAACAAGGGGAGTGGAACGTAGCCTGCGGCTGACGTCACCTTCACTATATATTGGGCGGTCCGCCATCTCACTGGGAGGTAGTAGGTTTTCGTTCATGAGAGCTACCACTGAGTGTACACGTGCTCTTACTACTCAGATAATTACTCAGGTAATAAAGTTCAGTTTGACTGTAGCATCCTCGTCTGTCTTCATTCCAGGTTTGTGGACATAACAGGTGCCACCACCATGTGTTTGCACCAAATATACCTTTTGGAATTATGGCCAAAAAGTTCAACCTTGGTTTCATGGACTAACACATTTTCCTACATGCGTTTGGGAGATTTCAAATGTGTTTTTGCAAAATGTAGCCAGGCTTGGATTTTTTTCTTCATAAGATAAGGCTTCCATCTTCCCACCCCAGACGGGAGATTGTTGTCACATGTACTAAACAGCCAGTATTTGCCAGAAATTCCTGCAGCTCCTTCAGTGTTGTTGTTGGCCTCTTGGCAGCCTCCCTGACCAGTTTTCTTCGTGTCTTTTCATCAATTTTGGAGGGATGTCTAGTTGTTGGTAATGTCACTGTTGTGCCATGTTTTCTCCACTTGATGATGACTGTCTTCACTGTGTTCCATGTAGTGTTGCAGTCAAGACAACACTAACAGAGACCAAGATATTACCAAGACCAGAGTGAGCCGAGACCAAGACTTTAAGGGTTTGAGACCAAGACCACATACAGTATCTTATATACAGTCATGTGAAAAAATTAGGACACCCTGTATAAACCTGTGTGTTTTTTAAACATATTTGGACATATGGTGGGGTAAAAAAGTATTTAGTCAGCCACCAGTTGTGCAAGTTCTCCCACTTAAAAGATGAGAGAGGTCTCCAATTTTCATCATAGGTATACCTCAACTATGAGAGACAAAATGAGAAGAAAAAAATCCAGAAAATCACATTGAAGGATTTTTAATGAATTAATTGGTAAATTCCTCGGTAAAATAAGTATTTGGTCAATAACAAAAGTTCATCTCAATACTTTGTTATATACCCTTTGTTGGCAATGACAGAGGTCAAACGTTTTCTGTAAGTTTTCACAAGGTTTTCACACATTGTTGCTGGTATTTTGGCCCATTCCTCCATGCAGATCTCCTCTAGAGCAGTGATGTTTTGGGGCTGTCGGTGGGCAACACAGACTTTCAACTCCCTTCAAAGATTTTCTATGGGGTTGAGATCTGGAGACTGGCTAGGCCACTCCAGGACCTTGAAATGCTTCTTACGAAGCCACTCCTTCATTGCCCGGGCGGTGTGTTTGGGATCATTGTCATTCAATTCAATTCAATTCAACTTTATTTATATAGCGCCATTTCACAACAACAGTCATCTCATAGCACTATCAACTGTAGGGAGGACCCCCACAGTTGCAGAAAGACCCCAGCAATCAGGCGATCCCCTGTGAGCAAGCACTTGGTGACGGTGGAGAGGAAAAAACTCCCTTTTAACAGGAAGAAACCTCCAGCAGAACCAGGCTCAGGGAGGGGCAGTCATCTGCTGCGACTGGCTGGGGGGTGAGGGGACAGAGAAGAAGAAAAGAACAGACATGTAGAGAGCAAACAGCACGATGGGGACTCAATCTATGGGAGAGAACAAACAAATGTTAATGACCAGCAAAAAAAAATATTTCATAGAGAGTGAGGAAAGGAGTGAGGCCCAGTGCATTACTGGAGGTCCCCCGGCTGACTAAACCTATTAGCAGCATAACTAAGGGAGGGTTCAGAAACACATGATCCCTCCCTAATTGTAGGCTATATCAAAAAGGTAGGTTTTAGCCCTATTCTTAAAAACAGAGATCGAGTCTGACTCCCGAATCCAGATTGGCAGCTGATTCCACAGGAGAGGAGCTTGATAACTGAAGGCTCTGCCTCCCATTGTACTTTTGGAGATTCTAGGTATTACAAGTAAACCTGCATTTTGGGAGCGTAGTGCTCTGTTAGGATGATACGGTAGTATCAGATCTTTTAAATAAAAAGGAGCCTGATTGTTTAGAGCTTTGTAAGTAAGAAGAAGGATTTTAAACTTAATTCTAAACTCTATGGGAAGCCAATGAAGGGAGGCCAGAACCGGAGAGATATGATCTCTCTTTCTAGTACCTGTTAAAACTCTTGCTGCAGCATTTTGGATCAGCTGAAGACTTTTTAAAGATGTTTTAGGACAGCCTGATAATAAAGAATTACAATAATCTAATCTCGAGCTAACAAAAGCGTGGATCAGCTTCTCAGCATCACTCTGAGACAAGATGCTCCTAATCTTGGCAATATTACGCAAATGATAGAAGGCAGTCTTAGAAACAAATTTAATATGTGAATTGAAGGACAAATCCTGATCAAAAATAACTCCAAGGTTCCTCACAGAGCTATTAAGAGAAAGAGTAACTGCATCCAAACTGAAAGTTTGATTTGGAAAGGAATTTCTAAGATTTTTTGGACCAACAAGAATGACTTCAGTCTTATCTGAATTTAATAGCAGGAAATTACAAGTCATCCAAACTTTGATTTCCTTAAGACAGGCTTCTAACTTGGCTAATTGATTAGTATCATCTGGCTTCATTGACAGGTATAATTGTGTGTCATCTGCATAACAGTGAAAATGTATACAGTGCTTTCTAATAATGCTGAAAGACCCAGCCATGTTTCATCTTCAATGCCCTTGCTGATGGAAGGAGGTTTTCACTCAAAATCTCACGATACATGGCCCCATTCATTCTTTCCTTTACACGGATCAGTCGTCCTGGTCCCTTTGCAGAAAAACAGCTCCAAAGTATGATGTTTCCACCCCCATGCTTCACAGTAGGTATGGTGTTCTTTCTCCTCCAAACACGGCAAGTTGAGCTTTTAGCAAAAAGTTCTATTTTGGTTTCATCTGACCATATGACATTCTCCCAATCCTCTTCTGGATCATCCAAATGCTCTCTAGCAAACTTCAGACGGGCCTGGACATGTACTGGCTTAAGCAGGGGGACACATCTGGCACTGCAGGATTTGAGTCCCTGGCGGCGTAGTGTGTTTCTGATGTAGCTTTTGTTACTTTGGTCCCAGCTCTCTGCAGCTCATTCACTAGGTCCCCCCATGTGGTTCTGGGATTTTTGCTCACCGTTCTCGTGATCATTTTGACCCCACGGGGTGAGATCTTCCGTGGAGCCCCAGATCGAGGGAGATTATCAGTGGTCGTGTATGTCTTCCATTTTCTAATAATTGCTCCCACAGTTGATTTCTTCACACCAAGCTGCTTACCTATTGCAGATTCAGTCTTCCCAGCCTGGTGCAGGTCTACAATTTTGTTTCTGGTGTCCTTTGACAGCTCTTTGGTCTTGGCCATAGTGGAGTTTGGAGTCTGACTGTTTGAGGTTGTGGACAGGTGTCTTTTATACTGATAACGAGTTCAAACAGGTGCCATTAATACAGGTAACGAGTGGAGGACAGAGGAGCCTCTTAAAGAAGAAGTTACAGGTCTGTGAGAACCAGAAATCTTGCTTGTTTGTAGGTGACCAAATACTTATTTTACTGAGGAATTTACCAATTAATTTATTAAAAATCCTTCAATGTGATTTTCTGGATTTTTTTTTCCTCATTTTGTCTCTCATAGTTGAGGTATACCTATGATGAAAATTGGAGACCTCGCTCATCTTTTAAGTTGCAGAACTTGCACAATTGGTGGCTGACTAAATATTTTTTTGCCCCACTGTATGGATATTTAACATCAGTGTTAAAAAATACTGGGAGATTCATGTAATACAACTAAACAATTAAAAATTAATTAAAGACTTGTTTCAAATTTTCTGTAAAATGTAATTCTACACAAATAGTGATGTAATTCTACACAAATAGTGAAGAATAAATTAAAGACATCCCCCCTCTTTTTTAGGACACCCTCATATTCATTCCCACTTCCAGTGGGTAAAATAAATGTTTAAAAATGCAAATAAAAACAAAAACAAGGTTATTAGACAGATGTGAACATTTCTTAATAAAGAACTTAATATTTAATGGGGCGTCCTAATTTTTTTTACGACTGTGTATGTGTGTGTGTATATATATATATAAATATACACACACTACTGTATCTCAAAGAATTGGCATATGATTCTGTGGAGAGTGGAAATTACGGAGGCAGATTTATGCAGCAGACGACTTTATTCACTCTCACATCAGTCATACACAGAAAAAGCATGTCTCAATACACCAGGGGCTCTCCTTTTATATCAACCGCCCATCTCACATCTGCATGACATCTCGCATCACAATACATTCATCCCTTCTCCCCCAACTCCTTCTTCCTGCTACCTCACCATAATCTCATGTCCTTCTCTGTTTACCCTCTGCATCCAGTCTGAGATGATTAACCCAGCCTCTACAATTCATTAATTATTTCAAAAAGCTGTAAGTCATAATTATTAAAATTAAAGAAAAAATGGGCCTGTGTGGAGAAAGGATGCAAACGAGGCAACGAGCTGAACGACACAAACTTTATTCTTTCTCCAACAAAACAGGATAGCAAAAGAATCTCTCGGGCCACTGTGCATTTCTCTTTTGTATCTTTATTTCCATGTGTAGTGACCCGAGACCTCCGGCCATACACATGTTTAGAGCAAAGCCTGTCTGGCACATTAGCATGACATAGCACCAGCGCCACTTTCACACCCTTCTCCCAGCAGCCCGGCATTTACTCCTCTCCCAGGGGGGTGCATAGTCCTTACTGTCCCGTCTGAACTCCACAGTGACACCTCCTCTCTTGGTCCATTGTTCTTGGGTGGAGAAGTCCAACACCGTGCGCCCACACAGCCCCCCCCAACACCCAGAATGGGCCTTAACCCCCCCCGTCCTTTGGGCTTGAGGGCTTGAGCTGGCGGCTGTAGCGGGGGGGTCACCGATCCAGTCGAACTGTCCTGCTGGCGTGGTGTACTGGAGGGCACGCCAGTCTGGGGAGGGAAAAAGGGAGGAGGAGAAAACGCATCTTCGCGAGCGCCGGTTCCTGCTGAGGAATCGCCAACCTGTGGAGCCACCAGCGGTGGGCGTCCGTGCCGGGGAGCTTGGGCCAACACCACCTGCTTATCTGCCAACCCAAAAGCGGGCTTCAGCCTGTCAATGCAGACAGTCTCTCTACGTCCCCCAAGTCTAACAAACTGTTTCACCCCAGGTTCCAACACCCTGAACGGTCCGTTGTATGGTGGGCGCAGCGGGGTCCGGTGCACATTGTGCCTGACGAAAACAAAACTGGCATTCTGCAAGCTTTTTGTGTGGGGAAATCAATGGTGGGCCAGGCCCGGTATGCTCACAGCCTCTGTACTGCGTAGAACTTGTGTGGGCGGTTCAGCCTCGGGCGCAGGGTTTTCCGGTGAAAATTCTCTGGGGATCGGCAGCGGTTGGGAAAAAAACGAGTTCTGCCGGGGAGGCTTCCAAATCCTCCTTAGGTGTGGAACGCAACCCTAAAAGAACCCAAGGCGGGCGGTCAACCCAATTTGTGTCCGTGAGCGAAGCTCTGAGCGCTGCTTTAAGCGACCTATGAAAACGCTCGCCTAACCTGTTAGCCTGGGGGTTGTACACGGTCGTGCGATGAATTTTGACTCCTAGGCTCTGGGCCATCTCAGATCAGAGTTCTGAAACGAATTGTCGACCTCTGTCGGACGTGATGTCTGATGGAGATCCGAAACATGCCACCCAAGCTGACAAAAAAGCATGTGCCACTTCCGCTGACGTGGTGGAAGCCAGCGGGACCACTTCAGGCCAGTGCGTGGTGTGGTCCATGACTGTCGAAAGGTGTGTGAAGCCTTGCAACGGCGGGAGGGGTCCCACCAAATCCACATAGACATGGTCAAACCTCCTAGCTGGGATTTGGAATGGCTCGAGGGGAGCTCTGGTGTGCTTGTGCACTTTGGCCCGCTGGCACACGATGGAAGCTGCAGCCCACTCTTTCACTCCTTTATGTAAGCGCGACCAGACAAATTTTGCCCCCACTAGTTTCACCGAAGTGCGCACTCCTGGATGCGAAAGGGAGTGGGCCAACTCAAAAACGCAACGACACCAAGAGCTCAGAACCACTGGGCACAGGCGGCCGGTGGAGACGTTGCAGAGTAAAGGAGGGCACCCTTCCTGCACCACCCTGTTCTCCAGCCTTAACCCAGTTGGCGCAGTCTGGAGTACACAAATGTCCCTGTCCCCGGCTTGTTCCGCGGCCATGGCAGGGAAATCTATTCCCATGTAGACCAGGGCGAGTAATGTGCGCGACAGGCATCAGCCACGACGTTGAGTTTACCGGCAACGTGTTGAATGTCGGTAGTAAACGCCGAAATTGTGGCCAACTGCCGTTGCTTCCGGGCCGACCACGGTTCCATGGTCTTGGACATTGCGTGCGTCAGTGGCTTGTGGTCCACAAACGCGGTGAACTCGTGCCCCTCCAACCAGAACTGGAAATGGCACGTTGCCAGGTGGAGAGCCAGGAATTTCCTATCGAATGTGCTGTACTTCAAATCAAATCAAAAATCAAATCAATCTTTGTCATATTGCTGTACATACAACTGTAGTGCAGGCAAGATGAAATTGCGTTTCTCTTGGCATCCATATAAGTAAAAAAAAAAGAACATAATTTAAGACACACTCACACACACCCTCACCCCCCACCCCAACACAGGCATTCACACTTCCCTGAGACATACTTGAAAACTAACTAGAACTATAATATACAAATAATATACATACAGTGGGGCAAAAAGTATTTAGTCAGCCACCAATTGTGCAAGTTCTCCCACTTAAAAGATGAGAGAGGTCTCCAATTTTCATCATAGGTATACCTCAACTATGAGAGACAAAATGAGAAAAAAAAAATCCAGAAAATCACATTGAAGGATTTTTAATGAATTAATTGGTAAATTCCTCAGTAAAATAAGTATTTGGTCACCTACAAACAAGCAAGATTTCTGGCTCTCACAGTCCTGTAACTTCTTCTTTAAGATTCTCCTCTGTCCTCCACTCGTTACCTGTATTAATGGCACCTGTTTGAACTCGTTATCAGTATAAAAGACACCTGTCCACAACCTCAAACAGTCAGACTCCAAACTCCACTATGGCCAAGACCAAAGAGCTGTCAAAGGACACCAGAAACAAAATTGTAGACCTGCACCAGGCTGGGAAGACTGAATCTGCAATAGGTATGCAGCTTGGTGTGAAGAAATCAACTATGAGAGCAATTATTAGAAAATGGAAGACATACACGACCACTGATAATCTCCCTCGATCTGGGGCTCCACGCAAGATCTCACCCCGTGGGGTCAAAATGATCACGAGAACAGTGTGCAAAAATCCCAGAACTACATGGGTGGACCTAGTGAATGAGCTGCAGAGAGCTGGGACCAAAGTAACAAAAGCTACATCAGAAACACACTATGCCGCCAGGGCCTCAAATCCTGCAGTGCAAGATGTGTCCCCCTGCTTAAGCCAGTACGTGTCCAGGCCCGTCTGAAGTTTGCTAGAGAGCATTTGGATGATCCAGAAGAGGACTGGGAGAATGTCAGATGAAACCAAAATAGAACTTTTTGGTAAAAACTCAATTTGTCGTGTTTGGAGGAGAAAGAACACCATACCTACTGTGAAGCATGGGGGTGGAAACATCATACTTTGGGGCTGTTTTTCTGCAAAGGGACCAGGACGACTGATCCGTGTAAAGGAAAGAGTGAATGGGGCCGTGTATCGTGAGATTTTGAGTGAAAACCTCCTTCCACCAGCAAGGACATTGAAGATGAAACGTGGCTGAGTCTTTCAGCATGACAATGATTCAGAATCAGAATCAGGTTTATTGCCATTGTTCATGTAGTACACAAACTAGGAATTTGTCTCGGTACAATGCTGCAACATTAAACATGATAAGATAAGAAATAAACTATACATGTAATAAAGTGTAGGATAAGATTAAGTGATACTGGTCAACAGTTAAAATATATATTAGCCAGCAGCAGATACTGTGGAGAACTATATAGTGCAGTCGGTAATGCAGGAAGAAAACAGTGATGATTGACATGAGTCTGGTTGAGCTGCTGTACATGGTGCACGAGAGTCAATAAGTCACTTAGTGTTCAGCAGTCTGATGGCAGAGGGGAAGAAGCTGTTCATGTGACGGGAGGTTTTAGTCTGGATGGACCGAAGTCTTCTACCAGAGGGGAGGGGGGCAAACAGTACGTGACCAGGGTGTGAGGGATCGGCTATGATCCGGCCAGCACGCCTCCGGGTCCTGGAGATGTACAGATCCTGGAGAGATGGGAGCTTGCAGCCGATCACCTTCTCAGCAGTGCGCACGACGCGCTGCAGCCTTAGTCTGTCCCTGGCAGTGGCTCCTGCGTACCACACGGTTATGGAGGTGGTGAGGATGGACTCGATGATGGCTGTGTAGAACTGCACTAACATCTTGGTGGGTAGCTTGAGCTTCCTCAGCTGCCGCAGGAAGAACATCCTCTGCTGGGCTTTTTTGATGAGTGAGCTGATGGTCAGCTCCCATTTGAAGTCCTTGGTGATGGTAGTGCCTAGGAAGCGGAAGGAATCAGCAGTGGTGATGGGAAAGCCTGAGAGGGTGAGGGGGGGCAGAGGAGTAGAGACTTTCCTGAAGTCTACAATCATCTCCACTGTCTTCAGAGCGTTCAGCTGCAGGTTGTTATTGCTGCACCAGGACGCCAGCTGGGCCACCTCTCTCCTGTAGGCGGACTCGTCGCCGTTGGAGATGAGCCCGATGAGGGTGGTGTCGTCCGCAAACTTGATCAACTTGACAGACTGGTGGCTGGAGGTGCAGGAGTTGGTGTAAAGGGAGAAGAGTAGGGGGGAAAGTACACAGCCCTGGGGTGATCCGGTGCTGATGCTATGATTGCAAACACACCACCCGGGCAACGAAGGAGTGGCTTCGTAAGAAGCATTTCAAGGTCCTGGAGTGGCCTAACCAGTCTCCAGATCTCAACCCCATAGAAAATCTTTGGAGGGAGTTGAAAGTCTGCGTTGCCCAGCGACAGCCCCAAAACAACATTGCTCTAGAGCAGGGGTTCTCAAAGTTTTGATGGGTGAGGGCCAATTTGGGAATCCAAAGTTGAACCGAGGGCCACCAAAGGGACGGAGGCAAAAAAAAAAAAAAGACTGAAAATTCAATTCCATTTGTAATCCTTTTAATTATCAGATTTAATTAGTTTGGGTAAAGTCATATTAACAGTAAGAAATTGGGACTGATGAAAATACAATTTTAGTGTCAACATACCTTTTAACTGCAGTGTGATTTGTGGTGCTGTTTTCGGTTGGCCACGAGTCCTCTGAAGTCTGGCTCCATCTCCGTCGTTGCGATGCGAAGGACTGCATGTAGGTGGGCATCTGTCATCCTGGATCTCAGCTTAGATTTGTTGATGGCCATGGTGGAGAAGGTCTTTTCACAGATGTAGGTGCTTCCGAATAAAGACGCCATTCTGACAGCATGTTGACGAAGAGCAGGGAATGTGGATGGGGAAAGTCCTTTGTAGAACTCGATCAGACTCTTGTCACGATATGCAGCTCTGGCCTCGGAGCTTTCCTGTAGGTCGATGAGCTCAAACTGCATGTCTGCAGGCACTGCCTCGGGCACACATGAGAAGGGATTTTGGAAAAGGTTGAAATCACCCTCGTGGTCCCTGAAGTCAGAGAATCGGTGGTCGAACTCGTCTCGAAGCTTTTCGATGAGGCCATGGTTCTTCTCTGAACGCAGGTGACGCAAAACTTCACTCCCGTCCGTGTCTGGGTCATCTACCAGCGCCCTGCAGGCAGGGAAATGAGCGAGATCTCCTTCTCTGAGCTGTCCCTGGAGCAGTTGGAGTTTTTGCTGGAAAGCTTTCACGTTGTCAAAAAGTGTGGAAATGAGTTTTCCATGGCCTTGCAGCTTCAGATTGAGATCGCTCAGACAATTATTCAGGTCGGCGAGGAAGGCTAGGTCACAGAGCCATTTGCTGTCCGTTAACTCAGTCACGTCTTGTCCTTTTGCCTGCATGAACTCGCAAATTTCTTTTCTCAGGTTAAAAAAACGTTTCAGTGTGGCACCTCTGCTCAGCCACCAGACGGCAGTGAAGTAAATGACGTCTCCAAAATCTGCCTCTGACTGCGCCAAAAAGGTTTTAAATTGGCGATGGTTCAGACCTCTGGACTTCAGGTAATTAACTGTCTTCACAACTACGGCCATGACGTGTTTCATTTCTAGTGTCTGAGCAGCGAGGGCTTCTTGGTGAATTATGCAGTGGTAGCTGACTGGTTTCTTACCACCGCTGTTCACCACTTTCTCAGCCAGCAGCGACACTGCACCTGTCCTACTCCCAATCATTGCTGGTGCTCCGTCTGTCGTGACACCGACCAAGGATGCCAGGTTAACATTGTGTGTGTCCAGACTGCGATACACTGCTTCGCAAATATCCACTCCCTTCGTTGTGTCTTTCATACTCTCCATACTCAGTAGCTCCTCGCCGACGTCAAAATTCTCAGTGACAGTTCGGATGAAAATCAACAGTTGGGCAGTGTCGGAAATATCCGTGCTTTCATCCAGTGCGATGGAAAACGCTCCCTTTTCTAGCCCCTCCACACGTATCGCCAGTTGGTCCTTCAAATCATTTGCCAGATCTTCGATTCGTCTTGTGACTGTGTCATTCGACAAACTTACGTCACGGAACTTTGTTTTTTGGTCTGGGCATACACGCTCTGCCACTTTTAGCATACAGTCTCGAACAAATTCTCCGTCACTAAACGGCTTGCCCCATTTAGCTATTTCATGAGCTACCACATAGCTAGCCTCTGTTACTGCTTCGCTGGTTTTTGAAAATTGCGTGAAGACTGACTGTTGTGCTGTGTAGCCCCTTTTAAGTTGTTCCATCTTTGTGGTGCGATCCTTGCCACTGAATTTTTCATAATTTTTGTGTTTTGTTTCGTAATGGCGCCTGATGTTAAAGTCTTTTCGCACTGCGATTACCTGTCTGCAGATGAGGCATACAACTTTATCTGACCCGTGAGGTTCAACGAAGTAGTCCAAAGTCCATTTTCCCTGAAACTGCCTTTTTTCCTCGCTGACAGTTCTCGGTTTCCTCGAGTGAGCGGTCTCCATCTCTGCCTCTTTCTCTCGCTGATCCATCTTTATTTCCACACTTCGACTTCCACAAGCACTAATATTTATTTCTTATTCTTCTTCTGACTCAAAATGGTGCTCCGAAACCGTTGCCAACCAACACTTCTGCACTGTGCGCTGAACATTCCATCTCCCATAATACAATTGGACTAGCTGCTGCAATGAAGTGATCGCAAGGTCGACAACACATGTAATTACGGCTTGTGCCTACAGATGGCGCCAAAGACCACTAAACGTAGATGTGTATCGGAATTTTTCCAAAGCAATTAGTTCAGATCATATATTGGTTAAAGGCCTCGGACGGTGACATTTTTTTATTGAACCAATAAACTGATTGTATGAAAATATTCCATTCTGGCCATTCCCGTGATTTAAAATGTGTCACCAGCCTCCATAAATGACTTTATTTGTTAATAGCCCATATTTCACTTAGTGATGCTGCAGTACCGCCATCTTTCGATAGGGGCGTGCAGCAGTGACGTCAGGTCAGGGAGAAACAGGAAATGGCTGCAGGAAATGGATGATCACTGGCCTGCAGAAATGGCTGAACGACAGCAGAGTGATTCGGACAGCGATTATTTTATCGAGTATGACGACCGCAATATAAGTGATGATATTGAAACTGACGAATCTGATGATGAAGTAGTTTTAGGTGGTGCTGATGGGGTTATTCAGCCGTATTTGTTCGAGCCCGAGGGTGCGGAGGAAGACGCGGACGAAACAGCGACTGGAGCAGAACGAGAGGCAAGAACGAGAGGCTCGCCGATTTATATTGGTAAAATATGCTTTGAAATTTTTTTTTTTAGGCGATATGCATGGTCACTGTGGGGAGACTTGAATAACGAAACCGAATTGTCTTTCATTCCAGTTTATTCAAGAAATCATTCCACTGTCTGCTCTCATTCTTGAGCAGCGAACAAAGAGAGTGAACACACCAAAGTTCTCTCATTTAAACATTCTGACATCAAACCATTTCCCTCGCGGGGGAAATCACACATCTCTCTCAAAATCTCTTTATTCACATTCATTAGCCTTTTATTTACATAACTCCCCCTTCTCTCTTCCCGAGCCTCAGTGGTCAGGAAGTCTTCTGTCCCCTGTCCTCCGCAGGGGGTCCAGGCTCTGTGGCTCCGCACCGCAGGGGGCTGGCTCTCCTTCATCGTGGTTAAATCACATATGCAGTGTCCAACATATACATGTCTCACAACACAGCCATAGTCACACACTTAATTATCAAAATAAAACTGCCAATTTTTCCCGCGCTGCCTTACTTGGCGACTTATAAACATTCTCTTTCTGCTCAAAATTTTTTACATGTTTTAAATATTTTCTAATCAAACTTCATAGACCAATTTATATAGCACTCCCACGAGCCATTAGTTTATTATAAGCATCTGATTATACCATTTTTTTTAACAGGTGCACTTGTGAGAAATGCAACATTATGCCAACATCAACTGAATCTCGGTGCTGCCAGGAGGTATTGAAGGTGAAGAAGTGAGGGTGATACCTGCCTGTGCTGTGAGCCTCATCAGAGAAACATTCCCATCTGATCACAAGGGATTTTGCCTACCAAGATTAGATTTGTGATCAATGTTATTTAAATAAAGTTTTTTAAAATCATATATTGAGTTTGTTAATGTGCATGTCAATTTTATAATTCTAATATTTCAGCATTCATCAAAGTCGGATCTCATATACATTAGAGTAATTTTTCTACCATTTTATGGTGTAAAATTCGTGTGCAATTTTTAAAAGCACATTTCTCTAAAAATCTTAGGCTTATATTTTTTTGTCTTAGCAAAATATGTTGCTTCCCTAACAATTAAAAGCTGAACTTTCATTGCTAATTGAAAATTTATTCTACTTTTACATGTTTGATTTTGAAAATCTAGATACATGTTGCTCAACAGCATCAGCTTTGATGGGACGCTGAAATTTGGCACTCAATGTTGCTTCAACTCTGGCTTGTACAGAGTGCCACTGCTCCAATAAGTGGGTTGGATCAACCAAGGTTTTGTCGAAAAGAGTATTCATCAGATCATCCACATATTCTGAAATAAAATTAATTTAATAAAAATTAGAAATCGAAAGCTCCTTGTAAGTGGTCGTGGAAATTCCAACGATACCGACTGCATTTAGAACTCTGAGGACCTTGACATATGACGCACCAGTGAAGAGAATGGCGGATGAAAGCTGTATGTTACCAGCTGGCATGTCCCTGATCATCTGCTGGCTGTGCCAGGATCGATCCTCAACACAATGTGGACAATGTTGTTTGATCACCAACAGAGAGCCTTTAGTGTGACTTGTTACCTCACATGGATGACTGCAATGAGGACAATTGCTGAATATCAATCAAATTCAAAAGAAAAATCCACAGTATTTGAAGGTTGAGTGACAGTGGATAACATCTGCAAAAACAGTAGATCAACATAATTTCATTCCAGAGGTGTCAAATTGGATTACATATATAGAAATATAACTTGAGCAAACAGGCACAACCACCTCCCTATACAGCACTGAATATTTCATATTTGATTAGTATGAATACCCTAAAATTCTAATATTTGATAAGTTGTTAAGGCAATGAAATTCATTGCTTGTAAATAATTTTAGTAAATATTGGCAGTGAATATTTAAAAAAGAAAAATTACCCTGTTTACTTATCTTTCTGACAGCAGATTGCTGTCAGAAAGATCAGGATATCCCAGGTTGGCCTAGGATAGCCGGCCCCGGCCGGTGCTGGAAGAGCTCTCGCGACCGGGCCGGAAGGCGGCCGCCCCTCCCCGCTCACGGACGCGTGTTCGTGGAGAACCCGGTGCTAAATAACTCGTAAATGATGCCGGGCGTGACCCGCTCCGGGGACAGTGGCAGGTGGGGAGTTTGACTGGGGCGGTACACCTGTCAAACTAATGCAGGTGTCCTAAGGTGAGCTCAGGGAGGACAGAAACCTCCC
Organism: Pholidichthys leucotaenia; assembly: GCA_020510985.1. Lineage (NCBI taxonomy): Eukaryota > Metazoa > Chordata > Actinopteri > Cichliformes > Pholidichthyidae > Pholidichthys > Pholidichthys leucotaenia. Next base: position 108,933,461 of record CM035841.1, on the reverse strand, counting down.
GTGGAGCAGAAGGGCAAAAGCTCGCTTGATCTTGATTTTCAGTATGAATACAGACCGTGAAAGCGGGGCCTCACGATCCTTCTGATTTTTTGGGTTTTAAGCAGGAGGTGTCAGAAAGTGTCAGAAAGATTGCATCGGTAGATCACCCTTGCTTTTCACGCCACTTCACTGACACTTGTCTGAGAGTGGGACTTTGAAGTGAACGGATATATGAATGAATGAATGAATGAATGAATTTATTTCGGATAGTACATTACAGGTTAAAAGAAACTGTATAATATAACAACAAGGTCAAATTAGACAAAGACTCCTTCTACTATACAATTCCACGTGAGTTATCCGAAATGGGTGATGGCTGAAGCCGCAGCTTATATTGCCCACCCATATTCCATCCAAGAATTCAAAGGAGAAAAAAGAGAAAACAAGACAAGAGCGATTACAATTTAAAACAAGGCTAAGACAAAATATGACTGAGAGAAAAAGAAAACTGAGCTAGTCTAAATTAAGCGGTTACTATTCAAAAACAAATCTAAGACATAGTGTCACAGAGAAAAAAGAAAAACTAAGCTATAACACAACACAGGCTGGAAATGTCAATCCTTATGTGAGTTTACATGTCGTCTTGTAAATATGTTTGGAGTATTTCTTCCTTTAGTTTTTGTTTAAATTGTCCAAGCTTTGTACATGATTTTAATTCAGGTCCAAAATCGTTCCATAATCTGACACCTTGCACTGAAATACAGTGTTGCTTGGTAGTTGTTCTCACTGTAGGCTTTTGAAATATACATGTTCCTCTGAAGTGATATCGTTTCTCCCTTGTTTGGAACAACTTTTGGATATTTGCGGGCAGTGATAGATTCTTCACTTTGAACATTATTATTGCGGTTTTAAAGTCGATCAGATCTTTCAACTTGAGAGTTTTTTGTTTAAGAAAAAGTGGGTTTGTTGGTTCCCTGTAAGCTGCTTTGTTGATTATTCTAATAGCTCTCTTTTGAAGCATAGAGAGTGGATATATGTTTGTTTTATATGTATTTCCCCATACTTCATTACAATATGTCATGTATGGGAGTATTAATGAATGATACAAGGTGTATAGTGTGGGTTGATTCAGCAAATTTTTCACTCTGTGTAATATTGCAATTGATTTGGATACTTTACCTTTTATATAATTAATATGTGGCTTCCAACACAGTTTGTTATCAATTATTACTCCAAGGAATTTAGTTTCGGATACCCTTTCAATCTCTACACCATTTACACTGAGTTTGGGTACTGGGTAGTTGTGATGGTTGTTAAAGACTATAAATTTTGTCTTGCTTAAATTGAGCGTTAATTTGTTTGAATCAAACCACAGTTTCAGCTTTCCTAATTCCTTTCCGAGTGTATCCAGAAGTTGTTCCAAGTTGTTTCCACTGCATAGCAGGTTAGTGTCATCAGTGTCATCATATAGTTGGAACAGCCGATTTTTTTATCAGCAATCTTTTTGCTAATTTCATTTCAAATTGCATCTTATTCTCAAAATCGCTGTCAACAAAATGTCTAATGCACATGTTGGGTGATTTTGCGACATAATTCCAATTTTTTAGCGTTTTCTGAACGAAATTCACCCATGGGGTTCTGATTTTCCCAGGCAGGGCAAGTTCCTAAACACTCACCGCGTGCTCCTCAGCGTGCTCCTCCTCCTACTCAGGTCGCTCCTGACCTGACGTCACACAGTCAGTGGCCATTTTAGCCGCTGATCGCTTGGCAGACAGACAGCTCTCAAGGAAATCGTACTTCAATAGCGCATTGTCACCTTATGCGACATTTGTTGACACCAAAACATGTGCGGTTCAAATTAGCTCGTCTCACACACAAATTTAAGATATGATTTAGCGATATTGTAATTTCGTCCGGCCGAGGCCTTAACAGATTGGCCGCGGGCCGCCAGAAATGTTTTCGCGGGCCGCCATTGGCACGGGGGCCGCACTTTGAGAAACATTGCTCTAGAGGAGATCTGCATGGAGGAATGGGCCAAAATACCAGCAACAGTGTGTGAAAACCTTGTGAAAACTTACAGAAAATGTTTGACCTCTGTCATTGCCAACAAAGGGTATTAAACAAAGTATTGAGATGAACTTTTTTTATTGACCAAATACTTATTTTACCGAGGAATTTACCAATTAAGTCATTAAAAATCCTTCCATGTGATTTTATGGATTTTTTTTTTCTTATTTTGTCTCTCATAGTTGAGGTATACCTATGATGAAAATTGGAGACCTCTCTCATCTTTTAAGTGGGAGAACTTGCACAAATGGTGGCTGACTAAATACTTTTTTACCCCACTGTAATGTCCGTAGGTGCAGTAGTATGTATGAGAGATTCCGCATCCTAACAGCTTGTGGAAGGAAGCTGTTAATCAGTCTGGTGGTTCTGCCACTGATGCTCCGGAATCGTTTGCCAGATGGCAGAAGTTCAAAGTGTTTATGCAGAGGGTCAGAATGGTCCTTGACAATGTTCAGTACCCTGCTCCTACAACGGTTCTGATAAAGTTCTTGGACAGAGGGGAGGAAAACTCCAATTACCCTCTCAGCTCCCTTAAGTATCCTCTACAGGGCTTTTTTGTCTGACGTACTGCAGCTGGAGTACTATGTTGCAATGCAGTATGTCAGAACACTCTCCACCACGCCTCTGTAGAAGGTCCTGAGGATGCAGATGGGGAGAGAGGCCTGTTTGAGTTTTCTCAAGAAGTGCAGTCTCTGCTGGGCCCTCTTCCTGATCCCCAAGGAATTCTTGCTCCAGGTCAGGTCCTGCGAGATCTGCACTCTGAGGAACTTGATGTTCTCCACTCTCTCCACTAAACGGCCGCCAATGCTGAGAGGAACGTGTTCAGGCTGTGACCGCTGGATGTCGATAATCATCTCCTTCGTTTTGTCCAAGTTGAGCACCAGATTGTTCTCCCTGCACCAGCCCTCCAGGTCTCTCACTTCTTCCCTGTACATTGATTCCTCATCCCTCTGAATAAGTCCCACCACCATGGTGTCGTCTGCAAACCTAATAATCTGGTTCCCCTCGTGTCTGGATACACAGTCGTGTTAAAAGTGTAAACAACAGTGGACTGAGTACGGAGCCTTGAGGGGAGCCGGTGCTCAGCGTGATAGAGTTGGAGATGTTATTTCCAACCCGGACAGACTGAGATCTCTCAGTCAGGAAACCCTGGATCCAGAGACATGTGGCGGTGTTCAGACCAAGGAGTAATTTCTCCATCAGTCTCTGGGGAATAATGGTGTTGAATGCTGAACTGAAATCAATGTACAGGAGTCTGGCATAGGTGTCTTTCTGATCCAGGTGGGTGATGACAAAGTGTAGGGTGGTGACTATAGCATCCTCCGTGGAGCGGTTTGAACGATATGCAAACTGGAGCGGGTCATGTGATGCAGGGAGGCAGGCTGTGATGTGTGGTTTGACAAGCCGTTCAAAACACTTCATCACAATTGGTGTCAGTGCAACAGGACAATAGTCATTCAGACTATCTTGCGTTCATTGTCGCACAAAATCCGGCTAAAAAATGCGAGCGGCTGCCACGAACCTGCGACACACTGCTCCACCACTGCCCCTATGGCAACGTCAGACACATCCGTTGTGAGCGTAATCCATGCAAACGGATCTGGGTGGGCTAACAACGCGGCATCCGCAAGTGCTGTTTTGGTGTTAGTGAAAGCCTGGACTCGCTTGGGAGTCCAGTCGATGGCTTCCATGGGCTTCTTTTTTTAAGTGCAGCATACAACGGTTGCATCAGCTGGGCTGCCTGGGGGAGAAAACGGTTATAAAAATTAACCATTCTCAAAAACTCCTGTAGTGCCCTCACTGTCTGCGGGCACGGAAAGTCCACCACAGCGCGCACTTTGTCCGGTAATGGAATCGCGCCCTCCGGCGAAATGCGGTGGCCCAAAAAAATCAATCACCGGCACACCAAACTGGTACTTTGCCGGGTTAACTATCAGCCCGTGCGCTTCCAACCTCCGGGCACATTGCCCATCCCTGTCTTGAGATGGGTGATGTGCTCCTCCTCGGATGCGCTGGCTACCAGAATGTCATCTAAGTAGACAAAAATGAAAGACAAGTCGTGAAGCACTGCGCTGAGCCTTTTAAAGGTGAACTGAAACCACCTTTTTGCGCAAAAAGTAGAATAGCGGATTAATTCCTTATTACCTATTGTATTTTTCAACACATAAAAGAAATTTTTAGGCCGTGCGATGGCCAAGCTATAAGCCGATAAACTTTTGCCTCTGGCTGTCAGTGCCAAACAAACCGGAAGTAGTGCAGACGACGCTGCGTGACGTCACGAGTGTGACCCTTAGCAAAACAACAATGGCAGATGATAGCAGTTCCAGCAGTCAAGAAAACCAGAGTTTTCAGAGTGAAGAGGCATTCAGGATCAGTGACGAGACAGAGGAGGATGCAGGAGTGTCAAGTGAACAGGAAGAGAGCGAGGGAGGCATCGAACCGTACAGATTCGAGCCAGAATTCTCGGGGGATTCCGGCACCGACTCAGAGTCAGACCGCAGCAGTGATGGGGAGGAGAGTCGCTTATTGAATACAGAATGATGAGTCTTTACTTCTCTACTTTGGCATGTTTGGGGTGTCAGGATAGGGAAAATTAATTCTGGACTGCAGACGATTTTTGTGTTTCAATAACAATAATTCCAGTAGAAAAGGGACAATGCGGTCCCAGGGTTGTGCCAATGGTCTGATGCAATCAGTGTAGTGACCAGCTGGTGACCATGCCATTTGTACACTGTACTAATTTGTAGGCTAATATTTAGGCCTAGGGTCTAAATGTGTTCTATTCCAGGCTGACAGCCTATGGTATGAGTGGAGGGTATCTGATTACAAAGCAGCATCATGGTTCTTTGGGCAATTAAATAGGGTTTGAGGTCAAACTGGGCAGCAAACCAGTTGAGTTGGGGCATGAATTAGGAACAGAATACTTGTGCAAACATGACTACAATGCATAAACTATTTATTGGTTATAATAATTATCAATAACAATATTTAACATGTATAACTACACAAATTACAGCTCCACTGTCTCATAGTCATACAAAATGATTTTTTTTTTTTTTTTTGCAGGTGTGAATGCGGCAACTGCCAGACCATGCCGACTGTAGCAGAGTATGTCTGCTGTCGAGAAATTCCCCAAGTGATGGCAACAATGGAGGATGAAGGTGTCCATTCGTGCATCACAGATCATCCTGGTTTCCTCTCTGGATGTTTGGACGTGTGGGTCTTGAGGATTGCATACTATGCATACAGACAACAGTATGGCAATTTACAGCAAGATGGCAATAGGTAAGTGTAACCATGGTAACACAAGCTATATGCTGATGCTGTTTTATGTACCGTACATAAATTTGAATGTGCACATGGCGGTTGTACATTCCATTTGATATGGACATTATACAGTAACAAGCAGGAACAATCATGACTATGGAGACCTGAGAATCTAATGACTGAAAAGACAATGGTCACTGTACATAACATTGTTGTTCAGTGTAACATTTTGGACTACATTAAAGTAAATGACACAAGAAACCAGTCAATTTTGATACATTCTTAAACACATAATATGACAGTTCTGAAATCTTTATATTACAGGCGCCACCGATACACAGCATATCGTCAACTGGTCCATCTGTTCTGGGGATTTCTCGGACGCGACGTACGCGTCCCATTGCCGGCCTGCTCAGTCAAGATAATCAGGGACCACTTCCCATCGCCTGTGTATCACGGCTATCAATATTGACTGTGACCTGGTGACCCTGGCCTGATGCAACAACAAGATTGACTGTGACACTCTACTTGAAGCCACTGGAGCGTGACTGTGACACTGATGTGACACTCTACTGGAAGCGACTGGTGTGCGCTTGGACAGCCTCTGCCTTGTCTGGCCTCTCCATGCCGGCAGCCAGTGTTGGTGGCTCCACAATGGACTCGGGGTGCTCTGTGCTGGACTTCTTGGACAGGTCAACGACCTCGGCGATCAGGTCATCCACATATCCTGCAGCAGTCAGAACAGACAATGAAATGCACAGAAGACTTTTGATAAAAATTCATGGAGAATTTATACTACTGATTTCAGCTGACTGATTTAATTGCCATTGTCAAATGATTTCTGCCATGACTTTGAAACTTTTGTGGAAACTTGTAATGTTTGTAATTGTAAATTCTCGGAGTCTGATTACATGGGGTACTTGTGACTGCGTTTTTGAACTTACTGTATGTTGCATCCTCCAGGATTTTCTTGACTACATGGTCTCCCTGTTTGAACTTGGGGTAATTGATGGAGTACCTCTCTTCCCCCTCCTTGGTTGTTGCTGTGTGTCAACTGGAGTTTTCATTGTAGTGCAGTCCAACAACCAATGTTCTATTGAATACATAGTACAGAGTGTGAATACAGTTGTTTGAACTTTTTCTTTGAGTATTGAGGTGTAAATAATTATGGACATCACTTGTAAATATTTGAATAGAATTATACTGTATTTACATAGTTTTGTTTTCTATTAAAGCACCAGTTTCATTGACTAGTAAACTTTGGAAGGAAAGAATATTCACAGGTTTTGCTTTGTTTGCAATGCGAGTTGCAGCATTGTTGTTTTATGCCATGCCCCACGCACGGAAGTTAGAACTGGCCAATCCCAGTAGCCCATTTTATCACACGTTACCCAATGAACTACCAGGATTCAGGTGACTGAAATTAAAACTAACCTGCACAACATGCCACTGTAGGAGAATGCATACATCTTTGGGGCGAAGTGGTTCACCAGGCTGTGGAATCCTTCCACCTTTGATGTCTGGTATTGTCCAGATAGCATCGCGATGTCCTTGCAGAGGGTCTTGTTTCAGACCAGTTGCTCCAGCTTCACTGCGGGCAACGAACCTTGAACAAATGAAGAGTAGTTTCTAAATTGCAACAAGTAAAATGAATAAAAAAATAAATAATCATTCCCTGATGGTTTACACCAGTCCCTGTGACCACTGTACCGAGTCTTTGAAATTGACACTAACACAATCCCCTGCATCATCTACATTTTATTTCACAGTCTCGCTGTTAAATACCCCTCCTGCTCACTTGGTTTTAGCCACTTTGTTTTGCGCCCTCTGCCGACCAGTCTCTTGTGTGCACACGAGCGGAACCTGCCCCCATGACCCCGGTGGATGTTCTGGATGTGTCTTTCCACGGATGTCCATTTGTCGACAATGAGCTCTCCATCTCCTGCGGGACTGGACACCACTGACCAGTAGAGGTGGTTGATGATGCTCTGTTGCCATGCCTTCAGGTCCTCAAAGTCTTTCAGCTGACAGATGGCTTTCAGCTTCTTCCCCACTGCTACAACCACAAGAAGACAACTTATTATGATTGAAATCAATCATCAACTGACCATTGATTAACATATATGGATAAAACTGCCACAGAAACCTGCCATCACAGTATTTGGCAAGAAAAAAAAAAAAGTAAATAGTAAATTTTGATACATGTTGCCATGGGGTCAAGTATGCCTATAAGTAGTAGCGCACCATGGGATCGATAGTTCTCCCTATAGCCTGTAAGGTTTACCATGTTGGTGACATTTTGCAAGATAAATAGCAATTTAAAAACCACATCTAAATTTCTAGGTATATAACATGATACAAAGGATTCCACAGTCTGTGTGGATAGAAACTTACATTTGGCTACATGCCAGATGTCGTAAAGGTGCTTAGTATATGGCATGTTTTCCCTGATCCATTTGGTGATCTGTCTTTTTCAGTCACTAGAATGCCAATGTCCTCGGGTTCAAACCATTCATCAAAGAAGGCCACCATCCTCTTGAGTCCCTCCAGTTCCATGTGGTAGCTGCCACCCACTTCATTGCTCTGCAACAAGATCATTAGCATTAGTTTGCGATATTTATGTCACTTGGTCAGTAGCTAGAATTTGAACACATTTTAAAATAGAAATAGCAGAATGACCAATGACAATTGATTTATAGTTAATTTAGTTATAGTTGTACACAATGCCAATAATTTAAAAAGTATGCTGAAGCTTTACATTTTTCAGTGTTCAATCAGCAATATCAATCAATCTCTAAAATATCTCGAGAGCATTAAAATCTATTACCAAATAATCTCACAAACAGTCATGTGATACCAAGCAGACCAGTAGCACACCTGCTGGGAAATTTGAAATTGTTGAGTGGAGAATTTACACCACCTGTACAATCTGTAGATCAAGCACAACATCTGCCTTCATTTCCATGGTGGTGTAGGTACTAAACTTTGCACTGTGTCCAGGGCTATCAGCTCTGCCATCACCACCCAAAACTAGAGGGCGCCCTTCAACCTGTAGCAGGGTCAGGTGCTCCTGCTGCTGTTGTTTCCAAACTTTCAGGATCGCGGGTTCCAGTACATCTTTCTGATGGTTGAAGAATGTTCTGCTGGAGTAGGTGGCCACACCCATATGCTGAAGGACTTTCAACACCTTGGCCTGGGTTGCACCTGCAAACAGGATTCCTGCAGACAGCAGAAGATTGCCAGCCACATATCTGCCAATGCTGGGCTGACTTTCCCACTTAGAAGCCGAGTCACAGGCGTCGCAGGACAAGGTAATATTCAGGACTGTTCCAGATGTGCTCCAGACTGGACGAATCTCCACACTGCCACAGGATGGACAGTGACACCAGCGGAGAAGCTTCTGCAGGCACGAACTGAACACTATGTACTTTGGCTCCTTGTGGCAGCTCTCAAGTCCATTACTGGTGTCATCAGATTCACTGGATGTGTCCGAGGACTGTATATGTGAATACGGACTGCTTGGTTTCCAGTCTGAAGAACTGAACAGACCAGGAGCAGATGGTGGTTGCTGGTTTCGGCTGGGCTGCTGGGTTCAACTGGACTGCTGGAGGGCAGCTCCTCCAGGAATATGGGGTCAACACTTGGTGCAGGCTGTGTCACAGGTTGAGGCTTGGAAGGTGGCTGACTGTGATGCCCCTCTCTGTCCTGTTCAATCATCTCAGGGGTCACCTGGCATGCTGGCAGACAAAGTTGTCATGTTATTATAATTGGCAATAAAAAATCTTTCTACAGTACATTGACATATTACATACTATCCATGTGCATTCCCATGACAAAAATCTACCCTTGCACACAACAGATTAACCAAATAAAGATACAACTTGCATTATAAATCTGCAAACTGGGGCTCAGGGTACTATTCCAATATTTTGTTACTTTATAAATAATACCGGTAATAAGCTGCTACCTTTTGACTGTTTCTTTATCTGTAGAGCCTTTGTAGTTTGTGACTTAATGCTGACAGTCCCAGGTTTGTCTGTCTGGCAGGTACGGTCTATTCCATGCTGGAAAATAAACAGAAGTACTATAATAGTAAGTTATCCTAATAAAAGCTTTTAACATGTTTAAAATACAAAGTAAAGTAGTCTTAGTACCTTACCATAATCCATGACGGCAATCTTGAAGTTATCAGTACATGTGAAAGAATCATGAACACACTAATCAGCATAAGATTCAAACCTGGATGGGTGTCTCTGCCATGCTTATCTCCATAGGCTCCTCAGCAGAACCTGCTCTACTCATCTCCGCAGCCTCATGCTCTTCCAGTATTGCTTGAATTTTCTGAAATCATGAAACAAATGCTAATGTCACATGTGTAAACTTGCCAAAACTGAGTTGTCAAAATGAGTACCAGTAACCATTTTAAATACTTTTTTTATGTAGTGCTTGCCTTATATGGCTGTATACCAAACAAGATGATGAATGAATTTCTTTATGGCATTGATATGTATTAATTGGAGCAAGAATACAGTATGTACCCGCTTTCTTTCCTGCTTCACATAGGCTGACCTTGTCAGGCTCTGACTTTGCTCTGGCTGAGAGGTGGATGTGCTTGTTGACGGCTGCAGGTGTCCGGCAGCTGCTGTTGAGGCTCCCTTCCTGAAAATAGTTGGTAATGCACCCTTCTTCAAGACCAGGCGTCTTTTCGTCTCGATGCCCATCTCGGCACTCCGCAGTGGTCCCTCTTCAAAGCAGTCCATTGTGAAGTGTTCACTGCACAGTACTGAGTACTTTGTTTTTTCTTTCCAGTCTGCTCTGGTCTTCCGAACTTGCTTTGACCAAGCCTTGGAGAGGGCTGGAAAAATAACAATAAAAAAGAAAGAAAAAAAAACCATCAGCATTTTTCCAAATTATTATTTATACATAGGGCTAGGACTGTACAATAGCCTGGCCGTGTACACACTTGGCATTGAATAGACACATCCGTGACGTAGGGTTAACATGTGTATTCAGGACAGGTTCCATGACCATGGGCTATGTATTACAATACTTCTACAGACTATAGTGGCAATACACATGAACAGAACTGGCCTCTGCATTTGACTGTGCTATTTATAAATACTTTCTATATCTAGAAACTCAAAAATACTGTCGATTAATACACTTCCAAGGAATAAATCAGACCAATTTTGAATGAAATTCAGGCTCACCTTCATCCTTTGGAAATAGGAACAACGAGACACCCTCCACTACATTGGTGTTGCTGCATCAGCCCGCAATGCATCGCTTCCCGGTCGATTTTCCTCCCCCTTTCTTTTCTTTCATCGCCATGACAGCTTTCCTTGGCCACTGAACAGATCTTCCCAGGTGTTGGAAGTGTTTTGTAATCGACTATCACGACAAAATGCACCAAAAACAACCAGTGTCGACGTGCTCGCAATGGTAAACATGGAGGACTGGGTCACACTCGTGACGTCACGCGGAACTCCGGCTGCACTTCCGGCTGCACTTCCGGATAATCGGCGGATTCGTCGGATTTTTCAGGGCGGGAAATTCAAAATCGCGATTTTCTCCAAGATTCCGGGATTGGTGGAGGGGGTGCCAATGATAAATTATCTTTATAATTGTATGTACTATCACCCAGTGCCGTTCAATGCCGTTCACTTCAGTTCACCTTTAACCCAAATGGCATGCGTAAAAACTCATAAAGGCCGAAAGGAGTTATTACAGACGTTTTTGGGACATCTTCCTAATGCACCGGGGCCTGGTGGTAACCGTGGACCAGATCTACTTTGGAAAAAACATGCACCCCAGCCATGTGTATGGAAGAATCCTGGATGTGTGGGATAGGGTAGTGATCGTGTTCCATAGCATTGTTCAAACACCAGAAATTGCTGCATGGTCACCACGACCCGTCGGCTTTAGGCACCATGTGAAGCAGGGATGCCCATGGGCTGTTGGAGCACCTGATGATGCCCAACTGTTCTAAGTTGGCGAACTCCTTGCGCACACTGGCCAGTTTAGTTGCGTCCAGGTGCCGAGGTTGCATGAATACAGGTGCCCCTTTTGTAGTTATGAAATGTTCGACCCCATGTTTCGTTACCATAGCCGAAAACGTCGGGACCGTGAGTGCTGGGAACTGTGCGAGTAACTGTTGGTACTTACCCCTCGGAGCTATAACATTAGCCAGTGTTGTCGACCTGGCTTCCTGAGCTGTGTAGGGCAGTGAGGTAAAAGACACTGCATCCACTGGTCTCCTATTAGCAACATCAACTATTAACCCATAAGCACACAAAAAATCTGCACCTAAAATGGAGCCGGAGCATGCAACTACCACAAAGTTCCACTGAAAGTTGCGTCCATGTAGGCATGTTGTCAGTGTCTGCTCACCAAATGTCTTGATGGTGGATCCATTTACGGCTGTAAGCTCGGAACTGCTGCCCCCTGCCACCCTGTCTGCGTTGTCCGGCAGGATGAGGCTCTTCTGGGAGCTGGAGCCCACCAGAAACCGTCTCCCTGAACGTGTGTCTGTGACATTCAGCAGCTTGTTCCTGTCGCCAGCAGTCGCAGCTGCTACTGACCGTTGGCCGTGCCATTTCCCGACTTCTTGAATTGGCATGGCGGTACGCATCATTGGGCATTTGAGCCGAAACGGTGATGATAGGAGCAGATCACCTCATTCCTGCATCTCCTGATGTCTGCCCCGGCTACCACCCACGGCTTCTCGACCTCGCTGGAAGCTCTCCAGGGCTCCGGTGCCGCTGCGTTCATGCTGAAGGTTCTGGTCACTAAAATGATGTGATCTGCTTCCTGCGCCAGTGTGCGGTAGTCCCTCGTCACCAGCAATGGTGAATTGGCCAGGATCACCCTTGCCACAGCCGGTACGTTCCTGAGAAACAGGTGGGCAAACAGGAAGGACTTGTCATTTCTACCCTTCAGCACCAACATGCTCTCCATCAGCTCCACGGCTAATCTGTCCCCTAACTCTGAACGTCCCCTGTCCCCTAACTCTCTCCGTTCTTTCACAGTCCAAAAGGGTATAGTGCTTGAGAAGCATCCTCTTGAGCGCCTCGTATTTCCAATGGACCAGCGACTCTTGGAGCAGGCTTGCCACCTGTTGCGTGGTCCGCGCATCCAGCGCAACGACCATGTAATAGCATTTAGTGTCATCCGTTGTTATCTCACGGAATGCGAACTGAGCTTCTATTTTCAAAAACCACGCCGTCGGGTCGTGCAGCCAGAAGTCTGGGAGCTTGACTGAAACAGCGCACGCAGTGCTGGCGCTCTCCCTCCAGATAGTCTCTGGGGTGCTCGTCTCGCTCTCCATGGCACGTCAGGGTCACCAGTGTGGAGAAAGGATGCAAGCGAGGCAACGAGCTGAACGACACAAACTTTATTCTTTCTCCAACAAAACAGGATAGCAAAAGAATCTCTCGGGCCACTGTTCATCCCTCTTTTATATCTTTATTTCCATGCATAGCGGCCCAAGACTTCCGACCATACACATTATGTTTAGAGCAAAGCCTGTCTGGCACATTAGCATGACATAACACCGGCGCCGCTCTCACACCCTTCTCCCAGTGGCCCGGCATTTACTCCTCTCCCCGGGGGGTGCATAGTCCTTACTGTCCCATCTGAACCCCCCGGTGACACCTCCTCTTTTGGTCCATTGTTCTCTGGGTGGAGAAGTCCAACACTGTGCCCTCACACCTGAAATATTTCACTTCATGTGTGATGAATATAGGATGTATAGACATTTGCCTTTTTGAATTCAATTGTTGAAAAATCAAGAACTTTTTCTTGATATTCTAATGTTTTGAGATGCACTAGTATATATAAATGAGTTTGTTTTCTAAATAAATACAAGATTGTTGAAATCAGTTTAACCATCTTTAATTGACAGACATCCTCAAAAGTCCCATTAACTTCAAACAGTGTGAAAGATTTTGGTTGCATTCACAGAACGTGAAAGAATGTAACAAGCATTTCCTTTCTTTCAGCAAATACAAACACCACAGATGTAGAAATTAATTTAACATTCTGTAATTAACATGAACTATCCATAGGTCCTCAAAAGTCCCATCAAAAGAAAAATGTTTAAACAAGAATTTGGTTGCATTTAAGGAACATGAGAGACTGCAACATTTGGTGACCTAAACATGCAAGATGGGGTCTTGCCGAAGTAATATTTGATCTGCACTGCATTCATATCCCAAATAAGGTAAATAATGTCTCTTAAAGAAAATAATCAACTATTGAAAATCAAATCACTCAGAATGGACCACTTTTATTGCCAGCTATACTATATATGGGAACATGTAGAGCCTTTTTTAAAGTTAAACATGTGAACTTAAACACAAGTAGCAGTCAGATATTACTTACTAAAAAAAAAAAAAGAAAAAAAAAAGATGGCGACCGGGATGGTCACACTTTTTCAGCGCTGAGACAAAGTCGCTGATTTTCCCATTAAAAGTACCTAACCAACAGCGATCGGCGCTCGTGACGGACACCCACGGGCTGAATTTCCACCTCCGTCAAAATCCCGTTGGAATACCCCTTTAATCGGGTAGAACTGCTGTGCTCTACCCGAAGCGATTGCTAAGCTAACGCTAGTTAGCTTAACGCTGGCCCCAGTGCGCCACCTAACTCTGACACGAAGCGACTCAGTCCCCGGTGAGGGCTTACCGGAGGAACCAACCGAGGCGGCAGTTGGGAGCTCGGGCGCGGCGTTGGTGAGAGACGGGGGCCACCTGGACCCAGCAAAACAATAGCCTGAGTCGGAGCCCAATTGTGAGGCCCAGCTGAGGAACTACCAGACTGACGGCGGTCGGTGACGGGGCCTAGCGGAGGTGATCAGCGGCGGTGATCAGTGGAGTTCGGCTGCGCAGGCGGTGTGCGGCATAACCGGCCAAGCAGACGGCGGCAGGCGGTGGCGATCGACGGCGGTGATCTGCGGAGCTGTGCAGCGTTACTTGGCGGAGGAGCTGTGCAGGAGCTCGGTTGTGGCGGGTCCAGCAGCGGCCAGGCTAGTTGAGGCCTAGCCGGATTCTCTGTTTATTTCTATCCACAGGTCAGTAAAATGCCACCAAAAAAAGAGGAAATGGAAGAAATTAAAAAATCTCTGAACTTTGTGTCAGAAGAAATGGCCAAATTGACTAGTCAGCAGGCCAAAATAATAGGCCTAATAGAAGAGGTACAAGCCCTACATTTAATAATTCAAGAAAAAGACAAAAAAATTATGGACCTGGAGCAACACGGGCGTCTTTTGGAGCAACGCGTCGAGGATCTTGAACAAGGTTCTCGCATTGATGACCTAGTTATAAGTGGACTTGACATCAGATATCAGTCATACGCCCATGCCACAACAGGACTGAGTGGTGAAGATGCTCCCATGAGTGAATCAGTGTCCTTAGAAAATCAAGTGCTTCAGTTCCTTAATAATAGAGACATTAAGGTAGAAGCCAATGCAATCTCAGCCTGTTATGCTCTACCGAAGAAAGATAACAAAACAAAGAAATCAATTGTGATGCGCTTTGTGAACAGAAGGGTAAAGAATGACATACTGAGGCAGGCCAAAAAGCTAAAGGAAACTCAAGTTTACCTAAACGAACACCTGACAAAAAAAACCGCTGAATTAGCACGGCAGGCACGGATGCTGAAAAAACAAAATAAGATACAGGCAACCTGGACAAGAAATTGTAGAATTTGGATTAAACTAAATGGAACACCTGAGCAAGCAAGGAGTATAATGATCAGAGATGCTACTGACTTAAATAAATACAGATGAACACCGATTAAAAAAATTATGAGTCAATGATAATCCATATTCATACACACGATAAGAATAGTTCTTTTGATACACCATGCCAAAGTACTTTAATAAAAATAACCAAAACAAACAAAAACTTATGATCGACTCGAGTAGACATCAATTATCCCCAGCTGGAAGAAGTCATCTGACACAGAATGAGGAAACTCAAACTCTGAAAATATGCCACTATGCTGAACATAAACCACAAGAGATGGAGAATGATATTGATCCTGATAACCACTTTTTCAATAATATTCACAACCACTGTGAATATTACACTGAAAAGCAATTCAAAAGTCAAGTGCAATTAGATGGTAAACTGTCAATAATACACTTCAATAGCAGAAGTCTTAACAAAAACTTTCCACAGATTCAGGACTATTTAAAACAGCTAGACAGAAAATTCACAGCTATTGCAGTCTCTGAAACCTGGCTTAATGAAGATCAGGCTCCCCTGATGGCAATAGAGGGATATCAGATGTTTTATATTAACAGAACTCAAAAAAAAGGGTGGTGGTGTTGCACTGTATATTGATGACTTGTATAGGTGTAAGCTAGTAAATGAAATGTCCTCTGCACTACCAGGGATTTTGGAATGTGTTACTGTTGAGATTGACCTAGACAAAACAAAAAATGTAATCATAAGCTGCATATATAGAACGCCGGGAACTTGCATTGAGACATTCAGAGATAAATTAGTCGAGCTGTACAATAATATTACTAGTAAGAAAATGGTAGCAATTTGTGGAGATTTCAATATTGATTTACTGAATCCACATCAACAAAATGTAGTTACAGAGTTCATGAACTCTATGTACAGCATGAGTCAATATCCCACAATAACACATCCCAGTAGAATCACAGTTCACTCTGCTACACTTATTGACAACCTGTTTGTCAATGTTATCGATAAGAAAATAGAAAGTGGATTATTGATAAATGATATAAGTGATCACTTGCCAACCTTTGCACTTATCCATGGCCACACGGGGCCCAACGCAGAAAAAAATTCAAAATCGTTCAGACACAAATCACCAAATGCAATCAATTCTCTTAAAGAGGACTTGCTGTGTCACACCCGCCGTTCATCAGCGGCGCCACCTGCTCGTGCACCTGTTCATCATCAGCGGCGAGGGATACAAGCCGCCTCGCCCTGAGCTTCGGCCTGAAGCCGTCAAACTTCGTTCCTCACCGCTGTGAGTCATTCTCAAACTTCAGCTCAAACATTTTGGTAAGAAGCCCTTACCTCCTTTTTCTCCAGTCTGCTCCCCTGTGCACAGGTGGATTTCCCGGTGGCGGACGACGCCTCTCCATCGCCTATTCCTCGCTGCTGCACCGAGCTCTCCAGGTGGCTGTCTCCCGGGTCTCGTCCCTTGTTGTGTCAGCTATCCATTCCATCCAAGTAAGTCCTTCTCTTGCCATTATTCCTCCTGTGTTGGTGTATGCCCATCACCCTCTCCTTGTGCTTTTCCCATAGGGTTGCCCGGCTGTACGGTCTCCTGCCTCTGTGCCTGAAGCAGACACCGCCACCAATACATTTACATCCCGCAGACACTCACTCATTCACGCCTGTTGTTAATAAACTGTTTGAACTACTCTGAGCCTGTGTGTGTGCGTCTCCTGAGCCGTGTGTTATGTCAGTACGGCTTCAGCAGAGCGGCTCGGCAGACGGCGGGCTCGCACACCGGTTTTCCACTCTCGAGGCTCGAGTGGATCATACAGCCTATCAGCAACAGGTGATTTTTAATCAGTTATTGAATTTAACTAACCGGTTGGGCCGCTTGGATCCTCAACAGCCGTTCCCCCCGGCTCGTCAGGGTGGCGCGGCTCCTGCTGCTCCAGTGGCCGTCCAGCAGGCTCCGAGTGCACCGGTTCGGCTCACACCTATTCCAACCCCCGCCCGCTTTAGCGGTAAGCTCGGCGGAGCGCGGGGGTTTATTATGCAGTGTGAGTCCGTCTTCCACCGCGTGCCCGGAGATTTTCCCTCAGATCATAGCCGAATTAGTTATATCGGGAATCTCCTGGAGGGGCGGGCATTAACGTGGGCCTACGCCGTTATGGCGAGACCCAGTTATGCCGCCCTCACATATAACCAATTCGTGAGGCGCTTCCTGGAGGTCTTTGACCATTCTCTAACCGAGACGGTCCAGATCGATCGGCTTCTCGCCCTCCGGCAGGGAAGCCGGTCGGCCGCGGACTACGCGGTCGACTTCCGGGTAGCGGCGGAGGAATTAGGCTGGGAGGAACGTCCCCTCTGCAGTCTTTTCCTCCGCAGCCTCAATGACGATCTGAGGGATGAACTGGCTGGACGGGATATTCCTGAGACGCTAGCGGAGCTGACATCCTTAGCGATTAGTTTGGATAACAGGCTGCGCGAGCGCTCCTCGGGGCGGAAGTCGTCTTCTTCTCGCCCTCGTGGAGTCTCGCCGCACCTGTTCCAAGCTCGCCCCCTGGCGGCGCCGCCAGCATCGTGCCCCGAGGAGTCGGAGCCGATGGTGACGGGCTGGACAAAGCTTTCCCCTGCGGAGAAACAATGCCACCGTGAGTTGGACCTCTGCATGTATTGCGGAGGTGACCAACACACTGTGGAGCTCTGCCCACGGAAAGCCAGTCGGCGGGGTCCGTGAATCGCTGTAGGGGGCCTCGCGGATCTCAACCGGTTAAACACTCATACCCAATTGAAGCTGCCCATCCGTTTCTGCCACAATCCCACTGGGCATCTCACCCACGCACTGGTGGATTCGGGCGCAGAAGGCAGCCTCATTTCACAAAGCCTGGCAACCCGATTGGGCATCCGCTGTCAGGCACTCAAAAGTCCCATCTCCCTGGTCAATCTCTCTCGTGCCTCCCTTGGGAGAGTTTCACACCAGACCATCCCCGTTCCAGTAATCATCTCAGGGAACCACCGGGAGGAGATGATTTTTTACGTCCTGCCCAACTCTGTGTCGCCCGTCATCCTGGGGTATCCCTGGCTACGCCTCCACAACCCTGTCCTGGACTGGAAGTCATCTGGGGTATCGGCATGGAGCACTTTCTGCATGGGCACCTGCCTTCAGTCCGCTGCCTGCTCCCCGTCCGCTTCTTCCCCTGCGACGGACGCAGCACCCCCGGACCTGTCTCTGGTGCCTCCGGAATTTCACGACCTGGGTATGGTGTTTAGCAAGACGAAAGCTATGTCTCTCCCCCCTCATCGGCCCTATGACTGCGCCATCAACCTCCGCCAGGGGGCTCCCTTACTTTCTGGTCGGCTCTACAGCCTGTCAGCGCCGGAGAAGGAGACAATGAACACCTACCTAAAGGAATCACTGAGCGCTGGGATAATTCGCCCATCGTCATCACCCGTGGGGGCAGGGTTCTTCTTCGTTGGGAAAAAGGGCGGATCCCTCCGCCCTTGCATAGACTACCGTGCTCTCAACGACATCACTGAGAGGGACCGTTACACCCTGCCCCTCATGGACACTGCCTTCCACTCTCTCCAGGGGGCGACCTGGTTCACAAAACTGGATCTACGCAGCGCATACCACCTCGTCCGGATCCGGGAGGGAGATGAGTGGAAGACAGCCTTCCGTACCCCGAACGGCCACTTTGAATACCTAGTAATGCCGTTCGGGTTGACCAACGCTCCTGCCGTCTTTCAGCGCCTCATCAATGACGTCCTCCGGGACTTCATCGGCCTCTTCGTGTTCGTCTACCTGGACGATATCCTCATCTTCTCCAAGTCCAGGGACGAGCACCAGGTCCATGTGAGGCAGGTCCTCCAAAGACTGCTGGAGAATCGGCTCTACGTGAAGGCTGAAAAGTGTGAATTTTACGCTAGGACCACATCCTTCCTGGGATTCATCATCTCACAAGACCAGGTGCTCCCAGACCCAGAGAAGGTGAAAGCGGTGGTGGAGTGGCCTACTCCCGCATCCCGGAAGCAGGTGCAACAGTTTGTTGGCTTCGCCAATTTCTACCGCCGCTTTGTCCCCAACTTCAGCTCCATCGTCGGACCACTGACCCGCCTCACGTCCCCGAAGGTCCCGTTCCGGTGGACCGAAGAGGTCGCTGCTGCCTTTAAGGCGCTGAAGGCGGAGTTCTCCTCCTCCCGGGTCCTTCGCCAGGTCGACCCTGCGCTGCAGTGCATCATGGAGGTGGACGCCTCGGACACGGGAGTGGGGGCAGTACTATCCCAGCGGTCGCCTGACGATGGCGCCAAACGACCCTGCGCCTTCTTCTCCCGGCGCTTGTCCCCGGCGGAGAGGAACTACGATGTGGGGGACAGAGAGCTCCTGGCCATCAAACTCGCTCTGCAGGAGTGGCGCCACTGGCTAGAGGGGGCGGACCTGCCGTTCGTGGTCCTGACGGACCACAAGAACTTAGAATATCTACGATCTGCCAAGCGCCTGAACGCCCGCCAAGCGCGCTGGTCTTTGTTCTTCGCCAGGTTCCGTTTCTCCATCACCTTCAGGCCGGGCTCCAAGAACGGCCTGCCTGACGCCCTTTCTAGGCAGTTCACCCCCGTGGAGGCAGAGGAGACGCCCCACACCATCCTGCCCAGGTCGTGCGTCGTGGGAGCCATCTCCTGGGACATCGAGAGCAAGATCCGGAAGGCGCAGGAGGTGGAACCTGATCCTGGCGGCGGACCGGAGGGGAGGCTGTTCGTGCCATCTGCGGTCCGAGGAGAGGTCATCCACTGGCTCCACACCTCCCGGCTCACCTGTCATCCCGGCACCTCCAGGATGATAAACCTCCTCCAACGGTCCTTTTGGTGGCCAGGCCTGCGGAGGGACGCAGCCCGCTACGCCCGGGCTTGCCCAATCTGTGCCACCAGCAAGTCGGGAAATGCCCCTCCAGCGGGTCTGCTCCAGCCCCTGCCCGTCCCTGGCAGGCCCTGGTCGCACATCGTGTTGGATTTCGTCACCGGACTCCCCGTCTCCAACTCCTATGACACCATCCTGACCATCGTGGACCGTTTCTCCAAGGCTGCGCACTTCGTCCCCCTGCGAGGTCTCCCAACTGCCCTGGAGACGGCGGATCTCCTCGTCCAACACGTGGTCAGGCTGCACGGGATTCCGGTGGACGTGGTCTCGGACCGGGGTCCCCAATTTTCCTCTGAGGTTTGGAGGTCATTTTGTAACGCCATCGGAGCCAAGGTGAGCCTCTCCTCCGGCCATCACCCCCAATCCAACGGGCAGTGTGAGAGGACCAACCAGGAGCTGGAGGCCGTGCTCCGCTGTGTGACCACATCCAAACCCACGTCCTGGAGCAACCATCTTGCCTGGGTTGAATACGCCCACAACACCACTCGCTCTTCTGCTACAGGGATGTCTCCCTTCAAGGCGTCCCTGGGTTACGACCCCCCGCTGTTGCCGGTGCAGGAGAGTGAGGTAACTGTCCCCTCAGTTAGGGCGCATCTCAGGCAGTTCCGCTCCATCTGGGCTGCCGCGCGCAATGCGCTCTTACGCACAGCGGAGCGCAACAGGACCGTGGCGGACCAGCACAGAAGACCTGCCCCGGCGTACAGAGTTGGGCAACGCGTCTACGTGTCGACCCAGGACGTAACTCTAAAAGGCGAGAGGAGAAAGCTGGCACAGCGATTCATGGGACCCTACCCCATCACCCGGATCATCAACCCGGTGGCTGTGCGCGTGGCTATTCCCCCCTCCCTCCGCATCCACCCCACCTTCCACGTGTCAAAGGTGAAGCTGGCAGTCTCCGACCCCCTTTGCCCCCCTCCTGCTGCGCAACCCGCGCCCCGGATGATTGATGGCCATCCGGCCTGGTCCGTCGCCTCCATCCTGGACTCCTGGCACCGGGGTCGTGGGTTGCAGTACTTGGTGGACTGGGAGGGCTATGGGCCCGAGCATCGACAGTGGGTACCCTCGTCGTTTGTGTTGGACCCGTCGCTCATCGCGGACTTCCACCGAGCGCACCCAGATAAGCCATCGCCAGGAGGCGCTGCTAGAGGGGGGAGTACTGTCACGCCGCGCCGTTCATCAGCGGCGCCACCTGCTCGTGCACCTGTTCATCATCAGCGGCGAGGGATATAAGCCGCCTCGCCCTGAGCTTCGGCCTGAAGCCGTCAGACTTCGTTCCTCACCGCTGTGAGTCATTCTCAAACTTCAGCTCAAACATTTTGGTAAGAAGCCCTTACCTCCTTTTTCTCCAGTCTGCTCCTCTGTGCACAGGTGGATTTCCCGGCGGCGGACGACGCCTCTCCATCGCCTATTCCTCGCTGCTGCACCGAGCTCTCCAGGTGGCTGTCTCCCGGGTCTCGTCCCTTGTTGTGCCAGCTATCCATTCAATCCAAGTAAGTCCTTCTCTTGCCATTATTCCTCCTGTGTTGGTGTATGCCCGTCACCCTCTCCTTGTGCTTTTCCCATAGGGTTGCCCGGCTGTACGGTCTCCTGCCTCTGTGCCTGAAGCAGACACCGCCACCAATACATTTACATCCCGCAGACACTCACTCATTCACGCCTGTTGTTAATAAACTGTTTGAACTACTCTGAGCCTGTGTGTGTGCATCTCCTGAGCCGTGTGTTATGTCATGCTGAAGCAAGACTGGACAGAAGTCTATGTATCAGATGTAAATGAAGCCTATGACACATTTATAAACATTGTAACCACTCTTTATGAAAAAAACTGCCCATTAGTAAAAAAAAAGCTTAAACACAAATTTGCTGATAAGCCATGGTTAACCAAAGGACTACAAAAGGCGTGTAAAAAGAAAAATTTATTATATAAAGCTTTCCTAAAGAAAAGGACAAAAGAAGCAGAGCAGCGGTATAAAACATACAAAAATAAGTTAACATATATAATAAGATGTAGAAAAAGAGACTATTACAGTAAAGAA
Organism: Pholidichthys leucotaenia; assembly: GCA_020510985.1. Lineage (NCBI taxonomy): Eukaryota > Metazoa > Chordata > Actinopteri > Cichliformes > Pholidichthyidae > Pholidichthys > Pholidichthys leucotaenia. Next base: position 108,911,502 of record CM035841.1, on the reverse strand, counting down.
CTGGAGAAAAACAAAGACAATATTAAAAATACATGGACAATACTCAACAGTATCCTTGGAAATAAAAGCAGAAATACAAGCTACCCAACTAATATTCCAAAAAATAATAAAACGACTCAGAGTGTGAATACAGCTTCACCTGCAGATGAATTTAATAATTTTTTTGTTAACATTGGACCTAAACTGGCCCGAGAAATACCCACTATGGTGCCTACAGGTGATACAATATGCAATAACACTGCTGTAAAAGACTCCATCTTCATAAAGAACACAGACGAAAGAGAGGTCATTGAAATTGTTAAATCGTTCAAAAGTAAAACATCTACGGACTGTGATGGTATTGACATGCTATTAGTCAAAACTGTTATCAAATGCATAGTAAAACCACTGACGTATATCTGTAACCTGTCTCTCCAATCAGGTATATTTCCCAATGCAATGAAAATAGCTAAAGTAATTCCAATATACAAGATGGGCGACAGAGGGGAACTCTCAAACTATTGACCAATTTCACTATTACCGCAATTTTCCAAGATACTTGAAGAATGATTTATTGTGTGAGGAGCAATATGGGTTCAGACACAAGAGGACAACTGCATATGCCCTAATGGAATTTACAGAAAAAATATCAACAGCCATTTAAAGAGTATTCAGTTGGAGTATTCCTAGATCTTAAATAAGCATTTGATACAGTAGATCACAATTTATTATTAAAGAAACTACAAAATTGTGGTATTAGAGGGGTAGCACTGTCCTGGTTAAGTAGTTACTTAAAGAATAGATATCAGTATGTATGTGTTAGCAACAAAAACTCAGAGTTACTGAAGGTCACCTGTGGAGTCCCACAGGGTTCAGTTTTGGGACCATTATTATTCAATATGTATATAAACGATATAAGTAAAGTTTCAGAAAAAATGGACTTAATATTGTTTGCCGATAACACTAATCTGCTATGCAGTGGAAACAATTTGGAACAACTTCTGGATACACTCGGAAAGGAATTAGGAAAGCTTAAACTGTGGTTTGATTCAAACAAATTAACGCTCAATTTAAGTAAGACAAAATTTATAGTCTTTAACAACCATCACAACAACTTAGTATCTAAACTCAGTGTAAATGGTGTAGAGATTGAAAGGGTATCTGAAACTAAATTTCTTGGAGTAATAATTGATAACAAACTGTGTTGGAAGTCACATATTAATTATATTAAAGGTAAAGTATCCAAATCAATTGCAATATTACACAGAGTGAAATATTTGCTGAATCAACCCACACTATACACCTTGTATCATTCATTAATACTCCCATACATGACATATTGTAACGAAGTATGGGGAAATACATATAAAACAAACATATATCCACTCTTTATGCTTCAAAAGAGAGCTATTAGAATAATAAACAAAGCAGCTTACAGGGAACCAACAAACCCACTTTTTCTTAAACAAAAAACTCTCAAGTTGAAAGATCTGGTTGACTTTAAAACTGCAATAATAATGTTCAAAGTGAAGAATTTATCACTGCCCGCAAATATCCAAAAGTTGTTCCAAACAAGGCAGAAACGATATCACTTCAGAGGAACATGTATATTTCAAAAGCCTACAGTGAGAACAACCACCAAGCAACACTGTATTTCAGTGCGAGGAGTCAGATTATGGAACGATTTTGGACCTGAATTAAAATCATGTACAACGCTTGGACAATTTAAACAAAAACTAAAGGAAGAAATACTCCAAACATATTTACAAGACGACATGTAAACTCACATAAGGATTGACATTTCCAGCCTGTGTTGTGTTGTAGCTTAGTTTTTTTCTTTTTTTTTCTTTTTTTTTTTTTTTTCTCTGTGACATTTTGTCTTAGATTTGTTTTTGAATAGTAACTGCTTAACTTAGCCTAGCTTAGTTTTCTTTTTTCTCTCAGTCACATTTTGTCTTAGCTTTGTTTTAAATTGCAATCGCTCTTGTCTTGTTTTCTCTTTTTTCTCTTTTGAATTCTTGGATGGAATATGGGTGGGCAATATAAGCTGCGGCTTCAGCCATCACCCATTTCGGATAACTCACGTGGAATTGTATAGTAGGAGGAGTCTTTGTCTAATTTGACCTTGTTGTTATATTATACAGTTTCTTTTAACCTGTACTGTACTATCCGAAATAAATTCATTCATTCATTCATTCATTCATTCATTCATTCATTCACTTAAAATGAAGATATATTAAACCAAAATAACCCGCACAGAAAAATAACAGTAAAATTTAAGTGGAAAATATGTTTTCTTGATCAATGGAGTGCCTGCTGCTGGCACAATACATCATTCTACCATATATGTTTTATTAACCAAAAATAAATAAATTGTAGAGGATTGATCAGACGAGACACGAGCAGCTGCAGACACACGACTTTATTCCTCTAACTCAGAACAGACTGATCTCCAGGTGCCAAAGCCAACCTTTTATACCTCTTCACATTCTCTCCTTTGGCACCGAGAGTACATGTCATTACCATAACATATATTACATTTCAGTATATTCACACCTGCAGTTCCAAGTGTGAAGGCACGTCTTAAGAACTTTTCTCCCCCCTGGCGTTCTGGTGCCTAAACCTGCTTCTCATCCTTTCAACTCCCCCCCACCCCCACCCCCAGGGTGCCACAGCACCTGTACTCATCTCTCCCGCCTGAGGCACCCGCATTACCATGTCTTCTTCCTGCCCCCCATTCCCGAAAGTCCTGGGTACAAGCCAGACCTCCCGTTGTGCCACCACAAAATAAATAAAATTATACACAAGAACTGAGCCCCGGCTCGGTCACTAACGACACATCAATAAATCACTAACATCAGTCACAGTCACCAATATGTCTAACGTCAGTTTAAACTGGGGTTAGTTAGGTTTTGTTTGGTCGACAAGCTTAACACAGACAAACCAGCCCCATTGACTTACCAGTGCGTTTAAACCGTGGAACCAACACAGTCCTCTCATGTCCCGGTACTGGCCAACAGAAACACCAGCAGTCCTTCTTACCTGTTTAAAACAATAATAACGGACACATTTAATCTGCTTAGCTTCCGGTTAGCCTGCTGCTAGCAGTTAGCAGCAGGCTAACACTGACTCCGCCCGGTAAAAACGGCGTTTAACCGGACAGAACCTCCTCTTGCAGGTCTTGCCAGTGGGTTCTGTGGCACGGAATGCTCTGGTACTGCAATGATCTGGTTCGGTTCGTGTCAAAGTTTTAACAGAGCTCCTCTGCCCCGGGTTTAATGGTGGCCAACAACAACAAGGCTGGCAACAAGGTGTTAGCAGGCGGAACAGAATCACTGTGGGGCAGTGAGGCTGCATGCACAACAGGCCGCAGGCTAGGCTGAGAGATGTTTCCTGCCTTTTTATGTTTTGGAGGCATTTTCGCGATAAAAATCCAAGGTTACCAAGTCCTTTAAGGTAAGTACATTTAAGGGGGATATCTGTTTGCAATCATAATAATTGTGTGGACAATAAACCAGTAATGGTCTTGATTTAAAATCCCAAGACCGAGACAAGACCGAGTGAAAATGACTCCGAGACCGAGACCTTGAAAAACTGGTCTTGAGACCAAGACCAATCACGAGAACTAGAACACTAGTTCCATGGTATAGTTAATGCCTTGGAAATTCTTTTGTACCCTTCTCTTGACTGATACCTTTGAACAATGAGATCCCTCTGATGCTTTGGAAGCTCTCTGCGGACCATGGCTTGTGCTGTAAGATGTGACTACAAAAATGTCAGGAAAAGCCTACTAGAACAGCTGAACTAATCAGAAGCACTTTAAATGGTGGTAGGTGTGTGCTGACTCCCACTTAACATGACTTTGAATGTGATTGGTTAACTGAACACAGCCACATCCCCAGTTATAACAGGGTGTGTGCATCTTTATACAACCAGGTTGTTGTAAGTTTTTTATTTTTTATTTATGCCCTTAAAATGTTTCAGTTTGTTTTTCAATTGGGTTGTAGAGGTTATAGGTCACATTAATGGTGGAAAAAGTTTTGAAATGATTTATCTTGGTCTCATTTTTTTACATCACAGAAATCTGGCATTTGAACAGGAGTGTGTAGACCTTTTATGTCCACTCTAAGTAAGCAGCAGACACCACCCTGATGGCGTCCACATAATTACAGGGGATTTTACCAAAGCATGCTTGAAGACTGTACTCTCCAAATTCCACCAATGTGAAAAGTGTCCCACAAGAGGGGAAAGAACTCTGAACCATGTTTACAGCAACATCAAGCACGTCCACAGAGCCATGCCACTCCCCGACCTTGGACAATCAGATTACCTCTCCCTACTCCTTGCCCCTGATTACACCCCCCCCCCCTCAGGAAACGATCACCCCCAACCAGACAATAAAAACCTGGCCCAAAAATGCTCTCCTCCAGCTCCAGGACTGCTTTGCTTGTACAAAGTGGAACAGCAGGAGCTGGACTCTTTCACCGAGTCTGTCCTTTTCTACATTAAGTGCTGTGTAGAAAATGTGACAGTCACCAAACACATCCAGGTCTTTCCAAACTGGAAACCCTACATGACCAGTGAAGTCCAGGCACTCATCAGAGCTTGCAGCTCAGCCCTCAGGCAGAGGGACAACTCTCTGTACAGCGCCGCCAGAGTCAACCTGAGGAGAGGCCTCAAACAGGTCAAGGAGGCCCACAGGAGGAAGGTGGAGGGCTTCCTCATGGACAACAACCCCCAACAGATGTGGAGAGGCTTTCAGGCCTTCACCAATTACAGAGGCCAGAGACCCCCAACATCTGACAGCAGCCTCGCTCTGGCAGAAGAGCTTAACAGCTTCTTTGCCTGGTTTGAGACCACCACACCACCACACACACTGCCCCCCTTCTCTTCCAGCTCATCCTCTCTCTCTCTCTCCAGGAGCATGAGGTGAGGAGGAAACTGAGAGCAGTGAAACTCTGGAGAGCTGCTGGACCCGACGGCGTCCCAGGAGCGGTGGTCAAAGCATGTGCTGACCAGCTGGCAGGGATCCTCACCAAGCTGTTCAACCTCTCCCTGACACACGCCACTGTCCCCACATGCCTCAAGGCCTCCACCATCATCCCCATCCCCAAAAAGACTGCAACAGACAGCCTGAATGACTACAGACCTATAGCGCTCACGTCTGTAGTCATGAAGTGTTTTGAACGCCTGGTCCCAGCACATCAGGGACTGTTTTTCCCCCTCCTTTGACCCCCACCAGTTTGCCTACAGGGTGAACCGGACCACGAAAGATGCCATCACACTCCGCAGAGAGCTGAGCCACCTGGAGAGCACAAAGACCTATGTGAGGGTGCTCTTTGTGGACTACAGCTCAGCGTTCAACACCATCATCCCGGATATCCTGATCAACAAACTGCACCACCTCCAGAGCCCCCTCCCCATCTGCTCCTGGATAAAAAAACTTTCCCACAAACCCCCCACAGTCAGACTCGGCCCCCACCACTCCTCCACACTGTCACTGAGTACTGGCTCCTCCCAGGGCTGCATGCTAAGCCCTCTACTGTACGTCCTGTACACCTTTGACTGTATTGTAACCCACCCAACCCCTGCTATCATGAAGTACACGGATGACACCCCCTTGGTTGGGCTCATCACTGACGACGATGAGAAGGCATACAGGATGGAGGTAGAGAATCTGTTGATGTGGTGCTCAACAAAACACCTGGAACCTCATTATGGACTTCAGGAAGAGCAGACAGGACCACACCCTCCTCCTCATAAATGAGACCGCGTGGAAACTGTCACCACCTTTAGGTTTCTCGGCACCCGCATCACCTTTGACCTCTCCTGGACTGACAACACCAAAGCCCTGGTGAAGACAGCCCAGCAGTGGCTGCACTTCCTCCGTGTCCTGTGAAAGAACAACGTGGACCAGAAACTGCTGCTGGTCTTCTACCACTGCTCAGTGGAGAGCATGCTTACCTGCTCTCTGGGTGTGTGGTACGTCGACTCCACAGCCGAGAACAGGAAGGCAGTGCAGAGGGTCATCAACACTGCCCAAAAATCATCGGCTGCCCTCGGCCCTCCCTGGAGGACATCTCCAGATCCTCCCGTTTCAGGAAGACCAAGGCCATCACCGGAGACCCCTCACATCCCACCCACCACCTATTTGACCTGCTTCCCTCTGGATTGGGGTTCAGGTCGTCAGGTCCCACACCTCCAGACTAAAACAGTTTCTTCTCCTGGCCCCAAGGCCACCTTAATGAATGAGCTAGGCTGGGCTGAAACTCAGGGGCCTACAAAGGTCAGGGGCCTATCATGAGCCAATGAAAAAGATCACGTTAATTGGTCATATTCTATGTCCATCACTTGATATTCGTATGGGGCTGCTGATTGGTCCAATTTACAAGTGCCCCACATGGGTACCACGTAACAATAGCCTATCAGAGGAATTGTTTTGACATGTGACTATATGCAAGCACCAGTGAGCGGTAAGAAGTAATTAGCTAGGTCAAAATGTCCAGAAAATAGTTTGAGAGCAGCGCTCATAAAATTATTGAGAGGAAAAGTGCTTAGGGAAACAAATTGCTCAAAAAATCCCAAAGCATAAACGATTTTTCTAAACTGGAGCATCGAGTAGAGGCGGGGCTGCTAATTACTGCACCAAGGAAACAGATGGTCCGTAAAGCACTCACCTGGAGGAGAAGACCACCAGATCCCACTGAAAGAGAGCAGGTCAGTGGAGAAGGATAAGGTATAAGGGCCTGTACTTATATCGCGCTTTTTCTAGTTTTGAAGACCACTCAAAGTGCTTCACTAGTACTAACCCTCTATTCTAAGGGCCTATAGGAGACAGACACCTAGGGACAATTTAGAATGACCAATTAATCAAACATGCATGTCTTTGGATTATGGGAGAAAACTGGAGCTCCTGGACAGAACCCACACAGCACAGGGAGAATATGCAAGCTCCACACAGAAAGGTTCCTATCCCTGCTAGCTTGGGGATTCCAACCTGGAACCTTCTAGCCATTAGGCAACAGTGCTAACCCCTGTACCACCATGTTGCAAGATGAGAGATTAAGACCAGCACAAGAAAAGCCATATCGCTGGGAAAGGCCATGATTGCTTACATCAGACAGCTGTGCGTGGGACAGTAAACTCCGAACTTGGTTAAAAGTAGACTGGATTAAGCATGCATCAATAGAGTATTACGACATTTGTGAGCTGGACTTAAAGGACGTAATGAAGGATTTTTCTTTAAAGAAGGCCAGAAGAAAAAACTTCTAAAAAGGTAAGACATCCCATTTTCTTTCCAGCCACCTGTACAGGATTTTGATTGCTGCTGTTGTGCATTGGTTGACTCAAGAATACCTCACTGATGTAACTTTATGCTGAAGGCAGTAGTATGTCACACTAAAAATGGAAATCTTAGTAGGATAAAATATCCCAAGTTGAGGCTTTATGCTTGCTTTTCTCTCACAAGATAATTTTGACAAGAATTTCTTTGTGTTGTGCAGTAAGTTTTTGTCAACGACCTCCTCATGCGCTTTTACGCAGCGCACAGAGGAGGGGAAGGAAGGATGGATTTACGTGCAGGGTCACACCACAACACATTTATTAAAGTAAACATAAACAATTCCCAAGAATGTGAGGACATACAAAAATGCAAAGAAACTTACAATAGGTGTTCCTAGGCCGACATCGCCCAGGGAACACATGAGAAACAGCGATTCAACCATGATAGCATCCCAGAGCTGGCATCCGCTCAATGGAAGCTGGAGAATCCACGGCTAAAGTGGAAGTGGCTAATGCCACCGTACACACAGTTCACCCATGACTATGTTCATCAATGGACAATTCAACGGACCAGCAGTGCAAACGCCGCTTAAGTACAAGCACTGCTGGTTCCACAAATTGAGCACACCTGGGCAAAGCACAGGAAAATAAATGACAGGAGTGGAATCAGCTGGCTGTCAGGAGAGAGGGGGGGGCATGGTCGGACCGGTGTTCTGCCATTTTACCATAGGTCATCAGAATACCATAGCCTGGGTTACTGCGCATGCGTAGTAACAGGAACTACGCTTCCGCTCATCACTTCAGCATAGATGCAGCTGATGGAATCAGCTGACGTAAACAGCTGACGGAAGATACAGCTGATGGAAACAGCTGACAGAATGTAAGCGATGAGCACGCGTAAAACAGGAAAGGGGCTTGACGATTCAAACACGTGGCACGATTGTGCAATGTTATCAGTCTACGATCTATTTCTCACAGAAGGTAAGCTGTTAGTGCTACTTTTATGTAATAATGTGGAGTTGCATAATATTAATTTTGTTGTTGCAGTGCATCAGGCTGCAGTTAACTTAAAAAAAACGCCGTTGTACTGGTGAAAAGCCGGTATCTCGGTAAATAGCCGGTAAATAGCCGGTAAATCCAGCCAATCTGGATTCGGGAGTCAGACTCGATCTCTGTTTTTAAGAATAGGGCTAAAACCTACCTTTTTGATATAGCCTACAATTAGGGAGGGATCATGTGTTTCTGAACCCTCCCATAGTTATGCTGCTAATAGGTTTAGTCAGCCGGGGGACCTCCAGTAATGCACTGGGCCTCACTCCTTTCCTCACTCTCAATGAAATATTTTTTTTTGCTGGTCATTAACATTTGTTTGTTCTCTCCCATAGATTGAGTCCCCATCATGCTGTTTGCTCTCTACATGTCTGTTCTTTTCATCTTCTCTATCCCCTCATCCCCCAGCCAGTCGCAGCAGATTCAATTCAATTCAATTCAACTTTATTTATATAGCGCCATTTCACAACAACAGTCATCTCATAGCACTATCAACTGTAGGGGGGAACCCCCACAGTTGCAGAAAGACCCCAGCAATCAGGCGATCCCCTGTGAGCAAGCACTTGGCGACGGTGGAGAGGAAAAACTCCCTTTTAACAGGAAGAAACCTCCAGCAGAACCAGGCTCAGGGAGGGGCAGTCATCTGCTGCGACTGGCTGGGGGGTGAGGGGATAGAGAAGAAGAAAAGAACAGACATGTAGTGAGCAAACAGCACGATGGGGACTCAATCTATGGGAGAGAACAAACAAATGTTAATGACCAGCAAAAAAAAATATTTCATAGAGAGTGAGGAAAGGAGTGAGGCCCAGTGCATTACTGGAGGTCCCCCGGCTGACTAAACCTATTAGCAGCATAACTAAGGGAGGGTTCAGAAACACATGATCCCTCCCTAATTGTAGGCTATATCAAAAAGGTAGGTTTTAGCCCTATTCTTAAAAACAGAGATCGAGTCTGACTCCCAAATCCAGATTGGCAGCTGATTCCACAGGAGAGGAGCTTGATAACTGAAGGCTCTGCCTCCCATTGTACTTTTGGAGATTCTAGGTATTACAAGTAATCCTGCATTTTGGGAGCGTAGCGCTCTGTTAGGATAATACGGTAGTATCAGATCTTTTAAATAAAAAGGAGCCTGATTGTTTAGAGCTTTGTAAGTAAGAAGAAGGATTTTAAACTTAATTCTAAACTCTATGGGAAGCCAATGAAGGGAGGCCAGAACCGGAGAGATATGATCTCTCTTTCTAGTACCTGTTAAAACTCTTGCTGCAGCATTTTGGATCAGCTGAAGACTTTTTAAAGATGTTTTAGGACAGCCTGATAATAAAGAATTACAATAATCTAATCTCGAGCTAACAAAATCGTGGATCAGTTTCTCAGCATCACTCTGAGACAAGATGCTCCTAATCTTGGCAATATTACGCAAATGATAGAAGGCAGTCTTAGAAACAAATTTAATATGTGAATTGAAGGACAAATCCTGATCAAAAATAACTCCAAGGTTCCTCACAGAGCTATTAAGAGAAAGAGTAACCGCATCCAAACTGAAAGTTTGATTTGGAAAGGAATTTCTAAGGTTTTTTGGACCAACAAGAATGACTTCAGTCTTATCTGAATTTAATAGCAGGAAATTACAAGTCATCCAAGCTTTGATTTCCTTAAGACAGGCTTCTAACTTGGCTAATTGATTACTATCATCTGGCTTCATTGACAGGTATAATTGTGTGTCATCTGCATAACAATGAAAATGTATACAGTGCTTTCTAATAATGTTGCCTAACGGAAGCATATATAAACTAAAAAGAGTAGGGCCTAGCACAGATCCCTGTGGAACTCCATGACTAAGCTTTGAGTTGAAAGAAACTCATTATTTACATGAACAAACTGGAACCTATCAGATAAATAAGATCTAAACCATTTCAACGAAGTTCCATTAAGTCCAACATAGTGTTCTAATCTATCAAGTAGAATATTATGATCGATAGTATCAAAAGCTGCACTAAGGTCTAAAAGGACAAGTACAGAAACTAGTCCATTATCAGATGCAATGAGGAGGTCGTTAGTGACCTTCGCTAAGGCTGTTTCAGTACTATGATGGATTCTAAACCCAGATTGAAACTCTTCAAGTAAACCATTTCCCTGCAGGTGGTCAAATAATTGCGTAGCAACAACTCTTTCTAAGATTTTTGAAATGGAAGGGAGATTAGAGATTGGTCTATAGTTAGCTAAAGCTCCTGGATCTAGCGTTGGCTTTTTGAGTAAGGGTTTAATTACAGCCATTTTAAAAGCCTGCGGTACATGGCCTAAAGTTAATGAAGAATTGATTATATGAAGAATAAAGCTACCAATAAGTGGGAAGACTTCTTTAAATAACCTGGTAGGAATAGGGTCTAAAAGACAAGTTGAAGGTTTGGATGAGGAAACTATTTTGTCTAACTCACAAAGGTCGATTGGAGTAAACTCATCAAGACAGACATCAATAGAAGGAGTTGTAGTAGTTACTAGGGATGGGCATAATTTACCGATTAACCGATAATTGATCATTAAGAATTTCACCGAGGAAGTTCATTTTCGTCGACAAACCGTTTTTTTTTTTTAAAACAATCCGAGGTTATTAAAGCCTAGTGCACGGCCGTCCTCAAACAATGCAATGGCAAAATTTGGGCACCAGGGGGCAACATTACACCATCGCCGTACCCTGGCGTGCCTCCGTTGATACATGCGGGCTTCCGTAGGGCGATCGCCAAATCATGAAGCGGTTACGGCTAAGTGTTGCGTGGGACCATTTCAATTTAAAAAATGACCAGGTGTACTGCAATCACTGCAATGCAGCATACAAATATACCTCATCGACAGGGTCCATGGAACACCCTTATTACGCGAAGAAACCGCCAACAGTGGTTGCGCGCTGAGTAATGGCGGTCGTGAAGATTCTTTTTTTTTTTCAGAAACTTTATTGAGAAGGTCATGAAGATTCGGTGTACACACGTCGAGGGAAGCTGCAGGAGGCGGCGTAGTGCCTCGACGGGAAGACTATTTCGCACAAAATGGCACAAGAGAATAGCAAAAAGTTCCACGCGGCTAGACTAAGCAATACGAGCGATAGAGCAATGAATGCAGTCTTCGTTTGTTGGGTGGCCGCTCGGAAGGGAGAGAGCTGGGTAAAACGTCTCGGCCAATCAGCTTGCGGGGTGAAACGTCTCGGCCAATCAGCTTGCGAGATTCCCGAGCCGAGCAAACACGAGAACAGAGAGAGAGAGATTTGAGAGAGAGAGGTAGATTTGAGTTGTGCGGCTCTCCGTGCCCTCCGTGCTGATACCTGATGTTCTAATGTAGTCTACCTACCTAAAAATGTTAATGATTAACCGATTATTAATCATTAATTCTCCCGGCGATCGGTGAAGAAAATTTCACCGAATGCCCATCCCTAGTAGTTACAGTATTTAAGTTAACTGTGGGAAGAATCTGATTGATTTTATCTCTGATGGATGAAATTTTATTATTGAAAAAGTTCATAAAGTCCTGACTAGTAAGCTCTAAGGGAATGCTAGGATTGACAGAGTCCTGACTCTTTGTCAACCTGGCTACAGTACTGAAAAGAAACCTGGGATTATTCTTGTTCTCTTCTATTAATGCAGAGTCATAACTCGTTCTAGCTTTTCTAAGAGATTTTTTATAAATTAAAAGATGATTTCTCCAAGCTAAATAGATTTCATCTAAATTAGTAGAGCGCCATTTTCTTTCTAATTGACGAGTCTTCTGTTTTAAGGTATGAGTTTCTGTGTTGAACCAAGGAGTTAGAAATCTCTGATTAGACTTTTTCTTTTTTAAGGGGGCCACCAAGTCTAGAGCCTGATGCAGAGAAGCTGAAACACTATCCACCATGTTATCAATTACAGAAGGAGCAAGCTGTCTATAGCTTATTTCCGTTGTGTTGACACATGGCATAGAGGAAACAATCTGCATGAATTTGGAAACAGCATCATCTGAGAGGCATCTACTGTAATAATATTTTTCTTTAGGAGCCAAATAGTCAGAAATAGTAAAATCAAAGGTTAACAGACAATGGTCTGACAGTACAGGGTTATGAGGAGACACTACAAGATTTTCTATTTCTATGCCATATGTCAAAACAAGGTCCAATGTATGGTGGAGGTAATGAGTAGAATTTCCTACTTTCTGAGAAAACCCAATCGAATCTAATATTGAGTTGAATGCCACATTAAGGCAGTCACTATCTACATCCACATGTATATTAAAGTCCCCTACTATAATTATTAATCAGATTTCAGCACTAAATCAGCTAAGAAATCAGCAAATTCGGATAAAAATTCTGAGTAGGTTGATGGGGGACGATAAACTATGGCAAATAAAATTGGGTTTAACCTAAAATTGCTAAAGTGCCCAATACTGAGGACCAGGCCCTCAAAGGAATTATAACATGTTTTTTGCTTTACATTAACTAGTAATTTGGAATGGTAAATTGATGCTACTCCTCCTCCATGACCAGAACTTCTGGGATTTTGACAGTTTAAATAACTAGAGGGAGTTGATTCATTTAAACCAACATAATCCTCTTGTCCTAACCAAGTCTCTGTAAGGGAAATTAAATCAATCTGATGATCAATTAACAAATCATGGACTAACAGAGACTTGGGAGTTAGAGACCTAATATTTAATAAACCACATTTAATTTTTAAATTATGAGGAGGAACAGAGGCCAAATCGTTCAATTTAGAGGCTTTATGTTTAATTTGAGTTTTACCAATATTTTGCTTTATCACTTTGGGATGCTTATACATTATATTTTTATTCACTTTGGAGGGAGCAGACAACGATTCTCTGATGGGGAAGACAGGGGCTAAGCTGAGGGGTGGCGGATGAAGAGGAGCTGCAGAGAGGCGTGTAAGACTGCGACTCTGCTTCCTGGTCCCAACTCTGAGTAATCAGGGTTTTGGAAATTTGGATAAAAAAGATGCTAGATTGTTAGATAAATGAGAAGCACCATCCAAAGAGGGATGAATGCTGTCTCGTCTCATAAGACCAGGTTTTCCCCAAAAAGAGCTCCAATTGTCAATGTAGCCCACGTCATTTTTAGGACACCACACAGACAGCCAGCGGTTCAAGGATGACGAGCGGCTAAACATGTCATCACTGGTCAGATTGGGGAGGGGCCCAGAGAATACTACAGTGGCAGACATCGTTTTTGCAAAGTCACACACCAATTCTATATTAAGTTTCGTGACTTCCGACTGCCGGAGATGGATGTCATTAATGCCGGCGTGAATAACAATTGTGGAATATTTACAGTTACTTTTAGCCAGCATTTTCAAATTTGACTCGATGTCGCCTGCTCTGGCCCCAGGAATGCATTGGACTATGGCCGCTGGAGTCTCTAGGTTCACGTTTCTGACTACAGAGTCGCCAATGTTCAGAGTTTTTTCCTCAGCGGGTGTGTCGCTGAGCGGGGAAAAACGATTAGAAACGTGAACAGGTTGGTGGTGAACCGGGGCTTTGCGACTAGGCTTCCTTCTCACCGTCACCCACCCAGTCTCCTCGCTGCTGAGGAGACCCGGGGAACCGCTGACAGTGGGACCTAAGCTAGCTAGCTCCGCTGCAGCTAATGGGCGTCCGTCAAGATTAACTGGCGCAGATGGTGTTTCAATGCAGCGGAGCCGGGATTCCAAATCAGACAACCTCGCCTCGAGCGCCTCAAAGAGACAACATTTATTACATTTACCGTTATCGCTAAAAGAGGCAGAGGTGTAGCTAAACATCTGACAGAGAGAGCACACCAGAGGAGGAGAGGAAAGAGAGCTAGTAGCCATAGCTAGTGGCTAGAGAGCAAACCACAAAGCAAACCACACAGGCAGACAGCAAAACAGGAAGTGACGATACGTTACCACAAGGAAGTGACGATCCCGGAGATCTGATCTGATCTTCATCAGATGATGAATCTGATGAAGGGGCAGATGACTGCCCCTCCCTGAGCCTGGTTCTGCTGGAGGTTTCTTCCTGTTAAAAGGGAGTTTTTCCTCTCCACCATCGCCAAGTGCTTGCTCACAGGGGATCGCCTGATTGCTGGGGTCTTTCTGCAACTGTGGGGGTTCCCCCTACAGTTGATAGTGCTATGAGATGACTGTTGTTGTGAAATGGCGCTACATAAATAAAGTTGAATTGAATTAAATTGAATTGAATTAACACCCATCCATCCCGACATACATACAGTCCATACATCAAAACCCAGCCCCAAACAACATAGATATACACAGTACTGTCCCACCTACCATTCCATAGTGTCCCAGAGTGAGCATAGTGAATCGTACATATAAATACTACCCCTCTAACATATATTCTTTGAGCAAATAATGTTTATACCTATTTTTGAATTGATTTCTGTTTGTACATAGTTTCAGTTCAAGCTCCAGACTGTTCCACAAATCCACCCCACCGACAGATATGTACAGACTTTTCTTAGTTGTTCGTACCTTAGGTTTTGTAAAATTTAAGTCTCCTCTCAAATTATAATCATTGTCTCTTTTTTTGAATATTTTTTGTATATTAGTTGGGAGTTGATTATTAATTGCCCTGTACATTACTTGTACTGTCTTAAATTTAACTAAATCCATGAACTTTATGACATGTGACTTTAAAAACGAGTTGGTATGGTCTCTATATCCAACATTATTTATTATCCTTATAGCTTTTTTTTGTAATGTGCATATTGGCTGTAGGTTGGCCCTGTAGGTGTTTCCCCAGACCTCTACACAGTAATTAAGATATGGTAGAAACAGTGAATTGTACAGTAAGAACAATGATTTATAGTCCACGATGTGTCTTGTTTTCCCCAGTATCCCAATACATTTTGCCAACTTGGCCCAGATGTGACTGATGTGAGGCTTCCAGCAGATTTTATTGTCTAGCGTCACCCCCAGAAACTTATCTTCCTGTACTGTTTCTATTCTGGTATCATCTATCGTTACCATTATTTCATGATTTATTTTATAATTTCCAAGCAACATAATCTTTGTTTTTGTTTTTGTTTTTTTTCAGATTTAGAGACAATTTATTTTTGTTGAACCACTGCATTAACCTTTTCATTTCAGTTGTGACCACCTCTAAAACCTGCTGCAAATTCTCACCAGTGCAAAGGATATTTGTGTCATCCGCAAACAAAATAAATTTCAGAATTTTTGATACTTGGCATATGTCATTTTTATATATAAGATAAAGAGTTTGGGTCCCAAAACTGACCCCTGGGGCACACCACAAGAGATGTTCATGAAGGGTGATTTGTGCTCACCAATTTGTACAAATTGTTGTCTGTTACTTAAATAACTTTCCACCCAACTCAGTCCGACCTCTCTTATCCCATACCTTTCCAATTTCCTCAGTAAAATTCTGTGGTCGATGGTGTCAAAAGCTTTCTTTAAATCTATAAATACTCCTACAGCAAACTTTTTTTTTTATCTATACAACTAGTAATTTCTTCTGTAAGTTTGATCAGTGCCAAAGATGTAAATTTGTCTGCTCTAAAACCATACTGGCTGTCTGTAAGGAGGTTGTGCTTTTAAGATAAATCTCCTCTAATCTCCTCTCGGCGCCACACCAGTCGGCTGCCTTTTGCAACAGCGGCTCGATTCCGAGTTTTTTTTCCCTTCCTCTCTCTTTTGATCACTTTTTTTTTTTTTTTTTTCACCCCACTTATATCACGGACACACAGATCGTCCCAAATGTCTCCTGAGCCGGTGGACGGAGCCACTGTTTATAGCAGGATACGATATAACAGGGAAGAGCTGCTAGCATTTAACCGCCACCCGGTCCCACTGGAAAAACTCGACATACCGAGAAAACTGAGGCGAAAACGCCGCGGCTGCCGGGCTGGGGTAAGGCGGAGGACAAAAAATATAAGGTACAGACCCTCCCTTCCATCTGTTGTCATGGGAAATGTACGGTCGATACTGGGAAAGTTAGATGAGCTAGCGGCTATCTCCCGTTATGATAGCACTTACCGGGAGTGCTCTCTCCTTTTGTTTACTGAGACGTGGCTAACTGAACTAGCAGCAGATGCTAACATTGAGCTGGAGGGTTTTCACATGATACGAGCTGACCGAACACCAGAGAGTGGCAAAACTAGGGGCGGTGGTGTGATAATGTATGTTAACAACAACTGGTGTAGACTGGGACATATCACTGTTAAACAACGACACTGCAGCAAAGACATTGAGTTGCTAGCTGTTAGCATGAGGCCTACATATCTCCCGAGAGAACACTCACACGTGATCTGCATTGTTGTTTATGCAAATCCGACGGCGAACGCTGGGACAGCGCGTGACGTCATCCATTCAGTAACCAGCAGGCTGCAGACAGAACACCCAGATGCTCTTCTCCTCATCTCAGGCGATTTCAACCACGTTTCACTGTCTCCCATTCTGCCCACTTTCACCCAGTATGTCACATGCCACACTAGAGACAATAAAACACTGGATTTGTTCTACGCAAACACTAAGGAGGCGTACACCTCATCACAACTCCCCCCACTTGGGAGATCGGATCACAACTTGGTTCATCTCCGACCGGTGTACAAACCCCTAGTGCACAGACAACCTCCGGCCATGCACACTGTGGAGTTATGGTCTGAGGAGACAATGGACACTCTAAAGGACTGTTTTGAAGCCACTGCCTGGAAGCAGCTCTGCGATCCACATGGTGAGGACATCGATGGCCTCATTCACACCTTCACGGGCTACCTCAGCTTCTGTGTGGACAAATCCGTTCCCACCAAGACCATACGGCGTCACTCAAACAACAAACCCTGGATCAACCCTGAGATAAAAACACTTCTGAGAGAGAAGAAGAGGATCTTCAGGTCGGGGAACAGGGAGATGCTGAAGTCCGTACAGAGGGAGCTGAGGAGAAAGATCAGAGAAGGCAAGGACAGCTTCAGGAAGAAGATGGAGGACAAGCTGCAACAGAGCGACATCAGCGGGGTCTGGAGAAACCTCAAAACCATCTCGGGGCTCCAGAATACCTCCCCCCAGGCCACGGGGGGCAGGGAGTGGGCGAACAACCTGAATCTGTTTTTCAATAGATTTGACCAACCGCCCTCCCCCCTGTCTGCACAACAACCACTGCTGCCTCTAAGAAATCAAGTCCTGCTACCCACTCCCCACTCCACCGACACCCCCCCCACTCCCAACACACAGCCCCCCATCCTGACCCTGACCAAGACCCAGGTGAGGACGGAGCTGAGGAAGATCAAGGCGAGGAAGGCGTCGGGACCGGACGGCATCAGCGCAAAGCTCCTCAAGTCCTGTGCAGACCAGCTGTGTGGGATTGTGACGTATATCTTCAACATGAGCCTGAAACTGGGGAGGGTACCACAGCTGTGGAAAACATCTTGTGTGGTACCTGTACCAAAAACTTCCCACCCCAAAGACCTGAACAGCTTCAGACCGGTGGCCTTGACGTCCCACTTGATGAAGACCCTGGAGAGACTGCTCCTTGCTCATCTCCGCCCCCTGGTGGAACCAGCGATGGATCCACTCCAGTTCGCCTACCAGCATGGCATTGGGGTGGAGGATGCGGTGATCTTCCTCCTTCACCGTTCTCTGTCCCACCTGGAGAAGCCCGGGAATATGGTGAGGATCATGTTCTTTGACTTCTCCAGTGCTTTCAACACCATCCAACCGATGATCCTGAAGGACAAGCTGCTGCGCGCAGGGGTGGACCAGCACCTGTCATCATGGATCCTGGACTACCTCACGAACCGGCCTCAGTTTGTGAGAACCCGGGACTGTGTTTCCGACACGATCATCAGTAGCACGGGGGCCCCCCAGGGAACGGTGCTGGCTCCCTTCCTGTTCACACTTTATACTGCGGACTTCTCACACAACACAACACATTGCCATCTACAGAAGTTCTCTGATGACTCTGCGATCGTTGGTCTCATCTCCAGCGGAGATGAAGCTGAGTACAGAGGGCTTATCCAGGACTTTGTGGACTGGTGCCATCGGAACTGCCTCCAGATCAACGCGAGGAAAACTAAGGAGCTGGTGGTGGACTGCCGCAGGCATGGGCAGCCCCTCACAGCACCAGTAAATATACAGGGAACAGACATCGAGATGGTGACATCCTACAAGTACCTGGGTATTCATCTGAACAATAATCTAGACTGGTCACACAATACTGACGCACTCTACAAGAAGGGACAGCGCAGGCTGTTCCTGCTGAGGAGACTCAGGTCTTTTGGTGTACAAGGGGCGCTGCTGAAGTCATTCTATGACACGGTGGTGGCATCAGCCATCACTTTTGGAGTGGTCTGCTGGGGCAGTGGCATTACTGCAGCCGATAGGAAGAGACTGAACAAACTGATTAAGAAAGCTAGCTCTGTCCTGGGGCAACGCCTTGATCCGATGGAGGAGATAGGAGAGAGAAGGACGGTGGCTAAACTGTCATCTCTGCTGGAGTCCGAGTTCCACCCTATGCAGGACATACTGGATGCACTGAGGAGCTCATTTAGCAGCAGACTACATCATCCCAGGTGCACAACCGAGAGGTTTCGTAGGTCCTTCCTACCAACGGCTGTCAGACTGTACAACCTAAGCAGGGCTGCTCGCAGAGATAGCAAAAAGACGTAACAAACTAATAGTTTTTTTTTTTGAATGCAAAAGATGCAATAGACTTACACAATGGTCCTCTCCGGCATACAACTAGGAACATACCAGTCGCTATGGAGGGTGAGAATATGTATGGGCACATAATCATACCATGTAGGATAACTAAATAGACGGTTATGCTGTTTCATCCCACCTAGCAACAATGCTCTGCACTGTGTGTGTTTATATATTTACATATTTATTCCATCTAGCTACAATGCTCTGCACTGGGTGTGTTTATATTTATATATCTATATATTTATTCCATCTAGCTACAATGCTCAGCACTGGGTGTGTTTATATTTATATATCTATATATTTATTCCATCTAGCTACAATGCTCCGCACTGTGTTTTTATATATCTACATATTATTCCATCTAGCTACATTGCTCCGCACTGTGTTTTTATATATCTACATATTATTCCATCTAGCTACATTGCTCCGCACTGTGTGTTTATATACTTGCATATTTATTCCACCTAGCTGCAATGCTCCGTACTGTGGGTGTTTATATATTTACATATTTATTCCATCTAGCTACAATGCTCTGCACTGTGTGTTCATATATTCATATATTTATTCCATCCAGCTACAATGCTCTGCACTGTGTGTCTGTGTGTGTGTGTGTGTATATATATATTTTATAGTAATATGTACATATGTATATTAGCTGCTCTTGCTTGCTTGTTTTTTTTTTTTTTTTGTTTTTTTTTTCTTGCCTTCTGATTGTTGCTCTGAGTGTTGCTATCCCTGTGCTGTTGCAATCCTGGAATTTCCCTGTTGTGGGACTAATAAAGGCTTATCTTATCTTATCTTATCTTATAAGCCTTTATTAGTCCCACAATGGGGAAATTCCAGGATTGCAACAACACAGGGATAGCAACACTCAGAGCAATAATTTAGAAGATAAAAAAATAAGAGCAGTGAATATACATATGTACACATAAATATATAAATATATACAGTATACACAGTGTGGAGCATTGTAGCTAGATGGAATAAACAGCATAACAGTCTATTTAGTTACCTTACATAGTATGACATAGTATGAATATGCACCCATACATATTGTCACCCTCCATAGTGACTGATATTGTCCTAGTTGTATACTGGAGGGGACCATTTGTGTAAGTCTTTTGCGTTTTTTGCATTCAATACTATTAGGTCGTTATGTTTTTTGCTATCTCTGCGAGCAGCCCTGCTTAGGTTATACAGTCTGACAGCTGTAGGTAGGAAGGACCTGCAAAACCTCTTGGTCGCACACCTAGGATGATGTAGTCTACTGCTAAATGAGCTCCTCAGTGCATTCAGTATGTCCTGTATAGGGTGGGACTCGAACTCCAGCAGAGATGACAGTTTAGCCACCATCCTTCTCTCTCCTATCTCCTCCATTGGGTTAAGGCGTTGCCCCAGGACAGAGCTAGCTTTCTTGATCAGTTTGTTCAGACTCTTCCTATTGGCTGCTGTAATGCCACTGCCCCTTTTTCAATGAAATCATCCATTCTCTTAGTGAAGATTTTTTTCAAGTATTTTGGAGAATTGTGAGAGTAAAGAGACTGGCCTGTAATTTGTGAAATAATGACTGTCTCCTGTTTTGTATAGTGGTATTTCTTTTGCTATTTTCATTTTGTTTGGAAATTTACCAGTTTGAAATGACAGGTTACAGATGTGGGTGAGTGGTTTAACAATTCCTTCAATTACTTTTTTCATTATTGTCATGTCAGTTTCATTCCAGTCAGTTGATTTTTTGTTCTTAAATTTACTCACAGTCTCGATAATTTCCTTTTCGGTAACTGCACCCAAAAAGATTGTGTTTGGATTTCTATCTTCTATTTCATTTACAGAACCACTATCGTTTGTTTCTGGGGTCACTATTGATTTTGCTAATTCAGGATCAACGTTTACAAAAAATTTATTGAAACCACTGACCACATCCTCCATATTATTTATCAAATTGTCATTTTCAATAAAATATTCTGGATAATTAACATTCTTTGATCGGTTACTAATAATCCCATTTAGCACTTTCCATATTCCTCTTAAGTTATTCTTATTATCCTCTAATATTCTGTTGTAGTATTCTTTCTTACAAGTCCTCATTATATTAGTAAGCTTATTTTTATATCTTTTATATTTGATCTCAGCCTCCACCATTCTGCACTTAATGAATTGTTTATATAATGTATTCTTCTTTTTACATGCATTTAATAGCCCCTTGGTGACCCAAGGAATATTTTTCTTTTGTTGTCTGTCACTGTATTGTTTTATAGGACAATTTTTATTGTACAATGATTGAAATATTTGTAAAAATTTATCATATGCTTTATTTATATAATTTTCATCATAAACTATCTTCCAGTCTTGTATTAATAATTCCTTTGCCAGTAAATACATAGATTCTTCAGTTCTTATTCTTTTATATTTAATTTTTTTGGTATACTTTTTCTTCCTATAATCACATTGATAGACAACAAAAATCGGCAGGTGGTCACTGATATCATTCAATAAAAGCCCACTCCTGATATTATTTTCCATAATGTTTGTGAATATGTTATCTATTAATGTGGCACTGTGTGACGTGATTCTGCTAGGTCTGGTAATTGTTGGATGTAAGCCCATACTGTACATTGTGTTGATAAATTCTTCTGTCGAACTATGTTGTTTTGAATTCATCAGATCTATATTGAAATCCCCACAGATGAACATAACTTTATGAGTTAGTTTTGCATACATTTTTTCCATCCAGTCCTTAAAAAAGTCAATGTTTGATCCAGGTGTTCTATATACACAGCTCACTACTACATTCTTCACATTGTCCAGACAGATTTCTTTTGTAATACATTCAAATAAATCATCCACAGTTACTGACAAATTTTCAACAACCTTGTATTTCAAGCTCTTGTCATCATAAATTGCAACTCCTCCTCCTTTTTTCACTTTTCTATTTATATAATCTAATTCATAGCCCCCCCTCATGGATCGTCACCTTATCGTGGTGGGGGGGGGGTTGCGTGCCCCAGTGATCCCAGGAGCTATGTTGTCCGGGGCAATTTGCCTCTGATAGGGTCTCCCAAGACAAACTGGTCCTGGGTGAAGGGCCAGACTAAGAACGATCCAACAGACTCTCATGATAAATTGTATATCAAGGATTCAGTGTACCCCGCCCGGTATGGGGTTACCGGGGCCCCGCCCTGGAGCCAGGCCTGGGGGAGGGGCTCGAAGGTTAGCGTCTGGTGGCCGGGTTTCCACCCATGGGACCCGGCCGGGCTCAGCCCGAAGGAGTTACATGGGTCCGCCCTCCAGTGGGTTCACCACCTGCAGGAGGGATCATGGGGGTCCGGTGCTATGTGGATTAGGTGGCGGTCAAAGGCGGAGACCTTGGCGGACTGATCCCAAGCTTTCTAAACTGGCTTTTGGTACGTGGAATGTCACCTCTCTGGTGGGGAAGGAGCCTGAGCTGGTGTACGAGGTTGAGCGATACCGGCTAGATATAGTCGGCCTCACCTCAACACACAGCTCAGGTTCCGGAACCAGTCTCCTGGAGAGGGGCTGGAGCTTGGCCTTTTCTGGAGTTGCCCCGGGCGAGAGGCGACGAGCAGGGGTGGGTATTCTTGTATCGCCCCACCTTGCTGCCTCTATATTGGAGTTTTCCCCGGTGGACGAAAGGGTTGCTTCCCTGCGCCTTCGGGTTGGGAAACGGGTCCTGACCATCATTTGTGCCTATGCACCAAATGATGTTTCAGAGTACCCACCCTTTTTGGAGTCTGTGACTGGGGTGCTGGAGGGTGCTCCTCCTGGAGACTCCATTGTCCTACTGGGGGACTTCAATGCGCACGTGGGCAATGACAGTGAAACCTGGAGGGGGGTGATTGGGAGGAACGGCCTGCCCGATCTGAACCCGAGTGGTGTTCAGTTATTGGACTTCTGTGCTAACCACAGTCTGTCCATAACGAACACCATGTTCAAGCATAAGGGTGTCCATATGTGCACCTGGCACCAGGACACCCTAGGTCGCAGGTCGATGATCGATTTTGTTATCGTATCATCAGACCTGCGACCGTATGTCTTGGACACCCGAGTAAAGAGAGGTGCAGAGCTGTCAACTGATCACCACCTGGTGGTGAGTTGGATCCGATGGCAGGGGAGGAAGCCATTCAGACCTGGTAGACCCAAACGTATAGTGAGGGTGTGCTGGGAGCGTCTGGCTGAGGCCCCTGTCCGGGAGGTCTTCAACTCCCACCTCCGGAAGAACTTCAACCACATTCCGAGGGAGTCTGGAGACATGGAGTCTGAATGGGCCATGTTCTCCACCTCTGTTGTTGAAGCGGCGGCCCAGAGCTGCGGCCGCAAGATGGTCGGTGCATCTCGTGGTGGCAACCCCCGAACCAAGTGGTGGACACCAGTGGTGAGGGGGGCCATTAAGCTGAAGAAGGAGTCCTATCAAGCTTGGTTGGCTTGTGGGACTCCCGAAGCAGCTGAGGTGTACCGGCAGGCCAAGCGGAGTGCAGCTCGGGTGGTTGCTGAAGCAAAAACCTGGGTATGGGAGGAGTTCGGTGAGGCCATGGAACAAGACTTTCGGTCGGCTTCAAAGAGATTCTGGCAAACTGTTCGGCGGCTCAGGAGGGGAAAGCAGCTCCCCGTCCACACTGTGTATGGTGCGGATGGGACACTGTTGACTTCAACTGGGGATATCGTCGGGCGGTGGAAGGAATACTTCGAGGATCTCCTCAATCCCACTGATACGCCTTCCACAGAGGAAGCAGGGTTTGGGGACGAGGGGGATGACTCGCCTATCACAGGGGCTGAGGTCGCCAAGGTGGTTAAAAATCTCCTTGGTGGCCGGGCCCCGGGGGTGGACGAGATTCGCCCCGAGTACCTGAAGGCCCTGGATGTTGTTGGGTTGTCATGGTTGACACGCCTCTGCAACATTGCATGGAGGTTGGGGGCAGTGCCTTTGGCATGGCAAACCGGGGTGGTGGTTCCTGTCTTCAAAAAAGGGGACCGGAGGGTGTGCTCCAACTTTAGAGGGATCACACTCCTCAGCCTCCCTGGGAAGGTCTATGCCAAGGTACTGGAGAGGAGAGTCCGGCCGTTGGTTGAACCTCGGATTCAGGAGGAGCAATGTGGTTTTCGTCCTGGCCGTGGCACATCGGACCAGCTCTTTACCCTCTCGAGAATTCTTGAGGGTTCGTGGGAGTTTGCCCAACCAGTTTACATGTGTTTTGTGGATTTGGAGAAGGCATTTGACCGCGTCCCTCGTGGATTTTTGTGGGGGGTGCTTCGGGAGTATGGGGTATCGGGCTTGTTGTTACGAGCTATTCGGTCTCTGTACGACCGTTGTGAGAGTTTAGTTCGTATTGCCAACACTCGGTCGGAGTCATTCCCAGTGAGAGTTGGACTCCGCCAGGGCTGCCCTTTGTCACCAATCCTGTTCATAATTTTTATGGACAGGATTTCTAGGCGCAGCCAGGGAATGGAGGGTGTCATGCTTGGTGACCACAGGATCTCATCTCTGTTGTTTGCAGATGATGTTGTCCTGTTGGCTTCATCCAGCAATGACCTACAGCTCTTGCTGGGACGGTTTGCCACTGAGTGTGAAGCGGCTGGGATGAGAATCAGCACCTCCAAGTCCGAGTCCATGGTCCTCAGCCGGAAAAAGGTGGATTGTCCTCTCCGGGTTGGGGACAGGCTCCTGCCCCAAGTGGAGGAGTTTAAGTATCTTGGGGTCTTGTTCACGAGTGAGGGGAAAATGGAGCGAGAGATCGACAGACGGATTGGAGCAGCATCTGCAGTGATGCGGACGTTGTACCGGTCTGTTGTGGTGAAGAGGGAGCTTAGTTCTAAGGCAAAGCTGTCGATTTACCAGTCAATCTACGTTCCTACTCTCACCTATGGTCACGAGCTTTGGGTAATGACCGAAAGAACGAGATCGCGGATACAAGCGGCTGAAATGAGCTTTCTCCGTAGGATTGCTGGACTCACCCTCAGAGATAGGGTGAGGTGCTCAGTCATCCGGGAGAGGCTCAGAGTAGAACCGCTGCTCCTCCACATTGAAAGGAGTCAGTTGAGGTGGTATGGGTATCTGATTAGGATGCCTCCTGGACGCCTCCCACTTGAGGTGTTTCAGGCACGTCCCACTGGGAGGAGACCCCGGGGCAGACCCAGGACTCGGTGGAGAGACTATGTCTCCCAGCTAGTCTGGGAACGCCTTGGTATCCCCTCTGAAGAGCTGGAGCAGGTGGCTGGGGAGAGGGAAGTCTGGGCTTCTCTGCTTGAACTGCTGCCTCCGCGACCCGGACCTCCGGAAAAGCGGTAGAAGATGGATGGATGGATGGATAATTCATAGCCATCCATGGTAAAATCCACTCCTTTCTCTTCACTGAGCCATGTCTCTGATATTGCCACTATATTGAATGGCTCTTTAAACTTTTGTAAATAATCTTTAATGTTATTAAAGTTGGCATAGAGACTTCTGCTGTTGAAGTGGATCATAGAAATATTGAAATCAGGTGTGACCATTGTATTAAACTGTTTATCCATGTAGTAACTACAGTCATTATTGATGGAGCTAAATAAATTATTATCAGGGTCTATGTTATATTCTGCGTCCTGTGGGTTGTGCTCCATATATTCAAAAACTTTCAGTTCCTGTTGTTCCTGTTTGTTGATCTTTTGTTTCATGTTGTTAAATGTCCTGATGCAGATGAGTGTGATCCTTCAATGTCTTACAGTTATCATTTGTTGCTGTCGACTCCAGTTCATAATGTTCATTGATATTTGTTCAGTTCATTAATATTTTGGATGTTAATGACCTTGGCTTCTTCAGGTGATCCATTTCATTTGACATATATTTTACAGTTTGATGTCCAGGTGTTTTGAATCTTTTTCTGCTTTCTCATGTATCTTGCTTTTCTGGCTATTTCTGCATTTTCTTTTGTGAGGTGTTCATTCATGTAAATGTTCGTTCCTTTCAGTTTCATCCCTTGTTTTAGCAGCGCAGTCTTGTGTTTTCTGTTGACAAACCTCATGATGACAGCTGGTTTGTCGCTGTTTTTCCTGGGCAGAGGGTGGCAGGCCTCAGTGGTGTTACAGTCCAGCTGGATTCCTGAGGACTGCAGGAAGGCCGCCACTTGTTGCTCTGTGGATTCGTCTTCCAGTGCGTCGAGCCTCCCTCCGCTGTCCGCGGCCACCGCTCGAGCATATGATCGGGGTTTAATGTAGAGCCCTGTGATGATCACGTCATTCACCCGGGTGTTCTGCTCCAGATCCGACACTCTGCTCTCCAGATACGCCAGCCTCTTGTCCTTCTCGGCGTTCTGGATCCGCAGCGCTTTCACCTCCTCAAGCAGGCCCAGAATGTTTTTTTGCTGCAGCTTAACAGCAGAAATCTCTTCAGCCAAGAAGTCGAGTGATCTTTTAATATCGGCCACCTCCTCATTCTGCTGAGCTTTCTTAGGACCCATGATCCTGGACAAATTATGTTGACTAAACAGCTAATGAACAGCTGTTTAGCTAGCTGAACGGCGGGCTGGTCCGCTCTTGTTTCCCAGTCTGTAGATGCCGCTATTGGCGTCTTAAATCAGGTAGGGGCCGAAACTAGGATGTCCAGTTTGTAATCCAAATTCAGTTCTCAGAAGCCAAAAAAAAGTAGTCAAAAACCGAGCACAAAAACACAGAAATCCACCGACTGATAGACTCTGACAGCAGGTTGACAGCAGGTTGACAATGATAATGATTTATCATTGTCATAAATGATTTATCATTTATGACAATGATATTTACATAAATGTAAATACCTCTGTATGAAACTAAACACTTATTTTCAAGGTGTCTGAATGTGACCTGTGCCAAAGGGTGGGACCACCATTGAGCACAATTAAAAAGCTTTAACACATCAAGGTGGCCAACTATTGCAATGCACTTTACTTATACTTGACTTTTTGCAGTGTAGTTGTGTTTTCTTGCTCACAGTTGCATTATTTCTCCAAGAGAAACAAAAATGAAGCCATAGTGACTCAGGAGGTAGACCAGGTTGTCCAGTAACTGGAGGGTTGACGTTTTGAATCCCACTTCCCACACCTTGTTGTTGTGTCCTTGAGCAAGACACTTTACCCACCTTGGGTCCAGTGTGTTCATGGTTCATGACACGGGTATGAATGTGAATAAATGTTCGATGGTGATCAGAGAGGCTGTTGGCGTGGATTGCTAGCTATGTTTCTGTCAGTCTGCCTCAGGGCAGCTGTGGCTACAGAAGTAGCTTACCACTATCATTGTCTGTGCAGTGAATGAATAATGGACTCATTGTAAAATGTCTTTGGGTGTCATGAAGAGTGCTATAACTGCAATCCATTATTAAAAACATGGCTATTACCGGTACACATTTTTAAACAGATTCTTTTTTTTGGGGGGGGGGGCTACAAAACCTCTCAGCAAGCCTTATTCATGCTGCATTTCCCCTCTAGTCCGCTTTGGTCCTCATACACTTTGGACGAGCCCACCGTGCATGCGGCGTTGTACATGCTCACTTTTTTCATCTACCAAGCCAACCAGTTGATGTATGCGCACAACTGTTATTTGTAGTTTTTCCCCAGCCCTATGGGTAGTGCAAATGCACTAACATGCCAGTTTGTTCACCGGCTATAAACACAAGAGTGACACTTTTTTTTGTAGCAACAACAATGGCGTCGTTTCAAAGAATTACAGTTTTCCAGTGTTCTTCTCGGCTCAAGCTGCTGCTGCTGCAAAAGAATTCATGTATGTTTATTCTCGTCTTCTGCCTCCTCATTGTCTTCTTCATCTACTTTGTCTTTGTATGCTGTGTCGATTGCGCCATCTCGTGAATTTGACGTTCAGTCTTGCACATGCTCTGTCAACGCGTTCAGATCGTGGGCAGGCCGCACGATCACAAAATTTGGGCTGCACGCGGTTGTCCGCGGTAGAGTCCTACGTACACTAGCGAAGTGGAGACGATGACATAAGTTTCGTCACACGAGGTTTCTGGAAACACGTACGCAGTCAGCGTAGGTGCAGCATGAATCCAGCTTTAGACTGTCAGTGAGGAAGCTCAGACCCCTAGAGGCTATAAAGAAAAGCGGGCCAAAACCATGACTGAAGCCTATCGGATTGCGTCAGAGAACTCCAAATAGTCAAGCCCCAGAGGGAAAAAGTGCTATGACCAGCGCATGCAAGGTGTCATCCTGAAACCAGGCAACAGAGTACTGGTACGGAACTTGGGAGAGAGAGGCGGGCCTGGAAAGCTAAGAGCTTATTGGGAAAAGACAATCTACAGTGTAAAAGAGCAAATCCATGACAGCCCTGTATACAAAGTGGTGTCAGAAACGGATACATCAAAGACACGTGTCCTATATCGAAATCTGCTACGTGTTGTAAATGACCTACCTGCAGACCTACCTCCAGTAGCAATAAAGACTACAACATCTGCAAAAGGGTGAGGAAAGAAAAAGACATCACTTGCATTTGTGAAGGGGGGGGGGTAGTGGAGGTGGAGGAGGTGGTTACCCAATTAGTGAAACTGAACCAATTAACTCTCTCATTAACCTCCAATAAAACAAACCCCTTTTAGGGTCCCAGTACGAGGGTGAGCAGTACTTAGTAAGCATCCAACACCAAAGTTTCAAGCACAAACATTTATTACAAAAGGTAAAACAAGATAAAATCACAACTGTTGCAAATATGATCTTAAAAGGAAGCAGCCTTTAAAAAGGCAAAAGTCATTAAAGGGCCTATATCCTGCTATTTTAAGCCTTTCAGAGTAAACTATATGCATGTATGTGATAGTATATTACCTTTGGTACACTGGAGAATGAATTTCTTATGAAATATGAGTTATTTTCACGAGCCTGGAAGTAAGATGCCTCGATCTCTGAGGCTCTGCCCTCCTTCTTGTGGCTGCCGCCCATTTCATGACGTAACCCCTGAGCCGGCTGCTGCAGCGTGTCGCTGGGTTCCGCCCACGAAAACAAGGAAGGCTGAACAAACTCCTAAATCTCTCACAGCCAAAGACACATTTACGCCACTTAGAAGACATTGTCTTATGTAAAAAAGCAAACAGTTGTTGTCACTGAGCAGATTAGGTGCGAGAGGAACTACTTCTTCACAGCGTCAATGCTAAAGTGAAAGAGTTTTGCCGATCACCGCTCCGTTTGCTGCACGGAGAAAGTGGGGGTGTGCGTTAGCCTGGGGGCGGTGCTGGCAGCACAGGCACTTCCTGGAGTGGGCGGCTCACCCACGTTCATACGTATGAACGTGGGGACCCAGTCATTATCAGGGACAGGGCGGAGCAGCAGCTCAGAGAGCAGGGTTGAGGAGGAATACTCAGAGATGCATGAATGGAGCAAAATACCAGTTTGGCGGTGTTTTTGGTGAGGGATTAACATTATAACATGCTTAAAAGCTCAAAAAAGTCAATTTTGCATGATATGGAGTTTTTGCGTATGACGTAAGGGGGTGTGCCGCACTGGCCCAGCCAGAGTGTGCCGCCATATTGGATGGCAAGAAACAACAGCAGCAGCAGGGTGAAACAAACAACATAGCTCACGTGTAAGATAAGATAAGATAAGATAAGCCTTTATTAGTCCCACAACGGGGAAATTCCAGGATTGCAACAGCACAGGGATAGCAACACTCAGAGCAACAAACAGAAGGCAAGAAAAAAAACAAGCAAGCAAGAGCAGCTAATGATTGTGGGGATCGTGGGATCGTGGGTTCGATCCCAGCCCCCGACCAACAGTGATCTGTGTGGAGTTTGCATGTTCTCCCCGTGTTGCGTGGGTTTACTCCGGGATTTCTCCGGTTTCCTCCCACATGCCAAAAACATGCATGTTAGGTTAATTGGCTGTTCTAAATTGTCCCTAGATATTTGTTTCCTATAGGCCCTTAGAATAGAGGGTTAGTATTAATGAAAGCGCTTTGAGTGGTCTTTGTGACTAGAAAAGCGCTATATAAGTGCAGGTTAGTTAGTTAGTTAGTTAGTAATATACATATGTACATATTACTATAAAATATATATATACACACACACACACACACACAGACACACAGTGCAGAGCATTGTAGCTGGATGGAATAAATATATGAATATATGAACACACAGTGCAGAGCATTGTAGCTAGATGGAATAAATGTGTAAATATATAAACACCCACAGTACGGAGCATTGCAGCTAGGTGGAATAAATATGCAAGTATATAAACACACACAGTGCGGAGCAATGTAGCTAGATGGAATAATATGTAGATATATAAAAACACAGTGCGGAGCATTGTAGCTAGATGGAATAAATATATAGATATATAAATATAAACACACCCAGTGCAGAGCATTGTAGCTAGATGGAATAAATATGTAAATATATAAACACACACAGTGCAGAGCATTGTTGCTAGGTGGGATGAAACAGCATAACCGTCTATTTAGTTATCCTACATGGTATGATTATGTGCCCATACATATTCTCACCCTCCACAGCGACCGGTATGTTCCTAGTTGTATGCCGGAGAGGACCATTGTGTAAGTCTATTGCATCTTTTGCATTCAAAAAACTATTAGTTTGTTACGTCTTTTTGCTATCTCTGCGAGCAGCCCTGCTTAGGTTGTACAGTCTGACAGCCGTTGGTAGGAAGGACCTATGAAACCTCTCGGTTGTGCACCTGGGATGATGTAGTCTGCTGCTAAATGAGCTCCTCAGTGCATCCAGTATGTCCTGCATAGGGTGGAACTCGGACTCCAGCAGAGATGACAGTTTAGCCACCGTCCTTCTCTCTCCTATCTCCTCCATCGGATCAAGGCGCTGCCCCAGGACAGAGCTAGCTTTCTTAATCAGTTTGTTCAGTCTCTTCCTATCGGCTGCAGTAATGCCACTGCCCCAGCAGACCACTCCAAAAGTGATGGCTGATGCCACCACCGTGTCATAGAATGACTTCAGCAGCGCCCCTTGTACACCAAAAGACCTGAGTCTCCTCAGCAGGAACAGCCTGCGCTGTCCCTTCTTGTAGAGTGCATCAGTATTGTGTGACCAGTCTAGTTTATTGTTCAGATGAATACCCAGGTACTTATAGGATGTCACCATCTCGATGTCTGTTCCCTGTATATTTACTGGTGCTGTGAGGGGCTGCCCATGCCTGCGGCAGTCCACCACCAGCTCCTTAGTTTTCCTCGCGTTGATCTGGAGGCAGTTCCGATGGCACCAGTCCACAAAGTCCTGGATAAGCCCTCTGTACTCAGCTTCATCTCCGTTGGAGATGAGACCAACGAGGTCATGACGCATGACCAACGAGGTCATGACGCAGAGTCATCAGAGAACTTCTGTAGATGGCAATGTGTTGTGTTGTGTGAGAAGTCCGCAGTATAAAGAGTGAACAGGAAGGGAGCCAGCACCGTTCCCTGGGGGGCCCCCGTGCTACTGATGATCGTGTCGGAAACACAGTCCCGGGTTCTCACAAACTGAGGCCGGTTCGTGAGGTAGTCCAGGATCCATGATGACAGGTGCTGGTCCACCCCTGCGTGCAGCAGCTTGTCCTTCAGGATCATCGGTTGGATGGTGTTGAAAGCACTGGAGAAGTCAAAGAACATGATCCTCACCATATTCCCGGGCTTCTCCAGGTGGGACAGAGAACGGTGAAGGAGGAAGATCACCGCATCCTCCACCCCAATGCCATGCTGGTAGGCGAACTGGAGTGGATCCATCGCTGGTTCCACCAGGGGGCGGAGATGAGCAAGGAGCAGTCTCTCCAGGGTCTTCATCAAGTGGGACGTCAAGGCCACCGGTCTGAAGCTGTTCAGGTCTTTGGGGTGGGAAGTTTTTGGTACAGGTACCACACAAGATGTTTTCCACAGCTGTGGTACCCTCCCCAGTTTCAGGCTCATGTTGAAGATATACGTCACAATCCCACACAGCTGGTCTGCACAGGACTTGAGGAGCTTTGCGCTGATGCCGTCCGGTCCCGACGCCTTCCTCGCCTTGATCTTCCTCAGCTCCGTCCTCACCTGGGTCTTGGTCAGGGTCAGGATGGGGGGCTGTGTGTTGGGAGTGGGGGGGGTGTCGGTGGAGTGGGGAGTGGGCAGCAGGACTTGATTTCTTAGAGGCAGCAGTGGTTGTTGTGCAGACAGGGGGGAGGGCGGTTGGTCAAATCTATTGAAAAACAGATTCAGGTTGTTCGCCCACTCCCTGCCCCCCGTGGCCTGGGGGGAGGTATTCTGGAGCCCCGAGATGGTTTTGAGGTTTCTCCAGACCCCGCTGATGTCGCTCTGTTGCAGCTTGTCCTCCATCTTCTTCCTGAAGCTGTCCTTGCCTTCTCTGATCTTTCTCCTCAGCTCCCCCTGTACGGACTTCAGCATCTCCCTGTTCCCCGACCTGAAGATCCTCTTCTTCTCTCTCAGAAGTGTTTTTATCTCAGGGTTGATCCAGGGTTTGTTGTTTGAGTGATGCCGTATGGTCTTGGTGGGAACGGATTTGTCCACACAGAAGCTGAGGTAGCCCGTGAAGGTGTGAATGAGGCCATCGATGTCCTCACCATGTGGATCGCAGAGCTGCTTCCAGGCAGTGGCTTCAAAACAGTCCTTTAGAGTGTCCATTGTCTCCTCAGACCATAACTCCACAGTGTGCATGGCCGGAGGTTGTCTGTGCACTAGGGGTTTGTACACCAGTCGGAGATGAACCAAGTTGTGATCCGATCTCCCAAGTGGGGGGAGTTGTGATGAGGTGTACGCCTCCTTAGTGTTTGCGTAGAACAAATTCAGTGTTTTATTGTCTCTAGTGTGGCATGTGACATACTGGGTGAAAGTGGGCAGAATGGGAGACAGTGAAACGTGGTTGAAATCGCCTGAGATGAGGAGAAGAGCATCTGGGTGTTCTGTCTGCAGCCTGCTGGTTACTGAATGGATGACGTCACGCGCTGTCCCAGCGTTCGCCGTCGGATTTGCATAAACAACAATGCAGATCACGTGTGAGTGTTCTCTCGGGAGATATGTAGGCCTCATGCTAACAGCTAGCAACTCAATGTCTTTGCTGCAGTGTCGTTGTTTAACAGTGATATGTCCCGGTCTGCACCAGTTGTTGTTAACATACATTATCACTCCACCGCCCCTAGTTTTGCCACTCTCTGGTGTTCGGTCAGCTCGTATCATGTGAAAACCCTCCAGCTCAATGTTAGCATCTGCTGCTAGTTCAGTTAGCCACGTCTCAGTAAACAAAAGGAGAGAGCACTCCCGGTAAGTGCTATCGTAACAGGAGATAGCCGCTAGCTCATCTAACTTTCCCAGTATCGACCGTACATTTCCCATGACAACAGATGGAAGGGAGGGTCTGTACCTTATATTTTTTGTCCTCCGCCTTACTCCAGCCCGGCAGCCACGACGCTTTCGCCTCAATTCTCTCGGTATGTCGAGTTTTTCCAGTGGGACCGGGTGGCGGTTAAATGCTAGCAGCTCTTCCCTGTTGTATCGTATCCTGCTATAAACAGTGGCTCCGTCCACCGGCTCAGGAGACATTTGGGACGATCTGTGTGTCCGTGATATAAGTGGGGTGAAAAAAAAAGTGATCAAAAGAGAGAGGAAGGGAAAAAAAACTCGGAATCGAGCCGCTGTTGCAAAAGGCAGCCTACTGGTGTGGCGCCGAGAGTCTGTGATGTATATAAAGTTATCTAGGCAGTGTACCTACAAACTCGGCATAATGGTGTACTCCTGTGCTGCCCATGGATGTACCAACAGATACGGCCAACCAGGACTGGAAAATGTGTCATTCTACAGGTTCCCAGCAGATGAAAATCGCAGAAATGATTGGCTTGGAAACATGCAGAGATCCATCTTGCTGCCTTCTCAATGCTGCAAGGATGAGGGGAAAGTTGTCATTAATGATAAGGGGATTAGCGGGGAATTAAATGGCCAGTGTGAAATGCAAAAAAAAAAAAAAGTTGGATTTTTGAATAATTACCTTCACTGACGTAATCTCTCGCTTTCTCATAACTTTCTGAGTCGGGTCTGGTTTGGGGGCGCCTCTCTGCTTGCTACAAAGGAAAATGCACACATGAAAGGGGAGAAAACTATTGTAAATGTGCATAAAATCAGGTACGTTTTAACGCGGCGCGCCGTGGAGAGCCTTTTAAAAAAAAAAAAACACGCAGCGCGCTTCACTCACCTCCGAGTCCGACGAGCTGCTGTTTGTTTTCCGACTCGTTCACCAGCGAGGACTTCACATCATCCACATCCCTTTCCGCTGACACGTTTTCCGATATCTTTTCCTCCTGCTCCCCTTCGTCTTTGAAAGATATCATCTCATCGTTTGCCCCCAGATCATCCCCGCCACCTCCGTTCAACTGAGGCATTTCGGCACACCAGAGGAGAGCACGGGAGCAAGATTAAAAACAAACGCGAAAACAATCAACCTTTTTTTTGTTGTTGTTGTTGTCTGATCGGTGCTGTCCAGACGTGCTGCTGCTGTCCTGGGCTGGAAAAGGAAACAGACTACTACAGGGAAACGTCCATGGTTCAAAACTCCTCTTTCATCCTCTGATCGTGATCCCGTCCATGTCGGGCGCTGCGTAATTAATCCACATTTAAATGTTGCTCTGCAGTGTGCTAAATGACTAAGGCAGGGATGTCCAATCATGTGCCATGGAGGGCCAAGACCCTGCAGACTTTACCTCCAACCAGTGTGTTCAGCACCAGATTTCACTGAACTTCTTCCCACTGATTGCTGATCAGTGAAAACACCTGCTGAAGCAACTGAGTAGAAGAGAAATCCTGCAGGGTCTTGGCCCTCCATGGCACATGATTGGACACCCCTGGACTAAGGATTTTGGTCCTGAACTTTAAAAAAAAAAAAGATGTGGCAACCCTATCATGAGCAATGAGAGGCAGAAGGGAGCAGGAAAGCCGGAAAGAAGCTGCAGCAGGACTACTGGACTTGTCTGCTGTTATGACTGCTGACAGTGACTCCACTGAATCTGACACAGACATCGCAGACACAGTGTCAGAGGCCACAGTGTCAGTTGTTGAAGAGGATGATAGGGATGTTATTATGTCAGACTGTGACTGTGTGTTCTCCTCACTCATTCTGATCGCTAAACAGTACAATTTACGCCTGGGTTGTCACAGTGCACCTGCTGCTCTTGCCATCCAAGATGGCGGCACCTACGGCGTGTTTATGTTTACCCCTGTGAGTCACGTGACTTTTATGGCCCTACGCAAAAACTCCATAGGCCCTTTTAAATGTCTTATCAATCCCAGAGGCTCGCTGTCACACTCCAGGCCTTGTCTTTCAATATCCTCAACCGAGTCCACACCAAACAGGCCCACACATCCAAGAGTCTTCCTCTAAACACCTAAAAAAGGATAAGTGGCCAGCAGTCTATTCTTCACACAAAGAGGTCAGTCCCACTCAAACCTCCAACTGTGGAGTGTGTAAATGAAGAGGCAGATTCATTTCAGACGATTTATTACACACATCTCACAAGCAAAGAACAGACTGAACATTTCAGCAGGCACTCTCCTCTTAAGTTTCATGGCATTTCTCCACACACAACATGACATTTGCATCACACTGCATTCAACCCCCTACGTCCTTGACTCCTTCCTGCTATCTCACCAGGAACCTCCTGAGTATTGTTCTCCCATGTTTATCCACTGTCTCTTGTCTGAGATGCTAAATAATCTGGCTCCCCCAAGGTGCTAAACAACGACAATTAGTATATTGGATTAGAAAGACTTATAGCTTTGGGCAGAAGCGCTTGCCCCCCCCCCCAATACACTTCTGACCATCATGCTGGAACTGCCTGGAAGCTGCAGACTCTCCAGCCGCCTGGTAAGATTCTTGGGTGCCCATTCAGGAGAAGAAGGACTCTCTCTCAATGCAGCGCTCTCCCTGCTTATAAGGAAACGGGAAAACCCGCCCCTGTATTCCCATTGGGCCATGTGGGCAGCCTGTATCAGTCATTTGGCTGGTTCAGGCTGTCAGTCAATGCCTGAGTTTCCCACTCATTGTGTCCAGCTGTGTTCAATCACTCCAAGCATTCCTATAAAAAAAAAGCAAGAAAACACTACACTCCAAATAATCATAATTATCAACAGCAAATGTATTAACATGTAATGTATAATGTATAAACATGCAAAAATATAACAAACATACAATAAGATTAAACAATATGTCCAAACACAAAACACAGCATAATACTCAGCATGGCACAATGAATAAGAAACAACCTGATCCAACCCAGACAAGTGACACTAACTCTGATGAAGACGACGAGAGCCCCCAGCATCAGCACTGGCTGAGAGTATGCCATCCATCATCATCATCAAAATCCTACTGAATTGTGGGGTAACCCCCACAGCCACGGACAAGCAGAGCGCTCAGCTGGGGCAATTAGCAGAACAATGAGATGTGTGTATTGAGATCAATAGGCAGCCGCCCTTTGTCTAGCTTCTTCCTGCCAGTTCCGATGTTGATATGTATGACTCAAATGCAAATGTTCATGCTTCCTGCTCTGACTGTGATGCAAATGTCCCATGCCTTTCATGTATTGTCTGTAACTGGGTATAAAAACTGCATATGCTCTGTAGCTCACTCTCTCTCTGACTACTACTTCTGACGACACGCATTCTGTGTCTCCTCACAAGAGCCTGAGGACCTGCTCCAGCCCGCCTGCACAGGGCTGGAGTGAGTTCTATGATGGCGGGATGAATGATAATAAACTCCCTCAAAAACTCACAGTTCACTGCTTTATTATTCTTCCGCCACATTGGTGACCCCGTGAAAGAACACGCCTGACGACGAATGAACGCGGCACCCGGCGGTGATTCTCCGACGACAAGCGAACGCAGCAGCCTGACGCAAATGGACTGCCCTCCCTTCGGCTACAGGGAGACCTCGATGCAGAGCCACCACCAGGCGAACTCTCTGGAGATCATCCACGACTGGGAATGCTGCAGAAAGCGTCACGGTGTGACCCTCGCCTGAGATCGGAACATCCACGCTGGACCTGCAGAGGGACACAGAACGTCTTCTCCCTCTCACTGCTCCTCCTCCCTCTCAGTGCTCCTACGCATCTACGCGAGCCCGAGGGACAAAGATCGTCTATTTCCTCTCACCGCTCCAGCGCATCTGCACGAGTCCGAGGGACAAAGATCGTCTATTTCCTCGCACCGCTCCAACGCACCACGAGCGAACGACGCAACAGCTCTACAGGGATGACCATCGGCGCCGACAACGCTGATCTCCATCAAGCTCCCTGACCCTGACTCGCCTCTCAACAGTGGGCCACCCATGCACTGAACCCCGCACGCACACCGGGGGGTTATGAGGACAGCGCACCACGCACGGGACAATAACGGCTCCACAGACCGCCATCGTCCTTCGCTGCTGCACACAGAACCTTCAGGGCTGCTCACACACCTGAAGCACGCACGCAGCTCACTCACAGGATTTTGTACGGGTCTCAGCCACGGCGCACAAGGGAATTCAGCCGTCAGCTGTTCCCGAGGACTTTAGGGCTGCGCGCGCACCTAAAGTCAACACACCAAGTCCCTCACAGCTGCAGCTCCTTTTTTTCTTCATGGCCGCGAGAGGAGTCAGAGACAAATTTTCTTCAAACAGCTGCTGTGGACTTCCGCACGTTCAACGGGACAGTCCCTCAACATCGCGGATCCACAGGCAGTTTTTGCGCGGCCCAAACAACTTCGCCGTCCTGGGCCGGCACTTGCTACCCCCACCCCCCTCCCTCCACCTCCGCCTGCACAGAGCTTTCCCTGCTCGCTACCAAAGCCGGACTATCGAGGCCTCAGCTTCCTGCTGAACCCTCTGGGGGGGATTGTGTGGGGTAACCCCCACAGCCACGGACAAGCAGAGCGCTCAGCTGGGGCAATTAGCAGAACAATGAGATGTGTGTATTGAGATCAATAGGCAGCCGCTCTTTGTCTAGCTTCTTCCTGCCAGTTCCGATGTTATGTATGACTCAAATGCAAACGTTCATGCTTCCTGCTCTGACTGTGATGCAAATGTCCCATGCCTTTCATGTATTGTCTGTAACTAGGTATAAAAACTGCATATGCTCTGTAGCTCACTCTCTGTCTGACTACTGCTTCTGACGACACGCATTCTGTGTCTCCTCACGAGAGCCTGAGGACCTGCTCCAGCCCGCCTGCACAGGGCTGGAGTGAGTTCTATGATGGCAGGATGAATGATAATAAACTCCCTTAAAAACTCTCAGTTCGCTGCTTTATTATTCTTCCGCCACATGAATGACCAATGACCAAAATCCTACTGAAAAAGTCTTTACCTGTAATCCACAACAAAGCAGCCATCCTGAAGAACCTGAAAGAGAAAGACAATTCAGAACTGAGATACCTGAGAATGAAATGGACAGAAACAGATAGTTGGAGGACAGAGTAGACGAACAAGACTCACCAGAAGAGGCGGAGGCGGCAGAGAACGAAAGTGAGCCGGGACCAGGCATGCCCCCAGCACTGAACCTGATCCCCCCAACTGATAACAATACACAGCCAGTGAGAAGGTCAGCTCGAGAAAGATGACCCCCACAACTGTTTACCCATCCAGAGTTTGGTCAGCCTACCTACCAACCTCACGCTGGTGTCAACACTCTCACAGTCCCTAGTGTACCTCCAATGTACGCTCCAATTTACTGTTTTCCACAGCCCTACCACACATTTCCCCATCCTACTTTTATGCCTTGCATACCTGCCCTTGGTGCAGGCTTAGTTTAAGCACTTGCACATTCTCATTGATTATGTGGTTTTGATTATATGGTTTAGACTATGGGTTTGAGGGAATGTCGGGAGCCATTCTTTTTTTTTTTTTTTTTTTTGTCAGGGAGCATGTGATGCCCACTGTGTGTGATCACATTTGTGAATGCATTTTATTTAATATGCAATGCATTAATGTTTTCCCATATTGGCCAACCTATTTTTCTAGCTGCTACATAGTAATATTGTAGTTTTCCATGCTTGAAGTAGTTTTAGCTTTCAACCAGTAGATGGCAGTGTGGCGCTTTGTTGGTGCCACCGAACCCGGTTTTAATGAGAAGGGCTGCATTCTTCCTCTTTCTGCTGAGCCAGACATGATGGAAGACAAACTTTACCTCACCTGATTTTGTTCTGTTGTTTGCAGGGGAATACAACACACCAACCACTATTATTATAATCTGATTACAAGGCCCGAGCCTGGGACTTGTGACATTCATTCATTCATCTTCTTCCGCTTAATCCTTTTCGGGTCGCAGTGGGGCTGGAGCCTATCCCAGCATCTTTGGGCGAGAGGCAGGGTACACCCTGGACAGATCGCCAGTCCATCGCAGGGCCAACACGGAAAGACAGACAACCATTCACTCTCACAGTCATACCTAAGGACAATTTAGAATCCCCAGTTTGATGCCAATTAACCTAACTTGCATGTTTTTGGCATGTGGGAGGAAACCGGAGAAATCCCGGAGTAAACCCACGCAGACACGGGGAGAACATGCAAACTCCACACAGATCACTGTTAGTCGGGGGCTGGGATTGAACCCAGAATCCCCCGGCCAAGGGTGAGTTGCTGTGCTGCCGCAGTGCTAATATGCATTTAAAAGTAATGTGAAAGTTACTTTTTCGAGTAACTAATTGCTTTAATCATGCAGTAACTAGTAAGTAACTCAGTTACTTTTGAAAGGAAGTAACTGTAACTAGTTACTATTTTTTAGTAACTTGCCCAACACTGCTGATAACACACTTCGTTGTATTGGATTGAGATCCTGCAGTGGTCGCTAGGTCCCCCTGCTCAAGAAGGCACATCTGAAGTTTGCCAATGAACACCTGAAGGATTTAAAGAAGGCTTGGGAGAAGGTGGTGTAGTCACATGAGACCAAAATTGAGCTCTTTGGCATTAACTTGACTCGCTGGGTTTGGAGGCAAATGCTGAATATGACCCTAAGAACACCACCCCCACTGTCAAACATGGAGGTGGAAACATCCGGCTTTGGGACTGTTTCTCTGCTAAGGGTGCAGGAAGACTTCACCACACTGAGGGGCCGATGAACAGGGCCACGTACCATAGAATCTTAGATGAGAACCTCCTGGCCTTAGCCAGAACACTGATGATGGGTTGTGGATGGGTCTTCCAGTATGACAATAACCAAAAACATACGGCCAAGGCAACAAAGGAGTGGCTCAAGAAAAAGCACATTAAGGTCCTGGAGTGGCCTAGCCAGTCTCTGGACCTTAATCCCATGGAAAATCCATGGAGGGAGCTGAAACTTTGAGTTGAGAAGTGACAGCCTGGAAACCTTGAGGATTTGGAGAGTATCTGTAAAGAGGAGTGGGCCAAAATCCCTCCTGACCTGTGTGCAAACCTGGTGACCAACTACAAGAAATATCTGACCTCTGTGATCCTAACAAAGGTTTCTCCACCAAGTACTATGTCATGTTTTGCTTGGGGATCAAATACTTAGTATTTCCCTTGATCAAATGCAAATTAATTTATAACTCTTATTTAAGATTTTTTCAGTATTTTTTTTTTATCTTATGTCTCTCTCTGTTAAAATAAACCTACCATAAAAATTATGGACTCTTCATTTCTTTATGAGGTAGTAAACTTACAGATTCAGCAGGGGATCAAATAATTATCTCCCCCACTGTAACTGTGATCTCCAAGCTTTAGGAAATCCTTCTTCCCATGGTGTTTTTGCAGCAGGCTGTCAATGGCCTTTTTCATTGGTGGTGTCCAACATGTGTGGTCCAACATGAAGATCCTTCCACCTATCTTTATGGGTCCAGTGCAGGCACTCCTTGGTTAGGATCACAGGGGCAACGGCAGAGCATCGGAGACTTCTGAAAAAATAGTAAAGCAAAAGGAGTGCATCAGCTGATCATGTTAATACATGACATTATAATGTAGAATTATTAGTTCAAAGCACCATATTGCTTTACCACTAAGTGTTGGAGGTCCCTGGTTTTCTTCTGATAGCATCTCCTCACTTAGAAATACACCAGCAGAGAAGGTGAAGGTCAGATGGTGCTGGTCCAGAGTCTGCCCCATTGGGAAGTGGTAAAATGTCTTTCATCTAAAAACCTGTCTTTGCTCCTGGTGACACTCGGGCAGTGGCTTCTGCAGCTGGTATGACAACTGGTTACACAGAGACAAGAGAGAAGTACTGTCATCAGATACAAACAGACTTAGCTATAACCAATGCTGTCATTTAGTCAGAATGATAAATGTGGACTTACACGTCTTCACTTGTAGCTTTGCAGCTGAGGTGCTCAACATTGCTGCTTTCAACTGTTGATCCTCATCCATCCCTGTGGTGAAGAAAAGAATTAGAATGTACAAAAAAGAAAGAATTAGTAAACCATTTTTCACATGTCAGATAGGATGTCTAAAATGTAAATTCATATATCCAGTAAAAAAAACCCCAAAACAAACATTAAACTTACATTTTGAATAAATGTTAATACTCACTGGGATAAAAACTTACCAAGGTGCTTCTGAGCATTGCTTGAGGCGTGTCCTGCAGGTGTGGTGGCAGAAGCTGACTGCTGCTTCTTCTCCAGCAGGTGCTTCTCTTTGCTGTACATGTTGTAATGATCCGTTCTGCGTGCCTGCTGCCCCAATTACCTCCACAGCTGCGCGCACACCTGATCACCTCATCAAGCAGCCTACTTAAGCCGCACTGCCCTCTGGTCTGCACGGAGACGTCAACACTCCAACGGTCTGGTAAGACCTCCTCGCCTACTCAACTCTTCCTGCTCTGGAGTTCCGTCTCCTCGGCTTTTTCCTACTGTTGAATCTCCTGGGAGTCTGTGCTCCCCACCGACAAGTAAGCCTTCGTGTTACCTTCACGTCTACACTTTCCTCCTACTCCCCTGCGCACAGGTGGAAGCCTCCTGGCAGCGGACCTCCTCCTCCTGGCAGCGGGCCTGGGCACAACCTGCACTTCACCGGCACTCTAAACTCACCTGCACCACTTCACCTCGTCAGCAGCGGCAGCCTGGACACGGAGCAGCTGGCCCGGAGACCTTGGGAGTTCTTCAGCGCTTCAGCCCTCCAGCCAACTCGTAAGACTGTACATTAAACCTCTGTGCACTCATCCACCTTTCTGTGCTCTCTCCTAGGGTTGCCAGTCTGACTGTGCTCTCTTCGCCCAGCTGCCTCACTCCTGCACACACGCACACATTCACACTCACACTCTTTATAATAAAAGATAATTGTGTCTATTTCGAGTCCGCGTCTGCTTCTGGGTCAACCAAACATGTCACATGTGGGTTCCTTCAGTGCA
Source organism: Pholidichthys leucotaenia (assembly GCA_020510985.1). Lineage (NCBI taxonomy): Eukaryota > Metazoa > Chordata > Actinopteri > Cichliformes > Pholidichthyidae > Pholidichthys > Pholidichthys leucotaenia. Next base: position 108,869,258 of record CM035841.1, on the reverse strand, counting down.
TGTCTGCCTCATCACAAAGTCTGCATAGCCATCTTCTCTGCTTCCCCAGATCTCTTTCTAGGTGCTCTTGGCATGTGAGCCAAAGTCAACCAGCTGATCATCTTCTGGGGATGTTTCAGCAACAACACCCACTCCACTGGCCTCAACGTCCAAAAGAGACTTGATCTCTGGGAAGCTGAAGGCAGAGTCTATCAATGACTGTAGGCTATCCTTCCTGTTACCTTCAGCCATGCTGATACCTGAAGCCTCCTCCATTCTAAAGACCCTTGGTAAGATACATAATGTACCTGATATCATTTTTCAGCAGCCATCTGAAGGAGTTTCCTTTGAACTTTCTAAACTGGAGGATGTAGTCTCCCAGCAACCTCCATCATGTCTGTCAGACCACAGCAACAACATTTTACAGAACAAGGTCCTCCCTCATGGGAGCAGATTTGTCCAGTAGGGTGGGGTCATCTTTAATCCATCTAGTATTAAAGGGGGGGGGGGACAGCTCCTGAACGTCCAGGACACAGTCCGAGGATGGATAATTTTTTCACACATAAGGAGTTGTTTGGCGCTCCGTACAAGAACTCCTTTCAGTTCACTGATGATAATCAAGTCAGTGGCGCTAATGCACCTGTAAGCTGGTTGCCAACCACCAATCAAATCTAAAAGAAGAAGAAGAGAGAGAAGGGAAAATTATTTAGCTTTAAAGAATTATCTCATACAAATACTGATATTCCATACATTATTCAGAAAAAAGGGAGAAGGGTGAGGTGGCAGGAGAAGTATTTTAGTTATAAAAACAAGTTACAATATATCAGATTAATACTGTAGTCATGATTCAGTTTACTCAAAGAATATTCTGCAACTTCAAGTATTTTCTCAACATCACAAAGCACTCTGTAAAGAAGGATCATCGATGGTTCAGTCTGCAGTGTTGTTAAAAGTTGTTTAACAGTGGAGCTCAGCATAAACCTGTTGTGTTAGAGTTTGGACTTTTATTTGTGTGGTACGGGTGGCGGCTCCACCTTCCGGTTCTGCCACCGCCCGCGGCTATAAGAGGGCAGTGGGCAGGAGGGGCGGTCTCTTTGCCACCTCTTCTGCCTGATGGCTGCATGTGTGCTGTGTAGTGCCTCCTTAATAAACGTGTGTTCAGTTCAACACCTGGCTTCGTCCTTGGCTCCATATACGTACATGTTATGTCCGTAACTCACAGTTGCAATGAGCAGGCTGGAGGTGCAGTCAAACGTAACTTTATTAATGAACCAACAGTGTAGTAAGTGCTCCGTACAAGTCAAAGGGTTGACGGCGAAAGAGCCCATGTTCCTTTCGCCTTGGCCCTTTATACCCCAGATGAGGCCACCACCGGAAAGGTGGGTCATCACCTCTCACTACACCCAGGGTCCCACGGCCGCCATCTTACTACACAACATTTTCCCTCCCCTGTAGAAAAATGCAGGCACACCAATTAAGCCCTCCCAAATTTGTAGCCCGACTCACACGCTAAAACACAGAATTTATAATATACACAGTCCTATCCATGCACACAAAATTGTCACGTGTGGCTCTGGGGAGCCACACAATGAGAGCCAAGGGTGAGCCAGTGAGTTGTGATGTTTATTGTAGGCAAGGGGTGAGGGACAAGGAAAGCACAGATACTCATACAGAGGAACACTCACGAGTAGTACAACACAGGAGTAGACGCCAGCACCGGGCGTAGGGTTACGAGGCATGAATACTCACAGCGGGTAACACACATAGGAATGCTGTAAGAGGAGTAGAGGACTGACACCAGATGTAGGGGCTTCAGTCTAACAGTGCTGTATGTCGCCGCCCCGAGTGATCGAGGCTGCTCCATTTTATCCTCATTAGCAGCGCCCCAGCTGATGAGGGTTAATTGGCCCCAGCCGTCCTGTGACACTGACAGCTGGGAGCCAGCTGAGACGCTGCCAAATGAGAGGCAGGGATGAAAAGGAATATGGGCTGAGCGCCGGGACCCGGCGTCTCATCCCATATGACAAAAATAACTAAAGTAGACGGGCCAGGTGGACTGCTGGCTCACCCCTACACAGCCAGGCAGATTATTCTGCCGCCATAGTCGCTAAAGTCCAAAAGAAAAATAGCCATGCTTCTAAAACTAAATTAATCCCAGAACAATATATATACAGTCAAATTTTCATAACAAACTAGATAAATAATATGTACATTCACATTCCTAATGGCGGCCCCCCCTCCACTCCAACACACCCTCCCCACAACCTGGGCATACCACACAAAACACACTTTTAAAAAAAAAAAAACAACCATCAAACAAACAGTGTTGGGGCTCTGCCTTCTATCTTTTTTTTTTTTTCTTTTTTCAAAATACAGGGCAAACACGCAATAGGAAAATGTGAAACGTATTAATTAACTGACGGGGTAAAAAAAACTAGAACAAACACATATCAAAAGTCACCCCTAGTCACATTACAGACACGGTGGAAGGGCCACCCCTGGATTTCCATCTGGTGGATCCCACCCGGAGCGCCTCCGCCTCTTGGCCTCCGGCGATGGGCTGGGTCGGCATCTTCCTCTCCGTTCCTTCGACCCAGTCCGCAGCTCCCTCTGGCCTCCCATGTCGCTGGGTGGCGCATCGTCCTACCACGCCAACCGGTCCTGCCCCGCTCTCTTTCATTTTACACGCTGGCAAAGCCACTGTAGCTCCTTGCTTCTCGTATTCCTCAGGCCGCGTTACAGAAGCAGAGGGGGCTAGCGTTTTGGCTCCATCTGTCCTTGCGGGTGTTCCACCGTGCTGTCCAGTTCCCACACCAAGGGCAACATGGACACTGGCACCGGAACCCTCCCGCAACGATCAATGGTGGGTCTCATCCTGCTCCGTTCCCAGACTACTAGGCCAGTCAGTGTCCCAAACCGCATCATCGTCCACACATGGGGCAGGTTGGTCCCACAGGCCACAGCCCGACCACTCCTCTCTGACGCCGCTGGTGATCTTGAAACCGAGGCCATAGATTACATTACACCCCATGATGTCCGCTCCTCTGGCTGTCACCACGAATCGGACGTTTGTCATGACTGCGGACTTATACCAGACTGTTAAGTCCAGTGACCCCACGATGACTAGCTTGTCGCCACCATATCCGTGGTATGGTGCTGACAGTGCTCTCATGCAGTAGTGCGGGAACAGACTCCTCACAGTGGGCTAGCTGAGCACCGAAGCCACAGCTCCCATGTCTATCAACAACGGCACTTCCACGCCGTCCAGCAACACATTGCAATAAATGTACCCACTTGTGCTCGGAGAGCCGGTATGAACAACCATAGGAGCCACTGCGGGGGAATCCACTCCGCATCTTTGGTCCTCCCGCTCAAAATTCCTGCAGGCCCTGGCGAAATGATGTAGGAGACCACACTTGCCACAATGCTTGTCTTTTGCCGGGCTCTCTCTTGACTTATATTGGTGCCTCGTGTACCCACAGCCATAACATCTTGGTGAACCCGGGGCAGACTTAATTACCTCCGCCAGGCCGCAGGCCAGAAGGTTATGTTTTTGCCGGGGTTTGTCTGTTTGTCTGTCTGTCTGTCTGTTGGTTAGCAAGATAACTCAAAAAGTTTTGGACGGATTTTGATGAAACTTTCAGGCGTTGTTAGAAATGGTACAAGGAAGAACTGATTAAATTTTGGGGATGATCCGGATCACCGTCTGGATCCAGGAATTTTTTAAAGGATTCTTTAACATTGTGAGATAGGGCCAGGAGGTAATGTGTAGTTCAGTGCTTCCGCCAGCAGGAAGCACTGAAATGCAGCGACTCAGGCAAGTGCTATCCCCAGATGCTACTGAAGCTCGTCGAGCTTGTGACAGAGCCGCTAAAATGCAGCATACACTGAATGAGAGCCCACAGGCTGCTGCTTCTCGCTGTGCTAAAGACAGAGACAGTACACGGCAGCATAGACAGGATGACGGGCTATCCCCAGATGCTATTGAAGCTTGTCGAGCTTAGTTTTATTTTATTGATTTTTTCTTATTACCTCTGCCAGGAGGTTATGGTTTTTTTTTTTTAAAAGAAGATTGGAGTTAATATTGTTCTATTCTACACTATGTATAGGTACATATTTTTAATTTCCTGGAAAGAAACGAAGTTAGAAAAATTATGTTAATGGTAGCTTTTCAATATCCAGAACTTATTATTAGGAATAAATTTCATGAATGTGTTCTCCAACTAAAGACTTGTACATGTTGTATCTCTTGTTAAATTAAATAAATTGTATTTGTGTAGTTCAAATAACATTTTTTTTGTTTTCTTGACCAATCATATGACATACAGAAACACATGATACAGGGAAAGAACAATAACAAAATTAGTGTAGAATATTTATGGTATAAATCCCAATACTGGGGGGACTGTTGCTCTTGGCGGAGGTCTGCGATCTCCGAGTGCTTTTCTAGTTCTTATAGGGACAGCATACTCTTTTTCATCCTCGCTGTCCTTGCTATCCGGGTCCACATCCATGGTTCCATGTGCCCGTGTGGACTTCTCTCTCCCAAATCCTTCGATAGCCTCGCCGCAGCTTCAAACTGTTGGGCTATCTCGACAGCTGTGGCTAACGTCATCTCACCAGTGTGTGTCAGGAGCCTTGCTCGTGCCACTGAACAGAGGAAGTGCTCCACCAATTGGTCACAGATCAGCTCATCCTTCAACGCTCCAAAATGGCACTCCACTGCCAGCTGACGCAGATCTGCGATGAATCGCTGTATTGACTCTCCAGTCCACTGGCAGCGCTGCCGAAACCGAATTCTTTTAACAGTGATGTTTTCCAGGGCACAAAAGTAACGTGCCATTAGCCTTACCATGTCGTCGAAGCTATCACTAGTGCCCAATGTGCTGAGAGTCTGCTGACCCTCCATGCCAACATTATGGACCAGAATGGCCCATGCACGCAGTTTTTCCAACTCACCAAGGGCCAGGGCCACCAAGTAATTTTGGAAGGCCACGTATCACCTCTCCCAAGGAACGGGCGGCTCGCCCGGGACCTCCAGGGATGGCCGTAGACTGGAAAAACCCCTCTCCATACCTTTTACCTCATCGCCAAATGTTATGTCCATAACTCGCAGTCACAATGACCAGGCTGGAGGTGCAGTCAAACGTAACTTTATTAATGAACCAACAGTGTAGTAAACGCTCCATACATATCAAAGTGTCGACGGCGAAAGAGCCCACATCTTCTTCTTCTTCTTTTAGATTTGATTGGCGGTTGGCAACCAGCTTACAGGTGCATTACCACCATGCCCCTTCCACCCTGGCCCTTTATACCCCAGATGACGCCACCACCGGAAAGGTGGGTTGTCACCTTTCACTGCACCCAGGGTCCCACAGCTGCCATCTTACTACACAACAATACAGACATAACAAAACCCAATAGCTCTAGTGTTTAACCAGATAGGTGTTACTGGCAAATTATTAACACATCATCACCGTGCTCATTCATCACTCTATTAAAGCAAGAAATCTCTGTGTGTGTGTCACGTTTACAGGACATCATAGGACGACCTATGATCTCTGCCTGATCATCATAGGACGTCCTATGAACTCAGTCATCATAGGACTCATGGTGCCTATGACGACACATAGACAAATGTGTCTTTATGATGTCATATAGGACTCTCATGTCTTTATGATGTCATATACAGTGAGTCCATGCCTGAAAGCCTCTTTTTGCTCAGATCTATTTTCATGATCCTGTCCATGAACTGGAATTACGACGCACCTGTCTCTCAACCAGTGGTCTCAACGAACAAGAAGAAGAAGACCCACCAGATGGACAGCAATAGAATGAGAACTGCTGCATGTCAGAAAAGATACCATGAAGATGAAACACCTAAGGTTCCAGCAGTACATCACACCCGTCTGAGACAGGAGGAGACCCTTCACCAGCATAGGGTACGACAGACAAGAGATGCACAAACAGACAGGAAACATGTGGCAGTGCGCCATGCACGTGCTGAGTCACTTGATTCCCGAAATGCCCACGAAGCAAGCAACGCTGCATGCCAGGCAAGGCACAGACAAGCTGAGACCGAGGAGATGTGGAATAGTTGGCTGGCCACCAATGCTGCACGCCAGGCAACACACAGAGAAGCTGAGACCGAGGAGATGTGGAATAGTCGGCTGGCCGCCAACGCTGCATGCCAGGCGACGCACAGACAAGCTGAAAGCAAGGAGATGTGGAACAGGCATACAAAAATATCCGTAATCTCGCTCGGTGTGATGATACAGATTTCTTCCAAGAGGACCTTTATGGCGATTACAGACACACAATGAGTAAGACATCACTGTTTGAGTGTCCTACATGCTCCCATTGTGGTGCCTATACATGGAAAGCAGAGAGGAATGGATTTTGTTGTATGTCTGGAAAGATAGAACTCACCTACAATGCCACAAAATCCAAGCCTGGCTCAATCCCACCACAACCACCAGATGCTTTCAAGGACCTTTTCATTAATCAAAACTTTGTTAAACAAGCAAAACGATACAACAATGCATTGGCAATGGCAAGTATTGGCATTAAGGAGATCCCTATGCCTGGCTTCAACCCAGGCATACGTATACAAGGCAAAATTTATCATTACACTGCTGTTCCTCTTCCTGAACAGGGTCAATAGCCACTCTTTGCTCAGATCTATTTTCATGATCCTGCCCATGAACTGGAATTACGACGCACCCATCCCTCAACCAGTGGTCTGAACGAACACTTTTTGCTGAAGGCACAACAGGCTATTCGTAAGTCCAACTAATACATGCGACAATTTCAGTCAGTAATTGAGTATGTCACTCAAAACGACAATGTCAATGAGTTGAGAACTGTCCTCACAGCTCGCACTCAACATCGTCACCTTCATCATGGCACTGTGAATCTTCCATCACTACATAGTGATGTTGCTGTCATTGCTCCAGGGACAAGTCTTACTGAGCAGTTTGGGAAGCTGGCTGTCGCCCTTCACCTCAGAGGAGGAATAGTTCAAACTCTCGATGCCATGCATCCAACATATGACCCATTATCTTATGTACTTCATCTGCCACAGGGTTCCCAAGGATATCACACTGGACTTGCAGGTATCACACCTACACACTTTTACCATTTCCACCTACAAGTGCGCGACACTACTTATCACTTCAATTTACTGCTTCATGGTGGAAGACTTACACAGCAGTATGTATGTGACATGATGGCAAAAACTGAGTCGCAACGTCTTAACTGGATTCGCCACAACCAGAAATCTATCAAGCAGAAAAGTATAAAGTCATTGTTGATGCCCTGAGTACTAACGCTGAGCTCATCCCAGGATGCCTAACAATCCTGCCACCCACAAGTTATGGAACACCACGATGGTATGCTAAAGAGTTCCAAGATGCCATGGCCTTGGTCAGAGTCAAAGGCAAACCAGACTTTTTCCTCACCTTCACTTGCAACCCCAACTGGCCTGAAATTACTGGATCACTTTTTCAGGGCCAACAGACAAATCAAGGACCAGACATCATTGTGAGAGTATTCCACATGAAGGTGGAAGCTCTCCTTACATACCTCCTAAAGTATGATATCTTGGGACATGTGGATGCATACGTCATGGTGAAAGAAACTCAAAAGAGACATCTTCCGGGGGACTGCGGGGATCATGAGATCGTGGGTTCGATCCCAGCCCCCGACCAACAGTGAGCTGTGTGGAGTTTGCATGTTCTCCCCGTGTTGCGTGGGTTTACTCCGGGATTTCTCCGGTTTCCTCCCGCACACCAAAAACATGTAGGTTTAGGGCGCTCGCGCACGCAGCGACCAGCAGCCGGGGGCTTGTCACCAGACTGCAAACCAAGTCTACCTATGGGTACAAATAAGTAACAAAAAAAAAAAAAAAATCTTCCACATATACATGTGCTCATTACCATGGTACCACAAGACTAACCCAGGACCTCCACTGACACTGATCGTGTCGTCTCTGCAGAGATTCCTGACAGGGAAAAAAATCCGGAACTACATCGCATTGTCAAGTCACATATGATTCACGGCCCATGTGGACAATGGAATCCTGACAGTCCATGCATGGTAGACAAAAAGTGCTCCAAGGATTAAGATAAGATAAGATAAGATAAGCCTTTATTAGTCCCACAACGGGGAAATTCCAGGATTGCAACAGCACAGGGATAGCAACACTCAGAGCACCAATCAGGAGGCAAGAAAAAAAGCAAGCAAGCAAGAGCAGCTAATATACATATGTACATATTACTATAAATATATATATATACACACACAGAGACACACAGTGCAGAGCATTGTAGCTGGATGGAATAAATATATGAGTATATAAACACACAGTGCGGAGCATTGTAGCTAGATGGAATAAATATGTAGATGTATAAACACCCACAGTACGGAGCATTGCAGCTAGGTGGAATAAATATGTAAATATATAAACACACACAGTGCGGAGCAATGTAGCTAGATGGAATAATATGTAGATATATAAACACACAGTGCAGAGCATTGTAGCTAGATGGAATAAATATATAGATATATAAATATTGTAACGTCGGGGCCATGTTAAGGGGGGCAGGGATTCCCAGCATGCTTTGACAGTTGGAAACGTTACTGTGTGTGTGTATTAAATGTTATTACTGAGTTATTATACTGCTGTGTAATTATAACTGCGTTATAATGACCCAGCAGTATTTCATAGGCAAGATTTATTATGTGTGTGTAACCGTGATTTAAACAGAGGTCTGGGAGAATGACCTCCCCTCCTGCCTGTGCTCAGAGTGTGTGTAAAATAAAGCCCGTTGATCACAACCATCTTGCTCCACTTTCTTTGTGTGAACCTTGCCTACGTCACACTGGTGTCAGGAGTGGGATGGAGCAGATGGAAGCCAGGATCAGAATGGAGATCCAGCAGCTGGAGCAATTCATTGCTCAGCTGATGACGGACGATGGGACCGAGACACCACCCCCGGGAGCCAGGAGCCAGGACGAACGAAGCGGCGGCGGACCTGACGGAGCCAGCGCACCCCGCCTTCTGCCTTTTCCAAGACAGAGCGGGCAGATCAGAGCAAACCAGCCCTGCATTTCGCCCTCTTCAGGACAGGACGGGCTGGCCACCCCAAGGCGATCAGGAGTGACGATCGATCAGGAGGCGGCCATCCTATCTGTTCGGCAGTGGGCCAAGATTCCCCGCTTCAACGGCGAGGCCACGTTGGATGACTACCTGACCCAGGTCGAGCTGACCGCTGCGCTGAACGGCTGGTCACCAGAGGAAACCGCCGTGCAGGTCGCGCTGGCCTTGGAGGGGAGAGCTCTCTGCACGCTCTCTGATCTCCGGCCCGAGGAGCGCTACAGCTGGCCAGCGCTACAAGGGGCGCTCCGGAGATGATTTGGGAGAACGGCGGACGCTGAGCACGCCCAGGAACAGCTGACCCGCCGCCGCCGAAGAAACCAGGAAAGCCTAGGAGCCTATGCTGCAGACATACAGCTGCTAACCCGGCGCAGCTACCCGGATTTCGCACCAGAGGCGGTAGAGAAGCTCGCCCTCCGGAGCCTCATCCAAGGTCTCCGCCCGGCCCAGTTCCAGAGCTACGTACGGATCCACGCCGCGAGCAACTGGGAGACTGCGGTGGCAGAAGCAGAGCGGGTGGAGCCGCTGATGAATCGCACAATTGAAGCACCAACGCACAGTCAAAGAACCTTCCAGGCCACAATGGAGAGCGAGGAGGAAGAGGAGGAATTACAGCGGACCACGGCGGTGCGTCCACGGAGAAGATGGCCGCTGCGGCACGAGGAAGGGTGCTTCCACTGCAGAGAGCTGGGACACATCGCACGATACTGCCCCGCACCCACCCCATGACAAACTGGCCCCTCGCCGGCATTAAACTAGAGCGAGGTGGCGTGAACGGGGACAGGCCACCTCCCGCAGATGTTTCCCCCGAGGAGCTGGCACCACGCGTGGGCCGAATTGGACACTCTCCAGGGATGTATCTACAGTGCAGCTTGGGGAAGACGTCGATCCGGGCCCTGACTTGACACCAGCTCTACAATTTCCTTGGTTCGACCCGGTGTGCTGCCGGGCACGAACAAGACGGCGCCACGGGGGTGGGAACCCACCAAGCGCTGCGTCACCACGGCTACCGGTGAGCGCGCCAGACTGAGGGGGCGGAGAGTTCTGGTGGTGGGGGTGGTCGGTCAGAACATAAGACACCCGTTCTGGCTGGCTGACCTCTAAGACCCCTGTATTATTGGACTAGACCTGCTCACAGCCTGGAACGCCAAGATCGACACCACCAGACCTTCCCTCCAGCTGGGAAACTAACTAACTAACTAACTAACCTGCATTTATATAGCGCTTTTCTAGTCACAAAGACCACTCAAAGCGCTTTCATTAATACTAACCCTCTATTCTAAGGGCCTATAGGAAACAAATATCTAGGGACAATTTAGAACAGCCAATTAACCTAACATGCATGTTTTTGGCATGTGGGAGGAAACCGGAGAAATCCCGGAGTAAACCCACGCGACACGGGGAGAACATACAAACTCCACACAGATCACTGTTGGTCGGGGGCTGGGATCGAACCCACGATCCCACGATCCCCACAATCCCCCAGCCAAGGGTAAACTGTGCTGCCGCAGTGCTAACCACTGCGCCACCGTGCAGCCCGGGAAACCGGACCATCGCGCTCCACAGCAGAACCCAGGGAAGGAACAAGGGGGCCTGCGCAATCGAGGGATCACTAAGACAGACCGGACCAGGCAGGCCACCGCGAGGACCGGACATGACGTCACCAGCGCGGGCAGAGAGAGCACGAGCACACACAGGGACAGCAAGGGGAGGGGTCAACGTATCAGCAGAGACGCAGCAGGCGGTCGAGGAACTACTTCAGCGGAGCTGCAGCGGGCTGGACCCGGAACAGAGACGCCAGCTGCGGGAGCTATTGGACTGTTTTATGGGTGTTTTCGCCGCGAAGGATGAGGAATGCGGCCGGACCGGTTTGGTGCAGCACGAGATCGACACAGATGAGGCCAGGCCGATTCGACTCCACCCACGCCGGCTGCCCTTTTCAAGGCGGGCAGCAGCAGAACAAAAAGTGCGAGAAATGCTGGAGGCAGATGTTATTGAGCCCTCCAGCAGCCCCTGGGCGGCGCCTGTGGTGCTGGTCAAGAAGAAGGACGGGTCGTGGCGGTTCTGTGTGGATTACCAGCGCCTGAATGACGTCACCCGGAAGGATTCCTATCCCCTGCCCCGCATCGATGACGCGCTGGACCACATCACCGGCTCCAGCTGGTTCAGCTCGCTGGATCTACGCAGCGGCTATTGGCAGGTAGAACTGTCACCTGAGGCCCGCCAAAAAACAGCCTTCTCCATCGGGCAGGGACTGTACCGGTTTAAAGTGATGCTGTTTGGACTCTGCAACGCTCCGGCCACCTTTGAGCGCTTGATGGAGTGAGTGCTGGCTCATGCGCCCCGGAGTCGCTGCGTTGTTTACCTGGATGACCTGCTGGTGCATGCAGCTGATTTTGACAGTGCCCTGTCAAATCTCTGAGAGGTGCTGGGTGCCATCCAACAGGCGGGGCTACGGTTACACCCTAGAAAATGCCACCTGTTCCGGCGGGAGACCACCTTCCTGGGCCACGTTGTCAGCGCAGCGGGAGTCGCCACCGACCCAGAAAAAGTGGCAGCGGTGAGAGACTGGCCAGTGCCGCGGAATGTGGGAGAACTGAGGAGTTTTCTTGGATTGGCCTCCTATTATAGGAGGTTTGTGAAAGACTTCGCCACCATCGCCAGCCCGCTGCATCAGCTGACGCAGAAAGGACGCACGTTTCAGTGGAGTGAGAACTGTGCTGCTGCTTTCTCCCAGCTTCGCGCAGCGCTCATCAGAGCACCTGTCCTGCAGTATCCTGACCCGAACCGCCCTTTCATCGTGGACACGGACGCCAGCAACCAGGGCATCGGGGCGGTGCTATCCCAGGAGGGAGAACACGGAGAGCAGGCAGACACTTTTTTCAGCCGCACTCTCAGCAGAGCCGAGAGGAACTACTGTGTGACTCGCAGAGAGCTGTTGGCTGTCATTCAAGGACTGCGTCATTTCCGCCCGTATGTGTACGGGGGGAGGTTCCAGCTCAGGACGGATCACGCTTCCCTGACCTGGTTATTAAACGTCAAAGAACCGGATGGACAGTTGGCGAGATGGCTGTAGGCACTGCAGGATTATAATTTTCAGATTGTGCATCGGGCAGGCCGCCTCCATGCCAACGCTGACATGCTGTCTCGGCGCCCCTGTGCGACAGAGGAGTGTCATCACTGCCAACGGGCTGAAGATCGAGACCAAGCCGCCCCACGGGCTACTGCTCTCCAGGCCGCTGCGAGCAGGAATAACGCAGTGACGCACAGCCCCTCCTCAGATGATCAGGCAGCCTTCCCCAGCGATGACGTCACAGAGGTTCTTGGCACGCAGCAGCTGCAGAGTGAGCAGGACAGAGACCCGGTCATTTCTCGGGTTCGGCAGTGACTGGACCCAGGACAGCGGCCCGCCTGGGAGGTTGTGTCACCACTGGATCCAGAGACTAAGGCCCTACACTCCCAGTGGGCCAACCTCCGCTGCCACAAGGGCGTGGTGTATCGACAGTGGCAGACTCCAGCTGGGCAGCGGCACGTCTGGCAGCTGCTGGTTCCTCGTCGACTCCGGCCCAACATATTCCAGCTGGTTCATGGGGCGGTAGGAGCGGGCCACTTCGGAGTGACAAAGACACTGCAGCGCTTTCAAGCCCGGTTCTACTGGCCTGGTTGTCATCAGGACTTGGAGCTCCACGTTCACCGCTGCGACACGTGCACAGCTCAGAAAGGGCCAACTCAGCGATCCCACGCTCCCCTGCAGCAGTACCGGGTGAGAGCGCCGATGGAGCGAGTGGGAGTGGACATCCTGGGCCCTTTCCCGACCACGGACCGGGGGAACCGCTACGTGCTGGTCGCGATGGATTATTTCACTAAGTGGCCAGAGGCGTACGCGGTCCCGGACCGAAGCGCCGCTACGTCGACATCAAAGCTGGTGGACGAAATGTTCTGTTGGTTTGGCGCACCGGAGGAGCTGCACAGCGATCAGGGTTGGAACTTCGAGGCAGAGGTCTTTGGAGAGGTCTGCAAGCGGCTGGGCATCCGGAAGACCCGGACCACCCCGCTGCATCCACAGAGCGACGGCCTGGTCGAACGATTCAACTGGACCCTCACCACCCAGCTCGCTATCCTAGTGGACCAGCGACAGCAAGACTGGGATCTGCATCTGCCTTTTGTTTTGTGGGCGTACCAGACGGCAGCTCAGGAATCTACTCGGTGCACCCCTGCAGCGCTCTTGTTTGGACGCGAGCTGCGCACACCGGTGGATTTGGTAGTCGGCCCCCCCCCCCCGAGCCGGAGGTGGAGGGAAAACCCGGATTGGATAATTTTTTTTGTTTGAAAGAACGTCTCCACACGGTGCACGAACTGGCTCGAGAGGCCCTGGCAGCGGCAGGGGGCCGGCAGAAGCGAGCGTATGACTCCCGCTGCCAGGGGAGGGACTTTGCACTGGGAGATCGAGTCTGGGTTTTCTGCCCTGAGAGAAAAAGAGGATGATCACCGAAGCTGGCGAGCCATTGGTCGGGACCGTGCGTGGTTCTGCAGAGACTGTCGGATGTGGTGTACAGGGTGAGGCTTAGGAAAAGGGACCGGGTTGTGGTCCTTCATCGTGACCGTCTCGCCCCGTATCAGCCATCTGCACCGCTGGAGGACGAACCGGAGCTTCCATCCCGACCAGATACCCCGACCGAGACTCACGTGGACTCTAGGGGGCCTGCACGTGTTGGTTGCCGGCACCGAAGGCCGCCCCGACACCTGGAAGAGTTTGTATTGGACTTTTAAACTGGACTTTAATTTTTCTGGGGACAGAAACCAGTCCAGGAGGGGGGCAGTGTAACGTCGGGGCCATGTTAAGGGGGGCAGGGATTTCCAGCATGCTTTGACAGTTGGAAACGTTACTGTGTGTGTGTATTAAATGTTATTACTGAGTTATTATACTGCTGTGTAATTATAACTGTGTTATAATGACCCAGCAGTATTTCATAGGCAAGATTTATTATGTGTGTGTAACCGTGATTTAAACAGAGGTCTGGGAGAATGACCTCCCCTCCTGCCTGTGCTCAGAGTGTGTGTAAAATAAAGCCCGTTGAACACAACCATCTTGCTCCACTTTCTTTGTGTGAACCTTGCCTACGTCACAATATAAACACACCCAGTGCGGAGCATTGTAGCTACATGGAATAAATATGTAAATATATAAACACACACAGTGCAGAGCATTGTTGCTAGATGAGATGAAACAGCACAACCATCTACTTAGTTATCCTACATGGTATGATTATGTGCCCATACATATATATTCTCACCCTCCATAGCGACTGGTATTTTCCTAGTTGTATGCCGGAGGGGACCATTGTGTAAGTCTATTGCATCTTTTGCATTCAAAAAACTATTAGTTTGTTACGTCTTTTTGCTATCTCTGCGAGCAGCCCTGCTTAGGTTGTACAGTCTGACAGCCGTTGGTAGGAAGGACCTGCGAAACCGCTTGGTTGTGCACCTGGGATGATGTAGTCTGCTGCTAAATGAGCTCCTCAGTGCATTCAGTATGTCCTGCATAGGTGGAACTCGGACTCCAGCAGAGATGACAGTTTAGCCACCGTCCTTCTCTCTCCTATCTCCTCCACCGGATCAAGGCACTGCCCCAGGACAGAGCTAGCTTTCTTGATCATTCAAAAGAACTGAGACAACACACAAGCTTTTCAGACAACTCTTACCCGCTGTACCACAGATGTGCAGAAGGAGCTCCTGACTCTCCAATTACAAAGGCTATAAGAGGTGGCACTGTGTCTGATGATAATAGTTGGGTTGTGCCGTATAATCCATACATCCTGTTATGATACAATGTGCATATTAACCTTGAAATTGTCTGTGCTTTCTCCAGTGTCAAATATCTATTTCAATTTCAATTCAATTTCAGCTTTATTTATAATGCGCCACATCACAACAAAAGCTGTCTTGTGGCGCCACAGTGCAGAAAAAAAAAACAAAAAACACACAGTCACAGAAAGACCCAGCAATCAGACGATCCCCTATGAGCAAGCACTAAGCGACAGTGGAGAGGAAAAACTCCCATTTGGAAGGAAGAAACCTCTAGCAGAACCAGGCTCAGGGAGGGGCAGTCGTCTGCTGCGACTGGCTGGGGATGAGGGGATAAGGAGGATGGAAAGGACAGACATAAAGCACATAGCAGTAAGATGCCAAGTACAATATTGGAGGTCAACCAGCAATATGGATCACATAACAATAGAACAGGAATGGGGTTAAAAGACACAAAAACCCTCCTTAAACGAAAGCTATATTAAAAAGGAAGGATTTTACCCTGTTCTTAAAAACAGAGCCCGGACCCAGAGTGGTAATTGGTTCCAGAGAAAAGGAGCTTGGTAGCAGAAGGTATGCCTCCCACCGTACTTTTGGAGATTCTGGGCACCACAAGTAAGCCAGCATTTTGGGAGCGTAATGCTCTATTAGGATGGTAAGGTAATATCAGATCTTTTATATATTGGGGGGCCAGATTGTTAAGAGCTTTGAAAGTAAGAAGAAGGATTTTAAACTTGATTCTGAATTCAATGGGAAGCCAGTGGAGGGAGGACAGAACCGGGGAAATATGATCTCTTTTTCTAGAACCAGTTAAAACTCTAGCAGAAGCATTTTGAATCAACTGAAGATTTTTCAAAGATACTTTAGGATAACCAGATAATAGCGAATTACAATAATCTAATAGCGAACTGACAAAGGCGTGAATCAGTTTCTCAGCATCATCCAGAGACAAGATGCTCCTGATCTTGACAATATTGCGCAGAAGGTATAAGGCGGTCCTAGAAACAGTTTTAATATGTGAATTAAAGGACAAATCCTGGTCAAAAATCACTCCAAGGTTCCTCACATAACTGTTCAGCATGAGAGTGGCCGCATCTAAAATAAGGGCATAGTCTGAAAAGGAATTTCTAAGATGTTTTGGGCCAACAACAATGACTTCAGTCTTATCAGAGTTCAATAGTAAAAAATTACAAGTCATCCAAGCTTTGATATCCTTAAGACAGGCATCTAACTTGGCCAACTGATCACAATCATCGGGCTTCATTGACAGGTATAGTTGTGTGTCATCTGCGTAACAGTGAAAATGTATACAGTGCTTTCTGATGATATTGCCCAATGGGAGCATATATAGACTAAAAAGTGTAGGGCCCAACACAGATCCCTGTGGAACTCCGTGACTGAGCTTAGAACTGGAAGAAAATCCATCATTGACATGGACAAACTGAAATCTATCAGACAAATAAGATCTAAACCACTGCAACGGAGTTCCACTGAGTCCAACAAAGTGTTCCAATCTATCAAGTAGAATGGCATGATCGATAGTGTCAAAGGCTGCACTGAGATCTAAAAAAACAAGAACAGAGACAAGTCCATTATCAGATGCAGTCAGGAGGTCATTAGAGACCTTCACTAAGGCAGTTTCAGTGCTGTGATGAGCTCTGAAGCCAGATTGAAACACCTCAAACAAACCAACTCCCTGCAAATGGTCAGATAATTGCACAGCAACAACTCTTTCCAAGATTTTAGAAATGAAAGGCAAATTAGAGATTGGTCGATAATTGGCCAAAACTCCAGGATCGAGCATCGGCTTTTTAAGTAAAGGTTTAATTACAACAGTTTTAAAAGCCAGTGGAACATAACCCAGAGTTAAAGAAGAATTAATGATAAGAAGAATACGGCTACCAATAATTGGGAAAATAATTTTAAATAACCTGGAAGGAATAGGGTCCAGAAGGCAAGATGAAGGCTTAGAAGAGGAAATTATTTAATCCAACTCTAAGAGATCGATTGGAGTAAACTTATCTAAGCAGATATCAATTGAGGGAGTTGCAATAGTTAATGTACTAGAGTTTACGGTAGGAAGAATCTGACTGATTCCATCTCTGATAGATAAAATTTTAAGATTGAAATAGTTCAGAAAGTCCTGACTAGAAAGCTCAGGGGGGATGCCAGGATTGACCGAGTCATGGATCTTTGTAAGCCTGGCTATAGTGTTGAAGAGAAACCTGGGGTTATTCCTGTTCCCTTCTATTAATGCAGAATAATAGCTTGATCTAGCTTTTCTAAGAGATTTTTTATAGATTAAGAGATGATTTCTCCACGCCAAGTAGAATTCATCTGAATTAGTTGAGCGCCATTTCCTTTCCAGTTGACAAGTCTTCTGTTTTAAGCCACGAGTTTCTGAGTTAAACCAAGGGGTAAGAAATCTCTGGTTAGACTTTTTCTTTTTTAAAGGGGCTACCAAATCTAGAGTCCGATGCAGAGAGGCAGTGACACCATCAACCATGCTATCAATCACGAATGGAGCAGACTCTCCATCACTTATTTCAGGTGTTTCTGTTGTGTTGACCCATGGCATAGAGGAGACAATCTTCAAAAATTTAGCAACGTCATCAGAAAGACATCTGCTGTTGTAGTATTTTTCTTTAGGAAATAAGTGATCAGAGACAATGAAATCAAAAATTAACAGACAATGGTCAGACAGTACAGGATTATGAGGAGACACAACCAGATTTTCGATATCTATACCATAAGTCAAAATAAGGTCCAATGTATGATGGAAATAATGGGTAGAATTTTTTTACTTTTTGGGAAAACCCCATTGAGTCTAAAACTGAATTGAAAGCCTTATTAAGATAGTCACTCTCAACATCAACATTTTTATTTTTTTTTTAGATTTAGTATACTTTATTGATCCCCAGAGGGGAAATTGAGGGTCATCCACCACCTGGATGGATGAAGCAGCCACGATACGGCGCTATCCCTTAACCATTCACACACACATTCACACCTAGGGCCACTTTAGAGTCTCCAGTTAACCTAACCTGCATGTTTTTGGCATGTGGGAGGAAACCGGAGAAATCCCGGGGTAAACCCATGCATACACGGGGAGAACATGCAAACTCCACACAGATCACTGTTGGTCGGGGGCTGGGATCGAACCCACAATCCCATGATCCCCACGATCCCCCGGCCAAGGGTAAACTGTGCTGCCGCAGTGCTAACCACTGCGCCACCGTGCAGCCGTGCAACATGTATATTAAAGTCCCCTACAATAATTATTCTATCAGTTTTCAGCACTAAATCAGCTAAAAACTTGGCAAATTCCGATAGAAACTCCGAATAGGCTGTGGGAGGATGATAAACTATGGCAAAGAGAATTGGGTTCATGCCAAGATTGCCAACAGGCCCCACACTGAGGACCAAACCTTCAAAGGAATTAAAACATAATTTCTGCTTAACATTAACTAGTAATTTAGAATGGAAAATTGCCGCCACTCCACCACCATGACCAGAACCTCTGGGGTTATGACAGTTTAAATACCCAGAGGGAGTTGATTCATTCAAACCAACATAATCATCAAGCCCGAACCAGGTCTCTGTGAGGGATAGTAGATCGATCTGGTGATCGATTAATAGGTCATGGACCAGAACAGACATAGAAGATAGAGACCTAATGTTTAATAAGCCACATTTAATTTTTAAACTTTGGGGGGGAACAGAGGCCAAATTATTAATGTTATTAATTTTAGAGACTTGAGACTGGATTAGAATTTTACCAACATTTTGTTTAATCAGTATGGGAAGTTTATGCATTCTATTTTTTTTTAACTTTTTTACTAACTTTAAAGGGAGCAGAAAAAGGTTCTCTAAGGGAGGAGACAGGGGCAAAGTTGAAAGGTGGTGGATGGGGAGGAGCTGCAGAAGTGCGAGTGTTTTTCAGGTTGTGTTGTACTTGTCCTGGGTTACAATATTTAGGGCAACGGGAGACAGACTCAATCTCTGAAGGATTATAAAACAAAGGCTGATCCAAATGGTAAAGACCACCCGAGTTAATGGGATCGATACAATACGTGGGAACAGGACCAAAAAAGGGCAGTTTGGAAAACCCAGAACCTTCAGAGTGAGTAAACACACCAAATTTCAGTCACTGTACCAGAAAACACCCAATAAAATAGAGAAGATTGTCTGTTAAAACACGTGCACCAAGTCTATTTGGGTGGATGCCATCAGGCCTCATAAGTGATGGGCGGTTCCAAAATAAGTTAAAATTGTCAACAAAACCAATGTTAAAAATAGAACAAGTAAAACACAGCCAAGAATTAAGACTGAGAGTTCTGCTAAAATGATTACAGCCTCGCCTGAGAGGTGCCAAAGGCCCAGAGATGAGCGCACGTCTGCCACAGTTCATAAGAGTGGACAGAAGGCTTCTTAAGTCCCCAATCTGACCAGTGATGACATGTTTAGTCGCTCGTCATCCTTGAACCGCTGGCTGTCTGTGTGGTGTCCTAAAAATGACGTGGGCTACATTGACAATTGGAGCTCTTTTTGGGGAAAACCTGGTCTTATGAGACGAGACAGCATTCATCCCACTTTGGATGGTGCTTCTCATTTATCTAACAATCTGGCATCTTTTTTATCCAAATTTCCAAAACCATGACTACTCAGAGTTGGGACCAGGAAGCAGAGTCGCAGTCCTACACGCCTCTCTGCAGCTCCTCTTCATCCGCCACCCCTCAGCTTAGCCCCTGTCTTCCCCATCAGAGAATCGTTGTCTGCTCCCTCCAAAGTAAATAAAAATATAATGTATAAGCATCCCAAAGTGATAAAGCAAAATATTGGTAAAACTCAAATTAAACATAAAGCCTCTAAATTGAATGATTTGGCCTCTGTTCCTCCTCATAATTTAAAAATTAAATGTGGTTTATTAAATATTAGGTCTCTAACTCCCAAGTCTCTGTTAGTCCATGATCTGTTAATTGATCATCAGATTGATTTAATTTCCCTTACAGAGACTTGGTTAGGGCAAGAGGATTATGTTGGTTTAAATGAATCAACTCCCTCTGGTTATTTAAACTGTCAAAATCCCAGAAGTTCTGGTCGTGGAGGAGGAGTAGCATCAATTTACCATTCCAAATTACTAGTTAATGTAAAGCAAAAAACATGTTATAATTCCTTTGAGGGCCTGGTCCTCAGTGTTGGGCACTTTAGCAATTCCAGGTTAAACCCAATTTTATTTGCCATAGTTTATCGTCCCCCATCAACCTATTCAGAATTTTTATCCGAATTTGCTGATTTCTTAGCTGATTTAGTGCTGAAATCTGATTAATAATTATAGTAGAGGACTTTAATATACATGTGGATGTAGATAGTGACTGCCTTAATGTGGCTTTTAATTCAATATTAGACTCGATTGGGTTTTCTCAGAAAGTAGGAAATTCTACTCATTACCTCCACCATACATTGGACCTTGTTCTGACATATGGCATAGAAATAGAAAATCTTGTAGTGTCTCCTCATAACCCTGTACTGTCAGACCATTGTCTGTTAACCTTTGATTTTACTATTTCTGACTATTTGGCTCCTAAAGAAAAATATTATCACAGTAGATGCCTCTCAGATGATGCTGTTTCCAAATTTATGCAGATTGTTTCCTCTATGCCATGTGTCAACACAACGGAAATAAGCTATAGACAGCTTGCTCCTTCTGTAATTGATAACATGGTGGATAGTGTTTCAGCTTCTCTGCATCAGGCTCTCGACTTGGTGGCCCCCTTAAAAAAGAAAAAGTCTAATCAGAGATTTTTAACTCCTTGGTTCAACACAGAAACTCGTAGCTTAAAACAGAAGACTCGTCAATTAGAAAGAAAATGGCGCTCTACTAATTTAGATGAAATCTATTTAGCTTGGAGAAATCATCTTTTAATTTATAAAAAATCTCTTAGAAAAGCTAGAACGAGTTATTACTCTGCATTAATAGAAGAGAACAAGAATAATCCCAGGTTTCTTTTCAGTACTGTAGCCAGGTTGACAAAGAGTCAGGACTCTGTCAATCCTAGCATCCCCTTAGAGCTTACTAGTCAGAACTTTATGAACTTTTTCAATAATAAAATTTCATCCATCAGAGATAAAATCAATCAGATTCTTCCCACAGTTAACTTAAATACTGTAACTACTACAACTCCTTCTATTGATGTCTGTCTTGATGAGTTTACTCCAATCAACCTTTGTGAGTTAGACAAAATAGTTTCCTCATCCAAACCTTCAACTTGTCTTTTAGACCCTATTCCTACCAGGTTATTTAAAGAAGTCTTCCCACTTATTGGTAGCTTTATTCTTCATATAATCAATTCTTCATTAACTTTAGGCCATGTACCGCAGGCTTTTAAAACGGCTGTAATTAAACCCTTACTCAAAAAGCCAACGCTAGATCCAGGAGCTTTAGCTAACTATAGACCAATCTCTAATCTCCCTTTCATTTCAAAAATCTTAGAAAGAGTTGTTGCTACGCAATTATTTGACCACCTGCAGGGAAATGGTTTACTTGAGGAGTTTCAATCTGGGTTTAGAATCCATCATAGTACTGAAACAGCCTTAGCGAAGGTCACTAATGACCTCCTCATTGCATCTGATAATGGACTAGTTTCTGTACTTGTCCTTTTAGATCTTAGTGCAGCTTTTGATACTATTGATCATAATATTCTACTTGATAGATTAGAACACTATGTTGGACTTAATGGAACTTCGTTGCAGTGGTTTAGATCTTATTTATCTGATAGGTTCCAGTTTGTTCATGTAAATGATGAGTTTTCTCTCAGCTCAAAGCTTAGTCATGGAGTTCCACAGGGATCTGTGCTTGGCCCTACTCTTTTTAGTTTATATATGCTTCCGTTAGGCAACGTTATTAGAAAGCACTGTATACATTTTCACTGTTATGCAGATGACACACAATTATACCTGTCAATGAAGCCAGATGATACTAATCAATTAGCCAAGTTAGAAGCCTGTCTTAAGGAAATCAAAGCTTGGATGACTTGTAATTTCCTGCTATTAAATTCAGATAAGACTGAAGTCATTCTTGTTGGTCCAAAAAACCTTAGAAATTCCTTTCCAAATCAAACTTTCAGTTTGGATGCAGTTACTCTTTCTCTTAATAGCTCTGTGAGGAACCTTGGAGTTATTTTTGATCAGGATTTGTCCTTCAATTCACATATTAAATTTGTTTCTAAGACTGCCTTCTATCATTTGCGTAATATTGCCAAGATTAGGAGCATCTTGTCTCAGAGTGATGCTGAGAAGCTGATCCACGCTTTTGTTAGCTCGAGATTAGATTATTGTAATTCTTTATTATCAGGCTGTCCTAAAACATCTTTAAAAAGTCTTCAGCTGATCCAAAATGCTGCAGCAAGAGTTTTAACAGGTACTAGAAAGAGAGATCATATCTCTCCGGTTCTGGCCTCCCTTCATTGGCTTCCCATAGAGTTTAGAATTAAGTTTAAAATCCTTCTTCTTACTTACAAAGCTCTAAACAATCAGGCTCCTTTTTATTTAAAAGATCTGATACTACCGTATCATCCTAACAGAGCACTACGCTCCCAAAATGCAGGTTTACTTGTAATACCTAGAATCTCCAAAAGTACAATGGGAGGCAGAGCCTTCAGTTATCAAGCTCCTCTCCTGTGGAATCAGCTGCCAATCTGGATTCGGGAGTCAGACTCGATCTCTGTTTTTAAGAATAGGGCTAAAACCTACCTTTTTGATATAGCCTACAATTAGGGAGGGATCATGTGTTTCTGAACCCTCCCTTAGTTATGCTGCTAATAGGTTTAGTCAGCCGGGGGACCTCCAGTAATGCACTGGGCCTCACTCCTTTCCTCACTCTCTATGAAATATTTTTTTTTTTGCTGGTCATTAACATTTGTTTGTTCTCTCCCATAGATTGAGTCCCCATCGTGCTGTTTGCTCTCTACATGTCTGTTCTTTTCTTCTTCTCTGTCCCCTCACCCCCCAGCCAGTCGCAGCAGATGACTGCCCCTCCCTGAGCCTGGTTCTGCTGGAGGTTTCTTCCTGTTAAAAGGGAGTTTTTCCTCTCCACCGTCGCCAAGTGCTTGCTCACAGGGGATCGCCTGATTGCTGGGGTCTTTCTGCAACTGTGGGAGTCTTCCCTACAGTTGATAGTGCTATGAGATGACTGTTGTTGTGAAATGGCGCTATATAAATAAAGTTGAATTGAATTGAATTGAATTAAGTCACTCTTTAAAATCTCAGACGCTTCATCTGGGATGATATTGCATCCCACATGCACAACGACAGTATGAACGTGAGGGAATTCATTCAGTAGGTCAGGGATAAGATCCTCAATATCAGAGACTCTAGCCCCGGGAAAAAATCGAGTCACACAGTACCTGCTTCTGACGTTCCTCACGATCGAGTCACCAATTACCAGCATCGTCTGGGGTGTTTTGTCGGTGGATTCTGATGAGGAGAGGAATTGTGAACAGGATGATGTTGTTGTTGCGAAGGCAGGGAGATGCGCTCTTTTCTTCTATCTGGAGCAGGTGTGTAATTTGACACACGCTGTGTGGTCTTTATCCGGGGTTTGTGGACATGAGCTGCCGCTGAAGGAGAGGAGGGAGGATGAGGGGCATCCATGGGCGGGCGGCCAGCGTCCAGGTGGGGAAAATCCTCCAGGGAAAGGATATCAAATCTGTTATCCAAGGACAGCGGAAGAGAAGAGGCGCGGCCCATTCCGGTCGAACGACGATGGCCATTAGCTGGTGGAACCAAGGTCCAGGGCGCAGATGGAGGATGAGAGGGACCAAGTGAAGCTTTTGGTTTAGCCCCGAGATGAAACCAGTGTTTGTTGCTGAGGCCATGGTCAGCTGCGCAGGCTGGAGCAGGTGTGGAGGTAGGTGCAGACGCGCTGAGCTCACCCAAATAAGTAGCAGTATCCGCCAGCTGTGAGGCAGTAGCCGGAGCTGATGATTGCCCGAGAATGATGCGAGAATGATGATCTCTACAAATGCTTAGAGAAAGAGCCAGTGTCAGTGCCTGTGAAGTTGGACACCCCTGAGGAACTTCAACGTGATGAAGTGACACGTTACGAATTAGGATGTTACATCACTGCATCTGAGGCATACTGGCGTATATATGATTTCCCCATCCAGCGGAAAAAAACACCAGTAAGGATGCTGGCAATTCACCTCAAGGATGAACAGGTCATCATTTTCAATGATGAAGGCGCTGCCCAGAACCTATTGGACACAGGGCCACCTGCCACTACATTAACTGCCTTTTTTGAAGCCATGGATCTACATCCACACATGCAACACATTGTATACCCAGATGTCTTTCAACACTTCACGTACACACAGAAGAAATTTCAATTGCGGAAGAAAATATTAAGTTCCCATCATGACCGCATGGCTGACACTGTTGAACGAATCCCAGTGATTGCTTTTAACCCACACAACGATGAACTTTTTTATCTCAGAATGCTTTTGTACCATGTGCCAGGACCAACATCCTTCACAGACCTCCGGAAAGTTGGACATGTGGTCATGGACACCTATCTGGCTGCCTGCATTGCACGTGGCATTGTTGACAGTGATCAAGAAATAGATTCCATTATGGAAGAAGCAGCAAATGTGACATTTGGCCCAGTACTGCGTGAAGTATTTGCCAACTTGCTCATGTTTGTACCTACAGGACAGCACTTGCAGTTCTGGGAAAGGCACAAGCATGTTCTTTGTGAAGATTTCATTCACAGAGCCAGCGTCAGTGAGCCAGATGACTATATTGTGAATCAAGTGCTACTAGACCTTAAGGACCATGTTGAAAGACATGGCTTCACCCTACATGGAAACTTTGGAATCCCTGAACCTGATCCACTTCATGTCAACAGTAGAATTCCTAACATTATACAACAAGAGACTGAGCACAACATGGAGGACCTTCAAGCTCACATTACTGTCACAGAGAACAGACTTAATCATGAGCAGCAAGCAGTTGTTACAACAGTGATGGAAAGCGTGGAGCAGGGACTTAGCAAAATGATAGCACTTGATGCAAGTGGCGGGACTGGGAAAACATGCATATTATGCCACATTCTCAACAAAGTTTGCACACAGGTCAAAGTACCTCTTGCAACAGCTGCAAGTGTCATTGCAACTACCCTGCTGCCTAAAGGCACCACCTTTCACAGTAGAACAAAATGTTGTCTCATTCTTAGTGATGACTCACCTTGCAGTGTAAGTGAAAATGACAGTACTGCAACACTCATTAGGATGACACATTTCATGGTTGTGGATAAAGTGTCCATGATGGATCGGCTTGCACTGGAAGCAACAGATTGAATGTTTCAGTGGCTCCGGAGGTCACACAAGCCATTTGGTGGCATCATCTTCAGTGGCGATTGGAGGCAAATCCTTACTGTTGTACTACATGGTAGCAGAACAGAAATCATAGGAAGGTGTTTCAAGAGCTCATACCTATGGAAAAATGTTGAAACTATTTCTCTAACAGAAAACATGAGGATCTGTCAAGCTGTAGAAGATCAACAAGCTGAAGAACATTTTACTAAATTTCTCTTGGACCTTGGGGAAGGAAAAATTCCAGTAGATCCAGAACAGGGCGAGTTTGCAATTGAACTCAATGAAAGACTAATGATTCCAAGTGGCAAACTGGAAGACATTGTCAGTTGGGTGTGTGAAGACATGCAAGTTAATGTTTCAAATCCAAGATGGTTATGTGAGCGTGTCATATTATGCCTGACGAACTCTGAGGTTGACACAGTCAATGAGTACATGACAAAGATTTTCCCAGGAGAGGAACATGTTTGCAACAGTAGCCACGGTTACGCAGGCAAAATTTCTTCAATCTGATTACTATTCAGATCAGAACTTTACTGTTTACATGGATCCTGAAAAAGTTGATCCGATTAGGATGTGTGTTTCCATGTGTCACACGTTTGAACAGACTTAATCATTTTGACATGTGCACAATTATCCGACATTCCGGAAATAGTAGAAGAAGCAACTTCCAGTGTAAACAAACCCCGCTTCATGTCTTTCTCTATTTGAAATGGACCTGTATTGTGTTACTCAGACTGTACTTTTGCTTCTGCTGGTCTCTGTAATGAAGCTACAAGTACATACTTCTGCATATGACGAACAGAGGGAGACAGCAGGACAATACAGACCAGTCCTGTTTTACTCGCGCTATGTCTTCCACTAGCTGCTGTAAAGGCAGAAATACGTCACGTCGACATGTGGCTGACGTACAGACATGCGCAGTAAACATATTTTCTGCCCAACCTTTGTGAGGACGGTGAGGACGTACAGGTAAAGGCTCCCAGTTCGTTTCTTACTATCTTCCTTTAAAACTCAGTTTAGAGCTAGCGTTTTTAGCTGTTGCTTTGTCACTGCCGCTGGAGAATAAAAACGGTACTCCTGCTTGTGCGAAAAAAGAGAGAAATTGCCAGTCTTATAACTTAATATTGTAGTGGCTGGTGAAGCAATTCATCAGTCCCCTCACACTCCGGGAGAGCAAAGGGATTTCTCCCACGTGTTTTCTTTTCTACGATCACAATCAACATACATCGTCCGGGATCATGGGTCCCAAGAAAGCTCAGCAGACTGAGGAGGTGGACGATATTAAAAGATAGCTCGACTTCTTGGCTGAAGAGATTTCTGACATAACGCACGGCTCAGGAGACGCACACACACAGGCTCAGAGTAGTTCAAATAGCTTTATTAACAACAGGAGTGTATGAATGTGTGTCTGCGGGATGTGAATGTGTTGGTGGCGGCGTCTGCTTCGGGCACAGAGGCAGGGGCCGTACAGCCGGACAACCCTATGGGAAAAGCACAGGGAGAAGGGTGACGGGCACACACCAACACAGGAGATAAATGAACGAGAGAGGAGCTTACTTGGACAGGACGGATGACTGGCACAGCAAGGGACGAGGTCCGGTAGACAGCCACCTGGAGAGCCCAGTGCAGCAGCGAGGAACAGGCGATGGAAAGGAGTAGTCCGCCGCCGGGAAATCCACCTGTGCACAGGGGAGCAGACTTGGAGGAGAAAAGGTAAGATCTTCTTACCGGAATGATCAGCTGAGAATGAAAGGGAACTCACAGCGATGCGTAGGGAAGTCTGACAGCTTCAGGCCGAAGCTCAGGGCGAGGCGGCTTAAATCCCTCGCCGCTGATGATGTGCAGGTGTGCGTGCAGGTGGCGCCGCTGATGAGCGGCGCGGCGTGACAGTACTCCCCCCTCTAGCAGCGCCTCCTGGCAATGGCTTCTCTGGGTGCGCTCGGTGGAAATCAGCGATGAGCGACGGGTCCAACACAAACGACGAAGGTACCCACTGCCGATGTTCAGGCCCATAGCCCTCCCAGTCCACCAAGTACTACAACCCATGACCCCGGCACCGGGAGTCCAGGATGGAGGAGACGGGCCAGGCCGGATGGCCATCAATCATGCGGGGCGCGGGTTGCGCAGCAGGAGGAGGGCAAAGGGGGTCGGAGACTGCCAGCTTCACCTTGGACACGTGGAAGGTGGGATGGATGCGGAGGGAGGGGGGGAATAGCTACACGCACAGCCACCGGGTTGATGATCCTGGTGATGGGGTATGGGCCCATAAAGCGCTGTGCCAGCTTCTTCCTCTCGCCCTTTAAAATCACGTCCTGGGTCGACACGTAGACTTGCTGACCAACTCTGTACGCCGGGGCAGGTCTTCTGTGCTGGTCCGCCACGGCTCTGTTGCACTCCGCCGTGCGTAAAAGCGCATGAGCATCAGCGCATTGCGCGCTGATGCCCAGATGGAGCGGAACTGCCTGAGATGCGCCCGTACTGAGGGGACAGTTACCTCACTCTCCTGCGCCGGGAACAGCGGGGGGGTCGTAACCCAGGGACGCCTTAAAGGGGGACATCCCTGTAGCAGAAGAGCGAGCGGTGTTGTGGGCGTATTCAACCCAGGCGAGGTGGTTACTCCAGGACGTAGGTTTGGACGCATTTACACAGCGGAGCGCAGCCTCCAGCTCCTGGTTGGTCCGCTCACACTGCCCGTTGGATTGGGGGTGATGGCCGGAGGAGAGGCTCACCTTGGCTCCTAAGGCGTTGCAGAACGACCTCCAAACTTCTGAAGAAAATTGGGGCCCTCGGTCCGAGACCACGTCCACCGGAATCCCATGCAGCCTGACCACGTGCTGGATTAGGAGGTCCGCCGTCTCCAGGGCAGTTGGGAGACCTCGTAGGGGAACGAAGTGTGCCGCCTTGGAGAAGCGGTCCACGATGGTCAGGACGGTGTCGTAGGTGTTTGAGACTGGGAGTCCGGTGACGAAATCCAGGGCGATATGCGACCAGGGCCTGCCAGGGACAGGCAGAGCCTGGAGCAAACCCGCTGGAGGGGCATTACCCGATTTGTTGGTGGCACACACTGGACAGGCCCGGGCGTAGCGGGCAGCGTCCCTCTGCAGGCCCGGCCACCAGAAGGACCGCTGGAGGAGGTCAATCATCCGGGAGGAACCAGGGTGACAGGTGAGCTTGGATGTGTGCAACCAGTGGATGACCTCCCCCCGAACCGTGGATGGCACGAACAGCCTCCCCTCCGGTCCGCCGCCAGGGTCAGGTTCCACTTCCTGCGCCTTCCGGATCTTGCTCTCAATGTCCCAGGTGACGGCTCCCATGGCGCACGACCTGGGTAGGATGGTGTGGACCGTGCCCTCCGACTCCTCGGGGGCGAATTGCCTAGAGAGGGCATCGGGCAGGCCGTTCTTGGAGCCAGGCCTGAAGGTGATGGTAAATTGGAACCTAGCGAAGAACAAGGACCAGCGCGCCTGGCGGGCGTTCAGGCGCTTGGCAGATCTAAGGTACTTCAAGTTCTTGTGGTCCGTCAGGACCACGAACGGCAGGTCCGCCCCCTCTAGCCAGTGACGCCACTCCTGTAACGCGAGCTTGATGGCGATTAGCTCTCTGTCACCCACGTCGTAATTCCTCTCCGCCGGGGACAAGCGCCGGGAGAAGGCGGCGCAGGGCCGTTTGATTTCGTCATCTGGCGACCGCTGGGATAGCACCGCCCCCACTCCTGTGTCCGAAGCGTCCACTTCCACGATGCACTGCAGTGCAGGGTTGACTTGGCTAAGGACCCGGGAGGAGGAGAACTCCGCCTTCAGCGCCTGAAAGGCAGCCGCGGCCTCTTCGGTCCACCGGAACAGGACCTTAGGGGACGTGAGGCGGGTCAGCGGGCCGACGATGGTGCCAAAATTTGGGACGAAGCGGCGGTAGAAGTTCGCAAACCCAACGAAATGCTGCACCTGCTTTCTTGACGCAGGTGTGGGCCATTCCACCACCGCCTTCACCTTCTCTGGGTCCGGAAGCACCTGGTCGTGGGAGATGATGAACCCGAGGAAGGATGTTGTCTTTGCGTAAAACTCGCATTTCTCGGCCTTCACGTACAACCGGTTCTCCAGCAGCCTTTGGAGGACCCGCCTCACGTGGACCCGGTGCTCGTCCCTGGACTTGGAGAAGATGAGAATGTCATCCAGGTAGACGAACACAAAAAGGCCGATGAAATCCCGGAGGACGTCATTGATGAGGCGCTGAAAGACGGCTGGAGCGTTGGTCAACCTGAACGGCATCACCAGGTATTCGAAGTGGCCGTTCGGGGTACGGAAGGCTGTTTTCCACTCATCTCCCTCCCGAATCCGGACGAGGTGGTATGCGCTGCGTAGATCCAGCTTGGTGAACCAAGTTGCCCCCTGGAGGGAGTGGAAAGCGGTGTCCATGAGGGGCAGGGTGTAGCGATCCTTCTCCGTAATGTCGTTAAGGGCACGATAGTCAATGCAAGGACGGAGGGATCCGTCCTTCTTACCGACGAAGAAGAATCCTGCCCCCACAGGTGATGACGATGGGCGGATTATCCCAGCACTCAGCGACTCCTTGAGGTAAGAGTTCATGGTCTCCTTCTCCGGCGCCGATAGACTGTAGAGTCGCCCAGAGGGTAAGGGTGCCCCCTGGCGGAGGTTAATTGCACAGTCATAGGGCCTATGAGGAGGGAGAGACATCGCCTTGGATGTGCTGAATACCATACCCAGGTCGTGAAATTCCAATGGCACCAGGGACAGGTCCGGGGGTGCAGCGTCCGTAGGTGAGGGTGAAGCGGACGGAGAGCAGGCAGCGGACTGTAGACAGGTGCTCATGCAGAACGTGCTCCATGCCGACATCCCGGCGGACTTCCAATCCAAAACGGGGTTGTGGAGGCATAGCCAGGGATACCCCAGGATGACGGGTGACACAGAGTTGGGCAGGACGTAAAAGGTTATCTCCTCCCGGTGGTTTCCAGAGATAATAACCGGGACGGGGATGGTCTGGTGTGTAACTCTCCCAAGGGAGGCACGAGAGAGGTTGACCAGGGAGATAGGGTTCCTTAGTGCCTGACAGCGGATGCCCAATCGGGTTGCCAGGCTTTGAGAAATAAAGCTGCCCTCCGTGCCCGAATCCACCAGTGCATGGGTGAGATGCCCAGTGGAGTTGTGACAGAAACGGATGGGCAGTTTCAATTGTGTGAGGGGACTTAACCGATTGACGTCCGCGAGGCCCCCTACAGTGACTCGCGGACCCCACCGTTTGGCTTCTGTGGACAAAGCTCTACCGTGTGTTGACTATCTCCGCAATACATGCAGAGATTTAACTCACGGCGGCGTTGTCTCTCCGCCGGGGAGAGCTTTGTCCAGCCCGTCACCATCGGCTCCGACTCCTCGGGGCGCGATGGTGGCGGCGTCGCCAGGGGGCGAGCTTGGGGCAGACGCAACGAGGCTCCACGAGGGCGAGAAGAAGATGACTTCCGTCCCGAGGAGCGCTCGCGCAGCCTGTTGTCCAAACTGATCGCTAGGGATGTTAGCTCCGCTAGCGTCTCAGGGATATCCCGCCCAGCCAGTTCATCCCTCAGATCATCATTGAGACTGCGGAGGCTAATTCCTCCGCCGCTACCCGGAAGTCGACCGCGTAGTCCGCTGCCAACCGGCTTCCCTGCTGGAGGGCGAGAAGCCGATCGACCTGGACCGTCTCGGTACGAGAATGGTCAAAGACTTCCAGGAAGTGTCTCATGAATTGGTCATATGTGAGGGTGGCATAACTGGGCCTTGCCATTACGGCGTAGGTCCAGGTTAATGCTCGCCCCTCCAGGAGATTCCCGATATAACCAATTCGGCTATGATCCGAGGGAAAGTCTCCGGGCACACGATGGAACACGGACTCACATTGCATTATGAACCCCCGTGCTCCGCCGAGCTTTCCGCTAAAGCGGGCGGGGGTCGGAATGGGCGTGAGCTGAGTCGGTGCCGCCGGAGCCTGCTGGACGGCCACTGGAGCAGCAGGAGCCGCGCCACCCTGATGAGCCGGGGGGAACGGCTGTTGGGGGTCCAAGCGGTCCAATCGGTTAGTTATGTTTATCAACTGATTGAGGATCACCTGTTGCTGATTAGCTATCTGATCCACTCGAACCTCGAGAGTGGTAAGCCGGTGTGCGAGCCCGCCGTCTGCCGAGCCGCTCTGCTGAAGCCGTACTGACATAACGCACGGCTCAGGAGAGGCACACACACAGGCTCAGAGTAGTTCAAATAGCTTTATTAACAACAGGAGTGTATGAATGTGTGTCTGCGGGATGTGAATGTGTTGGTGGCGGCGTCTGCTTCGGGCACAGAGGCAGGGGCCGTACAGCCGGACAACCCTATGGGAAAAGCAC
Organism: Pholidichthys leucotaenia; assembly: GCA_020510985.1. NCBI lineage: Eukaryota > Metazoa > Chordata > Actinopteri > Cichliformes > Pholidichthyidae > Pholidichthys > Pholidichthys leucotaenia. The sequence continues at coordinate 108,837,574 of CM035841.1, read as the reverse complement.
AGGGAGAAGGGTGACGGGCACATACCAACACAGGAGATAAATGAGCGAGAGAGGAGCTTACTTGGACAGGACGGATGACTGGCACAGCAAGGGACGAGGTCCGGTAGACAGCCACCTGGAGAGCCCGGTGCAGCAGCGAGGAACAGGCGATGGAAAGGAGTAGTCCGCCGCCGGGAAATCCACCTGTGCACAGGGGAGCAGACTTGGAGGAGAAAAAGATAAGATCTTCTTACCGGAATGATCAGCTGAGAATGAAAGGGAACTCACAGCGATGCGTAGGGAAGTCTGACGGCTTCAGGCCGAAGCTCAGGGCGAGGCGGCTTAAATCCCTCGCCGCTGATGATGTGCAGGTGTGTGTGCAGGTGGCGCCGCTGATGAGCGGCGCGGTGTGACAATTTCTGCTGTTAAGCTGCAGCAAAAAAACATCCTGGGCCTGCTTGAGGAGGTGAAAGAGCTGCGGATCCAAAACGCAGAGAAGGACAAGAGGCTGGCGTATCTGGAGAGCAGAGTGTCGGACCTGGAGCAGAACACTCAGGTGAACATCACTGGGCTCCACATTAAACCTCGATCATATGCTCGGGCGGTGGCCGTGGACAGCAGAGGGAGGCTCGATGCGCTGGAAGACGAATCCACAGAGCAACAAGTGGCGGCTTTCCTGCAGTCCTCAGGAATCCAGCTGGACTGTATTGAGGCCTGCCACCCTCTGCCCAGGAAGAACAGCGACAAACCAGCTGTAATCATGAGGTTTGTGAATAGAAAACACAAGACTGCGCTGCTAAAACAAGGTAGGAAACTGAAAGGAACGAACATTTACATGAACGAGCACCTTACAAAAGAAAACGCAGAAATAGCCAGAAAAGCAAGATACCTGAGAAAGCAGAAAAAGATTCAAAACAACTGGACATCAAACTGTAAAATATACATAAAATTAAATGGATCACCTGAAGAAGCCAAGGTCATTAACATTCGAAATATTATGGAACTGGACAAATATCAATGAATATTATGAACTGGAGTCGACAGCAACAAGAGACAATTGTAGGACACTGAAGGGATATACTCATCTGCATCAGGACATTTAACAACATGAAACAAAAGATTAACAAACAGGAACAACAGGACCTGAAAGTTTTTGAATATACGGATCACAACCCACAGGACGTAGAATATAACATAGACCCTGATAATAATTTATTTAGCTCCATCAATAATGACTGCAGTTACTACACGGATGAACAGTTTAACACAGTGGTCACATCTGATTTCAATATTTCTATGATCCACTTCAACAGCAGAAGTCTCTATGCCAACTTTAATAACATTAAAGATTATTTACATCAGTTTAAAGAGCCATTCAATATTGTGGCAATATCAGAGACGTGGCTCAGTGAAGTGAAAGGAGTGGATTTTACCATGGATGGCTATGAATTAAATTACATAAATAGAAAAGTGAAAAAAGGAGGAGTTGCAATCTATGTTGACAAGAGCTTGCAATACAAGGTTGTTGAAAATCTGCCAGTAACTGTGGATGATTTATTTGAATGTATTACAATAGAAATCTGTCTGGACAATGTGAAGAATATGGTAGTGAGCTGTGTATATAGAACACCTGGATAAAACATTGACTTATTTAAGGACTGGATGGAAAAAATGTATGCAAAACTAACTCATAAAGTTATGTTCATCTGTGGGGATTTCAATATAGATCTGATGAATTCAAAACAACATAGTTCGACAGAAGAATTTATCAACACAATGTACAGTATGGGCTTACATCCAACAATTACCGGACCTAGCAGAATCACGTCATACAGTGCCACACTAATAGATAACATATTCACAAACATTATGGAAAATAATATCATGAGTGTGTCATGACTCGCCATTCATCATCGGCTCCTGCTGCGCACACCTGCGCCTCGTCAGCAACAGACTACTTAACCCACTCAGCCCTGTGCTTCGGCCTGAAGCCGTCTGTTCCCTTCAGCTCGTCTTGGTGATTGGAACCCCCATGACCGGCAAGACTACGCTTAACTGTAAGCATCTTACCTTGTTTCTTCAGTCCTCTCCCCTGTGCACAGGTGGATTCCTCGGCGGCGGACCTTCACCTTCGCCAACCTCTACACACTACTGCCACAGGCACCGCAGGCCGCTGTCTTCTGGGCTCATCCCTTGCTGACGCCAGCCACCTGTCATACCAAGTAAGCAGCTGTCATTCTCACATTCCCCGTCCGGGTGTGTTGCCCTTTACCTTGTCCCTCTGCTTTGTCGTTATAGGGTTGCCCGGCTGTACGACGGTCTGCTCTGCTACCTGCACTTGGAAGTCCATCCTCAACACATAGCCATATCCCACTCACGCATTCATCCATACCTGTCTGTCAATAAAAGCTGTTAAATCTATTCTGAGCCTGCACGTGTGTCTCCTGAGCCGGACATTATGTCAGTACGGCTTCAGCAGAGCGGCTCGGCAGACAGCGGGCTCGCATGCCGTCTTTCCACCCTCGAGACTCGAGTAGATTTAATAGCCCACCAACAGCAGGTAATTTTGAATCAGTTGACCTCAATTACTCACCGGTTAGACCGCCTGGACCCCCAGCAGACGTTCCCCCCGGCTCCCCAGGGAGGGTTAGCTCCTGTCGCTCCGGTGGCCGGCCAGCCTACCACGGGAACGCCGACCCGGCTCACACTGATCCCGACTCCGGCCCGTTTTAACGGGAAGCTTGGCGGAGCTCGGGGTTTCATTATGCAGTGTGAGTCGGTGTTCATGAGTGTTCCCGGGGACTTCCCCTCAGACCACAGCCGGATTGGTTACGTAGGTAATCTCCTGGAGGGGCGAGCGCTAACCTGGGCTTACGCCGTAATGGCAAAGCCCAGTTACGCAAACCTCTCCTATAACCAGTTCGTGCGAAACTTCCTCGAAGTGTTTGATCACTCTCGGCTCGATAGTGTCCTAACCGATCATCTCCTTGCTCTCCAGCAGGGAAGCCGGTCGGCGGCGGACTACACCATCGACTTCCGGGTCGCTGCAGAGGAAGTAGGCTGGGGCGAGGCGGCACTTTGTGGCATCTTTCTCCGCAGCCTCAGGTCCGGTCTGAGGGATGAATTGGCCGGTCGAGATCTCCCGGAGACTCTCGCGAAGCTAATCTCCGTATCGATTAGCTTGGATAACAGGCTGCGTGAGCGCTCCTCCGAGCGGAAGTCGACCAACCGCTCGCGAGAAGGCTCCGCTTGCTTGCCTCAAGCATGCCCCCTGGCGTCACTGCCACCGAAGTCCTCCGAGGAGTCGGAGACAATGGTGGTTGGCCAGTCAAAGCTCCCTCCAGCGGAGAAACAACGCCGCTGGAAGTTGGGCCTGTGCATGTATTGCGGAGGCAGCCAACACACCGTGGAGAATTGTCCGGAGAAGCCAAACGGGGAGGTCCGCGAGTCACTGTAGGGGGCCTCGCGGACTCTAACCGGACAAAGCCCCTCACCAGCCTTTCTTTGCCTATCCGTTTCTGTCACAACGCCATGGGGCATCTTACTCACGCACTGGTGGACTCAGGAGCAGAGCAGAGTTTCATTTCTAAGAGCCTGGCAACCCAATTGGGCATCCCCTGTCACCCTCTGCCAATTCCGCTCAGCCTGGTCACCCTCTCTCAAGCTCCCCTCGGGCGTGTGACCCATCGTACCAAGCCCATTCCTGTAATCATCTCAGGTAACCATCGGGAGGATCTTGTTCTCTATGTCCTGTCCACCTCTGTCTCACCAGTCATCCTATACTACCCCTGGTTGCGCCTACACAACCCAGTGCTGGATTGGCAGGCCGGAGGCATTGCCGCCTGGAGTTCGTTTTGTATGAGCACCTGCCTCCAGTCCACAGCCTGCGCCCCGTCCTCACCCCCTCTGGCCAAGGACGCTGCACCACCTGATCTCACCCTGGTGCCCTCAGAGTTTCACGACCTAGGCCTCGTCTTCAGTAAGTCCAAGGCAATGTCGCTCCCCCCTCACCGGCCCTATGATTGTGCAATTAACATCCGCACGGGGGCTCCCTTACCCTCTGGGCGTCTTTACAGCCTGTCAGCGCCAGAGAGGGAAGCGATGGACGCCTACCTGAAGGAGTCGCTCAGCACAGGAATCATCCGCCCATCTTCATCCCCGCTCGGCGCAGGGTTCTTCTTTGTATCCAAAAAGGACGGTTCTCTCCGCCCCTGCATAGACTATCGGGCCCTCAACGACATCACAGAGAAGGACCGCTATACCCTGCCGTTGATGGACACCGCCTTCCACTCCCTCCAGGGGGCGACCTGGTTCACCAAGCTGGACCTCCGCAGCGCCTACCACCTCGTCCGGATCCGGGAGGGAGATGAGTGGAAAACAGCCTTCCGTACGCCAACTGGTCACTTCGAATACCTGGTGATGTCGTTCGGATTAACCAATGCCTCCGCAGTATTTCAGCGCCTCATAAACGACGTCCTTCGTGACTTCCTCGGCCTCTTTGTCTTTGTGTACCTGGACGACATCCTAATCTTCTCCAGGACATGAGACGAACACCGGGTCCACGTGAGGTGGGTCCTGCAGCGGCTGCTTGAGAACAGGTTGTACGTCAAGGCCGAAAAATGCCAATTCTATGCCAAGACCACCTCCTTCCTGGGGTTCGTGATTTCACATGACCAAGTCCTGCCCGACCCTGCTAAGGTCAAAGCGGTGGTCGAGTGGCCCACACCAACCTCCAGGAAGCAAGTACAACAGTTCATAGGATTCGCCAACTTCTACTGCCGATTCGTGCCAAACTTCGGCGCCATCGTCGGCCCATTGACCCGCCTCACCTCGCCTAAGACCCCCTTCCGGTGGACTGAAGAGGCAGCTGAGGCGTTTCTGGCACTCAAGAAGGAGTTCTCTTCCTCCCGGGTCCTTACCCAGGTCGACCCCGCGCTGCAGTGCTTGGTGGAGGTCGATGCGTCCGATACAGGAGTAGGGGCGGTGTTGTCCCAGCGGTCACCCGCCGACGGGATCAAGCGACCCTGCGCCTTCTTCTCTCGACGCCTGTCACCTGCCGAGCGCAATTATGACGTCGGGATAGGGAGCTCCTCGCAATCAAGCTCGCCCTGCAGAAGTGGCGCCACTGGCTGGAGGGGGCTGCTCTGCCGTTCATAGTGCTAACGGATCACAAGAACTTGGAGTATTTGAGATCTGCCAAACGTCTGAATGCCTGCCAGGCGCGTTGGTCCTTGTTCTTTGCCCGTTTTCGCTTCACCATCACGTACCGCCCTGGTTCGAAGAACGGCCTGCCTGACGCCCTATCCAGGCAATTTGCCCCCAAAACATCTGAGAAGTCAGCGCACACCATCCTGCCCGGCTCGTATATCGTGGGGGCGATGTCCTGGGCCATCGAGGACAAGATCCGGAAGGCGCAGGAGACTGAACCGGACCCTGGCGGCAGACCGGAGGGGAGGCTATTCGTTCCATCTTCAGTCCGGGGGGAGGTTATCCACTGGATTCACACCTCCAAGTTCGCCTGTCATCCTGGGGTCTCCCGGCTGGTCGATCTCCTCCAGCGGTCCTTCTCGTGGCCTGGTCTGCAGAAGGACGCCGCCAACTATGTCCGGGCCAGCCCAGCCTGTGCCACCGGCAAGTCAGGTAACGCTCCCCCCGCGGGTCTGCTCCAGCCCCTGCCGATCCCAGGCAGGCCCTGGTCTCACATAGCCCTTGACTTCGTCACCGGTCTCCCAGACTCAAACAACTACGACGCAGTACTGACCATCGTCGACTGCTTCTCCGAGGCCGCCCACTTCGTGCCACTGCAACGCCTCCCTACGGCGCTAGAGACAGCGGACCTCCTTGTCCATCACGTGGTCAGACTACATGGGAAACCAGTGGACGTTGTGTCGGATTGGGGGCCCCAATTCGTCTCCGAGGTGTGGAAGTGCTTCTGTAACGCCCTGGGAGCCACGGTAAGCCTCACCTCCGCCCACCATCCGCAGTCTAACGGGCAATGCGAACGGGCCAACCAGGAGCTGGAAGCCGCCCTCCGCTGCGTCACCGCCTCCAACCCAGCCTCTTGGAGCACGCATCTGGCCTGGGTGGAATACGCCCACAACTCCACTCGGTCTTCTGCCACTGGTATGTCCCCCTTCAAGGCCTCCCTGGGTTATGATCCGCCATTGTTCCTGGCGCAGGAGGGTGAGTTGGCCGTCCCGTCCATCCAGGCGCACCTGAGGCGGTGCCGGAGTCTTTGGTCCAAGGCGCGCGATGCGCTCTTCCGCGCAGCGAAACGCAACAGCACCACCGCCAATCATCATAGAAGACCGGCACCGGCCTACCAGGTGGGTCAGAAGGTTTGGGTTTCCGCTCACAACGTCAACCTTAAGGGTGAGAAGAGGAAGTTGGCCCAACGCTTCATCGCACCCTTCACTATCACCAAAATTGTCAACCCAGTGGCTGTGCGTGTGGCTATTCCTCCCCCCCGCCGTATCCACCCCACCTTCCACGTATCCAAGATCAAACCTGTGGTGTCCGATCCCCTCTGCCCCCCACCCGCGGCGCCGCCCGCGCCCCTGATGATCGATGGCCACCCGGCCTGGAGAGTCACTACCATCTTAGACTCTTGGCGCCGAGGTCGCGGGCTGCAGTATCTGGTGGACTGGGAGGGTTTCGGTCCAGAGTGGAGGCAATGGGTGCGCTCATCCCTGGTTCTGGACAAGAGTCTCATCACGGAGTTCCATCGGGCGCACCCGGATAAACCAGCACCAGGAGGTGCTGCTGGGGGGGGAAATACTGTCATGACTCGCCATTCATCATCGGCTCCTGCTGCGCGCACACCTGCGCCTCGTCAGCAACAGACTACTTAACCCGCTCAGCCCTGTGCTTCGGCCTGAAGCCGTCTGTTCCCTTCAGCTCGTCTTGGTGATTGGAACCCCCATGACCGGCAAGACTACGCTTAACTGTAAGCATCTTCCCTTGTTTCTTCAGTCCTCTCCCCTGTGCACAGGTGGATTCCTCGGCGGCGGACCTTCACCTTCGCCAACCTCTCCACACTACTGCCACAGGCACCGCAGGCCGCTGTCTTCTGGACTCATCCCTTGCTGACGCCAGCCACCTGTCATACCAAGTAAGCAGCGGTCATTCTCACATTCCCCGTCCGGGTGTGTTGCCCTTTACCTTGTCCCTCTGCTTTGTCGTTATAGGGTTGCCCGGCTGTACGACGGTCTGCTCTGATACCTGCACTTGGAAGTCCATCCTCAACACATACCTCAACCTCAACGCATTCATCCATACCTGTCTGTCAATAAAAGCTGTTAAATCTATTCTGAGCCTGCGTGTGTGTCTCCTGAGCCGGACATTATGTCAGAGTGGGCTTTTATTGAATGATATCAGTGACCACCTGCCGATTTTTGTTGTCTATCAATGTGATTATAGGAAGAAAAAGTATACCAAAAATATTAAATATAAAAGAATAAGAACTGAAGAATCTATGTATTTACTGACAAAGGAATTATTAATACAAGACTGGAAGATAGTTTGTGATGAAAATGATATAAATAAAGCATATGATAAATTTTTACAAATATTTCAATCATTGTATAATAAAAACTGTCCTATAAAACAATACAGTGACAGACAACCAAAGAACAATATTCCTTGGGTCACCAAGGGGTTAATAAATGCATGTAAAAAGAAGAATACATTATATAAACAATTCATTAAGTGCAGAATGGTGGAGGCTGAGATCAAATATAAAAGATATAAAAATAAGCTTACTAATATAATGAGGACCTGTAAGAAAGAATACTACAACAGAATATTAGAGGATAATAAAAATAACTTAAGAGGAATATGGCAAGTACTCAATGGGATTATTAGTAATCGACCTAAGAATGCTAATTATCCAGAATATTTTATTGAAAATGTCAATTTGATAAATAATATGGAGGATGTGGTCAGTGGTTTCAATAAATTTTTTGGAAACGTTGGTCCTGAATTAGCAAAATCAATAGTGACACCAGAAACAAACAACAGTGGTTCTGTAAATGAAATAGAAGATAGAAATCCAAACACAATCTTTTTGGGTGCAGTTACTGAAAAGGAAATTATCGAGACTGTGAGTAAATTTAAGAACAAAAAATCAACGGACTGGAATGAAACTGACATGACAATAGTGAAAAAAGTAATTGAAGGAATTGTTAAACCACTCACCCACATCTGTAACCTGTCATTTCAAACTGGTAAATTTCCAAACAAAATGAAAATAGCAAAAGTAATACCTCTATACAAAACAGGAGACAGTCATTGTTTCACAAATTACAGGCCAGTCTCTTTACTCTCACAATTCTCCAAAATACTTGAAAAAATCTTCACTAAGAGATTGGATGATTTCATTGAAAAACACAACCTCCTTACAGACAGCCAGTATGGTTTTAGAGCAGATAAATCTACATCTTTGGCACTGATCGAACTTATTGAAGAAATTACTGGTTGTATAGATAAAAAAAAGTTTGCTGTAGGAGTATTTATAGATTTAAAGAAAGCTTTTGACACCACTGACCACAGAATACTACTAAGGAAACTGGAAAGGTATGGGATAAGAGGGGTCGGACTGAGTTGGGTGGAAAGTTATTTAAGTAACAGACAACAATTTGTACAAATTGGTGAGCACAAATCACCCTTCATGGACATCACTTGTGGTGTGCCCCAGGGGTCAGTTTTGGGACCATATGACAAGTATCAAAAATTCTGAAATTTATTTTGTTTGCGGATGACACAAATATCCTTTGCACTGGTGAGTTTTGCAGCAGGTTTTAGAGGTGGTCACAACTGAAATGAAAAGGTTAACGCAGTGGTTCAACAAAAATAAATTCTCTCTAAATCTGAAAAAAACAAAGATTATGTTGTTTGGAAATTATAAAATAAATCATGAAATAATGGTAACGATAGATGATACCAGAATAGAAACAGTACAGGAAAATAAGTTTCTGGGGGTGACGCTAGACAATAAAATCTGCTGGAAACCTCACATCAGTCACATCCGGGCCAAGTTGGCAAAATGTATAGGGATACTGGGGAAGACAAGACACATCTTGGACTATAAATCATTGTTCTTACTGTACAATTCACTGTTTCTACCTTATCTTAACTACTGTGTAGAAGTCTGGGGAAACACCTACAAGACCAACCTACAGTCAATATGCACATTACAAAAAAGAGCTATTGTGGAAGATGTGAAAATGACGAGGCAGCGTTCTTTCTCAGAGTCAGCTTTATTCACATCTCCAACATTTCAAAGCAGAAAAAAAGAGAGAATGAAACGGTAACTCTCGTCCTTAAATATCAGGGACTTCACACCTCATAGATCACATGTCCCACAGACCACCTTGCATAATAAAGACAGTCACAATGCATTTCACCACCTGGCATAATAAAGACAGTTACAATGCATTTCCCTCCATGATATCACTTCTACTGTCTCCCACGCATCCTTTAATCGACCCCCCACAGTCTCCAGCCTTGCATAACAAGGCTAAGCTTCCAGCCTTTGTTCTGACCTGAAATGCGAGTCACAGAACCGGTCCAACAGGTCCATTGAGTGTTCACCACACAAGCCCCCCCAGCATTTTAGAAAAACAGAACAACAAGAAAATAACCACATGCATGCCGTGATAGCATCAATACACATCAGTCCACGTGCTGGATAGGCTTCAGCCTCCTGCCGAATCTGCTGTAGCTGGGGTTCACCGTCTCTGCGGCGCTGTCCCGCTGGGGATTTGCCGTCTGGGGGCAGAAACCCTTTGTCAGTCTCTGCGGGTGTTCTGGGGAAACATTACTTTGGGAAACATTACTGTGTGAAACCCTCCGTGGTGGTCTACCTCGCCGCGGGGACTTTGCCAACAGCACTTCCTCCTCTGCCACCACAAAAGCGGGTTTAAGTCTGTCTATGCCAATTTTCTCTTTCCTACCCCCCAAATCTAGCAAAAACTGCTTGTCCCCTGTTTCTAGCACTCTGAATGGTCCGTCATAAGGCGGTCGCAGCTGGGTTCGATGCGCATTGTGTCTAACAAAAACAAACTCTGCGTTCTTCAAAGTTTTAGGCACAAAAACGCGCGGAAAACTGTGGTGCGCGGGGCCGGGCAGCGTGCTTGATTCTGTTACGCCGCAACAGCTGAGACAGGGAGGCGTTTGGCGCAGAGTTATCTGGGAGAAACTCCTCAGGCAGCCGGAGTGGCTGCGCAAACACGAGCTCCGCTGGGGAGGCTTCTAGATCCTCTTTAGGTGCAGAACGCAACCCCAATAACACCCATGGTAACTTGTCAACCCAATTTGTATCCGTCAGTGACGCTCTGAGAGCCGCTTTCAATGACCTATGAAAACGTTCGCATAATCCGTTAGCCTGTGGATTGTATGCGGTTGTGCGGTGAATTGTGACACCCAGGCTGTGGGCCATTGTCAACCAAAGCTCGGAAACAAATTGAGGGCCTCTGTCGGACGTAATGTCCGACGGAACGCTGAAGCATGCCACCCAAGCTGTTAAAAACGCGCGCGCCACTTCCTCGGCCATGGTTGATGCCAGCGGGACCACTTCAGGCCAGCGTGTGGTGCGGTCCACCATTGTCAGAAGATGTATGCACCCCTGTGACAGCGGGAGGGGTCCAACGAGGTCCACATGAACGTGATCGAACCTCTTGGCCGGAATGTGAAACGTTTCCAAAGGAGCTCTCGTGTGCCTGTGTACTTTGGTTCATTGACACGCCGTGCAGGCTGCTGCCCACTCTTTGACCTGTTTGCGGAGGCTCGGCCAAACAAATTTCTCTCCCACCATTTTGACCGACGCGCGCACTCCAGGGTGCGCTAAAGAATGAACTGAGTCAAAAACGCGGCAGCGCCACGCGGCCGGTACTACTGGACGCAGCCGTCCAGTGGAGACATCGCAGATTAGGGGGGGCATACCGTCTTGCAGCACCCTGCTCTCCAGCCTTAACCCTGTTGGTCCAGACTGGAGTGCACGCACATCCGCGTCATTAATCTGCTCTGCGGCCATGGCTGCATGATCTAACCCTACGCTGACTGGGGCCGCCACAGCACGCGAGAGGCAATCTGCCACTACATTCAGTTTGCCCGCCACATGCTGAATATCAGTGGTAAACTCTGATATCACGGCCAGCTGTCTCTGCTGCCGGCCTGACCACGGTTCCGAAACCTTGGCCATCGCGAATGTTAGCAGTTTGTGATCAACGAACGCGGTGAAAGCGGGTCCTTCCAGCCAGAACTGAAAGTGGCGGATGGCCAAATGGAGAGCGAGCAGCTCCCTTTCGAACGCGCTGTATTTACGTTTGCTATCGCGCAAGGTCCTGCTGAAAAAGGCAAGAGGCTGCCAAACCCCGGCTATGTGTTGCTCCACGACCGCCCCTATGGCCACATCTGACGCGTCAGTGGTGAGCACTATGCGGGCCATTGGGTCTGGGTGTGCCAACAACGCAGCCTTTGCCAAGGCTGCTTTCACCTCCGAGAACGCTTGGTCTCGCTCCGGGAACCACTTGATCTTATCCGCGGGTTTCTTTTTTTTGAGCGCGGCATACAGCGGCTGCATGAGCTGCGCCGTGCGGGGGAGAAAACGGTTATAAAAATTCACCATTCCCAAAAACTCCTGCAACGCCCTGATTGTCTGCGGCTGGGGAAAATCTGCCACAGCACGCACTTTGTCAGGCAGCGGGACTGCTCCTTCAGGGGAGACGCGGTGTCCTAAAAAATCGATCTGCGCCACCCCGAACTGACACTTCGCCGGGTTGATTATTAACCCGTGATCTCCCAACCTTCGGAAAACTGTGGCCAGGTGTTTTTCGTGTTCGTCTTCGGACGCGCTGGCTACTAAAATATCGTCCAGGTAGACGAACACGAAAGGGAGATCGCGAAGCACCGCGTCCATCATGCGTTGGAACGTCTGAGCAGCCCCTTTAAGTCCGAATGGCATGCGTAAAAACTCGAATAAACCAAACAGAGTTATTACCGCTGTTTTGGGTATGTCCTCAGCGCGCACTGGGACTTGGTGGTAACCGCGGACCAAGTCTATTTTAGAAAAAATGCGCGCCCCTGCCAAATGAACCGAGAAATCTTGGATATGTGGGATTGGGTAGCGGTCGTGCGCTGTAGCGTTGTTTAACCTGCGAAAATCCCCGCAAGGGCGCCATGATCCGTCAGCTTTCGGGACCATATGTAGGGGGGAAGCCCACGGACTGTTTGAATGTCGGATAATGCCCAACCTCTCCAGGTTGGCGAACTCCTTGCGCGCTATGGCTAGTTTAACTGCGTCCAAGCGCCGAGCTTTTGCAAAAACGGGCGGTCCGGTAGTGGTAATAAAATGCTCCACCCCGTGCTTAGCGACTGTTGCCGAAAATGTGGGGATCGTGAGTGCTGGGAACTGAGTGAGCAGTGTGTGGAACTTACCGCCTGCTGTTGTGACGTTGGCTTGTGCTGTAGGCAGGGCCACTCGTGCTGCACAGGGGACAGAATCAAAAGAAAATGCATTAACCAGGCGCCTGTTAGCGAGATCAACCAACAACCCATGTGAGCACAAAAAATCAGCCCCCAGCATATTGAAATTTACTGTTGCTACAACAAAAGTCCACTCATATGCACGGCCGTGTAGAGACAGAAGCAGAGTCTTCTCACCAAAGGTCTTAATCTCCGAGCCGTTCGCCGCTGTCACCAGGGGACCTCTGGAACCCGCCAGTCTGTCCGCATAGGAAGGAGTGATGAAACTCAATTGGGAGCCTGTGTCGACGAGGAACTGGCTCCCGGAGCGTGCATCCGACAAGTAGAGCAGCTTGTTCTCTTCCCCGAGGGCCGCGGCTGCTACCGACCCCCGGTCTTGGCATTTCCTGAACGCCCGAACTGGCACGGCGGTACACACTTGCGTGCCCTCTCTGCGAAGCGGCGATGGTAGAAACAAAAGACGTCTGGTCCACGCTCCCTGGCCCTTGCCGCCGCCGTCGTCGGTGAGTCTGGCACCGCTGTCTCTGGCCTCCTGTCGTCTGCGGTCGTCACGCCGAGTTCCGCTGCAGCGGCCGTAGCTGCGCGCCGCTTGGTGGCGTTGACAATCCGCTCCGCCTCTCGGCCCAGCGCGCGGTAGTCCCGTAGGGCCAACAGTGACGAACTGGCCAGAACCACTCTCGCTGCTGACGGTAAAGTCCTGAGGAAGAGGTGGGTGAAAATGAAGTGATCATCGTCAGAGTCTTTCAACCTCAACAACTTCTCCATCAGGCCCGCGGGCATGTCGTTTTCCCCCTCCGTCAGTGCCAGGAGCCTCTCTGCTTGCTCCTCCGCCGAGGGGGTGAATTGCTGGATGAGTGCAGCCTTCAACGCGTCGTATTTGTCGCTCTCCGGCGGCTGATTGATCAGGCTCTCCACATGCTGGGCCGTGTTGTTGTCCAGCTTTGCGACTACGTGGTAGAATTTCGTGACATCTACCGATATCCCCCAGAGGTTGAACTGCGCCTCAACTGCGTTGAACCAGGAGCGCGGATTGTTCTGCCAAAAGTCCGGTAGCTGGGCTGTAGCGGCGTTCGCTTGGCTGGGGGCTCCTGACGCGGCTGGCCCGGGGGAATTTCTTCCTTCCATGATACGTCTCGGGGTCACCAGTGTGGAAGATGTGAAAATGACGAGGCAGCGTTCTTTCTCAGAGTCAGCTTTATTCACATCTCCAACATTTCAAAGCAGAAAAAAGAGAGAATGAAACAGTAACTCTCGTCCTTAAATATCAGGGACTTCACACCTCATAGATCACATGTCCCATAGACCACCTTGCATAATAAAGACAGTCACAATGCATTTCACCACCTGGCATAATAAAGACAGTCACAATGCATTTCCCTCCATGATATCACTTCCACTGTCTCCCACGCATCCTTTAATCGACCCCCCACAGTCTCCAGCCTTGCATAACAAGGCTAAGCTTCCAGCCTTTGTTCTGACCTAAAATGCGAGTCATAGAACCGGTCCAACAGGTCCATTGAGCGTTCACCACACTATAAAGATAATAAATAATGTAGGATGTAGAGACCATACCAATTCGTTGTTTTTAAAGTCACATGTCATAAAGTTCATCGATTTAGTTAAATTTAACTAACTAACTAACTAACTAACCTGCACTTATATAGCGCTTTTCTAGTCACAAAGACCACTCAAAGCGCTTTCATTAATACTAACCCTCTATTCTAAGGGCCTATAGGAAACAGATATCTAGGGACAATTTAGAACAGCCAATTAACCTAACATGCATGTCTTTACCTAGGGCCACTTTAGAGTCTCCAATTAACCTAACCTGCATGTTTTTGGCATGTGGGAGGAAACCGGAGAAATCCCGGAGTAAGCCCATGCAACACGGGGAGAACATGCAAACTCCACACAGATCACTGTTGGTCGGGGGCTGGGATCGAACCCACGATCCCACGATCCCCACAATCCCCCGGCCAAGGGTAAACTGTGCTGCCGCAGTGCTAACCACTGCGCCACCGTGCAGCCCAAATTTAAGACAGCACAAATCATGTACAGGGCAATTAATAATCAACTCCCAACTAATATACAAAAAATATTTAAAAAAAGAGACAATGATTATAATTTGAGAGGAGACTTAAACTTTACAAAACCCAAGATACGAACAACCAAGAAAAGTATGTGCATATCTGTCTGTGGGGTGGATTTGTGGAACAGTCTGGAGCCGGAACTGAAACTATGTACAAACAGAAATCAATTCAGAAAGAGGTATAAACATTATTTGCTAAAAGGATATATGTTAGAAGGGTAGTATTTATATGTACGATTCACTATGCTCACTCTGGGACACTATGGAATGGTGGGTGGGACAGTACTGTGTATATCTGTGTTGTTTGAGGCTGGTTTTGATGTATGGACATCAATGTATGTTAGGATGGATGGGTGTTAATGTTGATATGTACAAAATACAGTTAATTGTTTACTTGGGGTCTTAAATGTGGTAATTTGTATATAATTCACATGGATGTATTTATGGAAAAGAGGAGCTGGAATTAATAAGTGTTCACTTCTTCCTTCTCCCTTTCGAACAATGTATATTGTTACTTTATTGCATTTGTCATTTGTTTTGTTTTTGTTTTACTTTTTTGTTTGAAATAAAGTATGTATCTATCTATCTACCTTCGGAATAAGTGTTTATATGTGCACCATTCGGATTAACAATTGGCATAACCCACCCGTCTCAATCGGAATGAAATTTTGATCCGAATGAGCGTGATCGGGTCAGAATATTCAGATTGGCGTGTTTACATGAAGCATTTTTATTCCGATCAGGCTTTTAATCCAGTTACTTGTGTCCATGTAAACATGGTCAGTGTTGACACTGTAGAGTGATCATGCATACCCAACTGAGTTTCTAAATACACTCTGACCATCTGGAATGCTTCCTCATCGCATCACTTTAAAGGTGGGAATGCTGATCATGCTACTGCAAAACTTTGACCAACAAAACGGACATTGCAATGGCTCAAGATACATCATTGAACAAATACAGCTTCACCTGTTGGTTGCAACATCTGTGATTGGTGTGAATGCTGGATGCACTCTCCTGATTCCACGAATCACACTCACACCATCTGATAACATGTTTCCATTCACTTTGCAACGTAAACAGTTTCCAGTAAGACCCTGCTTTGCCATGACTGTGAATAGGGCACAGGGCCAGTCTTTACAGCGGGTTGGTGTTTTCTGCATAAGTGATTTCTTAAGCCATGGCCAATTCTATGTTGCCACGAGCAGAGTTGGCAAATCAAGCAGTCTTTGTATTCTTGCTCAAGATGAAGAAACTAAGCAAAAGCGTCACTTTCTGAGCAATGGGGTTTTTAACCTCTTGCACTCCGGTGTACCGCGGACGGGCACGTCTCTGCATCCTAGAGCGCACGTGGGCGCACAAGAGTGCCCTCGTGCGCTCTAGGACGCACGAGGGCGCTGCGTCCAAGCACGCACTAAAAAAAAAAAAAAGCTGCATTTCCATTCTTCCACTACAGACACAGCCGCCAACAGATCAGATATGATTGACCTCTCATTCGACTAATAAGAGCCTTGAATTGGGTTTCTGAAACCTTGAAGAACCAATGACTGAAAACCTAGCAAGAAGGACCCGCCTACCAATGCTGTGAATGCAGCGAGCCAATTGAAGCACAGAAGTTCGCAAGCTGTTTTGTGTAAGGCTGGGTGAAGACAGATTGCTACAGCAGATGAAAAAAGGACCCGCAGGAAGAACCTGCCACAGACCCAGCAGCACGGAGACCACCCACATGTGCGACCTGTGTGACAGGGACTGCCATTCGCGCATCGGCCTGTTCAGCCACAGGCGGTGCTTTTTTTTTTATTCCAGCAGAATAGACGTTTAGGATTCTCTTCCATGGTCATCATAGACCGATGCAGGCCAACGACGAAGGCTGGGTGACACACACGCGTTCGCCAGTCTTTTTGAATTACTACTGTTATTTGTTTTGAAAAATCGTTCGCCAAAACCGCAATCATGGAAGCGCAAAACCGCAATAATGGAATTATGTTTTGACCGGGTCGCGAGACCAGAACCACGAGCGGGTTCCAAGCGGACCAGCGTTGCGTTCGTCTGACAATGAGGAAGAAGTTCGCCAGCTACACTGCTGCTGTGAAGAGATAAGTGTTATAAGCTAAATTATTCATTATCCCTGAAAATTGTAATCAAAAATGTCTTTTGACCGATCGGTAAATTACAGCTGTGCATCATCGCCACATGACGGATCGCTGCGCAACGAGCGATGTCCGTCCTCTGTAGCGAGGTGGGGGACAACCCCCCCCCACACACACACACACAGCCCTGAGTGTCACCTTTCATTAGAGCCCAAGATGAAGCTTCTATATTAAATCATTCAAAAGTTACAGACGTTTTTCCGAACTGTGCCATTTGGCACAATTTGGCACAGTTCAAAAACGCCTGGGAACTACCTGAGAAAAAAGCTGTGTAATATATTCATTTTTTGTGGTATTGTTACAAAATTTTGACCTCAGCTGGATAACACTTGGTTCTACATTTCTGTTGCATTTTCCAGCCCGGATCTGAAGCTGTGTGTTATTTGCAAGCATTTGTATCCAAAAAAATACCAGGCGAAATTTATTTTCTTCAAGTTCAGTATGTTTAGTTGACTGTTACTCAATGGCCGGAGCACTTAGATTATGACTATTTTGCCAAAAAATTCAAAGTGTTTTCTTTTAAATGAGACCAACCCCATGAAAATGCTGCAAAGGGTTGAAGAACAGCTTTTGATTTACTTTGGGCACGTTATTTTTTGGCGTTTTTAGGGAAATTGACCGGACAGCAAGGGGTTAAAGAGGTGCTGACACACAAAAAATGTGGAACCTTGAAGAATGGCAGTCTACACTACAATCGTCGGCCTCCGTCAGTCTATGATGACCATGGAAGAGAATCCTAAACGTCTACTCTGCTGGAACAGCACTGCCTGTGGCTGAACAGGCCGATGCGCGAATGACAGTCCCTGTCACACAGGTCGCACTTGTGGGTGGTCTCCGTGCTGCTGGGTCTGTGGCGGTTCTTCCTGCGGGTCCTTTTTTCATCTGCTGCAGCAGTCAGTCTCTCTTCACCCGCCTTGAGCTGTCTGGTCAGGGTGCCTCTCCATTTGGAGCGGTCCGTTGCAAGGTCCTCCCAGCGCTCTGTGTTGATATCCAGGGCCTTCCTGTCTCTCTTGCAGACGTCTCTAAAGCGCAGCTGTGGGCGGCCAACGTCTCTCCTGCCAGTTGCCAGTTCTCCGTAGAGGACGTCTTTGGGGATTCTGCCATCCTCCATACGGTGAACGTGGCCTAGCCAGCGGAGCCTGCGCTGCCTGAGTAGAGTGAACATGGAGGGAAGGCCGGCGCGGGACAGAACTTCTGTGTTGGGCTCTTTGTCCTGCCAGGATATGTCCAGGATGTGGCGAATGCAGCGCAAGTGGAAGGAGTTCAGTCTCTTTTCCTGCCGGGCGTATGTTGTCCACGTCTCACTCCCATAGAGCAGTGTGCTGATGACGCAGGCGTTGTACACTGCCATCTTCATCTTGACAGAGAGTTTGGGATTCTCCCACACTCGTGTGGTGAGGCGAGCGAGTGTGAAGGCTGATTTTCCAATCCTCTTGTTGATCTCTGTATCAAGGGAGAGGTTGTTGCTGATCGTGGACCCCAGGTACGTGAACTGATTCACGACCTCCAGCTTGTAGTCATCAATGGTGATGGTTGGTGGTGCTTCCGTGCCTTGCGCCAAGACGTTAGTCTTCTTCAGGCTGATGGTAAGCCCGAAGTCCTTGCATGCCTGGGAGAAGCGGTCCATCAGGGTCTGAAGCTCCTGCTGTGTGTGGGTTGTGACTGCAGCGTCGTCTGCGAACAGCATGTCTCTGATTAGAGCCTCGCGTACTTTGGTTCTGGCTTTCAGGCGGGCGAGGTTGAAAAGCCTGCCGTCAGATCTTGTGTGCAGGTAGATTCCCTCTGTTGCTGTGCTGAAGGCATGCCTCAGGAGCATAGCAAAGAAAATCCCAAAGAGGGTTGGCGCAAGTACACAGCCCTGTTTCACTCCGCTGCGTATGTTGAATGGCTCTGAGACGTTGCCATCATGCTGCACTATCCCCTGCATGTTGGTGTGAAACGATTCGATAAGGCTTTGCAACTTTGGTGGGCATCCTATCTTTGGCAGGATCTTGAAAAGGCCCTCTCTGCTGACCAGATCGAACGCTTTGGTGAGGTCGATGAAGGCGACGTACAGAGGCATGTTCTGTTCTCTGCATTTCTCCTGGAGTTGGCGGATGGAGAATATCATGTCTACCGTCGATTGCTCAGCGCGGAAGCCACACTGAGACTTGGGGTAGACACGTTCGGCAAGCTTCTGTAGACGAACGAGAACAACTCGTGCGTAGACTTTGCCAACAACGCTGAGGAGGGAAATGCCCCTGTAGTTGTTGCAGTCGCTTCTCTCCCCTTTGTTTTTGTAGAGGGTGATGATCTTGGCGTCCCTCATGTCCTGTGGTACGGCACCTTCCTTCCAGCACTGGCAGAGGACGTCATGCAATGGCAGCAGTAGGGCGGTCTTGCAGTGCTTGATCAGGTCAGGGGGTATGCCGTCATTGCCGGGTGCCTTGCCAGCGGCCAAGCTATCAATGGCCTTACTGAGTTCGTCGATGGTTGGCTCGGCGTCAAGTTCGTCCATGGATGGCAGGCAGTCGATGGCATCAAGGGCTGACGGTGTCACGGTGTTCTGTCTAGAGTAGAGGTCGGAGTAGTGTTCCACCCATCTCTCCATCTGCTTGTTCTTCTCTGTGATCATCTCCCCAGTGGAAGATTTGAGGGGGGCCGTCTTGCTCTGAGCCGGACCAAGTGCTTTCTTGATGCCATCGTACATACCACGGATGTTCCCTGTTATGGCAGCGGTTTGAATGTCTTGGCTGAGCTGAGTCCAGTACTCATTGGCACGGCGCCGAGTAGTCTGCTGAACTTTGCTTCTCGCAGCCCTGAGAATGGGGAGATTCTTCTCGTTTGGGTACTTCTTGTACTCAGCAAGTGCTGAGCACTTGGCTTCAATGACGGGGGTCATCTCGGTCAACTTGGCATCAAACCAGTCCTGTGACTTCGAGGTCTTCCTCCCAAAGGTAGCCAAGGCTGTGCGGTAGATGGTGTTTCGCAGCTCTTCCCACTTCTGCTTTGCAGATTCTCCTCCTTGTGGTACACCAAGTTCCTTCTCAAAGGTGGAGGCAAACTGCTCAACAAGTTCTGGTTGGGCCATCTTGCTGGTGTCAATCTGTGCCTTTCCAGGTTGTCTAGCACGATGGAATTTCTTCAGCTGCAGCTTGACCTTGCAACACACCAATGAATGGTCTGTGTCGCAATCTGCACTCTGGAACGAACGGGTGATTAGCACGTTCTTCAGTGAGGTGCGCCTGGTCAGGATCAAGTCTAGCTGGTGCCAGTGCTTTGAGCGCGGATGTTGCCAGGAAACCTTGTGTTTGGGCTTGGTCTTGAAGAACGAGTTTGTGATGCACAGATCGTGATATGTGCAGAACTCGAGCAGCCGCTGTCTGTTGTCGTTCATTCTGCCCACGCCAAAAGGTCCAAGACAGGAGGGCCAGGAGTCGTGGTCAGCACCCACTCTGGCATTGAAGTCTCCAAGGAGAATGAGTTGTTCAGAGTTGGGGATGATCCTGACAGTTGTTGTGAGATTCTCGTAGAACTCGTCTTTTGCCTCTGGTGTGGCTGTCTGTGTTGGGGCATACACACTGACGAGGGTGACTGGGCCTTGAGTGGTGTTCAGGTGGAGGGTGAGGAGTCGTGCAGAGCCAGTGCTGCCCGGTTCCACCATCTTCAGCAAAGTGTTCTTCACTGCGAAGCCCACTCCGTGTTCCCTGTGTTCGTCACTGCCCTTTCCCTGCCAGTAGAACGTGTAGTCCTTCTCTCTCAGTGTGCCTGCATCAGCTAACCCTGTGTCCTGGAGAGTGGCGATATCCACTCCCAGTCTCTTCAGCTCATTATTGATGATGGCAGTCTTCCTGGTGTCGTTGATGTCCTTGAGGTTAGCAGCGAGTCCTGTCATCATAGTGCGGACGTTCCAAGTTCCCAGTTTTAGAGTTGGTCTCTTTTGTTTTATTGTCTTGCCTGGTGCGAAGGTTCTCAGCCTGCTGTTTGGATTTCTCCTTATCTCCATGCACCCAATGAGGAAAGCAAGCTGTGGCGGGACAACACCTTATTAGCTGGGGGCTGCCCAGCTTGAGGCGGGCGGTAGCTGTCCAGTGAGATCTGATGATCCCTCCCACCGTCGGGAACAACCCCTGGCGCCACGCTCTACGCCAATTGAGCAGTGGCTTATAACCGGTAACTGTCATTCCCCGTGTTTTGTCTACGCCAAAGGCGAAGCTGGAGTGTCCTCTCCAGTGATCCGGTGTTCTACCTTCCAGCGTTGGGCGTTGGTAGGATTCAAGCCTGGGCAGGAAGATATGGAGGACAAGATGTTGCCCATGCAGCATGTCCCCCCTCTCCACGTCACTGATGAATCCAAAGGAACAGCAGGGCTGCTACAGTTTGGCACCAGCGCCGTTGCAGGAGCTGCCAGAACGATGTTGAGCACAACATAGAACTGCCTTAGGGGCTCCGACTCCGGATTTTTCCTCAGGGTTGACTCCCGAAGCCTTTCCCGTGACCGGGTATGCCGCAAGGCAGCAGAGGTTTGAAATCAGGGTTTACCTTCCCCTAGATGGGCTACCTTCCCAGGTTGACGAGCCACCATCTACCCGAAGCATCTGGTTTTAAGGCACCAGAGATCCGCCCTCGCCCCTTCTCCTATTAGTAAAAGCAGTTCCGCCGGGCTTAGAGACTAAACCACACGGGCAGGCTAGGAGTTGGACTTAGTTGCCAGAGGCTTTTCGAGACGCACGCCATAAGGAGCATTTTATGGGCACTGGGAGCTTAACCCCAGTGCCGCTCCTGGCTATGACAACCTTGGAACCAGTCTACACTACAAATGTATAAAATAACAAGCAAAGCGCTGATTTTCTCCGGGTGCTCCGGTTTCTTGGTTTCTATGCGCTTGCATGGGTCTTCCTGAACAGGGTCGAAAGCCACTTTTGGCTCAGATCGATTTTCATGATCCTGTCCATGAACTGCAATTACCACACACCCATCCTCAACAAGTGGTCTGAACGCAGAAGAAGAAGAAGACCCACCAGATGGAGAACAATACAGTGAGGAGAACTGCAGCACGTCAAAAAAGAGGCCACAAGGATGAAACACCTCAGGCTTGAGCAGTACGCCGCAGGCATGACTGTGAACAACACAGCCGTGTCACACAGGAGGACACCCTTCAGCAATGAGCATGCACAAATACTGGCTTATACTTCGTTTCTACGGGCATGGACGGGTATGCACAGGTATGTGTATCTGTCAGTGTGTCACGATCATAGAACTCGCTAAAAGATCATAGGACCGCCTATGATGTTCCTATGATGTCTACATGACGTCTACATGACATCATATAGACACTGTCACTTCTACATGTTGTCTATATGACATCATATAGACACCATAGTATGCAGTGATCAAAGCCAGGCATTACTGAAATTGCTTATACCTGCTTCCTATGGGCACGCAGAAATACTTGTTTATACTTGGTTTCTACGGGCATGCACGTGTCATGGGCAACGAGAGCATGCCCCTCCCCTCCGGTCTCACCTTCACAAACTCATCATGGCACCTGAGGCAGAAGACACACCTGCGCCCACTCATCAGCCAGTGTACATAAGGAGGCTTCCTCCACACAATCAACGCTGGCTTGTCTGGGTATACTGCCCATTCTCAGGCAAGCAAACAAGCCGTAATACATTAACACGTCGTTAACCATTACTCTCTTCTCCTTCTTTTCAGGTTGCTGCCGCCATGTAGGTGTGTCTAGGAGACTGCGCATGCTCTCCTGCCTCACCACACTGTTCCTTCAGCAATCACCTCCTCCCGGTCAGACACCATCAGCTCACTTTTCCCCCTTACCCTACTGGTTCGCCTATTCCCCGCTGGGTCCTGCCGGTCCTCTCTGGATTTCTCAAGTAAGTGGCAATTTGGCTCACCCATTTCCCCTTACTCCACTCCTCAGCTCACTTCTCTCATCTTCTCTCCACAGGTCCTTTCCTCTGGCGAGTGACTGTTTCTGTAGCTATGCGCTTTGGATTTTGATATTAATAAAATTGTCAAATGTGCCCCTCTGTGTGGTTCCTTCCTGTGTTTGGCATCGTGCACATGAGCTGTCAAAACTTAATACGTCATGACAGAACGAGCCAGCTAGGATGATAGCTCAGCCGGTGTCTCACCACAGGAGCTGTCAGCTCTGGAACGCCTAGCGGCGGCCGAGCATCAGCTCACTATGTGGACACAGCAGGTATTAAACATGATGACGCTGTGGTTTACAGTGCATCCCACAGTTGCCCCCCCCCCTCAGCCTGCTTTGCGCACTTCGGTGCGCCATTCAGCCTCCGTTCCCATGCCTTCCCCATACGCGGGGGAGGTGGGGAAATGTAAGGCTTTTCTTCTTCAAGTTCAGATGTACTTGGAGCAGGTTGGAGGAGAGTATCCGGGGGATGTCGCCCGGATCCAGTTTATCACTCTGTTTCTCAGGGATCGAGCCCTGGCGTGGGCACAGTCCACTCTAGACAACCCCGAGGGGCGTTGTTATACTTTTGACCAATTTGTGGCCACATTCACTTGCATGTTTGGTTGGACTGAGAGTCGGGGCAATGTGATGAGCTGCCTGATGACGCTCCGCCAGGGTACCCGGTCAGCGGCCGAGTACTTGGTAGAGTTCCGGGTTGTGGTGTCCGATTCAGGGTGGAACGAGACTACGTTAAGCAGCCCAGCCCGTTCCTCCATCGGTTGAATGACCAACTCCGTGACGATCTGGCGGTCCACCTTGTCCCAGAGACGCTCGACAGCCTCATAGATCAGGCAGTTGGGTTGGATAATTGGGACCGTGAGTGCGCGAGGGAGCGCAAGTCCTCCTCTCGCCCGTGCACTGAGTGTGTACCCGCCGTGGATACTAGCACTGATGGTGCCGGCTCGTCACCTGAACTGAAGCTGCTCTCTCGGCACTTGACCAATGATTAGCGAAGGCGAAGGGTTGGCACGTGCATGTGCTGTGGTTCACCTAACCACAGTCTGGACAAGTGCTGCCAGCGGCCAAAAAGACGTGGCCCGTCAGTAGCCATGGGGGGTCTGGCGGGCGGGACCAAATCCACTTCACCCGGTAATTTTTCAATTTCGGCCCTCGTACAGTTGCCGGGGGTCGAGAGGAGGGTTATGGCGCTGATCGATTCGGGGTCGGAGGGTAATTTCGTGTCTGCTGAGTTCGTGAAGCAGGTGGGCATTCCCACACGTAAATTGCCCTGTGATCAGAGAATCACCACCATATCTGGCTGTGAGGTTGCGATGGTTGCTCTTGGCACGGTGCCCATATCCTTCCTTCTTTCCGGGAACCACCGGGAGGAACTAGCATTCCTGGTTCTCCCCGTTTCATCATCCCCGGTGGTTCTAGGTTATCCATGGCTCCAGAGGCATAACCCACCGATCAATTGGGCCAAAAATACCATCTCTGCCTGGAGTCCGTTTTGTATGGCCCACTGTATGCGTTCAGCTGAATGCTCCTCATTGCTGTTTGTTCCTCCCTCTCGGGCTGAGCCGCCGGACCACAGCCTCGTCCCTCGGACTTATCACGATTTGAGCGAGGTCTTTAGCAAGTCGAAAGCATTGTCACTGCTGCCTCACTGCTCTTATGACTATGCTATCGACCTCATCACGGGGGCGAGGCTGCCGTCCAGCCGGCTGTATAGCATTTCTTTTTTTTTTTTTATTTCTTTTTTTTATTTAAGTTTTTGTAAAGGGTATACAGGTCGTTACAGCAATGCATTGTTTACATTTTCATCACATGTTCCCTTATTTTCTGATATCTTGACAACATTGGAAGATTAATTCTTACAACACCCCTTTTTTTTTTAAAGTGAAAGAAAAAGTGAAATTAAAGAGAAAAAAAACAAAAAACAAATAACAAAAAAACAAACAAACCAGTAAAAAAACAAACAAAAAGAAAAAGTAAGTAAATAAAGATAAAAGAGCATCTGAGTAGCGATGGAACAAAGAGCGGAACCATTATTGAAATGGTATTTGTCAAAGATTAGATCTAATGGAAGACACATATGCGGTCCAGGGTTGCCAAAAGTTCATGAACCCATCCATGTCCTGTCTCAGTGCGAATGTCAACTTTTCCATCGAGTAAATGTCTTGGATCACGTTAGTCCAATCTTCAGGTGTAGGACAGTCCTTCAACATCCATTTTTTAGTTAGAGCTTTTTTGCTTGCCAATATTAAAACATTGAATAAGTATTTTTCTCCTCGTCTTTCCAGTGAGTCCGGTAGTAAACCCAAATACAAAGTTACAAAAGAAAAGGGAACTGTAATTTTGAATATTTTCCCCAATATTGTCTGTACCTTGGTCCAATATTGGTGGATAACTGGGCATGACCAAAACACATGAAAATGATTTGCAGTCTTTTCACCACACAAGCGCCAACAGTTCAGTCCCTTATGGGTAAATTTGTTTTGTGCAGGTGTTCTGAAAAATCTTGCCAAGTTTTTCCATCCAAATTCTCTCCACTGCAGGGATGAGGTACTTTTCCATTGCTGTTTATTTAGCTTTTCCCATATTTCCAGTTGTAAAGTGAAATTCCCCTCTTTTTCCCATCTCTCTTTTATATAAGATGTGTTGTCTCCTTTTAAGTCTTGAAGACCTTGGTATATTTTAGAAATGTATCTGATCCCTGGGATCCCTTTATATGCCATTAAGAAGACCTTCAGAACACCTGACTGGGCCCTTTCCAAAACCTCCTTTTTAAGTATATTGTTTATGTGGTGTCTAAGCTGGAAGAACCTGTAAAGGTCTTGATTTATTAGGCCTTGTTTTTTCAAATCTTCAAAACTTCTTAAGATTTGCCCTTTAAAAAAATCGTAATATTTTATCAGCCCTTTCTCCTTCCACTTTTTAAATCTGGTGTCTGTTTTATTAGGAGTAAAGTCCTGATCATAGGCGATCCATTGCAGAAGTCGATAGGGCTCTTTAGTTTGATTCTCTCTGACTATCTTAAACCAAATTTTTAGCGAGGTCTCTATCCACGGGTTAGTGTTATTCAAAAGCTTAGGTAAGGCATTGTTCCCTATTATCGCCTGTAGGGGGATGTCACTTGTTATTTGGCATTCGATCTCCTTCCATTGTGCAGTGTAGACTGGGTTACATATCTCTACTAAAGTTTTAATTTGTGCGGCTTTAAAGTAGTCCCTGATATTTGGCAGCGCGAGCCCACCTTTGTCTTTGTTTAGCTGTAGGGTTCTATATCTGATTCTAGGTCTCTTGCCCTGCCATATGAATCTTGAGATCCTTCTGTCCAGCTCCTGCCATGTTTTTTTGGGAGGTTCTACCGGTATTGTTTGGAAAAGGTATAGAAGACGTGGAAGTATATTCATTTTGACTGCTTCAATTCTTTGTGCAGTACCCAAGAATGGTATCATATTCCATCTTGCTAGGTCAGATTTTATTTTTGTCACCAGTGGATCATAGTTTAGTGATATAATTTTGTTGAGTTGTTTCGGGATATTGACCCCCAGATATTTCATAGATTCCGACTCCCAGTTAGTTTTGAGTTTGCTTAGTGAATAATGATTTGGGTCATAGTTGAATGTTAAAACTTGGGTTTTATGCATGTTTAATTTGTACCCCGATAAATCTCCATACTCTGAAAAAACTGAGGTTAGTTCTGGTAAAGAAGTGTTTGGCTGCCCTAGGTATATTAAAATGTCATCAGCAAAGAGTGCTATTTTATGTTCCTTCTGACCAAGTGTAATACCTTGAATTTTTTGGTTTTGTCTTATCCAATGGCTCAGAGGTTCTATGAAGATTGCAAAGAGCAGTGGAGACAGGGGGCAGCCCTGACGACATCCTCTTTCCAGTTCAAAAGATGATGATAAATTACCGTTAATCCTTATTTTAGCTGTTGGTTTTTTATATAATGCCTGTATAGTTCTAATGAAGTTGTTATGAAAATTGAAACTGGATAAGATTCTATATAGAAAAGACCAGTCAACCGAATCGAATGCTTTTTCAGCATCTAATCCCAATATGACTGCATTTAAGTTATATATTTTTTATATGATGAATTATGTGTAAAGTGCGTCGAATGTTGTCTTGTGTCTGTCTTTGTCTTATAAAACCTGTTTGGTCTAAATGAATTAGGTCTGTCAGTATATTTTCTAACCTTTTGGCAAGGATAATGGTAAAAAGCTTATAGTCCTGATTTAGTACACTGATTGGTCTGTAGTTGGAGCACTCTAGTTTATCCTTTTCAGGTTTAGGTATAACTGCAATGACCCCTTCTCTCCAGGAGGGGGGGATTTCCCCTGTGTGGAGGACATAATTAAATGTTTTCAGGAGGAGAGGAGATAGTTGCTGTTTAAAGGTTTTGTACCACTCTGCTGTATAGCCATCAGCTCCTGGGGATTTGTTAGCTTTAAGTTTCATAATTGCTTTTTTCAATTCTTTAGGATGTATTTCTGACAGTAGTGTTTTATTTTGTGACTCCGTAAGTTGGGGAAGGTTTAATGTGTTTAGGAATGCCTCGGATGCGTTTTTATGTTTTTTGTGGGAGTATAAGTTCTTATAGTAATTCTCGAAGCTTTTACGAATATCCTGAATTCTGAATTTTATTTCCTTTGATACTGGGTCTCTGATTTTGTAGATTGCTCTTTCTGTTTGATGTTTCCTCAATTTATAGGCTAGCAATTTTGCCGATTTACTGCCTGCTTCATAGTATTTTTGTTTCAGAAATGTAAGTTTCTTCTGGATTTCTATTGTGTAGATCTCATTTATTTGGTTTTTAATTTCCTTAATCTTGAGCGAGTCAGTAGAATGAGTGTTGCCTTTGTGTTCTTTTTCTAGGTTCCTAAGTTCTGACTCTAATGTGGATAGTTTTTCTTGTCTTAGTTTCTTTTGGGTTGCCAGTTTTGCAATAATCTTTCCTCTTATTACAGCTTTGCATGCATCCCACAGTATTAAAGGGGATACTTCTCCATTATCGTTATCTTCCAAATATCTGAGAATATCTGATTCCAATTCATCTTTCAATGGTCCTTTCAGGACATTTGAATTTAACCTCCAAGAAAATGTATTATTTGTGTATTTTTGGATATTTAAGTCCATGTAGATCGGACTGTGGTCGGAGAGATCCATCAGTCCTATTTTACATGTTTTTACTCTTCCAATGTCTCTATTAAACATAAAAAAATAGTCAATCCTTGAGTAAGATGAATGTGGAGTTGAGTAAAATGTATAGTCTTTTACACTGGGGTTGAGTTCCCTCCACACGTCACAGATTCCCATTTCTTTTAGTAGCATCTGAGTCTTCCTGTTTTGGGTGTTATTTTGATGTGGGAAATTACCAGAAGCATCCCAGTATGGATTCAGTCTAAGATTGAAGTCCCCACCACATATCACTAAACCTTGAGCTTTAGTTATCATTAGGTCGAATACATTTTTATAAAATTTCCAGTTAGCCCCTGGGGGAGCATACACATTCAGCAGGGTGATATCTTCTCCCTCTAGCCGCCCAGTTACCAAACTGTATCTCCCTTCTTTATCTTTGTGTTCTGATTTTTTTTCAAATGTAATTTTGGTTGATATCAATGTCGCTACTCCCCTCCTCCTCCCTGATTTATATGAAGATGAAGAGATCATTTTAAACCCTTGTCTACTGAGTTTATTGTGTTCCACGTCTGTTAGGTGGGTTTCTTGTAAAAATATTATTCCTGCTTTGTCTTTTTTCATTTTGCCTAGAATCTTGGATCTTTTAACTGGATTCAGGATTCCTTTTACATTATATGAAATTATTTTGGTTACACCCTGTTTCTCCATTGTGTTGTTTTGTTTAGTATAACTGTGTGGTGGCCCTCATTTGTGCTACTCAGAAACTGAAAGAACATTAAAAACAAGAAAAACATTAAGAACATAGTGTAAAAAACTTTAAAACAAAAAGCTGTCATAAGAACTTCCTGAGCTGAGGTCTTTTTAAAGACCCTGTAAGAGCCTTGATGGAGTGAAGGCCCTGAGGGAAATTCCTCAAACTCTGTTACGTGTTGAGGGCCCTCTCTTACCACTGAAAGTAGTCCCATGCTTTTAACGTGAGTTTCAGAACCCAATCCAAACTTGTAATGATTTTTTTTTTTTTTCCTTTTATGCCTAAACCCTGTGAAATTGTGTGCACCCTCCCACCCCCATCACATCAAACATTCACGCAAAAACAGTATTTGTTAGTATGAGGAGAACATGTGGATTATTGTCACATTTCTATTTTAACAAGTTTTTTTTTTTTTTTTATTACAAAGACTTATTTGTTTCAAATAATATGATTGTTCCATGAAATGTTTTACCACATGCTGAATATGCATCTCCTTTAATGTTTGTTACCTTGTATGAGGGGGGGTTGGATGTGCGGATTGATTCAAGAGAAAGGAAAAAAAAAAAAGGTCGCTATTCCAACCTGAAAACGGATAGTTTATTCGAGACGCTCTGGCGCTGGGTTTCCCGCTGCTGGTCCGTGGATTTTGAGGGTCTTTGTGTTGTCCATGTTTGCGCTTTGATCTTCTCACTCGGGTCTGCTGCGGGTTTAAATACCGTTACCGGGAGCCCTCTTTTCGCCATGTCAGCTGTTGCTTCTTCCGCCGAATTATAGAGACACGTTTCATCGCCGTAGAAGACCCTTAACTTCGCAGGAAATGGAGTCTGAAAGCGCAATTTCTTCTCTCTTAACACCTTTTTCGCGTCATTGTATTCCCTGCGCTTTTTAAGGACCTCCGGGGCGTAATCGTGTTCCACGTAGACTTTTCTCTCCTGGTGCATAAATCCTTTTTTCTGCCAGGCCAGTCTTACAACCTCTTGTTTTATTTTGAAATTGGAAAATCTTACCAACACCGAACGTGGGGGCGCTTCCGCCGCCGGCCTAGCGGCTAATGAACGATGTGCCTTTTCTATCTTCAAGTCGGTGGTTTGTGGAATATCCAATTTCTCTCTTAGTAAGGATTCCACGCATTCTGCCATTGAGTTAAAACCATTTTCGGTTCCTTCTATCAGACCATGAATTCTTATGTTGTCTCTTCTTTGTTTTCCTTCTTGGTCGGTTAGCTTAGCCTCTATAGCTGCTTGTCTTTTGCGTAGGTCTAGCACAGAATCTTCGAGCACTTTTATTCGATCCTCTGTTTCCAAGATTCGGTTCTCGGCCTGGTCCACTCTGCTGTTTGTCCTTTTCAATTCTTCTCTGAATTCCCGAAATCCGTCCGTAACTTCTCGGCGAAATCGTCGTAGCTCCTCAAATAGTGATTTCAGGCTAACCCTTTTGTTAGCTATCACCAGTTCCTCGTCTTCTGAACGGAGATCTTCCAGTTTAGATTCTCCGGCCGATACGTGTCCTGGCCTGGAGAATTTCAGTTTCTTCTGTTTTCCTTTAGACATGATGATTTTGTCTTTTGATTTTCACTCCTCCAAAAATCTGTTAAGTTTGATTTTCAAGGTGTTATCCTGGATTGGGTCTGAGAGCTTCAGTGTTAAGCTGCAGTCGCCATGGCGTCCAGACCGGAAGTCCTGTATAGCATTTCTGGCCCAGAGAGGGAGGCAAAGATAAGATAAGATAAGATAAGACAAGATAAGATAAGATAAGATAAGATAAGCCTTTATTAGTCCCACAACGGGGAAATTCCAGGATTGCAACAGCACAGGGATAGCAACACTCAGAGCAACAATCAGAAGGCAAGAAAAAAAACAAGCAAGCAAGAGCAGCTAATATACATATGTACATATTACTATAAAATATATATATACACACACACAGACACACAGTGCAGAGCATTGTAGCTGGATGGAATAAATATATGAATATATAAACACACAGTGCAGAGCATTGTAGCTAGATGGAATAAATATGTAAATATATAAACACCCACAGTACGGAGCATTGCAGCTAGGTGGAATAAATATGTAAATATATAAACACACACAGTGCGGAGCAATGTAGCTAGATGGAATAATATGTAGATATATAAACACACAATGCGGAGCATTGTAGCTAGATGGAATAAATATATAGATATATAAACACACACAGTGCAGAGCATTGTTGCTAGATGGGATGAAACAGCATAACCGTCTACTTAGTTATCCTACATGGTATGATTATGTGCCCATACATATTCTCACCCTCCATAGCGACCGGTATTTTCCTAGTTGTATGCCGGAGGGGACCATTGTGTAAGTCTATTGCATCTTTTGCATTCAAAAAACTATTAGTTTGTTACGTCTTTTTGCTATCTCTGCGAGCAGCCCTGCTTAGGTTGTACAGTCTGACAGCCGTTGGTAGGAAGGACCTGCGAAACCTCTCGGTTGTGCACCTGGGATGATGTAGTCTGCTGCTAAATGAGCTCCTCAGTGCATTCAGTATGTCCTGCATAGGGTGGAACTCGGACTCCAGCAGAGATGACAGTTTAGCCACCGTCCTTCTCTCTCCTATCTCCTCCACCGGATCAAGGCGCTGCCCCAGGACAGAGCTAGCTTTCTTGATCAGTTTGTTCAGTCTCTTCCTATCGGCTGCAGTAATGCCACTGCCCCAGCAGACCACTCCAAAAGTGATGGCTGATGCCACCACCGTGTCATAGAATGTCTTCAACAGCGCCCCTTGTACACCAAAAGACCTGAGTCTCCTCAGCAGGAACAGCCTGCGCTGTCCCTTCTTGTAGAGTGCGTCAGTATTGTGTGACCAGTCTAGTTTATTGTTCAGATGAACACCCAGGTACTTATAGGATGTCACCATCTCGATGTCTGTTCCCTGTATATTTACTGGTGCTGTGAGGGGTTGCCCATGCCTGCGGCAGTCCACCACCAGCTCCTTAGTTTTCCTTGCGTTGATCTGGAGGCAGTTCCAATGGCACCAGTCCATGAAGTCCTGGATAAGCCCTCTGTACTCAGCTTCATCTCCATTGGAGATGAGGCCAACGATCGCAGAGTCATCAGAGAACTTCTGTAGATGGCAGTGTGTTGTGTTGTGTGAGAAGTCCGCAGTATAAAGAGTAAACAGGAAGGGAGCCAGCACCGTTCCCTGGGGGGCTCCCGTGCTACCGATGATCGTGTCGGACACACAGTCCCGGGTTCTCACAAACTGAGGCCGGTTCGTGAGGTAGTCCAGGATCCATGATGACAGGTGCTGGTCCACCCCTGCGCGCAGCAGCTTGTCCTTCAGGATCATCGGTTGGATGGTGTTGAAAGCACTGGAGAAGTCAAAGAACATGATCCTCACCATATTCCCGGGCTTCTCCAGGTGGGACAGAGAACGGTGAAGGAGGAAGATCACCGCATCCTCCACCCCAATGCCATGCTGGTAGGTGAACTGGAGTGGATCCATCGCTGGTTCCACCAGGGGGCGGAGGTGAGCAAGGAGCAGTCTCTCCAGGGTCTTCATCAAGTAGGATGTCAAGGCCACCGGTCTGTAGCTGTTCAGGTCTTTGGGGTGGGAAGTTTTTGGTACAGGTACCACACAAGATGTTTTCCACAGCTGTGGTACCCTCCCCAGCTTCAGGCTCAGGCTGAAGATGTACGTCACAATCCCACACAGCTGGTCTGCACAGGACTTGAGGAGCTTTGCGCTGATGCCGTCCGGTCCCGACGCCTTCCTCGCCTTGATCTTCCTCAGCTCCGTCCTCACCTGGATCCTGGTCGGGGTCAGGATGGGGGGCTGTGTGTTGGGAGTGGGGGGGTGTTGGTGGAGTGGGGAGTGGGCAGCAGGACTTGATTTCTTTAGAGGCAGCAGTGGTTGTTGTGCAGTCAGGGGGGAGGGCGGTTGGTCAAACCTATTGAAAAACAGATTCAGGTTGTTCGCCCACTCCCTGCCCCCCGTGGCCTGGGGGGAGGTATTCTGGAGCCCAGAGATGGTTTTGAGGTTTCTCCAGACCCCGCTGATGTCGCTCTGTTGCAGCTTGTCCTCCATCTTCTTCCTGAAGCTGTCCTTGCCTTCTCTGATCTTTCTCCTCAACTCCCTCTGTACGGACTTCAGCATCTCCCTATTCCCCGACCTGAAGATCCTCTTTTTCTCTCTCAGAAGTGTTTTTATCTCAGGGTTGATCCAGGGTTTGTTGTTTGAGCAACGCTGTATGGTCTTGGTGGGAACGGATTTGTCCACACAGAAGCTGAGGTAGTCCGTGAAGGTGTGAGTGAGGCCATCGATGTCCTCACCATGTGGATCGCAGAGCTCCTTCCAGGCGGTGGCTTCAAAACAGCCCTTTAGAGTGTCCATTGTCTCCTCAGACCATAACTCCACTGTGCGCATGGCCGGAGGTTGTCTGTGCACTAGGGGTTTGTACACCGGCCGGAGATGAACCAAGTTGTGATCTGATCTCCCGAGTGGGGGGAGTACGATATTAAGGAGCACGATATTAAGGAGTCTCTGAACGCCGGCGTAATTTGGCCATTTTCGGCTCCGCTTGGAGCCAGATTCTTCTTCGTCGGAAAGAAGGATGGCTCGTTGCGCCCGTGCATCGGCTACTGGGAGCTTAATGCAATTACCATCAAAGATAAGTGCCCCCTGCCTTTGATCAATTCAATGTTTGAGCTCCTTCAGCGCTCATGGGTGTTTACCAAGTTAGACCTCAGGAATGCATATCATCTGGTCCGTATTTGTGAGGATGGTGAATGGAAGATGGCCTTTAAAACACACCAGGGCCAATTCGAATACTTAGTGATGCCATTCGGGCTCACTAACGCCCCCGCCATCTTCCAGTGGTTAATAAATGATGTCCTCCGTGATATGCTATACCAATACGTTTTTGTCTATCTTGATGATATTTTGATTTTCTCCCGCTGGCCAGAGGAACAATGAGGTCCATGTCAGAGTCATTTTACAATGGCTATTGGAGAACCAACTTTACATTAAAGCTGAGAAGTGTGAGTTCGCCACAACATCCACCACCTTCTTGGGCTTCATCGTGGCTGAGGGGGAGCTGATTGCCGACCCGGCCAAGATAAAGGCAGTGTTAGATTGGCCAACTCCCCACTCCCGCAGTGAGCTCCAACACTTCCTCTGGTTTGTAAACTTTTACCGCAGGTTCATCAGGAACTATAGTGGGATCGCACTGCCTTTGACGCAGCTGACCTCCGTTAAAGTCCCCTTTTAGTGGACTGAGGCAGCTGAACTGGCATTTAACAAATTAAAGCGCTAGTTCACAGAAACACCTATCATGGCTCAGGTCAACACACAGCTTCCATTTGTCCTCGAGGTGGATGCATCTGATTCGGGGGTTGGCTCTGTACTGTCGCAGCGCATGCCCCCCAATCAGAAGCTTCGCCCATGCGCATATTTCTCTCGGCGGCTCACGCTGGCTAAGAGAAGCTATGACGCAGGGGACAGAGAGCTGCTGGCCATTAAGTTGGTATTAGAGGAGTGGAGACACTGGTTAGAGGGGGCCATTCACCCCATTGTCATGTGGACCGGCCACAAGAACCTTGAGTATTTGCGGTCGGCTCGCCGACTGAACGCCAGGCAGGCGCTGGTCGTTGTTCTTCCAGCGATTTAATTTTACCATCACCTACTGGCCTGGTGCCCGGAATACCAAACCGGACGCGCTCTCACACCAGTTTGATTCCGGGGACGTAGCCTCCCCCCCAACCCCCAAAACCATCATACCACCTTCATGCGTCCTTAGAGCCCTTACTTGGGATATCGAGCGGAGGGTCCACCAGGCCCAGTCCCAGGAGCCTGTGCCAGTAGGGTGCCCCCAGAACCGGCTGTACGTCCCGGCCACCCTCCACAGTGATGTCATCCAATGGGGTCACACCAGTCGCTTTGCATGCCACCCTGGAATCTCATGGACCAACGACTTTGTCCAACGGGTGTTCTGGTGGCCCACACTGCGGTGGGACATCCAGGAGTATGTCAGAGCCTCCCAGACGTGCGTCCGGGGTAAATCTGACTCCTCCCCACCATCAGGACTTCTCCATCCTCTCCCCATCCCTGGTCGGCCATGGTCCCACATTGCTGTGAACTTTGTGACCGGGTTGCCCTCCTTCCATGGCAAGACGGTGATCCTGACCATTGTGGATTGCTTCTCCAAGGTAGTCCATCTGGTGGCCCTTCCTAAACTCCCATCGGCCTTGCAGACTGCGGTTCTCCTCACCGATCAAGTGATCTGGATCCACAACATCCCTATTGACATTGTGTCTGACTGGGGTCCACAGTTTACGTCCCAGGTCTGGAGGGCCTTTTTCCGGACCCTGGGAACTACTATGAGTCTCTCTTCAGGAAATCATCCACAGAGCAATGGGCAGGCGGTGCACGCCAATCAGTCCTTGGAGGCCACCTTGCGGTGCGTAGTAGCCAATAACCCATCATCTTGGAGCACGCATCTGACCTGGGTGGAGTACTCCATGAACTCTGCTATATCCTCAGCTACTGGACTCACCCCTTTCGAGGAGTCATTAGGGTACACGGTGCTTCTACTTCCTGTAGCCAAGAGGGAGGTCTCGGTTCCATCTGTAGGGGCTCACGCTCAGCGCTGCTGACGTGTCTGGAGGTCGACTTGGGCCACCCTGGCCCGCACCACGGAGTGCACCCAGGCCGCTGCTGACAGGAGGCGGGTCCCGGCCCCCAAATGCACTGTGGGACAGCAGGTCTGGCTGGCAGTGAGCCAGATTCCTCTTAAAGAGAAGTCAAGGAAACTGTCCCCCTGCTTTTTTTGGGCCTTATCCCATCTCCCGGGTGATTAACGACGCATCGGTTCAGCTTAAGCTGCCCCCGTCCCTATGGGTGAACTCCACCTTTCACGTTAGTCACATCAAGCCCCTCTCGGCCAGTCCCCCCCCCAAAGCTGCCTCCCCCTCCCCTCATCATCGACGGCCACCCCGCCTACACGGTGCGGCGGATTCTGGATGTTCGCCGTTGGAGCCAGGGTCTTCAATATCTCATCGACTGGGAGGGCTGTGGCCCGGAGGAACAATCCTGACCCCCTCGTCATGGATACTGGACAAGGGGATGCTCCGGGCTTTCCACCGTGCTTACCCGGACAAGCCCTCCAGACCGCCAAGAGGCATTCCTGGGGGAGGGGGGGGGGCTGTCATGGACAGCCAGAGCATGCCCCTCCCGTCCGGTCTCACCTTCACAAATTCATCACAGCACCTGAGGCAGGAGAATAAAATTGTCAAACGTGCCCCTCTGTGTGGTTCCTTCCTGTGTTTGGCATCGTGCACATGAGCTGTCAAAACTAAATACGTCATGACAGCACGGGTATGTACTAGGATTTAAACATGTCATTTCACGGCCACTGAAATATGGCCGCTATATGATCACAATGCGAGTGAGCTTTGCTAACTTTAATAAGAGATAAACACAACAGTATAAAGAATGAAGCAACAAAGTTACTTTAACATTTCACCACCACAATCATATACATATTCACCCCATTTCAAAGCGTAACTCGCAGTGTCTAAAAAACGAACCGCTGCACATTACAATCATATTCTGAGGAACAGCCTTACATATTCTATTAAACTCTTTATGATCTGTTGGTAGATCATCATACAAAACTCATCCAGTGACATAAGACGACCTCTATCATTCATCAGATGCAACACAGACCAGATACCTTTATCCATCCAGTTCTTATTAAAGACTGACTTGTTTTTCACAGCTACATATCTACAGTTCCACAGTAGGGCGTTGTGAGGACTGAATTGTTTGTATATATGAACTTCCAGTATAGTAAAACTTGCTGGTGGGAAGAGGAAAGTCTACTGGGTAGGTTTTTTAATGTCAAAATCACAGCTAAGGAGAAATTTTATTCCACCATATTTAGCAAAAATGTGAGTGGGAATGTGAAACCAGAGACTATTTTGATTTCTTTAAAAGGATCTTAGCCAGTTCATTTTAAGAGTTCCATTTAAACAGTCAAAGTCGATCGCCTGCAAACCTCCTCCATCAAATTGACCATATTATCTTTCCTAATATAATGTTTTCTTCTTTTCCAAATAAATTCTAAGTCTGTCTGATTTATAGCTTTGGTTGCCTCTTTAGGGAAACCCATAGAGTATGCTGCATAAATAAGCCTGGAGATGTGTTCCATTTTAGTCGGAGAAATTTGTCCAAAAATGAAGAAGTCTCTGTGAGACCAATTGTTACCTCCGCCAAGGGAGGAGGTAATGCTTTTAGTGGCGTTAGTTTGTCTGGCTGTTAGCAACATAACTCAAAAACTTATGAACGGATTTTGATGAAATTTTTAGGAAAGGTGTGTAATGGTACATGGAACAGATTTTTAGATTTTGGTGATGATCTGAAAATGCATACTGCTGTGTCTGTAATCAGTGAGACGGGAGTCTTCTTCTTCTTCTTCTTTGAGATTTGATTGGCGGTTGGCAACCAGCTCACAGGTGCATTACCGCCACGCACTTCACTCTATATCATCACTCTATCCAGTCAGGAGCTGTAGTCCTTCTATCATTATTGCTGTGCCCAATCGAACCTCAACTGTTTAGACTTATGCCAAACATCCAAATATATTGGATGTATATATGTTAATATTGCTGAAAAGTGGAAATGTCAATATGAAGCTATTTTCAACTCAGTCAAGAATGTTTCAATGAAGGATTCTGTTATGCACGATATTCGCCTGTATAACGACATGTTTGATGCCTCTGATATTTCTGCTGTTACGCCTGTTGAAGTTGCTTCACTGATCAAAGTTCTCAAGAAAGGCAAATCAGCTGGCCCTGACTGTCTCACCAGTGAATGAGATGAGATGATGAGATGAGATTCAACTTTATTGTCATTACACATGTATGAATACAAGGTAACGAAACGTGACTTGGCATTTGGGCACGCTCTGCAGAGCGCATCCAAGGCCGGGGCAGCCGCTAGGCACCAGTCATAAAGAAGAAAGGAAAAAAAGAAAAGAAATGATATGACACAATAGGCGAGAGCAAAAAACATGTTTTATCAAATTGACACTTAATGGGTAAGCGAAATTTTGATTGCAGGCAAAAAAACCCTCAATGCATATTTAGCAAACATTTAGTGGACAAAAAAACCAAAAGACCAAAAGTCAGAGAGAGTCAGTGAATGGATGAGTGTAATTCAGTATTATGAATCAGTGTGTTCGTGTATGTTGAATGCAGGTGGGTGTTTATCAGTTACTGGAGGCAGCAAAATCTCTCCCAGCCGAGATGTTATGTCTTAGTGTCTGAAACTCGGAAGCATGTCCTTGAGGCATGGCAGATGGAAATTTCCTGAGCCAGTCACATGTCAATGAGAGTTCAGATGCAGTCCCAGTTTGTTTATGAAAGAGAAGCACAATCTTCTGTTTTGTCTTAATCCAGGAGGAAAAATAGACAACAGGGCATCGAATTCAAGGTCTGGTAGACACAGATCACAAAGCATAAATTTTCCATCTTATGCAATCCTGAGTCCATAATTTCCATACATAGGCTTTAAATCCATTCCTTGGAGGCACCAAAAACGACTCCAGATGTTTCCCTTCTAGAACATGGATAAACATGTCCAATGCATGCCAGGTGGAAATTTCCATGTTAATCATTGCCGATAGTTAGTGCACTCCCCCGTCTAGTCGAATTGTTGAGAAGCAGCTATGCCGGGACCGCTTTTAATTAGCTCTTCCAGTTAATTTTTCGATACACCAGGAAAAACTCCAGAGCCAATCAGCAGAAAATCCTGTGATCCTAGCCAAACCAGGTAGATGTTTCCACATCCACAGTCGAATTATGCAGACACATGCATTCCAATCCATGGGTCTCTCCATAGGGGCTCCCCCTGGCCCAAATTTATATAGAATGTTGTTAATTTTATTAAAGCCGCTCACCAAATCCATTTTTTCGTTTGGATCAAGATTCAGCCAGAAGAACAGCGACGCAGACAAGACAGCAAGCTGGGATTCTCAGTTAGGGAGGGAAGGAGGGTAAAAGAGGGAGCAGCAAAGAAAGGCGTCTGTTCTCTCTGAAGAGCAGGAATGCCTCATCAATGCTGATTTCAATTTGTGTATTCTGTTGTCATTGTGTTTTAACTGTATGTTTGTTCATGGTTACATGCCAGATATGTTGATGGACTCTGTTATTATTCCTTTGGTGAAAAACAAGTGTGCCAGTCTGTCTGATATGAACAACTACAGACCTATAGCTATTGCAAATGTTATATCTAAACTGTTAGAGGGTTTAATCCTGAACAGAATTGAAGATTATCTGTGGACAAACGACAATCAGTTTGGTTTCAAGTCAGCTCTTTCAACTGACAAGGCTGTTTACCTACTCCATGAATTTGTTGACTGCTTCAGAAGCCATTCTACTAGTGTCTATGCTACGTTCCTAGACGCTAGCAAAGCTTTTGACAGGATCAACCACTGGTGTTTGTTCAGAAAACTGATCAATCGAGGTATTCCTACTTACATTGTTAGCATCCTGTTATACTGGTACAGAAGGCAGTCTATGGTTGTTAGATGGGGCAATGTCACCTCATCCAAATTTCATGTGACCAACGGTGTTAAACAAGGTGGTATACTGTCACCCTTGTTGTTTAATGTCTATGTTGATGATCTCAGTGTACTGTTGAACAATACTAATGTGGGTGGCTCCTTTAACGGTGCACTGTTAAATCACATTTTCTATGCCGATGACCTCTGTTTGCTAAGTTTGTCTACTGCAGCAATGCAACATCTCCTTTCGGTATGTGAAAAATTTGGTGAAAAAAATGACATCTTGTTCAACTGTACTAAATCTATGTGTATGGCTTTCAAACCGAAGGGTGTCAATACGTCGAATCCTGTTATGCCATTTTGTGGTAATAACTTGAACTTTGTTGAAAAAGTCAAATACCTAGGTGTGTGGATTGAATCTGATAAGACCAATGTTGATTGTAACAGGCAACTCAGGAAACTATATGCTCAAACAAATTTACTGTTGCGAAATTTCCACAGATGTTCTCCTGATGTCAAATGTATGTTGTTCAAGACCTTCTGTACCTCAATGTACTGCTCGCCTTTATGGTTTAATAGCAATGTTGCTGTCAGGAACAAAATCCGCATTGCATATAATAACTCCCTAAGAAGGTTGTTAGATATACCACGAAGGTCGAGTGCAAGCAAGATGTTTGTGTCTGTGAACATTCCGACTTTTGGCGAGTTGATACGTAAGAATGTTTACAGTTTTATGAGAAGGTTGCTGGCATGTAACAATCATCTTATATCAGCAATTGTCAGCTCGTCACTCACACTTCACTCCAGCATTTGGAAGTGGTGGCGTTCCATTTTATACTGAGCCCAATATTGTATGTTATTGTTGTTACAAGAGCGCTGAGTGTCTGCTGATCTGTATATACTTTTATTTATCTATTTATTTTCTACTCATTTTAGTTCTGCATTTAATATGAATCCTGAGTTTGAAATAAACGTTTGAATTTGAATTTGAATTTTGAATATATTCAGCAGCTGCAGCCCACCTGACGTCATCCCGTAGAGCAGCTACGGCAAGCCCCAAGGGCCAAATGTAATGGGTTTTTTAAGCTGTTAAATATCCTTTACAGGTTCAGAATCC
Organism: Pholidichthys leucotaenia; assembly: GCA_020510985.1. Taxonomy (NCBI): domain Eukaryota; kingdom Metazoa; phylum Chordata; class Actinopteri; order Cichliformes; family Pholidichthyidae; genus Pholidichthys; species Pholidichthys leucotaenia. The sequence goes on along the minus strand of CM035841.1, from coordinate 108,797,394 downwards.
CGGCCACACCAACACAGATCGAAGGACATAATTTAGTTTAAAAACCAGTGTTCTCTTTATTACAATTCTTGACCAAGGCAGAGAACAAATGAATAAACATCACTGATAAAAAAGTACTATAATTATCTCTTCTTCCTAAAACACAGTCTAAAAGGAAGTTATAATAGGAAATGGGCGCCTGACATCACCCGACGGAAAAACCGCAAGGAACTGTGGGAAAACAGTTCAGCCTGCCTGTGCTTAGTAGTGAGCAATGAATGTGATTAGGCTGCGTGTCCACCATATGCATTTTTTCTGCTGTGGGCAACTCTTTTCTGTTCATTTTCTATGTAGTCCATTGTTTAATGCACTCGGTGCCCTCAGCGCAAAAACGCCCTCAGTAGTCAGTGCTGTGATCATGGCTCTAAAAGCTGAAAAAAGTTCAACTTTCCCAGCGCTGCAGCGCTTATCAGCTGCACACCTCTCTCGCCAGCCGATCACAATCGGCTTAAAAGTACACCATGATCAATATTTAACAGCCAAAGCTTGGAGGGACGTGTATTTTCTTGCCAGTTTGATGTGATTTATTCCAGTGAGTGGAGACAACTCCCGACTGATCAAACGTGAGTTTTCAACCTAGCCAAAATATAAACAAATCGTCTTTTTCCGTCCTGTTTTTGCACACTTCCTACAAATATCATTCTGAAGGTCTTTCAATACAGAATATGGAAATAACGTTACATCAGTTTTGAAAATGTCCTCAAAGTGACTCATTTTGCCAGCATGGGTCACAAATCTGAAATCCCCGGCACACTTTGAGTGACAGGTCAGGCGACTGCCAGGATACCGGGCAGAGTGCTGTTTTTAATAAGCGCATGAAAACTGCTCAGGAAAACATTGAGAGCATTTTTACTTTCCCTGTGGACATGCAGCCTTATTAAAATGACACTGAATATGTTATTCAACCACAGGAAATGTAACTATACATAAAAAATGTCATAAAAAAATCCAGGATGACACAAGAAAGTAAAAACACTTATTTCCAGTGTGGTCCTTTCAATCACATTATTCCTCCAAATACCATGCAACGTTAGAATGGGGAAAGTTTGTTGCATTATCAAATACAACAACTGCTCTTATGACTGGAGTGAAAAAAGACGTACACTAATAATGGCGTACACTGTTTTTACTTCCCGACTTAAATGAAAAGTGGAGAGAATTGGGTCTCCGAGCAAAAAAAGAGGCATGGAATGGATGATTGTAACAGTCAGAAGGAAACACATCAGCTTCGACAATGTTCCTGCACACATAGTCGTGTGTTCACGGCATTTTCCCCAAGGTAAGTTGTGATCGCCTCACGATCTGTAGGGACCCCGTCCAGACAGGTTGCAGCTTATGTGTGCGGTTGGGGTGTTTAATCCAAACCTGATCCGACACCTCCAGTCCGTGGGCCCTCACCCTAAACTTGCTGTCAAACCATCGTTTCATCTTTCGCTGTTGGGCAACAATCTGGTCCCATAGAGGGTCCGTGCTCCCTGGAGAAGGGGTTGTGGATGGTCTCAGTCGGTCCAGAGGCAGGTGGAGTTTGCACCCCAGCATGTTTCACTGGGGAGCACCCTGTCATAGCTTAGGCCGTTGCCCTGTAGTGGAGGAGTGTGCTCTGGAGGGCGTCCAGGAACGTGAAACCATCTGCCAAGTGGGCTCTCAACCCATTTTTCAGAGTCTTGTTGAAATGCTCCACGCCCCCATTGGCTTGGGGGTGATCGAGCGCGATTTTGATGTGCTCCACGCCCCTAATGCCCAGAAACTCCCCAAACACCCAAGAGGTGAACTGTGGGCCATTGTCTGTAGTGATGACATCCGGGAGCCCCCATCTGGCAAACAGTGACGAGAAGAAACCCATAACCACATCTGCCGTAACTGAATTAGTGGGCAACACCTCCGGCCATTTAGAGAACAGATCCTAGACCACCAGCAGAAACCGGCTATTCAGGGGTGCTGCATGAAGTTTGCCGCAGATGTCTAGTTGGATGTGCTTCCAAGGGCCCTCCGGGTACGGTAATGGTCACAGGGGTGGGGTGGTGGGGGTCTGCCAGTTTTCCCACTTTCCAAGCACGGGACACAGTTCTTTACCATAGTTTCAATGTCCTTATCAATACCAGGTCACTAAACTGAATCCCTGCAACGCCGCTTCACCCTGACCACATCCAGGTGACCCTCGTGGAGCATCACCAGAACTCGTGATCTCAGAGACACCGGAATCAATGTGCAGTGTCCCCTCACTACACACACACCTTTCCAACAGCTCAGTTTGTCCCAAAACCGGTGAAAAGGTGCCAGCTCACCCTGCACTTTCGCGGGCCAACCCTCCCTGATGACCGAGCACAGTTGCAACAATGTGGGGTCCCATTCCGATTCTGTCCAGAGCTCCTGGAGGGATACCATGTCCCGTAGGGGTCTGTGCAGCATGTTGACCAGATCCACCTCTGTGGGATTGTCACCGTGGTCGTCTGGTTGCGTGGTGTTGGTCATGGCATGGGACAGGAGGTCCACCACTATGTTCTCTTTTCCAGGGGTGAACTGGGTAGTAAAGTTGTAGGCCCTCAGCTGCTCCGTCCACCTGTGGATCCATAGGGGTCTGTGTCCCAAGCCCGTCATCTCCAGTAGCATTGTCAGTGCCCGGTGGTCCGTCCACAGTGTGAAATGGTGCCCCTAGAGGTAAATGTGCCACCGTTCACACGGCCAGACGCAGGCAAGCGCTTCCCTCTCACCCATGGCATATTTCTGTTCAGCCGCTGAAAGAGACCTTGACGCGAACACCACTGGGCGCTCGGTACCATCTTGCACCTGAGACGTAATCGCCCCCACTGCCAAACCAGACGCATCACAGGTCACAAAAGTTGGCCATTTTGGATCAAAGTGAGCCAACACTGGAGGAGGGGTGAGTTGGGACTTCAGCCTAGCTACCGCCGCTGAGCAGGCCGGGGTCCGCTACCACAGTGCATCCTGTTTCAGAAGCGCCCGGAGCGGTTCGATTGTCTCTAAATAATGGGGAATAAAACGTCTGTAAAAGGTCACCATGCCCAAAAACGAGAAAATTTGTGCGGGTGTCATGGGATCTGGGAGGCGCAGGACCGCCTCCACGTTCAAGTGCAGGGGCCTCAGACCCTTGGCCACCAGCTGGAATCCCACAAACCTGATGGAATCTGCTGCAAAAATGCACTTTTCCCCCTTCAGTGTGACTCCGTGCTCCTGTAGCACCTCCATCACACATCCCAAACAACCATCGTGCTCCTCCCGCGATGCATCGTGGACCACAATGTCATCCAGGTACGTCATCACACCCTTGAGGCCAGGCAGAATTGTGGACATGAACTTCTGAAAGCAGCTAGGCACCGAGCTCAGACCAAAAGGCATGCAAGTGTATCTGAAAATGCCCATGTGGGTCATGAACACTGTCAGGTTCCTGCTGGCTGGGTGAAGAGGCACTTGCAGGTAACCCTGGTGGAGATCCAGTTTTGTGAATACCCTTGAGCTGCTGAATGTTGTGGTGAGTTCTTCCATTGTAGGGAGTGGGTATTTGTCCAGCACAATCGCCTTATTCACTATCCTAAGGTCAATACACAGCCAGATGCCGCCCGTCTTCTTCCTGGCCAGCACGATGTTTGATATCCAGGGTGAAGCGTCCACCCTCTTGATGATGCCAGCTTTGAGCAGTCTTTTCAGTTTTGCTGTAACATCGTCCCGCAGAGTGAGGGGAAGCCGCCGTAATGGTTGGATTTTCTGCGTCACGCTTGGGTCGATGAGCGGGCGATGGTAGAATGCCTTGATGCATCCAAGGCCCACAAACAATGCTGGCCAGCCGACATGCCATTCGGGGAACACCATCAGCACCGTTGAGCCCTCTGGGTCCATGATGAAGAATCCCAGTTCCCCCAGCAGACTGATTCCCAGCAAGTTGGCTCCCTGGCACAAAACCTGGAAGGTGAGCGTGGGAACAATCTTGAACCCACATTTCACCGAGAAGCTGACTGCGCCCGCCATTTCAATTTCAGCGTGACCATACCCAAGCATTTTCACTGCCCCTGCATTGATGATTTTTCCTGGAAAAAGTCTTTTCAATGTAGCCATACTTAATATGGATTTACCCGCTCCTGAGTCCACCATAAGCGGCACATCAACTCCGTCCAGCTGCAGGACATACCACTTTAATGGTCCCTTCTTTGTGCCTGCTACACACACCTGCATCATACTCTCGGTAGTTTAATAGTGATGGTACAGGCCCTGTCCCATGCCACCGTCCGCCGCCTTTTGGAGGTCTGCCCCGAAGAGTTAGCTACGTTGCTAATGGCTAGACTTGGAGGGAAAACTTGAGTAGCTACGTTCTCTTTAGCTAGCACTGGCAGGCCCAGCTGGGTGGTGGACTCAACCCACCTAGTCAGTTCAACCACCTTCTCTAGCGTGAGGACAACCTCAGTCAGCGTCAGGTGTCTTTCAGCCACTCGTTCATACCGTGGGCTAGCTTGTCCCGGACTAGCTCCTCCTCAATAGGCCCGAAGGCGCACTCCCTTGCTAAGCTATGGAGTTCCATAATGAAGGACTGAGTGGATTCACCAGCTCGCTGTCGGCAGTCAAAAAATTTATCTCTTTGCGCTGCAATGTTGGAATGGTCCCTGAAGAAATAGTCCATTAAGTCCAAACCTTCCTTCCACGAGCTGTTGCCACCTAGCCCAAAATATATCTGTTAGCTCTCCTCACCAAGGCAGTGAACGAGTAGGCTCCTCCGTCTGTCTTCATCGGCGCCGCTCAGACCGGCCGCGGCCACATACACCTTGAATGTCTCCCGCCAGCAGCCCCATGGTGTGGCTGGCATGCCCAGAGACTGCAAAAATGGAGGTGGTGTGGTGAACACTCAATGGACCTGTTGAACCGGTTCTGTGACTCGCATTTTAGGTCAGAACAAAGGCAGGAAGCTTAGCCTTGTTATGCAAGGCTGGAGACTGTGGGGGGTCGATTAAAGGATGCGTGGGAGACAGTAGAAGTGATATCATGGAGGGAAATGCAGGAAATGGAAATTGTGACTGTCTTTATTATGCAAGGTGGTGAAATGCATTGTGACTGTCTTTATTATGCAAGGTGGTCTGTGGGACATGTGATCTATGAGGTGTGAAGTCCCTGATATTTAAGTTTACTGTTTCATTCTCTTTTTTTTCTGCTTTGAAATAATGGAGATGTGAATAAAGCTGACTCTGAGAAAGAACGCTGCCTCGTCATTTTCATATCTTCCACAGTGGCAGTCTAATGCATTGCCCCCATGGTTTATTCTCGTCACCAAAATGTTATGTTGGAATAACATGAGACTGGAGCTGCATTCCACTGAGCACTGAATTAACTTTATTACAGAAACACAGCTCAATGTTGTGACTTTTGCAAGGTTCACACAAAGAAAGGGAGCAGATGGCTGCGACACAACAGGCTTTATTAAAACACACCCACGAACACAGACAGGAGGGGAGGTCATTCTCACTGACCTCCGTTTATATCAGGGTACCACAACACATAATCACTTGTGCTCTAATCCTACCTATAACACTGCTGGGTCATTATAACACAGTTATAATGACACAGCAGTATAATAACACAGTAATAACACTAAACATACAAGAAAGTAACATCTCTACTGGCAAGGCATGCTGGGAAAAAGCCCTGAAAAAGCCCCTATATTACATTCCCCCCCCCCCCCCCCCCCCGGACTGATTTCTGTCCCCAGAAAATGAAAGTCCAAGTCAAAAGTCCAACACGAACCTATCCAGGTGTCAGGGCGGTCTCCAATGCCGACGACCAGCACGTACAGGCCCGCCAGTGTCCATCTGTGTCTTGGTCAGAGTATCTGGTCTGGGTGAAGGCTCCGGTTCGACCACCAGCGGGGCGGATGGCTGGTACGGGGCGAGACAGTCACAGTGAAGTACCACGACCCAGTCCCTTTTCTTAAGCCTCACCCTGTACACCACATCCAACAGTCTCTGCAGAACCACGCACGGTCCTGACCAATGGCTTGCCAACTTTGGTGATCGTCCTCTTTTCCTCTCAGGGCAGAAAACCCAGACTCAATCTCCTGGTGCAAAGTCCCTACCCTGGCAGTGGGAGTCATACGCTCGCTTCTGCCGACCCCCCGCCACTGCCAGGGCCTTCGTGCACTGTGTGGAGACGTTCCTTCAAACAAAAAAAATAATCCTGTGGAGAAATGCGGAAGGACGAGGCTGAGTTTATTTCTCAAGTCCAGTTTTATTCACATTCACATTCTCCAACATCCAAAAACAGAAAAAGAGTGAATCCCCCAACATCTGTCCCTTTTATACCCCAGGACATCAAAGCACACAGTCACATTGTCTTTTAAACCCAAATCACAATGCATCCCCCTCCAGGACTTCTCACCTCCACCTAAAGTCCTGGTGGTCCGGAAATCCTTCAAGGCCATCTCTTTGCATACAAAAGGCCAGATTTCACATCCTCCTGTTACCCCTAGGAGGTTCAGTCCTTTTGTTCCTCTGAGACGTGAAGCATACAATAAGCATACAGTAATATACATGTGAAGCATATGAAACCCACGTATGTGCACCACATGACCCCCCCCCCCCAAACGTCTAAGATGGAACAACATAACCACAGATTGCATGTCATAATAAAATCACTACATATTAGACCACATGCTGCTTGGGCCTCAGCCTTCTCCCGTATTTGCTGTAAGCAGGCTGTACCACCTCCGCGGCATCTTCCTGCTGTGGAGCTGCTGCCTGAGGATGAGAACTGTCAACCCCTGTGGGTGCTCTGGGGAATGCTCTCTAGGGGGTCTGCCGGGCCAACGAGCCTTAGCCAACTGCACAACTTCGTCAGCTACCACAAAAGCGGGTTTGAGCCTGTTTATGCCAATCGTTTCTTTTCTGCCCCCCAAATCTAGCAAAAAATGCTTGTACCCTGTTTCCAGCACTCTATATGGTCCATCATAAGGTGGGCGTAAAGGTGAACGATGGGCATCATGTCTGACAAAAACAAACTCAGCATTTTTTAAAGCCTTAGGCACAAAAACACACGGAAAACTGTGGTGAACGGGGCCAGGTAGCGTGCTCATGCCCGTGCTATTCTGTAACCGCTGAGCCGGGGAGCCCTCTGGCGCTGGATTATCTGGGAGAAATTCCCCGGGCAGCCGAAGTGGCTGTGCGAAAACTAGCTCAGCTGGGGAGGCTTCTAAATCCTCTTTAGGTGCAGAACGCAACCCCAATAAAACCCATGATAGCTTGTCCACCCAATTTGCATCCGTAAGCGACGCTCTGAGAGCCGCCTTCAGTGACCTGTGAAAACGTTCGCATAACCCGTTAGCCTGCGGGTTGTACGCAGTCGTGCGGTGGATCGTTGCCCCCAGGCTGCGGGCCATCGCTGACCAAAGTTCGGAAACAAATTGAGGTCCTCTGTCAGATGTAATGTCCGACGGGACTCCAAAACGCGCTACCCATGCCGTTAAAAACACGCGCGCCACCTCCTCGGCTGTGGTTGACGACAGTGGAACCACTTCTGGCCAGCGCGTGGTGCGGTCAACCATTGTCAGAAGATGTGTGCACCCTTGTGAGGGCGGGAGGGGGCCTACGAGGTCCACGTGGACATGATCAAACCTTTTAGCTGGGATGTGAAACGGCTCCAAGGGAGCTCTCGTGTGTCTATGAAACTTGGCCCGCTGACAAGCCATGCAGGCTGCCGCCCACTCTCTAACTTGTTTGCGCAGGCTTGGCCATACAAATTTCTCTCCTACCATTTTGACCAAAGCGAGCACTCCCGGGTGTGCCAGAGAATGGATCTAGTCAAAAACGCAGCGGCGCCACGTGGCTGGAACCACAGGACGCGGCCGCCCAGTGGAGACATCGCAGATTGGGGGGGCATACCGTCTTGCAGCAACCTGTTCTCCAGCCTTAACCCTGTTGGTCCAGACTGGAGCGCGCGCACATCCGCATCGCTAACCTGCTCCGCGGCCATGGCTGCATAATCTATGCCCACGCGGACCAGGGCCGCGCGCACTTCCGCGTCACTAACCTGCTCCGTGGCCATGGCTGCAGAATCTACCTCTACATGGGCTGGAGCCGCCACGGCGCGCGAGAGGCAGTCCGCCACTACATTAAGTTTACCCGCCATATGCTGGATATCTGTAGTAAACTCCGATATCGCGGCCAGCTGTCTCTGCTGCCAGCCCGACCAAGGTTCTGAAACCTTGGCCATCGCGAAAGTCAGCGGCTTGTGGTCAACGAACGTGGTGAAATGGCGTCCTTCCAGCCAGAACTGGAAGTGGCGAATGGCCAAGTGGAGAACTAACAACTCCCTGTCGAATGCACTGTATTTTCGTTCACTGTCGCGCAAGGTCCTGCTGAAAAAGGCGAGCGGTTGCCAGGCTCCGGCTACATACTGTTCCACGACCGCCCCTATGGCCACGTCTGACGCGTCAGTAGTGAGCGCCATGCGGGCCGCTGGGACTGGATGTGCCAACAATGCAGCGTTTGCCAGGGCTGTTTTGACTTCAGAGAATGCGCGCTTTCGCTCCGGAGACCATTCGACTTTATTTGTGGGTTTTTGTTTTTTTAGTGCAGCATACAATGGTTGCATGAGCTGCGCTGCGCGGGGGAGGAAACGGTTATAAAAATTCACCATTCCCAAAAACTCCTGTAACGCTTTGACCGTTTGTGGTTGGGGAAAATTTGTTACTGCGCGCACTTTGTCTGGCAGAGGAACCGCTCCTTCTGGGGAGACGCGATGCCCCAAAAAATCAATCTGCGTCACCCCGAACTGACACTTCGCTGGGTTGATTATTAACCCGTGCTCTGCCAACCTCCGGAAAACTGCCGTGAGGTGGTTTTCGTGTTCATCTTCGGACGCGCTGGCTACCAATATGTCGTCCAGGTAGACGAACACGAAAGGGAGATTGCGCAAAACCGCGTCCATCATGCGTTGGAACGTCTGCGCCATGCCTTTAAGCCCAAACAGCATGCGCCAAAACTCGAAAAGCCCGAAAGGAGTTATTACCGCTGTTTTGGGTATGTAATCAGCGCGCACTGGGACCTGGTGGTAACCGCGTACCAAGTCTATTTTAGAAAAAACATGCGCCCCCGCCAAATGAACTGAAAAATCTTGGATGTGCGGGATCGGGTAGCGGTCGTGCGCTGTAGTGTTGTTCAGCCTGCGGAAATCACTGCAAGGTCGCCACGAGCCATCAGCTTTCGGGACCATGTGAAGCGGTGAGGCCCATGGGCTCTTCAAACACCTGATGATGCCCAACCTTTCCAGGTTGGCGAACTCCTCACGCGCTATGGTCAGTTTAGCTGAATCCAAGCGCCGAGCTTTTGCAAAAATGGGTGGTCCGGTGGTAGTAACAAAATGTTCCACCCCGTGTTTAGCCATGGTCACCGAAAATGTTGGGACCGTGAGTGCTGGGAACTGAGTGAGGAGTGTGTGGAACTTACCACCTGTGGCTGTGACGATGGCTTGTGCTGTTGGCGGGGCCACTCGAGCTGTACAGGGAATAGAATAAAAAGAGAGTGCATTAACCAGGCATCTGTTAGCAAGATCGACCAACAAACCATGTGAGCACAAAAAATCAGCCCCTAACATGTTGAAATTGACTGCCGCTATGACGAAAGTCCACTCGAATGTACGGCCGTGTAAAGACAGAAACAGAGTCCTCTCACCAAAGGTCTTAATTGCCGAGCTATTCGCTGCTGACACCCCGGGACCACTGGAAGGCGCCAGCCGGTCAGCGTAGGAAGGTGTGATGAAACTCAGCTGGGAGCCTGTGTCCACGAGGAAATGCCTCCCCGAGCGCACATCCCTCAAGTAGAGCAGCTTGTTCTCCTCTCTGAGGGCCGCAGCTGCTACCGACTCCCGGTCTTGGAGTTTCCCGAGCGCTTGAAATGGCACGGTGGAATGCACTTGCGTGCCCTCTCTGCCGCCGTCTCACCGTCTCGGTGAGTCTGGTGCTGCAGCCTCTGGCCCCCTGCCATCTCCGGATGTTGCGCCTAGCTCCGCTGCTGCAGCCGTAGCCGCACGCCGTTTATTGGCGTCGACGAGTCGTTGCGCCTCCTGGCCCAGCTCGTGGTAGTCTCGTCGGGCCAACAGTGGTGAACTGGCCAGGGTCACTCTCACCGCTGACGGTAGGGTCCTGAGGAAAAGGTGGGTGAAGATGAAGTTATCATCTTCGGAGTCTCTCAAACTCAACATCTTCCCCATCAGGTCTGCAGGTCTGTCGCTCTCAAATTCAGTCAGCACCAGGAGCCTCTCTGCTCGCTCCTCCACCGAGGGGGTAAAGTAACGGATGAGTGCAGCCTTCAACGTGCTGTACTTGTCGCTGTCCGGCGGGTGGTTGATCAAGCTCTCCACTCGCTGGGCTGTGTGGTTGTCCAGCTTTGCAACCACATGGTAGAACTTTGTGGCGTCTACCGAAATCCTCCGGAGGTGGAACTGTGCCTCGACTGCGTTAAACCAGGAGCACGGATTGTTCTGCCAGAAGTCCGGTAGCTGAACTGTGGCTGCATTCGTTTGGCTGGCTCCTGACGAGTAAGTCTTCGGGTCACCAGTGTGGAGAAGTGTGGAAGGACGAGGCTGAGTTTATTTCTCAAGTCCAGTTTTATTCACATTCACATTCTCCAACATCCCAAAACAGAAAAAGAGTGAATCCCCCAACATCTGTCCCTTTTATACCCCAGGACATCAAAGCACACAGTCACATTGTCTTTTAATCCCAAATCACAATGCATCCCCCTCCAGGTCTTCTCGCCTCCACCTAACGTCCTGGTGGTCAGGAAATCCTTCAAGGCCATCTCTTTGCATACAAAAGGCCAGATTTCACATCCTCCTGTTACCCCTAGGAGGTTCAGTCCTTTTGTTCTTCTGAGACATGAAGCATACAATAAGCATACAGTAATATACTGTACATGTGAAGCATATGAAACCCACGTATGTGCACCACAATCCAACCCGGGTTTGCCCTCCACCTCCGGCTCGGGGGGGTGGTGGTGGGAATACCAAATCCACTGGTGTGCGCAGCTCACGTCCAAACATCAGCGCCGCAAGGGTGCACCGTGTGGATTCCTGAGCTGCCGTCCGGTATGCCCACAGAACAAAAGGCAGATGCAGGTCTCAGTCTCGCTGTCGCTGGTCCACTAGAATAGCGAGTTGGGTGGTGAGATTCCGGTTGAATTGTTTGACCAGGCCATCGCTCTGTGGATGCAGCTGGGTGGTCCGGGTCTTCCGGATGCCCAGCCGCTTGCAGACCTCTCCGAAGACCTCTGCCTCGAAGTTCCGACCCTGATCGCTATGCAGCTCCTCCGGTGCACCAAACCGGCTGAACATTTCGTCCACCAGCTTTGATGCCATCGTAGCGGCGCTCTGATCCGGGACCGCGTACGCCTCTGGCCACTTGGTAAAATAATCCATTGCGACCAGCATGTAGCAGTTCCCCCGATCCGTAGTCGGAAAAGGGCCCAGAATGTCCACTCCCACCTGTTCCATCGGTGCTCCCACCCGGTACTGCTGCAAGGGAGCGTGGGATCGCTGAGTCGGCCCCTTCTGAGCCATGCAGGTGTCACAGCGATGGATGTGGAGCTCCACATCCTGGTGACATCCGGGCCAGTAGAACCGAGCTGGAAGACCCTGCAAAGTCTTTGCCACCCCAAAGTGGCCTGCTCCTACCGCCCCATGAACCAGCTGGAGTACGTTGGGCCGGAGTCAATGAGGAACCAGCAGCTGCCAGACGTGCCGCTGCCCAGCTGGAGTCTGCCACTGCCGATACACCACGCCCTTGTGACAGCAGAGGTTGGCCCACTGGGAGTGTAGGGCCTTGGTCTCTGGGTCCAGCGCTGACACAACCTCCCAGGTGGGCCGCTGGCCTGCATCCAGCCACTGCTGAACCCGAGAAATGACCGGGTCTCTGTCCTGCTCGCTCTGCAGCTACTGCGTGCCAAGGACCTCTGTGACGTCATCGCTGGGGGAGGCTGCCTGATCATCCGAGGAGGAGCTGTGCGTCACTGCGTTATTTCTGCTCGCAGCGGTCTGGAGAGCAGCGGCCCGTGGGATGGCTTGGTCTCGATCCTCAGCCCACTGGCAGTGCCGACAATCCTCTGCCACACAGGGGCGCTGAGACAACGTGTCAGCGTTGGCATGGAGGCGGCTTGCCCGATGCACAATCTGAAAATCATAATCCTGCAGTGCCTCCAGCCATCTCGCCAACTGTCCATCTGGTTCCTTAAAGTTCAACAACCAGGTCAGGGAAGCGTGATCCGTCCTGAGCTGGAACCTCCCCCCGTACACATACAGGCGGAAATGGCGCAGCCCCTGGATGACAGCCAGCAGCTCTCTGCGAGTAACACAGTAATTCCTCTCGGCTCTGCTGAGAGTGCGGCTGAAAAGAGCGACTGCCTGCTCTCCCTCCTGGGATAGCACCTCCCCGATGCCCTGGTTGCTGGCGTCCGTGTCTACGATGAAAGGGCGGTTCGGGTCGGGGTACTGCAGGATGGGAGCTCTGATAAGTGCTGCGCGAAGTTGGGAAAAAGCAGCAGCACAATTCTCACTCCACTGAAATGTGCATCCTTTCTGTGTCAGCTGATGCACTAGGCTGGCGATGGTGGCAAAGTCTTTCACAAACCTCCTGTAATAGGAGGCCAGTCTGGGAAAGCTCCACAGTTCTCCCACATTCCGCGGCACTGGCCAGTCTCGCACCGCTGCCACCTTTTCTGGATCAGTGGTGACTCCCGCTGCGCTGATGACGTGGCCCAGGAAGGTGGTCTCCCGCCGAAATAGGTGACACTTCCTCGGGTGCAGCTGCAGTCCAGCCTGTCGGATGGTGTCCAGTACTTCTCGGAGATTGGACAGGGCACTGTCAAAATCAGCTGCATGCACCAGTAGGTCATCCAGGTAAACAACGCAGCGACTCCGGGGCACGTGAGCCAGCACTCACTCCATCAAGCGCTTAAAGGTGGCCGGGGCGTTGCAAAGTCCAAACGGTATCACTTTAAACTGATACAGTCCCTGCCCAATGGAGAAGGCTGTTTTTTGGCGGGCCTCAGGTGACAGCTCTACCTGCCAATAGCCACTGCGTAGATCCAACGAGCTGAACCAGCTGGAGCCAGCGATGTGGTCCAGCGCATCATCGATGCAGGGCAGGGGGTAGGAGTCTTTACAGGTGACGTCATTCAGCCGTCGGTAATCCACACAGAACCGCCACAACCCGTCCTTCTTCCTGACCAGCACCACCAGCGCCTCCCAGGGGCTGCTGGAGGGCTAAATGATGTCTGCCTCCAGCATTTCTCGCACTTTTTGTTCTGCTGCTGCCCGCCTTGAAAAGGGCAGCCGGTGTGGGTGGAGCCGAATCGGCCTGGTCTCACCGGTGTTGATCTTGTGCTGCACCAAGCCAGTCCGGTTGCATTCCTCGTCCTTCGCAGCAAAGACACCCATATAGCAGTCCAATAGCTCCCGCAGCTGGCATCTCTGTCCCAGCTCCAACTCGCTGCAGCTCTGCTGGAATAATTCCTCGACCGCCTGTTGCGTCTCTGCTGTCCCTGTGTGTGCTCGTGCTCCCTCTGCTCATGCTGGTGGTGCCGTTGTGTCCAGTCCTCGCGGTGGCCCGCCTGGTCCAGTCCATCCTGGCGGTCCCTCGATCGCGCAGGCCTCCGTGTTCCTTTTCTGGGTTCCGCTGCGGAGCGTGATGGTCCGGGTTCCCAGCTGGAGGGACGGTCTGGCGGTGTCGATCTTGGCGTTCCACGCTGCGAGCAGGTTGAGTCCAATAATACAGGGGTCTTTGATATCAGCCAGCCACAACAAGTGTTTTATGTTCTAACCAGCCACCCCCACCACGAGAACTCTCCGCCCCCTTCCCAATCTGGCGCGCTGACCGGTAGCTGTGGTGATGTGGCGCTCGGTGGGTTCCCACCCCCATGGTGTCATCTCGTCTGTGCCCGGCAGCACACTGAGTCGGACCAAGGAGATGGTGGAGCTGGTGTCAGTCAGAGCCCGGATCGACGTCTTCTCCAGGCTGCACTGTAAATACATCCCTGGCGGGTGTCCATTTCAGCTCATGTGTGGCGCCGGCTCGTCGGGGGAAACATCTGTAGGAGGCGGCCTGTCCCCGTCCATGCCACCTGGCTCTAGTTTAACATCGACGAGGGGCCGGTTTGTCATGGGGTGGGTGCGGGGCAGTACCGTGCGATGTGTCCTGGCTCTCCTCAGTGGAAGCACCCTTCCTTGCAACACCACGGCCGTCTTCTCCGTGGACGCGCTGCCGTAACTACCCCTCCTCCCCCTCACTCTCAGCCGTGGCCTGGAAGGTTCTCTGTCTTGGCGTCGATGCCTCGATTGTATGATTCATCAGCGGCTCCACCCGCTCTGCTTCTGCCACCGCAGTCTCCCAGTCGCTCGCGGCGTTAATCCGGACATGGCTCTGGAGCTGGGCCGGGCGGAGTCCTTGGATGAAGTTCCGGAGGGCGAGCTTCTCCACCACCTCCTGACATAACGCACGGCTCAGGAGACACGCACACACAGGCTTAGAGTAGTTCAAAGAGTTTATTAACAGCAGGGGTGAATGAGTGTGTGTCTGCGGGATGCAGATGTGTTGGTGGTGGCGTCTGCTTCAGGCACAGAGGCAGATGACCGTTCAGCCGAGCAACCCTATGGAGAGAGCACAGGGAGAGGGTGACGGGCATACACCAACACAGGATGAATTATGGCAAGAGAAGATCTTACTTGAGTTGTCAGGATAGCTGGCACAGCAAGGGGAACGTAGCCCGGGAGACAGCCACCTGGAGAGCTCCGTGCAGCAGCGAAGGATGGGCGATGGAACGGAGATGTCCGCCGCCGGGGAATCCACCTGTGCACAGGGGAGCAGACTGGAAAAGGAGGTAAGGGTTCTTACCCAGAATAGCGATGCTGAAGAAAGGTATGCTCACGGCGGTGAGGGAACGAAGTCTGACGGCTTCAGGCCGAGCCTCCGGGCGAGGCGGCTTTTATCCCTCGCCGCTGATGAGAATCAGGTGTGTGAGCAGGTGGCGCCGCTGATGAACGGCGCGGCGTGACAGTACTCCCCCCTCTAGCAGCGCCTCCTGGCGATGGCTTATCCGGGTGCGCTCGGTGGAAGTCCGCGATGAGCGATGGGTCCAACACAAACGACGGGGGCACCCATTGTCGATGCTCGGGCCCATAGCCCTCCCAGTCCACCAAGTATTGCAACCCACGACCCCGGCGCCGGGAGTGCAGGATGGAGGAGACGGACCAGGCCGGGTGGCCACCAATCATCCGGGGCGCGGGTTGCGCTGCAGGAGGAGGGCAAAGGGGGTCGGTGACTGCCAGCTTCACCTTTGATACGTGGAAGGTGGGATGGATGCGGAGGGAGGGGGGAATAGCCACGCGCACAGCCACCGGGTTGATGATCCGGGTGATGGGGAAGGGACCCATGAAGCGCTGTGCCAGCTTCCTCCTCTCGCCTTTTAGGGTGACGTCCTGGGTGGAAACGTAGACAAGTTGCCCAACTCTGTACGCCGGGGCAGGTCTTCTACGCCGGTCCGCCACGGTCTTGTTGCGCTCCGCTGTGCGTAAAAGCGCATGACGCGCGGCGGCCCAGGTGGAGCGGAACTGCCTCACGTGCGCCCTAACTGACGGAACAGTTACCTCGCTCTCCTGCGCTGGAAGCAGCGGGGGGTCGTAACCCAGGGACGCCTTGAAGGGGGACATCCCCGTTGCAGAAGAGCGGGCGGTGTTGTGGGCGTACTCCACCCAGGCGAGATGATTGCTCCATGACGTCGGCTTGGATCTTGCAACACAGCGGAGCGCAGCCTCCAGCTCCTGATTGGTCCTCTCACACTGCCCGTTAGACTGGGGGTGATGGCCGGAGGAGAGGCTCACCTTGGCTCCGATGGCATTGCAAAAGGATTTCCAAACCTCGGATGAAAATTGGGGGCCCCGGTCCGAGACCACGTCCACCGGGATCCCATGCAGTCTGACCACGTGTTGGACGAGGAAGCCCGCCGTCTCCAGGGCGGTAGGGAGACCTCGCAGGGGGATGAAGTGTGCCGCCTTGGAGAAACGGTCCACGACGGTCAGGATGGTGTCGAATGAGTTGGAAGCTGGGAGCCCGGTGACGAAATCCAGTGCGATGTGCGACCATGGCCTGCCAGGGACGGGCAGAGGCTGGAGCAGACCCGCTGGAGGGGCGTTTCCCGACTTGCTGGTGGCACAAATTGGACAAGCCCGGGCGTAGCGGGCTGCATCCCTCCGCAGGCCCGGCCACCAAAAGGACCGTTGGAGGAGGCTGATCATCCGAGAGGTGCCGGGATGACAGGTGAGCCGGGAGGTGTGGAGCCAGTGGATGACCTCTCCTCGGACCGTAGACGGAACGAACAGTCTTCCCTCCGGTCCGCCGCCAGGATCAGGTTCCACCTCCTGTGCCTTCCGGATCTTGTCCACAATGTCCCAAGAGATAGCTCCCACGACGCACGACCTGGGCAGGATAGTGTGGGGCGTCTCCTCAGCCCCCACGGGGGTGAACTGTCTAGAGAGGGCGTCAGGCAGGCCGTTCTTGGAGCCTGGCCTGAAGGTGATAGAGAACCGGAACCTGGCGAAGAACAGAGACTAGCGCGCCTGGCGGGCATTCAGGCGCTTGGCAGATCGTAGGTACTCTAAATTCTTATGGTCCGTCAAGACCACAAACGGCAGGTCCGCCCCCTCTAGCCAGTGGCGCCACTCCTGTAGGGCGAGTTTAATGGCCAGGAGCTCTCTGTCCCCCACATCATAGTTCCTCTCCGCCGGGGACAGGCGCCGGGAGAAGAAGGCGCACGGTCGCTTGGCGCCATCGTCCGGTGATTGCTGGGATAACACTGCTCCCACTCCCGTGTCCGATGCGTCCACCTCCACAATGCACTGCAGCGCGGGGTCGACCTGGCGAAGGACCCGGGGGGAGGAGAACTCCGCCTTCAGCGCCTTAAAGGCAGTATCGACCTCTTCGGTCCACCGGAACGGAACCTTCGGGGACGTGAGGCGGGTCAGTGGTCCGACGATCCAGCTGAAATTCGGGACAAAACGGCGGTAAAAATTGGCGAAGCCAACAAACTGTTGCACCTGCTTCCGAGATGCGGGAGTAGGCCACTCCACCACCGCCTTCACCTTCTCTGGGTCCGGGAGCACCTGGTCTTGGGCGATGATGAATCCCAGGAAGGATGTGGTCCTAGCGTAAAACTCGCACTTCTCAGCCTTCACGTACAAACGATTCTCCAGCAGTCTTTGAAGGACCCGCCTCACATGGACCCGGTGCTCGTCTCTGGACTGAGAGAAGATCAGAATGTCGTCCAGGTAGACGAACACGAAGAGGCCGATGAAATCCCGGAGGACGTCATTGATGAGGCGCTGAAAGACGGCAGGAGCGTTGGTCAGCCCGAACGGCATGACGAGATACTCAAAGTGGCCGTTCGGGGTACGGAAGGCTGTTTTCCATTCATCTCCCTCCCGGATCCGGACGAGGTGGTAAGCGCTGCGGAGATCCAGCTTGGTAAACCAGGTCGCCCCCTGGAGGGAGTGGAAGGCAGTGTCCATGAGGGGCAGGGTGTAACGGTCCCTCTCAGTGATGTCATTAAGAGCTCGGTAGTCAATACAGGGACGGAGGGAACCGTCCTTCTTCCCTACAAAGAAAAACCCCGCCCCCACGGGTGATGACGATGGGCGGATAATCCCAGCGCTCAGTGATTCCTTCAGGTACGTATTCATAGTCTCCTTCTCCGGCGCCGACAGGCTGTAGAGCCGACCAGATGGCAGGGGGGCCCCCTGGCGGAGATTGATGGCACAGTCATATGGTCGATGCGGGGGAAGAGACATAGCTTTCGACTTGCTGAATACCATACCCAGGTCGTGAAAATCTGGGGGCACCAGTGACAGGTCCGGGGGTGCTGTATCCGCCACAGGAGGAGCCGCGGACGGGGAGCAGGCAGCGGACTGAAGGCAGGTGTCCATGCAGAAGGTACTCCACGCCGACACCCCAGCTGACCTCCAGTCCAGGACAGGATTGTGGAGGCGTAGCCAGGGATACCCCAGGATGACGGGCGACACAGAGTTGGGCAGGACGTAGAAAACCATTTCCTCCCGGTGGTTCCCTGAGATGATGACTGGGACAGGAATGGTTTGATGGGTAACTCTCCCAAGGGAGGCACGGGAGAGATGGACCAGGGAGATGGGGTGTTTGAGCGCCTGACAGCGGATGCCCAATCGGGTTGCCAGGCCTTGTGAAATGAAGCTGCCCTCTGCGCCCGAATCCACCAGTGCGTGGGTGAGGTGCCCAGTGGGATTGTGGCAAAAACGGATGGGCAGCTTTAATTGAGTGAGGGGACTTTGCCGATTGACGTCCGCGAGGCCCCCTACAGTGACTCGCGGACCCCACCGTTTGGCTTTTGTGGGCAAAGCTCTACCGTGTGTTGATTGTCTCCGCAATACATGCAGAGACCCAACTCACGGCGGCGCTGTCTCTCTGCCAAGGAGAGCTTTGCCCAGCCCGTCACCATCGGCTCCGACTCCTCGGGACACGATGGTGGCGGCGTCGCCAGGGGGCGAGCTTGGGGCAGGCGTAGCGGGACTCCTCGAGGGCGAGAAGCAGACGGCTTCCGTCCTGAGGAGCGCTCGCGCAGCCTGTTGTCCAAGCTGATTGCTAATGAGGTTAGCTCCGCTAACGTTCCGGGGATATCCCGTCCAGCCAGTTCATCCCTCAGATCACTATTGAGGCTGCGGAGAAACAGGCCGCAGAGGGAGCGCTCCTCCCAGCCCAGTTCCTCCGCCGCTACCTGGTATTCGATGGCATAATCCGCGGCCGACCGGCTTCCCTGCTGGAGAGCGAGAAGCCGATCGACCTGGACCGCCTCGGAACGGGAGTGATCAAACACCTCCAGGAAGCGCCTCACGAACTCGGCATAGGTGAGGGTGGCATAACTGGGTCTCGCCATAATAGCGTAGGCCCAAGTTAAAGCACGCCCCTCCAGGAGGTTCCCTATGTAGCCGATCCAGCTGTGATCTGAGGGAAAGTCTCCGGGCACACGGTCAAACACGGACTCGCACTGCATCACAAACCCCCGCGCTCCGCCGAGCTTTCCGCTAAAGCGGGCGGGGGTCGGAATTGGTGTGAGTCGGGCCGGTGCCACTGGAGCTGGCTGGACGGCCACCGGAACAGCAGGAGCTGCGCCACCCTGAGGAGCCGGGGGGGAACGGCTGCTGGGGGTCCAGGCGGTCCAATCGGCCAGTGATAGTTATCAATTGATTTAGGATCACCTGCTGTTGATAAGCTATTTGATCCACTCTAGCCTCGAGAGTGGTAAGCCGGTGTGCGAGTCCGCCGTCCGCCGAGCCGCTCTGCTGAAGCCGTACTGACATAACGCACGGCTCAGGAGACACGCACACACAGGCTTAGAGTAGTTCAAAGAGTTTATTAACAGCAGGGGTGAATGAGTGTGTGTCTGCGGGATGCAGATGTGTTGGTGGTGGCGTCTGCTTCAGGCACAGAGGCAGATGACCGTTCAGCCGAGCAACCCTATGGAGAGAGCACAGGGAGAGGGTGACGGGCATACACCAACACAGGATGAATTATGGCAAGAGAAGATCTTACTTGAGTTGTCAGGATAGCTGGCACAGCAAGGGGAACGTAGCCCGGGAGACAGCCACCTGGAGAGCTCTGTGCAGCAGCGAAGGATGGGCGATGGAACGGAGATGTCCGCCGCCGGGGAATCCACCTGTGCACAGGGGAGCAGACTGGAAAAGGAGGTAAGGGTTCTTACCCAGAATAGCGATGCTGAAGAAAGGTATGCTCACGGCGGTGAGGGAACGAAGTCTGACGGCTTCAGGCTGAGCCTCCGGGCGAGGCGGCTTTTATCCCTCGCCGCTGATGAGGATCAGGTGTGTGAGCAGGTGGCGCCGCTGATGAACGGCGCGGCGTGACACCTCCGGTGCGAAGTCTGGGTAGCTGCGCCATGTTAGCAGCCGTATGTCTGCCGCGTAGGTTCCTAGGCTTTCCTGGCTGCCTTGACGGCGGTTGGCCAACTGTTCCTGGGCGTGCTCGGTGTCGGTCGTTCTCCCAAACCGTCTCCGGAGCGCTCCTTGTAGCGCTGGCCAGCTGCAGCGCTCCTCGGGCCGGAGGTCAGACAGCGTGCAGAGAGCCCTCCCTTCCAAGGCCAGCGCGACCTGCACGGTGGTTTCTTCTGGTGACCAGTTGTTCAGCGAGGCAGCCAGCTCAACCTGGACCAAGTAATCATCCAGCAGAATCTCACCGTTGAAGCAGGGAATCTTGGCCCGCTGCCGGATGGATGGGACGGTCGCCTCCCGGTCGACCGCTACCCCTGGTCACCGTGGAATCGCCGGCCCGTCCTGCCCTGAAAAGGGCGAGAAGCGGGGCTGGTTTGCTCTGCTCAGCCTGCTCTGCCTTGAAAAAGGCAGAAGGCGGGGTACGCTGGTCCCGTCAGGTCCGCTGCTTCGTTTGTCCCAGCGAGCGGCTCTGGGGGTCAGTGTCTCAGCTCCGTCATCCGTCGCCAGCTGAGTGATGAGTCGCTCCAGCTGCTGGATCTCCGTTCTGATCCTTGCTTCCATCTGTTCCATGGTCCCACTTCTGACACAAGTGTGACGTATGCAAGGTTCACACAAAGAAAGGGAGCAGATGGCTGCGACACAACAGGCTTTATTAAAACACACCCACGAACACAGACAGGAGGGGAGGTCATTCTCACCGACTGTAGAAGAGCTTGAAATAACGAGGCGATGTGATTCATAAACCAAAGTTTATTATCAGCTCCTCTAACAAGTCTCATCTAGGTGCAGCAGCAGAAGAAGTGAGAGAGCGAACACCTTCGGCTCTATGAACTTATACTCGCACATAACAAAAGACATGCATATCAAAAGCTGACATCCCTCACTATCTTAATCCCCTCTTTTGTCTTCGTACCCCTCCACCTGGCCCTGGGGGGTCAGGGCGACCTATCTGGTCTCCACCGCAGCGCCTCGGATGCTCTTTGATCTTCACTGGCGGTTGAGACCTTTTGTCCTGTTCTGAGGTGTGAAGTCGCTTTACATATGTAATCACCAAACATTCTCACATGCTTATACATATGTAGGTTATGGGATATATGATTAATATAGACCACAGCCCCCCCCCCCCAAACGACTAAGAAAAGGACAATAGAAAAATTCACAGTTTAAGATAATTATTATGACATACTAACTGCTACACCTCTTGCCACAGAAGAAACTTTCCAGCAGCCATGCTCCTAAGAGAGTTCAGTGGTAATCATAACAGCATAGTAATATCACAAGTCAGTCCTAAACTGTTACAGCACAATTAGTGAACAACTGTTGAGTAGTTTGCATCAGTCCCTGTGCCGTCTGGGTTTTAATCTTCTCCCAAATCTGCTGTGGGTCCGCTTGGGCGTCCTGGTGGGACCTTCCTGTAAGGAATCTGCAGCTTGGGGAGGAGAGTGATTATTTGTTCCCTGCAGGGGGTCTGAGTCTCTTCTCTTGGGGGTCTACCCCGCCGAAGTGCTCTCGCCAACCGTGCAGGCTCGTCTCTCAACAAGAAGGCAGGTTTAAGTCTGTCAATGCTGACTGTTTCTTTTCTATCCCCAAAATCAAGCACAAAATGTTTATCACCAGGTTCCAGCACTCTGAATGGTCAGTCGTATGGTGGGCGGAAGGTTGGTTTTAAAGCTTCATGCCTAACAAAAACGAATTCAGCGTTTTTTAAAGCTTGGGGGACAAAAACCCGTGGAAAAGAGTGATGTGCCGGTCCGGGGAGAGAGTCCGGTCCGTTGCTGCCTAAAAACCTCGGGGATGGAAGATGGCCTGGCTCTGGGTTCTCTGGTAAAAATTCACCTGGGAGCCTGAGAGGTTGTGCAAAAACTAATTCTGCTGGGGAGGCGTCTAGATCCTCTTTAGGCGCAGCACGCAACCCCAATAAAACCCAGGGAAGTTTATTTACCCAATTTGTATCCGTTAGTGAGGTTCTGAGGGCGGCCTTTAAAGATCTGTGAAAACGCTCGCATAACCCATTAGCCTGAGGGTGATAAGCGGTGGTGCGGTGAATTGTCGCCCCTAAGCTGCTGGCCATGGCTGACCAAAGCTCTGAGACAAATTGAGGCCCCCTATCGGACGTGATGTCCGATGGGACGCCGAAACGTGCCACCCAGTTTGTCAAAAAAACGCGAGCGACTTCCTCCGCTGTGGTTGACGCCAGAGGGACTGCCTCTGGCCAGCGCGTGGTGCGGTCTATCATTGTTAACAGATGTGTGAAACCTTGGGAGGAAGGTAGTGGCCCCACGAGGTCGACATGAACGTGGTCGAACCTTCTAGCAGGGATTCGAAAAGGCTCTAGAGGGGCTTTTGTGTGTTTGTGTACTTTGGCGCGCTGACAAGGAATGCAACTCTTTGCCCATTCTTTTACGTTTTTGCGCAGGCCCGGCCACACAAACTTTTCGGCGACCATTTTAACCGAAGCGCGCACACCTGGGTGTGCGAGGGAGTGAATCGAGTCGAAAATACGGCGGCGCCATGCAGCTGGGACTAACGGGCGAGGTCGGCCGGTTGAGATGTCGCATATTAGGGGGGGCACACCGTCGCGTAAACCCCTTTCCTCCAGCCTTAACCCTGTTGGTCCAGACAGGAGTGCGCGCACGTCCGCAACACTACTTTGCTCCTCCGCCATGGCTGCATAATCTATACCTGCGTGGATTGGGGCTGCGTATGTGTCCGCGTTGGCAAAGAGTTCTGCAGCTGAGGTAGTATAATCTGTCTCTTCGTGCTCTGGCGATGTCACAGCGCGAGAGAGGCAGTCTGCTACCACGTTAAGTTTGCCTGCCACATGTCGAATGTCTGTGGTGAACTCTGAAATCGCAGCTAGCTGTCTTTGTTGCCTGCCTGACCGCGGTTTGGAAATTTTAGCCATCGCAAAGGTGAGCGGTTTGTGGTCTACAAAAGCCGTGAAACGCCGCCCTTCCAACCAGAAATGGAAGTGGCGGATGGATAAATGAAGCGCTAGCAGCTCCCTGTCAAAAGTGCTGTATTTACGCTCAGTTTGGTTTAGCGATTTGCTGAAAAATGCCAAAAGTTGCCAGATTCCGCTGACGTGTTGTTCTACAACTGCCCCTATGGCCAGGTCTGAAGCGTCTGTGGTTAGCGCAATGCGGGCCGAGGGATCCGGGTGAACCAACAATGTGGCATTAGCTAGGGCACTTTTTACTTCCGTGAAGGCGCGTTCGCTCCGGGGTCCATTCGACCGTGTTGGAAGGTTTTTGTTTTCTGAACGCGTCATATAGGGGCTGCATGAGCTGAGCTGCGTGGGGGAGGAAACGGTTGTAAAAATTAACCATTCCCAAAAATTCTTGCAGCGATTTGACCGTTTGTGGCCGTGGGAAACTTTTTACCGCATGAACTTTGTCTGGCAGTGGGACTGCCCCCTTCAGGGAAACTCTGTGTCCTAAAAAATCAATTTGTGACACGCCGAATTTGCATTTGGCTGGATTGATTATTAACCCGTGCTCTTCTAGTCTCTGAAAAACCATAGTGAGATGCTGCTCGTGTTCTTCCTCAGACGAGCTGGCTACCAGCATATCATCGAGGTAGACGAACACGAAGGGGAGGTCGCATAATACCGCGTCCATCATCCGCTGAAAGGTTTGAGCGGCGCCTTTGAGGCCGAAAGGCATCCGCAAAAATTCAAAAAGACCGAAGGGGGTTATTACAGCTGTTTTAGGAATGTCCTCTGCTCGAGCTGGGACTTGATGATAGCCGCGGACGAGGTCTATTTTTGAAAAAATGCGCGCACCCGCCAGATGTAGTGAAAAATCTTGAATGTGAGGAATTGGGTAGCGGTCATGCGCTGTCGCATTGTTTAATCTGCGGTAATCGCCGCACGGTCTCCAAGAACCGTCGGATTTCGGGACCATGTGAAGTGGTGATGCCCAGGGGCTTTTCGAGCGCCTGATAATGCCTAATTTTTCAAGGGTGGTAAACTCGTCCCGAGCTATGGCGAGCTTGGTCGCGTCTAAGCGCCGAGCTTTGGCGAATACGGGTGGGCCCGTTGTGGGAATAAAGTGTTCGACCCCGTGTTTAGCCACTGTGGCTGAGAATTTGGGAATTGTGAGTGCTAGAAATTGGGTGAGGAGTTGATCAAACTTACCTCCTGCTGTGGTGACGCTAGCTTGCACGGGTGGTGGAGAAACTCGAGCTGAGCAGGGAATAGAAACAAAGGACAGTGCATTAACCAAGCGTCTGTTCGCTAGATCAACTAATAACCCATGTGCACACAAAAAATCTGCGCCCAACAAGTTAAAACTCACCACCGCTACAACAAATGTCCATCTGTAGTTGCGGCCGTGGATGCAGAGGTGCAGGCTCTTTTCGCCAAAAGTGTCGATGATGGAGCCGTTGGCTGCCACCGCTCCATTGCCCCGGGGGCCCATGGCCCGGTCTGCTTGGGAGGGCATGACAAAACTTAGTTGAGCTCCGGTGTCGATAAGGAACTGCTTGCCGGTGTGTCCGTCCGTCACATATAAAAGCTTGCTTTTTTTGCAGAGAACCGCCGCTGTTAACGGTTCTCGGCTTTTGGCGTTTCCCGAAATTGTGAATTTGCAGGGGGGAACGCATTTGTAAGCCTTCTCGGCGAAGTGGTGGTGGTAATAACAAACGTCGCTCCG
The DNA here is from genome assembly GCA_020510985.1 of Pholidichthys leucotaenia. NCBI lineage: Eukaryota > Metazoa > Chordata > Actinopteri > Cichliformes > Pholidichthyidae > Pholidichthys > Pholidichthys leucotaenia. The sequence goes on along the minus strand of CM035841.1, from coordinate 108,772,690 downwards.
TCTGTTACGTCTTGGCCGTGTCGCTGTCACTGCGGGCTGATTCTGCTCGGTGGTTTGTGGCTCCCCGTGGCTCCGGACATCAGCGTTGAGGTCTGCGGATGCTGCTGTGGGTGTCTGTTCCTTGCAGGCGTTGACGAGCCGTTGAGCTTCGTGAGCCAGCGTGCGGAAGTCCTGCTGGGTGCTGCATCGCATATTGGCAAGCGTCCCTCTCATGTGTGGCGGCAGCGTACTGAGGAATATGAATTGGAAGAGGAAGTTGTCATTGTCCTCTTCTTTAAGTTGCAGCAAGTCCTCCATGAGGGCCTTGGGTCTGCATCCTCTGTGGCCGTAGACCGCCAGGATCTTCTCGGCTCTCTCCTCGGCTGAGGGGACGATATTTGCCACGATGGTCGCTTTCGAGGCAAGATGGCGCCCACAGCGGTCGACATGGTGCTTCGCTGCGCTCTTTGTTTGTTTTTGTTTGTCAATTGTGTGTCTGCTTGCACTTATACCCGTGAAGAACTTCTAAATATCAGGACTTTCACCCCCACGGACCTCCTCCCAGTTTTTCTAGCCCCTGCCGCCGATCTGGTTTACTGTTTGGCTCGGAAAGTGAGACGGCGAAAGAGAGGTAGACGAGCGGGCGCTCTCGTGCGGCTTCGCAGGAGAGGCTCGCGAACGGCACTGCCTGGCATATTTCTGTCCAATACCAACTCTCTCTCTAACAAGGTAGATGAACTGAGACTGCTGATGCGTTTTAAGGACCTCGCCTCCTCAGCTGTCCTCTGCTTTACTGAGACCTGGCTCCGGGAAAATATACCGGACAGCGCGCTGTGCCTCGACGGCTTTCAGCTCTTCCGTGCTGATCGTGACACAGAGCTTTCCGGCAAGACCACAGGAGGCGGAGTCTGCTTCTACATCAACTGCAGCTGGTGCTCTGATGTAACGGTAATTTCCAAACACTGTTCTCCTGCCTTGGAATTTCTTGTTATCAATTGCAAGCCTTTCTATTCCCCGTGGGAGTTTGCTTCTTTTATAATGATCGCTGTGTACGCCCCTCCCGACGCGGACACGCGCGAAGCTCAGCGCGTGCTCACGGATCACATTCAACACACGGAGCGGATTTTTCCAGACTCGCTGATTATTGTGGCTGGCGACTTTAATCAGTGCAATCTGAGCCACGATCTCCCCCGCTACAAACAGTTTATTAAATGCCCCACCAGAGGATTAAACACACTGGATCACTGTTACACCACAGTGAAAGACGCATATCGCGCTGTCCCTCGAGCTGCGCTGGGATTATCTGATCACGTGATGGTTCACCTCATTCCCACATACAGACAGAGATTGAAGCTCACTAAACCTGTTGTGAGCACTACGAAGATACGGACCAGTGATGCTGAGGAGAAGCTGGAAACGTGCATGGAAATATCTGACTGGGGCATGTTTAAAGGAGCCACGCATGATCTGGATGAGTACACGGACACTGTGAACTCATATATCCACTTTTGTGAAGAGAACATTCTTCCATCACGCACCAGGGTGAGTTACTCTAATGACAAACCCTGGTTCACAGCTAAGCTCAGACAGAGCAGGAAGGAGAAGGAAGCAGCGCTGAAAAGTGGAGACAGGGACTGCTACAGGGAGGTTAAATACCGGTTTAACAGAGAGCTGAAGAGGGCTAAATCTCTATACTCAGAGAGACTCCAGCAGCAGTTCACTGCTAATGATTCGGCTTCCGTGTGGAGAGGACTGAGGCAAATCACCAACTATCGACCTAAGGCTCCTAAAGGTCAGGATGACAAAGCCCTTTGTCAAAGACTGTCCCAACACTATGCCCGTTTTGACACCTCGTCATCTGTGTCCAACTCCCCCCCTCCCTCCAGCTCCACAGCCTCCACATTCCCTACTTCATTTAAGGCACCCCCCCCTCCTCCCCCCCTCCCCTTATCATCAGTGAGCAGGATGTGCTCAAACAGTTCTCCAGACTGAACCCGCGCAAGGCCCCCGGCCCAGACGGCGTGTCTCCCTCCACCCTGACACTCTGTGCGAAACAGCTGGCTCCTGTCTTCACAGACATTTTTAACACCTCCCTTAAGTTATGCCACGTGCCGTCCTGCCTCAAATCCTCCACCATCATCCCTGTCCCCAAGAAGCCACGGATCACTGGACTTAATGACTACAGACCTGTAGCACTCACCTCTGTAGTCATGAAGTCCTTTGAGCGCCTGGTCCTGTCCCACCTCAAGTCCATCACCACCCCTCTCCTGGACCCGCTGCAGTTTGCCTACCGAGCCAACAGGTCTGTAGACGACGCAGTCAACCTGGCCCTCCACTCCATCCTGCAGCACCTGGACTCCCCGGGAACCTACGCCAGGATCCTGTTTGTGGACTTCAGCTCCGCATTCAACACCATCCGCCCCGCTCTGCTCCGGGACAAGCTGTCCCTGCTCAACGTGCCTGACTCCCTCTGCAGGTGGATCATCGACTTCCTGACGGACCGGAGGCAGCATGTGCGGCTGGGAAAGACTGTCTCAGACTATACTAGCATCAGCACCGGATCACCCCAGGGCTGTGTACTTTCCCCCCTACTCTTCTCCCTTTACACCAACTCCTGCACCTCCAGCCACCAGTCTGTCAAGTTGATCAAGTTTGCGGACAACACCACCCTCATCGGGCTCATCTCCAACGGCGACGAGTCCGCCTACAGGACAGAGGTGGCCCAGCTGGCGTCCTGGTGCAGCAATAACAACCTGCAGCTGAACGCTCTGAAGACAGTGGAGATGATTGTAGACTTCAGGAAAGTCACTACTCCTCTTCCCCCCCTCACCCTCTCAGGCTCTCCCATCACCACTGCTGATTCCTTCCACTTCCTAGGCACTACCATCACCAGGGACCTCAAATGGGAGCCGACCATCAGCTCACTCATCAAAAAAGCCCAGCAGAGGATGTTCTTCCTGCGGCAGCTGAGGAACCTCAAGCTACCCACCAAGATGTTAGTGCAGTTCTACACAGCCATCATCGAGTCCATCCTCACCACCTCCATAACCGTGTGGTACGCAGGAGCCACTGCCAGGGACAGACTAAGGCTGCAGCGCGTCGTGCGCACTGCTGAGAAGGTGATCGGCTGCAAGCTCCCATCTCTCCTGGATCTGTACATCTCCAGGACCCGGAGGCGTGCTGGCCGGATCATAGCCGATCCCTCACACCCTGGTCACGTACTGTTTGCCCCCCTCCCCTCTGGTAGAAGACTTCGGTCCATCCAGACTAAAACCTCCCGTCACATGAACAGCTTCTTCCCCTCTGCCATCAGACTGCTGAACACTAAGTGACTTATTGACTCTCGTGCACTATGTACAGCAGCTCAACCAGACTCATGTCAATCATCACTGTTTTCTTCCTGCATTACCGACTGCACTATATAGTTCTCCACAGTATCTGCTGCTGGCTAATATATTTTAACTGTTGACCAGTATCACTTAATCTTATCCTACACTTTATTACATGTATAGTTTATTTCTTTTATCTTATCATGTTTAATGTTGCAGCATTGTACCGAGACAAATTCCTAGTTTGTGTACTACATGAACAATGGCAATAAACCTGATTCTGATTCTGATTCTGATTCTGATTTCAGTTCTTTATATTTGTCCTGGACCGGCGGCCGCTGGATTATGCTCCGCGCACATCTCGAAGTGGTGGCGTCGAGTTTGGCGACGATGTGATAGAACTTTGTATCGTCAGCCGTGATGCCCGCAAGTGCAAACTGGGCTTCAGCTTGCTGAAACCACGAGGCGGGGTCTTCCTGCCAGAAGTCCGGCAGCTTGACGGTGACGGCGTTTGTGTGGACCGTCACTGATGTGTCCGCAGGGTGAGAGTGCCTTCCTTCGGCTCTCTCAGCGGCGCTGGTGCTCAGTTGAGCCCTCTCTATAACTTCTGCCGTGGGGGAACGTCGTCCATCTGTTCCCCTGTCTGCATGGGCGCCGACGTCTGCCTGGGTCGCCACGGATGAGTTGATCGCGGGGGAACGCCTCTGGTCCATCCTCGCGTCAGGGTCACCAGTGTAGAAGAGCTTGAAATAACGAGGCGATGTGATTCATAAACCAAAGTTTATTATCAGCTCCTCTAACAAGTCTCATCTAGGTGCAGCAGCAGAAGAAGTGAGAGAGCGAACACCTTCGGCTCTACGAACTTATACTCACACATAACAAAAGACATGCATATCAAAAGCTGACATCCCTCACTATCTTAATCCCCTCTTTTGTCTTCGTACCCCTCCACCTGGCCCTGGGGGGTCAGGGCGACCTATCTGGTCTCCACCGCAGCGCCTCGGATGCTCTTTGATCTTCACTGGCGGTTGAGACCTTTTGTCCTGTTCTGAGGTGTGAAGTCGCTTTACATATGTAATCACCAAACATTCTCACATGTTTATACATATGTAGGTTATGGGATATATGATTAATATAGACCACACTGACCTCCGTTTATATCAGGGTTACATAATACATAATCATGCCTGCTCTAATCCTACCTATAACACTGCTGGGTCATTATAACGCAGTTATAATGGCACGGCAGTATAATAACACAGTAATAACACTAAACATACACGAAAATAACGTCTCTACTGGCAAGGTATGCTGGGAAAAAGCCCCGAAAAAGCCCCGATGTTACAATATATTCCCTGTCATGACTCCCCGTGCACTTTTACACAGTGCACAGAGAGGGGAGAAATGATGAGGATTTATGTGCAGGTTAGACCACAACACATTTATTAGCGAAATGACAAACAGTCCAAAAGGGTGAAGACTTACAAAAATACTAAGAAACACTTACTGTTGGCGTTTGGGGGCCGACATCACCCCGCGAACACAAGAGGGGGAATGTATAACCACTCTGGCATCCCACAGCCGGAATCGCTGTGCGGACGAAAGAGAACTACGATAAACGCAGAGTGGTTACACGTCGATACAGTCCTGACAACAGAATATACACTGACAGTTCAGCAGACAATACAATGACCCCGCAATGCGTGACTGGCAAAAGGCTGCTTAAGTACACGCATTGCTGGTGATGGTATGATTGGAAGCACCTGGGCGAGAAGCGGAGAGATGGCAAACGGGACAGGGAACAGCTTGCGGTAGTGAGAGAGGAGGCGTGGTCGGACCGGCAGGCTGTTAGCCAGTGCTCACACAAGAGGGAGCCAAAGAGAGCTGCCTCACAGCTGCTGGCCAGAGAGCAGTGGCTATGGGTAAGGAAGCAGCACAGAAATACATAATACAGTACATACACATGTACAGCGGCACCTAAACCCACAGGGAGGTCAGGACTGAGTGGGGGAAACCAAGCCGACTCGGCTCCTGACAATTCCCAGCCATAGCCCGCCTGATGTCATCACCTACACCCCCCTGGCCAGGCTACAGCAAGCCCCAAATGTCAAATCCCCACACAACATCCTGATTTAGGATGATTTTATAGCAGCTAATTATACCGGTAATTTTTTTTGATGCTCCAGCACGATCAGCTGATTGGATCCACTTCCTCTGTGTGCTGACATTTTGGCATATTTATCAGAAATACACTAGACAGATGACGTTACAGACTGCAGTAAAATGTCATAATCTTTATCCTATAGCTTGAAAATGCTCCGACACATCCCCGACAGTTCCCATTATATGTACTAGTATGTGTGTTTAGCTCTGTGTGTGTGTGTACGCTGCAAGCAGCAACAGCTCTGTAGCTGTAAGTTAGAAACCTGTTCAATAAGTTACACACTCAGGTGACAATAAAAATGTCACTGCCCTGATTTAGGATGTTTTTATAGCAGCTAATGATACCGGTTATTTTTTTCGGTGCACCAGCGCGATCAACTGATTGATCCACCTCCTCCGCTGCAAATACACCACCATGTGGTAGCTGTAAGTTAGAAACCTGTTCAATAAGTTACACATGGGTTCAAAGAGCGTTACTCATATGTTAGAAATAATTTGGGGCTATGCTAGACATTAATCAACGCCTGACTCACAAAATGGCAATGATGGGCCCAGAATGCAGTGCAGCATGACGTCAATGCCCATTCTCTATATCACACAGTCCAGCCCAGTCTCTAAAAGCCGCTGGGTTTTCCTTGCACCAAGAGAATCAGAATCAGAATCAGAATCAGAATCAGGTTTATTGCCATTGTTCATGTGATACACAAACTAGGAATTTGTCTCGGTGCCATGCTGCAACATTAAAAACATAATGAGAAAAAGGGATAAACTAAAAAACTAAAGGACTAGAAACGTGCAATAAGTGTAGAAAAATAAGTAGTAATAAGTAATAATAATAATAATACTAGTAATAATGAGTAGTACTAGTCAAGGCAGTTTAAAAAATTAGCATGTAGCAGATAATGTGAAGTACCACATAGTGCAGTCAATAATGCAACAGAAAAACAGTGATGAATGACATGAGTCTGGTTGAGCTGCTGTACATAGTGCACGAGAGTCAAAAGTCACTTAGTGTTCAGCAGTCTGATGGCAGAGGGGAAAAAGCTGTTCATGTGCCGAGAGGTTTTAGTCCGAATGGACCGAAGCCTTCTACCTGAGGGGAGGGGGGCAAACAGCACGTGACCAGGATGTGAAGGATCGGCTATGATCCGGCCAGCACGCCTCCGGGTCCTGGAGATGTACAGGTCCTGGAGAGATGGGAGCTTGCAGCCTATCACCTTCTCAGCAGTGCGCACGACGCGCTGCAGCCTTAGTCTGTCCCTGGCAGTGGCTCCTGCGTACCACACAGTTATGGAGGAGGTGAGGATGGACTCGATGATGGCCGTGTAGAACTGCACTAACATCTTGGTGGGTAGCTTGAGCTTCCTCAGCTGCCGCAGAAAGAACATCCTCTGCTGGGCCTTTTTGATGAGGGAGCTGATGGTTGGCTCCCATTTGAGGTCTCGGGTGATGGTGGTGCCCAAGAAGCGGAAGGAATCTGCAAAGGTGATGGGAGAGCCTGTGATGGTGAGGGGGGGCAGGGGGGATGTGACTTTCCTGAAGTCCACAATCATCTCCGCTGTCTTCAGAGCATTCAGCTGCAGGTTGTTGTGGCTGCACCAGGACACCAGCTGGGCCACCTCTTCCCTGTAGGCGGACTCGTCACCGTTGGAGATGAGCCCGATGAGGGTGGTGTCGTCCGCAAACTTAATCAGCTTAACAGACTGGTGGGAGGAGGTGCAGGAGTTGGTATAAAGGGAGAAGAGTAGGGGGGAAAGTACACAGCCCTGGGGTGATCCAATGCTGATGCTAACAGAGTCTGAGACAGACTTCCCCAGCCGCACATGCTGTCTCCGGTCCGTCAGGAAGTCGGTGATCCACCTGCAGAGGGAGTCAGGCACGTTGAGCAGGGACAGCTTGTCCTGGAGCAGATCGGGGCGGATGGTGTTGAATGCGGAGCTGAAGTCCACAAACAGAATCCTGGCGTAGGTTCCCGGGGAGTCCAGGTGCTGCAGGATGGAGTGGAGGGCCAGGTTGACTGCGTCGTCCACAGACCTGTTAGCACGGTAGGCAAACTGCAGCGGGTCTAGGAGGGGTGTGGTGATGGACTTGAGGTGAGACAGGACCAGGCGCTCAAAGGACTTCATGACTACAGAGGTGAGCGCTACAGGTCTGTAGTCGTTAAGTCCAGTAATCCGTGGCTTCTTGGGGACAGGGATGATGGTGGAGGATTTGAGGCAGGTCGGCACGTGACATTGCTTAAGAGAGGTGTTAAAAATGTCTGTGAAGACAGGAGCCAGCTCTTTCGCACAGTGTCTCAGGGTGGAGGGAGACACACCGTCCGGCCCGGGGGCCTTGCGCGGGTTCAGTCTGGAGAACTGTCTGTGCACGTCCTGCTCACTGATGACAAGGGGAGGGGGGGAGGAGGAGGAGGAGGAGGGGGGGACCGCTCTTGATGAATTAGGGGCTGAGGAGGCAGAGGAGCTGGGTGGAGTGGGTGAGTTGGACACAGCTGACGAGGTGTCAAAACGGGCATAGTGTTGGGACAGTCTTTGACAAAGGGCTTTGTCATCCTGACCTTTAGAAGCCTGAGGCCGATAGTTGGTGATTTGCCTCAGTCCTCTCCACACAGAAGCCGAGTCATTAGCAGTGAACTGCTGCTGGAGTCTCTCAGAATATACAGATTTAGCTCTCCTCAGCTCTCTGTTAAACCGATATTTGACCTCCCTGTAGCAGTCCCTGTCTCCACTTTTCAACGCTGCTTCCTTCTCCTTCCTGATCCGTCTGAGCTTAGCTGTGAACCAAGGCTTGTCATTAGAATATCTTATCCTGGTGCGCGATGGGAGAATGTGCTCTTCACAGAAGTTGATATATGAGTTCACAGTGTATGTGTACTCATTAAGATCATGTGTGGCTCTTTTAAACATGCCCCAGTCAGTTATTTCCATGCATGTGTTCAGTTTCTCTCCAGCTTCACTGGTCAATTTCTTTGTGGTGGTCACCACAGGTTTAGTGAGTTTCAGTCTCTGTCTGTATGTGGGGATGAGGTGAACCATCACGTGATCAGATAGTCCCAGCGCAGCGCGGGGAACAGCGCGATATGCGTCCTTTACTGAAGTATAACAGTGATCTAGCGTGTTATTTCCTCTGGTTGGACATTTAATACACTGTTTGTAGCGGGGGAGCTCGTGACTCAGATTGCTCTGGTTAAAATCGCCCACCACGATAACCAGGGAGTCTGGAAAGTTCCGCTCCGTAAGTTGGATGTGATCTGCGAGCACGCGCTGAGCTTCGCGCGTGTCCGCATCAGGAGGGGCGTACACAGCGACGAGAATGAATGAGGCAAACTCGCGCGGGGAATAGAATGGCTTGCAGTTAATGAAAAGAAATTCCAGGGCGGGAGAACAGTGTTTGGAAATCACCGTTACATCAGAGCACCAGCTGTTGTTAATATAGAAGCACACTCCTCCTCCGATAGACTTACCGGACAGCTCTGTGACGCGGTCAGCACAAATCAGCTGGAAACCCTCGAGGCTGATCGCGCTATCTGGAATGTTCTCATTAAGCCAGGTCTCAGAGAAGCAGATGACAGACGAGGAAGCGAGGTCCTTGAAACGCATCAGCAGTCTTAATTCTTCTACCTTGTTCAGGAGAGAATTGGCATTGGATAGAAATATGCCAGGCAAGGCTGTTCGCGAGCCTCTTTTTCGTAGCCGAGCGAGAATCCCTCCTCTCTTCCCTCTTTTCCGCCGTCTTGCTTTTTTGGCCAAACAATGGATCAGATCAACGGCAGGAGCTAAAAAAACTGGAAGAAGGTCCATGGGGGTGAGAGTCCTGATATTTAGTAGTTCTTCACGGGTGTATGAACCGGCAGATGCACAATCAGTGAACAAAAACAGACAAATTATAAAAATTAAAGGGCAGCGATACACCATGGCGGCCACTGTGGGCGCCATCTTGTTTTTTTTTTTTGTTTTTTTTTCAAGAGGAAAGAATCATCCTCAAATTCACCACAATCTGTTCCAGGATCCAGCACCAGGAGTTCCACATCTCTGCCTCGCTGTTGGAGGAAGGATTGGAAAAAAAAAACTCGATCAGTGCTCATCCTGGCTCGTTACTGGTACTTTAAAACAATTCATCCACACCTGAGTTACTACTTTCCTTTAATTCAAGAAGTGCAGGCCCATCAAATCCAATGACCATCTCAGCACGGCTCTCAATTCCCACGCTGGAAGACCTAAATCCATGATGAGGAGAAGTGACTGCACAACGCAGTAACCAAAGATTGCTGCAGCTCCTGGGGCATCCGACCAGCTCTCCTCCTCCATCACAACTACTACCTGCGTTTCCCTCGACAGGAGTAGAAAAAGCCCCGGATGACAACGAGTTCACCTCCAGCTGCTGAGCCACTCAAGTGCCGTTCACTTGGCACAGTTAACAGGTCCACAGTGGAAAAACAACAGTGCAATATGTTCATCACGCAAACAAAATATTCACAAGTCAATTATGAGTATCACTGCAAAACAAAATAAAACATCACCTGTAGGAGCATGCTCAAATAACGAGGCTGAGTTTTAGTCATAAACCAGCTTTATTTGACAGAACACAAGCTCCTAGCATTCTCAAAGCAGGAAAGAGAAAGAATCATACTTCAACCCCCTTTTATACATTTCCAGCATCAGAATTCAAGTCACATGGTGTCTTCAGTCAACATACAGTTACAAAGCATCCCTTTGAAGCTTCACCATTGTCTCTCATTTCTTGATGAACCGGAATACCCTCCGGGGCGTCTTCTGTGGGACAAAGAGACAAATCTCACACTTCCTTGTTACCTCCTGTAGATTTGAGTCCTCAGTCCTTGCAGACGTGACACTCCACAATACACATTCGGTTCTGTCTCTGTGGCAGCGTGAGCCCACAATGTGTGTCGGCCACACACCCATGTATATAATAAAAATTTGTCATAATTCACACTGCTTACAGTTAACCAAAATGCTGTTCACAAACACACTATTCCCTGACACAAACACACATACAACATTCTCCCTCCCTTTAGAAAAGTCCAAAACCACACACACGATTGAAAACCTCCCCAATTTAGGGCCCGAATCACGCACTAAAATAACAAAAAAAACAATGTACTATAATGGCCTAACATATTCACACAACATAACTAAAATACAGTTGGTGGGTGGACTTCCACACAACCAGCACTGCACAGTGGGTTATTCTGCCACTGGTAAGCTAAAGAAGAAAAAGTCCATTAATAAACTAAAATATTGCTGTGTTTCCTAAACTAAACAACAATACATAAAATAATCCCATATCACAACATAAACATATGAACATTAGAATTTTTCAATTTACACTACTGTCCTTAGGCAGAAAAGGGTAGAACCGGCTTGAGGGGCCCAGGGCAGCCCCTCAGTAGGCGTGCCCCTGGAAGCAGCCTGCCCCCAGGGTCATAGCTGACCTCACAGATGAGAGCGCCTCTTCTCCTCACCACCAACCGCCTCCCTCGTCTGGGCCCAGCATCTGAAGCCTCCCCCCAGGTACACCGCAGCTCACTGGCGTGCCTCCACAAGCCATCCCACAGCTGGAAGTAGGCTGTGCCCCGCCCAGCCACAGTGTGCAGCCGCTCCTGGTGTTCCTCTGGATGTTGTCCGGCCCACATCCGCCATGGACATTCTTCCCCTTGAGCCTGAATCAAGTCCATAACTCTAAGAGGGGTCTTGCTCGGCTTACAGTGTTGATGCTTGGCACGTGGTTTCTCCATGCCTGTCGGTCTGGCCGCTTTTAAAACCGCTGCAGTGGTTGCCATCATAGTCCCAGATCCTCCGGCCCACTGTGGCCGAGCTCCGGGGAAAACTGAAACTAGTTTGTCGGTGTCACTCATCAGTGCAGGCTGGTCCTGCTCGACCTTCGTGGTGCCAGATAAATCTTCGTACTGCTCACTCCTAGTGTCCATCTTCGACTGCAGTTTGTCTCGGGTACAAGGACAGTCCAGTGCCTCCTCTCTGTCATCTGAGATGCTCCACTGTGCTACCTCTGTGTCCGGCTGTCGCTGCTGTTTCTTGGGGTTCTCAGCATGTTCCCCCTCCCCCCCACTGCGCCGACCCTTGCTGCAGGGAAAACTGAGCCGAGTCTGGTCGCTGCTCTTCCCCCATGCCATCTTCGCTCACCGCGCTTTGTTCAACTCCCGTGCTGTGGTCACCCACTATGCTGTGCTTTTCGGCTGGCTTGTCATCCTCGGTGGACGCGGCCTTCCTCACTTGTGACTCCAGTTCCACTGTGATATCTAGTTGGTTGCTCGTAGCTTGTATGTGGTGCCCACCTAGCTCCAATTCAATTCAATTCAACTTTATTTATATAGTGCCATTTCACAACAACAGTCATCTCATAGCACTATCAACTGTAGGGGGAACCCCCACAGTTGCAGAAAGACCCCAGCAATCAGGCGATCCCCTGTGAGCAAGCACTTGGCGATGGTAGAGAGGAAAAACTCCCTTTTAACAGGAAGAAACCTCCAGCAGAACCAGGCTCAGGGAGGGGCAGTCATCTGCTGTGACTGGCTGGGGGGTGAGGGGACAGAGAAGATGAAAAGAACAGACATGTAGAGAGCAAACAGCACGATGGGGACTCAGTCTATGGGAGAGAACAAACAAATGTTAATGACCAGCAAAAAAAAACATATTTCATTGAGAGTGAAGAAAGGAGTGAGGCCCAGTGCATTACTGGAGGTCCCCCGGCTGACTAAACCTATTAGCAGCATAACTAAGGGAGGGTTCAGAAACACATGATCCCTCCCTAATTGTAGGCTATATCAAAAAGGTAGGTTTTAGCCCTATTCTTAAAAACAGAGATCGAGTCTGACTCCCGAATCCAGATTGGCAGCTGGTTCCACAGGAGAGGAGCTTGATAACTGAAGGCTCTGCCTCCCATTGTACTTTTGGAGATTCTAGGTATTACAAGTAATCCTGCATTTTGGGAGCGCAGTGCTCTGTTAGGATAATACAGTAGTATCAGATCTTTTAAATAAAAAGGAGCCTGATTGTTTAGAGCTTTGTAAGTAAGAAGAAGGATTTTAAACTTAACCCCTTGGACTCTGGTCAATTTCCCTAAAAATGCCAAAAAATAACGTGCCCAAAGTAAATCAAAAGCTGTTCTTCAACCCTTTGCAGCATCTTCATGGGGTTGGTCTCATTTAAAAGAAAACACTTTGAATTTTTTGGCAAAACAGTCATAATCTCTCTAAGTGCTCCGGCCACTGAGTAACAATCATCTAAACATACTGAACTTGAAGAAAATAAATTTCGCCTGGATGTTTTTTTGGATACAAATGCTTGCAAATAACACACAGCTTCAGATCCGGGCTGGAAAATGCAACAGAAATGTAGAACCAAGTGTTATCCAGCTGAGGTCAAAATTTTGTAACAATACCACAAAAAATGAATATATTACACAGCTTTGTTCTCAGGTTGTTCCCAGGAGTTTTTGAACTGTGCCAAATTGTGCCAAATGGCACAGTTTGGAAAAACGTCTGTAACTTTTGAATGATTCAATATACAGTGATCCCTCGCTACTTCGCGCTTCACCTTTCGCGCCCTCAGTGCATCGCGGATTTTTCAAAAATATTCATCAAAAATTCAAAATTGAGAAATAATGGGCGGGCGCTAGCAGAAGGCAGGGAGACTACATTAGACCATCAGGTATCAACACGGAGAGCCGCACAACTCAAAAAATCCACCTCTCTGTTCGCTGTTCTCGTGTTGGCTCGGCTCGGAAATCTCACAAGCTGATTGGCCGAGACGTTTCACCCCGCAAGCTGATTGGCCGAGACGTTTCACCCACCTCCTCTCCCTGCCGAGCGCCCATGAAGGGAAGGAAGACCGCATTCATTGCTCTTTATCGCTCGTGTTACGTAGTCTCGCCGCGTGGAACTTTTTGCTGTTCTCTTGTGCCATTTTGTGCGAAATAGTCTTCCCGTCAAGCCACTACGCCGCCTCCTGCAGCTTCTCCAGCTCTATCGGAAGCTGCCCTCGACGATCCTGCGCCTCTAGCACCTGACAATGAGGCGTCACCTGAGGAGCAGTAAAGCTCTCATTAACCTGTGAAGTAAATCATCTTCATCTTGAGTTACGTATCTTGTTATAAGAATAAAAGAGTTGTAAAAACATATTTATGTTCACTTTATTTACATCTACGTATGTATGTACACGTACACACACACACACACCTATCATATGAGAGAGAGAGAGTGAGAGAATGAACGTACGTATTATTTATGGATGACGTCATTAGGGGTGATGCTACTTCGCGGTTTTTCACTTTTCGCGGTCGGTTCTGGAACCCATTAACCGCAATAAGTGAGGGATCACTGTAGAAGCTTCATCTTGGGCTCTAATGAAAGGTGACACTCAGGGCTGTGTGTGTGTGTGTGGGGGGGTGTTGTCTCTCCCCCCCCGCTACAGAGGACGGACATCGCCCGGTGCACAGGTTAATGCGCCGCGGTCCGTCATGTGGCGATGACGCACAGTTGTAATTTACCGATCGGTCAAAAGTCATTTTTGATTACAATTTTCAGGGATAAAGAATAATTTAGCTTATAACACTTACCTGTTCACAACAGCAGCACAGCTGGCGAACTTCTCTTCCTCATTGTCAGACGAACATGACGCTTGTCCGCTTATTACGGACTCGTGGTTCTGGTCTCGCGACCCGGTCAAAACATAATTCCATTATTGCGGTTTTGCGCTTCTGTGATTGCGGTTTTGGCGAACGATTTTTCAAAACAAATAACAGTAGTAATAAAAAAAAGACTGGCAAATGCGTGTGTGTCACCCAGCCTTCGTCGTCGGCCTCCGTCGGTCTATGATGACCATGGAGGAGAATCCTAAATGTCTACTCTGCTGGGACAGCACCGCCTGTGGCTGAACAGGCCGATGCGGGAATGGCAGTCCCTGTCACACAGGTCGCACTTGTGGGTGGTCTCCGTGCTGCTGGGTCTGTGGCGGTTCTTCCTGCAGGTCCTTTTTTCATCTGCTGCAACAGTCAGTCTCTCTTCACCCAGCCTTACACAAAACAGCTTTCGAACTTCTGTGCTTCAATTGGCTGGCTGCATTTGCAGCCGTTGGTAGGTGGGTCCTTCTTGCTAGGTTTTCAGTCATTGGTTCTTCAAGGTTTCAGAAACCCAATTCAAGGCTCTTATTAGTCGAATGAGAGGTCAATCATATCTAATCTGTTCGCGGCTGTGTCTGTAGTGGAAGAACGGAAATGCAGCTTTTTTTTTCAGTGCGCTCTAGGATGCAGCGCCCTCGTGAGCCCTCGTGCGCTCTAGGACGCAGAGACTTGCCCGCCCGTGGTACACAGAAGTGCAACAGGTTAATTCTAAACTCTATGGGAAGCCAATGAAGGGAGGCCAGAACTGGAGAGATATGATCTCTCTTTCTAGTACCTGTTAAAACTCTTGCTGCAGCATTTTGGATCAGCTGAAGACTTTTTAAAGATGTTTTAGGACAGCCTGATAATAAAGAATTACAATAATCTAATCTCGAGCTAACAAAAGCGTGGATCAGTTTCTTAGCATCACTCTGAGACAAGATGCTCCTAATCTTGGCAATATTACGCAAATGATAGAAGGCAGTTTTTGAAACAAATTTAATATGTGAATTGAAGGACAGATCTTGATCAAAAATAATTCCAAGGTTCCTCACAGAGCTATTAAGAGAAAGAGTAACCGCATCCAGACTGAAAGTTTGATATGGAAAGGTATTTCTAAGATTTTTTGGACCAACAAGAATGACTTCAGTCTTATCTGAATTTAATAGCAGGAAATTACAAGTCATCCAAGCTTTGATTTCCTTAAGACAGGCTTCTAACTTGGCTAATTGATTACTATCATCTGGCTTCATTGACAGGTATAATTGTGTGTCATCTGCATAACAATGAAAATGTATACAGTGCTTTCTAATAATGTTGCCTAACGGAAGCATATTTAAACTAAAAAGAGTAGGGCCTAGCACAGATCCCTGTGGAACTCCATGACTAAGCTTTGAGTTGAAAGAAAACTCATTATTTACATGAACAAACTGGAACCTATCAGATAAATAAGATCTAAACCACTGCAACGAAGTTCCATTAAGTCCAACATAGTATTCTAATCTATCAAGTAGAATATTATGATCGATAGTATCAAAAGCTGCACTAAGGTCTAAAAGGACAAGTACAGAAACCAGTCCATTATCAGATGCGACAATAAGGTCGTTAGTGACCTTCACTAAGACTGTTTCAGTACTATGATGGATTCTAAACCCAGATTGAAACTCTTCAAGTAAACCATTTCCCTGCAGGTGGTCAAATAATTGCGTAGCAACAACTCTTTCTAAGATTTTTGAAATGAAAGGGAGATTAGAGATTGGGCTATAGTTGTGCCCTTCAGAGGTAAAGTGGGCTATCCCACTTTGTTGGTAACTTTTTAATGATATAGGCACACTGATTTTTTGAGAATATTTCAACTTTAGAGCTCATTTTCTCAAAATAATGGTTTTGTGGGATAGCCCACTTTTCCTCTGAAGGGCACAGTTAGCTAAAGCTCCTGGATCTAGTGTTGGCTTTTTCAGTAAGGGTTTAATTACAGCAGTTTTAAAAGCCTGCTGTACATGGCCTAAAGTTAATGAAGAATTGATTATATGAAGAATAAAGCTACCAATAAGTGGGAAGACTTCTTTAAATAACCTGGTAGGAATAGGGTCTAAAAGACAAGTTGAAGGTTTGGATGAGGAAACTATTTTGTCTAACTCACAAAGGTCGACTGGAGTAAACTCATCAAGACAGACGTCAATTGAAGGAGTTGTAGTTGTTACAGTATTTAAGTTAACTGTGGGAAGAATCTGATTTTATCTCTGATGGATGAAATTTTATTATTGAAAAAGTTCATAAAGTCCTGACTAGTAAGCTCTAAGGGAATGCTAGGATTGACAGAGTCCTGACTCTTTGTCAACCTGGCTACAGCGCTGAAAAGAAACCTGGGATTATTCTTGTTCTCTTCTATTAATGCAGAATAATAACTTGTTCTAGCTTTTCTAAGAGATTTTTTTATAAATTAAAAGATGATTTCTCCAAGCTAAATAGATTTCATCTAAATTAGTGGAGCGCCATTTTCTTTCTAATTGACAAGTCTTCTGTTTTAAGCTACGAGTTTCTGTGTTGAACCAAGGAGTTAGAAATCTCTGATTAGACTTTTTTTTTTTAAGGGGGCCACCAAGTCTAGAGTCTGATGCAGAGAAGCTGTAACACTATCCACCATGTTATCAATTACAGAAGGAGCAAGCTGTCTATAGCTTATTTCCGTTGTGTTGACACATGGCATAGAGGAAACAATCTGCATAAATTTGGTAACAGCATCATCTGAGAGGCATCTACTGTAATAATATTTTTCTTTTGGAGCCAAATAGTCAGAAATAGTAAAATCAAAGGTTAACAGTCAATGGTCTGACAGTACAGGGTTATGAGGAGACACTACAAGATTTTCTATTTCTATGCCATATGTCAGAACAAGGTCCAATGTATGGTGGAGGTAATGAGTAGAACTTCCTACTTTCTGAGAAAACCCAATCGAGTCTAATATTGAATTAAATGCCACATTAAGGCAGTCACTATCTACATCCACATGTATATTAAAGTCCCCTACTATAATTATTCTATCAGATTTCAGCACTAAATCAGCAAATTCGGATAAAAATTCTGAGTAGGTTGATGGGGGATGATAAACTATCGCAAATAAAATTGGGTTTAACCTAAAATTGCTGAAGTGCCCAATACTGAGGACCAGGCCCTCAAAGGAATTATAACATGTTTTTTGCTTTACATTAACTAGTAATTTGGAATGGTAAATTGTTGCTACTCCTCCTCCATGACCAGAACTTCTGGGATTTTGACAGTTTAAATAACCAGAGGGAGTTGATTCATTTAAACCAACATAATCCTCTTGCCCTAACCAAGTCTCTGTAAGGGATATTAAATCAATCTGATGATCAATTAACAGATCATGGACTAACAGAGACTTGGGAGTTAGAGACCTAATATTTAGTAAACCACATTTAATTTTTAAATTATGAGGAGGAACAGAGGCCAAATCATTCAATTTAGAGGCTTTATGTTTATTTATTTATTTATTTTTTTATTACTTATTTTGTACCCGAAGGTAGATTTGTTTTGCAGTCCGGTGACAAGCCACTAGCTGCCGGTCGTTGCGTGCGCAAGCGCTCCGTATCCCTAACCTGCATGTTTTTGGCATGTGGGAGGAAACCGGAGAAATCCCGGAGTAAACCCACGCAACACGGGGAGAACATGCAAACTCCACACAGATCACTGTTAGCCGGGAGCAGGGATCGAACCCACGATCTCACGATCCCTGCGATCCCCCGGCCGAGGGTAAACTGTGCTGCCACAGTGCTAACCATTGCGCCACCATGCAGCCCACGGTTTAATTTGAGTTTTACCAGTATTTTGCTTAATCACTTTGGGATGCTTATATATTATATTTTTATTTACTTTGGAGGGAGCAGACAATGATTCTCTGATGAGGAAGACAGGGGCTAAAAAGGTGGCTTATTCGCCATTGCTACTAGATGGACTGTTAGCTTCCCCGAGCTAGCTATCTTAGCTTCTTCTGGCGCCAAAAGCCTTTCCACCCACAGCTTTGTACTCCTTGTGTGGGCAAAGTATTCAGCCAGCTGCCCAACAGTATCTACATAAGACTCTGTTTCCCCCAACGTGTGGAAAATTTTCCGACCTTCTTACGCTGAGATGGTGAACCAGAAGCACCCACCTCCGGGCTCCGTCGAATCTACTCAGGCCCGATGCCGCGATGTACCGCTCAAATGCGGCCAGCCTGTTAGGCCACAGAAACACTGGTTCTCCTGGATACTGTCGAAACTTTGGTAAAGGTGCCCCGTGCGCCTCCATAGTTTGTCCTCGTCGCCAAAATGTTGTCTGTAATCAATGAGATAAGAGTCATCCTATGCCAAACATCCAACTGCTCTTTATTGAAAGAACACAGAAATATATACAGCGGCTGCAGCCCGCCTGACGTCATCCCACAGGGCGGCTTCGGCAAGCCCCAAGGGGCCAAACACACATACAACACATACCTCCACCAAGGCTCTTATCATCTCACAGAGTTTTAGCAACAATGCTCCAAAACTACTGGATGGATTTAGATGAAATTTTCACCAGAGGTGGTTCTTGGGCTACAGACGAACCCATTACATTTTGGTGATGATCAGAGAATGCATACCTCAGCCAAGGCTCTTATCTTCTCACAGTGTGTGAGCAACAATATTCCAAAACTAATGTACAGACTTTGATGCAATTTTCACCAGAAGTGGCTCTCGGCCTACACACAAACCATTACATTTTGGAAGTCATCCATGAGGGATGGAAGGAGCCTTGGTGGAGATAAGTTCTTTTGTGCTGCTCAGACAGCCCAAGCAGAACACCACACCCGAGGTTTGGAACAAGCCAGTGATTTTAGGTAAAATGTTATGAAATGCATTTGTATGTGAATGTGTTTTTAAAGAGTTGATATAGTTTGCCTAGCATTGTATTTATTAAAGAATTAAAAGTGTTTGTGTAATGTTTTTAGGCTTGTTGGGGTGGTGGAAGGCCTGGTGACCTTGTAGGCCCAAAGTATGAGGGCCATGGGTTTTCTTCGTCATTAATGAACTGTTGGGAGCTGAGATGTGCATTTGTGAGTAGGCCTTAGCAATGCACAAAAAGAAAATAGTGTGGCACATATGTTGGTTACATATTCTCCACAAATGTATTGCTGTATGTTTATTGTGTGCTTCACGTCTCATGGAACAAAAGGGACTGAGACTCTGGGACTCAGCAGAAGAGTGTGAGATTCGGCCTTTGTTTCCGGGAGATGACCGGGGAAGATTTCCGGACCACAGAGACTAGAGGACAATGGTGTGAGATCAAAGGGGTTACTTTGTGGTTGAGATTAAGTACCATGTGACTGTATGTTTGATTAAACACCATGTGACTGCTGTTTCGTGCCCGGGGTATAAAACCCCTGATGTGAGATGAAAACTTCCTCTTGACTTGCTTTGAGATTGTTGGAGATGTGATCTGTGAATAAATCTGAATCTGAGGAACAAACTAAGCCTCATCCTTGAACACATTCTCCACACTGGTGACCTTACGATGTAAAATGAGCAGAAATAATTCTCCCGAGCGGGGGCTCGGCAGAAGCCAGCCTGATGGCTGCCTCCACACTCCGGCTGCCCGACTTCTGGCAGCATAGCCCGCGCTCCTGTTTTAGCGCGGTTGAGGCGCACTTCAACCTCCGGGGAATCTCGAAGGACGACACGAGATTCTACCATGTGGTGGCGAAGCTGGACAGCCACACAGTCCAGAGGGTGGAAGACCTGGTCAACCACCCACAGGACGGCGACAAATATGGTGCCTTGAAAGCTGCGCTTATCAGCCATTTCACCCCCTCCGTGCAACAGCGAGCAGAGGGGCTCCTGGTGTTGACGGAGTCGGAGAACGACTGACCCGTAGACCTGATGGTCAAAATGCTGAGGCTGAAAGACTCCGAGGACTGCGAATTTATCTTCGCCCACCTTTTCCTCCAGACCCTGCCGCCAGCGGTGAGAGTTACCCTGGCAGATTCACCCCGGTTGGCCAAGCGGGACTACCATGGGCTGAGCAAGGAGGCGCAGCAACTCGTCGACCCCCACAAGCGGAGTGCAGTTTCGGCTGCAACAGCGGAGCTAGGAGCGACGCCTGGAGACGGCATGGGGCCAGTGGTTGCAGCACCAGACGCGACGACGACGGCAGCAGTCAGTACCAAGCGACACGGAGCGCGCGACGTCCTTTGCTTCTATCATCGCCGTTTTGCAGAGAGGGCACACAAGTGCCTCCCACCGTGCCACTTCAAGCGTTCGGGAAACGCCAAGACCGAGGGTCGGTAGTGGCTGCGGCCCTCGGGGACGAGAACAAGCTGCTTTACCTGACGGATGCACATTCGGGGAGACAATTCCTCGTGGACACAGGCTCCCAGATGAGCTTAATCACGCCTTCCTACGCGGACCGGCTGATGCCGTCCAAGGTTCCCCGGGTGTCAGTGTCAGCAGCGAATGGCTCAGCTATTAAGACCTTTGGTGAGAGGACTCTGCTTCTGTCTTTGCAGGGTCGTTCATTTGAGTGGACTTTTGTTGTAGCTGCAGTCAGTTTCAACATGTTAGGGCCTGATTTCTTGTGCTCACATGGTTTATTGGTTGATCTTGCTAATAGACGTCTGGTTAATGCACTGTCTTTTCACTCTATTCCCTGCACAGCACGAGTGGCACCGCCAACTGCACAAGCCAACGTCACAACTGTGGGTGGTAAGTTCCAAGCACTCCTCACTCAGTTCCCAGCACTAACAGTCCCAACGTTTTTGGCGACAGTGGCCAAACATGGGGTGGAGCATTATATCACTACCACCGGGCCACCCATTTTTGCAAAAGCTCGGTGCCTGGACTCAGCTAAACTGACCATAGCACGCGAGGAGTTTGCCAACCTGGAAAACTGGGCATCATCAGACGTTCGAAAAGCCCCTGGGCTTCACCATTGCACATGGTCCCAAAGACTGATGGCTCGTGGTGACCTTGCGGTGATTTCCGCAGGTTAAATAATGCCACTGCACACGACCGCTACCCGATCCCGCACATTCAAGATTTTTCGGTTCATTTGGCGGGGGCGCGCATTTTTTCTAAAATAGATTTAGTGCGCGGCTACCATCAGGTTCCAGTGTGCGCCCAGGACATACCCAAAACAGCGGTAATAACTCCTTTCGGGCTTTTTGAGTTTTTGCGCATGCCTTTTGGACTCAAGGGGGCCGCGCAGACGTTCCAGCGCATGATGGACGCGGTGCTGCGCGACCTCCCTTTCGTGTTCGTCTACTTGGATGACATTTTAGTAGCCAGCACGTCCGAAGACGAACACGAAAACCACCTCACGGCAGTTTTCCGGAGGCTGGCAGAGCACGGGTTAATAATTAACCCAGCGAAGTGTCAGTTTGGGGTAGCGCAGATTGATTTTTTGGGGCATCGCGTTTCGCCAGAAGGAGCGGTCCCTCTGCCCGATAAAATGCGATAACAAATTTTCCCCAACCTCAAACGGTCAAAGCGTTACAGGAGTTTTTGGGAATGGTTAATTTTTATAACCGTTTCCTCCCAAGCGCAGCGTGGCTCATGCAACCATTGTACGCGGCACTAAAAAAACAAAAACCCACAAATAAAATCGAATGGTCTCCTGAGCGGGAGCGTGCATTCTCTCAAGTCAAAACAGCGCTGGCAAACGCGGCTTTGTTGGCACATCCAGTTCCAACAGCCCGCATGGCCCTCACCACTGACGCGTCCGATTTAGCGGTAGGGGCGGTCGTTGAACAGTTTGTAGCGGGGACCTGGCAACTGCTGGCGTTTTTCAGCAAAACCTTGCGCGATAGCGAGCAAAAATACAACGCGTTCGACAGGGAGTTGTTGGCCCTACACTTGGCCATCCACCATTTCCAGTTCTGGCTGGAAGGGCGCCGTTTCACCGCGTTCGTGGACCACAAACCGCTGACTTTTGCGATGGCCAAGATTTCGGAACCTTGGTCGGGCCGGCAGCAAAGACAGCTGGCCGCGATATCAGAGTTCACCACCAATATCCAGCATGTCGCAGGTAAACATAATGTAGTGGCAGACTGCCTCTCACGTGCTGTGCCGGTGCCAGACCACGTGAGGGCAGACTCTGCAGCCATGGCCGCGGGCTAGGGTAGCGACGCGGGAGCGTGCGCGGCCCCGGTCCGCGTAGGGTTAGATTATGCAGCCATGGCCGCGGAGCAGGTTAGCGATGCGGACGTGCGCGCGCTCCAGTCTGGACCAACAGGGTTAAGGCTGGAGGACAGGGTGCTGCAAATGAGTATGCCTCCCCTAATCTGCGATGTCTCCACGGGACGGCCGCGCCCTGTGGTACCAGCTGCGTGGTGCTGCCGCGTTTTTGACTCGATCCATTCTCTGGTGCACCCGGGGGTGCGCGCATCGGTCAAAAGGGTGGGGGAGAAATTTGTATGGCCGGGGTTGCACAGACAGGTCAAGGAATGGGCGACAGCCTGCGTAGCGTGTCAGCGAGCCAAAATACACAAACACACTAGAGCTCCCTTGGAGCCTTTTCGTATTCCGGCTAAGCGCTTTGATCATGTGCATGTCGACTTGGTAGGCCCCCTTCCGTCGTCACAAGGGTACACACACCTTTTGACGATGGTGGACCGCACCACGCGTTGGCCGGAAGTGGTCCCTCTGGCGTCAACCACAGCGGAGGAAGTGGCGTGCACGTTTTTAACAGCTTGGGTAGCGCGTTTTGGAGTTCCGTCGGACATAACGTCGGACAGCGGTCCTCAATTTGTTTCCGAACTCTGGTCGTCGATGGCCTGCAGCCTAGGGGTAAAGATCCACCGCAACACCTCGTACAACCCCCAGGCTAACGGTTTATGTGAGCGTTTTCACAGGTCATTGAAAGCGGCCCTCAGAGCGTTGCTTACGGATACAAATTGGGTTGACAAGTTACCATGGGTCTTATTGGAGTTGCGTTCAGCACCTAAGGAGGATTTGCAAGCTTCCCCAGCGGAATTAGTTTTTGCACATTCTCTCCGTCTGCCTGGTGAATTTCTCCCCGATAATCCTGCCCCAAATTGCCCCCCCCCCCCGCTCAGCTGTTGCAGAGCGGCACAGGATCAAACACGCTTCCTGGCCCGGTTCATCACAGTTTCCCATGCGTTTTTGTGCCGAAGTCTTTAAAAAATGCGGAGTTTGTTTTTGTAACACATGATGCTTGTGGCCCCAGCCTGCGCCCGCCTTACGATGGGCCATACAAGGTGCTGGAAACAGGAGAGTGAGGCGGATGATAAGATAAAGGCAGCGATGTGAAGGTTTTAAGCAAGTTTATTAAATCACACCGCCGTCACAGAACTCTGCTCCAGCCCTAAGTGTGAGCAGACTGGAGCGGCGTCCTCAGGCTCTCTAGCAAAGGGACACACAGTGTGTGTCAGCAGCAGCAGTTGAAGAGTGAGAGAATGAGATACAGATTTACAGAATGGCGCAGCATATATACCCAACAACAGACAATACATCAAAGAGCATTCACATCAGTTGGTATGAGCATTTGCATATGAGAGGCACAGTAAGGACAGGATGCATGAACACAATGCATGAATGGGACATTAACATCACAGCAGTGAAACAATGCATGAATGGCACATTACATCACAGCAGAGCAGCGGAAAAAACCAGAAGTAGTGAGCTGTCTGTCCCAGTCTGTTGTGGGGGTTGTCCCAAACCGCCACAGCTCCCCCCAGAGGGCTCGGCAGGGGGCCGAGGCCTCGATAGTGCAGCTTGGGCAGCGAGCAGGGAAAAGCTCTGTGCAGGAGGGGGTGGAGGGGGGTGGGGGGTAGTAAATGCCGGCTGGAGACGGTGAAATCGTCCGGGCCGCGCAAAAATTGCTTGCTGGTCCACGACGTTGAGGGGCTGTCCCGTTGAACGTGCGGAGATCACAAGAAGAAAAATTAGTCACTGGCTCCTCCCGCGATTAAGTCCTGCAAGGATTAATAGTGGCCATGAAGAAAAAGCAGGAGCGGCTGTAAGGAAAAACAGAAGCAAAGGGACTTAGCGTGTTGACTTTTAGGTGCGGGCACAACCTTAAAAGCCCTCGGGAACCGCAAAACCGCTGAACTCCCCATGTGTGCCGTGGCTGAGACCATTATCAAATCCTTCGAGCATGCTGCGTGCGTGCCTCCAGGTGTGAGAGCAGCCCTGAAAAGCTCTGTGTACAGCGGCGAAGGATGATGGCGGTCTGTGGAGCCGTATGTGTCCCGTGCGTGGTGCGCCGTCCTCGTAACTCCCCGGTGCGTGTGCCAGGGCTGCGTGCGTGGGTGGGCCAGCTGGAGAGGAGAACCAGGGTCCGGGAGCTTAATCATCCCTGTTGTAGTTGTTGTAGATGATTCATGGTGCGTTCAGGTCCACACGTGCTCCGTCGGCTGTGGAGATCGCCGTCGTGGAGAAAGGACGAGGTACATGCGCTCTCGTGTGGGGGAGCTGCGAGCGCGGCCGGTCCAGCGTGGATGTGCAGAACCCCACTCCTGGTACCAAAAATGTGGTGTCTGGCCAAATGAGCTCAAGACAAAACACAAAATATATAAAGGGGTTCTTTATTCTGAATGACAAAAAACTGAGTTCTTTAAAATAGACAAATCTTAAAGGAAAACTGTTCACAAATTGAGTGCATTAACAACTGTAATGGCCTATTGTGGAGAATGTGTTCAAGGATGAGGCTGAGTTTGTTGACTTTTAGGTGCGGGCACAACCTTAAAAGCCCTCGGGAACCACAAAACCGCTGAACTCCCCATGTGTGCCGTGGCTGAGACCATTAACAAATCCTTCGAGCATGCTGCGTGCGTGCCTCCAGGTGTGAGAGCAGCCCTGAAGAGGTCTGTGTACAGCGGCGAAGGATGATGGCGGTCTGTGGAGCCGTATGTGAGCAGGCTGGAGAGGCGTCCTCAGGCTCTCTAGCAAAGGGACACACAGTGTGTGTCAGCAGCAGCAGTTGAAGAGTGAGAGAATGAGATACAGATTTACAGAATGGCGCAGCATATATACCCAGCAACAGACAATACATCAAAGAGCATTCACAGCAGTTGGTATGAGCATTTGCATATGAGAGGCACAGTAAGGACAGGATGCATGAACACAGTGCATGAATGGGACATTAACATCACAGCAGTGAAACAATGCATGAATGGCACATTACATCACAGCAGAGCAGCGGAAAAAACCAGAAGTAGTGAGCTGTCTGTCCCAGTCTGTTGTGGGGGTTGTCCCAAACCGTCACAAGAGAAGCATTTTTTGCTAGATTTGAGAGACAGAAAAGAATTGATTTGTATAAACAGACTCAAACCCGCTTTTGTTTTGGCAGATGAGGAGGTGCAGTTGGCAAGAGCCCCCCGTCGCAGTAGACCCCCTAGAGGGCATTCTACAGAACTCCCACAGGGATTGGCTAACAGTTCTAATCCACAGGTGCAGGAGGCAAAGCCGGCTTTCAGCAGATACGGCAGGAGACTGAGAGTTAAGCAACTGGTGGATTGATATGTAGTAATGTTATTATGTCATGTGTCTCTGGTTATGTTTGTCCCATTTTAGACGTTTTGGGGGGGGGGGTCATGTGGCACATATGTTGGTTACATATTCTTCACAAATGTATTGCTGTATGTTTATTGTATGCTTCACGTCTCATGGAACAAAAGGGACTGAGACTCTGGGATTCAGCAGAAGAGTGTGAGATTCGGCCTTTGTTTCCGGGAGACAACCGGGGAAGATTTCCGGACCACAGAGACTAGAGGACAATGGTGTGAGATCAAAGGGGTTACTTTGTGATTGAGATTAAGTACCATGTGACTGTATGTTTGATTAAACACCATGTGACTGCTGTTTCGTGCCCGGGGTATAAAACCCCTGATGTGAGATGAAAACTTCCTCTTGACTTGCTTTGAGATTGTTGGAGATGTGATCTGTGAATAAAGCTGAATCTGAGGAACAAACTCAGCCTCATCCTTGAACACATTCTCCACAATAGGCCATTACAGTTGTTAATGCACTCAATTTGTGAACAGTTTTCCTTTAAGATTTGTCTATTTTAAAGAACTCAGTTTTTTGTCATTCAGAATAAAGAACCCCTTTATATATTTTGTGTTTTGTCTTGAGCTCATTTGGCCAGACACCACATTTTTGGTACCAGGAGTGGGGTTCTGCCAAAATTGAGCTCTGTGAGACTAGTGGTTGAGTGCATTGATAGCTGTAGTGGTGGCCATCATGGACACGGGAGCGCAAACAGAGAGGCCGAAGCTGAGGGAAGGCCTGGGACTGGGAAGAGCCTCTGGACAAGGTTGTGAGAGAAATCATCTTGGACAAGGATGGCAGCAGCCAAGTTCAACCGCAGTGACTTTAGAGAGATGCCTTGGGACTTCCGGTACAGCACCAAGGCGTTCCATCATTTCAGATAGAGACAGTGATAAGGAATATGTCCCAGAGGAGGAACTGGACACTGATGTTGTTGCGGACATGCAATCCACGTTATCTGAATTAAGTTTAAAGCACGATCAAGCTATGGCTCAAATTATTGCTCTGAGTGGTGGAATGAACAGGTCTTATGTCTGTTTACCTAGAGAGCACCCAATTATGCCATCCAGTGGAGATGTTAATGTTGATGGTCGCTCTGTTTATGAATTTCTTGATGAAGTAAACCGCACTGTCCGAGTTCAAGGTTTAAACAACCAAGATCAAGTTGATTTTATTCTTTCTCTCCTTAGAGGTTCAGCACTTGAAGAAGTGAGGCTACGTTTTGATGGGGAAGTAGGTAATGCTGCTGAGTTACTTAACATCCTTCGAGAAGCATACAGTGAGAAACGCAGTACAGCTCAACTGCTGCAGAAGTTTTATAATCGTTATCAATCACATGCATTATCACAGATTCTTTGCACAGCTTTAAGACAAAGACCCGATGCAGTAACTGATGCAGCAGTAGTAATTAGAGACCAGTTTGTGGAAGGGGTTAGAGAGCCAGCCCTATGAAGGGAGCTTCGCAAAATGGTTAGAGAAAGACCACACTGCACATTGTTTGAGGTGTGACAGGAGGCAGTTGCCTGGTCTCAAGAAGACCGACCTACTAGCACACAAGCTGTTAGGAGCAGGAACATCATATGTGATAATGTGTCTGTAGGATACTGTCAAGATCAGTCTTCTACATTAAATGATATTCTGAAAATTGTTTCTGAGCAAGGTAAAGCCATCATTGAGTTGACCAATATCATGAAAGACAGTCTGGTTGTCAGGGAAAAGCCATCTGGGACTAGTAAGTCCAAACTAAGGCCACCTGGGACTAGAAAGTTCAGACTAAGGCCACAGTTTACTGAGGATGGACTGCCCATATGTTTTAGATGTAAAGAAATGGGGCATATTGCCAGGAAGTGCAGGCAACATCAGTCAGGGGGTAGGCCAGTTACAAGAAATGCATCTAGAGACTCACCCAATCAGGGAAACTAGCTCCCTCAGTTGTCAAGAGCCGGACAATTAGAGGAGAAGGTAGAGGCTCAAAGACCCTTACACGTGAGAGATTTCTTGAAAAAGCAGTGGGTAAATGTCCAGAGGTTGAAGTAGAGGTGGGTGAAGTTAGGGCCAAGACCCTGTTGGATACTGGGAGTCAGGCTAACACCATCACTGAATGGTTCTTTAAAAGACATTTACAAAAGGAGAATCAGGACATGACCTCAACTGCTAAATGGCTGAAGTTAACAGCAGCTAACTCTTTGCCATTTCCTTATATAGGATACATAGAGTTGGATGTACAGACTTTGGGGTTAACTATACCTGAATGTGGGTTTTTGGTAGTCCAGGATCCTGCTCCTACATTGCCAGAGCAGGAGCAAGTTTCAAATGGGTCTGAGTCAGGTACCTCCTGTCCTATTCTCCTTGGTATGAATGTGATAAAGAGATACAGGGAACTGGCAATAGCCAGTTTTGATATAAATTTCGGGGCAGAATTGGATTTGGCCTGTAGAGATGCTTTCCAGAAAGTGCAAGGATGTGAGATAGCTGGAGAAGCTGCTGTGGCTAGGATAGTGGGTAGAAACATAGTGCATGTACCAGCAGCTTTTGTTGCTACTGTGCATGCCAAAGGTCTAAAGCGAGCCTCAGGTGATCAGGTTTTGATGCTTTTGGAGCCCACTAATACACCACTGCCCAGTGGCTTACTTGTAATTCCCGCCTTGGTTGAAGATGAGAAGTGTGTGTTTCCAGTCCAAGTGGTAAACCTTACTCAAGAAGATTTGTGGTTACAATCAAGTACAAGGCTGGGGGTTCTGGAGATTGTTGAATGTGTGATGGGACAACTGAGGTATGTTTTAATTGTATCTCTGTTGAACATGAAGAGGTGTCACTCAAAGGAAAGAGGGGTCAATCACTGGATGCTACGATGCATTCATTGTTGGAGCATCTAAATGTGAGAGCCTACCCTGAGGAATGGGCTAAATTAGCTACCCTCTTGTCTCAGTTTTCAGATGTTTTTGTATTCCAGGATGAGGATTTGGGTTATACAGATAAGGTTAAAGGGTACCTGTGGTGGTCGTGAAAAAAAAAGGTATTATATTGAGCCCCTGTCTCACGTTCTAGTTCAAGTTTAAGTTGAAATTCATGTTCAAAGCAATTTGATATAAATCCATTGCTGATGTGCTGGTTCAGCTATGTCAGCAAAACATGGGTGCAGCCATACTAGCGGCTACATGGCCTGCCAGGACGCTTCCTGTGACGTAATAAAGTGGGCACCGCGATCTGGATCAATATTGGCTGAGCCTGGAGTGCCCGGATGAGCAGTGGCTTTCAGGATATTCAAATTCAAATTCAAACGTTTATTTCAAACTCAGGGTTCATATTAAATGCAGAACTAAAACGAGTAGAAAATAAATAAATAAATGCTTAAATTCAGCGGGTCGTCTCGTCTGATCTGAGCTCGTAACGGCCGCAAGACGGCAGATGATTCGGCTCCTCCCTCGCCGCTATACAGAGGAGCAGACACTCGGCACTCTTATTACAACAAAAACATACAATGCGATATGGATATCGCAACATGGCGGAATGTAAAGCCTTTGGATGTCTCAATAATAAGCAAAAAAACAAAGATAAACACTTCTTTTGTGTATCCAAACCCAGCTCACCTTGTCAGAAGATCATAGCGGAAAAGTGATTGCGCAATCTCGGAACAGGGCACAGACGAATCCTTTCAGACGAAATTGCGTTGTGTGTGAGGACCACTTCGTCACTTTAACCCTCAGAAGACCTTTCTGGCTTAAACCTGTAGCCATGTTGGACGAATTCTTCCTGAGAGTCAGAAAATTCAGCCATAATAGAACAAAAACAACGGACAACAGCACCGTAGTCGTGGGGAAATGCTGAGTATTGTCTTTTCAGTAGCAACGGTATGACGTCACTTCCGCATATGTCATGGCGGCGCCCATAGTTTTCATTGGCTGGCCATGCCCGCGGTCCTATTTCAATATATCTCAGGTGGTATATGGCTGGCAACAATTATTTACCCAAATAACAAATACCTTTTCCTAATGTTTTCAAGTTAAATGCGTCTTCACGACCACCACAGGTACGCTTTAAGCATGAAATCAACCTTACAGATGATGTTCCAGTTACACAGCCCTATAGGCGCATACCTCCAACCCAATATCAAGAGGTTAGGGAACATATAGCCCAGCTTCTCAACTTTTTCAACTTATTCAACTTATTTTACTGAGGAATTTACCAATTAATTCATTAAAAATCCTTCAATGTGATTTTCTGGATTTTTTTTTTCTCATTTTGTCTCTCATCACGCAAGATGGCGGTGCATGCACAACGCGAGGCTCAGCATCCTACCAGATTCTGGGGACTAGCAGTGTTATTTCTGCTCATTTCGGGTATGTTCGTTCAGAACAGCTCTGCTTTTACATCTTACACCCGAGATGAGCTTTTGAATATTGGTTTACAAAACAACGATAACGACCTTTTTATCAGCAACCTACGTCTGAATCTACGTCTCATCCCGGAGCTCTGGAGAACTCCCGACGCTCGGCAGGCTTCCCAGCCGACCGGAAGTGCTCGCAGGCGGCGTAAGGACCGTAAACAAAGGAGGGGTAAACGCGGTGGGCTAAGAGCTAAGCTAAAGCTAACACCGCACCGGCTATCGCTACCCAGTATTTTCCTTGCTAATGTACGGTCTCTGGTGAGCAAAATGAGTGAACTACGGCTTCGGATCACCAACAATAAGAAACTTATGAACTGCAATATCATGATTTTTACGGAAACATGGCTTCACAGTGGAATACCCGACAATGCTATCGAGCTAGCCGGCCTACACATGCTCCGGGCAGACAGAGCAGCAGTTGACTCCGGTAAGACAAGAGGGAGGGGATTGTGCATTTATATTAACAAGGCTTGGTGCACGAACTCTGTCACTGTTGAGAGACACTGCTCAGCTAACCTGGAGTTTCTCATGGTTAAATGTAGACCTTTCTATCTGCCACGCGAGTTCACTTGTACCATCATAACAGCCGCTTACATTTCTCCGGATGCTAATGCTAAGCTTGCTATGAAAGAACTGCATGCAGCTATTAGCAAACAACAAACTGCACACCCAGAGGCAGCATTTATTGTGGCGGGTGATTTTAACCACTCTAACCTCAAGACAGTGCTTCCTAAATTCTACCAGCATGTCTCCTGTCACACAAGAGGGGACAAAACATTGGACCATGTTTACACCAATATTGTGGGAGCCTACACAGCAACTCCCCTCCCCCACCTAGGTCAGTCTGATCATTTATCCTTGTTCCTTACCCCCAAGTATGTACCGCTCATCAACCGGGTGAAGCCATCAGTGAGGACCATCAAAGTGTGGCCAGAGGGGGTTGACTCTGTACTCCAGGAGAAGTTTAGGAACACAGACTGGAGTATGTTCACCTCTCAGGCTACCTGTGGCTCCCACATAAACATCAACTCTTACACCCACTCAGTCCTGGACCATATCAACACCACTATTGACAGTGTCACCACGGAAAGACAGATCACCACGTACCCAAATCAGAAGCCATGGATGAACAGAGAAGTGCGACTTCTGCTAAAAGCACGTAACAATGCCTTTAGATCTGGTGATGCACAGGCCTACAGTTCATCCAGGGCAGATCTGAAGAGGGGCATCAAGAAGGCCAAGCACAGCTACAAGCTGAAGGTGGAGGAACATTTTGGGGACTCTGATCCCCGACGTATGTGGCAGGACATTCAAGCTATCTCTGATTATAAGCCCAGCAACTCCATACCTATAGCCATGACTGTGCCCTTTCTCAATGAGCTAAATAACTTCTATGCTCGTTTTGACAAGGACAACAATGAAAAGAACATCAATTTCCCACCCTCTGATGACCTCCACCACCTCACACTCACCCACACCGACGTCCGTAATGCACTGAGTCATGTCAACGTACGTAAGGCTGCTGGCCCTGGTGGCATTCCTGGGCGTGTGCTGAGGGCATGCGCTGAGCAGCTGGCAGGGGTCTTCACAGACATCTTCAATCTGTCCCTGGCCCAGGCCGTGGTACCAGCGTGCTTCAAGACCACTTCAATAGTACCAGTGCCGAAACATTCAACACCATCGTGCCTAAATGACTATCGCCCTGTGGCACTGACGCCCATAGTCATGAAGTGCTTTGAGCGACTGGTCTTGGCACAGCTCAAAAAAGGCCTGCCCCCTACACTGGACCCTCATCAGTTTGCCTACCGGAGCAACAGGAGTACAGAGGATGCGGTTTCTACAGCGCTGCACTATGTACTCTCACACCTGGATGACAAGAACACCTACGCAAGAATGCTGTTTATTGACTTCAGCTCAGCATTCAACACAGTTATCCCCTCCAAGTTGCTCACCAAACTTGGGGACCTGGGAATCAGTACCTCCACCTGCAACTGGATCATGGATTTTCTGACCAACAGACCCCAGCATGTTAGGTCAGGCCCCAACCGTTCTTCCGTCATCACACTCAACACTGGTGTACCACAGGGCTGTGTGCTCAGCCCATTCCTCTACTCCCTCTACACCCATGACTGCAGGCCTATGTATGGATCCAATTCCATCATAAAGTTCGCAGATGACACCACGGTGACTGGACTCATCAGGGACAACGATGAGTCAGATTACAGGGCAGAGGTTGAGCACTTGGCTACTTGGTGCGCTGACAATAACCTGCTCCTTAACACCAGCAAAACCAAGGAGCTCATAGTGGACTACAGGAAGGAGAGGGAAGAGACACATGACCCCATCCATATCAATGGCATAGCTGTTGAACGTGTCCCCAGCTTCAAATTCCTGGGGACCCACATCTCAGAGGACCTGTCCTGGTCAGTTAACACCACCAGCCTGATCAAGAAGGCCCATCAGCGCCTCTTCTTCTTGAGGACATTGAAGAAGAACCATCTGTCAACTGACATCCTGGGCAACTTCTACTGCTGCGTGATAGAGAGCACCCTGACCAACTGTATCACACTCTGGTATGGGAGCTGCTCTGTAGCTGACCGCAAGGCGCTGCAGCGGGTGGTGAAAACCGCCCAACGCATCACAGGGACTCCACTTCCAGCTATAGAGGACGTCTACAGGAAAAGATGTCTGCGCCGGGCACGCAGCATTCTTAGAGACTCCAACCATCCTGCTCATGGACTGTTCCAGCTTCTCCCCTCCAGAAGACGTTTCAGAAGCCTTCGGACTAGAACCAGCAGGTTTAGGAACAGTTTCTTTCCAACAGCTGTCACGTTATTGAACTTAGTTCCCCGCTGACTCTCTTACAATCATCTTTTACCATCCTCACCTGTACATAACTGCATAACTACATAACTACATCTAACTTATTGCACATTATTTGCACATAACAGTACTTTTAACTTTCTGCACTGCTGCATATATTTGCATATATTTGCTTAAATTGCACATACTGTTAATTACCGTAAATACTGCACTGCTGTCCTTTGCATTTCTGATTGGATGCTAAACTGTGTTTCGTTACCTTGTATTCATACATGTGTAATGACAATAAAGTTGAATCTAATCTAATCTAATCTAATCATAGTTGAGGTATACCTATGATAAAAATTGGAGACCTCTTTCATCTTTTAAGTGGGAGAACTTGCGCAATTGGTGGCTGACTAAATACTTTTTTGCCCCACTGTAACTGCTAGGTAGGCATCCATGTTCACTGAAGTCCACATATCTGAAGTCAAACTCAGCTTTGGCTTTTTTCACTTCAGCCATTGCTTTGTCCTTGCCGTCTGTATACTGTATCTGGACTTCAGCATTGCTTTCAGTGTTTCTGGATGGAAGGATGTAATTGGGGCCAAGTTTGTTGACAAAGTGCCTGAAACCCTCATCTTCCACAAATGAAAAAGGTTGTGAGTCCTTCACAATAAGGTCAACTAGTGCCTCATCTAATTCTTTTTGCCTTTCTGTCAAGGAACAAGAAAAAGACTGAGTTAGGAGGAATGCTGCCATGCAACTTCATATATTGTAAATATATGTAACTATACAGTGGGGCAAAAAAGTATTTAGTCAGCCACCAATTGTGCAAGTTCTCCCACTTAAAAGATGAGAGAGGTCTCCAATTTTCATCATAGGTATACCTCAACTATGCGAGACAAAATGAGAAAAAAAAAATCCAGAAAATCACAGTGAAGGATTTTTAATGAATTAATTGGTAAATTCCTCGGTAAAATAAGTATTTGGTCACCTACAAACAAGCAAAATTTCTGGCTCTCACAGACCTGTAACTTCTTCTTTAAGAGGCTCCTCTGTCCTCCACTCGTTACCTGTATTAATGGCACCTGTTTGAACTCATTATCTGTATAAAAGACACCTGTCCACAACCTCAAACAGTCAGACTCCAAACTCCACTATGGCCAAGACCAAAGAGCTGTCAAAGGACACCAGAAACAAAATTGTAGACCTGCACCAGGCTGGGAAGACTGAATCTGCAATAGGTAAGCAGCTTGGTGTGAAGAAATCAACTGTGGGAGCAATTATTAGAAAATGGAAGACATACAAGACCACTGATAATCTCCCTCGATCTGGGGCTCCATGCAAGATCTCACCCCGTGGGGTCAAAATGATCATGAAAACGGTGAGCAAAAATCCCAGAACCACACGGGGGACCTAGTGAATGACCTGCAGAGAGCTGGGACCAAAGTAACAAAGGCTACCATCAGTAACACACTACGCCAGGGACTCAAATCCTGCAGTGCCTGACGTGTCCCCCTGCTTAAGCCAGTACATGTCCAGGCCCGTCTGAAGATTGCTAGAGAGCATTTGGATGATCCAGAAGAGGATTGGGAGAATGTCATATGGTCAGATGAAACCAAAATAGAACATTTTGGTAAAAACTCATCTTGTCATGTTTGGAGGAGAAAGAACACCATACCTACTGTGAAGCAAGGAGGTGAAAACATCATACTTTGGGGCTGTTTTTCTGCAAAGGGACCAGGACGACTGATCCGTGTAAAGGAAAGAATGAATGGGGCCATGTATCGTGAGATTTTGAGTGAAAATCTCCTTCCATCAGCAAAGGGCATTGAAGATGAAACGTGGCTGGGTCTTTCAGCATGACAATGATCCCAAACACACTGCCTGGGCAACGAAGGAGTGGCTTCGTAAGAAGCATTTCAAGGTCCTGGAGTGGCCTAGCCAGTCTCCAGATCTCAACCCCATAGAAAATCTTTGGAGGGAGTTGAAAGTCCGTGTTGCCCAGCGACAGCCCCAAAACACCACTGCTCTAGAGGAGATCTGCATGGAGGAATGGGCCAAAATACCAGCAACAGTGTGTGAAAACCTTGTGAAGACTTACAGAAAGCGTTTGACCTCTGTCATTTCCAACAA
Source organism: Pholidichthys leucotaenia (assembly GCA_020510985.1). Classification (NCBI taxonomy): domain Eukaryota; kingdom Metazoa; phylum Chordata; class Actinopteri; order Cichliformes; family Pholidichthyidae; genus Pholidichthys; species Pholidichthys leucotaenia. The sequence goes on along the minus strand of CM035841.1, from coordinate 108,737,711 downwards.
AGGGTATATAACAAAGTATTGAGATGAACTTTTGTTATTGACCAAATACTTATTTTACCGAGGAACTTACCAATTAATTCATTAAAAATCCTTCAATGTGATTTTCTGGATTTTTTTTTCTCATTTTGTCTCTCATAGTTGAGGTATACCTATGATGAAAATTGGAGACCTCGCTCATCTTTTAAGTGGGAGAACTTGCACAATTGGTGGCTGACTAAACACTTTTTTTCCCCACTGTATGTAAAATATGTAAATATATGTAAAATATGTAACTATATGTAAATGTACAACAATATGGCTTCTTTTAGTGATCAAATGCATAATTATATTTATTGTGAATAATAATAAAGGTGTATAAATAATAAATGTATTTTCAACATCTTGTCCTCCATATCTTCCTGCCCAGGCTTGAATCCTACCAACGCCCAACGCTGGAAGGTAGAACACCGGATCACTGGAGAGGACACTCCAGCTTCGCCTTTGGCGTAGACAAAACACGGGGAATGACAGTTACCGGTTATAAGCCACCGCTCAATTGACGTAGAGCGCGGCGCCAGGGGTTGTTCCCGACGGTGGGAGGGATCATCAGATCTCACTGGACAACTACTGCCCACCTCAAGCTGGGCAGCCCCCAGCCAATAAGGTGTTGTCCCGCCACAGCTTGCTTTCCTCATTGGGTGCATGGGGATGAGGAGAAGTCCGAATGGCAGGCTGAGAACCTTCGCACCAGGCAAGACAAAAAAACAAAAGAGACCAACTCTAAAACTGGGAACTTGGAACATCCGCACTATGATGACAGGACTCGCTGCTAACCTCAAGGACATCAACGACACCAGGAAGACTGCCATCATCAACAATGAGCTGAAGAGACTGGAAGTGGATATTGCCACTCTCCAGGAAACACGGTTGGGTGACGCAGGCACACTGAGAGAGAAGGACTACACGTTCTACTGGCAGGGAAAGGGCAGTGATGAACAGAGGGAACACGGAGTGGGCTTTGCAGTGAAGAACACTTTGCTGAAGATGGTGGAACTGGGCAGCAATGGCTCTGCACGACTCCTCACCCTCCGTCTCAACACCACTCAAGGCCCAGTCACCCTCGTCAGTGTGTATGCCCCAACACTGACAGCCACACCAGAGGCAAAAGATGAGTTCTACGAGAATCTCGCAACAACTGTCAGGATCATCCCCAACTCTGAACAACTCATTCTCCTTGGAGACTTCAATGCCAGAGTGGGTGCTGACCACAACTCCTGGCCCTCCTGTCTTGGACCATTTGGCGTGGGCAGAATGAACGACAACGGACAGCGGCTGCTCGAGTTCTGCACATATCATGATCTGTGCATCACAAACTCATTCTTCAAGACCAAGCCCCAACACAAGGTTTCCTGGTGACATCCGCGCTCAAAGCACTGGCACCAGCTAGACTTGATCCTGACCAGGCGCACCTCACTGAAGAACGTGCTAATCACCCGTTCGTTCCAGAGTGCAGATTGCGACACAGACCATTCATTGGTGTGTTGCAAGGTCAAGCTGCAGCTGAAGAAATTCCATTGTGCTAGACAGCCTGGAAAGGCACAGATTGACACCAGCAAGATGGCCCAACCAGAACTTGTTGAGCAGTTTGCCTCCACCTTTGAGAAGGAACTTGGTGTACCACAAGAAGGAGTATCTGCAAAGCAGAAGTGGGAAGAGCTGCGAAACACCATCCACTACACAGCCTTGGCTACCTTTGGGAGGAAGACCTCGAAGTCACAGGACTGGTTTGATGCCAAGTTGACCGAGATGACCCCCGTCATTGAAGCCAAGCGCTCAGCACTTGCTGAGTACAAGAAGTACCCAAACGAGAAGAATCTCCAGATTTTCAGGGCTGCGAGAAGCAAAGTTCAGCAAACTGCTAGGCGCTGTGCCAACGAGTACTGGACTCAGCTCAGCCAAGACATTCAAACCGCTGCCATAACAGGGAACATCCGTGGTATATATGATGGCATCAAGAAAGCACTTGGTCCGGCTCAGAGCAAGAAGGCCCCCCTCAAATCCTCCACTGGGGAGATGATCACAGAAAAGATCAGATGGAGAGATGGGTGGAACACTACTCCAACCTTTACTCCAGACAGAACACCGTGACACCGTCAGCCCTTGATGCCATCGACTGCCTGCCATCCATGGACGAACTTGACGCCGAGCCAACCATCGACGAACTCAGCAAGGCCATTGATAGCTTGGCCGCTGGCAAGGCACCCGGCAACAACGGCATACCCCCCGACCTGATCAAACACTGCAAGACCGCCCTACTGCTGCCATTGCATGACGTCCTCAGCCAGTACTGGAAGGAAGGTGCCGTACCACAGGACATGAGGGACGCCAAGATCATCACCCTCTACAAAAACAAATGGGAGACAAGCGACTGCAACAACTACAGGGGCATCTCCCTCCTCAGCGTTGTTGGCAAAGTCTACGCACGAGTTGTTCTCATTCGTCTACAGAAGCTTGCCGAACGTGTCTACCACGAGTCTCAGTGTGGCTTCCGCGCTAAGCGATCAACGGTAGACATGATATTCTCCATCCGCCAACTCCAGGAGAAATGCAGAGAACAGAACATGCCCCTGTACGTCGCCTTCATCGACCTCACCAAAGCGTTCGATCTGGTCAGCAGAGAGGGCCTTTTCAAGACCCTGCCAAAGATAGGATGCCCACCAAAGTTGCAAAGCCTCATCGAATCGTTTCACACCAACATGCAGGGGATAGTGCAGACGGCGGCAACGTCTCAGAGCCATTCAACATACGCAGTGGAGTGAAACAGGGCTGTGTACTTGCGCCAACCCTCTTTGGGATTTTCTTTGCTATGCTCCTGAGGCATGCCTTCAGCACAGCAACAGAGGGAATCTACCTGCACACAAGATCTGACGGCAGGCTTTTCAACCTCGCCCGCCTGAAAGCCAGAACCAAAGTAGGCGAGGCTCTAATCAGAGACATGCTGTTCGCAGACGACGCTGCAGTCACAACCCACACACAGCAGGAGCTTCAGACCCTGATGGACCGCTTCTCCCAGGCATGCAAGGACTTCGGGCTTACCATCAGCCTGAAGAAGACTAATGTCTTGGCACAAGGCACGGAAGCACCACCAACCATCACCATCGATGACTACGAGCTGGAGGTCGTGAATCAGTTCACGTACCTGGGGTCCACGATCAGCAACAACCTCTCCCTTGATACAGAGATCAACAAGAGGATTGGAAAATCAGCCTTCACACTCGCTCGCCTCACCACACGAGTGTGGGAGAATCCCAAACTCTCTGTCAAGATGAAGATGGCAGTGTACATGATGCCTGCGTCATCAACACACTGCTCTATGGGAGTGAGACATGGACAACATACGTCCGGCAGGAAAAGAGACTCCTTCCACTTGCGCTGCATTCGCCATATCCTGGACATATCCTGGCAGGACAAAGTGCCCAACACAGAAGTTCTGTCCTGCGCCGGCCTTCCCTCCATGTTCACTCTACTCAGGCAGCGCAGGCTCCGCTGGCTAGGCCACGTTCACCGTATGGAGGATGGCAGAATCCCCAAAGACGTCCTCTACGGAGAACTGGCGACTGGCAGGAGAGACATTGGCCGCCCACAGCTGTGCTTTAGAGACGTCTGCAAGAGAGACATGAAGGCCCTGGAGATCAACACAGAGTGCTGGGAGGACCTTGCAACGGACCGCTCCAAATGGAGAGGCACCCTGACCAGACAGCTCAAGGCGGGGGAAGAGAGACTGACTGCTGCAGCAGATGAAAATAGGACCCGCAGGAAGAACCGCCACAGACCCAGCAGCACGGAGACCACCCACAAGTGCGACCTGTGTGACAGGGACTGCCATTCGCGCATCAGCCTGTTCAGCCACAGGCGGTGCTGTTCCAGCAGAGTAGACGTTTAGGATTCTCTTCCATGGTCATCATAGACCGACGGAGGCCGACAATGAATGATGACTCGTATGTATATTAAAAGACCATGAATACATACCATAAACATTATGCTGGCCATGGCTTGATTCAGCACTCAGTTGTGTTGTGCTAGGAATGCAGGCGTCAGGATGTTTTGTCCGTAGGTGTCTCCACATACTTGTTGTACTGTTACAAAATGAAAGATATTGCATACAATGCATACATTTAACTTTTTTTCCCTCAAGAAAGTCATAGTGATCCAAGACAGCTGACCTGGGACGCTTTCTACCGCCATCCATTTCCAAATAGTGTAAACCCAAAAACATGCTCAGTACAAGACACTCAGAGAGGCAAGACTTCACAAACAAACTGCACTTTAGAGGAGCTTTTAAATGTTTGAGGCATGTGGGGTGATGAATCAGCAGCCAATCAGGCAAGGACATAAGAAATTGTTATTTTACATATAAAGTATTTATATAATACATATATTGTGCACAGAATAGGCATTTTCATTTTGTGTAATGGCAGTATTTTATTTATTATTCCATTTGAGAAACGGGATAACAAAATCACCGCATAAAACAACGGTGACATTTCAAAACGGTGACGTTGTGGTGGACACACATATGTGACCTGCTTTGTGACTCACATTTTAGATCAGAACAAAGGCAGAGTTTCCTTGGAGATTACAGGAAGCTGCAAGGATGTTAGCTTTGGTATGCAAGGCTTGAGACTGTGGGGGTGTAATTAAAGGATTAAAGAGGAGATGCATTGTAGACAGTGGGGGGATATCAGAGAGAGGGGATGCATTGTTGCTGTCAATTATAATGCAACGTGGTCTGTGATACATGTGACTTGTGAACTGTAAGAGTCCTGGTATTTAAGGACAAGAGTTTCCTGTGTGGCTCTCTTGCTTCTTTGAGATGATGGTGATGTGAATAAAGCTGACTTGAGAGAACCCTGTCTTGTCATTCTCACATTCCCACAACGTAATAGAACGTGAAATGGAACAGTCACGTGACATCCCCTTTTTGATACAGACCTCGGAACAATGATTTGATTCACAAGTTCCACCTAGGTTTCGATACGTACCAAAACACTGTTTCGACTTTGCCATCACTAATTTTAGGTAAAATGTTATGAAATGTATTTGTAAGTGAATGTGTTTTTAAAGAGTTGATATAATTTGCCTCGCACTGTATTTATTAATGAAGTAAAAGTGTTTGTGTAATGTTTTTAGGCTTGTTGGGGTGGTGGAAGGCCTGGTGACCTTGTAGGCCCAAGGAATGAGGGGCCATGGGTTTTCTTTGTCATTAATGAACTGTTGGGAGCTGAGATGTGCATTTGTGAGTAGGCCTTAGCAATGCACAAAAAGAAGATAGCCCATAACAGTTGTTAATGCACTCAATTTGTGAACAGTTTTCCTTTAAGATTTGTCTGTTTTAAAGAACTCAGTTTTTTGTCATTCAGAATAAAGAACCCCTTTATATATTTTGTGTTTTGTCTTGAGCTCATTTGGCCAGACACCACAAATAAAATGAAGCCTTGGTCTTCCATCAAATCATTGTAGTGTATTAGATCCAAAACTAAATGTGACCCGGTCAGAGTGATGATATAGAGTGACGTATGTGGCGGTAACGCACTTGTAAGCTGGTTGCAAACTGTCAACTGAATCTAAAAGAAGAAAAAATGTATGTTGTTGTGAATGGAAAGGCAAAACCTGACTGAGATGATTTGAGTCTGCAGACTTGTAGTCTCTGGTTGTGCAGGAAGTCCTACTGCGTCCCCCCTTCTCTCAGGTGTTTTAAATGCCAGAGATATGGACATATTGCTAGTGTGTGCAGAGGAAAGCAGAGGTGTGGAAGATGTGGTGGCGAGCACAGTTATGGAGAATGTGGAAGTGACAGCATAATTAAATGCTGTAATTGTGGAGGGAGTCACACAGCAGCTTATGGAGGCTGTATAGTGAGAAAACAGGCAGTAGAAATTCAGCAAGTAAGAGTAGAAAGGAAGTTGACATACGCAGAAGCAGCAAAGGTTGTGAATCAACAGGAAAGAGTAGAAAGCATCACCGGCCAACAGTGATCTGTGTGGAGTTTGCATGTTCTCCCCGTGTTTGTGTGGGTTTACTCCGGGATTTCTCCGGTTTCCTCCCACATGCCAAAAACATGCAAGTTAGGGAGTTAAGGGGCGCTTGTGCACGCAGCGACCGGCAGCTGATGGCTTGTCACCGGACTGCAGAACAAATCTACCTACGGGTACAAAATAAGTCAAAAAAAAAATGCATGGCCAAAAACACAAAACTGTCAGACTAATATCACAACAGATAAGCTTGTTCCATTTCTAGCCTATGTCATCAACTGCTCAGAGCAAGCTAAGACTAAAACTGAGAAGATAAAGATCATTGTGAAAGTGGCAGCAAAATTCTTTAATACCAAAGATCTATCCTGGGAGAAGATTCATGCAGAACTGAATCAAGGGGAGGGAGCTGTAGAGGGGATCCAACATGTTGATTCATGACAATCATCCTCCAATGGAACGCAAGGAGTCTGATTGCAAACGGGCAGGAATTCAAACGATTTATTCAGAAATTGGAAGCAAAACCAGATTTTATTTGTGTACAGGAAACATGGCTTAAGCCATCACTAGATTTCATTATTAAGGGATATTCTGGAATGCGTAAAGATAGGAAGGATGGGGTGGTGGGGGTTGTACAGTTTTTGTTAGACAAGGGGTTAAGTATAGGCAACTGATCACAGTACAAGAGCTGGAAGTAACTGTCATTGAAATATGGACTAAAGAAGGTAGTATGATAATCAATTTCTACAATCCATGTAAGCAGTTAGTTAAAAGCGAGTTAGAGTCAATTCTCCAGGACTGGAGGGGGAGAGTGGTCTGGTGTGGGGATTTTAATGCACGTAGTATATTATGGGGGAGCACGACGACACTAATGGAGAGGTTATAGAAGAGATCATGGAAGACAAGGAGTTGGTGTGTTTGAATGATGGTTCGGGCACTAGGGTGAATTTGGCGAGAGGGACAGAATCAGCCATTGATCTTACTTTGATTTCACAAAGCTTTGCTGGAGGGTAACAAGGGAAAGCACTATAGGAAGTGATCACTACCCAATAGTGGTTGATATTGGTGTAGGAAATGATATTGTGACGTATGCAGGGTTCCCACAAAGAAGAGGAGCAAGGTGGTTGTGACAAACAGGCTTTATTTTACACACACCCCAACCCCAACCCCAACTCTGAGCACAGACAGGAGGGGAGGTCATTCTCCCAGACCTCCATTTCAATCATGGTTACACACACATGATACATCTTGCCCTAATCCTTCCTATAAACACTGCTGGGTCATTATAACACAGTTATAATGACACAGCAGTACAATAACTCAGTAATAACACATTTAATACACACACACGGTAACGTTGTCAACTGGCAAAGCATGCTGGGAAATCCCTACCCCCCTTAACATGGCCCCGACGTTACACTGTCCCCCCCCCCGGACTGGTTTCTGTCCCCAGAAAAATCAAAGTCCAACCCAGAAGTCCAACGCGAATCAGTCCAGGTGTTGGGCGGCTTCGATGTCAACAACCAGCACATCCAACAGCCTCAGTAGGACTACGCACAGTCCCTCCCCTGGCAGTGGGAGTCACGACTCTCACCGCTGCCAGGACCTCCCAGGCGGCTGCTGGCCCGTGTCCAGATGTCCAGCCCCTGCCGAGCCCAGGAAAAGACCGGATCTGTCCTGTTCGCTCCGCTGCTGCTGCGTGCCGAGGGCCTCTGTGATGTCACCGCCGGGGGAAGCATCTGCGGGAGGCGGCCTTTCCCCGTCCATGCCACCTCGCTCTAATTTAACGTTGGTGAGGTGCCAGTTTCCCGTGGGGTGGGCGCGGGGCAGTACCGTGCGATGTGCCCTGGCTCTCCGCAGCGGGAGCACCCTTCCTCGTGTTGTCGCGGCCATCTCCTCCGTGGACGCGCCGCCGTAGTCTGCCGTAACTCCTCTTCCTCCCCCTCACTGTCAGCATGGCGGTTTCCTCCGGTGACCAGTCGTTCCGCACGGCAGCCAACTCGACCTGGGCCAGGTGGTCATCCAACAGGTTCTCACCGTTGTAGCGGGGAATCTTGGCCCGCTGCCGGATGGATGGGACGGTTGCCTCCCAGTCGATCGCCACTCCTGATCGCCCTGGAATCGCCAGCCCGTCCTGCCCTGAAAAGGGCGGGAAGCGGGGCTGGTTTGCTCTGCTTGGCCTGCTCTGCCTTGAAAAAGGCTGAAGGCGGGATGCGCTGGTCCGTCCATCGCAGCGAGTCACTCCGGGAGTCTGCGTCTCAGCTCTGCGCTCCGTTCCCAACCGAGCGATGAACCGCCCCAGCCACTGGACCTCCGCCCGGGTCCTGGGCACCATCTTGCTCCATCCCCACTCCTGACACCAGTGTGACATAGGCGAGGTTCCCACAAAGAAGAGGAGCAAGATGGTTGTGACGAACAGGCTTTATTTTACACATACCCCAACACCAACACCAACTCTGAGCACAGACAGGAGGGGAGGTCATTCTTCCAGACCCCCATTTCAATCATGGTTGCACACACATGATACATCTTGCCCTAATGAATGAATGAATGAATTAATTAATTAATTTATTTTGGGTAGTACAGTACAGGTTAAAAGAAACTGAATAATCTAACAACAAGGTCAAATTAGACAAAGACTCCTCTTATTATACAATTCCACGTAAGTTATCTGAAATGGGTGATGGCTGAAGCCGCAGCTTATGTTGCCCACCCATATTCCATCCAAGAATTCAAAAGAGAAAAAAGAGAAAACAAGACAAGAGCGATTACAATTCAAAACAAAGCTAAGACAAAATGTGACTGAGAGAAAAAAGAAAACTAAGCTAGGCTAAGTTAAGCGGTTACTATTCAAAAACAAATCTAAGACAAAATGTGACAGAGAAAAAAAAACAAAAAAACCCCCAAAAAAACTAAGCTACAACACAACACAGGCTGGATATGTCAATCCTTATGTGAGTTTACATGTCGTCTTGTAAATATGTTTGGAGTATTTCTTCCTTTAGTTTTTGTTTAAATTGTCCAAGCGTTGTACATGATTTTAATTCAGGTCCAAAATCGTTCTATCATCTGACTCCTTGCACTGAAATACAGTGTTGCTTGGTGGTTGTTCTCACTGTAGGCTTTTGAAATATACATGTTCCTCTGAGGTGATATCGTTTCTCCCTTGTTTGGAACAACTTTTGGATATTTGCGGGCAGTGATAAATTCTTCACTTTGAACATTATTATTGCGGTTTTAAAGTCAACCAGCTCTTTCAACTTGAGAGTTTTTTGTTTAAGAAAAAGTGGGTTTGTTGGTTCCCTGTAAGCTGCTTTGTTTATTATTCTAATAGCTCTCTTTTGAAGCATAAAGAGTGGATATATGTTTGTTTTATATGTATTTCCCCATACTTCATTACAATATGTCATGTATGGGAGTATTAATGAATGATACAAGGTGTATAGTGTGGGTTGATTCAGCAAATATTTCACTCTGTGTAATATTGCAATTGATTTGGATACTTTACCTTTAATATAATTAATATGTGACTTCCAACACAGTTTGTTATCAATTATTACTCCAAGAAATTTAGTTTCAGATACCCTTTCAATCTCTACACCATTTACACTGAGTTTAGGTACTGGGTTGTTGTGATGGTTGTTAAAGACTATAAATTTTGTCTTACTTAAATTGAGCGTTAATTTGTTTGAATCAAACCACAGTTTAAGCTTTCCTAATTCCTTTCCGAGTGTATCCAGAAGTTGTTCCAAATTGTTTCCATTGCATAGCAGATTAGTGTCATCGGCAAACAATATTAAGTCCATTTTTTCTGAAACTTTACATATATCGTTTATATACATATTGAATAATAATGGTCCCAAAACTGAACCCTGTGGGACTCCACAGGTGACCTTCAGTAACTCTGAGTTTTTGTTGCTAACACATACATACTGATATCTATTCTTTAAGTAACTACTTAACCAGGACAGTGCTACCCCTCTAATACCACAATTTTGTAGTTTCTTTAATAGTAAATTGTGATCTACTGTATCAAATGCTTTTTTAAGATCTAGGAATACTCCAACTGAATACTCTTTATTTTCAATGGCTGTTGATATTTTTTCTGTAAATTCCATTAGGGCATATGCAGTTGTCCTCTTGTGTCTGAACCCATATTGCTGCTCACACAATAAATCATTCTTCAGTAGAAGTTGTCAGTTCTCTCATAGAATATTTTTTCAAGTATCTTGGAAAATTGCGGTAATAGTGAAATTGGTCTATAGTTTGAGAGTTCCCCTCTGTCGCCCGTCTTGTATATCGGAATTACTTTAGCTATTTTCATTGCATTGGGAAATATACCTGATTGGAGAGACAGGTTACAGATATACGTCAGTGGTTTTACTATGCATTCGATAACAGTTTTGACTAATAGCATGTCAATACCATCACAGTCCGTAGATGTTTTACTTTTGAACGATTTAACAATTTCAATGACCTCTCTTTCGTCTGTGTTCTTTATGAAGATGGAGTCTTTTACAGCAGTGTTATTGCATATTGTATCACCTGTAGGCACTGTAGTGGGTATTTCTCGGGCCAGATTAGGTCCAATGTTAACAAAAAAATTATTAAATTCATCTGCAGGTGAAGCTATATTCACACTCTGAGTCGTTTTATTATTTTTTGGAATATTAGTTGGGTTGCTTGTATTTCTGCTTTTATTTCCAAGGATACTGTTAAGTATTGTCCATGTATTTTTAATATTGTCTTTGTTTTTCTCCAGTTCTTTACTGTAATAGTCTCTTTTACTACATCTTATTATATATGTTAACTTATTTTTGTATGTTTTATACCGCTGCTCTGCTTCTTTTGTCCTTTTCTTTAGGAAAGCTTTATATAATAAATTTTTCTTTTTACACGCCTTTTGTAGTCCTTTGGTTAACCATGGCTTATCAGCAAATTTGTGTTTAAGCTTTTTTTTCACTAATGGGCAGTTTTTTTCATAAAGAGTGATTACAATGTTTATAAATGTGTCATAGGCACATGTCACAGCCGGTGGCTTGTCACCAGACTGCAAACCAAGTCTACCTACGGGTACAAATAAGTAACAAACAAAAAAAATAGGCTTCATTTACATCTGATACATAGACTTCTGTCCAGTCTTGCTTCAGCAAGTCCTCTTTAAAAGAATTGATTGCATTTGGTGATTTGTATCTGAACGATTTTGAAATTTTTTCTGCACTGGGCCTCGTGTGGCCATGGATAAGTGCAAAGGTTGGCAAGTGGTCACTTATATCATTTATCAATAATCCACTTTCTATTTTCTTTTCGATAACATTGACAAACAGGTTGTCAATAAGTGTAGCAGTGTGAACTGTGATTCTACTGGGATGTGTTATTGTGGGATATAGACTCATGCTGTACATAGAGTTCATGAACTCTGCAACTGCATTTTGTTGATGTGGATTCAGTAAATCAATATTGAAATCTCCACAAATTGCTACCATTTTCTTACTAGTAATATTATTGTACAGCTCGACTAATTTATCTCTGAATGTCTCAATGCAAGTTCCCGGCGTTCTATATATGCAGCTTATGATTAGATTTTTTGTTTTGTCTAGGTCAATCTCAACAGTAACACATTCCAAGATCCCTGGTAGTGCAAAGGACATTTCATTTACAAGCTTACACCTATACAGGTCATCAATATACAGTGCAACACCACCACCCTTTTTTTGAGTTCTGTTAATATAAAACATCTGAGGTCCCTCTATTGCCATCAGGGGAGCCTGTTCTTCATTAAGCCAGGTTTCAGAGACTGCAATAGCTGTGAATTTTCTGTCTAGCTGTTTTAAATAGTCCTGAATCTGTGGAAAGTTTTTGTTAAGACTTCTGCTATTGAAGTGCATTATTGACAGTTTACCATCTAATTGCACTTGACTTTTGAATTGCTTTTCAGTGTAATATTCACAGTGGTTATGAATATTGTTGAAAAAGTGGTTATCAGGATCACTATCATTCTCCATCTCTTGTGGTTTATGTTCAGCATAGTGGCATATTTTCAGAGTTTGAGTTTCCTCACTCTGTGTCAGATGACTTCCTCCAGCTGGGGATAATTGATGTCTACTCGAGTCGGTCATAAGTTTTTGTTTATTTTGCTTATTTTTTTTAAAGTACTTTGGCATGGTGTATCAAAAGAACTATTCTTATTGTGTGTATGAATATGGATTATCATTGAGTCATAATTTTTTTTAATCGGTGTTCATCTGTATTTATTTAAGTCAGTAGCATCTTTGATCATTATACTCCTTGCTTGCTCTGGTGTTCCATTTAGTTTCATCCAAATTCTACAATTTCTTGTCCAGGTTGCCTGTATCTTATTTTGTTTTTTTCAGCATCCGTGCCTGCCGTGCTAATTCAGCGTTTTTTTTTTGTCAGGTGTTCATTTAGGTAAACTTGAGTTCCCTGTAGCTTTTTGGCCTGCCTCAGTATGTCATTCTTTACCCTTCTGTTCACAAAGCGCATCACAATTGATCTCTTTATTTTGGGATCTTTCTTCGGTAAAGCATAACAGGCTGAAATTGCAGTGGCTTCTACCTTAATGTCTCTATTATTAAGGAAATGAAGCACTTGATTTTCTAAGGAGACTGATTCACTCATGGGAGCATCTTCACCATTCAGTCCTGTTGTGGCATGGGCGTATGACTGATATCTGATGTCTAGTCCACTTATAACTAGGTCATCAATACGAGAACCTTGTTCAAGATCCTTGACGCGTTGCTCCAAAAGACGCCCGCGTTGCTCCAGGTCCATAATTTTTTTGTCTTTTTCTTGAATTATAGATTGTAGGGCTTGTACATCTTCTATTAGGCCTATTATTTTGGCCTGCTGGCTAGTCAATTTGGCCAATTCTTCTGACATAAAGTTCAGAGATTTTTTGATTTCTTCCATTTCCTCTTTTTTTGGTGGCATTTTACTGACCTGTGGATAGAAATAAACAGAGAATCCAGCTAGGCCTCAACTAGCCCGGCCGCTGCTGGACCCTCCGCTCGCCGCCGCCGCAACCGAGCTCCTGCACAGCTCCTCCGCCAAGTAACGCTGCACAGCTCCGCTGATCACCGCCGTCGATCGCCACCGCCTGCCGCCGTCTGCCTGGGCGGTTATGCTGCACACCGCCGGCGCAGCCGAACTGCACTGATCACCGCCGCTGATCACCGCCGCCTGCCGCCGTCTGCCTGGGTGGTCCAGGTGGCCCCCGTCTCTCACCAACGTCGCTCCCGAGCTTCGATCCGGCTCGCGCTCAGCTGCCGCCTCGGTTAGTTCCTCCGGTAAGTCTTCATCCTAGGCTGAGTCACTTCATGTCTGAGTTAGGTGGCACAACTGGGCCAGCGTTAAGCTAACTAGCGTTAACTAGCATTAGCGTTAGCTTTGCAATCGCTTCGGGTAGCAGCAGCAGCTCTACCCGATTAAAGGGGGTATTCCAGCGGTTTTCTTACGGTGGTGGGAATTCAGCCCGTGGGTGTCCGTCACGAGCGCCGATCGCTGTAGGTTGGTTATTTTAATGGCAAAATCCTGCCTATAAACACTGTTGGGTCATTATAACGCAGTTATAATGACACAGCAGTATAATAACTCAGTAATAACACATTTAATACACACACAGTAACGTTGTCAACTGGCAAAGCATGCTGGGAAATCCCTGCACCCCTTAACATGGCCCCGACATTACAATATTGATCAAGAAGGAAGAGACAAGAGATGGGCATTTGATAAAGCAGATTGGGGAAAATTTACAATTTTAAGCAAGAGGAAATTGAAGAAACTAAATCCAAATCAGACAGTTGAAGAGATGAATGTAGGAGTAATGACAGCTATCATAAAAGCAGCAAAGGAAACCATCCCAAGAAGAGGTTGGGAAAAAAGGAAAAAGTTAGTTCCTTGGTGGACTCCAGAGTGTTCTGAAGCAATTAAGAGTCCGAATAAAGCTTTTCAAGTATTAAAAAATGTACTGAATATGGATAATTTGATTAATTATAAACGGGAGCAGGGTATAGTACGGAGAATAATTAAACAGTCCAAAAAAGAGTTTTGGAGGAAATATTACAGTTCATTGGGAAGAAGTACACCCTTGGAGAAGGTACGGGGAACAATTAAAAGGATGTCTGGTATAAGGAAGGAGCTAAATTATCCAATTTTGGAGAACAGGGACAGTTTGATAGTAGATGACAATGAAAAGGCAGAACATTTAGTTAGAATTTTCAGTAAAATAAGTAGTGCGGATAATTTGAGCAATGTGGAAAAAAGTGGAAGAGAACAGACAAAATTAAATAATGTAGGAGCGTTGCAAGATGAAGCAGAGTTTGAGAATGGGATAAATCAGTGTTTTTCAATGTCTGAGTTAAATCATACGTTAAGGAAAGTCTGTAAGACAACTCCAGGGAAAGATCAAGTGACTTATAAAATGATTAAAAACCTGAGTGATACTGGTAAAAAGATATTATTAGAGTTACAGTATACAACAAGGTTTAGGAGGAAGTGATATTGCCTACTCCATGGAAAGAGGCTGTTATTGTTCCAATAAGCAAGCCAGGTAAAAATCCAGGTTTAGGTGAGAGTTACAGACCCATCGCTTTAACATCCCACACTGGTAAAACTATGGAAAAAATGATTAATGAGAGGTTAATATATTATCTGGAGTCTAGAGAGGCATTAAAAAGTTACCAAAGTGGATTTAGAAAAGGGAGAAGTACTACTGATCCTGCTGTCTGTTTGGAACATGAGATTAGGAAGGCCCAAGTGAATAGGGAAAGTGTGGTTGCTGTGTTTTTGGATGTCAAGAAGGCATATGACATGATGTGGAAGGATAGACTGATTATCAAACTTCATAAGCTAGGCATTAGAGGGAGAATGAAAAGATGGATTAAAAATTTTTTGAGTGACAGGAAAATTTCGGTAAGAATAGGGAAGCAGTACAGGTACTTCTCAAAAAATTAGAATATCATGAAAAAGTTCAATATTTTTGGTCACTCATTTCAGAAAGTGAAACCCATATATTATATAGATTCATTACACAGAGTGATAAATTTCAAGCGTTTATTTATTTTAATCTTGATGATTATGGCTTACAGCCCATGAAAACCCCAAATTCAGTTTCTCAAAAAATTAGAATATTACATAAAATTAATTTTTAAAAATAGTTTTTTAAAAGAAATGTTGGCCGACTGAAAAGTATGTCCATGTTCACACTCAATACATTCAGTACACACTCAAAATTTAGTTAAATTTAAGACAGCACAAGTAATGTACAGGGCAATTAATAATCAACTACCAACTAATATACAAAAAATACTTAAAAAAAGAGACAATGATCATAATTTGAGGGGAGACTTAAACTTTACAAAACCCAAGATACGTACTACTGTGGCCGACACACATTGTGGGCTCACGCTGCCACAGAGACAGGACTGAATGTGTATTGTGGGGTGTCACGTCTGCAAGGACTGAGGATTCGAATCTACAGGAGGTAACAAGGAAGTGTGAGATTTGTCTCTTTGTCCCACAGAAGACGCCCCGGAGGGTATTCCGGTTCATCAGGAAATGAGAGACAATGGTGAAGCTTCAAAGGGATGCTTTGTAACTGTATGTTGACTGAAGACACCATGTAACTTGAATTCTGATGCTGGAAATGTATAAAAGGGCGTTGAGATATGATTCTGTCTCTTTCCTGCTTTGAGAATGCTAGAAGCTGTGTTCTGTCAAATAAAGCTGGTTTTATGACTGAAACTCAGCCTCGTTATTTGAGCATGCTTCTACACTACCAAGAAAAGTATGTGCATATCTGTCTGTGGGGTGGATTTGTGGAACAGTCTAGAGCCAGAACTGAAACTATGTACAAACAGAAATCAATTCAAAAAGAGGTATAAGCACCATTTGCTGAAAGGATATATGTTAGAAGGGTAGTAGTTATATGTACGATTCATTATGTTCACTCTGGAATATTATGGGACACTATGGAATGGTGGGTGGGACAGCACTGTGTATATCTGTGTTGTTTGAGGCTGGTTTTGTTGTATGGACATCATTGTATGTTAGAATGGATGGGTGTTAATGTTGATTTGTAAAAAATACAGTAAATTGTTTACTTGGGGTCTTAAAGGTGGTAATTTGTATAAAATTCACATGGGTGTATCTATGGAAAAGAGGAGATGGAATTAATAAGTGTTCACTTCTTCCTTCTCCCTTTCGAACAGTGTATAATATTACTTTATTGCATTTGCCATTTGCTTGTATTTGTTATATTTTTGTGTTCGAAATAAACTATCTATCTATCTATCTATCTATCTATACTTGGTCGGGGCTCCTTTTGGATTAATTACTGTATCATTGCAGCGTGTCATGGAGGTGATCAGCCTGTGGCACTGCTGAGGTGTTATGAAAGTCCAAGTTGCTTTGATAGTGACCTTCAGCTCATCTGCATTGTTCGGTCTCGTGTCTCTCATCTTCCGCTTGACAATACTCCATAGATTCTCTATGGGGTTTAGGTCAGGAGAGTTTGCTGGCCAATCACACAGTGATGCCGTGGTCATTTAACCAGGTTTTGATACTTTTGCCAGTGTGTGTGTTTGTGGTGGGGGGGGGGGGGGGGGTTGCCAGCGTTTGCCAGGGCTGTTTTAACCTCAGAGAACACCTGCTCTCGCTCCAGAGTCCACTCGACTCTGTCCGTGGGTTTCTGTTTCTTGAGCGCGGCGTATAATGACTGCATGAGTTGGGCTGCGCGGGGGAGGAACCAGTTATAAAAGTTAACCATCCCCAAAAATTCTTGCAGCGCCCTGACCGTCTGAGGCCGGGGAAAATTCGCCACGGCGCGCACTTTGTCGGGCAAGGGTATCGCTCCCTCCGGTGAGACGCGGTGCCCCAAAAAATCAATCCCTGTCACGCCGAACTGGCATTTTGCTGGGTTGATTATCAACCCGTACTCCTCCAACCTCCGGAAAACCATCCTGAGGTGGGTTACGTGTTCGTCCTCGGATGCACTGGCCACCAGGATATCATCCAGGTAGACGAACACAAATGGGAGATTGCGCAACACCGCATCCATCATGCATTAGAATGTCTGTGCCACTCCTTTTAATCAGAAGGGCATGCGTAAAAACTCAAACAAGCCAAACAGAGTTATTACCGCTGTTTTGGGTATGTCCTCCGCGGGCACTGGGACCTGGTGGTAACCGCGGACCAGGTCTATTTAGAAAAAATGCGTGCTCCGGCGAGGTGAACGGAAAAATCCTGAATATGGGGAATCGGGTAGCGGTCGTGCGCTGTGGCGTTATTCAATCTGTGGAAATCTCCGCACGGTCGCCACGATCCCTCAGACTTAGGGACCATGTGTAGTGGGGATGCCCATGGGCTGTTCGATTGCCTGATGATGCCCAACCTTTCCAGGTTGGCAAACTCCTTGCGCGCTATGGCCAGTTTAGCTGCGTCCAAGCGCCGAGGTCATGCGAAAACGGGCGGCCCGGTGGTGGTGATAAAGTGTTCCACCCGTGTTTAGCGATGGCCGCCGAAAACGTTGGGACCGTGAGTGCTGGGAGCTGAGTGAGCAGTGTGTGGAACTTACCGCCTGGAGCTGTGACGTTGGCTTGTGTTATTGGCCCGGCCCCACGAGCTGTACAGGGGAGAGAATCAAAAGACAGTGCATTAACCAGGCGCCTGTTAGCAACATCGACTAGCAACCCATGTGCACACAGAAAATCAGCTCCCAGGATTGGGAAACTCAGTGCCACTATGACAAAAGTCCACTCGTACATACGGCCGTGTAGGGATAAAGTCAGTGTTCTCTCACCAAAAGTCTTAATGCCCGAGCCGTTTACTGCTACCAGCCCGGGGCCGCTAGGTCCCGCTAGCCGGTCGGCGTAGGACGGCAGGATGATGCTCCTCTGGGCTCCGGTGTCTACGAGGAACTGTCTCCCCGAGTGCGAGTCCGTCACGTAGAGCAGCTTGTTCTCTTCACCGGCGGTCACAGCTGCTACCGACTGCCGGCCTTGGCGTTTCCCAAGCGCTTGAATTGGCACGGTGGCACACATCTGCGTGCGTTCTCTCCAAAGCGGTGGTGGTAGAAGCAAAGCGTGTCTGGCTCTTCCTGGCGCTTCCTCTGGCGCTTCCTGGCCTCCGCTGCCGCTACCGTTGGTGGCTCCTCACCTCCGCTGGTCGTCTCGCTGGGTTCTGACGCCGCCGCGTTCACTGTGAGGGCTCTGGTGGTGAGGATGATCCGATCTGCCTCCTGGGCTAGCGCACGGTAGTCACGCGCTGCCAGCAACGGCGAATTGGCAAGAATCACTCTCGCCTCTTTTGGGAGGTTCCGGAGGAAAAGGTGGGCAAACAGAAAATGCCCGTCGTCCGTGCCCATTAATGCCAACATCTTCTCCATCAGTTCGACCGCCAAACCATCTCCTAACTCGGAGCGCCTCAGGAGCCTCTCTGCTCTCTCACAGTCCGAGAGCGTGTAGCGCCGGGTCAGCGCAGCCTTGAGAGCCCCGTATTTGTCGTGGGCTGGAGGCTGTTGGAGCAGGCTCACTACCTGCTGAGACGTGTGAGTGTCCAGCGCTGCAACCACATAGTAATATTTGGTGTCGTCTGCCGTTATTCCCCGGAGGGCAAACTGAGCCTCGGTGTGGTGGAACCAAGACCGCGGGTAGTGCAGCCAAAAGTCCGGTAGTTTGACCGAAACAGCGCACGCGTTGCTGGGGGTTCCCGTCCGGGTGGTCTCTGGGATGCTTGCCGTATTGCTGGGGCTTCCCGTCCGGGCCGACTCCGGGGTTCTTGCCTCGTGTTCCGTAATTCGTCAAGGGTTCACCAGTGTGGAGAGTGTAAATAACAAGACTGATTTACGCAGCAGATGATTTTATTCACTCTCACATAAGTCATACACAGAAAAGCATGTCTCAATACATCATGGGTTCTCCTTTTATACCAACTGCCCATCTCACATCTGCATGACATCTCACATCACAATACATTCATCCCTTCTCCCCCCAACTCCTTCTTCCTGCTACCTCACCATAATCTCCATAGCCATTGTCCTTCTCTGTTTACCCTCTGCATCCAGTCTGAGATGATTAACCCAGTCTCTACAATGTGTGTTTTAAACCTGCTCGTTTACAATAACTCCCTGCCATCCGTTTCAAAGTGAAACACTTGTTCCACATTGTCGACGCCATGAAGGTCTTGAATGACATTAACAGCCGGTTTAACCTCTGCATTATCTTAGCGACTTTGAGCCTTTAGTGGTATACTGACTTGGCCGTTTTATACAAAGCTGGACTCTTCAACACTTGAGACTTTTAACTGGAACAGCAACCCCTTAAAGATGAAGCCAAAGCAAAATTTTTAACATTTTGTATGGAATCTGGTCCATCCCATGAGTGGTACTTGGAATGTTTGAGTGCAGGTGATCTGCAGGCAGAACTTCATTAAGGAATCCAAAGATTTTTATTCTAAAACACTCCCAGTTGTATTCAGATTGATTGTTTTTGTTCAAGTCTTAATTAAGTTGGTTGCAAATACTCTTCTTGTTTGAATTAAGAACTAAATGCAATCAAATGCCTCACCTCAACACACAGCTCCGGTTCCGGAACCAGTCTCCTGGAGAGGGGCTGGAGCTTGGCCTTTTCTGGAGTTGCCCCGGGCGAGAGGCGACGAGCAGGGGTGGGTATTCTTGTATCGCCCCACCTTGCTGCCTCTATATTGGAGTTTTCCCCGGTGGACGAAAGGGTTGCTTCCCTGCGCCTTCGGGTTGGGAAACGGGTCCTGACCATCATTTGTGCCTATGCACCAAATGATGTTTCAGAGTACCCACCCTTTTTGGAGTCTGTGACTGGGGTGCTGGAGGGTGCTCCTCCTGGAGACTCCATTGTCCTACTGGGGGACTTCAATGCGCACATGGGCAACGACAGTGAAACCTGGAGGGGGGTGATTGGGAGGAACGGCCTGCCCGATCTGAACCCGAGTGGTGTTCAGTTATTGGACTTCTGTGCTAACCACAGTCTGTCCATAACGAGCACCATGTTCAAGCATAAGGGTGTCCATATGTGCACCTGGCACCAGGACACCCTAGGTCGCAGGTCGATGATCGATTTTGTTATCGTATCATCAGACCTGCGACCGTATGTCTTGGACACCCGAGTAAAGAGAGGTGCAGAGCTGTCAACTGATCACCACCTGGTGGTGAGTTGGATCCGATGGCAGGGGAGGAAGCCATTCAGACCTGGTAGACCCAAACGTATAGTGAGGGTGTGCTGGGAGCGTCTGGCTGAGGCCCCTGTCCGGGAGGTCTTCAACTCCTACCTCCGGAAGAACTTCAACCACATTCCGAGGGAGTCTGGAGACATGGAGTCTGAATGGGCCATGTTCTCCACCTCTGTTGTTGAAGCGGCGGCCCAGAGCTGCAGCCGCAAGGTGGTCGGTGCATCTCGTGGTGGCAACCCCCGAACCAAGTGGTGGACACCAGTGGTGAGGGGGGCCATTAAGCTGAAGAAGGAGTCCTATCAAGCTTGGTTGGCTTGTGGGACTCCCGAAGCAGCTGAGGTGTACCGGCAGGCCAAGCGGAGTGCAGCTCGGGTGGTTGCTGAAGCAAAAACCCGGGTATGGGAGGAGTTCGGTGAGGCCATGGAACAAGACTTTCGGTCGGCTTCAAAGAGATTCTGGCAAACTGTTCGGCGGCTCAGGAGGGGAAAGCAGCTCCCCGTCCACACTGTGTATGGTGCGGATGGGACACTGTTGACTTCGACTGGGGATATCGTCGGGCGGTGGAAGGAATACTTTGAGGATCTCCTCAATCCCACTGATACGCCTTCCACAGAGGAAGCAGGGTTTGGGGACGAGGGGGATGACTCGCCTATCACAGGGGCTGAGGTCGCCAAGGTGGTTAAAAATCTCCTTGGTGGCCGGGCCCCGGGGGTGGACGAGATTCGCCCTGAGTACCTCAAGGCCCTGGATGTTGTTGGGTTGTCATGGTTGACACGCCTCTGCAACATTGCGTGGAGGTCGGGGGCAGTGCCTTTGGCATGGCAAACCGGGGTGGTGGTTCCTCTCTTCAAAAAAGGGGACCGGAGGGTGTGCTCCAACTTTAGAGGGATCACACTCCTCAGCCTCCCTGGGAAGGTC
The DNA here is from genome assembly GCA_020510985.1 of Pholidichthys leucotaenia. NCBI lineage: Eukaryota > Metazoa > Chordata > Actinopteri > Cichliformes > Pholidichthyidae > Pholidichthys > Pholidichthys leucotaenia. The sequence goes on along the minus strand of CM035841.1, from coordinate 108,716,565 downwards.
TATGCCAAGGTACTGGAGAGGAGAGTCCGGCCGTTGGTCGAACCTCGGATTCAGGAGGAGCAATGTGGTTTTCGTCCTGGCCGTGGCACATTGGACCAGCTCTTTACCCTCTCGAGAATTCTTGAGGGTTCGTGGGAGTTTGCCCAACCAGTTTACATGTGTTTTGTGGACTTGGAGAAGGCATTTGACCGCGTCCCTCGTGGATTTTTGTGGGGGGTGCTTCGGGAGTATGAGGTATCGGGCTTGTTGTTACGAGCTATTCGGTCTCTGTACGACCGTTGTGAGAGTTTGGTTCGTATTGCAAACACTCGGTCGGAGTCATTCCCAGTGAGAGCTGGACTCTGCCAGGGCTGCCCTTTGTCACCGATCCTGTTCATAATTTTTATGGACAGGATTTCTAGGCACAGCCAGGGAATGGAGGGTGTCATGCTTGGTGACCACAGGATCTCATCTCTGTTGTTTGTAGATGATGTTGTCCTGTTGGCTTCATCCAGCAATGACCTACAGCTCTTGCTGGGACGGTTTGCCGCTGAGTGTGAAGCGGCTGGGATGAGAATCAGCACCTCCAAGTCCGAGTCCATGGTCCTCAGCCGGAAAAAGGTGGATTGTCCTCTCCGGGTTGGGGACAGGCTCCTGCCCCAAGTGGAGGAGTTTAAGTATCTTGGGGTTTTGTTCACGAGTGAGGGGAAAATGGAGCGAGAGATCGACAGACGGATTGGAGCAGCATCTGCAGTGATGCGGACGTTGTACCGGTCTGTTGTGGTGAAGAGGGAGCTTAGTTCTAAGGCAAAGCTGTCGATTTACCAGTCAATCTACGTTCCTACTCTCACCTATGGTCACGAGCTTTGGGTAATGACCGAAAGAACGAGATCGCGGATACAAGCGGCTGAAATGAGCTTTCTCCGTAGGATTGCTGGACTCACCCTCAGAGATAGGGTGAGGAGCTCAGTCATCCGGGAGAGGCTCAGAGTAGAACCACTGCTCCTCCACATTGAAAGGAGTCAGTTGAGGTGGTATGGGCATCTGATTAGGATGCCTCCTGGACGCCTTCCACTTGAGGTGTTTCAGGCACGTCCCACTGGGAGGAGACCCCGGGGCAGACCCAGGACTCGGTGGAGAGACTATGTCGCCCAGCTGGTCTGGGAACGCCTTGGTATCCCCTCTGAAGAGCTGGAGCAGGTGGCTGGGGAGAGGGAAGTCTGGGCTTCTCTGCTTGAACTGCTGCCTCCGTGACCCGGACCTCCGGAAAAGCGGTAGAAGATGGATGGATGGATGGATGCAATCAAATGAAATTGTATGTTAAATGGCATATTGTATGATATAGTGTAGTTAGAAATGTACTTTAAGTCAGTTAACATTATTCTTAAAATTATGTTTTAAAAATTCAAAGCAATCAGCAAGTGGCCATAAGGACTGGAAGAGAAGCAGGGAAAAAAAAAAGAAAAATCAGCAAAATTTAAAACAATGTGTTATGGGTTTAACTTTCCCCTGAAGTTTGTTTCCTGAAATTGTGACTTAGATTAACCACTATAATTCATTAAGTGACTCCGTGAAACACTCGTGGCTGCTCTGTTCATTCACAGACCAGAAAATTCACCCTGTTACCCTGTTAAATCAAAGGGAATCTTCGTTCTTTTGTATGTCCTTTTGTTGTTAAAATTGTGTTAACAGGTCTGAGGAGTTGTTAGTTCCTGTCCAGCAGATCAGTTGGGGGGGGGTTGGGGATCAGTGCTGCTGATAAAGCCACGTCACCCTTTAACCATTTGGTTTCCATCTCAGCAGCAGCTCTGTCTGAATTGTCCTCAGAAGGGGACATGTAAATCGACAGAGGTGTGAAGTTTGTCCCAGCTGTTCCCACTGATGTCATGGGGGGGGTGATCTGTTGGGCGTCATGGGGTGTCATGTGTTTACTCTTCCTGGGTTAACTGGATTACTTCTACTGCTGGGGATCACCTATTCCTCATCTTCTCCTTTTCCCTGCTGATTAATGCAGATTTGCAGAATTTAACACCTCCGAACACAACCACTTAGTTCCTCCTCATGGCTGTCTTAAAAAAAATGGCCAACACAAGCCAATTTATCACATCCTTTTTCATGTAAATTAGAAACATTCTTTTGTAAATGTGAAGATTTTTCTCATAAATTTGCAGGATTTTTCTGCAGAGTTACAGCCATTTTACTCAGAAATGTGCAGCTTCTTACTTGAAAATTTACAGCTTTTTATTATTCATAATTTTCCAGCTCTTTCCTCATGAATTTAGAACTTTTCTTACTCTTGAATTTGCAGTTTAAAAAAAAAGAAGCTTAAACTTGTAGCATTTTACTCAACTCTTAGATCTGCAGCATTTTTAGGTTGTAAACAGTTGGAAATTTACACTTTTTTTGTCTTTTTGCTAAAGTTGCAGCTTTTTACCCATAAAATTGCACTTTTTTGGTCAGAAATTGGCAGCTTTTAACTGAGACTTACATCCCCCCCCCCCTTTTTTTGTCAGGTCAGGCATTGGCTTGCTTGCTACCGGATAACCATGATAACCGGTACTACCTGTCTCATGGGTCGGGCTGTCGGCAACTTAACCGGTATCCCCGCCCTTCCGAGGGAGTGGAGGATGAAACACGGCATCCTGGCAGAACTAAAAACAATATCTGTCACAGGTCTGTGGTGGACTACTCCCAGTTACACAGGGTGAGACTGGACATCCTGGCAGATAACCACATCTGTCACAAGGTCTGTGGTGGACTGTGCCAGTCGGTGCATTGTGACATGCACTACACAAAGAGCAGAGATAAACAAACCTATCATCTGGTCAGTCACTGCAACAGATACTGGAGTCAGTTTGTCTTGGCTTGTCCTTGCCACTGATATTACCTTTATCTGCCAAGAATGTGCTGCTAGTCCAGCAAAAGCTAGCAGTACTCAAATACTTTGCAAGCAGTTTCATGAAATGGTCAATCAGAAAGCAACTCATACCGGCTCGGACGCCACCCGGGCTTATAAGGTCCGCGCTGATCTGTTCACACTCCAACAGGCAGCGAAAAGTAAGCTAGGAGCAGGAAGACAAAAGAAGAGGAAAACAGCAACCTTGTGTGTGGCAGAATGGAATGTACGCACTCTGTTGGACAGAACAACATCACAGCGCCCAGAAAGACAGACCGCGCTTGTGGCCCTGGAAATGAACAGGTACAATGTAGACATAGCTGCACTTAGTGAAACAAGATTGCCTGGATATGACAGCTTGGAAGACCATGGGTACATCTTCTTTTGGAGTGGGAGATCAACTCAAGAAAGGAGAGAAGCAGGAGTGGGCTTTGCAGTTAGAAAGGAGATAGCAGCAATGCTTGATGAGGAACCGGTGCCAATCAATGACAGGATAATGACTATGAGACTCCCACTACAGCGGAAGATGTATGCCACACTCATCAATGTATATGCCCCAACAATGACCAACACAGAGGAGGTGAAGGAAGAGTTCTACAGTGATTTACGTGAGACTATCAGGCGTGTACCGACTGATGACAGGCTGATACTCGTTAGAGATTTTAATGCAAGAGTTGGTTCAGACACCGAGAAATGGAAAGGAGTGCTAGGCAGTCATGGAGTAGGCAAGTGCAATGCTAATGGAGAACTTCTACTTGCACTATGTTCAGAGTACAACCTTGTGATAACCAACACTCTATTTAAGCACAAGGACACACACAAGAAGACATGGATGCACCCAAGATCCAAGCACTGGTACTTATTAGACTACATCATAGTCAGGCAGAGAGACATAAGGGATGTATTGGACACCAGAGCAATGAGAGGCACGGACTGTGGCACTGATCATGTTATGCTGAGGTCTAGATTAAGGATTTGGAGACGAAAACAGCACTGCAGGACAGGTGCTAAGCCACCACGGAAGCTAAACACTAGTGCACTGAAAGGCCAAAAGAAGCAGGAAGAACTTACACAGGAAATGGATGAAAACTTGAAAGACTGGGACAGCAACAACTCAGAGAATAACATAGAAGAGAAATGGGCAACACTGAAGGATACAGTGTATCAGATTGTGAATGATGTATTAGGCTACCCTGAGAGGAAACATCAAGATTGGTTTGATGAGCATGATGAACACCTGAAGAAACTACTAGAAGTGAGGAATACAGCTAGGCAGGAAAACCTACAGTGTAACACAAGGTCGAAGAAGAAGAAATACTCAAAGGCTCAGAGTGAGCTACAGAAGTACACCAGAGAGATGAAGTCCAACTGGTGGGATGAAAAAGCGGAGAAACTTCAAATTGCAGCAGACAGGAAGGACATGAAAACATTCTTCATAGGTTTGAGAGAAATCTACGGCCCTAAACCAAGAGGATTGATCCAACTAAAGGCTATGGATGGTGAAACGGTTTTGCAGGAGAAAGACAAGATCCTGGACAGATTTGCAGACCACTTTGACCAACTACTAAACAACCCTGGAGATCTCACTGAAGAGTCTAAAGAAGCTCTAGTGCAGCGACCAGCTGTATCAAGTCTGGATGAACCACCAAATTTTGATGAAATAATGGCAGCTATCAGGACAACACAGGATGGTAAAGCTCCAGGAAGGGATGGAATTCCAGCAGAAGTGTGGAAATTTGGTGGTGTTGAGCTGACCAACTGCCTGCACAAGCTCATCCAAGAGATATCGGATGCCCAGAAAGTACCTCAAAACTGGAAGGATGCAAGTATTGTGCCTTTGTTCAAGAAAGGTGACAGGAAGGATTGTGGAAATTACCAAGGTATATAACTGCTAGCCACTGTTGGTAAGATTCTCTCACATGTACTACTTAACAGACTCAGTGAACACATCTCGCAGAATGTACTACCGGAAACCCAGTGCGGCTTTAGAAGTGGAAGAAGCACAATGGACATGATTTTCTGCTTGAAACAGGTTCAAGAAAAGTGTATCGAACAGAACATGCCGCTTTATGTAGTCTTCATAGACTTCAGTAAAGCCTTCGATACTGTTTCGCGACAAGGACTTTGGCAGGTACTCAAGAAATATGGTTGTACAGAGAGGTTTGTCAGCCTGATCGAGGCACTCCATACAGGTATGCAAGCAAACGTGGCAATGAGTGGTTCAGTATCTAAAGACTTTTCAGTAAGCAACGGGGTGAAACAAGGGTGTACGCTGGTACCTACACTCTTCTCGCTATATCTGGCAGCCATGCTTGAGGTGGCCTTCAAAGACACTTCAGAAGGAGTATACATTCAAACAAGGAAAGAAGCAGACTTGTTCAATGTGGCACAGTTTAAAGCCAAGAGTAAGACATCGATAAAGATAGTAAGAGAAATGCTCTTTGCCGACAACAGTGCTCTATTTGCACACAGCGTGGAAGATATGCAATCTTTAGTGGAGAAATATACAAGAGCAGCTAGCCAATTCAGCCTCCAAATCAACATCAAGAAGACTGAGTGCCTTTATCAACCACCAAAGTTCCAATTACCAACATCACTACCAGAAGAGATCAGCATTGGTACAGAGCCACTAGTCAAGTGCAAGACTTTCAAGTACCTAGGGAGTACTGTTTCAGAAAATGCTAGGCTGGAGGATGAACTATCTCTCAGAATGGGAAGAGCGAGCGCTGTGTTTGGAAACTTGAGGGAGAGACTGTGGAACAATTGACATGTGTCTATCCGTGTGAAATGCAAAGTGTACAGAGTGACAGTACTGGCTACTCTATTGTATGGTGCTGAAACTTGGACTGTCTACAGAGTGCAGGTGAAGAAACTCCACACGTACATGATGAGACACCTTCGAGCCATAATGAACATCTCATGGGAAGACAAGATAACCAACATAGAAGTGTTGAAACGAGCTGGTCTACCATCAATGGAGGACATGCTAATACAGATGAACCTAAGATGGCTCGGACATGTTGAGAGGATGGACCACCAGCGTCTCCCTCGACAGTTACTCTACTCACAGTTATGCGAGGGCAAACACAATCAGGGTAGACCAAGGCTCAGATTTAAAGACACTGTAAAAAGAAACTTGGAGAAGTTGGACATAGACAGGAGTTCCTGGCAGCAGAAGGCTAAGGACAGAGCTGTGTGGAGGAATCTGATCAGACCTAAATGAAACAGTCATTGTCGCCCACGACAGACTGCTATGATGATGATGATGATGATGATGATGATGATGATGATGATGATAAAGATTTATACAGATGCATCTAAACCAACAAAGAATATTGTGGGAGTAGCATTCATCATTCCAGAATTAGATGCCATGAAGAAGGAAAGGGTTAATGATGTCTTAGCTGTGTGTACTGGTGAGCTTTTGGCTGTGGGGAGCCTTGAATAACGAAACCGAATTGCATTTAATTCAAGTTTATTTCAAGCAATCATTCCCACAGTCTGCTCTCATTCTTGAGCAGCAAACAAAGAGGAGGAAACACACCAAAGTCCTCACCTTTAAACATTCTCACATCAATCTCACATCAAGGAATCTCCCTCGCAGGGGAAGTCACACATCTCCATCATAATCCCTTTATTAACATTCATCAACCTTTTATTTACATTACTCCCCCCTCTCTCCTCTCAAGCCTCAGAGGTCAGGAAGTCTTCTGTCCACACCTATGTCTTCTCTCGCTGTCCTCCGCAGGGGGCCCAGACTCTGCGACTCTGCATCGCAGGGGTCTGAGACTCTGCGGCTCCTTCATCGTGAGGTTAAATCACATATGCATGTGTCCAACATATACATGTACAACTAGCTAAATCACTTATGCATATGTCTAACATGTACATGCACAACTACACAGCCATATAACCCCCCTCAAACGATGAAGAATGGACTATTCCCTAAAATTCAATAACCCTTACTGACTACTGTATAATCAACACCAACATTCAGTCTGTGCGCCGCCTGGGCTTCAACCGTCTGCCGAATCTGCTGTGAGTTGGCCCCGCCTTGCCTGCGGCGCCTTTCTGCACCGGCTCTGTTGACTGAGGGAGAGAGTGATTATTTGCCCCTTGCGGGGGCCTGCCTCGTCGAGGCGCCACTGCGACCGGTACAGACCTGTCCTTCATGACAAAAGCAGGTTTTAGTCTGTCAATACTGACTGTCTCTTTTCTGTCTCCAAAATCTAGCACAAACTGCTTATCACCTGCCTCCAGCACTCGAAATGGCCCTTCGTAAGGTGGTTTGAGCGTTGCTTTTAGGGCTTCGCGCCTGACAAAAACGAACTCGGCATTTTTCAAAGCCTTGGGGACAAAAACTCGTGGAAAAGCGTGATGAACCGGACCCGGAAGCGTGTCTGCTCCCGTGCCAACTAACGGTCCCAGAGCAGAGAGAGGTGGGGGCTCTGGGTGCTCTGGTAAAAACTCGCCTGGCAGCCTAAGAGTTTGTGCGAATACCAGCTCCGCTGGGGAGGCGTCTAAGTCCTCTTTGGGCGCAGAACGCAACCCTAATAAAACCCATGGCAGTTTATTTACCCAATCTGCATCCGTGAGCGACGCTCTGAGTGCTGCCTTCAAAGACCTATGAAAACGCTCGCATAAACCATTAGCCTGAGGGTGGTAAGCCGTAGTGCGGTGAATTTTGGCTCCTAAGCCGTTGGCCATCGCTGACCACAGCTCAGAGATGAATTGAGGTCCTCTATCAGACGTAATGTCCGACGGGACCCTGAAGCGCGCCACCCAAGCCGTTAAAAAAACGCGAGCCACCTCTGCGGCCGTGGTCGTCGCCAGCGGGACCACTTCCGGCTCAACGTGTGGTTCGGTCCACCATTGTCAAAAGATGCGTGAACCCCTGTGATGCTGGTAGGGGGCCCACGAGGTCGACGTGCACGTGGTCGAACCTTCTGGCTGGAATGCGAAACGGTTCTAACGCGGCTCTTGTGTGTTTGTGAATTTTGGCCCGTTGACAGGAAATGCAGGTTTTTGCCCATTCCTTCACGTGCTTGTGCAGGCACGGCCAAACAAACTTTTCCGCCACCATTTTCACCGACGCGCGCACCACCGGGTGCGCCAGTGAGTGGACCAAGTCAAAAACACGGCGGCGCCACGTGGCCAGAACCACCGGACGCGGGTGCCCCGTCGACATGTCGCAGATCGGGGGGGGCATACCGGTTTGTAAACACTTGCTCTCCAGCCTTAACCCTGTTGGTCCAGACTGGAGCGCGCGCACGTCTGCGTCCGCCCCCTGGTCCGCTGCCATGGCTGTATAATCTATACCCACGTGCACCGGGGCTGCGCGCGCCACCGTGCCGCTCTCCTGCGGCGCGGTCACGGTGGCCCGTTCTGCCTCTGCGCGTGGTGGAGTTGTGAACGCGCGCGAGAGACAATCTGCTACTACATTGAATTTGCCCGCAACGTGCCTAATGTCAGTGGTAAATTCCGAGATCGCAGCCAGCTGCCTCTGCTGCCTGCCTGACCACGGGTCTGAAATTTTGGCCATGGCGTATGTGAGCGGCTTGTGGTCCACATAAGCGGTGAAACACCGTCCTTCCAGCCAGAACTGGAAATGACGAATAGCCAAATGCAGCGCCAACAGTTCTCTGTCGAACGTGCTATATTTTCGCTCAGCCGCACTTAAGGATTTGCTAAAGAAAGCCAAAGGCTGCCAAACTCCGGCGACCTGTTGCTCAATAACGGCCCCTATGGCTAAATCTGAAGCATCTGTCGTCAGCGCGATACGTGCTGCCGGGTCGGGGTGGGCCAGGAGCGCATCGTCAGCCAAGGCTTTTTTAACCTCTGTGAACGCGCGTTCCCGCTCCGGGGACCATTTGACCGCCTGGATTGGTTTTTGCTTTTTGAGCGCGGCGTATAACGGTTGCATGATTTGAGCTGCGTGGGGCAGGAATCGGTTATAAAAATTCACCATCCCCAAGAATTCCTGTAGTGATTTGACCGTTTGTGGCCGGGGAAAATCCGCTACCGCGCGTACTTTATCTGGTAACGGAACCGCTCCCTCTGGGGAGACGCGGTGACCCAAAAAATTGATCCGCTCGACGCCGAACTGGCACTTGGTTGGGTTAACTATTAAGCCGTGCTCTCCCAGCCTCCTAAAAACTGCTGTGAGGTGCGTTTTGTGTTCGTCCTCTGAAGTACTCGCGACCAAAATGTCGTCGAGGTACACAAACACGAAAGGGAGATCGCGTAACACGGCATCCATCATCCGCTGAAACGTTTGCGCCGCCCCTTTGAGACCAAACGGCATGCGTAAAAATTCGAAAAGTCCGAACGGGGTTATTACCGCTGTTTTAGGAATGTCCTCCGGTTGGACTGGGACTTGGTGATAGCCGCGAACCAGATCAATCTTTGAAATAACGCGTCCCCCCGCCAGGTGCACCGAAAAATCCTGAATGTGCGGGATGGGATAACGATCGTGCCCCGTAGCATTGTTTAGCCTGCGGTAATCACCACACGGTCTCCAGGAGCCATCGGCTTTTGGTACCATGTGCAGCAGCGAAGCCCACTGGCTTTTTGACCTACGAACGATGCCCAGCCTCTCTAGGCTGGCGAACTCCTCGCGCGCAATGGCGAGCTTAACTGCATCCAAGCGCCGAGCTTTTGCAAACACGGGAGGACCAGATGTAGGTATAAAGTGTTTCACCCCGTGCTTCGCGACTGTTGCTGAAAAAGTGGGCACAGTGAGCGCTGGAAATTGGGTGAGGAGTGTGTGAAACTTACCACCTGCCGTAGCGACGTGGGTCTGTACTGGAGGCGGGGACACTCGAGCTGAACAGGGGAGAGAGTAAAAAGAGAGTGCATTTACCAGCCGTCTATTAGCAAGATCAACTAACAGATTGTGTGAACACAAAAAATCAGCGCCCAACATGTTGAAACTCACCGCCGCTATTACAAAAGTCCATTCATATGTGCGGCCATGTAAGCATAAAGGCAAGGTCCTTTTCCTGTAGATGTTGATGCTCGAGCCATTTGCCGCCGTAGCTCCGCTACCGCGGGGTCCAGCCACCCGGTCCGCGTATGTTGGGGTGATGAAGCTCACTTGGGCCCCGGTGTCTATGAGGAACTCTCTTCCGGAGCGCGCATCCGTGATGTAGAGCAGCTTGTTGCCTTCTCCGAGGGTCGAAGCTGCTAGCGACCCCCGGTCTTGCCGTTTCCCGAACTCCTGAAGTTGCAGGGCGGCACACACCTGCGTGCCCTCTCAGCGAACCTCCAATGGTAAAAGCAGAGATCCTCTCCTCCGCTGTGTTGGGGCCGCGCCTCTGCCACCGGACCATTGGCTCCACCTCGTTGCAGCCGTGCTGCCGGCGTCGTCGGCCAGTCTGGGTCTGCCGCCTCTGGCTCCCCGCTGTCTTGGGTCGTCGCTGTGGTTGCTTGCCCGCCGCAGGCATCCAGAATCCCATCTGCTTCCTGGGCCAGCTCCCGGAACTCCTCCAGGATGTGACACTTCTTGCCGGCCAGCGTGCTTCTCGCATGCATCGGGAGGTTGGAGAGAAAGATGAACTGGAAAAGGAAATCATCGTTGTCCAACCCTCTCAGCTGTACCATCTCCTCCATCAGGGCGCTCGGCCTGTGTCCTCCTTGGTCTAGCAAAGACAGGATCCTCCTCGCCCTCATTTCGGCCGAGGGGGTGAAAAACTTAATGAGGGTGGATTTCAGCTTGTCGTACCTGCCGGTCGTGGGTGGCTGCTCCACCAAACTCTGCACACACCGAGCTGTGCTGTTATCCAGTTTAGCGATGACATGGTGGAACTTAGTGTCATCCACCGTTACTCCTGCGAGCGCGAACTGCGACTCCGCTTGCAGGAACCACGACCGTGGGTTATCCTGCCAGAAATCAGGCAGCTTGACAGCCACTGCGCTCGCCAGCTCTGAACTCTGTGAGTCCGGGACCCTGAGACTTTCTCCGGTCATTCACAACGTCGTCAGTCACCAATGTGGGGAGCCTTGAATAACGAAACTGAATTGCATTTAATTCAAGTTTATTTCAAGCAATCATTCCCACAGTCTGCTCTCATTCTTGAGCAGCGAACAAAGACAGGGTAACACACCAAAGTCCTCACCTTTAAACATTCTCACATCAATCTCACATCAAGGAATCTCCCTCGCAGGGGAAGTCACACATCTTCATCATAATCCCTTTATTAACATTCATCAACCTTTTATTTACATTACTCCCCCCTCTCTCCTCTCGAGCCTCAGAGGTCAGGAAGTCTTCTGTCCACACCCATGTCTTCTCTTGCTGTCCTCCGCAGGGGGCCCAGACTCTGCGACTCTGCATCGCAGGGGTCTGAGACTCTGCGGCTCCTTCATCGTGAGGTTAAATCACATATGCATGTGTCCAACATATACATGTACAACTAGCTAAATCACATATGCATATGTCTAACATGTACATGCACAACTACACAGCCATATTGGCAATCTTTTTGGCATTGGGTTGGGTGGAAGAAGTAAAGCCCAGAAAGGTTTTGATAGGGTCTGACTCTAGCAGTGCAATGGAGAGTATTAGGCAAATGCATTCAGAATCAAGACAGGATTTGGTGATGAAATTGTACATTCAGTAATGAGAATTTCAAAGGCAGGTGTGGGAAATTAGATTCATTTGGACCCCGGCACACATTGGAGTGGAGGGGAATGAGCTAGCAGATAAATATGCAAAAAGTGCAACTAGGAAGAGTCAAGTTAGTAGGAATGTGAAATATAGCAAGGCAGAGGTCAAGAGCATTATTAAAACACAAATTAAAAAGAAGTGGCAGGAAGAGTGGGACAAAGGAAGTAAAGGACGGAGCCTGTATGGCATGCAAAAGAAAGTAGGGGAAGCTAGAGAAGTTCACAGGAGTAGAAAGGAGGAGGATGTCATATCTAGATTAAGATTTGGTCACACAGGGCTGAACAGTACATTAGTTAAAATGAAAAAAACACCCAAATGGAAAATGTGATTATTGTGGAAACAACGAAACAGTTGAACATATATTTATGCACTGTCCAAAGTATCAGTTTGCACGGTTAGCATTGGTGGACAGTCTATACAGGAACAAAACCCAACTCAATATTAAAGAGATTTTACAGAGAAGTTCAGGTGACGAATCACACTCCATTCCAGAAGGTGGCGGTAAGCACCTATAAGCTGTTTGCCAACCGCTATAAAACATCAGAAGAAGTCGTCCTACTGCGTCTGACATGTTGTGACGTCATTCTGACGTACGTGTTCCTCGACTCAAGGTGGCGGTGAGATCAGCGCAGCTTTGGGGCCTGATTCGAGACTTGCTGGTAAAACTGTTAAAAATACTTTTGTTGGTCACCAACAAGTGTGAGGAATATTTGTGAGACTACAACTAAGCTGACCCGGAGAAGGTTTTGGTTCCGTTTGTACTATCAAACAGGATTTAAAAGAACGGCGAACCAAGCTAAAACCAGTTAGCTTAACTAGCTTAGCCGCTCTTGTGTTGAGGACTGTTTTATCTGTCCAGCTGTGTGTTTAAAAGTTTATTGCATATTAGTTCTGTGGTACGTGCACATGATTTGGGGGGCGGGGGATGCGTCAAGCACGCGCATCTGTCTCTGTTTGGAGGGAAATGTCCTCCATGCAATACAGGCTTCATCCAGAGGCTAATGCTAACTGTAGAAAACGTGGAGAAAACGAGCGCAGAGACATTCAGAGGGGCTGTTGGTCTCATGAAGTGAGCCGCCCCCCTGTTATTTATGCTTGAGTAATTAGTAGAATCGACGAGCAGGCCTTTATTCGCTCCTTTCACAATCCCACAATTCCTCGCGCGACCGGCAACATCCGGTTTCCCAGCGCCCAATATAAACACGCTTGAATCTAGCAACGGGGGAGCGATTTTTTTACTTATTTGTGGTAAGTTAAACAGTTTTCTATACATATCAAGCTGCAGTAATATACCTAGTAATATTTTCGAGCTTTCTATTGTGTTTTGGTTGTATGCCATGCTATGCTAATCGCGTATGCAGCGTGTTTTTGTGACACATTTAGAAGTTGTAAGTTGCACTCATGACTCATGAGGCAGAACCCATGTGAGTGCATGTCAGCAGGTTATCAGCTGCTCAGTGTTGATGTACATTAAACGTTTATTTTCAACTAGTGGTTACACACATATATATAGTATTATACATACATTTATCTATACACAATGTGACATCTTTTCCTCATTTCTTGCAAGTGCATAATGTCGTATGGATTCTAGCAGAAAATGACAGGGAAAATCCCTAAAACGTACGCAGAGGTGAAAGCACTGCCAGCAAAAACACTGAAACACTGCCTGAAGCGGAGAACATTAAGCCAGACAACTCGGATGCAAGTGTAGGGTGTGACTGTCCATGCAACTGTGATTCCTGGTCATGCTGGAGATGTGCGAACTATAACCAAGACATGGTAGATGAAGATATTCCGTGGTTTTGCATATCCTGTGTAAGGAATTGTCCAAATGTTTACATGAATGTTTAGTATTTCTTGATGGATGGCGCTATAATTTCTGTGATGTTCTTATTCATGTGAATAGCTAGTCATTTTCAGAAACGTTATTAGTTTTTGTCATGATGCAAATGTAGCTCTTATGAGAAATATTTTTAGCTTTCAAGTCATTTTGGCTTTTTGTAGCTAGTCATTGGATGTTTCTACCATGGACTTATTGTTCCATGATTGTACTATAAAAGTGCAAAGCATTCAGGAAGTGGTCACTAGATAATGTGATATGTTGACTTTCTTTGGGGTTCTTCCTTTGGAGTCCACGAATCTTTGCAGAATGGCAATGGAATGACAGGGGAGGCAGAAGTTGATGTCGTCGTCTGTCGCTTCTTCATTTGTCCGGTCCATTTAAACTTCGTAGGAATATATCCCAGCGAACCTTTCTTGTGTGTGCGTACACCTGTTGGATAAAAATAGAAATTAGTTTAACAGATACTAATTATGCCAGAATTTAAATAAAAAAAGGAGGCAGTGTCAGTAGTTACTGACAGCTTTATTATATATGTATTATGTATTATATATGTATAAAGTTCAAATACATATATATATGTAAATAAACAAACAAAAGACACACACATACAACTATATAATTTATAATGCAGAAGTCTGACAAGACTATATTAACTAATAAAATAAAGAAAGTTGATACTATGTTAACTTTGGATTTGATCAGTGATTAGTTTGGAACCTAAAATTAGACTAAATGCTAATATTTTATTGAGTAATAACAGGTAATACAATATAGATAAATATATTATTCAAACAGTGCTCTTACCTCCTTGAAAATGGTCTGAACAAATTCTGTCACTGGCACTTGAAGTCCATCCTTCACGCCTGATTTTGCTCTCCCAAATTCGCCGAAGATCTGCGTTTTTTTCACCGCTGGGAAACCTATAGTATGATCTTCTAATGACCTGTTCCTTGTCTGTACCCTGGCGATTACTACAGAAAGGTACTACGCATCTGGAACCCTGATTTGTGGCTTTATTTCGACGTATCTTGAACTCTGTCTCCATTGTGTATGCATGTGAGCCAGTGTAAACAAACTGCCAGATGTTGCCGGTTGCGCATTGCATTGTGGGGAATGTGAAAGGGGCGAATGGACATAGGGTTGCACCCAACTCGGACTGAGTAGCGAGTCTGCTAATCGATTATGCCAGCCGGCCCTTCTGTGACTTCTTGACTGGGTTAGCTTTTCAAAAACAATGCTGAGCCTCTATAAACAATAAGCGAAGTCTGATTTACCAGCACTTTTTTTTTTTTTTTTAAATTGCGGTCAGTTACATCCATTGTGACATACATTGTTATAGTGAACATGACCATCAAGGGAGGAAAAATGAAATTTTGAAGTTTACGGGGTTATATTGTATTCTCAACAATAAAAGTTGAACTTGAAGTATGCAGAAAAGCATAATATTTTTTTTTTTTTTATTTAAGTTTTTGTAAAGGGTATACAGGTCGTTACAGCAATGCAGTGTTTACATTTTCATCACATGTTCCCTTATTTTCTGATATCTGACAACATTGGAAGATTAATTCTTACAACACCCCTTTTTTTTTTTTTAAAGTGAAAGAAAAAGTGAAATTAAAGAGAAAAAAAAACAAAAAACAAATAACAAAAAAACCCAAACAAACCAGTAAAAAACAAACAAAAAGAAAAAGTAAGTAAATAAAGATAAAAGAGCATCTGAGTAGTGATGGAACAAAGAGCGGAACCATTATTGAAATGGTATTTGTCAAAGATTAGATCTAATGGAAGACACATATGCGGTCCAGGGTTGCCAAAAGTTCATGAACCCATCCATGTCCTGTCTCAGTGCGAATGTCAACTTTTCCATCGAGTAAATGTCTTGGATCACGTTAATCCAATCTTCAGGTGTAGGACAGTCCTTCAACATCCATTTTTTAGTTAGAGCTTTTTTGCTTGCCAATATTAAAACATTGAATAAGTATTTTTCTCCTCGTCTTTCCAGTGAGTCCGGTAGTAAACCCAAATACAAAGTTACAAAAGAAAAGGGAACTGTTATTTTGAATATTTTCCCCAATATTGTCTGTACATTGGTCCAATATTGGTGGATAACTGGGCATGACCAAAACACATGAAAATGATTTGCAGTCTTTTCACCACACAAGCGCCAACAGTTCAATCCCTTATGGGTAAATTTGTTTTGTGCAGGTGTTCTGAAAAATCTTGCCAAGTTTTTCCATCCAAATTCTCTCCACTGCAGGGATGAGGTACTTTTCCATTGCTGTTTATTTAGCTTTTCCCATATTTCCAGTTGTAAAGTGAAATTCCCCTCTTTTTCCCCATCTCTCTTTTATATATGATGTGTTGTCTCCTTTTAAGTCTTGAAGACCTTGGTATATTTTAGAAATGTATCTGATCCCTGGGATCCCTTTATATGCCATTAAGAAGACCTTCAGAACACCTGACTGGGCCCTTTCCAAAACCTCCTTTTTAAGTATATTGTTTATGTGGTGTCTAAGCTGGAAGAACCTGTAAAGGTCTTGATTTATTAGGCCTTGTTTTTTCAAATCTTCAAAACTTCTTAAGATTTGCCCTTTAAAAAAATCGTAATATTTTATCAGCCCTTTCTCCTTCCACTTTTTAAATCTGGTGTCTGTTTTATTAGGAGTAAAGTCCTGATCATAGGCGATCCATTGCAGAAGTCGATAGGGCTCTTTAGTTTGATTCTCTCTGACTATCTTAAACCAAATTTTTAGCGGGGTCTCTATCCACGGGTTAGTGTTATTTAAAAGCTTAGGTAAGGCATTGTTCCCTATTATCGCCTGTAGGGGGATGTCACTTGTTATTTGGCATTCGATCTCCTTCCATTGTGCAGTGTAGACTGGGTTACATATCTCTACTAAAGTTTTAATTTGTGCGGCTTTAAAGTAGTCCCTGATATTTGGCAGCGCGAGCCCACCTTTGTCTTTGTTTAGCTGTAGGGTTCTATATCTGATTCTAGGTCTCTTGCCCTGCCATATGAATCTTGAGATCCTTCTGTCCAGCTCCTGCCATGTTTTTTTGGGAGGTTCTACCGGTATTGTTTGGAAAAGGTATAGAAGACGTGGAAGTATATTCATTTTGACTGCTTCAATTCTTTGTGCAGTACCCAAGAATGGTATCATATTCCATCTTGCTAGGTCAGATTTTATTTTTGTCACCAGTGGATCATAGTTTAGTGATATAATTTTGTTGAGTTGTTTCGGGATATTGACCCCCAGATATTTCATAGATTCCGACTCCCAGTTAGTTTTGAGTTTGCTTAGTGAATAATGATTTGGGTCATAGTTGAATGTTAAAACTTGGGTTTTATGCATGTTTAATTTGTACCCCGATAAATCTCCATACTCTGAAAAAACTGAGGTTAGTTCTGGTAAAGAGGTGTCCGGCTGCCCTAGGTATATTAAAATGTCATCAGCAAAGAGTGCTATTTTATGTTCCTTCTGACCAAGTGTAATACCTTGAATTTTTTGGTTTTGTCTTATCCATTGGCTCAGAGGTTCTATGAAGATTGCAAAGAGCAGTGGAGACAGGGGGCAGCCCTGACGACATCCTCTTTCCAGTTCAAAAGATGATGATAAATTACCGTTAATCCTTATTTTAGCTGTTGGTTTTTTATATAATGCCTGTATAGTTCTAATGAAGTTGTTATGAAAATTGAAACTGGATAAGATTCTATATAGAAAAGACCAGTCAACCGAATCGAATGCTTTTTCAGCATCTAATCCCAATATGACTGCATTTAAGTTATATTTTTTTATATGATGAATTATGTGTAAAGTGCGTCGAATGTTGTCTTGTGTCTGTCTTTGTCTTATAAAACCTGTTTGGTCTAAATGAATTAGGTCTGTCAGTATATTTTCTAACCTTTTGGCAAGGATAATGGTAAAAAGCTTATAGTCCTGATTTAGTACACTGATTGGTCTGTAGTTGGAGCACTCTAGTTTATCCTTTTCAGGTTTAGGTATAACTGCAATGACCCCTTCTCTCCAGGAGGGGGGGATTTCCCCTGTGTGGAGGACATAATTAAATGTTTTCAGGAGGAGAGGAGATAGTTGCTGTTTAAAGGTTTTGTACCACTCTGCTGTATAGCCATCAGCTCCTGGGGATTTGTTAGCTTTAAGTTTCATAATTGCTTTTTCCAATTCTTTAGGATGTATTTCTGACAGTAGTGTTTTATTTTGTGACTCCGTAAGTTGGGGAAGGTTTAATGTGTTTAGGAATGCCTCGGATGCGTTTTTATGTTTTTTGTGGGAGTATAAGTTCTTATAGTAATTCTCGAAGTTTTTAAGAATATCCTGAATTCTGAATTTTATTTCCTTTGATACTGGGTCTCTGATTTTGTAGATTGCTCTTTCTGTTTGATGTTTCCTCAATTTATAGGCTAGCAATTTTGCCGATTTACTGCCTGCTTCATAGTATTTTTGTTTCAGAAATGTAAGTTTCTTCTGGATTTCTATTGTGTAGATCTCATTTATTTGGTTTTTAATTTCCTTAATCTTGAGCGAGTCAGTAGAATGAGTGTTGCCTTTGTGTTCTTTTTCTAGGTTCCTAAGTTCTGACTCTAATGTGGATAGTTTTTCTTGTCTTAGTTTCTTTTGGGTTGCCAGTTTTGCAATAATCTTTCCTCTTATTACAGCTTTACATGCATCCCACAGTATTAAAGGGGATACTTCTCCATTATCGTTATCTTCCAAATATCTGAGAATATCTGATTCCAATTCATCTTTCAATGGTCCTTTCAGGACATTTGAATTTAACCTCCAAGAAAATGTATTATTTGTGTATTTTTGGATATTTAAGTCCATGTAGATCGGACTGTGGTCGGAGAGATCCATCAGTCCTATTTTACATGTTTTTACTCTTCCAATGTCTCTATTAAACATAAAAAAATAGTCAATCCTTGAGTAAGATGAATGTGGAGTTGAGTAAAATGTATAGTCTTTTACACTGGGGTTGAGTTCCCTCCACACGTCACAGATTCCCAATTCTTTTAGTAGCATCCGAGTCTTCCTGTTTTGGGTGTTATTTTGATGTGGGGAATTACCAGAAGCATCCCAGTATGGATTCAGTCTAAGATTGAAGTCCCCACCACATATCACTAAACCTTGAGCTTTAGTTATCATTAGGTCGAATACATTTTTATAAAATTTCCAGTTAGCCCCTGGGGGAGCATATACATTCAGCAGGGTGATATCTTCTCCCTCTAGCCGCCCAGTTACCAAACTGTATCTCCCTTCTTTATCTTTGTGTTCTGATTTTTTTTCAAATGTAATTTTGGTTGATATCAATGTCGCTACTCCCCTCCTCCTCCCTGATTTATATGAAGATGAAGAGATCATTTTAAACCCTTGTCTACTGAGTTTATTGTGTTCCACGTCTGTTAGGTGGGTTTCTTGTAAAAATATTATTCCTGCTTTGTCTTTTTTCATTTTGCCTAGAATCTTGGATCTTTTAACTGGATTCAGGATTCCTTTTACATTATATGAAATTATTTTGGTTACACCCTGTTTCTCCATTGTGTTGTTTTGTTTAGTATAACTGTGTGGTGGCCCTCTTTTGTGCTACTCAGAAACTGAAAGAACATTAAAAACAAGAAAAACATTAAGAACATAGTGTAAAAAACTTTAAAACAAAAAGCTGTCATAAGAACTTCCTGAGCTGAGGTCTTTTTAAAGACCCTGTAAGAGCCTTGATGGAGTGAAGGCCCTGAGGGAAATTCCTCAAACTCTGTTACGTGTTGAGGGCCCTCTCTTACCACTGAAAGTAGTCCCATGCTTTTAATGTGAGTTTCAGAACCCAATCCAAACTTGTAATGATTTTTTTTTTTTTCCTTTTATGCCTAAACCCTGTGAAATTGTGTGCACCCTCCCACCCCCATCACATCAAACATTCACGCAAAAACAGTATTTGTTAGTATGAGGAGAACATGTGGATTATTGTCACATTTCTATTTTAACAAGTTTTTTTTTTTTTTTTTTATTACAAAGACTTATTTGTTTCAAATAATATGATTGTTCCATGAAATGTTTTACCACATGCTGAATATGCATCTCCTTTAATGTTTGTTACCTTGTATGAGGGGGGTTGGATGTGCGGATTGATTCAAGAGAAAAGAAAAAAAAAAAAAAAAAAAGGTCGCTATTCCAACCTGAAAACGGATAGTTTATCCGCGACGCTCTGGCGCTGGGTTTCCCGCTGCTGGTCCGTGGATTTTGAGGGTCTTTGTGTTGTCCATGTTTGCGCTTTGATCTTCTCACTCGGGTCTGCTGCGGGTTTAAATACCGTTACCGGGAGCCCTCTTTTCGCCATGTCAGCTGTTGCTTCTTCCGCCGAATTATAGAGACACGTTTCATCGCCGTAGAAGACCCTTAACTTCGCAGGAAATGGTGTCTGAAAGCGCAATTTCTTCTCTCTTAACACCTTTTTCGCGTCATTGTATTCCCTGCGCTTTTTAAGGACCTCCGGGGCGTAATCGTGTTCCACGTAGACTTTTCTCTCCTGGTGCATAAATCCTTTTTTCTGCCAGGCCAGTCTTACAACCTCTTGTTTTATTTTGAAATTGGAAAATCTTACCAACACCGAACGTGGGGGCGCTTCCGCCGCCGGCCTAGCGGCTAATGAACGATGTGCCTTTTCTATCTTCAAGTCGGTGGTTTGTGGAATATCCAATTTCTCTCTTAGTAAGGATTCCACGCATTCTGCCATTGAGTTAAAACCATTTTCGGTTCCTTCTATCAGACCATGAATTCTTATGTTGTCTCTTCTTTGTTTTCCTTCTTGGTCGGTTAGCTTAGCCTCTATAGCTGCTTGTCTTTTGCGTAGGTCTAGCACAGAATCTTCGAGCACTTTTATTCGATCCTCTGTTTCCAAGATTCGGTTCTCGGCCTGGTCCACTCTGCTGTTTGTCCTTTTCAATTCTTCTCTGAATTCCCGAAATTCGGCCGTAACATCTCGGCGAAATCGTCGTAGCTCCTCAAATAGTGATTTCAGGCTAACCCTTTTGTTAGCTATCACCAGTTCCTCGTCTTCTGAACGGAGATCTTCCAGTTCAGATTCTCCGGCCGATACGTGTCCTGGCCTGGAGAATTTCAGTTTCTTCTGTTTTCCTTTAGACATGATGATTTTGTCTTTTGATTTTCACTCCTCCAAAAATCCGTTAAGTTTGATTTTCAAGGTGTTATCCTGGATTGGGTCTGAGAGCTTCAGTGTTAAGCTGCAGTCGCCATGGCGTCCAGACCGGAAGTCCAGCATAATATTTTTTGAGTAAATTTCTGTAATTAATTCTGTCTTTGTTTTGATTATAGTACTTCAATAATGCGTTCAATCTCCGACACCACGAGTCCTGAATACGGTAATCGATGGGCCGAGTTGGGTGTAAATCATGCCCTGACTCCGGGGGGACCGAGTTGACAATTGGCGGAGTTGGGCGGATACTGGATGGGGGCAACTTTGGTGGTTGTGAAGGCCAAAAAAATTTTTTTCCTCACTTCCCGAAGGCCAGATTTACATGTAAACAAGTTTCACAATTAAAACTGAAAATGAAAATAAAAGCTGCTCGGTGTTTTATCATATTAGAATTAAAATTACTGACAAAATTACATCATGAAATTTGTAAAATTCTCTCCCATCAAAATGAGGAGCAAAGAGAAATTCTGGATGGGAATTAACAAAAAAGCCAAGAAGAAAGTGAAATATGACAATGAAGAAAAATGTTTTTAAAAGAAAAAGCGCTATATAAGTGCAGGTTAGTTAGTTAGTTAGTTAGTTAGTAATAGACTCAAATCAAAGCTTTATTTATGTAGCACTTTTCATACAAAAAAGTGCAACACAAAAGTGCTTCACAAATTGAAATGAAACACAATTGACCTCCCCCCACACACACACACATATGCAAAGAAACTTTAGTCAGTGTAAGGCTGCATTCAGACCAGGATAGTCCAGGGGTCTCTGTTCCACTGGGCGGGGAATGCCGAGAATTTTGACACCTTCATTTGGTTTGGTTTGCATTCACACTGCAGGGGACCAAACTGTCTGGACAACATCACGCCGTTACAACAACTGCTCTTTTGGGGGTGCTGTTGCCTAAACCACCACTGACCAGGAAGAAAAAAATCTCGGTGAAGACGAAAAATCTGGCTCATCGATAGACCAGGACCAAAAACAGAAATCTGTTCCCTTCAGCCGGGTTGTTTGTCCACCACAAATGAGACATTTTTTAACTTTTCTCCTCAGCTTTCACTGGTAAAAGGATTTTTCGGATTCGCGTGGTTGTCTTTATTTTCTACCCAAAATGTACTACGGTAAATGCCATTTCCTCTTCTCAGACTACATGTTGCTATGGTTACACAAACGCTGAAGGGCACTTCTGCCCTTTGGTCCGCTGGATACTCTGTTTGGATTAACACTGCAAGCGGCGCACACCAGACTTCATTTGCAAGAGAACCGAGACCCCCGTTTTCAGGGGGACCAGACTTCGCTTGTTTGGTGTGCACCAGAGTTCTAACGCATGTTCAGATGGCACCAAACAAACCAAACTGTCCGCAGAAGCCACTGTTTGGTCCTTTGGTCCAGGCCAAACAGTGGCTGTCTGAATGTGCCCTAAAACGTATGGCTTATGGCTGGGCACCAAGGATCCAAGTGTGAAAGCACCATCACTAGGGAGCCATCACCAGCAGGGAAAGTGCCAAGTCTACGGCTACAGGAACACCACCTCTGAGGCTTCCCAAGTCCAGCCCAAGGAGTTGACACTGCAGGTGTGGTGCCGCAGTGCATGATCCCCTCAGCTGGGTAGACCAGGGCAATCACAGGCCAGCACCCTGCAGCCAGAAACCAGGCACAATTCCCCATAGGAGGGCTCCTCATGAGGAAACGCCGGAGCTTGGACAGGGTGATTTAAAAAAAAAATAAATAAAAAATAAATAAATAAAATAAAAAAGCTCACTGATAAAAGATAATCTGCTGATAAAAAGACGAGACAGTTAAGTTGACTAGAAGAAAAAAACACTTAACTACAGCTAAACAAACATATTCACAAATATTAATAATTCACAGTAAGGTAAGTAATTGTGACATAAAATAGGTTTAAAATCATAAATTAAGACAATAAAAATAGAAAACTAATCAAAAGCAAGGTAAAATAGTAGGTCTACTGGAAGAAAATGATCATAGTAAAAAATAGTTTTACTGATAAATATACTACATTTCTCGTTTAAATTAGCTATTTATTTGCAAATCTATATTTTAGTATTGATGTTCAAGCATGGGCGGCGCGGTGGCGGAGTGGTTAGCACTGCGGCAGCACAGCAACTCACCCTTGGCCGGGGGATCCTGGTCCCAGCCCCCGACCAACAGTGATCTGTGTGGAGTTTGCATGTTCTCCCCGTGTCTGCGTGGGTTTACTCCGGGATTTCTCCGGTTTCCTCCCACATGCCCAAAACATGCAAGTTAGGTTAATTGGCATCACACTGGGGATTCTAAATTGTCCTTAGGTATGACTGTGAGAGTGAATGGTTGTCTGTCTCTCTGTGTTGGCCCTGCGATGGACTGGCGATCTGTCCAGGGTGTTACTCTGCCTCTTGCCCAAAGATGCTGGGATAGGGACCTTTGTAGTCTGTACAATGCTATAGTTAACTCCCTGTATAAGGACAGCAAGCCTTATTATAAGAAAATATGTAAAACACATAAGGTTAGACCTGGCTGGAATGAGGCCGTAGCTGTGCCTTATTCTGAAGCTCGGGAAGCATATAAAGCATGGGTGGTGGCTGGGAGACCCAGACAAGGGCCAGAATTTGAGATGAAGAAATGTACAAATGCTAAGTTTAAGTATGCTATTCGTCATATCTCTAAAAATGAGCAGCTTATGAGAAGTAATTCCCTGGCCAAGAAATTGTTAGATAAGAATGTCACAGAATTTTGGAAGGAGCTTAGACGGATTAGTAACAGTAAAACGCCTTTGCCCTGTACTTTGGAAGGCATTTCAGGTACAGAAAATATTGTGGATCTTTGGCGGCAACTCTTTTACTCATTATTTAATTCAACTAAGGATGAAACTTACAAGGTAGGGAAAGTAGAAAGGGACGATTCGCTCCTGATTGACACTCATGCAGTGATCAAAGCCATTAGAGAGCTATCAGATAACAAAGCGAGTGGTTTAGACTGTATTTCTGCTGAGCATCTTAAATACGCTAGCTCAAGAATTGCTCCTCTTCTTGCAATCTGTTTCACCAGCTTCATGATTCATGGGTTGTTACCAGAATCATTATTGTCTGTTGTGTTGGTACCAGTCATTAAAGATAAAGCTGGCAAGCTGTGTAGCCTGGATAATTACAGACCCATAGCTTTAGCCAATATAATATCTAAAGTACTGGAAAAAATCATGTTTGAAAAATTAAATGTATTCATCAAATCTACTGATCATCAATTTGGATTCAAACCCCATCATGGAACAGATCTGTGCATATATGCCTTAAAAGAAATTATAAATAAGTACAGAAATCAAAATTCTTCAGTTTTTCTGTGCTTTATTGACGCCTCCAAGGCGTTTGATCGTGTTAATCACAGGATACTGTTTAGGAAAATGATTGACAGGGGGGTGCCCAAGTACTTAGTACGTATCCTGATTTACTGGTACGCACATCAGAAGATGCTGGTGAAATGGGGGAAGAGTCATTCATCACCATTTGGTGTGAGCAGTGGTGTCAGACAGGGCAGTATACTGTCCCCTATTCTATTTAATCTTTACATGGATGAGTTGTCAAAGCAACTGAATGCCTGTAAAACTGGGTGTTTAATAGGGAATAAGTTAGTGAATCATTTTATGTATGCTGATGATCTAGTTATTCTCAGTCCAAGTAGTGCTGGTCTTCAGGAGTTATTAAGAGTGTGTAGTGCTTATGGAGAGGAAAATGACATAAAATATAATACAAATAAGAGTTGTGTACTGATCTGCCGCACTAAAGAAGATTTGTTAATGAAATTCCCTGTCTTTGAATTGGCAGGCAGGGAATTAATTGTCAGGGATAAAATTAAATATCTGGGACATGTTATTAATGATAGAATGACTGATGATGATGATATTTTCAGACAACGCTGCAAAATCTACATGCAAGCAAATATTCTTGCACGCAGATTTGGTTTTTGTTCAGATGAGGTGAAACTGGTTCTTTTTAAAACCTATTGTACACCTTTATACACTGCTCATTTATGGATAAATTATAGGAAACTAAGTATGCAGAAATTACAGGTTGCCTACAATGATGCCTTAAGAATTTTACTTAAAAAGCCTCGATGGTGCAGTGCTTCCGAGTTATTTGTCTCATCACGTGTAAATACTCTGCATGCAGTAATAAGGAATTTTATGTATAAATTCATCTGTCGGCTTGATGTATCTAGAAATGAAATCATTCAAGTCATGTCTAGCATTAAGCTCAGTTCTATTCGCTGTCAGTCACAGTTTAGAAGGCACTGGTACAGTAGTCTTTTTAAGTCTTTTTAAAGTCTGTACTGTCTTTGTACTTCTTTAAGCAGTTATGTCTTAGTGTTTCTTGTAACTTTTTTGATTGTTTCAACTGTCTTTTTTTTTACTCTACTTGTTTATTTTTTCTCTTGATGGACCTTGAGTCTGGAATAAAGTCTTTGATTGATTGATTGATTGATTGATAGGCTCCAGCCCCCCCACGACCCGAAAAGGATTAAGCAGAAGAAGATGAATGAATGAATGTTCAAGCATCTGCTAATAAATTTGCATCATTTTATTTAAAAATGTATAACTTTTTAATTGTACTGGGTTTTTTTCTAATTTAGTGAGTTTTGTTGTAAATTTGCCGTTTCTTATATAAAGTGGCCTTTCAGTTTGAAACTTGTTAAATACTCAGTCAGAAGCTGTACCATTTATTGTTGTTTAAAAGCAGCCAACTGCTGCTGACAGCCTATTAATGCAGACTCAGCATGCAACACATGCATACCTTAAAAGACGTACTCCAGGGCACACTGCTAACTCTGTCTCTGGCTCCCTCACTCTGGCTCAACTGCATTTAAGGGCGCATTCACATGGCCACTGTTTGGTCCCGACTAAAGGACCAAAGTGTGTATTCCGTGGATAGTTTGATTCGTTTGGCGCTGTTTGTCCACGTTGAGCACCAGATTGTTCTCCCTGCACCAGCCCTCCAGGTCTCTCACTTCTTCCCTGTACATTGATTCCTCATCCCTCTGAGTAAGTCCCACCACCGTGGTGTCATCTGCAAACTTAATAATCTGGTTCCCCTCGTGTCTGGATACACAGTCATGTGTTAGAAGTGTAAACAACAGTGGACTGAGTACGCAGCCTTGAGGGGATCCGGTGCTGAGCGTGACAGAGTTGGAGATGTTGTTTCCAACCCGGACAGACTGAGGTCTCTCAGTCAGGAAATCCAGGATCCAGAGACATGTGGCGGTGTTCAGACCGAGAAGGAGTAATTTCTCCATCAGTCTCTGGGGAATAATGGTGTTGAATGCTGAACTGAAATCAATGTACAGGAGTCTGGCGTAGGTGTCTTTCTGGTCCAGGTGGGTGATGACAAAGTGTAGGGTAGTGACTATAGCATCCTCCGTGGAGCAGTTTGAACGATATGCAAACTGGAGCGGGTCGTGTGATGCAGGGAGGCAGGCTGTAATGTGTGGTTTGACAAGCCGTTCAAAACACTTCATCACAATTGGTGTCAGTGCAACAGGACGATAGTCATTCAAACAGGACACAACTGGTTTCTTTGCCACCGGTACAATGATAGAGGTCTTGAAGCATCTGGGAACGATGGCCTGGCTCAGGGAGATGTTATGTCAGTCAGGACATCCGCCAACTCGCTCGTGCAGTCTCGGAGCACACGTCCCGGAATGTTGTCCGGACCTGCAGCTTTGCGTGGGTTGACTCTGGTTAGGGTCCTCCGTGTGTCCGCTGTGTTGATGGTAAAAGCTGGTCCGACCGATGGTGGGGGTGGGCCAGCCCTCCCTGTGATTGTCGAGTTTGATGCTTCAAAACGTGCAAAGAAGTCGTTAAGCCTGTCTGGAAGCGAAGCGTCGTCATCATCGACCCTCTGCCTAGACTTATAGCCCGTCAGTGTCCGAACTCCCTGCCACATCTGCTTGGTGTTCCTAGTGTCACAGAGGTGTCCCTGGATTTTCTCCGCATAGGCGTGCATTGTATTATGTTAAGGGTCAATTTGACCCATTTCGGTTTTTGTGTTGACCAAAGTATGGGTTATCCTTTCTTTTTCTTCATGAAATTTTGTGACTTTTCCTCATCTAGGGTCATGAATTGGTGTGCAAAATCTGGACACTTTGATGTGTAGTGGAATGTATGTGCAGAGTTTGTATACAAAGATGATGTTGCGGGTCATTTTGACCCGGACACTTATGTGGGTAAATAGCTGTACAGATCCAAAATAAACATGCCCCTTTGATGTACTTTATTTTGACTGCCCAGTTAATTGTATTTTGACTGCCAGAGACCCAGGTGTGTGTCGAGGAGGGACTTTCTCTCCCTTGTCCTTGTCACTTTTCTCATGCCATCTCTTTGACAAACACACCAAAAATGAGCTCCAGAAGGTTTACAGCTGAAGAAGCTTCATCACATATTTTGAACTGGGATAGTGACGCAGAGGAAGAGATTTCAGAGATCGAGGACAATGTAATTGATGATCCAGATTGTCAATTTTCCGATGATGAGGAGGATTCAGAGGACGAGCCTGCCGTTGTGTCTCCATCGGATGAAGGCCAAGGAATGCAGCAATCATCATCCACAGAGGGGACATGAGCATCTAAAGATGGTAATATAAAATGGTCAACATCACCACACCAAAGCCGAGGTAGACTGTCATCTTCCAATGTCATCAAAATGACTCCCGGTCCTACAAGATTTGCTGTCACACTAGTTGATGATATTCAATCAGCATTTCAGCTCTTCATATCCCCACCAATGGAGAAGATTATACTGGAAATGACCAACTTGGAGGGGATGCGTGTATTTCAGGAGAAATGGAAGCCACTGGATCAGACTGACTTGCATGCTTACATTGGAATTCTGGTATTAGCTGGAGTGTACAGGTCAAAGGGAGAAGCAACTGCACCAGAGCTGGTCGATGTGAAAGAGACAAACTAGCTGCGTTTAGAGATGTATGGGATAAATGGGTTGAAATTCTACCTTTGTTGTACAATCCTGGTCCCCATGTTACTGTAGATGAGCGCCTTGTACCATTCAGGGAGCGCTGTCCTTTCAGACAGTACATGCCCAACAAGCCTGCCAAGTATGGCATCAAAATGTGGGTAGCCTTTGATGCAAAATCTAGCTATGCATGGAATATGCAAGTGTATACTGGAAAGCTACCTGGAGGAGCATCTGAGAAGAATCAGGGGATGCGTGTGGTGCTGGAGATGAGTGAAGGGTTGCAAGGTCATAACATCACATGTGACAACTTCTTTACATCCTGCCGCCTTGGAGATGAACTTCAGAAGAGAAAGCTGGCTATGTTGGGAACAGTCAGAAGAAATAAGCCAGAACTTCCCAGTGAAATTCTGAAGATGCAGGGCAGACCTCTGCATTCCTCAATATTTGTTTTCACTGAGAAAGCAGCAGTTGTTTCATACTGCCCAAAGAGAAACAAGAATGTTCTTGTAATGAGCACAATGCACACAGATGCATCTCTGAGCACAAGCGAAGACATGAAGCCACAAATGATCTTGGACTACAACTCCTCCAAAGGAGGAGTTGACAATCTGGACAAAGTCACGGCAACATACAGCTGCCAGCACAAGACTGCCCGTTGACCCTTGGTGATTTTCTACAACATTGTCGATGTGTCTGCTTACAATGCCTATGTCCTGTGGACTGAAGTCAACCAGCAATGGAATGCCTGCAAATTGTACCGACGTCGGCTTGTCGGCTTTTCCTGGAAGAACTCGGCAAAGCACTTGTCACTCCCAAGATCCAGAGGCGAGCCAGGCCAGCTCGATCCCCAGCAGCTGCAGCTGTCATTGAAAAGGTCAAGGTCAAGTCATCCAACCAATCTGCAATGGATCCAGTGGACACAGGTGTAAAGAAACGGAAAAGATGCCAGGTCTGTCCCTCCCGAGAGGACAGTAAAACAAGTACCTCTTGTGTGAAATGCAAGAATTACATCTGCAGAAAGCACACAGTTACATTCTGTCCATTATGTGGAGAGCATTGAAAATGTGAGAAAAAGGGGCAAGTTAAATGAAAAAAAAAAATGCAGAGGGAAAAACTTGAACAAAATAGTTCTTAAATATAGTGTTGAAATTAAAAATGTATTATGTCTCTTTTATAAATGTTTATATAATCTAAAATAAAGTTGTTATTGGTTTAACCTGTTTTTTGACTGTTTTGAGTGGATTTACACAGGACGGGTCAAAATGACCCACAACATAATCAATGTAATTTTTTTTTTTCAATATAATACAAGGTTAAAGATAATTTACAAGAGGTAATAACAATTTTTACTTCTAAAAATGTATAATGGGTACTTCTAAACATGCACAAATGGTTACAAGCCTGGCTGTAGTGTTATATTTTATAGTTTTGGTGCATGGGATGCAGTTCTTTGCAAGCAAGCAATTCTCGGCATAACACCGGTCCTGGCCAATCGATGAGCCGGATTTCTCTTCAGCTACAGCGCCACAAACGAGCAGCTGTTGTAACTGCGTGACGTTGTCCAAGCAGTTTGGTCTGCTTGAGTGAAGTGCTGTATGAATGCAAATCGAACCAAACAAAGGTGTGAAAATTCTCTCCATTCCCTGCCGAGTCGAACCAAGACTCCCGGACTATCCTGGAGTGAATACAGCCTAAGAATGCAGTTCCAAATATGTTCAAACGGGATATACAGTGGTGTGAAAAAGTGTATGCCTCCTTCCTGATTTCTCATTTTTTTTGTATGTCACACTTAAATGTTTCACATCATCAAACAAATTTAAATATTAGACAAAGATAACACAAGTAAACACAAAGTGCAGTTTTTAATTGAAGGTGTTTATTATTAAGGGTAAAAAAAAATCCAAACCTACATGGTCCTGTGTGGAAAAAGTGATTGCCCCCCTGATAAAACATAAATTAACTGTGGTTTATCACATCTTTGAAAGCTGAGTTCAATTTTCTAGCCATTTCTAAAGCTTTGAGACTCCAGCGAACCACAGTGAGAGCCATTATCCACAAATGGCAAAAACATGGAACAGTGGTGAACCTTCCCAGGAGTGGCCGACTGACCAAAATTATCCCAAGAGCACAGTGATGACTCATCTAAGAGGTCAGAAAAGACCCCACAACAACATCCAAAGAACTGCAGGCCTCACTTGCCTCAGTTAAGGTCAGTGTTCATGACTCCACCATAAGAAAGAGAGTGGTAAAAAATGGCCTGCATTGCAGAGTTCCAAGACAAAAACCACTTCTGAGCAAAAAGAACATAAATGCTTATCTCAGTTTTGCCAGGAAACATCTTGATGATCCCCAAGACTTTTGAGAAAATACTCTATGGACTGATGAGACAAAAGTTGAACTTTTTGGAAGGTGTGTGTCCCATTGCATCTGGTGTAAAAGTAACACAGCATTTCAGAAAAGGAACGTCATACCAACAGTAAAATATGGTGGTGGTAGTGTGATGGTCTGGGGCTGTTTTGTTGCTTCAGGACCTGGAAGACTTGCTGTGGTAAATGGAACCATGAATTCTGCTGTCTACCAAAAAATCCTGAAGGAGAATGTGCGGCCATCTGTTTGTGACCTCAAGCTGAAGCACACTTGGGTTCTGTAGCAGGACAATGATTGAAAACAAACCAGCAAGTCCAACTCTGAATGGCTTAAGAAAAGCAAAATGACTTTGGAGTGACCTAATCCAAGTCCTGATCTGAATCTGATTGAAATGCTGTGACATGACCTTAAAAAGGCGGTTCGTGCTCAAAAACCCTCCAATGTGGCTGAATTACAACAATTCTGCAAAGATGAGTGGGTCAAAATTCCTCCACAGCGCTGTAAAAGACTCATTGCCAGTTATCACAAACGCTTGATTGCAGTTGTTGCTGCTAAGGGTGGCCCAAACAGTTATAAGGTTTAGGGGGCAGTCACTTTTTCACACAGGGCCATGTAGGTTTGGATATTTTGATTTTTTTTTTTACCCTTGATAATAAACAACTTCATTTAAAACTGCATTTTGTGTTTACTTGTGTTATCTTTGTCTAATATTTAAATTTGCTTGATGATCTGAAATCAGGAAGGGGGCAAACACTTTTTCACACCACTGTAATGATTTCAAAGAACGAAAATTAAAGTACAAACCAGATGGGATTGTGGAAAATGACAGGAATGAAGATATACAGTGGTGTGAAAAAGTGTTATCCCCCTTTCTGATTTCTCATGTTTTTGTATGTCACACTTAAATGTTTCAGATCATCAAACAAATTTAAATATTAGTCAAAGATAACACAAGTAAACACAAAATGCAGTTTTTAAATGAAGTTGTTTATTATCAAGGGTAAAAAAAAAATCAAAACCTAAATTGCCCTGTGTGGAAAAAGTGATTGCCCCCCATGTTAAAACATAAATTAACTGGTTTATCACATCTTTGGAAAGCTGAGTTGAATTTCTCCAGCCACACCCAGGCCTGATTACCACCACACCTGTTCTCAAACAAGAAATCACTTAAATAGGACCTGCCTGACAAAATGAAGTAGACAAAAAGATCCTCAAAAGCTAGACATCATGCTGTGATCCAAAGAAATTGAGAAACAAAGTAGTTGAGCGCTATCAGTCTGGAAAAGGTTATAAAGCCATTTCTAAAGCTTTTGGACTCCAGTGAACCACAGTTGCCTCATTTCCACCAAAATAAGAACTGGTGCTAGTTTGGTTCTGGGACTTGTGCCAGTGCTTAACCAGTTCAACTGTAGTGCCTCATAAAAAACAGTTGGTTTTCCACTGATATGGAGCTAGTCGGGGATTACATCAGGGTTACGTCATTACGTAGTGTGAAGCGTCTTTATGCAACCCCGCAGAACACCACAGAAGAAGTAAAAAGAGGAGAAGAAGAAGAAGCGCTAACTTGTCAACATGGAGGAGTTTGTTGTCTCTTTGGGAGTGCTGCTTTTATTATTCCAAACCTGTATTACCATCCAAAAACAGTTTTTTTTTTTTCCACAATATCTTTATTGAACCTTTTTTTTTTTTTTAACAAACATGATACAAACAATCAAACACTAACACTAAAGTACTACAGAAAAAAAAAAAAAAAAAGATGCACTAAAAACACCAACAACCACCAGCAAAATCAAATCTTCAACAATGCTCCTCTGTTTAGTCTAGACAATCCAATACAAGAGTATACATATTATGTTCACCAGTTTGGAATTTACAAGGTCCACACACATCATTCACCTTCTTCTTCAAAAGTTATGTTTAAATTTTTTACATAATCAATAAAAGGTCTCCATATATTCTCAAACACAATTTCCTTTGATTTCAGTATATATGTTATTCTTTCTAATGGAAGGTTTGTTAACATCTGTCTTAACCACTGAGTCACATCTGGTCTATGAGTCTTTTTCCATAATAGTGCAATACATTTTTTGGCATTAAGCAAACTGAGGTCTATGAATGTTCTTTCACTTTTATTAAAATTATGCTTTTCTGGGTACAGACCCAACAAAAACAATTTAGGATTCAATATGATTTGTTTTGAGATTATTTTTTCAATTGTTACCCTCACCTCTTCCCAAAACATTCTTATTAATCTACATTCCCATACACAATGAAATAGAGTTCCTTTACTTTCCATGCATTTTGTGCATGTATCTGGTATATTTTTGTTATATTTATTTAACTCCTCCGGTGTAACATACATCCGCATTAACCATTTGAAATGTATCAATTTAAGGCGTACATTTATTGATTTGGTTTGAGCTTCTGTACAAGCCAATTCCCATTGTTCCTCTGAAATTTCAGTTTGCAGATCTTCTTTCCAGTAGTTTAATCTTTTCAGTGAATTTTCACTTGAAGATAGTGTCAATGAGTTATAAAACTCTGAAATAATACCCTTTCTTTTACTATCTTTCATCATCATTTTTTCCAAGGATGAATAAATAGGTCGAGTGAGAGCTTTATTTTGATTTGATCGAATAAAGTTTCTAAGTTGAAGATATTTAAAAAAATGTGTTCTATTGAGATTAAATTTGATCCTCAGCTCTTCAAAAGACATTATGTTATCTGCACATGGCAAATATAAATCCTGAATCTTTTGTATCCCTTTTAAATTCCATACTTTAAATACAGCGTCCGCTCTCCCTGGTTTAAAATATTGATTACCCCATATTGGACTAAATTGTGACAATAACTGTGGTTCTTTTAAATAGTTTTTAGCTTCACACCATATTTTGATCATATGCTTTACAAATGGATTTTTAACTTGTTTTTGTAATTTTTTTTGCCGAATCTGAGTATATGAATATGGGAAGAGGTAAAGGTAAATTGTATGATTCCATTTCAGTCCAGTGAGGGAGATCATTTGATGAAAAATAATATGTCATAGACCTCAGTTGTGCCGACCAATAATACAACATAAAATTTGGACATTTCAGACCTCCACGATCAAATGGTAAATATAATAAAGACAGACGTAATCTAGCCCTCCTGTTGTTCCATATAAATTCCACTAACTTTTTTTTTATTCTTGGGAATAAATCTAAAGGTGGTGATAAGGGAATGTATTGAAATAAATAAAGTATTTTAGGTAAAATATTACTTTTAAGTATATTGATTCTCCCGATCATCGACATTGGTAGTGACAACCATCTCTGAGTTAACTCATTGATATCTGTCATTAAGGCTTCATAGTTGACACTGGCGACTGATTCTAGCTTAGGCACAATTTGGATTCCTAAATATTTAAACTGATTTACAACATTGAACTGATTTACCTCAGAGGCTGGGTAATTTCTCTGGGTCTCATTTAGCATTAATATTGAAGATTTAGTTTTATTTATTTTATATCCTGATATTTCCCCAAAATTCTTTATTAAATTCAACAAGGTTGGAATTGATTTTTTTAGATTCGACATAAACAAAATTATGTCATCAGCGTACAGGGAGATTTTATGTTCTGTTGGTCCAACTTTAATTCCATATATTTGTGAATGTAAACGTATCGCTATCGCTAAAGGTTCAATTGCCATAGTAAACAGTAAAGGTGAAAGTGGACAGCCTTGTCGACATCCTCTATTGATTTTTATTGGTTTTGAAATATTGTTATTTGTTAGGATTTCTGCTGTAGCATTATTGTATATTATTTGAACCCATTTTATGAAATTATTTCCAAGTCCAAACCTTTGTAGGACTTCAAAAAGAAAGGGCCATTCAACTCTATCAAAGGCCTTTTCGGCGTCCAGTGATAGGAGAGCTGTATCCGGTGCTTCTTTATTAGAATAAATAATATTGAATAGTCTTCTTACATTATGGAAGCCTTGTCTTCCCTTTATAAAGCCATTCTGATCTCGATTAATAATATTTGGTAAAATTTCTTGTATTCGTCTTGCTAAAATTTTACAGATTATCTTAAGGTCGGCGTTTAATAGGCTTATTGGTCTCATATTTTCACATTTATTAGAGGGCTTACCTGGTTTTGGCAGCAGTATAATTAAGGCATTATTTATGTATGATGGTAAATTATTATTTTGAAATGCTTCTAAAACCATTTCCAAAAAAGGTTTTATTAATTTATTCTTAAATTTTTTATAAAGGTCAACTGGAAGACCATCTGGTCCTGCACTTTTTCCTGATTTCATATTATCAATGGCTAGCCCAACTTCTTCTTGACTAATTTTAGACTCCAATATCTCCCTGTTTTCATTTGGAATACACGGTATAGATAGTTCGTTCAAAAACCCATTTAGTTTTGTTAAATCAAATTCATTTTTAGTATCATATAATTTTTCATAGTAATCTCTAAAGGCTCTATTAATTTCTAAAGGATCTATAACTACCTGTCCATCACTTATAATACTAGTAATTGGTGTTTTAATTTCTAATTGTTTAATCTGCCATGCCAATAATTTTCCTGATTTTTCACCTTGTTCATAAAAAGATTGTTTCAATCTTAGAAGACTCGAGGCAGCTCTATTCGCTGATTTTTTGTCGTATTCAGCTCTCAAAATCAGTAATTCATTCTCCAACCTTGGATCACTTCCTGCATACACTTTTTCCTGAAGACTTTTCATTTTATGTTCCAATTTAGCTCTCTCCTCTTGAGTCTTCTTAGATTTTGATCCTGTATAACTAATAATATGTCCCCTAATAAAAGCTTTGAAAGCCTCCCACTTTACACATGCTGATGTTTGTGTAGTATTGATGTCAAAGTACTCGTCTATCTGTTTTTCTATATACTTGACAAATTCCTCATCCTGAAGCCATTTATGCTGAAATTGCCATCTACCTGATTCCTTTGTCAATTTTTTATCTACATATATTAAACAACAGGGTGCATGATCAGAGATCATGATGTTATCATAAAAGCAGTTTTGAATCTTGGATCTTAATTCTGTGGAAATCAAAAAATAATCAATACGTGAGAATGTCTTGTAGGTACTGGAATAACAAGAATAGGCTTTAACTTGTGGTTTCATTTCTCTCCATATATCTAACAATCTCAATTCTTTCATAAAATGATTAATAGTCATCCTACATCCATTGTGCGTACAATCCAGTCCTGTTGATCTATCTATACCTGGATTCAATGTACAATTAAAATCCCCTGCTATTATATGTTGCCCTGTAAGTGATGATAAAATAAGAAATAAATTAGCAAAGAACTTTTGATCATCTATATTGGGACCATATAAGTTCACAAGATTTATATTTTCTAATAGCAAAGAACCTTGAATGATTACATATCTTCCAAGTTTGTCTCCAATTACATTTTTCGCTTGAAAAGGGACTGATTTATGTATGAGAGTCATAACTCCCCTGGCCCGGGATGAGAATGATGAGGTGAATACACTTCCTTGCCATCTACTCCTAATTCTTTTTATATCCTCCTCTATTAGATGAGTTTCTTGTTAAAACACAATTTTTGAACCCATGTCTTTTATTTTATTCATAACTTGTTTAAGTTTTTTTAAATTTTGTAGACCTCTGCAATTCCATGAAGTTAAATTAAGATTAACACTTTGGTTTATGATCAATAGAGAGTTTGGGATTACCTTGCAGTGTAAACATGCTCATACAGAGAAGCAAAAACATGAGTGGTTGAACATTCATCCTACAAACTACACACAAACAAATTCCCCCTTCCCACACTTGTGGCGAACCCCCCAAAATCAAAAGAAAAATTCCGTCTCCCGATATAGCCATCGACCGCTCCACACCCACGGGGAACAGCCTAAGCCACTCCTTCTTCATCCTCCCAATCACCCTAACTCTACTGCTTTTAATGACGTAGCATTAACTCTCCTCTGTAGTTTTCCAACTTAACTCCAAAATTTTTAGCAACTTTGTACATCATAGTTTTTTTTTGTTTGTTTTGTTTTTGTTTTTTTTTAATATATAATACAATCTATATTTTGTAAACTTGCTATT
Source organism: Pholidichthys leucotaenia (assembly GCA_020510985.1). Classification (NCBI taxonomy): domain Eukaryota; kingdom Metazoa; phylum Chordata; class Actinopteri; order Cichliformes; family Pholidichthyidae; genus Pholidichthys; species Pholidichthys leucotaenia. Next base: position 108,680,546 of record CM035841.1, on the reverse strand, counting down.
TACTTCAAGTCAGTCAGATGCCTGTGCAAATGCTTAATTATTCTACCTTATATTTTGTTCATGCTTAGCTCCCACCAGTCTCTTCTTCTTCTTTGATCTTCTTGATGAACTCCTGCGCCTCCTCTGGGGTCTTGAAGATGTGGGTTCTGCCCTCATACGTGGTCAGCAGTCTCGCAGGATAGATTACACCATGCCGAATCCCAAGGTTGCGCAGCTCCTTACGTATGGGATCAAACTGCTTCCTCAATTGTTGGATTCCTGTGGCCAAATCTGGGTAGAACCGCACCTGCTGATCCTGGTGTTTAATCTCTCCTTTAGCTCGTGCAGCGTTGAAGATCTTCATCCTGTCTCTGTTGCTAAGAAACTTCATAATTAAGGTCCTCGGCAGTCCCTTATCTCTCCGTGGGCCAATACGATGTGCTTTTTCCAGAACCACTGCTGATTGCAACTCCTCGCTGCCCAGCACCTCCGGAATCCACTTTTCCAGAAAGGAATATATGTCCCGACCTTCTGATTCCTCTGGAAGACCCACCAGCCTCAAGTTATTCTGTCTCGACCGAGATTCCAAATCCAAAATATTATTTTCTAGACATTTATTTTTTTTTTCCAAAGTGCGCACCTTTAATTGAAGACGGGTGACGTCATCTTCAGCACTAGCGAGACGGAGCTCCATCTGCACCGTTCGTTCTACACAGTCACCCAATTCCTTTCTTATTCCTTCCAACGCTGTCATAATCCCATAAAATCTAGAGGAAAAGTCCGCTCTCATTGAACTCATGGCAGCCATCAGCGCATCTGCGCCGCTCCCCGCAGATTTCGCACCGTTGCCAGCCTCCTCCGCCATATATGGAGTTTTGTTTGCTGCGTCACAGACCTGAAAGTCCGTTAATTTGGACTGTTTCGGCAGCTCGCTTTTTCCTTTACCTGGTTTTCCAGCCTTAGGCTTCGCCGACATATCCTCGCCCAAATGCTGGGATACGTTCTGTCCCAAATGAGAGAGTTATTTGCCGATTTTTTTCTCCAGGAGCAGAGCAGAGTGAGACACGTCCGTCTTACGTGGCAGCCATAACCGGAAGTCCCCAAAAACAGTTTTATTCTTAATCGCAGAGAACGGCGGCTACATTTAAGGAGACTGGTAATTATCAATATTTCAGTTATCAGCCATTGTTAGCTCAAGTTTGTAGCTCAACTAGCTAGCATTGACTACACTTTTCAAATTCAAACGTTTATTTCAAACTCAGGGTTCATATTATATGCAGAACTAAAACGTGTAGACAATAAAAATATATACAAATTTAAATATACAGTGGTACCTCTACTTACGAACGTCTCTACATACAGAATTTTCAGGTTACGACACGCCTCAACGGGAAAATATTGCCTCTTGTTACGAAAGAAATTTCAGGATACGAAAGGCAAAAGATACAGCTCGCGCTGCTCCTCGCAGCTCCCGTAGTTTACCGAACGTAAACATACTTGTAGCTGCTCTGCCATTGGCTATTGCCTAGCATCTTCCTGGTATCCCATTGGCCACGAAGTGTTCGGGCAGTTTTACGTGTGTGTACAGTATTAACTTTTATTCACTATGGGCCCCAAGAAAGTGATGGAGATAAGTGGAAAAGGAGAAAAGAAGAAGAAGAAGAGTTTTTTTGTCCATACAAACAAAGCAAGAGATAATAGAAAGGTATGAAAAAGGGATGCGTTTGGTTGATCTCGCCAAAGAATATGGCTGTAATACATCTACGATCGGCACGGTATTGAAACATTTTCGAAGGATTGTTAAAAGCCGACAAAAGCAAACGTCCTTGGATCGGTTCTTCACAAAACGTCAGGCAAAAACCACTGATGAGAGAGAACATGAACCAAAGAAGGCAAAAGGTGACGACGACGATGATAGCAGTTAAAAGGTAAATGAACGTAATTTTTATTATTCTTTACTTTATTCTTTGTTTTTTACATTATGTACAACTCTCATTTTATGTTTATTGTGCAGTAATCTAATTGTAACATGTATTTGTTACATGTTTTGATGCATTTTTATGATTTATAAAAAATTTATGTCCGAATTTTGGGGGGCTTGGAATGGATTAGGGCATTTACATGGAAAACGCGTCTCTACTCACGGAATTTTCACGTTACGAAAATACTTCCAGAACGAATTAATTTCGTAAGTAGAGGTACCACTGTACATATTTAAACGTGATATTTATGTCAGTTCTGTAATCAGAATCAGAATCAGAATCAGCTTTATTGGCCAAGTATGCACAACACATACAAGGAATTTGACTTTGGCTAAAAACTTGCTCTCGTTGTTCAGGTGAAGGATTTAAATAAGGATTCAATGACAACCAGAGTATGTACAGTAAATTACAGTCTGTCCACGTTTCTATAAAAGGATGCAAATATATACAGGAATATATGCAGTTATTTACTCGGACTAACCACACTTTGCAGAAATATATGAAAAAATATACAATCACACAGTATTTCAATGTGGACTCAGATTCAGTGATATAATGTGAATGAAGTAAAAAGCAGTGTGAGAGTTATGTGCAATGTAATAATGGATGAAAAGTCATGAGTACAGCAACAGGTAGGACTAGGTGAATGTTAGGAGTTCATCAGAGTGATGGCTTGAGGAAAGAAACTGTTCCTGTGACGGGTGGTTTTGACCTTCAGTGATCTGTAACGACGACCAGAAGATAGAAGTTCAAACAGTTTGTGGCCGGGGTGTGATGGGTCAGCACAGATGTTTCCCGCCCGTTTCCTGGTTATGGACCGATATAAGTTCTCAATGGAGGGTAGGTCGGTACCAATGATCCTCTCCGCAGACTTAATGATCCGCTGCAGTCTGGTCTTGTCCTGTTTAGTGGCAGATCCAAACCAGACAGTGATGGAAAAGCAGAGGACAGATTGGATAATGGCGGTGTAGAAGACAACCAGCAGCTCCTGAGGCAAATCAAACTTCTTGAGCTGACGCAGAAAAAACAACCTCTGCTGGGCCTTTTTCCGGACAGTGTCAATATGGGAGGACCACTTCAGGTTCCACCCAGAAACTTGAAGGAGTCCACAGTGGACACTGTGCTGTTGAGGATGGTGAGTGGGGGGAATGAAGGGGGGTGTCGCCTGAAATCCACAGTCATCTCCACCGTTTTGGCTGGGTTAAGTTCAAGATGGTTCTGGCTGCACCAGAGGATCAGCTGCTCCACCTCCCGCCTGTATGCAGACTCATCATCATCCCGGATCAAACCGATGACTGTGGTGTCGTCCGCAAACTTCAGGAGCTTCACCGAAGGGTCCTCTGAGGTGCAGTCGTTGGAGTAGAGGGAGAAGAGCAGTGGGGAAAGGACACATCCTTGGGGGGCGCCAGTACTAATTTTTCGGGAGCTGGATGTAAATCTCCCTAGCTTCACCTGTTGCCACCTGTCAGTCAGAAAGCTGGAGATCCACTGGCAGGTGGAGGGGGGCACCTTGAGCTGGAGGAGTTTCTGATGAAGAATGCCTGGGATGATGGTGTTGAACGCTGAGCTGAAGTCGACAAACAGGATCCTGGCGTACGTCCCTGGGGAGTCGAGGTGTTGCAGGATGTAATGTAGTCCCATATTCACTGCATCATCCACTGACCTGTTTGACCGGTAGGCAAACTGCAGTGGGTCCATCAGGGGGCCTGTGATGACCTTCAGGTGGTTCAGCACCAATCTCTCCAAGGATTTCATGACCACAGAGGTCAGGGCAACAGGTCTGTAGTCGTTTAATCCTGTAATAGAGGGTTTCTTGGGAACTGGAATGATGATGGAGCGTTTGAAGCAGGAAGGCACTTCACGCAGCTCCAGTGATCTGTTAAAGATCCGGGTGAAGATGGGGGCCAACTCGTTGGAGCAGACTCTCAGGCAGGACGGAGACACACCATCAGGTCCTGCAGCCTTCTTGATCTTTTGTCTCTGAAAGACCCGGCGCACCTCCTCTTCACAGATCATTAGTGCTGGTGGGAGGTCAGAGTGGAGGAGGGATGGAGTTCCTGGGGCTGCAGATAATCCTTTTGTGTGGGTGGGAGGTGAGAACTGTAGGTTCTTTTCAAACCTGCAGTAAAAGCTGTTTAGGTCATTAGCCAGCTGGAGGTTTTCCGCAGGGTGGGGGGATGGTCTCCTGTAGTTGGTGATATTCCGTAGGCCTCTCCAGACAGAAGCAGAGTTGTTAGCTGAGAAGTTTTTTTGTAACTTCACACTGTAGCTCCTCTTAGCAAGCCTGGTCTCCTTCGTCAGCATGTTTCTGGCCCGCTTGTACAGAGTCCAGTCACCAGTCCTGTAGGCCTCCTCCTTGGTCTGACGTAGCTGCTTCAGTTTAGGAATGAACCAGGGTTTATTGTTGTTGTATATGCAGAAGGTCTTGGTCTGCACACACATGTCCTCGCAGAAACAGGTGTATGATGTCACAGTGTCAGTGAGTTCATTTAAGTTAATGGCTGCAGCTTCAAAAACACTCCAATCTGTGCAGTCAAAGCAGGCTTGTAACTTCAGCTTTGATTCCTCGATGGATGGTGTTGCAGCGCGTTACAAGACGGAGGTCGCCTGTTATGTCATCCCAAAAAGTGATCAGCTGCAAAAAAATGATTGCCAGGTGCCATATTGTTGTTATGGAGTTATATTAGCTGTTAAATATATATTTCAACAGATAAACAGTACTTGGGTATAATAAGATATATTTAACACTTATGATGCATTTTGAACCCGAAACAAACTTGATCTTGGATTAAAAGCAATTAAAATAATGCAGTCACAAGGTTACATGGAAAAATGCATAGATTTACTGAATATATACATGTACTGTATCAATATATATTCTATGTACCTCCAAAACAATGAGGTTTTTGCACATAAATATTGCAATCGATAAATTCTATACGTTGTTTTCCAAACTGCAACACTTTGGCCAACACTATAATTTTTCAGATGTGATAAAACCTCAAAACATTTAGACGCATTGTAGGTGGACTGAGGCCAGGCAGTACACCTTTAACAAGCGGGCGCTCCTGGCTCCTGTAGACGGTGATCACTTTTTGGCACGACACTGGATTTCACCACCCAGCCGACCCCATGCAGAAGTGGCTGATGAAACCCTTTTTGGTACACAGGCAGACTTACCCCTGAACAATGTTAACTACAACTACCGGATGAGCTGTGCATGTTCAGTTGTGGAAATGGCTTTCGGCGGCTTGAAAGGACGATGGAGGTCCCTCCTGACACGGAATGACTGCAAACTGGAGCTGAGCAAGAAAATGGTGCTCACCTGCTGCATACTTGATATTTGAGGAACATGGTGACAACTTTGGACTCCCAGACACACATGATCAGTCAGCCTCCAGTTCAACCACGACCTGACCATGCCAACGTAGAAGGAGATGACATTAGGGCAGCTTTAATGGAGTATTTTAACATTGGGGAGCAGTAACCTGTTTAGTGCCTGCTATATCATTTAAAAAATATAACATATGTGAAGTAGTGCAAAAGCATTAAAGAATAAAAAAATTGACCTGACAGTCGATCCTCGGTGTACTCTGTTTTGAAGTATTTATGGTGCATGTATGTATTTTATAGGCACATTTACAGAGTTGTTAAAGGTATACGCCTTCTGTACTTGTGTGTCATCTATTCTGGTTAAAGTACTGATTCAAGTTTTTATTCATGTAGGGTTAACAAGAGACAGACTCTAAAGTGTACAAGTTAAAAGGACTTTCCCCAGAAATGATCTTGTCCAGAGCTGACAGAATGTCATGTGGTACGTTGTCAAAAGAATATAAACTCATTTTCATTTTTGAAACAGGCAACTTGGAACATTTTCCACAGAAAAAGTGCATAGATTTAAAGTTTGTTGCTGCTTGTTCTTTAGAAAATGTAAAAAAAGTTGTCAAAAATATGAGTAAAGTCCACAAATACCTGATGTATTGTCCAATACCTGAAAAAATGAACTTAAGGGCAGTAATTCAGTACTTGTACTTTCACTTCCCACCACTATAATGTTATAGTAATTTGCATTGTTTCTCATAAATAGCTTTGCATTTCATGCATATGTTTGGTGTGAGGATAACAATTAATGTAGAAGCAGAAAAAACACTTAAAGAAAGAAGACTTTTATTTACAAAATGTGCAAAAACTTAAGGTGGCTACATATGAAATATTATGCACACACAGCCAAAAATGTCAGTGCTGTGATAGTTACTTTGTTTGCAGTCCCTCAAGCACAGACACAACGTGCCCCATCAGTCCAACAAGGGTATTGGCACTGTCCTCCATCTTCTGGATGCTTTGCAGCAAAGCTGAGGTCAGCTGCTCCTCCCTCCTGCTCTGCTCCTGCTGTCTCTCCTCTGACCTCTTCAGGTAGTCAAGAAGAAGGTCCATGTTTGTGTCCCGCTTCCGTCTCCCTGTTTTAAAGTACAAAAATAAGAAGCAATATAAAATAACCACACACTGACAAACGCAGGAATCTTTAATCCAAGATTGAATGTGTCTGTTCAACATCCATTTACTGTTAGTGGCATCACAACATTCAATTCAAGTGTATAATTGATTTAATTCACTCCCTCCTTTGTGTGAATGGGTCATGATCTGAACATATATTACCTGCTCTGGTCTGATGAGAAGAGGTGGAAGAGCAGAAGGAGGACAAGCTTGGTAAGATAAGATAAGCCTTTATTAGTCCCACAATGGGGAAATTCCAGGATTGCAACAGCACAGGGATAGCAACACTCAGAGCAATAATTAAGAAGATACGAAAAATATAAATAAGAGCAGTGGATATACATACGTACACATAAATATATGAATATATATACAAAGTGCGGAGCATTGTAGCAAGATGGAATAAACAGCATCACCGTCTACTTAGTTATCCTACATAGTATGAATATGTACCCATACATATTGTCACCCTCCGTAGTGACTGATATTGTCATGATATTGTGACTGATATTGGTGCTGATGAAGGTGAGCTGGACACCACAGGTCTGGGTGGTTCTCCCTCATCATCCAGGTGTGATAAATCTGTAAATACAAAAGTGTTTTGTTTGTGCAGTGTACAACTTAAGCCTTCCATTAAATGTGCAGACATAGAAGGCAATTTTATTCTATATCAGTACAGTGATCCCTCACTTATCGCGGTTAATGGGGTCCAGAACCGACCGCGAAAAGTGAAAAACCGCGAAGTAGCGTCACCCCCCCCCATTTTTTACATACATTTTTTTGTGTATAATATAAATAATACGTACATTCATTCTCTCTCTCTCTCTCTCTCTCTCTCTCTCTCTCTCTGTCGTGCGCATGCGTGGGCGTTTGTGGGAGCAGGGGTGTGGAGTGGTGTCGAGTGAGTACTTTAAACTTTGTATTTTCTAACTTTTTCTCTATCTTGTGTGTTTGAGGTGTGTGTGTTTAATATAGTGGGTTGAGTGTGTGTGTGCTGGGGTGTGAGTGTTGGAGTGAGTGTGTTGGGGAACGGTAGCTTCTGCTGCCGGTTTTTCCCAGCCGGCATCATGCCGGTGATTGATGGTGGTGTGGAGTTTGAGCGCTTAACCCGGCGTCATGGTGTGAGAATCCTCCCGACAGTTCCCTGTTCTGTGGAGGAGGCCAGCCTCGCTGTAGGACAGGTGGTTGGGCATGGCAGCATAAAATCAGCATCGAGGATGAACAGCGCAATTGTGATCTTTCTGGATTCGACTGAGAAAGCTGATCAGGTGGTGGCACAGGGAGTGGTCATAGGTGACACTTTTACTCCCGTTTTACCGCTGGCGAATCCGTCTAGGAGGATCACCATCTCAAACGCTCCTCCTTTCGTTAAAAATGATCAGCTGATTAGAGAGTTGTCCCGTTTTGGCCAGGTTGTGTCCCCTATCAGAATGGTCTCTCTGGGTAGTAAATCCCCCCTGCTGAAGCATGTTGTATGTCATAGGAGGCAGTGTTTCATGGTGTTGAAAGACAGCTCTGCTGAACTGAACGCGTCTTTTAATTTCAGGATTGATGGCTTTAGCTACTTGGTGTTTGCAACATCTGAAACCATGAAGTGTTTTGCGTGTGGCGCAGAAGGCCATCTTATTAGGTCATGTCCTGAAAAGGCGAACACAAAGAGCACTGGCGGTAAGAAAGGTGACGCCGCTGTTTCTGGTGGTCCGGAGGGTAGCGCTACATGTGGTGCGGCGGATGCCGCTGCGGCGCCCGCTTCTGCTGGGGCGGTTGTGGCCGCGACCGCGGCCGCGTCCGCGTCCGCTTCTACTTCTGCGGGGGCGTCCGCGTCCGCGTCCGCGTCCGCGTCCGCGTCCGCTTGTGCTGGGGCGGCCACGGCCGCCTCTGCTGGGGTGGCTGCGGCGGGCGCGGTAGTTGTCCCCCCAAACAGTGATGGTGGGGAATTTCTGTCTGGCGGCAGCTCTGATCATTGTGACGAGCCTGTCGCCCGGGGTAAACAGGTGGAGGGTGTAAGTAAAAGTGCAGTTAAACGAAGGAACGTGAATGAACAGACTTTGCAGGCGGGGGAGGAGCGGTTTGAGGCTGTAGCGGACACACAGAGCAAACACTGCATGACAAACGTTGCGTTTCATGAAGAAATGCAGGAATGTAGTTTTGTTGAAGAGGATCCTTTTAAAGCTGCACAAAAAAGGAAAAGTGCGGAAAACTTGCAGAGCTCTGCTAAATCTAGTAGGGTTGGGAATTTAGATTTAGTGAATGAGAGCGCTTCTGACGAAAGTGGAGATGAGTCTGAACTGATGCAGACGCAGACGCAGGAGGAGCAAAGCTCCTATTGTTTTACTAAAATTAGACAATTTCTCCAGGTGACTAAGGGGAGCAGAGCTGTGAAAGTGGAAAATTACTTTCCAGATCTGGAGTTATTTGTGGCATCAGCTCGCAAGCTGATGAAACCGAATGATGGGAATGAGACTTTTACTGATCAGGAAATTTTTCGTTTAAAGAAACTGGTTGTCAAACTGAAATCACAAATTTCTAACAGTCATGTTGACTCTTAGTTTGTTTCTTCCCTTTTATGCTATGTGTGTGTTTTTTTACTGTACCTTATTTTTATCCTTTTTAATGCCCCACCTTAGAATTGGCACTCTTAATATAAACGGGGCCAGGGATGATGTAAAAAGGGCCTCTTTATACAAGCTTTTTAATTTAAAGGCACTTGACGTGCTGATGGTCCAGGAGACTCACAGCACTGTAGACATTGAGTGCCAGTGGAGAAAAGAGTGGGATGGCTGCATTTTTTTTAGCCACAAATCCAATAATAGTGGAGGGGTGGCTGTACTTTTCTCTCGGGGTTGTGTGCCTGTCTCTTATGAGGTAGAAGAGGTGGTGAAAGGACATGTACTCTTGCTAAAGGTACAGCTTGAAAACGTAAACTTGGTTCTTATAAACGTGTATGTGCCAACCCAGAGAGCAGAAAGGATCAGGGTCTTTAATATGCTATCAGATACGGTTAGATCCTGTAATCCAAATAGTTTTTTATTTCTGGGGGGTGATTTTAACTGTACATTAAACCACAGACTGGACAGGAACCATCAGGAACCTCACCCTGCTTCTGCCAATAGGCTGAGGGAACTAGTGAAGGCACATGAAATGGCCGATGTGTGGAGATCACATCATGGGGACCAGAGGCAGTACACCTGGAGCCATGCTAAAGATAACCTCTTATCTATGGCCAGGTTAGACCGTTTCTATGGTTTTAAACACCAAATGAGTGTTTTTAAAAATAGTTGTATCTGTCCTGTTGGTTTCACTGATCACTGCCTGCTGATTTGTTCTGTTTTCATTGAAAATGTAAAGTGTAAGAGTGCTTTTTGGCATTTTAATAATACACTTTTAAATGATGTGTTTTTTAAGGGAGTTTTTTATGATGTATGGAAGTCACACAGGGAACAAAAATCTTCTTTTAGTTCTCTCCAAATGTGGTGGGATTTTGGTAAGGCACAGATAAAACAATTCTGCCAACAGTACACTCAAAATGTCACTCGTAGCTTGACCCAATCCTTGAAAGTTCTGGAGACTGAGGTGGTAGAGCTAGAGGAGTTACTCAGTTCTACCGGAAAACAGGAGCACTTAGAGGCTCTTAAGTCAAAAAGGTCAGCCTTGGCTAGCTTGCTAGGGGTCACCGCACAGGGTGCTCTGGTCCGCTCGCGCTACATGGATGTAGCTCTGATGGACTCGCCCTCCCAGTACTTTTTTGGACTGGAGGGGAAAAATGGACAGAGAAAGCTCATTCACTCCTTGTTGGGCGATGACGGGAGAACAATCTCCACAGCAGCAGAGATCAGGAAACAAGCTGCTAGCTTTTACAGTGAATTGTTTAGAGCAGAGTGGAGGGAGGACACGTCACTGGGCCAGGTTTTCCTTGATGGTCTTCCAGTGCTCTCAGAGGACCTTGTTGCCGGCTTGGATGCTCCACTGTCTCTGTCTGAGCTGTATACGGCGCTAATGAGCCTCCAGAATGGAAAGTCACCAGGCATAGATGGTCTCTCTGTGGACTTTTTTAAGGAATTCTGGCCCCTGCTTGGTCCAGACCTGCTGGAGGTTCTCCAAGATAGCTTGGAAAGGGGGACCCTACCCACGACCTGCAGGAGGGCCATCATCACACTGTTGCCGAAAAAGGGGGACCTCCAGAGCCTAAAGAACTGGAGGCCAGTCTCTCTGCTCTGCACAGACTATAAGATTCTCTCAAAAGCTCTGGCCCGAAGACTGAGAAAGGTGATGAGCGAGCTCATTCATGTAGACCAGACTTACTGTGTGCCTGGCAGGCTGATTAGTGACAACGTCACTTTAATTCGGGATATTTTGGAGGTCTCTGGTTCATTGGCGGTAGAAACTGGTTTGATTTCAATTGACCAGGAAAAGGCGTTTGATCGGGTTGAACACCAATATTTATGGACAGTTTTAACAGCTTTTGGGTTCAGCCCAGGCTTCATAGCCAGGATACAGGTCTTGTACAGTGACATTGAGAGTGTACTGAAGATAAATGGGGGCCTGTCTGCCCCTTTAAAAGTCCAGAGGGGGGTTCGGCAGGGCTGCCCTCTCTCAGGGATGCTGTACTCCCTCGCCATAGAGCCTTTGCTTCACTGCCTGAGAAGGGACCTATCAGGAGTCACTTTTCCTGGCTGTGACACCACGTTCAAGCTGTCGGCCTATGCAGATGATGTAGTCATTCTGCTAAATAAGCAGAGTGACATTGACGTTCTGGTTAGGAGTGTCAATCTTTTTGGCCAACTTTCCTCTGCAAAAATAAACTGGGGAAAAAGCGAGGCTCTGATGGTGGGGGAGAAACTAGAAAATCAGCTTACGCTGCCTGGTGGGTTGATTTGGAAAAAAGGAGGTTTTAAGTATCTTGGTGTCTTTATTGGAAATCAGCAGTTTGAGCAAAAAAATTGGGATGGGGTCATAGAGAAAATTAACGGGAGACTAAACAAATGGAAGTGGCTAATGCCAAGAATATCTTTTAGAGGAAGAGTGCTCATTTTAAATAATCTTGTTTCCTCATCCCTGTGGCACCGCCTCATGTGCATGGACCCCCCTGCTGGTTTGTTGTCCAAAATTCAGTCTGTTTTGGTGGACTTTTTTGGGGGGGGTGGACTCCACTGGGTTCCTCAAGCCCTGTTATTTCTTCCCAAAGAGGAGGGGGGGGCAAGGAGTGATTCATTTAGCTAGTAGAGGTGCTGCTTTTAGACTGACTTTCATACAGAGACTGCTGACGGGCCCCCAGGACCTGGTATGGAGGCCTTTGGCCTGTGTTATTTTACAGAGAGTCCTTGGGCTTGGGCTAGACCTCCCTGTGTTTTTAATGGATTTTAAGAACTCTAATGCACTGTCTTTACCCAGTTTTTACCGCAGTCTCTTTTCAGTGTGGACTCTTTTTAAAAAACAAAGAGGGCCATGCGATTCCCTCTACTGGTTGTTGAGGGAGCCGCTGGTTTTTGGTGGTCGCCTTGGTGTCCTGCCGGGAGTTGGAAGGACCTTCCTTGATAGGCTGTGTTCCAGGAACGTTCTCACTCTGAAGCAAGTGGTGGAACTGGCTGGTCCTGGCCTCAACAACGCCTCAGCTTTAGCAGCTCATCTTGGTGTCAGGTCGAATCGTTTCATCGATGGTCTTCTTGCACACTGGAAACAGGAGCTTCATGGACTTGAGCACTCCCTACTCTTGGACTTTAGCAATGGCACGCTGCAGCCGGAAAGCACTGACCCCTTTCCCTCTCTCACGCTCTATATGGACTTTGACGTCGCTCCTTGCTCCTTACTGGCATTCTGTGCTCCCACTGGTGCGGACTTTGGAGGAGCCAGTGGTAAGGCTCTCTACAGACTGGTGGTGATGGCACTCAACAAGGACAGATTGAACACCTGTGTGGACACTCCTTGGAGAGCCTATTTTAAACTAGGAAAAGGGCATCGGCCTGCCTGGAGGGCTCTTTATAAAGCCCCTCTCCCTAAGAGGCATGGAGACTTACAGTGGAGGGTCTTGCATGGTATTATAGCAGTCAATGCTTTTGTTTCTGTGATTAACAGCAGTGTCAGTGATCAGTGTGTTTTTTGTTCCTCTAGGGAGACAGTTTTTCATTGTTTTATTGAATGTCAGCGCCTGAGTGGCCTCTTTGAACTTCTCACAGAACTTTTTCATATTTTTAAGGAAGTTTTCTCTAAGCAGGTTTTCATTTGTGGTTTTATGTACAATCGTCGTTTTAAGCAGAAGTGTCAACTACTGAACTTTGTTTTAGGGCAGGCAAAGTTGGCTATCTATGTAAGCCGGAGAAGAAAACTTGAGAATGTTGAGAGTGATGTTGATGTCAAACTTTTATTTGTGAGGCTACTTAAAGCCAGAATCAGGCTGGACTTTCAGTTTTTTATGGGGAATGGGGATGTGGAAGGTTTCAGGACCCTCTGGTCCCTGGAGAATGTCCTCTGTTCAGTTCATGATGGACAGCTTTTTTGGGGGCGTTTTTTGGGGGATTAATTTTCATTGTAATATAGCATGACATAGAAATTGTATTGACTGATGGACAAATGTGTTTATTAAAGATCTTTTAAAAATCAAAAATCTCTCTCTCTCTCTCTCTCTCTCTCTCTCTCTCTCTCTCTCTCTCTCTCTCTCTCTCTCTCTCTCTCTCTCTCTCTCTCTCTCTCTCATATGATACGTGTGTGTGTAAGTGTACATACATACGTAGATGTAAATAAAGTGTACATAAATATGTTTTTAGAACTCTTTTATTCTTATAACAAGATACGTAACTCACCTCTGACAATAGCTCCTCTCCGCTTGACTGACGATGATCTGTTAGCTTGTTAGCATAGCTGAGTAAAAAAAATATACACACTTTGGCCGTTACATATCAATACAAGCGGGGATATATATATATACTGTATATATATATGTGTATATATATATATATATATATCCATGTTTGTGTCCCGCTTCCGGGACACAAACCCCCTCATGGATCGTCACCTTATCGTGGTGGTGGGGGGGGGGGGTTTGCGTGCCCCAGTGATCCCAGGAGCTATGTTGTCCGGGGTAATTTGCCTCTGATAGGGTCTCCCAAGACAAACTGGTCCTGGGTGAAGGGCCAGACTAAGAACGATCCAGCAGACTCTCATGATAAATTGTATATCAAGGATTCAATGTACCCCGCCCGGTATGGGGTTACCGGGGCCCCACCCTGGAGCCAGGCCTGGGGGAGGGGCTCGAAGGCTAGCATCTGGTGGCCAGGTTTCCACCCATGGGACCCGGCCGGGCTCAGCCCGAAGGAGTTACATGGGTCCGCCCTCCAGTGGGCTCACCACCTGCAGGAGGGATCATGGGGGTCCGGTGCTATGTGGATTAGGTGGCGGTCAAAGGCAGAGACCTTGGCGGACTGATCCCAAGCTTTCTAAACTGGCTTTTGGTACGTGGAATGTCACCTCTCTGGTGGGAAAGGAGCCTGAGCTGGTGTACGAGGTTGAGAGATACCGGCTAGATATAGTCGACCTCACCTCAACACACAGCTCCGGTTCCGGAACCAGTCTCCTGGAGAGGGGCTGGAGCTTGGCCTTTTCTGGAGTTGCCCCGGGCGAGAGGCGACGAGCAGGGGTGGGTATTCTTGTATCGCCCCACCTTGCAGCCTCTATATTGGAGTTTTCCCTGGTGGACGAAAGGGTTGCTTCCCTGTGCCTTCGGGTTGGGAAATGGGTCCTGACCATCATTTGTGCCTATGCACCAAATGATGTTTCAGAGTACCCACCCTTTTTGGAGTCTGTGACTGGGGTGCTGGAGGGTGCTCCTCTTGGAGACTCCATTGTCCTACTGGGGGACTTCAATACGCACATGGGCAACGACAGTGAAACCTGGAGGGGGGTGATTGGGAGGAACGGCCTGCCCGATCTGAACCCGAGTGGTGTTCAGTTATTGGACTTCTGTGCTAACCACAGTCTGTCCATAACGAACACCATGTTCAAGCATAAGGGTGTCCATATGTGCACCTGGCACCAGGACACCCTAGGTCGCAGGTCGATGATCGATTTTGTTATCGTATCATCAGCCCTGTGACCGTATGTCTTGGACACCCGAATAAAGAGAGGTGCAGAGCTGTCAACTGATCACCACCTGGTGGTGAGTTGGATCCGATGGCAAGGGAGGAAGCCATTCAGACCTGGCAGACCCAAACGTATAGTGAGGGTGTGCTGGGAGCGTCTGGCTGAGGCCCCTGTCCGGGAGGTCTTCAACTCCCACCTCCGGGAGAACTTCAGCCACATTCCGAGGGAGTCTGGAGACATAGAGTCTGAATGGGCCATGTTCTCCACCTCTGTTGTTGAAGCGGCGGCCCAGAGCTGCGGCCGCAAGGTGGTCGGTGCATCTCGTGGTGGCAACCCCCGAACCAAGTGGTGGACACCAGTGGTGAGGGGGGCCATTAAGCTGAAGAAGGAGTCCTATCAAGCTTGATTGGCTTGTGGGACTCCCGAAGCAGCTGAGGTGTACCGGCAGGCCAAGCGGAGTGCAGTTCGGGTGGTTGCTGAAGCAAAAACCTGGGTATGGGAGGAGTTCGGTGAGGCCATGGAACAAGACTTTCAGTCGGCCTCAAAGAGATTCTGGCAAACTGTCCGGCGTCTCAGGAGGGGAAAGCAGCTCCCCGTCCACACTGTGTATGGTGCGGATGGGACACTGTTGACTTCGACTGGGGATATCGTTGGGCGGTGGAAGGAATACTTCGAGGATCTCCTCAATCCCACTGATACGCCTTCCACAGAGGAAGCAGGGTTTGGGGACGAGGGGGATGACTCGCCTATCACAGGGGCTGAGGTCGCCAAGGTGGTTAAAAATCTCCTTGGTGGCCGGGCCCCGGGGGTGGATGAGATTCGCCCTGAGTATCTCAAGGCCCTGGATGTTGTTGGGCTGTCATGGTTGACACGCCTCTGCAACATTGCGTGGAGGTCGGGGGCAGTGCCTTTAGCATGGCAAACCAGGGTGGTGGTTCCTCTCTTCAAAAAAGGGGACCGGAGGGTGTGCTCCAACTTTAGAGGGATCACACTCCTCAGCCTCCCTGGGAAGGTCTATGCCAAGGTACTGGAGAGGAGAGTCCGGCCGTTGGTCGAACCTCGGATTCAGGAGGAGCAATGTGGTTTTCGTCCTGGCCGTGGCACATTGGACCAGCTCTTTACCCTCTCGAGAATTCTTGAGGGTTCGTGGGAGTTTGCCCAACCAGTTTACATGTGTTTTGTGGACTTGGAGAAGGCATTTGACCGCGTCCCTCGTGGATTTTTGTGGGGGGTGCTTCGGGAGTATGGGGTATCGGGCTTGTTGTTACAAGCTATTCGGTCTCTGTACGACCGTTGTGAGAGTTTGGTTCGTATTGCCAACACTCGGTCGAACTCATTCCCAGTGAGAGTTGGACTCCGCCAGGGCTGCCCTCTGTCACCGATCCTGTTCATAATTTTTATGGACAGGATTTCTAGGCGCAGCCAGGGAATGGAGGGTGTCATGCTTGGTGACCACAGGATCTCATCTCTGTTGTTTGCAGATGATGTTGTCCTGTTGGCTTCATCCAGCAATGACCTACAGCTCTTGCTGGGACGGTTTGCCGCTGAGTGTGAAGCGGCTGGGATGAGAATCAGCACCTCCAAGTCCGAGTCCATGGTCCTCAGCCGGAAAAAGGTGGATTGTCCTCTCTGGGTTGGGGACAGGCTCCTGCCCCAAGTTGAGGAGTTTAAGTATCTTGGGGTCTTGTTCACGAGTGAGGGGAAAATGGAGCGAGAGATCGACAGACGGATTGGAGCAGCATCTGCAGTGATGTGAACGTTGTACCGGTCTGTTGTGGTGAAGAGGGAGCTTAGTTCTAAGGCAAAGCTGTCGATTTACCAGTCAATCTACGTTCCTACTCTCACCTATGGTCACGAGCTTTGGGTAATGACCGAAAGAACAAGATTGCGGATACAAGCGGCTGAAATGAGCTTTCTCCGTAGGATTGCTGGACTCACCCTCAGAGATGGGGTGAGGAGCTCAGTCATCCGGGAGAGGCTCAGAGTAGAACCGCTGCTCCTCCACATTGAAAGGAGTCAGTTGAGGTGGTATGGGCATCTGATTAGGATGCCTCCTGGACGCCTCCCACTTGAGGTGTTTCAGGCACGTCCCACTGGGAGGAGACCCCGGGGCACACCCAGGACTCCCAGCTGATCTGGGAACGCCTTGGTATCCCCTCTGAAGAGCTGGAGCAGGTGGCTGGGGAGAGGGAAGTCTGGGCTTCTCTGCTTGAACTGCTGCCTCCGCGACCCGGACCTCCGGAAAAGCAGTTGAAGATGGATGGATATATATATATATATATATATATATATATATATATATATATATATATATACTGTATATATGGGTGATTCCATTTATTAGGGGTACAATGTGTCACATTGGTGGCAAAATTTAAAATTGATCAAATCTGCACATGAAATTGACTAATCACTATCCAATTGTGTCAGGTTTATGAAACTATTAACTATTTTCGTAACGGCATTCGCGTTCAGGAACAGATAGCATGCAAGTGTGCACACACGTCCACTTTTTCTGGTGTAAAGGGGACACCAAACCTAAAAATGGTTTTGTACATAAAAGCCAAGAACACTTTCATTCTTTGAAAGTTGGCATGTGTTAGGTACTCTAGTCTGACTACTTTCCCAAATAGCATGACCTATTTAAAGCCTCTTTTCATGAAAATGAAATTTTGAGTCTCTTTATAGACTTGTTTGAGTCCTTGTTTACATCTTGATCTCACTCAAGGTACAGCCACTCATTTCGACACATATTTCTAATTTTTTACCTTAAAACTTATACAGGTACTTGCAAAATGATCTACGGTAACAAATATAATGCGAAATAAACCATGACATTGACTTGATTTCCAGAAAACGACCTGGTGCAGGCGACGTAAATGGAGATGCTATTGTTTTGGTTTCCCTTTAATTTGCTTTACGTCTATGGCATTTCCCTCGTTTTTAGATTATACTTTATAAGCGACAACTCCAATAGGTATTTTATGAGGATAAAGAAGCACCAGAAACAAGTATATAATTCAAATGTCCAAAACTCTTGAGGATGAGAGCTCACTTTAACTACTTGTAAGTTAAGGTGTAAATGGGACACTCGGACTTTTGTTTCCCGGTATGGAGTTGAATGTACTTTGCAATGGCACACGTTTTACACGAAACAACTTCAACACTTCCGGTATTTTTAACGCATCAAAACTCATCAACAGCTACATTTTCATGACATATATATTAAGATGTGATAACGTGTATACATACCTTCAAATTCTCCCTGTTTGTTGGATAAGACGTAAAATCACAAAAGGCGTAAATGTGGGACACGGAAGTTTGGACCTTCGATAACTACTGATCCAAAATGGCCACGGTAAATCCTCTCCACATGGGTTAAGCACATCCGGGGTAGAGAAAATCCAGGGCTTTCCCAGGGCGGTCACCTCGCCAGACGGGCTGCGCGCGGCCGACCAAGACCGAAGACGTAAATTTTTTAAGGGACACCATATTCGATGTGTCATAAATGTTTGAGATTTTATTGAAATATTCTACATCTGAGCTTCACAAAGACTGATCTCCTTTTTACGTGTATGGTTTGGGATTTGAAAGGTGCAAAGTGAAAAGCATCAGCACTTCTTTTTTTCTTGTTACTTTACAGAATAACTTGCATGTTGATGCGTAAATTCGGGGACACGAAAATTTACGTTGTACGAGTACATTTGCAGGGGTCGCCGTACAAAAACCATAGATACAATCACATTGGGGAATGTTTTATTTTGAATTTGCATTACAACTCTGTTATCTCTTGCATAAATGAGTAGAAAGAGTTACTCAGAGATCCCTTTAAGGTACTTGGAAATTGATGCGATTGTCATGTCACACAAAAACTGGGAAAAATGAGGGGACACGACCAATAGTTTCGATGGTAACGGCAAAATCAATGATTTTTTTTTAAAATTGCAATGCAAGTCTGAAACTCTTTTATGTTCCCTTGCATGTTATAAAAACGAAACCGACATCTGCAAATTACAGAAAAAGAGAGAGCGCTTGAAAGTCGGATACCCCTGATATAGTGCACTGGACCCCAAATAAATGGAATCACCCATATATATATACTGTATATATATATATATACGGTGTATATATATATATATATATATATATATATATATATATATATATACTCACCGGCCACTTTATTAGGTACACCTGTCCAACTGCTCGTTAACACTTAATTTCTAATCAGCCAATCACATGGCAGCAACTCAGTGCATTTAGGCATGTAGACATGGTCAAGACAATCTCCTGCAGTTCAAACCGAGCATCAGTATGGGGAAGAAAGGTGATTTGAGTGACTTTGAATGTGGCATGGTTGTTGGTGCCAGAAGGGCTGGTCTGAGTATTTCAGAAACTGCTGATCTACTGGGATTTTCACGCACAACCATCTCTAGGGTTTACAGAGAATGGTCCGAAAAAGAAAAAATATCCAGTGAGCGGCAGTTCTGTGGGCGGAAATGCCTTGTTGATGCCAGAGGTCAGAGGAGAATGGCCAGACTGGTTCGAGCTGATAGAAAGGCAACAGTGACTCAAATAACCACCCGTTACAACCAAGGTAGGCAGAAGAGCATCTCTGTACGCACAGTACGTCGAACTTTGAGGCAGATGGGCTACAGCAGCAGAAGACCACGCCGGGTGCCACTCCTTTCAGCTAAGAACAGGAAACTGAGGCTACAATTTGCACAAGCTCATCGAAATTGGACAATAGAAGATTGGAAAAACGTTGCCTGGTCTGATGAGTCTCGATTTCTGCTGCGACATTCGGATGGTAGGGTCAGAATTTGGCGTCAACAACATGAAAGCATGGATCCATCCTGCCTTGTATCAATGGTTCAGGCTGGTGGTGGTGGTGTAATGGTGTGGGGAATATTTTCTTGGCACTCTTTGGGCCCCTTGGTACCAATTGAGCATCGTTGCAACGCTACAGCCTACCTGAGTATTGTTGCTGACCATGTCCATCCCTTTATGACCACAATATACCCAACTTCCGATGGCTACTTTCAGCAGGATAATGCGCCATGTCATTAAGCTGGAATCATCTCAGACTGGTTTCTTGAACATGACAATGAGTTCACTGTACTCAAATGGCCTCCACAGTCACCAGATCTCAATCCAATAGAGCATCTTTGGGATGTGGTGGAACGGGAGATTCGCATCATGGATGTGCAGCCGACAAATCTGCGCCAACTGTGTGATGCCATCATGTCAATATGGACCAAACTCTCTGAGGAATGCTTCCAGCACCTTGTTGAATCTATGCCACGAAGAATTGAGGCAGTTCTGAAGGCAAAAGGGGGTCCAACCCGTTACTAGCATGGTGTACCTAATAAAGTGGCCGGTGAGTATATATATATATATATATATATATATATATATAGTTAGGCCCAGAAATATTTGGACAGTGATATAACGCTCCTCATTTCAGGGGCTCAAAAGTAATTGGACAAATAAACATAACCCTATGTAAAAATGTTACTTTTCAATATTTTGTTGAGAATCCTTTGCAGGCAATAACTGCCGGAAGTCTGGAACCCATGGACATCACCAAAGGCTGGGTTTCCTCCTTTGTGATGCTTTGCCAGGCCTTTACTGCAGCTGTCTTCAGTTGTTGCTTGTTTGTGGGTTTTTCTGCCTTAAGTTTTGTCTTGAGCAAGTGAAATGCATGCTCGATTGGGTTGAGATCTGGTGACTGACTCGCCCATTGCAGAATATTCCACTTCTTTGCTTTAAAAAACTCCTGGGTTTCTTTTGCAGTATGTTTTGGATCATTGTCCATCCGTACTGTGAAGCGCCGTCCAATTAACTTTGCTGCATTTGGCTGAATCTGAGCAGAAAGTATATCCCTATACACTTCAGAATTCATCTGGCTGCTTCTGTCTTTTGTCACATCATCAATAAACACAAGTGACCCAGTGCCATTGGAAGCCATGCATGCCCATGCCATCACACTGCCTCCACCATGGTTTACAGAAGATGTGGTGTGCTTTCGATCATGAGCTGTTCCAATTCTTCTCCAAACTTTCTTCTTCCATCATTCTGGTACAGGTTGATCTTAGTCTCATCTGTCCAAAGAATGCTGTTCCAGAACTGGGCTGGCTTCTTCAGGTGTTTTTTGGCAAAGTCAATTCTGGCCTTTCTATTTTTGAGGCTGATTAATGGTTTGCACCTTGTGGTGAATCCTTTGTATTTACTCTCATGAATTCTTCTCTTTATGGTAGACTTAAATACTGATACACCTACTTCCTGGAGAGTGTTCTTCACTTGAGTGGATGTTGTGAAGGGGTTGTTCTTCACCATGGAAAGGATTCTGCGATCATCCACCACTGTTGTCTTCCGTGGACGTCCAGGCCTTTTTGAGTTCCCAAGCTCACCAGTGCACTCCTTTTTTTTTTTTTCCTCAGAATGTACCAAACTTGATTTGGCCACTCCTAACATTTCTGCTATCTCTCTGATGGATTTCTTCTTTTTTTTCAGCCTCATGGTCTGTTTCACCTCCATTGAGAGCTCCTTTGACCGCATGTTGTGTGTTCACAGCAACAGCTTCCAAATGCAAACGCCACACCTGGATTCAACTCCAGACCTTTTAACTGCTTAATTGATGACAGGTTAATGAGGGAAGAGCCATGCAGCCTTGTTATTTATTTATTTTTTTTTTGCAGTCTTCTGAGTCAATTGTCCAATTACTTTTGGTCCCTTGAAAAAGAGGCGGCTACGTATTAAAGATCTGTAATTCCTAAACCCTTGCTCCAATTTGGATAAGATAAGATAAGATAAGATAAGCCTTTATTAGTCCCACAACGGGGAAATTCCAGGATTGCAACAGCACAGGGATAGCAACACTCAGAGCAACAATCAGAAGGCAAGAAAAAAAACAAGCAAGCAAGAGCAGCTAATAAACATATGTACGTATTACTATAAAATATATATATATACACACACACACAGACACACAGTGCAGAGCATTGTAGCTGGATGGAATAAATATATGAATATATGAACACACAGTGCAGAGCATTGTAGCTAGATGGAATAAATATGTAAATATATAAACACCCACAGTACGGAGCATTGCAGCTAGGTGGAATAAATATGCAAGTATATAAACACACACAGTGCGGAGCAATGTAGCTAGATGGAATAATATGTAGATATATAAATATATAAACACCCACAGTACGGAGCATTGTAGCTAGATGGAATAAATATGCAAATATATAAACACACACAGTGCAGAGCATTGTTGCTAGATGGAATGAAACAGCATAACCGTCTACTTAGTTATCCTACATGGTATGATTATGTGCCCATACATATTCTCACCCTCCATAGCGACCGGTATGTTCCTAGTTGTATGCCGGAGAGGACCATTGTGTAAGTCTATTGCATCTTTTGCATTCAAAAAACTATTAGTTTGTTACGTCTTTTTGCTATCTCTGCGAGCAGCCCTGCTTAGGTTGTACAGTCTGACAGCCGTTGGTAGGAAGGACCTACGAAACCTCTCGGTTGTGCACCTGGGATGATGTAGTCTGCTGCTAAATGAGCTCCTCAGTGCATTCAGTATGTCCTGCATAGGGTGGAACTCGGACTCCAGCAGAGATGACAGTTTAGCCACCGTCCTTCTCTCTCCTATCTCCTCCATCGGATCAAGGCGCTGCCCCAGGACAGAGCTAGCTTTCTTAATCAGTTTGTTCAGTCTCTTCCTATCGGCTGCAGTAATGCCACTGCCCCAGCAGACCACTCCAAAAGTGATGGCTGATGCCACCACCGTGTCATAGAATGACTTCAGCAGCGCCCCTTGTACACCAAAAGACCTGAGTCTCCTCAGCAGGAACAGCCTGCGCTGTCCCTTCTTGTAGAGTGCATCAGTATTGTGTGACCAGTCTAGTTTATTGTTCAGATGAATACCCAGGTACTTATAGGATGTCACCATCTCGATGTCTGTTCCCTGTATATTTACTGGTACTGTGAGGGGCTGCCCATGCCTGCGGCAGTCCACCACCAGCTCCTTAGTTTTCCTCGCGTTGATCTGGAGGCAGTTCCGATGGCACCAGTCCACGAAGTCCTGGATAAGCCCTCTGTACTCAGCTTCATCTCCATTGGAGATGAGGCCAACGATCGCAGAGTCATCAGAGAACTTCTGTAGATGGCAGTGTGTTGTGTTGTGTGAGAAGTCCGCAGTATAAAGAGTGAACAGGAAGGGAGCCAGCACCGTTCCCTGGGGGGCCCCCGTGCTACTGATGATCGTGTCGGACACACAGTCCCGGGTTCTCACAAACTGAGGCCGGTTCGTGAGGTAGTCCAGGATCCATGATGACAGGTGCTGGTCCACCCCTGCGCGCAGCAGCTTGTCCTTCAGGATCATCGGTTGGATGGTGTTGAAAGCACTGGAGAAGTCAAAGAACATGATCCTCACCATATTCCCGGGCTTCTCCAGGTGGGACAGAGAACGGTGAAGGAGGAAGATCACCGCATCCTCCACCCCAATGCCATGCTGGTAGGCGAACTGGAGTGGATCCATCGCTGGTTCCACCAGGGGGCGGAGGTGAGCAAGGAGCAGTCTCTCCAGGGTCTTCATCAAGTGGGACGTCAAGGCCACCGGTCTGTAGCTGTTCAGGTCTTTGGGGTGGGAAGTTTTTGGTACAGGTACCACACAAGATGTTTTCCACAGCTGTGGTACCCTCCCCAGTTTCAGGCTCATGTTGAAGATATACGTCACAATCCCACACAGCTGGTCTGCACAGGACTTGAGGAGCTTTGCGCTGATGCCGTCCGGTCCCGGCGCCTTCCTCGCCTTGATCTTCCTCAGCTCCGTCCTCACCTGGGTCCTGGTCAGGGTCAGGATGGGGGGCTGTGTGTTGGGAGTGGGGGGGTGTTGGTAGAGTGGGGAGTGGGCAGCAGGACTTGATTTCTTTAGAGGCAGCAGTGGTTGTTGTGCAGTCAGGGGGGAGGGCGGTTGGTCAAATCTATTGAAAAACAGATTCAGGTTGTTCGCCCACTCCCTGCCCCCTGTGGCCTGGGGGGAGGTATTCTGGAGCCCCGAGATGGTTTTGAGGTTTCTCCAGACCCCGCTGATGTCGCTCTGTTGCAGCTTGTCCTCCATCTTCTTCCTGAAGCTGTCCTTGCCTTCTCTGATCTTTCTCCTCAGCTCCCTCTGTACGGACTTCAGCATCTCCCTGTTCCCCGACCTGAAGATCCTCTTCTTCTCTCTCAGAAGTGTTTTTATCTCAGGGTTGATCCAGGGTTTGTTGTTTGAGTGACGCCGTATGGTCTTGGTGGGAACGGATTTGTCCACACAGAAGCTGAGGTAGCCCGTGAAGGTGTGAATGAGGCCATCGATGTCCTCACCATGTGGATCGCAGAGCTGCTTCCAGGCGGTGGCTTCAAAACAGCCCTTTAGGGTGTCCATTGTCTCCTCAGACCATAACTCCACAGTGTGCATGGCCGGAGGTTGTCTGTGCACTAGGGGTTTGTACACCGGCCGGAGATGAACCAAGTTGTGATCCGATCTCCCGAGTGGGGGTAGTTGTGATGAGGTGTACGCCTCCTTAGTGTTTGCGTAGAATAAATCCAGTGTTTTATTGTCTCTAGTGTGGCATGTGACATACTGGGTGAACGTGGGTAGAATGGGAGACAGTGAAACATGGTTGAAATCGCCTGAGATGAGGAGAAGAGCATCTGGGTGTTCTGTCTGCAGCCTGCTGGTTACTGAATGGATGACGTCACGTGCTGTCCCAGCGTTCGCCGTCGGATTTGCATAAACAACAATGCAGATCACGTGTGAGTGTTCTCTCGGGAGATATGTAGGCCTCATGCTAACAGCTAGCAACTCAATGTCTTTGCTGCAGTGTCGTTGTTTAACAGTGATATGTCCCGGTCTGCACCAGTTGTTGTTAACATACATGATCACTCCACCGCCCCTAGCCTTGCCACTGTCTGGTGTTCGGTCAGCTCGTATCATGTGAAAACCCTCCAGCTCAATGTTAGCATCTGCTGCTAGTTCAGTTAGCCACGTCTCAGTAAACAAAAGGAGAGAGCACTCCCGGTATGTGCTATCATAACGGGAGATAGCCGCTAGCTCATCTAACTTTCCCAGTATCGACCGTACATTTCCCATGACAACAGATGGAAGGGAGGGTCTGTACCTTATATTTTTTGTCCTCCGCCTTACTCCAGCCCGGCAGCCGCGGCGTTTTCGCCTCAGTTCACTCGGTATGTCGAGTTTTTCCAATGGGACCGGGTGGCGGTTGAATGCTAGCAGCTGTTCTCTGCTGTATCGTATCCTGCTATAGACAGTGGCTCCGTCCACCGGCTCAGGAGACATTTAGGACGATCTGTGTGTCCGTGATATAAGTGGGGTGAAAAAAAAAAAGTGATCAAAAGAGAGAGGAAGGGAAAAAAAACTCGGAATCGAGCCGCTGTTGCAAAAGGCAGCCGACTGGTGTGGCGCCGAGAGGAGATTAGAGGAGATTTATCTTAAAAGCACAACCTCCTTACAGACAGCCAGTATGGTTTTAGAGCAGACAAATTTACATCTTTGGCACTGAATTACAGCTGAGAGTCTGCACTTTAAGCCCATATTGATTATATAATTGTATCCTGAATATGTTTTCGTAAACAGCTAAAATAACAAAACTTGTCACTGTCCAAATATTTTTGGGCCTAACTGTATCTGTATATATATATATATATATATATATATATATTCTGTGTGTGTATATATATATATATATATATATATCGACCGGCTAGTCGAAAACCAAAGAACTAGTGCCAAGTCAGGCTCTGGCTTCAGTTAAGCACTGGAACCGTCTTGGTAGAAAAGGCCTGAGTGAGAGCCATTATCCACAAAAGGCAAAAACATGGAACGGGGTGAAACTTCCCAGGAGTGGCCGGTTGACCAAAATTACCACAAGAGCGCAGCGACGACTCATCCAAGACCTCACAAAAGATCCCACAACAACATCCAAAGAACTGCAGGCCTTACTCCAGACCCCACCATAAGAAAGAGACTGGGGAAAAAATGGCCTGTATGGCAGAGTTCCAAGTTGAAAACCACTGCTGAGCAAAAAGAACAAAGGCTCGTCTCAGTTTTGCCTGAAAACATCTTGATGATCCCCAAGACTTTTGGGAAAATACTCTGTGGACTGACGAGACAAAAGTTGAACTTTTTGGAAGGTATGTGTCCCATTACACCCAGCGTAAAAGTAACACAGCATTTCAGAAAAGCAGCAACATTCCAACAGTGTGATGGTCTGGGGCTGTTTTGCTGCTTTAGGGCCTGGAAGACTTGCTGTGGTAAATGGAACCATGAATTCTGTCTACCAAAAAGTCCTGAAGGAAAATGTCCGGCCATCTGTTCGTGACCTCAAGCTAAAACTTCTTCATTTTATTTTTCTTAAGCCATTCAAAGGTGGACTTGCTGGTGTGTTTTGGATCATTGTCCTACTGCAGAGCCCAAGTGCGCTTTAGACTGAGGTCACGAACAAAATAAAATGAAGACTTTGGAGTGGGCAGTGCGGTGGCGGGGTGGTTAGCACGGCGGCAGCACAGCAACTCACCCTTGGCTGGGGGATCCTGGGTTCGATCCAGCCCACGACCAACAGTAATCTGTGTGGAGTTTGCATGTTCTCCCCATGTCTGCGTGGGTTTACTCCGGGGTTTCTCCGGTTTCCTCCCACATACCAAAAACATGCAAGTTAGGTTAATTGGCATCAAACTGGGGATTCTAAATTGTCCTTAGGTATGACTGTGAGAGTGAATGGTTGTCTGTCTGTCTGTGTTGGCCCTGCGATGGAATGGCGATCTGTCCAGGGTGTACCCTGCCTCTCGCCCAAAGATGCTGGGATAGGCTCCAGCCCCCCCGCGACCCGAAAAGGATTAAGCGGTAGAAGATGAATGAATGAATGACTTTGGAGTGGCCTCGTCAAAGTCCTGACCTGAATCCAATTGAGATGCTGTGGCATGACCTTAAAAAGGCGGTTCATGTTTGAAAACCCTCCAGTGTGGCTGAACTACAATAATTCTGCAAAGATGAGTGGGCCAAAATTCCTCCACAGCACTGTAAAAGACTCACTGCCAGTTATCACAAATGCTTGATTGCAGTTGTTGTTGCTGCTAAGGGTGGCCCAACCAGTTATTAGGTTTAGGGGGCAATCACTTTTTCACACAGGGCCATGTAGGTTTGGATTTTTTTTTCCCTTGATAATAAACACCTTCATTTAAAAAACTGCATTTTGTCGTCCAAGAACTTTTTCAGAACCGTTGTAGGAGCAGGGCACTGAACATTGTCAAGGACCGTTCTCACCCTCTGCATAAACACTTTGAACTGCTGCCATCTGGCAATCGATTCCGGAGCATCAGAGGCAGAACCACCAGACTGATTAACAGCTTCCTTCCACAAGCTGTTAGGATCCTGAACAGTTGATTCGGAATCTTTCATACTTACTACTGTACCTTATGGACATTATGTATATTATAGTTCTAGTTCGTTTTCAAGTATGTCTCAGGGATGTGTGAATGGCTGTGTTGGGGTGTGGGGTGAGGGTGTGTGTGAGTGTCTTAAATTGTTCTTTTTACTTATATGGATGCCGAGAGAAACGCAATTTCATCTTACCTGCACTACAATGTGCAAAATGAACTGCTCAAGACTCAATGGAGATTGAAACTGATGATCTGAAATAAATGCTGAAATTATAAAAAGTAATGGTATGTTGGAATTTTATTTCTATTATGGAATAGATAAAATTAACTGATTTTGATTTGATCAAGTGTTAAAGCATGTGATGGATAATACTTGTTGGAATATTTTAGGAATGCTGTCTTCTTGGAACATAAGTCAATATTATACAGTAATAAGTGGCATTCAGCTGTTTGTTTTATGTCATTTAAGCACAGTTCTGGTACTTAAAAATCATAAAAACCCAAGAGCTTCGGGGGGCATAGCCCCCCAAACCCCCCACCAGGGCTCTGCCCCGGACCCCGCTGGGGGACTGCATCCCGCAAACACCCTGCAAAATTTTAAGATAATTTCACCAACCCCGAATCACATCCCTAGTTACAGCTGATGAGAGTTAGGTAATAGACACATAAATAGCAAATGTTAAGGTTGAACTGAAAGCAGGACTACAACAGTAGGGCTACAGGAAATGGAACTGGAATGACTTCAAAATAGGAGCAACCTTAAAAACTAAAGGTGCCTTCGCACCAAACGTGAACAAGCAAATTTTTTGTGCAGCACGATTACATTATAACTCAATGTAAACACCCGAATAGACATGAATTCACTTTTTATATGTGTGCAAAATACAACCAGTCATTACCAAAGTATGTTCTGTACTTTTGTTGTTTTAAATAAGAGAGATGGTATCGGGTTTGGATCGGTATTGGCCGATACTCAGAGTCACATTATCAGTATCAGACTTGAAAACGTGGTATCGGCTCATCCCTAGTAAAAACAAGCATAGTATGCATGCACAGGTTCCGTATCCTGATTGTGTTCGCTAATGTATTAACTTAGCCATGTAATGAAGGGGTCAAATTATTATACAGCAGTGGCTCAGGAGGTAGGCAGGTTGTCCAATAACCGGATGGTTGGTGGTTCAAATCCCGCTTTCCCCAGATATCCTGCCGTTGTGTCCCTGGGCAAGACACTTTATCCCCAGTTGCTCCTGGTGGGTCTGGACAGCGCCATGTTTGGCAGCTATGCTGCCATCAGTGTGTGTGTGTGTGAATGGGTGGATAGCAGGATCTGTAAAGCGTTTTGGTCATCTAGAAATGAGAATAAAAGCGCTATATAAGTGAATGCCATTTACCATACATTATGGGATTTTTGGAATTACTGGTCATACATTGTACAGAGGGCAAAATTATTGTACAAATCCAGTAATTATCGTACGTCTGGCAACAGTGCTTCCATGCCAGATAAGAGATAACTTATCTGTTGCTAGGCAATATGATGTAATCTGTGTGTATTTAAATGCTGGTGTGCCTCTGTTTGGGGAGATCCTCTTCATGACTTTGTGTTACGTGAGATTCTCTGGACCGCTTGAGTAAAGAGACGCTAACTTTAAGAACCTCATCATTTTGATCATGTGGTTTATCTTCCACTCACAAGAATATAGAAAATTAGGAGTTTTTAACTTTTTTAAATTGGATTATATTCACAGTATCATAATTTTCGAGGTTCACTAGTATAGAAACTGTCACAGTTAAAGAAAAAGGAAACAAATGAGATTGTCTCTTCTACCTGTCAGGCGGCGTACACTGAAAATGCATCTTTTTTCTGATTGTTGCAGGAACGGGTTGGTGAGAACGTTAAGCGGATCGCTGTCGGTGGTTCCTGTTCTCCTCGTGGATGAATAGCTGATGTACTGTGGAGACCTGCCACTGATGGTCTATGCTGAGTGCTGGAAAATAAAGAACCAACCTAGAAGTCCACATTCTGAGTCTGAGGACTTTTACTGAACCTTCACGCTAACTGAACTAGCCTCATCCTGCTGACCGTTAGCAGCCACATCACAGCATCTGGAGGAAGTAAACAAACGTAAAGATGTTTTCAGGACAGCGTCTGAGAGAGTTGGTCAGAGAGCGACTAGCTGCTGCTGCTGAAGAAATTATAACAGAGTTTGAACAAATCACCAACCATTATGAGGAAGAGATCAATCGTCAAAAGAGATTACTGAATATGCACTGGTGCTCCCAAATAAAAATCCACAGAATAGGTATGTTGGACTATAATGGTCTGAATGAATATAATCATCCAAAAGGGTGTATAGCTTTACAAAACTCTTGAATCTCTTTTTCAATCATGTTTGTGTCTTAAATGTGCAAATTTGTAAATTTTCTTTCAAATTTTTGTTTCTAAATCCACAATTTGGTACATTTTTTCCTCATAAATATGTAAAGTGAAACACTTTATTTTTGCCGACTTTTTTGTTTTTGTCCCTCCAGGTTTTCCACAGGAATCTGAATGTAATGACAATGAAGTTCTGGCTGTCCATCAGCTCTGGAACCAGGAGATGGACTCCAGTCTGGACCAGGAGGAACAAGATGCTGCACAGGTTCCAGAGGAAGAAGAACAGCTCTGTACCAGTCACGAGGAAGAACACTTTGAACTGAAACAAGAGACTGATACCGTCATAGTGACTTCTACCGATGAGGACAATGACAACAGTGAAACTGAACCAAGCGGTGAGCAGCTCCTCTCTCATAACTCTCCTGAAACTGAGAGCCAAGACCAGGGAGCAGGTAAGAATGTAAACCCAGGATCAAGTAAACATGAAGAGCCAAAGCCAAAGAAGAGACTTCACAGAAAGAGAAGTGAAAATAACAATGTAGAAAACTTCTCCATGTCAGAGAATCAGTGTGATACTGACACAGGTGAAAATTCTATAAAATGTTCTATTACTGACAAAGGCTGTAAAAATGAGTCCCAAAAGAAGAAGCGTTGCACAGTTGATAAGTCACTCATTTGCCACATCTGTGGGAAAACACTGAATAAGAAGAGTAGTTTATTAGTTCATGAGAGAATTCACACAGGTGAAAAGCCTTTTGCTTGTGAAACATGTGGGCAAAGTTTTAATCAAAGTTCTCATTTGAAAACTCATATGAGAATTCACACAGGTGAGAAGCCTTTTTCCTGTGAAATATGTGGGCAAAGTTTTAATCAATGTGGTACTTTGAAAATTCACATGAGAACTCACACAGGTGAAAAGCCATTTCCTTGTGAAACATGTGGGCAAAGATTTAGTGACAGTCGTAATTTGAAAACTCACATGCGAATTCACACAGGTGAGAAGCCATTTTCTTGTGAAACATGTGGGCGGAGTTTTAATGAACGTGGTACTTTGAAAACTCACATCAGAATCCACACAGATGAGAAGCCATTTACTTGTGAAATATGTGGGCAGAGATTTATTCAACATAGTAAACTGAAAATTCACATGAGAATTCACACAGGTGAGAAGCCATTTTCTTGTGAAATATGTGGGCAAAGATTTAATCGAAGTTGTATTTTGAAAGTTCACATGAGACTTCACACAGGTGAGAAGCCATTTTCTTGTGAAACATGTGGAGAAAGATTTAATCAACGTAGTAAATTGAAAATTCACTTAATAAAACACACAGGTGAGAAACCATTTTCTTGTGAAACATGTGGGCAAACCTTTTATCGACGTTGCGCTTTGAAAGATCACTTGAGAATTCACACAGGTGAGAAGCCATTTTCTTGTGAAACATGTGGGCAAAGATTTAATCAACGTAATAAATTAAAAACTCACATGAAAATTCACACAGGTGAGAAGCCATGTTCATTGGGTAACTAAACTGCCAAAAAAGTGCATGTTAGCCTGTACTAGTGCATAGAAGCACAATATTGTGTTTCTGATTTCTTCGTTATGAATACAAATTGCCAATTGTGAAAATACACTTGTGTCTGTGAGAATACGGAGAATCCGAGTGCAATATTGCAGTTGTGATTTTTATATTATGAACACGAATTACTGTCTTCTGACATAGTCATGTGAATAAATTAGGACACCCTGTGACAGCCTGTTGGGTTTTTTTTTAACGTTTTTTCGTTCATTTTTGTTCATTTTTTTTTAAAGTACAGTGGTACCTCTACTTACGAACGTCTCTGCATACGGAATTTTCAGGTTACGAGACGCCTCAACGGGAAAATATTGCCTCTAGTTACGAACGAAATTTCAGGATACGAAAGGCAAAAAAGTACGCGCTCCTCGCAGCTTCCGTAGTTTACCGAACGTAAACATACCTGTAGCTGCTCTGCCATTGGCTATCGCCTAGCATCTTCCTGGTATCCCATTGGCCACGAAGTTTTTTTTTTTTTTCCAAAACTTTATTAAGAACAAGGTGAAAGTTTTACGTGTGTGTACAGTACAGAATTAACATTTATTCGCTATGGGCCCCAAGAAAGTGACGGAGATAAGTGGAAAAGGAGAAAAGAAGAGAGTTTTTTTGTCCATACAAACAAAGAAAGGAGATAATCGAAAGGTATGAAAAGGGGATGCGTTTGGTTGATCTCGCCAAAGAATATGTCCGTAATACATCAACGATCAGCACGGTATTAAAACAAAACGAAGCACTTACAAGCCGACAAAAGCAAACGTCCTTGGATCAGAACATGAACCAAAGAAGGCAAAAGGTGACGACGTCGACGACGATAGCAGTTAAAGGGTAAATGAACATAACTTTTATTATTCTTTCTCTTTTATTATTCTCTTTTATTATTCTTTCTCTCATTTTAAACTCTCATTTTATGTTTATTGTGCAGTAATCTAATTGTAACATGTATTTGTTACATGTTTTGATGCGTTTTTACGATTTATAAAAAATTTATGCCCGAATTTTGGGGGCTTGGAACGGATTACGGCATTTACATGTAAAACGCGCCTCTACTTACGAATTTTTCACGTTACGAGAATTCTTCCGGAACGAATTAAATTCGTAAGTAGAGGTACCACTGTATGGGGTTTTTTTAGTTCCTGTTTTTATGTGTTCTTAGTTCTTTTTGTACCTTTTTAAATTTTGGCTTTTAACAAACCGTTTAACTATTATTGAAGTAGTCATTTATGTTCCATTGTTTTTACGTTCTTAGCTCCATTTGCTTTTAGATTTTCTTATTTTGATGTGTTCTTAGCTCAGTTTCTAAGTATGGGTCTTTAGTTCCCTTTGCTCTTTGTGTTCTTAGTTTTATTTTGTATTTGTGTTTTAGCTCCAGTGTTTCCTCAGGATGGTTGCGCCTTCATGTGGTGCCTTGGTGCCGAGCAATGTCTCCTTTATTTTATGTGTATAAGAGAAGTAGGGGGTGATGTATGTGCTGTTTGTGGGTATGTTTATTGGAGGGTTGGAAGGGGTGGGGCTGTATCATGTAAAATATGTAATTAAATATCTATTGTTTTTATCTATGTAAAGCACTTTGTGCAGCATCTATTGTTTTAAAAGTGCTATACAAATAAAGTTTGAATTTGATTGATATTTGGACATATGGATATTTACTATTAATGTTACTTAAAACTGCAAGCAGTGTTGAAGGGCCCTCGCACATTCTTCACTACTTGAGGTGTTGTGCGACTCAAAACAATTGCGTCATTGGGTAAAAAAATCCCCGATTGATTAATAAAACAACATATTGTGCAGCATCCGTTATCAGAGTTACGTATAAACTTTTTATTTCGCAGCTAGAGGAAGCCGTGGCGATGTGTAATTTTGCATTATGGGAGTGTTCACTGTCAGCTGCCTATTCACAACACAAAATTTGGTTGAATTTTGACAATGTATGCTGGAGTTATAAAGCTTTATTGTTATACTAGGGAGTGCTATACCTATGTGTGCAATAGTTACGTAAAGCCATTCTGGGTGGTACCAGTACCATGTATATGAAGTTTGGGTCCATTTGGACCTTGTACATGTGAGTTATGACAACTTCCTATCCATTGGCGGTAGAGGGTGCTACTTCTGCGTGTCATTGTATATTATACAAATGCTCATCACTGGCCGCCTATTCACCACTCCAAATTTTGTTGACTTCGGACAAAGAATGCCAGAGTTGTTAAGTTTTGCTTTTTTCCTGGGGGGTCTATAGCTGTGTGTAATTGTTCATCATAGAAATGTTCAATGTTGGCTAACCATGCACCACACAAAATTTGGTTGAATTTGGACAAAGTATGGGAGAGTTATGAGGCTTTTTTTTTTTTTCTGCTAGTGGGCACTACAGCTATGTGTCATTGTTCATTAAAGAAATGTTCAATGTAGCCTACCCATCCACCACAAAAAATTTGGTTGAATTTGGGAAAAGCATGACTGAGTTATAAAGCTTTGTTTTTTTCCTAGGGGGTGCTATAGCTATGTTTGTTATACTTACATACAGTTAGACCCAAAAATATTTGGACAGTGACACAAGTTTTGTTATTTTAGCTGTTTACGAAAACATATTCAGGATACAGTTATATAATCAATATGGGCTTAAAGTGCAGACTCTCAGCTGTAATTTGAGAGTATTCACATCCAAATTGGAGCAAGGGTTTAGGAATTACAGATCTTTAATACGTAACCGCCTCTTTTTCAAGGGACCAAAAGTAATTGGACAATTGACTCAGAAGGCTGCAAAAAAAAAATAAAAAAAAAATAACAAGGCTGCATGGGCTCTTCCCTCGTTAACCTGTCATCAATTAAGCAGTTAAAAGGTCTGGAGTTGATTCCAGGTGTGGCGTTTTCATTTGGAAGCTGTTGCTGTGAACACACAACATGCGGTCAAAGGAACTCTCAATGGAGGTGAAACAGACCATGAGGCTGAAAAAAAAGAAGAAATCCATCAGAGAGATAGCAGAAATGTTAGGAGTGGCCAAATCAACAGTTCGGTACATTCTGAGAAAAAAAGAATGCACTGGTGAGCTTGGGAACTCAAAAAGGCCTGGACGTCCACAGAAGACAACAGTGGTGGATGATCGCAGAATCCTTTCCATGGTGAAGAACAACCCCTTCACAACATCCACTCAAGTGAAGAACACTCTCCAGGAAGTAGGTGTATCAGTATCTAAGTCTACCATAAAGAGAAGACTTCATGAGAGTAAATACAAAGGATTCACCACAAGGTGCAAACCATTAATCAGCCTCAAAAATAGAAAGGCCAGAATTGACTTTGCCAAAAAACACCTGAAGAAGCCAGCCCAGTTCTGGAACAGCATTCTTTGGACAGAAGAGACTAGGATCAACCTGTACCAGAATGATGGAAGAAGAAAGTTTGGAGAAGAATTGGAACAGCTCATGATCCAAAGCACACCACATCTTCTGTAAACCATGGTGGAGGCAGTGTGATGGCATGGGCATGCATGTCTTCCAATGGCACTGGGTCACTTGTGTTTATTGATGATGTGACAAAAGACAGAAGCAGCCGGATGAATTCTGAAGTGTATAGGGATATACTTTCTGCTCAGATTCAGCCAAATGCAGCAAAGTTGATTGGACGGCGCTTCACAGTACAGATGGACAATGATCCAAAACATACTGCAAAAGCAACCCAGGAGTTTTTTAAAGCAAAGAAGTGGAATATTCTGCAATGGGCGAGTCAGTCACCAGATCTCAACCCAATCGAGCATGCATTTCACTTGCTCAAGACAAAACTTAAGGCAGAAAAACCCACAAACAAGCAACAACTGAAGACAGCTGCATTAAAGGCCTGGCAAAGCATCACAAAGGAGGAAACCCAGCGTTTGGTGATGTCCATGGGTTCCAGACTTCCAGCAGTTATTGCCTGCAAAGGATTCTCAACAAAATATTGAAAAGTAACATTTTACTGAGGGTTATGTTTATTTGTCCAATTACTTTTGAGCCCCTGAAATGAGGAGCGTTTGTATAAAAATAGCTACATTTCCTACATGTTTAATCATATATTTTTGTTCAACCCCTTGAATTAAACCTTAAAATCTGCACTTCAATTCCGTTGTAGTTGTTTCATTTCAAATCCAATGTGGTGGCATGCAGAGCCCAAATCATGAAGATTATGTCACTGTCCAAATATTTCTGGGCCTAACTGTAGATCTGTTTGGGGTCTGACTAATATCATATATATGAAGTTTGGTGACAGTTGGACAGTGTTCATGTGCGTTACAACAACTTCCTGTCTCTTGGAGCCACAACATCTTTTGTGATGGCAGTGAAGCCTGGGCATTTCGTAAAGTGACAGTTTTGACTGTGAAGCATCATCCATGTCTTAAGACCTTTCTGAGATCATCTGAAGTGGCTGCTGTCAACGTGGTGAGAGAGCCACATCACAACGTAAAACATGACACTTCCTCCTGCCACTAGGTGGCGCTACAGCTGTTCATGAATTTTTCCATTTGCATGTGTTTAGGTCTGGACCCCTATCAAACATGAAAAATATCGTGGCAATCGGTTGAAATATGTTGGAAATATACCTGTTTGAAAATTTTTGGTGGTGGTGAAATTGACGAAGGAGTGTGGGCTAGATCATCTGATGAACAATCACGTTTCGATAGCTTGTGATCACTTACCCCTTCAGAAGATATTGTCCACGTTTGAAGTCCCTGCGATGAAAGCTGTCAGAGGAGATTGCTCTCAAACACGCCCTGGAATTTGCTAAAATTCTGCAAATGTTCAAAATGGTATTCAAAATGACCAACTGCCTGTTTGAGTTAGGGTACATGTGCAAGAGGCTTTTCTGTAGGTCTTGGGATGCTGCAACTATCTACCAAATTTCATGCATGTCAGTGAAAATATGCCCAATGGTGAGGGTGTTTTGGAATTTTCAAGGGGGTGCTGTGCGAGGGGGCACTGTAATTATGTTTGTTATAGTTATAAATCTGTTCAGGGTCTGACAAGTATCATATATATGAAGTTTCATGGCATTCGGACAATCTACGAGTGAGTTACAACAACTTCCTGTCTTGTAGCAGCACGCCATTATTCGTGATGGCGGTGAAGCCTGGCAGTTCCACGAAAAGTCATAGTTTTCACTGAGAAGCATGAACCATGTGTTAAGACCTCTCAGAGCAATTGAATGGCTGCTATCAACATGTTCCGAGAGCCACATCATAACATAAAGCATGCCACTTCCTCCCACCACTAGGTGGCATTACAGCCGTTCATAAATTTTTCCATTTACATGTGTTTAGGTCCGGACTGCCATCAAACACGGAAAGTATGGTGCCAATCGGTTGAAATATGTAGGAGATACAGCTGTTTGAAATTTTTTGTCGAGATTGCGAAGTTGGGGAAGGGGTGTGGCCTAGACTGTCTGACGAAAACTCACCGTTTTGATATCTTTTGACAACATTTGAAGTCCCTGCGATGAAAGCTCTGAGGAGATGGCTCTCAAATATGCCATGAAATTCGATAAAATTGGGCAAATTTCCAAAGTGGTATTCAAAATGCGTCAAACAGGTTCATTTTGTCTTCTTTCAATTATTTATCCTTTTTTTTTTTTTTTTTTTCCCCTTTGAAAGACAAAAGTAAAATAGAAAGATGTCTTTACATGCTCTTGCTTGCTTGTTTTTTTCTTGCCTTCTGATTGTTGCTCTGAGTGTTGCTATCCCTGTGCTGTTGCAATCCTGGAATTTCCCCGTTGTGGGACTAATAAAGGCTTATCTTATCTTATCTTACCTTCTTCACCACAAGAAAAAAAGAACACCAAAAGGAATGTGAGAAGGAAACGCAAGGACGACTCACAAGATCACAAAAAGAAAAAGCAGAACAAGAAACATTAAAATCAGCTATATCGGACCACTGCAAAAGAAATAATCACATCATGGACTGGGACAACACAAAAATTATTGGATCGGAGAGCAACAGACACAAACGTTGGATCAAGGAGGCAATAGAGATCAGAAAGCGGGGAAAAGACACCATGAACCGAGATGAGGGGGCCTTTATGCTTTCTCACACCTGGGACCACATTCTCCAGAGACCATCTGACGGCGGGAGGCGGGGCCGGCTCGGCGGATCTGACAGATCTGCTGAGCTGGCCCCGCCTACGAAAATCAGCTGATAAATGTCACCTGGCAGCAATCAGCTGACTCTTCTGATGAAGGCTGCAGTGCAGTTGAAACATGTAAAGAAGGTAAAGACATCTTTCTATTTTACTTTTGTCTTTCAAAGGGGAAAAAAAAAAAAAAAAAAAAAAAGGTATTCAAAATGGCCAACTT
This sequence comes from Pholidichthys leucotaenia, assembly GCA_020510985.1. NCBI lineage: Eukaryota > Metazoa > Chordata > Actinopteri > Cichliformes > Pholidichthyidae > Pholidichthys > Pholidichthys leucotaenia. The sequence continues at coordinate 108,643,297 of CM035841.1, read as the reverse complement.
CCTGTTTGAGTTAGGGTACAGGTACAAGAGACTTTTTTGTAGGTCTTGGGATGCTGCAGCTACCTACCAAATTTCATGCATGTCAGCTAAAATATGCCCAATGTTGAGGGCGTCTTGAAATTTTCAAGGGGGCACTGTTGAGCTATTTGGCCACACCCCTTTCAACTTGCAATGACGTATAAAATTTTTCGCCATGCCTGAGCACCTTGCAAAAAAAATCATGAGTTTTCGTGGATGTTTACCCCCCAAAATTGCGGTTGAATTGGACAAAGTATCATAATAAACGGAGCGATTACAATAGGGTCTCGCACCGAGGTGCACACTGTTTACATGGTGCTCACCTTGTCGTGCTTGGGCCCTAAAAATACCGGGAGATTCATGTAGTACAACTAAACAATTAAAAATGAATTAGACTTGTTTCAAATTTTCTGTAAAATGTAATTCTAAACAAATGGTGAGGAATAAATTAGGATACCCCCATCTTTTTTAGGACACCCCCGCATGCAGGAGCCACTGCCAGGGACAGACTAAGGCTGCAGCGCGTCGTGCGCACTGCTGAGAAGGTGATCGGCTGCAAGCTCCCATCTCTCCAGGACCTGTACATCTCCAGGACCCGGAGGCGTGCTGGCCGGATCATAGCCGATCCTTCACACCCTGGTCACGTACTGTTTGCCCCCCTCCCCTCAGGTAGAAGACTTCGGTCCATTCAGACTAAAACCTCCCGGCACATGAACAGCTTTTTCCCCTCTGCCATCAGACTGCTGAACATTAAGTGACTTATTGACTCTCGTGCACTATGTACAGCAGCTCAACCAGACTCATGACATTCATCACTGTTTTTCTGTTGCATTATCAACTGCACTGTGGTACCCCATATTATCTGCTACTTGCTAATTTATTTAAAACTGCCTTGACTAGTATTACTCATTATTACTATTATTATTATTACTTATTTTTCTACACTTATTGCACGTTTTTAGTCCTTTAGTTTTTAGTTTATCTCTTTATCTCATCATGTTTTTAATGTTGCAGCATGGCAATGAGACAAATTCCTAGTTTGTGTACTACATGAACAATGGCAATAAATCTGATTCTGATTCATTCCCACTTAAAATGGCTAAAATAAATGTTAAAAAATGCAAATAAAAACAAAAACAAGTTTAGACATAGATATGTGAACATTTTTTTTTTTTTGTAACTTAGATTTTTATTCATTTTTCATCATATATAATGCATTCAGATCACATTCTACATTTAAAAAACAAAGGGGTTAGGGTAGGGAAAAATAAAAAAAAATAAACAAAATAAAAATAAAAAATAAAAGGGGGGGGGGACAAATGTTGGAGCATCAAGTTTTTAGTTTCCATCTCTTAATTCTTCTGGTTTTTTCAGTGTCTTTGGTTATTCTTTCAATTTCTGCCTCGTTGTTGCACTTTGTAGTGTGTCCATTTCCGCCATTTTTTCTCCCATATTCCTTCTTGCATTCTTCGTCGATATGTTAGTTTTTCCATCATACGTATGTCCTCAACAATGTCAGTCCATTGTTCTTGGTCAGGAAGAACTTCTGATCGCCATTTTTTTGTGATAGTTTTTTTACATGCAATCAACAAGATTTTAACTAGATATCTGTCCTCAGCCTGTATAACACTGTCTTTTTTAAGATCACATAAGTACATCAGGTTACAGTTCATTGGTATATTACACTCACCGGCCACTTTATTAGGTACACCTGTCCAACTGCTCGTTAACACTTAATTTCTAATCAGCCAATCACATGGCGGCAACTCAGTGCATTTAGGCATGTAGACATGGTCAAGACAATCTCCTGCAGTTCAAACCGAGCATCAGTATGGGGAAGAAAGGTGATTTGAGTGACTTTGAACGTGGCATGGTTGTTGGTGCCAGAAGGGCTGGTCTGAGTATTTCAGAAACTGCTGATCTACTGGGATTTTCACGCACAACCATCTCTAGGGTTTACAGAGAATGGTCCGAAAAAGAAAAAATATCCAGTGAGCGGCAGTTCTGTGGGCGGAAATGCCTTGTTGATGCCAGAGGTCAGAGGAGAATGGCCAGACTGGTTCGAGCTGATAGAAAGGCAACAGTGACTCAAATAACCACCCGTTACAACCAAGGTAGGCAGAAGAGCATCTCTGAATGCACAGTACGTCGAACTTTGAGGCAGATGGGCTACAGCAGCAGAAGACCACGCCGGGTGCCACTCCTTTCAGCTAAGAACAGGAAACTGAGGCTACAATTTGCACAAGCTCATCGAAATTGGACAATAGAAGATTGGAAAAACGTTGCCTGGTCTGATGAGTCTCGATTTCTGCTGCGACATTCGGATGGTAGGGTCAGAATTTGGCGTCAACAACATGAAAGCATGGATCCATCCTGCCTTGTATCAATGGTTCAGGCTGGTGGTGGTGGTGTAATGGTGTGGGGAATATTTTCTTGGCACTCTTTGGGCCCCTTGGTACCAATTGAGCATCGTTGCAACGCTACAGCCTACCTGAGTATTGTTGCTGACCATGTCCATCCCTTTATGACCACAATGTACCCAACTTCTGATGGCTACTTTCAGCAGGATAATGCGCCATGTCATAAAGCTGGAATCATCTCAGACTGGTTTCTTGAACATGACAATGAGTTCACTGTACTCAAATGGCCTCCACAGTCACCAGATCTCAATCCAATAGAGCATCTTTGGGATGTGGTGGAACGGGAGATTGGCATCATGGATGTGCAGCCGACAAATCTGCGCCAACTGTGTGATGCCATCATGTCAATATGGACCAAACTCTCTGAGGAATGCTTCCAGCACCTTGTTGAATCTATGCCACGAAGAATTGAGGCAGTTCTGAAGGCAAAAGGGGGTCCAAACCGTTACTAGCATGGTGTACCTAATAAAGTGGCCGGTGAGTGTATATCCTAATATCCTCTGTATTGTCACATGCATAGATTTCCAAAATGATGATATTTTGTAGCATTTCCAAAACATATGTGAGTGGTCTGCATTTTGAGCCCCACATCCCCTCCAGCATAAAGATTGGGTATTTGAATATTTTCCTTGAATCTGTGGTGTAATGAAAAAGCGAATCAGGTTTTTCCATCCAAATTCCCTCCATGCCCTTGAATTTGTTGATGTGTGTTGTGTTTTCCATATTTCCTGCCAGCTTTCTTCTGTTATGTTTAAATTGAGCTCTTTCTCCCATTTCTCCTTTATATAGTTACTTGTATGATTGTTTGTCATAAGTTTCTGATATAGTTTTGAAATAATTCTTATTTTATTTCCTGCATATGAGCTTAAAATAAGTTGTATAATCTCGTTCACATCTGTTTGGAGGTTATGCCTAATCTTCTTCATATAGTAATCTCTCATCTGCAGATATCTGAAAAATTCCGATCTTTCTAATTTAAATTTTCTCCTGATATTTACAAAGCTCCCGAGATCTTTTTTTCCGATATTGCCCCATGCTGTGATTCCCTTGTTCACCAGATTTTTGTATCCCCTATCTTGTTTTGCCGGTTCAAACTGACTGTCAAATGCTACCCATTTCAATAGTTTTATGTCTTCCCTTATATTATATTTTTGTACTATTTTATACCACAGTTCTAAAGTAAATTTAGTGATTGGGTCTATTTGTTTGATTTGCTTATATGCATCTTTATCCCCTATTATGCTTTGTACTGGGAGTCCCTCAATTTCCTTTTCCATTTCTTTCCATTTTGCCTCATATCCCTCGTCGCACCAACATATGATATATCTTATTTGTGCTGAGTAGTAATATTCCTTTAGACTCGGTAGGCCCATGCCTCCTTTCTCTTTTGGTAATTGGAGGGTTTTATATTTCACTCTTGGTTTTTTACCTCCCCAAACAAATCTCGATATCATCCTGTCCCACTTTGAGAATTGGGCATCTGGAATCTCTGTTGGTATAGCCTGGAAGAGGTAAAGTAATCTAGGTTGTATGCTGATTTTGACTGTCTCAATTTTTGAATTCAGATCCATATTTAAGATTGACCATCTATCAATATCTTTTTTTATTTCTTGTTCCAACCTATCATAGTTTGCTTTATATATTTTGCTTAGGTCTTTAGGTATGTTCACTCCAAGGTATTTTATTTCTTTTTGCTTCCAGTTTAGTTTGATCTTATCAGTTATCTGGTTTAGAGGGTTATAGTGGAATGTCAGTATTTGTGTTTTTGTTATGTTTATCTTGTATCCTGATAATTTTCCAAAATTTTCTATCAAGTTCATCATTTCCATTATTGATTTATCTGGTTGTTCAAGGTAAACTATAATATCGTCTGCAAATAGCCCAATCTTGTGTTCCGCCCCCTTTATTGTTACACCTTTTAATTTCTTATTTTGTCGTATCGCTTGAGCCAATGGTTCTATGAACAGAGCAAACAAGGTGGGCGATAAGCAGCATCCCTGCCTAGTTGATCTTTGTATATTTACTTTGTCTGTTAAGCTACCGTTTATCTTGATTCTTGCCACAGGTTCTTGATATAGCGTCCTTATGCATTGTACTGATTTTTTGTTAAATCCAAAGCGCTCCAGTACACTATATAGGAATTTCCAGTTAACCCTGTCAAATGCTTTTTCTGCGTCTAAACTCATTATTACTGCGCTTTTCTTTTCTTTATGTATTTGGTTAATTATATGTATTGTTCTCCTGATATTGTCATGTGTTTGGCGTCCCTCTATGAATCCAGTTTGATCATCTTCTATCAATTCCGTCAAGAATGTCTTTATTCGTTTACATATAATTGTTGTGTATATTTTATAATCTACATTTAATAAAGAGATTGGTCTATAGTTTCCGCATTGTTCTTTATCTTTCCCTGGTTTTAAAATAACTGAAATGATTGCTTCGTTCCATGTTGGAGGTATTTTGTTGTTGTTCAGCGTCCAATTAAATGACTTTAGGAGTTGTGGCGTGAGTTCTTCTATAAACAGTTTATAAAACTCAGATGGGTATCCATCACTACCTGGTGATTTACCGTTTTTAAGTGACTTAATCACATCTCTGATCTCTTGTGTTGTTATTTCTGCTGTTAGTTTTTCATTTTGTTGATTTCCTATTGATGGCAAGTCCAATGTGTCTAGAAATTTTTTGATATCTTTAGTATTTGTTTCTTCAGGTTGCGAGTATAGTTCTTGGTAGAAATTATGGAAAATTTCTTCGATGTTTTCTGGGTTAACTGTGGTTTTATTTGTGGTGGGGTCTTTAATCTTGTATACATTATTCATTGTTTGTTGTTTTCTTAACCGTTTTGCCAGCAGTTTTGTGGCTTTTGGCCCCGTTTCATAATATTTTTGCTTTAGATATCTATTTTTCCTTTCAATTTCATCCATTTATGTTTCTTTTATCTTTGTTTTTTCTTCTTTAATTTCTTGATATATTTTTGGATCATTTGTGCTTTGATGTTTACGTTCTAATTCCCTCAGTCTCTCACATCTTTGTTCATACGCTTCCAGTTTAGTCTTATTTGCTTTTCCTGTTTCAACAATTAATTTACCCCTTAACACGGCTTTTAGTGCGTCCCATAGTATTGTTGGGTCCACTTCTTCATTGTCATTCTCTTGGATATATTCGTTTATGTTTATTTTTATTCTTTCTTTCATTTTCTCATCATTTAACAGTCCTACGTTAAGTTTCCATGTTGTTTGTCGTTTTCTATTGTTTAAATATATTTCCATGTATATAGGATTATGATCTGATATTTCTGCCCCTCCAATCCAACAATTTCTCACCCTGTGTCTGTCACCTTCATTCATAAGGAAGTAATCTATTCTAGAGTGTACTTTATGGGCTGCTGAATAATGTGTATAGTCTTTTTCGAGTGGGTGTAGGTCCCTCCATATGTCTACCATACCCATTTCTGCCAGTGAGGTTCTTATGAACTTTGTTACATGTTTTTTTGTCTTCTTAACACTTGTTGTGTCAACTTCATGATCCATGACAGCATTTAAGTCTCCTCCACAAATTAGGACTCCTTCACTGTGTGTTGCTATGAGATCAAACAGATGTTGAAAAAAACCCTTGTCACTTTCTGGTGGGGCATAGATGTTCACTAATGTGATCTGCATACCATCTATTCTTCCCTTTATTATTACATACCTGCCTTCTTTATCCTGGATTTCCTGTTCACTTTCAAATTGTATTTTGTTTGAGATTAGTATCATAACCCCCCTTTTTGCTCCTCCCTTAAATGAACTGTAGTAGGAGTTCTTATAGCCAAATCTCTTTAGTTTCACATGTTCTGCCTTGCTCAAATGTGTCTCTTGCATAAATATAATTTCAGCTTTTTCCTTCTTGAATTTTCTTATTATTCTTTCCCTTTTAACAGGTGAGTTCAGACCATTCACGTTTAGTGTCATTATCTTAAGATTTTTACCCATATTCATGTTTTTCCATTTTTTTAACTTGTGCTCCTAGCCCCTTTAACAACAAAAATAACACATATTTATATAAAAACACATTAAAAAAACTCGACCTCCGTACTTTGGGCCTTTCTTCTGCCCACTGGTCCCTGTTGGTGGGTGGGGGGTTTGTCTTCACAGAGTGAAGGGCCCTCCCTAGACTTCTAATTACTATCAAAGTAATAGTCATAAGTCTAGAAATGTCCAACAAATATCACTTAAACCTCTCCTAGCCGTCTGTTTCTCTTTTACCTTGTCTTCTTGGCCTTCATTTCTTCTGTGCCTTTCTTAATCTTTGTTATGATCTAGGCTTTCAGTTGAAAGCCTTGTAGCTTGTCCTGGGCCCGCTGCTCTACGTCTCTCCCCCTTCTTCCGCCGCTCACTCGTCTCCACTCCGTCTGTCGTGGTGCGTTCAGGGCCGCCGCTGCTCCAGCCGTCTCCTTCGGCACGCTCACCTCAAGGCCCCGCTCCATCATATCCCGCGCTGCCTCTTCGGCCGTGTTGTAGGTTCTTGTGCCTTCCTCCCAATGAATCCTCATTTTCGTTAGCGGCGTTTGGAATCTAATTTTTTTCTCTTTCAGCGTTTTTTTAATATTGGCATATTTCTTCCGCTGCTGCACGATTTCTGTCGGGTAGTCATGGTCAAAAAATACCTGTTTGTCGCCGATTCGTATCTTTTTTTTCCATGCTTGCGTCAGGATTCTTTCCTTTATGTCATATTTCACAAAGTTTACCACAACTGACCTGGGTGGAGAGTTTGTTTTCGGGTTCTGTGCCGGTGTTCTGTGCGCCCGTTGAATCTGCAGATCCGTTTCTCCGGGTATTTCCAGTTCTTTTTTTAAGAACTGATCCATGAATTTTGTCATAGAGTTGCCTTCAATGCCCTCCGGAATTCCAAAGATGCGCATATTGCTTCGTCGGGATCTGCTCTCCAAGTCGTTTATTTTCTCCTGCATCCTCTGCGTTTGCGTCGTCAGGGTCTGTAGTTGTTCGTTTGCCTCGCTTTTCCAATCTTCTAGTTCCGAAATTCGGGTCTGCGCTTCTGTCATACACGCCCGCTGGGAGCGCAGCTCCTCCATGTTTTCCGTTAATTTACGCTCCATTTCTCTTCGGAGGTCCATGATTTCCTCCTTAATTTCTTTTTTCAGTTCCTCCTTAAGAGCCGCTAAATCCTGTTGTAGCTGTCGCTTGAATTCTCTCAACTCTTCACCCAAACTGGCGATGCCAGCGTTCATGTTGTCGAGTCTGGTGTCCTCCATTTTCTCTGCTGTGGACATCTCGTTTTTTTGGGCTTTGCGTACAGCGGTTTTTCCTGCGTTGTTGGAGAGGAATTCTTCAATTTTACCCTGTTTTTGTCCTTGTGCCCGGTTCCTTCGTGTTTTCATCCCTTAGTTTATTGATTCGTTTATGTCGAGTTGGCCATTTACCGATGATTTTTAATCCGGCTAGGGAGAGCTCTTTGTTTAAGTGTTATGTCTCTCCGCCATCTTCCCGGAAGTCCCTGCTCTTCTCATGTGAACATTTTTTAATAAAGAACTGAATGAAATGTCCTAATTTCATTTAGGACATTTCATTCAGTCATCATCGATGACTGAATGAAATGACATCGATGAATCTCTATGTATGAAGATTCATCGATTCCACACACTGTGCATGTGGCAACTTGTGACTTTGTGTGCACTGTGCTGTCGTCAAGACATTGCCTGTGGCCCACTTGTTTATGGATATTTTCTGTGTAATTCATGTTTCAAGAACCAAGTGTTTTTCAGAGAGAGAGAGGGGATTCTGCTACAGCTGAGCTGACTAATCAAGGTAATTATCTGCGCTAATGCTAGTCCAGCAAAAGCTAGCGGTACTCAAATACTTTGCAAGCAGTTTCATGATATGGTCAGTTAGAAAGCAACTCATACCGGCTTGGACATCGCCCGGGTTAACAAGATCAGGAGTTCCTGCCAGCAGAGGGCGAAGGATAGAGCTGCGTGGAGGAATCTGATCAGACCTAAATGAAACAAGTCATTGTCGCCCTGACACACTGCTACGATGATGATGATGAACGTTGGCTATTTAACAGCAACATGGGAGCAGATTAACTTGAGAGAATGTGAGAATGAAAGCTTCTGTCGTCACCGATTCACTAATATAAGTGGGGAATGTAGTTACAGCGGTTGTTTGACTGATAAAACTAGCTTGGAAGCTAATACAGCCATTAGTAAGTTGGCAAGCATGCTAATATTGCTGTTAGCATGCTAACTAGCTACAATCAACTGATCAGACCTAAATGTTGTTTAGATAACCCATTTCCACCTGACACACTTTTACAGCCTAACATTACACTTTATGTTTTTGTAAGCGTCATAACTACCAGAGGGGTGGCCTAGTTGGTAGAGTATCTGCCCCACAACCGCGGGGGCCAGGCGTGAATAGGTGTAACGCGGTGACAGCCAATAGGATTCACGTTTACATATGCACTGCAGTTGCGGGAGCAACAGCCAATCGGGTTCCGGCTTCTTTCGCGGACCACGGTAGTAGCGATCTCGTCATAAATGTTTTTTACAACTGATATTAAACTATTAAAATATCAAACTTTGTCTCGATCAGAGAACTCACTGAAATGCCTGTTCTTCCACGTTTATTCCTGCTCATATTAAAACATTAAGATACCAAACTTGGTTTCAGTGCACAGTGAAAATCAATTTTTTATTTTTATTCTTAATTGTATACTGCATATATTCTTAATTGTAAACTGTATTCACTCATATAAGTTTGAACTGGACAAAATCCTGTTTCAGCCAACTGCCACTGCACTGGAGTGCAGCAATGATGACAGGTAAACAATAATTCAATTCAATTCAATTCAACTTTATTTATATAGCGCCATTTCACAACAACAGTCATCTCATAGCACTATCAACTGTAGGGAGGACCCCCACAGTTGCAGAAAGACCCCAGCAATCAGGCGATCCCCTGTGAGCAAGCACTTGGCGACGGTGGAGAGGAAAAACTCCCTTTTAACAGGAAGAAACCTCCAGCAGAACCAGGCTCAGGGAGGGGCAGTCATCTGCTGCGACTGGCTGGGGGGTGAGGGGATAGAGAAGAAGAAAAGAACAGACATGTAGAGAGCAAACAGCACGATGGGGACTCAATCTATGGGAGAGAACAAACAAATGTTAATGACCAGCAAAAAATAAATATTTCATAGAGAGTGAGGAAAGGAGTGAGGCCCAGTGCATTACTGGAGGTCCCCCGGCTGACTAAACCTATTAGCAGCATAACTAAGGGAGGGTTCAGAAAACACATGATCCCTCCCTAATTGTAGGCTATATCAAAAAGGTAGGTTTTAGCCCTATTCTTAAAAACAGAGATCGAGTCTGACTCCCGAATCCAGATTGGCAGCTGATTCCACAGGAGAGGAGCTTGATAACTGAAGGCTCTGCCTCCCATTGTACTTTTGGAGATTCTAGGTATTACAAGTAAACCTGCATTTTGGGAGCGTAGTGCTCTGTTAGGATGATACGGTAGTATCAGATCTTTTAAATAAAAAGGAGCCTGATTGTTTAGAGCTTTGTAAGTAAGAAGAAGGATTTTAAACTTAATTCTAAACTCTATGGGAAGCCAATGAAGGGAGGCCAGAACCGGAGAGATATGATCTCTCTTTCTAGTACCTGTTAAAACTCTTGCTGCAGCATTTTGGATCAGCTGAAGACTTTTTAAAGATGTTTTTTGGACAGCCTGATAATAAAGAATTACAATAATCTAATCTCGAGCTAACAAAAGCGTGGATCAGCTTCTCAGCATCACTCTGAGACAAGATGCTCCTAATCTTGGCAATATTACGCAAATGATAGAAGGCAGTCTTAGAAACAAATTTAATATGTGAATTGAAGGACAAATCCTGATCAAAAATAACTCCAAGGTTCCTCACAGAGCTATTAAGAGAAAGAGTAACTGCATCCAAACTGAAAGTTTGATTTGGAAAGGAATTTCTAAGGTTTTTTGGACCAACAAGAATGACTTCAGTCTTATCTGAATTTAATAGCAGGAAATTACAAGTCATCCAAACTTTGATTTCCTTAAGACAGGCTTCTAACTTGGCTAATTGATTAGTATCATCTGGCTTCATTGACAGGTATAATTGTGTGTCATCTGCATAACAGTGAAAATGTATACAGTGCTTTCTAATAATGTTGCCTAACGGAAGCATATATAAACTAAAAAGAGTAGGGCCAAGCACAGATCCCTGTGGAACTCCATGACTAAGCTTTGAGCTGAGAGAAAACTCATCATTTACATGAACAAACTGGAACCTATCAGATAAATAAGATCTAAACCACTGCAACGAAGTTCCATTAAGTCCAACATAGTGTTCTAATCTATCAAGTAGAATATTATGATCAATAGTATCAAAAGCTGCACTAAGATCTAAAAGGACAAGTACAGAAACTAGTCCATTATCAGATGCAATGAGGAGGTCGTTAGTGACCTTCGCTAAGGCTGTTTCAGTGCTATGATGGATTCTAAACCCAGATTGAAACTCCTCAAATAAACCATTTCCCTGCAGGTGGTCAAATAATTGCGTAGCAACAACTCTTTCTAAGATTTTTGAAATGAAAGGGAGATTAGAGATTGGTCTATAGTTAGCTAAAGCTCCTGGATCTAGCGTTGGCTTTTTGAGTAAGGGTTTAATTACAGCCGTTTTAAAAGCCTGCGGTACATGGCCTAAAGTTAATGAAGAATTGATTATATGAAGAATAAAGCTACCAATAAGTGGGAAGACTTCTTTAAATAACCTGGTAGGAATAGGGTCTAAAAGACAAGTTGAAGGTTTGGATGAGGAAACTATTTTGTCTAACTCACAAAGGTCGATTGGAGTAAACTCATCAAGACAGACATCAATAGAAGGAGTTGTAGTAGTTACAGTATTTAAGTTAACTGTGGGAAGAATCTGATTGATTTTATCTCTGATGGATGAAATTTTATTATTGAAAAAGTTCATAAAGTCCTGACTAGTAAGCTCTAAGGGAATGCTAGGATTGACAGAGTCCTGACTCTTTGTCAACCTGGCTACAGTACTGAAAAGAAACCTAGGATTATTCTTGTTCTCTTCTATTAATGCAGAGTAATAACTCGTTCTAGCTTTTCTAAGAGATTTTTTATAAATTAAAAGATGATTTCTCCAAGCTAAATAGATTTCATCTAAATTAGTGGAGCGCCATTTTCTTTCTAATTGACGAGTCTTCTGTTTTAAGCTACGAGTTTCTGTGTTGAACCAAGGAGTTAAAAATCTCTGATTAGACTTTTTCTTTTTTAAGGGGGCCACCAAGTCTAGAGCCTGATGCAGAGAAGCTGAAACACTATCCACCATGTTATCAATTACAGAAGGAGCAAGCTGTCTATAGCTTATTTCCGTTGTGTTGACACATGGCATAGAGGAAACAATCTGCATAAATTTGGAAACAGCATCATCTGAGAGGCATCTACTGTGATAATATTTGATGAATATTAATATTAATGAAAAACAAACACTTTAATTAACACAATACCATCCACAAAGAACACTAAAGTTAACACAACAATGATTAACAACAATAAACTTATGAACACATCTGAGAAAAAAAATCAATGAATGCTTAATTAAAAACCACAGAGTAACTCACATGCATAAAAATAATCAGTTACTTGAAGAATTGCTTTTAGACTACCTTTACACATTTTCATGAATTTATTTTTGTTAATGTTAGAATTTCTGTCCTGGGTAAGGCAGTGTGGAGTCCAAAGCAAATTCTGCAATAAAAAACACAGCTTTTATTTCATCTTTTCTGCCACCCACCTAAGTCTCTCCATGTCATAATATGGTGAGCGCTTGAATTTGTCCCAACTCAGTTCCTCAGTCATGCCTTTGTCTTTGTACATGCTCAAGATTTTAGATGGACAATAAATGTATTTTCCAGACACCCCTGGAAATCCAGTGTGTACATGAGCACTGTTTGGGCCTTGTCTGAGCTCTGAACGACAGAAACGACAGAGTCGTCCCTGTGGTTGTGGAGCCTGCCTCCTTTTTTCTTTTTCCTCCACCCTCTGCCTAGTCAACTCCAACTCTTGTGGGAAGAATTCAGTTTGAATGAATTCTTCAAACGGCATTTTTGGGTGATGGAGACCCTGCCCACTGTAAAGGTTATAAACCCTCGTTGAGCAGTAAAAGTATCTCACAGGCCCCTGCTGATAAAAAAAAAAAAAAAAAGTGAACTGAAGAGCCATCATTCATGTGGCGTGATTTGAGCTGCCCACAAGAGAGACAGGATTTTGAGTGTTTTGGCTTTGGTGGTGGAGCTTTTTGTTGCTGCTGCTGCAGGATGTCCTGCACCACTAACCTGATTTGTTTTTCTTGGGTAAGGTGTTCTTTTGGTTCTGGGTGGGGCGGATTAAATACTGTGGGTGGTATCTCTGTAACAGGGACCTGTGGATTTTTGCTACCGTCAGTCAAATTGTGCCACAGTGTTTGGGTCTCAAGGAGTTTCTCGGGGCTGGTGTTTAGAGATGACGCTGCATTCATAAGTTTGGCCAGATATTTAATATAACGGGAAATGTGTTGTTTGGTTGTTGGGTGAAGGAGACTATTTGGGTCAGTGGCAGACTTCTGTACCATTTCTGCGTATTCGTGATCGACAAGTCTAAGCATGTCTTTTTGGCCGCGGTACTTTGTCAAAAGGCCATCAATTTTCTCCCTCATTGGTGATGGCCAGCGGGAATGATCTAGGACAAATACACGACCGCCAGTTTTAACTGGCCCAGTGCGTGCTCCTCTGGGTGAGGTCTGCAGAGGCAGAGCTGGTGGGATTCCTGAAAATAAAATAAAAATAAAATAAATGAAAAAAATCACACATACAGTATATAGCAGTTTTACATTTATAAAATTACTGTGTCAAAAATGTCTTTAACTTGCCTATCACTGGTGAATGCAGGTCCCATTCAGATATTTCACTCTTAACCATGGTTACTGGCAGAATGCCAGCAGAGGATACTGCTGCATGACTAGAGGATCCTGCAGGACCAGGGGAGGATGCAGGACTGTAGAATGCTGCAGGAGTAAAGGATGATGGAGGGCTGGAGAACGCTGCAGGAGTAGAGGATGATGGAGGGCTGGAGAGTGATGCATGTGTGAAGGATGCTGTGAGGCTGGAGGATGGTGTGTGTCTGAAGAATGATTTAAGTCTTGGAGATGCTGCAGGTCTGGAAGATGCTGCAGAAGTGGAGGATGATGCAAGTGTGAAAAATGTTTTAGGTCTGGAGGATGCTGCATGTTTGAAGAATGACTCAAGTCTAGGGAGTGCTGCAGGTCTGGAGAATACTGCAGGCCTGGAGGACGCAGAAGGACTGGAGGACACTGAGAGACTGGAGGATGCTGAGGGACTGGAAGATGCTGCAGGTCTGAAGGGTGTGGCCTTGTTTAAAGCTGATGCCAGGCAAGGGAATAGAATGAGGTTGGAGGATGCTGCTGGGTTAGAGGGTGCAGCAAGTTTGGAGGGTGTGGTCACATCAGAGGCGGTACTTTGAGCACAAGCCCTCGGCAAATCCACTGACTCTACACCGCGCTTTCTTGACCGGTGTTTATCCCAGTCGAGAGGTACTGGGCGACACCCTGGTTCTTTGTAAGCCAAGCCAAACCTTTCTCCTGTGTCCTTGTCAGATAGGTGAAAGACTGGGTACTTTTCCTGCCCAGTTACAGTCTTTGACACAGAGTTCAACTCAACAAACAAAGTTGGGTCAAACACTGCAGGGAGATTTACACCTGGCTGTTTGAGGTCCACCAGCCGTTGGTAATTCCAGCGTGCCACACCTGTCATTCCTTGAGCTTGGAAAAGTTCAGGGGAGACAAATGTTCCAGTCACCCATTGGCCTGGTGATGGTGGTATCCCTCCTGCTGGGATGTTCCTCTGACAGGTATCTAGATAGGTACTTTGGCACCTTCACCGGAGACATGGTTAAGCTGCAACGTTCCCCCATACCTGTACATTATCCCTTCTTCAACTTCAGGATCACTGAGGCAGCCACGAAGAATGTGCACCCTCTGTATACGCCAGGTCTTCAGCATTGATGGTTTGAAGAGTGGCACATTGTTGGGGTCTGTTGCAAGATGGAAATGCTTCATTACCTTTTCCACTCTGTCCAGCAACTCAGTTGGTTGTGGAATTTTTGTTCTACAGTGCTCTCTGATATGTTGTTTTGATGGAGTGGCTGGCTGGATTCTGCAAAACTCATATGCATCACGGAGCTTCTGCAGGTCACTTTGGTCCACAATAAAAAATGCTGCTGAGAGGAGCTGGCAGAAAGTGCTGTAAAGGGAATGATGCTCAGATGTGCACTCACGTGAGAAACGTCTCATGCAGTGGAATACATCCAGCTTCACTGTGATGTTGCTGTTGTAATGCAACCGGGATGCACAAGTGTTCTCCAGCACACCTGTAGTGGCTTCTGTTACAATGGCAGGTGTGGTCATCCAGTTACCCCAGTGGAGATATTCATCAGGCAGAGAATTAGGGATGGTGAACAATGCGCAGCAATCCCTATATGAAACAGAATGAAATTAGAACAAAAGAAAAATGATTCATATGTTTTTCTGTGTGTGTGTGTGTGTGTGTGTGTGTTTGTATGTAGACAGACAGACAGACAGATAAAGTATATATTTTTCTCCATGTATATGGCTATGTAATGACAATAATGCCAGGCCTCACCTGTCCATCCAATGATACTGCGCCTTCTGCTGTCCTGCATCACCGTACCTCTTTGCCAGACCCTTAAACAATGGCTCCAAAGACCTCTCAGTTTCAGACTGGACCATCACCCAGGACACTATCATCCAGTTTTCATTCATTACAGCATAACTGGACATGACCCCTGATGACAATGTCACCTTCCATGCCACCTTCCTTGTGGTCAGATCTAAAGACCTGCCCGAATGTGCCCTGAAGCATCTGGGCAACTGCAGGCTCTTGTCGTCTGAACTCGTCCAGAAGGCAGTCGCAGAGGTAGTGTGATGACACTGTCACTCCACACCAGGCATTCGGGTCCTCATATGTTCCAAACGGCCGTGGTTCATCTTCCTTCCTTATGAACTGCCCAATGGTCTTCTGCACATGGATTCCAGCCTCAGCATCCCAGATGTTTTCTATTGTCTGCAGGTAAGCCAGATGAGCTCTTTCATACTTCAAGTGCATTAGCTCATTTACTTGGTTTGCCACGTCCCCTGGAGACTTGCCTGTGCGCCTCAACTCATCCATAATCGTTTTGCAGATGGCCTTTTTATATGTGATGAAAGCTGGCAGAATGTTTGTAAAGCGTTTGGGCAATTTCTCCAGCCACTGAGGACTATCAGCAAACCAGACTCGATTGCAGGCCCTGCAACGGAGTCTGGATGAAAAAATGTAATATTGTCCTGAGGTGCCCACAATGACTCGAGGTCTACCCACACCAGCAGAAACCACCTGTGGCACGGGACAGTCACTGAGACATGGAAGCACATAGGTATTTCTGAGTCTGGCCATGATGGGGTTCTCTGGCTTCCAAATAAAAAATGGGTGGAGCTGGAAGAAATTGGGTGAAGGCAGCCTGGCCACAGTGTCAATTAGCTCTGGCTGGGGTGGGAAACGCCATAAGGAAATTGTGTTTCCTGGATTTCTCACTTGCTGAGATCCAGGCCACAGACCAAGATCTTGAAGTTCTCTCCGAATCCAGAACTTCTGTTGGTACGAACAGGTCCAAGTGCTGATGTCATGGTCTTGACGAAGCAGAGAAGCAGAGAACCCAGCCAGGGGAACTGAATTCAAAAACAAAAACAATTAGAGAAACTGTGAAATGTGATCATTGCGCGTGCTGTTCATTATATAAATTCCTTCCCAGTGATTCCAGCCTTGTGTCTTTCATTACTTTTTCCTGTCTTTTGTTCCTGTCTCTCATTTTAGTATAAAGGAACATGTAAATAGTGACTTGAAAAAAAATTGCCATATGCAACACATTGTATGTGCGTTAATGCATCAACAAGAACCTTTTCTTTTAAATTTAAATAGCCTCTAGTTAAACAAAAAGTGTTTGGTCAGTATGAGAGAAAATGCATAACAGCCATGACATAAAACATACCTGAAGGTGCCACTGGCTTCTCTGATGTTGGGTTCTGCCGTTTAATCACCTCTTGTGGGGGGTGTGCAGGAGGATCAGCTGTTCGTAAAAAGGAAGGAAGCAGGCAGACCAGAAAAAATAAATAAATGATTTTTTTTTTCATCACAGAGAACTATTTGAAAGTAAATTAATTACACTGCACCAATTTTGCTGTGATCTGGTGGTGGATGTGGTCCACTGCTTTTGTCAGTGTCAGGTGGTTCTGACAGGGCCGCAGATGGAACTAGGACAGGAACGTATATTGTCAGTCATTAGAAACCTCAATAAATTCAAGTCTAAATTCAAGTGTTATTTGCCAACGTGCTTTATACTTCACTTGCTTATAATCTAAGGAAAGAGTGTGAGTTTACATTTAATACGATCTAGTGTAAGCAGGTGAAGTAAAGTTAAGGCATGCATTTTCATGTTGGTAACCAAGAACAGTTACTGAAAATGTAACTTACCACTGTGGTTTCAGTTCATAGTGAAAATACCATTCTGTAACATGGCCGGAACGGCCCTAAATGACCAGAACATGGCCAGAACAGGCCAGAACACGAACACACACACACACACACACACACACACACACACACACACACACACACACACACACACACACACACACAATGAGACAATTCAATATTGAAAAAAAAAAAACTGTCATGTCATGCAATGCTGCAGCTGAAATCTTTTGATAAACCTTCTTTGGAGTCTGTAGATGAAGCCTGACCAGATGAGAGCTGCGACTGGCCAGGAGCTGTTAAAAACAAACATAAAATTTATTGCAGATACACAAGAAAGCACATCAATAAAATATTTTTAAAAAGGTTTACATACAGTTCTGAGCTTGTAATTTAGAAGGAGAGAGGTTCAGCATCTCCTTCTCCAGCTCTTCATCTTCCTCCATTTCTATTAGACACAAGCAGTATATGAACTGAAAAGTCATCTCATTCACACACATATCTATCTATACATTTATACATACATAAATATATATAGACACAGATCTATATCTAGATTTATAAGAGAGAGAGAGAGAGAGACAGACAGACAGACAGACAGAACATACCTGTGAAATTGGCTGGGCAAGTTCTAGGTAGCTTAGATTGGGAGGAAAGATGAGCAGAGTCTTCCTTCTTCTGTAAGTATTGCTGCAATTTGTGCATCCTTGTGCCTGGAACACACTTTTTACCCAGGATGAATGATGCATAGCCATCTTTCCTGCTCTCCCAAACCTCTCGCCAAGTGCTTTTGCTCCGTGAGCCAAAGCCAACTAGCTGGTCATCCTCGCAAGGGCCAAGCTGGGATCCAACAGAGCTTTCAGAAAGATACTGAAGAAGAGCACGAATCTCGGCAAAACTACGGGCATAGTCAATAAAAGATTTCAAACTGTCTTTGTCATGGCCTTCTTTCATGGCAAGTCCCACAGCCTCTTCCTTCTTAAGGGAATTGATAAGATAGATAGTGTATCCTATGTCATTCTCCAAAAGCCACCGAAAGGACTTCCCTTTGTATTTACCAAACTGTAAAATGTACTCTCCTAGCACTTCCACCTTGTCTGATATATCCCCCCCACCCCCTGACGGACAACAGTCAGTGCATTCTGCTTGACCAAGTCCTGCCTCACAGGTGCAGATTTGTTTGTTGAAGATGGAGCAGCTTTAATTTGTCTGGCCTCCAGAGTTGGATCCTGCAAAAGATATCCAAGGGGTCCTTTGCGGAACACAACCTGGATTTTCCCTGGAAAAAATATCTTGCTCATGATGACCTATCAAAAAAAAAAAAAAGTATAATATCAACATTATTACATACTATCTCTCCCTTGAGTGAGTAGAGAGGAGAGAGTAAGAGAGACGTATACGTATATGCATGTATATACAGTATATACATATACGTATATGCATGTACAGTATATGTATGACTCAAAGCCTTAAATTTATGTATAAGATTCTTCCCCACAACCATCAGCACACTAAATAAAAACTTAAGTAACTCTGCTAATAATCCCATCATCCCTGAACACTTTTGATGTACTTTAAAGATTTTTTTTTTTTTAATTTAAGTTTTTGTAAAGGGTATACAGGTCATTACAGCACTGCATTGTTTACATTTTCATCACATGTTCCCTTACTTTTTGCTATTTGACAACATTGGAAGAATAATTATTACAACCTCCCTTTTTTTTTTTTTAAAGTGAAAGAAAAAGTGAAATTAAAGAGAATAAAAAAACAAACAAAACAAAAGAGCAAAAAACAAACAAAGAAAAATAAAAATAAATAATTAAAAATAAAAGGGCATCTGAGTAGCGTTGGAACAAAGAGCGGAGCCATTATTGAAATGGTATTTGCCAAAGATTAGATCTAATGGAAGACACATATGCGATCCAGGGTTGCCAAAAGTTCAAGAACCCATCCATGTCCTGTCTTAGTGCGAATGTCAACTTTTCCATCGAGTAAATGTCTTGGATCACGTTAATCCAATCTTCAGGTGTAGGACAGTCCTTCAACATCCATTTTTTAGTTAGGGCTTTTTTACTTGCCAATATTAAAACAGTGAATAAGTATTTTTCTCCTCGTCTTTCCAGTGAGTCCGGTAGTAAACCCAAATACAAAGTTACAAAAGAAAAGGGAACTGTTATTTTGAATATTTTCCCCAGTATTGTCTGTACATTGGTCCAATATTGGTGGATAACTGAGCATGACCAAAACGCATGAAAATGATTTGCAGTCTCTTCACCACACAATCGCCAACAGTTCAACCCCTTATGGGTAAATTTGTTTTGTGCAGGTGTTCTGAAAAATCTTGCCAGATTTTTCCATCCAAATTCTCTCCACTGCAGGGATGAGGTACTTTTCCATTGCTGTCTATTTAGCTTTTCCCATATTTCCAGTTGTAAATTGAAATTCCCCTCTTTTTCCCATCTCTCTTTTATATATGATGTGTTGTCTCCTTTTAAGTCTTGAAGATCTTGGTATATTTTAGAGATGTATCTGATCCCTGGGATCCCTTTATATGCCATTAAGAAGACCTTCAGAACACCTGACTGGGCCCTTTCCAAATCCTCCTTTTTAAGTATATTGTTTATGTAGTGTCTAAGCTGAAAGAACCTGTAAAGGTCTTGATTTATTAGACCTTGTTTTTTCAAATCTTCAAAACTTCTTAAAATTTGCCCCCTAAAAAAATTAAAATATTTCATCAGCCCGTTCTCTTTCCACTTTTTAAATCTAGTGTCACGACCCGTCGCTCATCAGCGGCTTCAGCTGCGCGCACACCTGCGTCTCGTCAGCAGCGGGCTATTTAGCCCACTCTGCCCTCTGCTGCAGTCTGGAGCCGTCTGTTCTCATCAGCGTTTCCAAAGCTCGTGATTCTACCTCAGATCACCAGCAAGATTCAACGACACGTAAGAACTCCTTACCTTGTCTTCCAAGTTCTCACCCCTGTGCACAGGTGGACCCTCCTGGCGGCGGATTCCCCCCGTCATCGTCATAGCATCTCCATCTTCTGCGCAGACCCAGCAGGACGCTGTCTGCCGGGCTCATCGCCTGCCGACGCCAGCCACCTGCCCCTGCAAGTAAGCAACACCGTCACTTATATCCCCTGTCTCGGTGTGGTGCCCGTTACCCTTGTCCTTTGTTCTTGTCTCCATAGGGTTGTCCGGCTGTACGGCGCGCTGCTCTGCTGCCTGCGCATCGGCGTTCACCCCAGCACATTTCCATACCGCATACATCCATCCACACACACCTGCTTGTTGAATAAAGCTGTTAAATCTATCCTGAGCCTGCGTGCATGTTTCCTGGGCCTGTGTGCTACATTATGTCATCTAGTGTCTTTTTATTAGGAGTATAGTCTTGATCATAGGCAATCCATTGCAGAAGTCGATAGGGCTCTTTAGTTTGATTCTCTCTGACTATCTTAAACCAAATTTTTAGCGGGGTCTCTATCCACGGGTTAGTGTTATTAAAAAGTTTAGGTAAGGCATTGTTCCCTATTATCACCTGTAGGGGGATGTCACTTGTTATTTGGCATTCAATCTCCTTCCATTGTGCAGTGTAGACTGGGTTACATATCTCTACTAAAGTTTTAATTTGTGCGGCTTTAAAATAGTCCCTGATATTTGGCAGCGCAAGCCCACCTTTGTCTTTGTTTAGCTGTAAAGTTCTATATCTGATTCTAGGTCTCTTGCCCTGCCATATGAATCTTGAGATCCTTCTGTCCAGCTCCTGCCATGTTTTTTTGGGAGATTCTACCGGTATTGTTTGGAAAAGGTATAGAAGACGTGGAAGTATATTCATTTTGACTGCTTCAGTTCTTTGTGCAGTACCCAAGAATGGTATCATATTCCATCTTGCTAGGTCAGATTTTATTTTTGCCGCCAGTGGATCATAGTTTAGTGTTATAATTTTGTTGAGTTGTTTCGGGATATTGTTCCCAGATATTTCATAGATTCCATCTCCCAGTTAGTTTTGAGTTTGCTTAGTGAATAATGATTTGGGTCATAGTTGAATATTAAAACTTGGGTTTTATGCATGTTTAATTTGTACCCCGATAAATCTCCATACTCTGAAAAAACTGAGATTAGTTCTGGTAAAGAGGTGTCCGGCTGCCCCAGGTATATTAAAATGTCATCAGCAAAGAGTGCTATTTTATGTTCCTTCTGACCAAGTGTAATACCCTGAATTTTTTGATTCTGTCTTATCCATTGGCTCAGAGGTTCAATGAAGATTGCAAAGAGCAGTGGAGACAGGGGGCAGCCCTGACGACATCCTCTTTCCAGCTCAAAAGATGATGATAAATTACCGTTAATCCTTATTTTAGCTGTTGGTTTTTTATATAATCAGAATCAGATTTATTGCCATTGTTCATGTAGTACACAAACTAGGAATTTGTCTCGGTGCAATGCTGCAACATTAAACATGATAAAATAAAAGAAATAAACTATACATGCAATAAAGTGTAGAATAAGAATGAGTAATACTAGTCAGCAGTTTAAATATATTAACGAGCAGCAGATAATGTGGAGAACCATATAGTGCAGTCGGTAATGCAAGAAGAAAACAGTGATGATTGACATGAGTCTGGTTGAGCTGCTGTACATAGTGCATGAGAGTCAATAAGTCACTTAGTGTTCAGCAGTCTGATGGCAGAGGGGAAGAAGCTGTTCATGTGACGAGAGGTTTTAGTCTGAATGGACCGAAGTCTTCTACCAGAGGGGAGAGGGGCAAACAGTACGTGACCAGGGTGTGAAGGATCGGCTATGATCCGGCCAGCACGCCTCCGGGTCCTGGAGATGTACAGATCCTGGAGAGATGGGAGCTTTC
Source organism: Pholidichthys leucotaenia (assembly GCA_020510985.1). Lineage (NCBI taxonomy): Eukaryota > Metazoa > Chordata > Actinopteri > Cichliformes > Pholidichthyidae > Pholidichthys > Pholidichthys leucotaenia. Next base: position 108,621,397 of record CM035841.1, on the reverse strand, counting down.
AGCCGATCACCTTCTCTGCAGTGCGCACAACGCGCTGCAGCCTTAGTCTGTCCCTGGCAGTGGCTCCTGTGTACCACACGGTTATGGAGGTGGTGAGGATGGACTCGATGATGGCTGTGTAGAACTGCACTAACATCTTGGTGGGTAGCTTGAGCTTCCTCAGCTGCCGCAGGAAGAACATCCTCTGCTGGGCCTTTTTGATGAGGGAGCTGATGGTCGGCTCCCACTTGAGGTCCCTGGTGATGGTGGCGCCTAGGAAGCGGAAGGAATCAGCAGTGGTGATGGGAGAGCCTGTGAGGGTGAGGGGGGCAGAGGGGTTGTGACTTTCCTGAAGTCCACAATCATCTCCACTGTCTTCAGAGTGATCAGCTGCAGGTTGTTGTTGTTGCACCAGGACGCCAGCTGGGCCACCTCTCTCCTGTAGGCGGACTCGTCGCCGTTGGAGATGAGCCCGATGAGGGTGGTGTCGTCCGCAAACTTGATCAGCTTGACAGACTGGTGGCTGGAGGTGCAGGAGTTGGTATAAAGGGAGAAGAGTAGGGGGGAAAGTACACAGCCCTGGGGTGATCCGGTGCTGATGCTAACAGAGTCTGAGACAGTCTTTCCCAGCCGCACATGCTGCCTCCGGTCCGTCAGGAAGTCGGTGATCCACTGCAGAGGGAGTCAGGCACGTTGAGCAGGGACAGCTTGTCCCGGAGCAGAGCGGGGCGGATGGTGTTGAATGCGGAGCTGAAGTCCACAAACAGGATCCTGGCGTAGGTTCCCGGGAAGTCCAGGTGCTGCAGGATGGAGTGGAGGGCCAGGTTGACTGCGTCGTCTACAGACCTGTTGGCTCGGTAGGCAAACTGCAGCGGGTCCAGGAGGGGAGTGGTGATGGACTTGAGGTGGGGCAGGACCAGGCGCTCAAAGGACTTCATGACTACAGAGGTGAGCGCTACAGGTCTGTAGTCATTAAGTCCAGTGATCCATGGCTTCTTGGGGACAGGGATGATGATGGAGGATTTGAGGCAGGTCGGCACGTGGCATAGTTTAAGGGAGGTGTTAAAAATGTCTGTGAAGACAGGAGCCAGCTCTTTCGCACAGTGTCTCAGGGTGGAGGGAGATACGCCGTCCGGACCGGGGGCCTTGCGCGGGTTCAGTCTGGAGAACTGATATAGGCACTATATAGGCACTATAACATATCCAGGCACTATATAGTGCCTGGATAGTTCTAATGAAGTTGTTATGAAAATTGAAACTGGATAAGATTCTATATAGGAAAGACCAATCAACCGAATCGAATGCTTTTTCAGCATCTAATCCCAATATGACTGCATTTAAGTTATATTTTTTTATATGATGAATTATGTGTAAAGTGCGTCTAATGTTGTCTTGTGTCTGTCTTTGTCTTATAAAACCTGTTTGGTCTAAATGAATTCAGTCTGTCAGTATATTTTCTAACCTTTTGGCAAGGATAGTGGTAAAAAGCTTATAGTCCTGATTTAATACACTGATCGGCTGCACGGTGGCGCAGTGGTTAGCACTGCGGCAGCACAGTTTACCCTTGGCCGGGGGATTGTGGAGATCATGGGATCGTGGGTTCGATCCCAGCCCCCGACCAACAGTGATCTGTGTGGAGTTTGCATGTTCTCCCCGTGTTGCGTGGGTTTTCTCTGGGATTTCTCCGGTTTCCTCCCACATGCCAAAAACATGCATGTTAGGTTAATTGGCTGTTCTAAATTGTCCCTAGATATCTGTTTCCTATAGGCCCTTAGAATAGAGGGTTAGTATTAATGAAAGCGCTTTGAGTGGTCTTTGTGACTAGAAAAGCGCTATATAAGTGCAGGTTAGTTAGTTAGTTAGTAGTAATTGGTCTGTAGTTGGAGCATTCTAGTTTATCCTTTTCAGGTTTAGGTATAACTGCAATGACCCCTTCTCTCAAGGAGGGGGGGATTTCCCCTGTGTGGAGGACATAGTTAAATGTTTTCAGGAGGAGAGGAGATAGTTGCTGTTTAAAGGTTTTGTACCACTCTGCTGTATAGACATCTGCTCCTGGGGATTTGTTAGCTTTAAGTTTCATAATTGCTTTTTCCAATTCTTTAAGTTGTATTTCTGACAGTAGTGTTTTATTTTGAGACTCCGTAAGTTGGGGAAGGTTTAATGTGTTTAGGAATGCATCGGATGTGTTTTTATGTCTTTTGAGGGAGTATAAGTTCTTTTAGTAGTTCTCGAAGCTTTTAAGAATATCCTGAATTCTGAATTTTATTTCCTTTGATACTGGGTCTCTGATTTTGTAGATTGCTCTTTCTGTTTGTTGTTTCCTCAGTTTATAGGCTAGTAATTTTGCCGATTTACTGCCTGCTTCATAGTATTTTTGTTTCAGAAATGTAAGTTTCTTCTGGATTTCTATTGTGTAGATCTCATTTATTTGATTTTTAATTTCCTTAATCTTGAGCGAGTCATTAGAATGAGCGTTGCCTTTGTGTTCTTTTTCTAGGTTCCTAAGTTCTGCCTCTAATGTGATTAGTTTTTCTTGTCTCAGTTTCTTTTGGATTGCCAGTTTTGCAATAATCTTTCCCCTTATTACAGCTTTGCATGCATCCCACAGTATTAAAGGGGATACTTCTCCATTATCGTTTTCTTCCAAATATCTGAGAATATCTGATTCCAATTCATCTTTCAGTGGTCCTTTCAGGACATTTGAATTCAACCTCCAAGAAAATGTATTATTTGTGTATTTTTGGATACTTAAGTCCATATAGATCGGACTGTGGTCAGAGAGATCCATCAGTCCTATTTTACATGTTTTTACTCTTCCAATGTCTCTATTAAACATAAAAAAATAGTCAATCCTTGAGTAAGATGAATGTGGCGTTGAGTAAAATGTATAATCTTTTACACTGGGGTTGAATTCCCTCCACACATCACAGATTCCCATTTCTTTTAGTAGCATCCGAGTTTTCCTACTTTGAGTGTTATTTTGATGTGGAGAATTACCTGATGCATCCCAGTATGGATTCAGTCTTAGATTGAAGTCTCCACCACATATCACTAAACCTTGGGCTTTAGTTATCATTAGGTCAAATACATTTTTATAAAATTTCCATTTAGCCCTTGGTGGTGCATATACATTCAGCAGGGTGATATCTTCTCCCTCTAGCTGCCCAGTTACCAAACTGTATTTCCCTTCTTTATCTTTGTGTTGTGATTTTTTTTTCAAATGTAATTTTGGTTGATATCAATGTCACTACTCTCCTCCTCCTCCCTGACTTATATGAAGATGAAGAGATCACTTTAAACCCTTGTCTATTGAGTTTAGTGTGCTCTACGTCTGTTAGGTGGGTTTCTTGTAAAAATATTATTCCTGCTTTGTCTTTTTTCATTTTGCCTAGAATCTTGGATCTTTTAACTGGATTCAGGATCCCTTTTACATTATATGAGATTATTTTGGTTAAACCCTGTTTCTCCATTGTATTGTCTTATTTAGTATAACAGTGTGGTGGCCCTCTTTTATGCTACTCAGAAACTGAAAGAACATTAAGAACATAGTGTATAAAACTTTAAAACAAAAAACTGTCAAAAGAACTTCCTGAGATGAGGTCTTTTTAAAGACCCTGGAAGAGCCTTGATGGAGTGTAGGCTCTGAGGGAAATTCCTCAAACTCTGTTACGTGTTGAGGGCCCTCTTTTACCCCTGTAAGTTGTCCCATGTTTTTAACGTGAATTTCAGATCCCAATCCGAACATGTAATGATTTTTTTTAATTTTTTTTTTTATACCTATACCCTATGAAATTGTGTGTAGCCTCCCACCCCCATCACAGCAAACATTCACACTAATGCAGTATTTGTTAGTGTGGGGAGAACATGTGGATCATTGTCACATTTCTATTTTAACAAGTTTTTTTTTTTTTTTTTTTTTTAAATTAAAAAGACTTATTTGTTTCTAATATTATGACTGTTCCATGAAATGTTTTACCACTTGCTGATTCTGCATCTCCTTTAATGTTTGTTACCTTGTAGGAGGGGGGTTGGATGTGCAGATTGACTAAAAAAAAAAAAAAGGTCACTATTCCCTCCTCTAAACGGCCAGTTTTTCCTTGTAGCTCTGGCGCTGGGTTTCCCGCTGCTGGCCCGTGGATTTTGAAGGTCTCTGTGTGGACCACGTTTGAGCCTTGATCCTATCGCTCGGGTCTGCTGCGGGTTTAAACACCGTTACCAGGAGCCCTCTTCTCGCCATGTCAGTTGTTGCTTCTTCCGCCAAATTATAGAGACATGTCTCTTCACCATAGAAGACCCTTAACTTCGCAGGAAATGGCGTCTGAAAGCGCCGTTTTTTCTCTCGTAGCACCTTTTTAGCGTCGTCGTATTCCCGGTGCTTTTTAAGGACCTCCAGGGCGTAATCGTGTTCCACGAAGACTTTTCTCTCTTGGTGCATAAATCCTTTTTTCTGCCAAGCCAGTCTTACAACCTCTTGTTTTATTTTGAAATTGGAGAATCTCACCACCACCGAACGTGGGGGCGCTTCCGCCGCTGGCCTAGCGGCTAATGTACGATGGGCCCTTTCTATCTTCAAGTCGGTGGTTTGGGGGATATCCAACTTCTCTCTCAGTAAAGATTCCACGCATTCCACCATTGTGTTGAAACCATCTTCGGCTCCTTCTTTCAGACCATAAATTCTTATGTTGTCTCTTCTCAGTCTTCCTTCTTGGTCGTTTAGCTTAGCCTCTAGTCTTGACTGTCTTTTGTGTAGATCCAGCACGGAATCTTCAAGCACTTTTATTCTTTCTTCTGCTTCCAAGATTCGGTTCTCGGCCTGGTCCACTCTGCTGTTTGTCCTTTTTAATTCTTCTCTGAATTCACAAAATTTGGCCCAAACCTCTCGGCGAAATCGTCGTAATTCTTCAAATAATGCTTTCAAGCTAACCTTCTTGTTAGCTACATTCAGCTCCTCGTCTTCTGAACGGAAATCCTCCGGTTCAGATTCTTCGGCCGATGCATGTCCTGGCCTGGAAAATGTCGATTTCTTCTGTTTTCCTTTAGGCATGATGATTTTGTCTTTTGATTTTCACTCTTCCAAAAATCCGTTAAATCTGATTTTCAAGATATTTTCCTGGATTAGGTCTGGGAGCTTCAGCATTAAGCTGCTATCACCATGGTGTCCAGACCGGAAGTCCGCACTTTAAAGATTTTTACCTTATTTATGATTTAAATTATCACTGAATGTCCTGTGTCTTGTGTTTTTGTAAGTTTTAAATACATCATTTGAGGGTCACAACTAATTCTGTTGTATGACAATTAAGACTAAGATTCTGATTCTGATGTAGTAGTTAAACTGTATGAAAGCAAACTCAAGTCAACTAGATTCATACCAAACTTATGCATAGAATGAGAACATTTGAAATATCCGTTACAGTATTTTAAAATATTTAAGACGATCCAGTAAATAATGCTACTCTACTTCGAAAAACACACAATTTCACAATATTAGCTCTGCATAATAATGAACTCACGCAAAATCCACAGTAGTCTCAGCTAAAAAAAAAAAAAAAAAAACACACAAAAAGTGTTTGAAAAAGAACTTAAATTGTAATAAATTGCTTAACTGGCTGTCTCGAACCGGCGCCGCAGCGGGAAAGTTTGGAGTCGGAGACCCACCGCAGCACCACGGAGGGAACAGCGCCGCTCCAAGCCCCAGCGGCCAAAAATAAAATTACGTCCGTAGTGGTTTAGCACTACCATTGAAAATGAATGGGGAATGGTTTAGGGAAGTTTAGCTAAACAATCCCCGCCGTCCGCGCGGGAGGTCGTGGGTTCAAATCCCGGCCGGATCATACCAAAGACCATATAAAAATGGTACTTCCCCGCCTTGAAGCTTGGTGCTCAGCATAATAGAACAGGGGAAGAAGCTGTTTGTGGCGGCGCCTTGCATGGCAGTGACCCTTCTGATTCTATATGGGATTAGCGTTGTAGATGGGAGAAACGTAATTTTGTTCTACTGTACAGGGTTGGCTGTATGGACTGAATGACAATGGAGATGTTGTCTTCTTCTGTGGTCGTATATTAGATATGTGACAGCAATACTGCTTTTGTCTGTTCAATTATTAACACTGCATGCAGTTAATTTGCAGTATTAATGCACTGTTGTATATAGGATAACTTAAAGGAACCCAGTACTGGTCATTATAACAACATTAATCGTGCTTTAGGTATTACTTATAAATCAAAAATGTGTTTATTCAGTAAAAATAACTTATGTCTGGAAATGAGGAGTCGAGGTGACTGTTTTGTAGTTTTATTAACACACTAACAGAAACGCACAGGAGTCACTCCAACAAGCCTGAGAGCCCACAGCGAAGAGACAGTCCCTTCCGCTGTGTCTTCTTTTACTCCCGTGACGTCACCTCCCACTACACCCAGGGCACCACCATATTGGTACACCATATTCATATCCAGCAACCCCCCCCCCCCCCCCCCGCCGGAAGAAAATCGCAAGCACACTAATTAGGCTCTCCCCAATTTGGTAACCCGATACACACTCTAAACACACTGCAAATGTTATAAATACACAAAGCTATCCATGCACACCACACCGGCCCAGCGGACTACTCCGCTATTGTAATTATTACAGTCAGTGAACAGAAAAGGGTCACACACAAAAAGAAAATAATCCCGATAAGTCACATACATTTTAAACACCTATAAACAATATGTACACTAACCTAATGGCGGTCCCAGATCCCTCCACCCCAGCACTCCCACCCCACAATATGGGCACATCAAACAAACAGCACTGGGGAACATTTGCATTTCACTTACACTATTGTTTACCTTAACCACTCACACATCTATGTAAACTATTTCACCACACACACACACACACACACGCATGCACGCACGCACACACACAGGGGCAACTCACATGAAAATTAGTGGTTTCTCTCTTCTTTTTTTTTAAACACAAAGACAAATAATAATAATAGGAATAGCAGAGACACAATTCAATAGAACACACTACTAGCCCCTTTTAAAAGTCCCACTAAGGATCCCCTGGAGGCTCCCCTCTGGAACATCCAGCCTGCTGCCAGAGCGTCTCCGTCTTTTCCTCACCAGAGACGGGCTGCACTGGCATTTCCTCTCTCCCAAACGCCGCAGCTCGTTCGGGTGCCATCTGGATCCATCTGTCAGCTCAAGATAGCCGTCATCACAAGTCCTCACTACCCACAGTTGACCCTAATCATCCCGCTGTTCTCTTGATATACGGACCCCTCCAAGCCGAGACTCAACCCTAGGGGAGTACTCACTGGCCTCCGTGGTCCGCGGCGTCGTGACCAGGTTCCTGTACGGTGTCGTAGGGTCCCTCAAATCCGGTCCAAGATCTGCCTCTGGTCTCTCTGGTCCCTCTTGTGGCCACGCCTAGGGCTCGTGCCGCTCGGTCTCACCCTGTTCACTTTCATTTTGTGGGTTGAATCAGCCACGGCAGTGCCCGGCTCAATGGTGGTACTTGGTCGGCCACCGGAACTACGCTGTGCCTGCTCGCTGGCTCCGTTTGCCCCCACAGGTGTCCGACCGTGCCGTTCGGGTCCCTCGTCCAGGGCACTGCGAACACTGGCACCGGAACCTCCCCGTGACGGCGCTCCATGGTGCTGGTCATGCCCGTCATCACTTGATCCGGGCAGGTTCAAGTCCCACACTTCATCTTCATTTCCCACATAAAAGGGTCGGTGCCATAGCCCATCACCAGACCACTCAATTCAATTCAATTCAGCTTTATTTATATAGCGCCATTTCACAACAACAGTCATCTCATAGCACTATCAACTGTAGGGGGAACCCCCACAGTTGCAGAAAGACCCCAGCAATCAGGCGATCCCCTGTGAGCACTCCTCTCCAATGCTGCAGGCAATGGACAACCTGAGTCCGTAGAACAGGTCACAGCCCATCAGGTTATTTCCTTCAGTGGACACCATAAACTCAATTGCGCTCACCGAAGCAGACTTATACCTCGCTGAGAGCCACAATGAGCCCACAATGTCCAGAGGGTTGTTACCCTAACCATAACACGCAATGTCCGTTCTACTCACTATGTAATGCGGGAAAAAGGTCTTCACCGTTGCCCAATTTAGGATGGAAGTCGCCGACCCTGTTTCCAGCATCAGCGGAACCACCACCCCGTCCAATTCAATGTTGCATATTATACATCCGTCAGTGCTGGGTGAGACTGTGTGGACCATCGTGGGTTTCTTTGCCGAAGGGTCCCCCTCTGGCCTCCGGTCTCCTTGCTCAAAATTTCGTCAGGCTCTAGCGAAGTGGTGGAACAGACCGCACTTCCCACAACGCTTCCCCTTTGCTGGACACTCCCTTGCTTTGTAGCGGTGCCTGTTGGGCCCACAGCCATAGCATCTTGGTGTCCCTGGGGTGGACCTAATTTTGACAACGGAGGCGTACTCATCGTCACTGTCGTTGTCTGGATCCATGGCCAGTGCCTTCCACTGTTTTCTGTTCCTTGGCAGATTTTCTGTTTCACCGAGATTTTTCGTTAGTATTTCCGCTGCCTCGTGTTGCTGTGCCAAGTCCATGGCAGCTAGGAATGTTAGCTTACCAGCATGAGTGAGGTGGACCTTTCGTGGAAGAGTACAGCACGTGTTCCGCCATTTGGTTGTGGACCATCTCTTCCTCCAAGGCGCCGAATCTGCACTTGCCCACCAGCTGCCATAGGTCTGCAACGAACTGTTGTACCGACTCACCTGGCCACTGGCGTCGCTGTCTGAACTGAATGCGCCTCATAATGGTGTTTTCAGGGGTGCGAAAATAGCCCGCCATGAGCCTCACCACGTCATTGAATGTATCACCTCCTCCCAACGTACTCAGGATCCTTTGGCCCTCCATCCCTAAGTTGTGGACCACAATTGCCCTCGCACACAATTTTTTGAGGTCGCCGAGGTCCAGAGCAATGAGGCAGTTTTCAAACACTGCATACCACCTGGCCCAGGGAATGAGTGGTTCTCCCGGAGCCTCCAAGAATGGCCGAAAAGCAGTAGCAGCCCGCTCCATACCCTTTTGTCCTCGTCGCCAAATGTTACGTCTGGAAATGAGTCGTCGAGGTGACAGTTTTGTAGTTTTATTAACACACTAACAGGAAAGCACAGGAGTCACTCCAACAAGCCTGAGAGCCCACAGCGAAGAGACAGAGTCCCTTCCTCTGTGCCCTCTTATACTCCCGTGATGCCACCACTGGAAAGATGGAGCGTCACCTCCCACTACATCCAGGTCACCGCCATATTTGTACACCATAACTATATACACCACATTCATATCCAACAATAACCCCCTAGAAAAAATGCTAAAATAGCCCGTGGAGGAGACTGACTGACAGAGTAGTGACTTGAAACTCGCATGTACAGTGGTGTGACAAAGTGTTTGCCTCCTTCCTGATTTGTCATTTTTTTGTGTGTTTGTCACACTTATAGTGGGGCAAAAAAGTATTTAGTCAGCCACCAATTGTGCAAGTTCTCCCACTTAAAAGATGAGAGAGGTCTCCAATTTTCATCATAGGTATACCTCAACTATGAGAGACAAAATGAGAAAAAAAAAAAATCCAGAAAATCACATTGAAGGATTTTTAATGAATTAATTGGTAAATTCCTCTGTAAAATAAGTATTTGGTCACCTACAAACAAGAAAAATTTCTGGCTCTCACAGACATGTAACTGATTCTTTAAGAGGCTCCTCTGTCTTCCAATCATTACCTGTATTAATGGCACCTGTTTGAACTCATTATCCGTATAAAAGACACCTGTCCGCAACCTCAAACAGTCAGACTCCAAACTCCACTATGGCCAAGACCAAAGAGCTGTCAAAGGACACCAGAAACAAAATTGTAGACCTGCACCAGGCTGGGAAGACTGAATCTGCAATAGGTAAGCAGCTTGGTGTGAAGAAATCAACTGTGGGAGCAGTTATTAGAAAATGGAAGACATATAAGACCACTGATAATCTCCCTCGATCTGGGGCTCCACGCAAGATCTCACCCTGTAGGGTCAAAATGATCACGAGAACGGTGAGCAAAAATCCCAGAACCACACGGAGGGACCTAGTGAATGACCTGCAGAGAGCTGGGACCAAAGTAACAAAGGCTACCATCAGTAACACACTACGCCGCCAGGGACTCAAATCCTGCAGTGCCAGACGTGTCCCCCTGCTTAAGCCAGTACATGTCCAGGCCCGTCTGAAGTTTGCTAGAGAGCATTTGGATGATCCAGAAGAGGATTGGGAGAATGTCATATGGTCAGATGAAACCAAAATAGAACTTTTTGGTAAAAACTCAACTTGTTGGTAAAAACTCAACTTGAGGAGAAAGATCAGAGAAGGCAAGGACAGCTTCAGGAAGAAGATGGAGGACAAGCTGCAACAGAGCGACATCAGCGGGGTCTGGAGAAACCTCAAAACCATCTCGGGGCTCCAGAATACCTCCCCCCAGGCCACAGGGGGCAGGGAGTGGGCGAACAACCTGAATCTGTTTTTCAATAGATTTGACCAACCGCCCTCCCCCCTGACTGCACAACAACCACTGCTGCCTCTAAAGAAATCAAGTCCTGCTGCCCAATCCCCACTCCACCAACACCCCCCCACTCCCAACACACAGCCCCCCATCCTGACCCTGACCAGGACCCAGGTGAGGACGGAGCTGAGGAAGATCAAGGCGAGGAAGGCGCCGGGACCGGACGGCATCAGCGCAAAGCTCCTCAAGTCCTGTGCAGACCAGCTGTGTGGGATTGTGACGTATATCTTCAACATGAGCCTGAAACTGGGGAGGGTACCACAGCTGTGGAAAATATCTTGTGTGGTACCTGTACCAAAAACTTCCCACCCCAAAGACCTGAACAGCTACAGACCGGTGGCCTTGACGTCCCACTTGATGAAGACCCTGGAGAGACTGCTCCTTGCTCACCTCCGCCCCCTGGTGGAACCAGCGATGGATCCACTCCAGTTCGCCTACCAGCATGGCATTGGGGTGGAGGATGCGGTGATCTTCCTCCTTCACCGTTCTCTGTCCCACCTGGAGAAGCCCGGGAATATGGTGAGGATCATGTTCTTTGACTTCTCCAGTGCTTTCAACACCATCCAACCGATGATCCTGAAGGACAAGCTGCTGCGCGCAGGGGTGGACCAGCACCTGTCATCATGGATCCTGGACTACCTCACGAACCGGCCTCAGTTTGTGAGAACCCGGGACTGTGTGTCCGACACGATCATCAGTAGCACGGGGGCCCCCCAGGGAACAGTGCTGGCTCCCTTCCTGTTCACTCTTTATACTGCGGACTTCTCACACAACACAACACACTGCCATCTACAGAAGTTCTCTGATGACTCTGCGATCGTTGGCCTCATCTCCAATGGAGATGAAGCTGAGTACAGAGGGCTTATCCAGGACTTCGTGGACTGGTGCCATCGGAACTGCCTCCAGATCAACGCGAGGAAAACTAAGGAGCTGGTGGTGGACTGCCGCAGGCATGGGCAGCCCCTCACAGTACCAGTAAATATACAGGGAACAGACATCGAGATGGTGACATCCTATAAGTACCTGGGTATTCATCTGAACAATAAACTAGACTGGTCACACAATACTGATGCACTCTACAAGAAGGGACAGCGCAGGCTGTTCCTGCTGAGGAGACTCAGGTCTTTTGGTGTACAAGGGGCGCTGCTGAAGTCATTCTATGACACGGTGGTGGCATCAGCCATCACTTTTGGAGTGGTCTGCTGGGGCAGTGGCATTACTGCAGCCGATAGGAAGAGACTGAACAAACTGATTAAGAAAGCTAGCTCTGTCCTGGGGCAGCGCCTTGATCCGATGGAGGAGATAGGAGAGAGAAGGACGGTGGCTAAACTGTCATCTCTGCTGGAGTCCGAGTTCCACCCTATGCAGGACATACTGAATGCACTGAGGAGCTCATTTAGCAGCAGACTACATCATCCCAGGTGCACAACCGAGAGGTTTCGTAGGTCCTTCCTACCAACGGCTGTCAGACTGTACAACCTAAGCAGGGCTGCTCGCAGAGATAGCAAAAAGACGTAACAAACTAATAGTTTTTTTGAATGCAAAAGATGCAATAGACTTACACAATGGTCCCCTCCGGCATACAACTAGGAACTTACCGGTCGCTATGGAGGGTGAGAATATGTATGGGCACATAATCATACCATGTAGGATAACTAAGTAGACGGTTATGCTGTTTCATTCCATCTAGCAACAATGCTCTGCACTGTGTGTGTTTATATATTTACATATTTATTCCATCTAGCTACAATGCTCAGCACTGGGTGTGTTTATATATTTATATATCTACATATTATTCCATCTAGCTACATTGCTCTGCACTGTGTGTGTTTATATACTTGCATATTTATTCCACCTAGCTGCAATGCTCCGTACTGTGGGTGTTTATATATTTACATATTTATTCCATCTAGCTACAATGCTCTGCACTGTGTGTTCATATATTCATATATTTATTCCATCCAGCTACAATGCTCTGCACTGTGTGTCTGTGTGTGTGTGTATATATATATATATTTTATAGTAATACGTACATATGTATATTAGCTGCTCTTGCTTGCTTTTTTTTTTTTTTTTTTTTTTTTTTTTCTTGCCTTCTGATTGTTGCTCTGAGTGTTGCTATCCCTGTGCTGTTGCAATCCTGGAATTTCCCCGTTGTGGGACTAATAAAGGCTTATCTTATCTTATCTTATCTTATCTTGTTGTGTTTGGAGGAGAAAGAACACCATACCTACTGTGAAGCATGGGGGTGGAAACATGATGCTTTGGGGCTGTTTTTCTGCAAAGGGACCAGGACGACCGATCCGTGTAAAGGAAAGAATGAATGGGGCCATGTATCGTGAGATTTTGAGTGAAAACCTCCTTCCATCAGCAAGGGCATTGAAGATGAAACGTGGCTGGGTCTTTCAGCATGACAATGATCCCAAACACACCGCCCGGGCAATGAAGGAATGGCTTCGTAAGAAGCATTTCAAGGTCCTGGAGTGGCCTAGCCAGTCTCCAGATCTCAACCCCATAGAAAATCTTTGGAGGGAGTTGAAAGTCTGTGTTGCCCAGCGATATCCCCAAAACACCACTGCTCTAGAGGAGATCTGCATGGAGAAATGGGCCAAAATACCAGCAACAGTGTGTGAAAACCTTGTGAAGACTTTTTTTTTTTTTCTGACAAAGGCTGCAGTGCAGTTGAAACATGTAAAGAAGGTAAAGACATCTCCTTTCTATTTTATTTTTGGTCTTTTATATGAACAAAAGATAAATAATTAAAAAGACAAAATGAACCTATTTGACCTACTTGTGAAGACTTACAGAAAACGTTTGACCTTTGTCATTGCCAACAAAGGGTATATAACAAAGTATTGAGATGAACTTTTGTTATTGACCAAATACTTATTTTACTGAGGAATTTACCAATTAATTCATTAAAAATCAGACAGTGATTTTCTGGATTTTTTTTCCTCATTTTGTCTCTCATAGTTGAGGTATACCTATGATGAAAATTGGAGACCTCTCATCTTTTTTTTTTTCCACAATTTTTTTTATTGAACCTTTTTTTTATACAAACATGGCACAAACAATCAGACACTAACACAAAAGTAATTTAAAAATTAAAAAGAAGGGACTTCCGGTCTGGACGCCATGGCGACTGCAGCTTAACACTGAAGCTCTCAGACCCAATCCAGGATAACACCTTGAAAATCAAACTTAACGGATTTTTGGAGGAGTGAAAATCAAAAGACAAAATCATCATGTCTAAAGGAAAACAGAAGAAACTGAAATTCTCCAGGCCAGGACACGTATCGGCCGGAGAATCTGAACTGGAAGATCTCCGTTCAGAAGACGAGGAACTGGTGATAGCTAACAAAAGGGTTAGCCTGAAATCACTATTTGAGGAGCTACGACGATTTCGCCGAGAAGTTACGGCCGAATTTCGGGAATTCAGAGAAGAATTGAAAAGGACAAACAGCAGAGTGGACCAGGCCGAGAACCGAATCTTGGAAACAGAGGATCGAATAAAAATGCTCGAAGATTCTGTGCTAGACCTACGCAAAAGACAAGCAGCTATAGAGGCTAAGCTAACTGACCAAGAAGGAAAACAAAGAAGAGACAACATAAGAATTCATGGTCTGATAGAAGGAACCGAAAATGGTTTTAACTCAATGGCAGAATGCGTGGAATCCTTACTAAGAGAGAAATTGGATATTCCACAAACCACCGACTTGAAGATAGAAAAGGCACATCGTTCATTAGCCGCTAGGCCGGCGGCGGAAGCGCCCCCACGTTCGGTGTTGGTAAGATTTTCCAATTTCAAAATAAAACAAGAGGTTGTAAGACTGGCCTGGCAGAAAAAAGGATTTATGCACCAGGAGAGAAAAGTCTACGTGGAACACGATTACGCCCCGGAGGTCCTTAAAAAGCGCAGGGAATACAATGACGCGAAAAAGGTGTTAAGAGAGAAGAAATTGCGCTTTCAGACTCCATTTCCTGCGAAGTTAAGGGTCTTCTACGGCGATGAAACGTGTCTCTATAATTCGGCGGAAGAAGCAACAGCTGACATGGCGAAAAGAGGGCTCCCGGTAACGGTATTTAAACCCACAGCAGACCCGAGTGAGAAGATCAAAGCGCAAACATGGACAACACAAAGACCCTCAAAATCCACGGACCAGCAGCGGGAAACCCAGCGCCAGAGCGTCGCGGATAAACTATCCGTTTTCAGGTTGGAATAGCGACCTTTTTTTTTTTTCCTTTCTCTTGAATCAATCCGCACATCCAACCCCCCTCATACAAGGTAACAAACATTAAAGGAGATGCATATTCAGCATGTGGTAAAACATTTCATGGAACAATCATATTATTTGAAACAAATAAGTCTTTGTAATAAAAAAAAAAAAAAAAAAAACTTGTTAAAATAGAAATGTGACAATAATCCACATGTTCTCCTCATACTAACAAATACTGTTTTTGCGTGAATGTTTGATGTGATGGGGGTGGGAGGGTGCACACAATTTCACAGGGTTTAGGCATAAAAGGAAAAAAAAAATCATTACAAGTTTGGATTGGGTTCTGAAACTCACGTTAAAAGCATGGGACTACTTTCAGTGGTAAGAGAGGGCCCTCAACACGTAACAGAGTTTGAGGAATTTCCCTCAGGGCCTTCACTCCATCAAGGCTCTTCCAGGGTCTTTAAAAAGACCTCAGCTCAGGAAGTTCTTATGACAGCTTTTTGTTTTAAAGTTTTTTACACTATGTTCTTAATGTTTTTCTTGTTTTTAATGTTCTTTCAGTTTCTGAGTAGCACAAATGAGGGCCACCACACAGTTATACTAAACAAAACAACACAATGGAGAAACAGGGTGTAACCAAAATAATTTCATATAATGTAAAAGGAATCCTGAATCCAGTTAAAAGATCCAAGATTCTAGGCAAAATGAAAAAAGACAAAGCAGGAATAATATTTTTACAAGAAACCCACCTAACAGACATGGAACACAATAAACTCAGTAGACAAGGGTTTAAAATGATCTCTTCATCTTCATATAAATCAGGGAGGAGGAGGGGAGTAGCGACATTGATATCAACCAAAATTACATTTGAAAAAAAATCAGAACACAAAGATAAAGAAGGGAGATACAGTTTGGTAACTGGGCGGCTAGAGGGAGAAGATATCACCCTGCTGAATGTGTATGCTCCCCCAGGGGCTAACTGGAAATTTTATAAAAATGTATTCGACCTAATGATAACTAAAGCTCAAGGTTTAGTGATATGTGGTGGGGACTTCAATCTTAGACTGAATCCATACTGGGATGCTTCTGGTAATTCCCCACATCAAAATAACACCCAAAACAGGAAGACTCGGATGCTACTAAAAGAAATGGGAATCTGTGACGTGTGGAGGGAACTCAACCCCAGTGTAAAAGACTATACATTTTACTCAACTCCACATTCATCTTACTCAAGGATTGACTATTTTTTTATGTTTAATAGAGACATTGGAAGAGTAAAAACATGTAAAATAGGACTGATGGATCTCTCCGACCACAGTCCGATCTACATGGACTTAAATATCCAAAAATACACAAATAATACATTTTCTTGGAGGTTAAATTCAAATGTCCTGAAAGGACCATTGAAAGAT
Organism: Pholidichthys leucotaenia; assembly: GCA_020510985.1. Taxonomy (NCBI): domain Eukaryota; kingdom Metazoa; phylum Chordata; class Actinopteri; order Cichliformes; family Pholidichthyidae; genus Pholidichthys; species Pholidichthys leucotaenia. Next base: position 108,605,228 of record CM035841.1, on the reverse strand, counting down.
GAATTGGAATCAGATATTCTCAGATATTTGGAAGATAACGATAATGGAGAAGTATCCCCTTTAATACTGTGGGATGCATGCAAAGCTGTAATAAGAGGAAAGATTATTGCAAAACTGGCAACCCAAAAGAAACTAAGACAAGAAAAACTATCCACATTAGAGTCAGAACTTAGGAACCTAGAAAAAGAACACAAAGGCAACACTCATTCTACTGACTCGCTCAAGATTAAGGAAATTAAAAACCAAATAAATGAGATCTACACAATAGAAATCCAGAAGAAACTTACATTTCTGAAACAAAAATACTATGAAGCAGGCAGTAAATCGGCAAAATTGCTAGCCTATAAATTGAGGAAACATCAAACAGAAAGAGCAATCTACAAAATCAGAGACCCAGTATCAAAGGAAATAAAATTCAGAATTCAGGATATTCTTAAAAGCTTCGAGAATTACTATAAGAACTTATACTCCCACAAAAAACATAAAAACGCATCCGAGGCATTCCTAAACACATTAAACCTTCCCCAACTTATGGAGTCACAAAATAAAACACTACTGTCAGAAATACATCCTAAAGAATTGGAAAAAGCAATTATGAAACTTAAAGCTAACAAATCCCCAGGCGCTGATGGCTATACAGCAGAGTGGTACAAAACCTTTAAACAGCAACTATCTCCTCTCCTCCTGAAAACATTTAATTATGTCCTCCACACAGGGGAAATCCCCCCCTCCTGGAGAGAAGGGGTCATTGCAGTTATACCTAAACCTGAAAAGGATAAACTAGAGTGCTCCAACTACAGACCAATCAGTGTACTAAATCAGGACTATAAGCTTTTTACCATTATCCTTGCCAAAAGGTTAGAAAATATACTGACAGACCTAATTCATTTAGACCAAACAGGTTTTATAAGACAAAGACAGACACAAGACAACATTCGACGCACTTTACACATAATTCATCATATAAAAAAATATAACTTAAATGCAGTCATATTGGGATTAGATGCTGAAAAAGCATTCGATTCGGTTGACTGGTCTTTTCTATATAGAATCTTATCCAGTTTCAATTTTCATAACAACTTCATTAGAACTATACAGGCATTATATAAAAAACCAACAGCTAAAATAAGGATTAACGGTAATTTATCATCATCTTTTGAACTGGAAAGAGGATGTCGTCAGGGCTGCCCCCTGTCTCCACTGCTCTTTGCAATCTTCATAGAACCTCTGAGCCATTGGATAAGACAAAACCAAAAAATTCAAGGTATTACACTTGGTCAGAAGGAACATAAAATAGCACTCTTTGCTGATGACATTTTAATATACCTAGGGCAGCCGAACACTTCTTTACCAGAACTAACCTCAGTTTTTTCAGAGTATGGAGATTTATCGGGGTACAAATTAAACATGCATAAAACCCAAGTTTTAACATTCAACTATGACCCAAATCATTATTCACTAAGCAAACTCAAAACTAACTGGGAGTCGGAATCTATGAAATATCTGGGGGTCAATATCCCGAAACAACTCAACAAAATTATATCACTAAACTATGATCCACTGGTGACAAAAATAAAATCTGACCTAGCAAGATGGAATATGATACCATTCTTGGGTACTGCACAAAGAATTGAAGCAGTCAAAATGAATATACTTCCACGTCTTCTATACCTTTTTCAAACAATACCGGTAGAACCTCCCAAAAAAACATGGCAGGAGCTGGACAGAAGGATCTCAAGATTCATATGGCAGGGCAAGAGACCTAGAATCAGATATAGAACCCTACAGCTAAACAAAGACAAAGGTGGGCTCGCGCTGCCAAATATCAGGGACTACTTTAAAGCCGCACAAATTAAAACTTTAGTAGAGATATGTAACCCAGTCTACACTGCACAATGGAAGGAGATCGAATGCCAAATAACAAGTGACATCCCCCTACAGGCGATAATAGGGAACAATGCCTTACCTAAGCTTTTGAATAACACTAACCCGTGGATAGAGACCCCGCTAAAAATTTGGTTTAAGATAGTCAGAGAGAATCAAACTAAAGAGCCCTATCGACTTCTGCAATGGATTGCCTATGATCAGGACTTTACTCCTAATAAAACAGACACCAGATTTAAAAAGTGGAAGGAGAAAGGGCTGATAAAATATTACGATTTTTTTAAAGGGCAAATCTTAAGAAGTTTTGAAGATTTGAAAAAACAAGGCCTAATAAATCAAGACCTTTACAGGTTCTTCCAGCTTAGACACCACATAAACAATATACTTAAAAAGGAGGTTTTGGAAAGGGCCCAGTCAGGTGTTCTGAAGGTCTTCTTAATGGCATATAAAGGGATCCCAGGGATCAGATACATTTCTAAAATATACCAAGGTCTTCAAGACTTAAAAGGAGACAACACATCTTATATAAAAGAGAGATGGGAAAAAGAGGGGAATTTCACTTTACAACTGGAAATATGGGAAAAGCTAAATAAACAGCAATGGAAAAGTACCTCATCCCTGCAGTGGAGAGAATTTGGATGGAAAAACTTGGCAAGATTTTTCAGAACACCTGCACAAAACAAATTTACCCATAAGGGATTGAACTGTTGGTGCTTGTGTGGTGAAAAGACTGCAAATCATTTTCATGCGTTTTGGTCATGCCCAGTTATCCACCAATATTGGACCAAGGTACAGACAATATTGGGGAAAATATTCAAAATTACAGTTCCCTTTTCTTTTGTAACTTTGTATTTGGGTTTACTACCGGACTCACTGGAAAGACGAGGAGAAAAATACTTATTCAGTGTTTTAATATTGGCAAGCAAAAAAGCTCTAACTAAAAAATGGATGTTGATGGACTGTCCTACACCTGAAGATTGGACTAACGTGATCCAAGACATTTACTCGATGGAAAAGTTGACATTCGCACTGAGACAGGACATGGATGGGTTCATGAACTTTTGGCAACCCTGGACCGCATATGTGTCTTCCATTAGATCTAATCTTTGACAAATACCATTTCAATAATGGTTCCGCTCTTTGTTCCATCACTACTCAGATGCTCTTTTATCTTTATTTACTTACTTTTTCTTTTTGTTTGTTTTTTACTGGTTTGTTTGTTTTTTTATTTGTTTTTTTTCTCTTTAATTTCACTTTTTCTTTCACTTTAAAAAAAAAAGGGGGTGTTGTAAGAATTAATCTTCCAATGTTGTCAGATATCAGAAAATAAGGGAACATGTGATGAAAATGTAAACAATGCATTGCTGTAACGACCTGTATACCCTTTACAAAAACTTAAATTAAAAAAAATAAATTAAAAAGAACAATAACAAAAAAAATTGTGTAATAAAAACAACAACAACCATTAACAAACACAAGTCAACAACAATGCTCCTCTGTTTAGTCTAAGTAATCTATTGCATAAGAATACATAATATACATTCAACAGCTTGGAATTTGCAAGGTCCACACATATCATTCACCTTCTTCTTCAGACGTTATGGTTAAATTCTTTACATAATCAATGAAAGGTCTCCATATATTCTCAAACACATTTTCCTTTGATTTCAGTATATATGTTATTCTTTCTAGTGGAAGGTTTGTTAACATTTGTCTTAACCACTGAGTCACATCTGGTCTATGAATCTTTTTCCACAGTAGTGCAATACATTTTTTGACATTAAGCAAACTGAGGTCTATGAATGCTCTTTCACTCTTATTAAAGTTATGTTTTTCTGGCTACAGACCCAACAGAAACAGTTTAGGGTTCAATGTGAATTGTTTTGAAATTATTTTTTCAATTGTTACCCTCACCTTTTCCCAAAACATTCTGATTTTTCTACATTCCCATAAACAGTGAAATAGGGTTCCTTTACTTTCCATACATTTTGTGCATGTATCTGGTATGTTTTTGTTATATCTATTTAATTCCACTGGTGTAACATACATCCGCATTAACCATTTAAAATGTGTCAGTTTTAGACTTACATTTATTGATTTGGTTTGAGCTCCTGCACAAGCCATTTCCCATTGTTCCTCTGAAATTTCAATTTGCAGGTCCTCTTTCCAATAATTCAGTCTTTTCTGTGAGTTTTCACTTGAGAATAGTGTCGATGAGTTGTAAAACTCTGAAATAATACCCTTTCTCTTACTATCTTTCATCAAAATTTTTTCCAAAAATGAATAAGTAGGTCGGGTGAGAGCATTATTTTGATTTGATCAAATAAAATTTCTAAGCTGAAGATAATTAAAAAAGTGTGTTCTATTAAGATTGAATTTAATCCTCAGTTCTTCAAAAGACATTGTTATCTGAGCGTGACAAATATAAGTCTTGAATCTTTTGAATCCCTTTTATATTCCATAATTTAAATACAATATCCGCTCTCCCTGGTGTAAAATATTGATTACCCCATATTGGGCTAAATTGTGACAGTGAGTGTGGTTCTTTTAAATATTTTTTGTTTTCACACTATATTTTGATCATGTGCTTTACAATTGGATTTTTAACTTTTTTCTGTAGTTTTTTAGCTGAGTCTGAGTATATGAATAAGGGAAGAGGTAAAGGTAAATTGTATGATTCCATTTCAGTCCAGTGAGGAAGATCATTTGATGAAAAATAATATGTCATAGACCTCAGTTGTGCTGACCAGTAATACAACATAAAGTTTGGACATTTCAGACCTCCACAATCAAATGGTAAATATAGTAAGGACAAACGTAATCTAGCCTTCCTGTTGTTCCATATAAATTCCACTAACTTTTTTTTTAATTCTTGAAAATAGATCTGAAGGTGGTAGTAAAGGAATGTTTTGAAATAAAGCATTTTTGTAAGATATTACTTTTAAGTATATTAATTCTCCCGATCATCGACATTGGTAGTGGCATCCATCTCTGAAGTAACTCATTAATATCTGTCATTAAGGCTTCATAGTTGGCATTGACGACTGATTCTCTCACAACTCGCCGCTCCCAGTCATCTACCTCAGCTGCGCGCACACCTGCGCCTCGTCAGTCACGGGCTATTTAGCCCATTCGGCCCAGAGCATCGGTCTGGAGCAGTCTGTGTTTCTACGCGCTCAAACCCTCAGCAGGATTGTCTCTTCCCGTCCTGCCGCTCTTCACTTCAGCACGTAAGCTGTATTGCCACTCACCTGTCTACCAGTCTCTCCCCTGAGCACAGGTGGATTCCCTGGCGGCGGATTCTCCCGTCTTCGCCATCTCCTTTCCCCTCTTCTCCACGCCTTGTCATGTGCGCAGCAGGGCGCTGTCTCCCAGGCCGAAGATCCTTAGCCAACGCCAGCCACCTTCCCACCTGCAAGGTTGCCTGGCTGCATGGCGTGCTGTTCTGTTCCCGACTCTCATCGTTCACCCACACTCCATACACGTATCACATACACGCACTCAATCACCCCTTGCTGTTGAATAAAGCTGTTGAATCTTACCTGAGCCTGCGTGCGTGTTTCCTGGGCCGATAATTATGTCAGATTCTAGCTTAGGCAAAATTTGAATTCCTAAATATTTAAACTGATTTATAACATTGAATTGGTTTACCTCAGGAGCTGGGTGATTTCTCTGGGTCTCATTTAGCATTAATATTGAAGATTTTGTTTTGTTTATTTTATAGCCTGATATATCCCCAAAGCTCTAAATTTAACAAGGTTGGAATTGATTTTTTTAAAATTCGACATAAACAAAATTATGTCATCGGCATACAGGGAGATTTTATGTTCTGTTGGTCCTACTTTAATTCCATATATTTGTGGATGTAAACATACTGCCATCGCTAAAGGTTCTATTGCCATAGTAAACAGTAAAGGTGAAAGTGGACAGCCTTGCCGACATCCTCTATTGATTTTGAGATTTTGCTGTTTGTTAGGATTTCTGCTGTAGCATTATTGTATATTATCTGGACCCATTTTATGAAATTATTTCCAAGTCCAAATCTTTGTAGGACTTCAAAAAGAAAGGGCCATTCGACCCTATCAAAGGCCTTTTCGGCGTCCAATGATAAGAGAGCTGTATCTGGTGCTTCTTTATTGGAATAAATAATATTAAATAGTCTTCTTACGTTATGGAAGCCTTGTCTTCCCATTATAAAGCCATTCTGATCTCTGTTAATAATATTTGGTAATATTTCTTGTAGTCGTTTTGCTAAAATTTTACAGATTATTTTAAGATCAGCATTTAATAGGCTTATTGGTCTCATGTTTTCACATTTATTAGGGGGTTTACCTGGTTTTGGCAACAGTATAATTAACCCCTTGCACTCTGGTCAATTTCCCTAAAAACGCCAAAAAATAACGTACCCAAAGTAAATCAAAAGCTGTTCTTCAACCCTTTGCAGCATCTTCATGGGGTTCGTCTCATTCAAAAGAAAACACTTTGAATTTTTTGGCAAAACAGTCATAATCTCTCTAAGTGCTCCGGCCACTGAGTAACAGTCATCTAAACATACTGAACTTGAAGAAAATAAATTTCGCCTTGGTGTTTTTTTGGATACAAATGCTTGCAAATAACACACAGCTGTCAGATACGGGCTGGAAAATGCAACAGAAATGTAGAAGTGTTATCCAGCTGAGGTCAAAATTTTGTAACAATACCACAAAAAATGAATATATTACACAGCTTTTTTCACAGGTTGTTCCCAGGCGTTTTTGAACTGTGCCAAATTGTGCCAAATGGCACAGTTTGGAAAAACGTCTGTAACTTTTGAATGATTCAGTATAGAAGCTTGATGTTGGGCTCTAATGAAAGGTGACACTCAGAGCTGTGTGTGTGGGTGGGGGTGGGGGTTGTTTATTCATTCGTGAATGAATGAATGAACAAACAAGCCCCCACATACAAAGAAGCATGCCACGTAAAAAATGTGTGGCTTTTTTACAAGAAAAAATAACCTACAGTGTGGTATATATTACTCATATATTCCATACCTACATTTGTTAGAGCATGTGGAAATGTTTGGGACAGAATATACAAAGGAACTTCACACCTCTGAAAGGGACAAAGGAATCTCACCGCCGTGTGAAGACCAACGACGTCACAGGACGCGGTGACAACAGACTTGACACCTTCACCCCCTAAGGCGAGGAGAGGTTTTCCCATCACCTCCCAAGACGAAGGGAGGAGTTAACAGGACTAATGGGGGATTTAGATAACGGGGGATTTCAGCTTGTGTTTTGCATGTCTTTGATGTGTGCCTGTATTTAACCAGCGAGCTGGGCAGAATTCTTTCTCTTTTGCCTTCTGCCAAGCTCTGCACCAGATGAGACAAGATAGAAGAGTTGTTCATTAAAGACTCTGTTTTTGATGCAAAACCGCCTCATCATTCCAGCTCTTCTACACTGGTGACCTTGACGCGAGTATGGACCGGAGGCGTTCTTCAAGCGACTCATCCGTGGCAACTCTGGCATACGCCACCGACAACGCAGACGAGGGAACAAGCGGACAGCTGTTTCCCCCGGCAGAGGGCACCGAGAGAGCTCAACTGAGCTCCAGCGCCGCCGTGAGAGCCGAGGCAACACACTCTCACCCGGCGGGCACAACAGTGATGATGTGTGCGAACGCCGTCGCTGTCAAACTGCCAGATTTCTGGCGAGAAGACCCGGCCTCTTGGTTTCATCAAGCTGAAGCCCAGTTCATACTGGCGGGCATCACGGCAGACGATACAAAATTCTACCATATCGTCTCCAAACTCGACTCCGCCACTTCGAGGTGTGTGCGGAGCTTGATCCAGCGACCACCGGCCCGGGACAAGTATGAGACACTCAAGGCGACCATCGTGGCGAATTATGTCCCACCAGCGGAGGAAAGAGCCGAAAAGATCCTGGCGGTCTACGGCCACAGAGGGGGCAATCCAAAGACCCTCATGGAGGATTTGCTGCAGCTCAAGGAGGAGGATAATGATAATTTCCTCTTCCAATTTATTTTTCTCAGCACGCTACCACCACACACGAGAGGGACACTCGCCAGGATAAAGTGCAACAATCATCAGGACTTCCGCACACTGGCCAACGAGGCTTATCGGCTCGTCAACGCCTGCAGAGAACTGACACCCACAGCGGCATCTGCAGACCTCAAGACTGACGCCCCGAGCCTTGGAGAGCCACAACCCACGGTGACAGCGGCACGGCCCAAGCGCAACGAACAGAATGACGTCTGTTATTATCACCACCGCTTCGCCGAGAAAGCCCGAAAATGTGTTCCTCCCTGCAAGTTTACGACGTCGGGAAAACGCCAAAGCCGAGGGCCGTTAACGGCAGCGGTTCTCGGCGAGAAAAACAAGCTGTTATACGTGACAGATGGACACACAGGCAAGCAGTTCCTCATCGACACGGGAGCTCAGCTGAGTTTCATCATGCCCTCCCACGCAGATCGAGCCATGGGCACCCGGGGCAATGGAGCAGTGGCAGCCAACGGTTCTGACATCGACACGTTCGGGGAAAAGAGCCTGCACCTCCTCATTCACGGCCGCAGCTACAGATGGACATTTGTTGTAGCGGCGGTGAGTTTTAACTTGTTAGGCGCTGATTTTCTATGTGCACATGGGTTATTAGTTGATCTAGGAAATAGGCGCCTGGTTAATGCACTATCTTTTGCTTCTATTCCATGCTCAGCTCGAGTCTCTCCACCACCTGTGCAGGCCAACGTCACTACGGCAGGAGGTAAGTTTGAGCAACTCCTTACCCAATTTCCAGCACTCACAACCCCCAAATTTTCAGCCACTGTAGCCAAACACGGGGTTAAACACTTCATTCCAACAACGGGACCTCCCGTTTTTGCCAAAGCTCGCCGCTTAGACGCGGCCAAGCTCAACATAGCAAGGGACGAGTTTGCAGCTCTCGAAAAATTGGGCATTGTTAGACGCTCGAAGAGCCCTTGGGCTTCACCACTTCACATGGTTCCGAAATCTGACGGTTCTTGGAGACCGTGCGGAGATTACCGCAGATTAAACAACGCTACAGCGCATGACCGCTACCCCATCCCTCACATACAGGACTTTTCACTACATTTAGCGGGTGCGCGCATTTTTTCAAAAATAGACTTAGTCCGCGGTTATCACCAAGTCCCAGTCCAAGCTGAAGACATTCCTAAAACAGCGGTTATAACCCCTTTCGGCCTTTTTGAATTCCTGCGAATGCCTTTCGGCCTCAAAGGCGCTGCTCAGACTTTTCAGCGTATGATGGACGCAGTCTTACGTGACCTCCCCTTTGTTTTCGTCTACCTCGACGATATGCTGGTAGCCAGCTCATCGGAGGAAGAGCACGAGCAGCATCTCTCTACCGTTTTTCAGAGGCTAGAGGAGCACGGATTAATAATTAATCCAGCCAAATGCAAATTCGGCGTATCGCAAATTGATTTTTTGGGACATAGAGTCTCCCCGAAAGGGGCAGTTCCACTTCCAGACAAAATTCATGCGATAGAAGGTTTTCCACGGCCCCAAACGGTCAAATCGCTACAGGAATTTTTGGGGATGGTTAATTTTTACAACCGTTTCCTCCCTCATGCAGCTCAGCTCATGCAGCCCCTGTATGACGCGCTCAAAAAAAAGAAAGCTTCCAACGCGGTCGAAAGGACCCCGGAACGCGAACGCGCTTTTGCGGAAGTTAAAAACGCCCTAGCTAACGCCACAATGTTAGTCCACCCAGATCCCTCGGCCCGCATTGCTCTAACCACAGATGCTTCAGACTTGGCCATAGGGGCAGTTGTAGAACAACTTGTCAAGGGGGTCTGGCAACCTTTAGCATTCTTTAGCAAATCGCTAAACCCGACGGAACGCAAATACAGCACTTTTGACAGGGAGCTACTGGCGCTCCATTTGTCCATCCGCCACTTCCAGTTTTGGTTAGAAGGGCGGAGTTTCACGGCTTTTGTGGACCATAAACCGCTCACTTTTGCTATGGCTAAAATTTCAGAACCTTGGTCGGGCAGACAACAAAGACAGTTAGCTGCGATTTCAGAGTTCACCACAGACATTCGACATGTAGCGGGCAAACTTAACGTAGTAGCGGACTGTCTCTCTCGCGCTGTGGCACCGCCAGAGCACGAGGAGACAGATTACACTGCCTCAGCAGCTGAGCTTTTCTCTAACGCAAACACATATGCAGCACCTATCCATGAAGGGATAGATTATGCAGCCATGGCGGAAGAACAAAGCAGTGATGCAGACGTGCGCGCGCTCCTGTCTGGACCAACAGGGTTAAGGCTGGAGAAAAAAGGGTTGCGCGACGGTGTGCCCCCCCTAATATGCGATGTTTCAACCGGCCGACCTCGCCCGTTAGTACCAGCTGCTTGGCGCCGCCGTATTTTCGACGCAATTCACTCCCTCGCGCACCCAGGTGTGCGCGCCTCGGTCAAAATGGTTGCCGAAAAGTTTGTGTGGCCAGGCCTGCGCAAAAACGTAAAAGAATGGGCAAAAACTTGCATTCCTTGTCAGCGCGCCAAAGTACACAGACACACAAAAGCCCCTCTGGAGCCTTTTCCAATCCCTGCTAGAAGGTTCAACCACATTCATGTCGACCTCGTGGGGCCACTGCCTTCCTCCCAGGGTTTCACACACCTGCTAACAATGATAGACCGCACCACGCGCTGGCCAGAGGCAGTCCCTCTAGCGGCAACTACAGCGGAGGAAGTCGCTCGCGTTTTTCTAACAAATTGGGTGGCACATTTCGGCGTCCCATCAGACATCACGTCCGATAGGGGGCCTCAATTTGTCTCAGAGCTCTGGTCAGCCATGTCCAACAGTTTAGGGGCAACAATTCACCGTACCACCGCTTATCACCCTCAGGCTAATGGGTTATGCGAGCGTTTTCACAGGTCCTTAAAGGCCGCCCTCAGAGCCTCATTAACGGACACAAATTGGGTAAATAAACTTCCCTGGGTTTTATTGGGGTTGCGTGCGGCACCTAGACGCTTCCCCTGCAGAATTAGTCTTTGCTCAGCCTATCAGACTACCAGGTGAATTTTTACCAGAAAACCTGGAACCAGGGCACCTCCCAGTCCCAAGGTTTTTAGGCAGTAACGGACCGGACTCTCTACACGGTCCAGCTCATCACTCCTTTCCACGAGTTTTTGTTCCTCAAACTTTAAAAAACGCTGAGTTTGTTTTTGTTAAGCATGAAGCTCTAAAACCAACGTTACGCCCAGTATACGATGGCCCGTATAGAGTGCTGGAAAATGGTGACAAACACTTTGTGCTTGATTATGGGGATAGAAATGTAACGGTCAACATTGACAGACTCAAACCTGCCTTCTTGTTGAGAGACGAACCTGCACAGCTGGCTCGAGCACCTCGGCGAGGTAGACCCCCCAAGGGAAAAGTCTCAGCCCCCAGGCAGGGAACAGATAATCTCTCTCCTTCCCACACTGCAGATTCCTCACAACAAGGTCCCAGCAGGACGCCTAAACCAACCTACAGCAGTTTTGGGAGAAGACTAAAACCCAGACAGCACAGGGACTGATCCCACCACTCTGCAAATTTTCGCTAATTGTGCTGCAACAGTTTAGGACTGACTTATGATTATACTATGCTGTTATGTTTTCACTGAACTCTCTTAGGAGCATGTCTGCTTAAAGGTTTCTTCTGTGGCAACAGCTGTAACACGTAGTATGTCTTAGTAATTACCCTAGACTGTGAATCTTTCTGTGTCCTTTCATAGTTGTTTGGGGGGCCTGTGGTATATATTACTCATATATTCCATACCTACATTTGTTAGAGCATGTGGAAATGTTTGGGACAGAATATACAAAGGAACTTCACACCTCTGAAAGGGACAAAGGAATCTCACCGCCGTGTGAAGACCAACGACGTCACAGGACGCGGTGACAACAGACTTGACACCTTCACCCCCTAAGGCGAGGAGAGGTTTTCCCATCACCTCCCAAGACGAAGGGAGGAGTTAACAGGACTAATGGGGGATTTAGATAACGGGGGATTTCAGCTTGTGTTTTGCATGTCTTTGATGTGTGCCTGTATTTAACCAGCGAGCTGGGCAGAATTCTTTCTCTTTTGCCTTCTGCCAAGCTCTGCACCAGATGAGACAAGATAGAAGAGTGTTCATTAAAGACTCTGTTTTTGATGCAAAACCGCCTCATCATTCCAGCTCTTCTACAACAGTGCACTAAAAATTATACTAGAATATCTGTAATGTAGAAGATAACAACTCTCCCCCCCCCCCCCCGCTACAGAGGACGGACATCGCCTGGTGCACTGCGGTCACGGTGCGCCATGGTCTACTACGCACAGTTGTACTAAAATATCTGCAATAATATCTGCAATCCGCTACAGAAGAGTAGTGGGGGGGGGGCGGCATTCACGGTCCGGACGTGGCGCACGAACCGTGTACCGTGGCGCATGGAGTCCGGTTCATGCGCCGCGGTCTACTACGCACAGTTGTAATTTACCGATCGGTCAAAAGTCATTTTTGATTACAATTTTCAGGGATAAAGAATAATTTAGCTTATAACACTTACCTGTCCACAACAGCAGTGTTGTTGGCGAGCTTCTCTTCCTCATTGTCAGACGAACATGACGCTGGTCCGCTTGTTACGGACTCGTGGTTCTGGTCACGCGACCCGGTCAAACCATAATTCCATTATTGCGGTTTTGCGCTTCCATGATTGCGGTTTTGGCGAACGATTTTTCAAAACAAATAAGAACAGTAGTAAGAAAAAAAGACTGGCGAACGCGTGTGTCACCCAGCGGCTAAAAACAAAACAGATTTTGCAAGGGAGGCACGCTTTCGAACTACTGTGCTTCAATTGGCTCGCTGTATTCGCAGCCGTTGGTAGGCAGGTCCTTCTTGCTAGGTTTTCAGTCATTTGTTCTTCAAAGTTTCAGAAACCCAATTCAAGGCTCTTATTAGTCGAATGAGAGGTCAATCACATCTAAACCAATCAAAGCACTCCTTTGGCTTTCTGTTCGCGGCTGTGTCTGTAGTGGAAGAACGGAAATGCAGCTTTTTTTTTTTTTTTTTTTTTTTTTTTCAGTGCCTGTGCGTCCTAGGACGCCGAGACATGTCCGCCCGCGGTACACCGAAGTGCAACAGGTTAAGGCATTATTCATGTATGGTGGTAAATTACCATTTTGAAATGCTTCTAAAACCATTTCCAACAGTGGTTTTATTAATTTAGTCTTATTTTTTTTTTTATAGAGGTCAACTGGAAGACCATCTGGTCCTGCTCTTTTTCCTGATTTCATATTATCAATGGCTTGCCCAACTTCTTGACTAATTTTAGACTCCAGTATCTCCCTGTTTTCATTTGGAATACATGGTATAGATCAGGGGTCGGCAACCCGCAGCTCCGGAGCCACATGCGGCTCTTTCATCCCTCTGCTGCGGCTCCCTGTGGCTTTGGAAAATAATGAGTATTTAATTAAAATGTATTTTATTTTAGTTCATTAGTTTTTAAAATGTAATTCTAAATTTGAAGATTATGGTGATCTTGTAAAATCTAAAAAAAAAAACGTGTTAAAGTTTAATCACCGTCTGTTCCGTTTGTTTCTGTACGACCTGGAAAGCACATATTCTGATCTCCCGCTGCACAACAAAGTCCGGTGGCTGTCCAGAGGAGAGGTGCTGAAACGCTTTGCCGCGTGTCTGGAAGAAGTGAAAACTTTCCTGGACAGCAAAGGGCTCACCTCTCCTGAGCTGGAACAGCCAGAGTGGCTGGAAAAGCTGCACTTCATGGCAGACATGACAGCGCACCTGAACACGCTGAACACAGCTCTTCAGGGGAAAGGACGCACAGCCCTGCACTTGTTGGAGGAGGATTTGGCATTCGAGCGGAAGTTGACAGTGCTTGCCAGAGACTTCAGGGATGGCAATTTTCCGCCGATTTATTTTCAAATTGATCATTTCTGTGAATCGTCTAAATCTGTTGAGAAAATTTTAGGGGGGTAAGGTACCTTATTGTTACCGATTTTAGCGAAAATCAACACGATTACATAAGCGCTCGGCGCTTCCCTGGAAGTCGTCTCCCGCGATAACCCGGATGTGTTGTGTTCAAGCTACTGCTGTATTGCAGTAGCTTGACAGCCCTGCGATTGGATAGTTGCAAGCGATTGGATAGTTGCAAACGATTGGACCAATCAAATGGCTTGTTGTATGCTTTTTCAAAGATTCATGGCGGCGTGTTCTCAGGGATGTGATTTTCTGCTAATTCGCCAAATTCCGCTTTATTTTATCTTCCAGGAAGATAAAGTACGTTAAGTACGTTAGCGGCTTGTGGTCCACGAACGCAGTGAAGCTGCGCCCTTTCAGGCAGGACTGGAAGTGGCGTATGGCCACTTCCGGTAATCGGTATGGCCAGGTGGAGAGCCATTAACTCTCTGTTACTGGCGGCGTACAACGGCTGTATGAGCTGGGCTGGCGTGAGGGAGGAAACGGTAATAAAAGTTAACCATCCCCTTTTATGATTCCAAACAGTTTGAAATTGACAGTGCACAGTGGACATTGACTCATAACTTTTGAATATTTCTAAGACTTGGCTACATCAGTGATTGTGCAAAATGAACTGCTCAAGACTCAATGGAGATTGAAACTGGTGATCTGAAATGAATGCTGAAATTATAAAAAGTAATGGTATGTTGGAATTTTATTTCTATTATGGAACAGATAAAATTAATTGATTTTGATTTGATCAAGTGTTAAAGCATGTGATGGATAATGCTTGTTGGAATATTTTAGGAATGCTATCTTCTTGGAACATAAGTCAATATTATATTATACATTAATAAGTGGCATTCAGCTGTTTGTTTTATGTCATTTAAGCACAGTTCTGGTACTTAAAAATCATAAAAACCCAGGAGCTTCGGGGGGCTTTGCCCCCCTTGCCCCCCCCCCCCCTGCTGGGGGACTATGTCCCCCAGACCCCCTGCTGAATTTTCAGATAATTTCCCCAACCCCAAATCACATCGCTGGTTCGTGTTGGAATTCTAAGCTGTCGGTATTGTTTTCAGCAGAATTATGAGATTTTTATCGAAGGATCAGGAGTCATCAGTGCTAGAAATAGACAAAAGTGTCAAAAATAAGTTCCGATGGAATTGGCTTGAGAGAAAAGTGACGGTAAAGGTGAAAATTGGCTCAAAGTTCGACGAGGTAACAGAAACACTCGGACAATTTCTGAAGAAACCAGAAAAGGAGATGAAGTTCAAAGCTCAGAGACTGACACAGCTTGCTGCCAAAAGGAAGAAAGTTTCACATTAGAAGTGACTTGGTGACCAGTGTAAATAGTGTAATAAACTCTTATAGAACTGTTAAATATGTTGGACTAAAGACAGTGAGACAACATTGAAGAAAAAATAAGTTAACTTTTCATTAAATTTAATGATTTATCTAAGTCTAGTATTTAATTTTTTTAAATCTTTTTTTCAGTCTAAATTACTTCTGTTTTACTGAAAACCTCCCAGCTTCAGGGGGGCTGCCCCCCCCCCCGGCTCCCCCATAAGTCAATCGACCAAATTAGATTTCAGCTGAAATCAGAATTTCCTGTTGCCATCCCTGAGATTTACAGGAAGGTACACTCTCACTTCCCCAATTTGAGAGAGTTCAGACAAGCTCACACCATGATAAATTCGAAGTATTTACATTCTGCCATCATCGCAATCCAAACATCGTTTGGGAAATGATTCTGTGAGTTCAGAGAGGAAAAAACCACATTATCCTTCCCTGTCACTCCCCTAAGCATGGATCCATCTCTACTTAATACAACTGCATTGGCAGGTGTGAGTCAACCTGATCTTGAGATGGAACTCGCCGACATAGCCGACAAAGACATATGGGTGTCCAAGTTTCAACGTTTGACAGCAGACCTTGAAGATGTTGCCCGTCAGAAGACCGTTCTTGCTCAGAATCACAAATGAAGTGATATTGAAAACCTCCCCAAACCGGACAAACTTGTGTTCGAAACATGGAATTATATCCCCGACATTTATGTGAACATGAAAAAGTAGCGCTTGGAGTCCTGTCGATCTTTGGATCCACATATGTATGTGAGCAGGTGTTCTCCAACATGAACTTTATTAAAAACAAACATCGTGCACACCGCACAGATGACAGCATACGATCCTGTGTAAAGATGAAGGTGACGTCATACAGCCCTGATGTGCAGACGCTGTGCGCTGAGGTTCAGGAGCAGAAATCACATTAACCAAGTATGATAAATATTCTTATTGCCTATTATTTTGCATATATTCATATTTTTTCATTGTTCAGTGAAATAGTCCTTTTATTATTCAGGTTGACAGCTGACTGCACGCACCAGTAAAAGGATGACAGCACACAGAAGAGGACGGCATTTTTGGTTTGCTGCCAGAGGATAATTTAAGTTCAGCGTTTTTTTCGTAAATACAAGAAGGACTCAAATAGACAATGAGTATTTTACTTGAAAGTAACCTTCAACCCAATGTCTTTTTTTTTTTCGGAGTTCAAAATGTTTTTGTTGCATGCAGAAATGTAATTTTGTTTTCTCTGCAGGAGTTCCCTGATTTCATAAATGCAACACGTTATACGTAGTTTGTTGATACATAGCATAAAGGGAAAAAAAGTTATATGCAGTGTTATTTCATTTTAAGTGTCAAAAGGGTTTTTGTGGCTCCCAGTGTTTTTTCTGTGGGAAACGGGTCCAAATGGCTCTTTGAGTGGTAAAGGTTGCTGACCCCTGGTATAGATAATCCACCCAAAAACCCATTTAATTTTGTAAAGTCAGTTTCTGTGGTCTATATTAATCATATACTGTATTCCATAACCAACATATGTTTAAGCATGTGAGAGTGTTTGGTGATTACGTAAGGCGACTTCACACCTCAGAACAGGACAAAGAGTCTCAACCGCCAGTGAGGATTAAAGAGCATCCAAGGCACTGCGGTGGAGACCGGATGGGCTGCCCTGACCCCCCAGGGCCAGGAGGAGGAGTACGAAGACAATGGGGGGATTAAGATAGGAGGGATGTCAGCTTTTGATATGCATGTCTTTTGTTATGTGCAAGTATAAGTTCGTAGAGCCGAAGGTGTTCGCTCTCTTACTTCTTCTGCTTCTGCACCTAGATGAGACTTGTTAGAGGAGCTGATAATAAACTCTGGTTTATGAATCACATCGCCTCGTTATTTCAAGCTCCTCTACACTGGTGACCCTGACGCGAGAATGGACCAGAGGCGTTCCCCCGTGATCGACTCATCTGTGGCGACCCAGGCAGACGCCGGCGCCCATGCAGACAGGGGAACAGATGGACGACGTTCCCCCATGGCAGAAGTGATAGAGAGGGCTCAACCGAGCACCAGCGCCGTGGAGAGAGCCGAAGCAAGGCACTTTCACCCTGCGGACACATCAGTGACGGTCCACACAAACGCCGTCACCGTCAACCTGCCGGACTTCTGGCAGGAAGACCCCACCTCGTGGTTTCAGCAAGCTGAAGCCCAGTTTGCACTTGCGGGCATCACGGCTGACGATACAAAGTTCTATCACATCGTCGCCAAACTCAACGCCGCCACTTCGAGATGTGCGCGGAGCATAATCCAGCGGCCGCCGGCCCAGGACAAATATAAAGAACTGAAAGCGACCATCGTGGCAAATTACGTCCCCTCAGCCGAGGAGAGAGCCGAGAGGATCCTGGCAGTCTATGGCCACAGAGGAGGCAGACCCAAGGCCCTCATGGAGGACTTGCTGCAACTTAAAGAAGAGGACAATGACAACTTCCTCTTCCATTTCATATTCCTCAGTACGCTGCCGCCACACATGAGAGGGACGCTGGCCAACATGCGATGCAGCACCCAGCAAGACTTCCGCACGCTGGCTCACGAAGCTCAACGGCTCGTCAACGCCTGCAAGGAGCAGACACCCACAGCAGCATCCGCGGACCTCAACGCTGATGTCCGGAGCCACGAGGAGCCACAAATCACCGAGCAGAATCAACCCGCGGTGACAGCGACACAGCCAGGACGTAACAGACGGAGTGACGTTTGTTATTACCACCACCGCTTCGCTGAGAAGGCTTACAAATGCGTTCCCCCCTGCAAATTCACAATTTCGGGAAAACGCTGAAGCCAAGAGCCGTTAACAGCGGCGGTTCTTGGCGAAAAAAGCAAGCTTTTATATGTGACGGACGGACACACCGGCAAGCGGTTCCTTATCGACACGGGAGCTCAACTAAGTTTTGTCATGCCCTCCCAAGCAGACCGGGCCATGGGCCCCCGGGGCAATGGAGCGGTGGCAGCCAACGGCTCCATCATCGACACTTTTGGCGAAAAGAGCCTGCCTCTCTGCATCCACGGCCGCAACTACAGATGGACATTTGTTGTAGCGGCGGTGAGTTTTAACTTGTTGAGCGCAGATTTTTTGTGTGCACATGGGTTATTAGTTGATCTAGCGAACAGGCGCTTGGTTAATGCACTGTCCTTTGCTTCTATTCCCTGCTCAGCTCGACTTTCTCCACCACCCGTGCAAGCTAGCGTCACCACAGCAGGAGGTAAGTTTGATCAACTCCTCACCCAATTTCCAGCACTCACAATTCCCAAATTCTCAGCCACAGTGGCTAAACACGGGGTCGAACACTTTATTCCCACAACGGGCCCACCCGTATTTGCCAAAGCTCGGCGCTTAGACGCGACCAAGCTCGCCATAGCTCGGGACGAGTTCACCACCCTTGAAAAATTAGGCATTATCAGACGCTCGAAAAGCCCCTGGGCCTCACCACTTCACATGGTTCCGAAATCCGATGGTTCTTGGAGACCATGCGGCGATTACCGCAGATTAAACAATGCGACAGCGCATGACCGCTACCCAATTCCTCACATTCAAGATTTTTCACTACATCTGGCGGGTGCGCGCATTTTTTCAAAAATAGACCTGGTCCACGGTTATCATCAAGTCCCAGTTCGAGCAGAAGACATTCCTAAAACAGCTGTAATAACCCCCTTCGGTCTTTTTGAATTTTTGCGGATGCCTTTCGGCCTCAAAGGCGCTTTTCAAACCTTTCAGCGGATGATGGACGCGGTATTACGCGACCTCCCTTTCGTGTTCGTCTACCTCGACGATATGCTGGTAGCCAGCTCGTCTGAGGAAGAACACGAGCAGCATCTCACTATGGTTTTTCAGAGACTAGAAGAGCACGGGTTAATAATCAATCCAGCCAAATGCAAATTCGGCGTGTCACAAATTGATTTTTTAGGACACAGAGTTTCTCCGAAGGGGGCAGTCCCACTTCCAGACAAAGTTCACGCAGTAAAAAGTTTCCCACGGCCACAAACGGTCAAATCGCTGCAGGAATTTTTGGGCATGGTTAATTTTTACAACCAATTCCTCCCCCACGCAGCTCAGCTCATGCAGCCCCTATATGACGTGCTCAGAAAACAAAAACCTTCCAACGCGGTCGAATGGACCCCGGAGCGCGAACGCGCCTTCGTGGAAGTAAAAAGCGCTCTAGCTAATGCCACATTGTTGGTTCACCCCGATCCCTCGGCCCGCATTGCGCTAACCACAGACGCTTCAGACCTGGCCATAGGGGCAGTTGTAGAACAACACGTCAGCGGAATCTGGCAACCTTTGGCATTCTTCAGCAAATCGCCAAACCAAACTGAGCGTAAATACAGCACTTTTGACAGGGAGCTACTAGCGCTCCATTATCCATCCGCCACTTCCAGTTTTGGTTAGAGGGGCGGCGTTTTACGGCTTTTGTAGACCACAAACCGCTCACCTTTGCTATGGCTAAAATTTCCGAACCGTGGTCAGGCAGGCAACAAAGACAGCTAGCTGCGATTTCAGAGTTCACCACAGACATTCGACATGTGGCAGGCAAACTTAACGTGGTAGCAGACTGCCTCTCTCGCGCTGTGACATCGCCAGAGCGCGAGGAGACAGATTATACTACCTCAGCCGCGGAACTCTTCACCAACGCGGACACATACGCGGCCCCAATCCATGCAGGGATAGATTATGCAGCCATGGCAGAGGAACAAAGTAGTGACGCGGACGTGCGCGCACTCCTGTCTGGACCAACAGGGTTAAGGCTGGAGAAAAGGGGTCTACGCGACGGCGTGCCCCCCCTAATATGCGACATCTCAACCGGCCGACCTCGCCCGTTAGTTCCAGCTGCATGGCACCGCCGTATTTTCGACTCGACTCACTCCCTCGCGCACCCAGGTGTGCGCGCTTCAGTTAAAATGGTCGCCGAAAAGTTTGTGTGGCCTGGCCTGCGCAAAAACGTAAAAGAATGGGCAAAGACTTGCATTTCTTGTCAGCGCGCCAAAGTACACAAACACACAAAAGCCCCTCTGGAGCCTTTTCGAATCCCTGCTAGAAGGTTCGACCACGTTCGTGTCAACCTCGTGGGACCACTACCTTCCTCCCAAGGTTTCACACACCTGTTAACAATGATAGACCGCACCACGCGCTGGCCAGAGGCAGTCCCTCTGGCGTCAACCACAGCGGAGGAAGTCGCTCGCGTTTTTTTGACAAACTGGGTGGCACTTTTCGGCGTCCCATCGGACATCACGTCCGATAGGGGGCCTCAATTTGTCTCGGAGCTTTGGTCAGCCATGTCCAGCAGCTTAGGGGCAACAATTCACCACACCACCGCTTATCACCCTCAGGCTAATGGGTTATGCGAGCGTTTTCACAGATCTTTAAAGGCCGCCCTCAGAGCCTCACTAACGGATACAAATTGGGTAAATAAACTTCCCTGGGTTTTATTGGGGTTGCGTGCTGCGCCCAAAGAGGATCTAGACGCCTCTCCAGCAGAATTAGTTTTTGCACAACCTCTCAGGCTCCCAGGTGAATTTTTACCAGAGAACCCAGAGCCAGGGCATCTCCCTGCCCCGAGGTTTTTAGGCAGCAACGGACCGGACTCTCTCCCCGGACCGGCACATCACTCTTTTCCACGGGTTTTTGTCCCCCAAGCTTTGAAAAACGCTGAATTCGTTTTTGTTAGGCATGAAGCTTTAAAACCAACTTTCCGCTCACCATACGATGGGCCATTCAGAGTGCTGGAACCTGGTGATAAACACTTTGTGCTTGATTTTGGGGATAGAAAAGAAACAGTCAGCATTGACAGACTTAAACCTGCCTTCTTGTTGAGAGACGAGCCTGCACGGTTGGCGAGAGCACCTCGGCGGGGTAGACCCCCCAAGAGAAAAGACTCAGCCCCCCCTTCAGGGAACAAATAATCACTCTCCTCCCCAAGCTGCAGATTCCTTACAGGAAGGTCCCAGCAGGACGCCCAAGCGGACACACAGCAGATTCGGGAGAAGATTAAAACCCAGACAGCACAGGGACTGATGCAAACTACTCAACAGTTGTTCACTAATTGTGCTGTAACAGTTTAGGACTGACTTGTGATTTTACTATGCTGTTATGATTACCACTGAACTCTCTTTGGAGCATGGCTGCTGGAAAGTTTCTTCTGTGGCAAGAGGTGTAGCAGTTAGTATGTCATAATAATTATCTTAAACTGTGAATTTTTCTATTGTCCTTTTCTTAGTCGTTTGGGGGGGGGGGGCTGTGGTCTATATTAATCATATATTCCATAACCAACATATGTTTAAGCATGTGAGAGTGTTTGGTGATTACATATGTAAGGCGACTTCACACCTCAGAACAGGACAAAGAGTCTCAACCGCCAGTGAAGATTAAAGATCATCCAAGGCACTGCGGTGGAGACCGGATGGGCTGCCCTGACCCCCCAGGGCCAGGAGGAGGAGTACGAAGACAATGGGGGGATTAAGATAGGAGGGATGTCAGCTTTTGATATGCATGTCTTTTGTTATGTGCAAGTATAAGTTCGTAGAGCCGAAGGTGTTCGCTCTCTTACTTCTTCTGCTTCTGCACCAAGATGAGACTTGTTAGAGGAGCTGATAATAAACTCTGGTTTATGAATCACATCGCCTCGTTATTTCAAGCTCCTCTACAGTTTCATTTTTTGTATCATATAGTTTTCCATAATAATCTCTAAAGGCACTATTAATTTCTAAAGGATCTATAACTACCTGTCCGTTACTTATAATACTGGTAATTGATGTTTTAGATTCTAATTGTTTAATCTGCCATGCCAATAATTTTTCTGATGTTTCACCTTGTTCATAAAAAGTTTGCTTCAATCTTAGAAGACTCGAGGCAGCTCTATTCGCTGATTTTTTTTTTTGTCATATTCAGCTCTCAGAATCAGTAATTCGTTCTCTTAACTGTGGGTTACTTCCTGCATACACCTTTTCTTGAAGGATTTTTATTTTACGTTCCAATTGGACTCTCTCCTCTCGGGTCTTCTTAGATTTTGAACCTGTATAACTAATAATATGCCCCCTAATAAAAGCTTTGAAAGCCTCCCACTTTATACATGCCGTTGTTTGTGTAGTATTGATATAAAAGAACTCATCTATCTGTTTTTCTATGTACTTAACAAATTCCTCATCCTCAAGACATTTATGTTGAAAATGCCACCTAACTGGGTCCTTTGTCAATTTCTTATCTACATATATTAGACAGCAGGGTGCATGATCAGAGATCACAATATTATCATAGAAACAGTTTTGAATCTTGGACCTTAATTCTGTAGAGATCAAAAAATAGTCAATACATGAGAATGTCTTATAGGTATTAGAATAACAAGAATAGGCTTTGACTTGTGGTTTCATTTCTCTCCATATATCTAGCAATCTCAATTATTTCATAAAATGATTAATGGTCATCCTACATCCATTGTGCGTACAGTCCAGTCCTGTTGATCTGTCTATACCGGGATTCAATGTACAATTAAAATCCCCTGCTATTATATGTTGCCCTGTAAGTGATGATAAAGTGAGGAATAAATTAACAAAGAAGTTTTGATCATTAATATTGGGGTCGTATAAGTTCACCAGATTTATATTTTCTAATAACAAAAGATCCTTGGATGATTAGATATCTTCCAAATTTGTCTCTAATTACATTTTTCATTTGAAATGGGACTGTTTTATGTATGAGAGTCATAACTCCCCTAGCTCGGGATGAAAATGATGAGGTGAACACATTACCTTGCCGTCTTCTCCTAATTCTTTTTACATCCTCCTCTAATAGATGAGTTTCTTCTAAAAATACAATTTTTGAATCTGTCTTTTATTTTATTCATAACTTGTTTAAGTTTTTTAAGATTTTGTAGACCTCTGCAATTCCATGAAGTTAAATTAAGATTAACGCTTTGATCTATGATTAATAAGGAGTTTGAGATTACCTTGCAATATGAACATACTCTTACAGAGAAGCAAAAACATGGATGATGGAACATTCATCCTACAAACTAAACAAAAACAAATTCCCTTTCCCCACATTTGTGGTAATCCCCCCCCAAAATCAAAAAAATTCCATCTCCCGTTATAGCTAGTGACTGTTCCACACCTGCGAGGATCAGTCAAACCACTCTCTCTTTCTCCTCTCAATCACCCTGACTCTACTACTGTTTTTATGACATTAATTCTCTTCTGTAGTTTTTCAACATAACTTCAAAGTTTTATAGCAACTTTGTACATCATAGCTTTTTTTTTAATACAGTCTGTATTTTGTAGACATGTTATATGTTTCAGATCAATCAGATGCCTGTACAAATGCTTAAATGTTCTACCTTTGTCATGTTCATGCTTAGCTCCCACCAGTTTCCTTTTGGATTTGCTTGATGAGCTCCTGCGCCTCTTGAGGGGTCTTGAAGGTGTGGGTTCTCCCCATATATGTGACCAGCTGTCTTGCCGAATGAATCACTCCGTGACGAATCCCGAGGTTGCGCAGCTCTTTGCGGGCGGGGTTGAACTGCCTCCTTAATTATTGTATTTCTGTGGCCAAATCTGGGTAGAACCGCACCTGTTGATCCTGGTATTTAATTTCCCCTTTAGCTCGCGCTGCACTGATGACTGTCATCTTGTGTCTGTAGTTGAGGAACTTCATAATCAGCGTCCTCGGTGGTGTCTTATTATCTCTCGGTGGGCCGATTCGGTGAGATCTCTCTAAAACGACCGGTGACTGCAGATCCGCGTTATTCAGCGCTTCTGGAATCCACTTTTCCAAAAAGGAACATGGGACCCGTCCCTCCGCTCCCTCCGGGAGGCCCACCAGCCTCAAATTATTCCGTCGCGAGCGGGATTCCAAGTCCAGGACATTATCTTCCAGACGTTTCCATTTTAATTCCAGTGTTTGCAACTTAGATTGTAGGCTGGTGACGTCATCTTCAGCGCTTGAAATTCGGAGCTCCGCCTGCAATACTCGCTCCAAACAGTCATTTATTTCTTTCCTCATACCTTCTGTCGCTGCTATAATCCCATCAAATTTAGACAAAAACTCTGTTCTCATGGAGTTGATGGCAGTGAGCACTGCGTTTGTCCCCTCTTCAGCAGTTCCCGCTCCGCCGCTGGCTCCATCCTCCGCCATTGTCTCTGGAGTTTTTTCTGTTTCGCCTCGAGCGTGGAAGTCTGTTAACTTGGGTTGTTTTGTCGAATTGCCTTTTCCTCCACCTAATTTCCCAACCTTGGTCTTTACCATATCCGCGCCTAAACGCTGGGATGGGTTTTATTCCAATTAAGAGAGTTTTAGTAAACTTTTTATTTTTAGGAGTAGAACAGTGTGAAACACGTCTTCCTACGTGGCCGCCATAACCGGAAGTCCCTCTCTCATCTTTTAAGTGGGAGAACTTGCACAATTGGTGGCTGACTAAATACTTTTTTGCCCCACTGTAAATGTTTCAGATCATCAAACAAATTTAAATATTAGACAAAGAAAACACAAGTAAACACAAAATGCAGTTTTTAAATGAAGGTGTTTATTATTAAGGTGAAAAAAAAAATCCAAACCTACATGGCCCTGTGTGAAAAAGTGATTGTCCCCAAAACCTAATAATTGGTTGGGCCACCCTTAGCAGCAGCAACAACTGCAATCAAGCATTTGTGATAACTGACAATGAGTCTTTTACAGCAATGTGGAGGAATTTTGGCCCACTCATCTTTGCAGAATTGTTGTAATTCAGTCACATTGGAGGGTTTTCGAGCATGAGCCGCCTTTTTAAGGTCATGCTACAGCTTCTTAATCAGATTCAGGTCAGGACTTTGACTAGGCCACTCCAAAGTCTTCATTTTGTTTTTCTTAAGCCATTCAGAGGTGGACTTGCTGGTGTGTTTTGGATCATTGTCTTGCTGCAGAACCCAAGTGCGCTTCAGCTTGAGGTCATGAACAGATAGCCGGACATTTTCCTTCAGGATTTTTTGGTAGACAACAGAATTCATGGTTCTATTTACCACAGCAAGTCTTCCAGATTCTGAAACAGCAAAACAGCCCCAGACCATCACACTACCACCACCATATTTTTTTTTCCACAATATCTTTATTAAACCTTTTTTTTTTTTAACAAACATGATACAATCAAACACTAACACTAAAGTACTACAAAAAAAAAAAAAATACCCTAAAAACACCAACAACCACCAACAAAATCAAGTCTTCAACAATGCTCCTCTGTTTAGTCTAGACAATCCAATACATTAGTATACATATTATGTTCACCAGTTTGGAATTTACAAGGTCCACACACATCATTCACCTTCTTCTTCAAGAGTTATGTTTAAATTTTTTACATAATCAATAAAAGGTCTCCATATATTCTCAAACACAATTTCCTTTGATTTCAGTATATATGTTATTCTTTCTAATGGAAGGTTTGTTAACATCTGTCTTAACCACTGAGTCACATCTGGTCTATGAGTCTTTTTCCATAATAGTGCAATACATTTTTTGGCATTAAGCAAACTGAGGTCTATGAATGTTCTTTCACTTTTATTGAAATTATGCTTTTCTGGGTACAGACCCAACAAAAACAGTTTAGGATTCAATATGATTTGTTTTGAGATTATTTTTTCAATTGTTACCCTCACCTCCTCCCAAAACATTCTTATTAATCTACATTCCCATAAACAATGAAATAGGGTTCCTTTACTTTCCATGCATTTTGTGCATGTATCTGGTATATTTTTGTTATATCTATTTAACTCCTCCGGTGTAACATACATCCGCATTAACCATTTGAAATGTATCAATTTAAGGCGTGCATTTATTGATTTGGTTTGAGCTTCTGTACAAGCCAATTCCCATTGTTCCTCTGAAATTTCAATTTGCAGATCTTCTTTCCAGTAGTTTAATCTTTTCAGTGAATTTTCACTTGAAGATAGTGTCAATGAGTTATAAAACTCTGAAATAATACCCTTTCTTTTACTATCTTTCATCATCATTTTTTCCAAGGATGAATAAATAGGTCGAGTGAGAGCTTTATTTTGATTTGATCGAATAAAGTTTCTAAGTTGAAGATATTTAAAAAAATGTGTTCTATTGAGATTATATTTGATCCTCAGCTCTTCAAAAGACATTATGTTGTCTGCACATGGCAAATATAAATCCTGAATCTTTTGTATCCCTTTTAAATTCCATACTTTAAATACAGCGTCCGCTCTCCCTGGTTTAAAATATTGATTACCCCATATTGGACTAAATTGTGACAATAACTGTGGTTCTTTTAAATAGTTTTTAGCTTCACACCATATTTTGATCATATGCTTTACAAATGGATTTTTAACTTGTTTTTGTAATTTTTTTGCCGAGCCTGAGTATATGAATATGGGAAGAGGTAAAGGTAAATTGTATGATTCCATTTCAGTCCAGTGAGGGAGATCATTTGATGAAAAATAATATGTCATAGACCTCAGTTGTGCCGACCAATAATACAACATAAAATTTGGACATTTCAGACCTCCACGATCAAATGGTAAATATAATAAAGACAAACGTAATCTAGCCCTCCTGTTGTTCCATATAAATTCCACTAACTTTTTTTTTATTCTTGAGAATAGATCTAAAGGTGGTGATAAGGGAATGTATTGAAATAAATAAAGTATTTTAGGTAAAATATTACTTTTAAGTATATTGATTCTCCCGATCATCGACATTGGTAGTGACATCCATCTCTGAGTTAACTCATTGATATCTGACATTAAGGCTTCATAGTTGACACTGGCGACTGATTCTAGCTTAGGCATAATTTGGATTCCTAAATATTTAAACTGATTTACAACATTGAATTGATTTACCTCAGGGGCTGGGTAATTTCTCTGGGTCTCATTTAGCATTAATATTGAAGATTTAGTTTTATTTATTTTATATCCTGATATTTCCCCAAAATTCTTTATTAAATTCAACAAGGTTGGACTTGATTTTTTTAGATTCGACATAAACAAAATTATATCATCGGCGTACAGGGAGATTTTATGTTCTGTTGGTCCAACTTTAATTCCATATATTTGTGAATGTAAACGTATCGCTATCGCTAAAGGTTCAATTGCCATAGTAAACAGTAAAGGTGAAAGTGGACAGCCTTGTCGACATCCTCTATTGATTTTTATTGGTTTTGAAATATTGTTATTTGTTAGGATTTCTGCTGTAGCATTATTGTATATTATTTGAACCCATTTTATGAAATTATTTCCAAGTCCAAACCTTTGTAGGACTTCAAAAATAAAGGGCCATTCAACTCTATCAAAGGCCTTTTCGGCGTCCAATGATAGGAGAGCTGTATCCGGTGCTTCTTTATTAAAATAAATAATATTAAATAGTCTTCTTACATTATGGAAGCCTTGTCTACCCTTTATAAAGCCATTCTGATCTCGATTAATAATATTTGGTAAAATTTCTTGTATTCGTCTTGCTAAAATTTTACAGATTATCTTAAGGTCGGCGTTTAATAGGCTTATTGGTCTCATATTTTCACATTTATTAGAGGGCTTACCTGGTTTTGGCAGCAGTATAATTAAGGCATTATTTATGTATGATGGTAAATTATTATTTTGAAATGCTTCTAAAACCATTTCCAAAAAAGGTTTTATTAATTTATTCTTAAATTTTTTATAAAGGTCAACTGGAAGACCATCTGGTCCTGCACTTTTTCCTGATTTCATATTATCAATGGCTAGCCCAACTTCTTCTTGACTAATTTTAGACTCCAATATCTCCCTGTTTTCATTTGGAATACACGGTATAGATAGTTCGTTCAAAAACCCATTTAGTTTTGTTAAATCAGGTTCATTTTTGGTATCATATAATTTTTCATAGTAATCTCTAAAGGCTCTATTAATTTCTAAAGGATCTATGACTACCTGTCCGTTACTTATAATACTGGTAATTGGTGTTTTAATTTCCAATTGTTTAATCTGCCATGCTAATAATTTTCCTGATTTTTCACCTTGTTCATAAAAAGATTGTTTCAATCTTAGAAGACTCGAGGCAGCTCTATTCGCTGATTTTTTGTCGTATTCAGCTCTCAAAATCAGTAATTCATTCTCCAACCTTGGGTCACTTCCTGCATACACTTTTTCCTGAAGACTTTTTATTTTATGTTCCAATTTAGCTCTCTCCTCTTGAGTCTTCTTAGATTTTGATCCTGTATAACTAATAATATGTCCCCTAATAAAAGCTTTGAAAGCCTCCCACTTTACACATGCTGATGTTTGTGTAGTATTGATGTCAAAGAACTCGTCTATCTGTTTTTCTATATACTTGACAAATTCCTCATCCTGAAGCCATTTATGCTGAAATTGCCATCTACCTGATTCCTTTGTCAATTTTTTATCTACATATATTAGACAACAGGGTGCATGATCAGAAATCACGATGTTATCATAAAAGCAGTTTTGAATCTTGGACCTTAATTCTGTGGAAATCAAAAAATAATCAATACGTGAGAATGTCTTGTAGGTACTGGAATAACAAGAATAGGCTTTAACTTGTGGTTTCATTTCTCTCCATA
Organism: Pholidichthys leucotaenia; assembly: GCA_020510985.1. Classification (NCBI taxonomy): domain Eukaryota; kingdom Metazoa; phylum Chordata; class Actinopteri; order Cichliformes; family Pholidichthyidae; genus Pholidichthys; species Pholidichthys leucotaenia. The sequence goes on along the minus strand of CM035841.1, from coordinate 108,576,455 downwards.
TATCTAACAATCTCAATTCTTTCATAAAATGATTAATAGTCATCCTACATCCAATGTGCGTACAATCCAGTCCTGTTGATCTATCCACACCTGGATTCAATGTACAATTAAAATCCCCTGCTATTATATGTTGCCCTGTAAGTGATGATAAGATGAGAAATAAATTAGCAAAGAACTTCTGATCATCTATATTGGGACCATATAAGTTCACAAGATTTATATTTTCTAATAGCAAAGAACCTTGAATGATTACATATCTTCCAAATTTGTCTCCAATTACATTTTTCACCTGAAAAGGAACTGATTTATGTATGAGAGTCATAACTCCCCTGGCTCGGGATGAAAATGAAGAGGTGAATACACTTCCCTGCCATCTACTCCTAATTCTTTTAACATCCTCCTCTATCAGATGAGTTTCTTGTAAAAACACAATTCTTGAACCCATGTCCTTTATTTTATTCATAACTTGTTTAAGTTTTTTTAAATTTTGTAGACCTCTGCAATTCCATGAAGTTAAATTAAGATTAACACTTTGGTCCATGATCAATAGAGAGTTTAGGATTACCTTGCAGTGTAAACATGCTCATACAGAGAAGCAAAAACATGAGTGGTTGAACATTCATCCTACAAACTACACACAAACAAATTTCCCCTTCCCACACTTGTGGCAAACCCCCCAAAATCAAAAGAAAAATTCTGTCTCCCGATATAGCCATCGACCGTTCCACACCCACGGGGAACAGCCTAAGCCACTCCTTCTTCATCCTCCCAATCACCCCAACTCTACTGCTTTTAATGACGTAACATTAACTCTCCTCTGTAGTTTTCCAACTTAACTCCAAAATTTTTAACAACTTTGTACATCATAGTTTTTTTTTTTGTTTGTTTTGTTTTTGTTTTGTTTTTTTAATATATAATACAATCTATATTTTGTAAACTTACTATTTACTTCAAGTCAGTCAGATGCCTGTGCAAATGCTTAATTATTCTACCTTATATTTTGTTCATGCTTAGCTCCCACCAGTCTCTTCTTCTTCTTTGATCTTCTTGATGAACTCCTGCGCCTCCTCTGGGGTCTTGAAAATGTGGGTTCTGCCCTCATACGTGGTCAACAGTCTCGCAGGATAGATTACACCATGACGAATCCCAAGGTTGCGCAGCTCCTTACGTATGGGATCAAACTGCTTCCTCAATTGCTGGATTCCTGTGGCCAAATCTGGGTAGAACCGCACCTGCTGGTCCTGGTGTTTAATCTCTCCTTTAGCACGTGCAGCGTTGAAGATCTTCATCCTGTCTCTGTTGCTAAGAAACTTCATAATTAAGGTCCTCGGCGGTCCCTTATCTCTCCGTGGGCCAATACGATGTGCTTTTTCCAGAACCACTGCTGATTGCAACTCCTCGCTGCCCAGCACCTCCGGAATCCACTTTTCCAGAAAGGAACATACGTCCCGACCTTCTGATTCCTCTGGAAGACCCACCAGCCTCAAATTATTCTGTCTCGACCGAGATTCCAAATCCAAAATATTATCTTCCAGAGATTTATTTTGTTTTTCCAAAGTGCGCACCTTTAATTGAAGACGGGTGACGTCATCTTCAGCACTAGCGAGACGGAGCTCCATCTGCGCCGTTCGTTCTACACAGTCACCCAATTCCTTTCTTATTCCTTCCAACGCTGTCATAATCCCATCAAATCTAGAGGAAAAGTCCGCTCTCATTGAACTCATGGCAGCCATCAGCGCATCTGCGCCATTCCCCGCAAACATCGCACCGCCGCCAGCCTCCTCCGCCATATATGGAGTTTTGTTTGCTGCGTCACAGACCTGAAAGTCCGTTAATTTGGACTGTTTCGGCGGCTCGCTTTTTCCTTTTCCTGGTTTTCCAGCCTTAGGCTTCGCCGACATATCCTCGCCCAAATGCTGGGATACGTTCTGTCCCAAATGAGAGAGTTATTTGCCGATTTTTTTTCTCCAGGAGCAGAGCAGAGCGAGACACGTCCGTCCTACGTGGCAGCCATAACCGGAAGTCCCACTACCACCATATTTTACTGCTGGTATGGTGTTCCTTTTCTGAAATGCTGTGTTACTTTTACACCGGGTGTAATGGGACACACACCTTCCAAAAAGTTCAACTTTTGTCTCGTCAATCCAGAGTATTTTCCCAAAGGTCTTGGGGATCATCAAGATGTTTTCTGGCAAAACTGAGACGAGCCTTTATGTTCTTTTTGCTCAGCAGTGGTTTTCGTCTTGGAACTCTGCCATGAAGGTCATTTTTGCCCAGTCTCTTTCTTATGGTGGAGTCTAGAATGAGGCCTGCAGTGCTTTGGATGTTGTTGTGGGGTCTTTTGTGACCTCTTGGATGAGTTGTCACTGTGCTCTTGGGTAATTTTGGTCGGCCGGCCACTCCTGGGAAGTTTCACCACTGTTCCATGTTTTCACCATTTGTGGATAATGGCTCTCACTGTGGTTCGTTGGAGTCTCAAAGCTTTAGAAATGGCTTTATAACCTTTTCCAGACTGATAGATCTCAATTACTTTGTTTCTCATTTGTTCCTGAATTTCTTTGGATTGCAGCATGATGTCAAGCTTTCAAGGATCTTTTGGTCTACTTCACTTTGTCAGGCAGGTCCTGTTTAAGTGATTTTTTTTTTTTTTTTTTAATTGAGAACAGGTGTGGCAGTAATCAGGCCTGGATGTGGCTGGAGAAATTGAACTCAGCTTTCCAAAGATTTGATAAACCACAGTTAATTTATGTTTTAACGGGGGGGGGGGGGCACTTTTTCACACAGGGTCATGTAGGTTTGGATTTTTTAACCCTTAATAATCAACCTTCATTTGACAACTGCATTTTGTGTTTACTTGTGTTATCTTTGTCTAATATTTAAATCTGTTTGATGAGCGGAAACGTTTAAGTGTGACAAACATACAAAAAAATGAGAAATCAGGAAGGGGGCAAACACTTTTTCACACCACTGTATTTGAGAAGGAATCATGACCAACATTACCAGACAGAACCACTAGTATCATATTTGATCCTTTGAAATAGCTATTGATTAAAATTCACTACAGGTACCCTTTAAAATCAACTGTTATATGGTTGTTATATTCAGAAAATACCTTTTGGCAGCTTGATCAAAATAATCTTCTATACGTATTTCATAAGTTTAGTTTTCATGTTAAGTTAATTTTACTGAACACAAGTAAAATCGGTGACATGTCCACTGTGTTTTATTTTTAAAATAAACATAATATATAGTCAATGTGAAGAGCAGAATACTGTCAGGTTGGTCACAATCAGGATGGCCAAAAGTGGTCAATAACCATCAAAATTAAATGTTTTCTTTCTACTTCAAAAACACAATTATTTAAAGGAGTGCCATCTGGTACAACAATATGTGAAGTTTCATGAGCAAAGCAGGCTTATCTGTTTACTGATCTGTATAAAACTTTCTACAACAAAACCTTACTCAATGTTCATGACCAGTATATAATCATGATATATTTACTGGAAGAGCCTAAAATTATGTCCATAATGGAGTGTCATCCCATAATGCTGAAAATATAGTGAAATATTGTTAAGTCTGGACTCGCAGAGAGATCCTACATGCAGACCACAACAATATTCAGTTGTATGGCTAGCGTAATCCTTCAAGTGTCACAATTTAATAAATATTTTTGTACTCATGAAGGATTAAGTACATTATACATCAGTTACTGCAGCATATCTTGTGTGTTACCCTGACCCTGACCCACCTATGTTGGTAAAGATTCAAAGATTTTATTGTCAATACTACTATACGTGCAGGACATACTGGAGAATTGAAATGGTGTTTCTCTCTCCCTTCATTGGTGTGCATTTTATAAAAAGAAAAGGATTAAGACTGGAAAAAAAAAGAAAAGCAAACGGCAACAGCAGCAGTCTATGTACAGTAATGCAACCCATGGTGCCAGTGGCCACCAGAAGGACCCTGGCCTCCATAGAGATAAACTATTAGCGATCAGACAGCTAGAGATGAATACCCATAGTTGCATTTCAGTAGTGTAGGTGCAGATAGTGACAGATATGATTGCACGTGGTCAGTATTGCTGTGACAGCAGCAGATATGACATTTGGGCAAATGGTTGCAGTTAATGTGCAGAGACTTACAGCAGCAAAAGTACAACAAACAGCAGTCTTATTGTTGGTGTGCCAGTCTTTCTGTGCCAACAGCTGAAGTAGTTATTGTGCAGGTGATTGTGTTACCGTCCGGGAGGGAGTGAACAGAGTTCAGGGTCCTGATGGCCTGATGGACGAAGCTGTTAAGCAGTCTTGTGGAGCGGGCCCAGAGGCTTCGGTACCTTTTCCCTGAGGGCAGGGGGCTTAAGAGGGAGTGTAGGGGGTGGGATTTGTTGCCTGTGATGCTGATAGCTCTGCGGGTGAGGCGGGTGGGGTAGATGTCTGAGAGGGGGTGTAGGGGCAGGGCAAGGGGGGCACCGATGATCTTGCTGGCTGCTTCCACCATGCGTTGTAGTGTCTTCCAGAATGCGGCGGTGCAGCTTCCATGCCACACCGTGATGCCGTTTGTGAGGATGCTCTCAATTGTGCCTCGGTAGAAAGACTGCATGATGGGGGGTGGGACTCATGCTCTCCTCAGTTTGCGGAGGACATGGAGGAGAGTTTGGGCCTTCTTGGCCAGTGATGGGGTGTTGTTGGACCAAGTGAGGTCCTCAGAGATGTGTACCCCCAGGAACTTGGTGCTGCTCACCCTTTCCACAGCTGCACCATCGATGATCAGAGGGGGGTGCTGTGTGTGATCCCTCCTGAAGTCGACCACAGTCTCCTTGGTTTTTCTTACGTTCAGGGAGAGGTTGTCTTTACACCACTGGACCAGTTGGCTCACCTCATTTCTGTACTTGGCCTCCTCGTTGTTGGTGATGAGGCCCACCACCGTTGTGTCGTCCACAAACTTGATGATGTGGTTGGTGTTGTAGGCAGGTACATAGTCATGGGTCAGCAGGGTGAAGAGCAGTGAGCTGAGCATGCACCCTTGTGGGGCTCCTGTGCTCAGTGTGATGGTCCGGGAGGTGTTGCTGCCAACCTGCACGTTCTGTGGCCTCCCTGTGAAAAAGTCCAGCACCCAGTTACAGAGAGAGGTTTTGAGTCTTAAGTGTCTGACTTTTTGTATCAGGTGCTGGGGGATGAAAGTGATGAATGCTGAACTGAAGTCCAAAGTTGCATTCATAATGCATTTAATCTTGATACCAAATACAGTTTCCCTAAGGTGACTGAACATAAATATTTAGCTCCTTTTCTGCTACAACTCAATTCGTTTCAACTTTATTTACAGTCGTGAAAAAATTAGGGGAGATTCATGTAATACAACTAAACGATTAAAAATGAATTAAAATACTTTGTTATACCCCCTTTACACCGGGGTGGAGATCATTGAGAGATTGTTGAGTGATCTGGCCAATTTTTGATCTTTCAATGATCTTCAGTGATCTCCACAGTCACCATAGTTTGCTCACAGTTTTGACTTGGTCCTAGGGCTGGGCGATATGGCTTTTGACATGTATTGTGATACATTTAAGGTTTTGCCGCGATACATGATATATATCACAGTATCTTGAGATCTCCAAACCACTGTATAAACATAAAACCTTTGCAAAAAATGACACCGGCATGCTAATAGAAACAGACCCACATATTGCATTTTTTTTTAAAAATTGCATAAAAAAAGGTGGTGGTGGGGTAAATCAAGTAAAATTTAGCGAACTTTATTGAACCAGTCAGACAACCGCACTCATAAATTTGCAACAAATCAGAAAAAATAATGGTAGGCCCTGCTATTATGGCCTGTAATAAAACCATTCAAAACAAATAAACAAAAAAGAAGGACTCAACACAATAAAAAGTGCATTAAGCAAGAATTCAAGAGAAAGATATTTTTAAACCATAAATTAAAGTCCACATTTTCTGTTTGGTCATGTTTTTAGCAATAAAGGCCATGTCTTTGGCAGTATAATTTGTGACTGCAGTTGTGATCGCTTTCTATTTTGCACTTTTGTTGTATGGGATAAATTTTCCAAATGAAGAAGTAATATACTCATTTTCTTTGAGCTGGTTCCTTTATTTTTTTTTATTATTATTTGTAGGGGCTACCCGGGATGTTGAGAGTGACTCTTAATGCATTCTTTGTATCATAGTGGATGACACCTCAAGTTGTGAAACAAATTAGTGGTAGTGTAACATAATTTGCACAAAACTGTATTTTGTTAAATTTTTACCTTTGGAGCTGGTCCTTTTTTTCTCCTTTCGTTCAAGTCTGCTGCACTGGAGCCAGTATGTGTGTGTGTCATTTCAATTTTTCCCCTCTCCCTGCACTCTGCTAGTGTTGCCAGATTTTGCATAAAACAATAAGCATCTCTGCTCCACAAAAACAGACTCAAAAGAAGCAGTTTCTAAAGTAAAAAATTGCAGGATAAAAACAGACCTGGCAATAACCCTGAAATGAAACACGGTGCGGGGAGTCGGGAGGGAGCACTTGAGTGCAGCTGTGAGAGAGAAGCTGACAGCCGCAAAATGCTTGACCTTCGCAATAAAAACATTTTTTGTATCGCTCAGCCCAACTTGGTCCAAAACACACAAGGACAATCCCAAATATCAAAAATTGGCCCAATCTCTCGATGATCTCAGTGCTGTGTGATGTTTTAGCCCTTAAGGACTTAAAACCTTATCCAACAGTTTAGGATGTATTGAAATTTAGTCTAGCTATTTTAACATTCAAGCAGATCCAGATCTTCGGGATTGGTGATGAAGAAAATCAATTAGAAGAGAATGACACACAAACTGTCACTCAATGTGTTTAAACTTTATTATCTAATGATTTCAGCCTCTTATTTACCACAGCCTGAGGATGGGTGTTATACAGGTACATCTGAAAAAATTAGAATATCATGAAAAAGTTCAATATGTGTTGACACTCATTTCAGAAAGTGAAACCCATGTATTATATGGATTGATTACACAGAGAGTGATATATTTCAAGTGTTTATTTTAATTTTGATGATTATGGCTTACAGCCCATGAAAACCCCAAATTCAGTTTCTCAAAAAATTAGAATATTCAATTCAATTCAATTCAACTTTATTTATATAGCGCCATTTCACAACAACAGTCATCTCATAGCACTATCAACTGTAGGGGGAACCCCCCACAGTTGCAGAAAGACCCCAGCAATCAGGCGATCCCCTGTGAGCAAGCACTTGGCGATGGTGGAGAGGAAAAACTCCCTTTTAACAGGAAGAAACCTCCAGCAGAACCAGGGTCAGGGAGGGGCAGTCATCTGCTGCAACTGGCTGGGGGGTGAGGGGACAGAGAAGATGAAAAGAACAGACATGTAGAGAGCAAACAGCACGATGGGGACTCAATCTATGGGAGAGAACAAACAGATGTTAATGACCAGCAAAAAAAAATATTTCATTGAGAGTGAAGAAAGGAGTGAGGCCCAGTGCATTACTGGAGGTCCCCCGGCTGACTAAACCTATTAGCAGCATAACTAAGGGAGGGTTCAGAAACACATGATCCCTCCCTAATTGTAGGCTATATCAAAAAGGTAGGTTTTAGCCCTATTCTTAAAAACAGAGATCGAGTCTGACTCCTGAATCCAGATTGGCAGCTGGTTCCACAGGAGAGGAGCATGATAACTGAAGGCTCTGCCTCCCATTGTACTTTTGGAGATTCTAGGTATTACAAGTAATCCTGCATTTTGGGAGCGTAGTGCTCTGTTAGGATACTACGGTAGTATCAGATCTTCTAAATAAAAAGGAGCCTGATTGTTTAGAGCTTTGTAAGTAAGAAGAAGGATTTTAAACTTAATTCTAAACTCTATGGGAAGCTAATGAAGGGAGGCCAGAACCGGAGAGATATGATCTCTCTTTCTAGTACCTGTTAAAACTCTTGCTGCAGCATTTTGGATCAGCTGAAGACTTTTTAAAGATGTTTTAGGACAACCTGATAATAAAAAATTACAATAATCTAATCTCGAGCTAACAAAAGCGTGGATCAGTTTCTCAGCGTCACTCTGAGACAAGATGCTCCTAATCTTGGCAATATTATGCAAATGATAGAAGGCAGTCTTAGAAACAAATTTAATATGTGAATTGAAGGACAGATCTTGATCAAAAATAATTCCAAGGTTCCTCACAGAGCTATTAAGAGAAAGAGTAACCGCATCCAAACTGAAAGTGATTTGGAAAGGTATTTCTAAGGTTTTTTGGACCAACAAGAATGACTTCAGTCTTATCTGAATTTAATAGCAGGAAATTACAAGTCATCCAAGCTTTGATTTCCTTAAGACAGGCTTCTAACTTGGCTAATTGATTACTATCATCTGGCTTCATTGACAGGTATAATTGTGTGTCATCTGCATAACAATGAAAATGTATACAGTGCTTTCTAATACATAAAATTAATTGAAAAAATAGTTTTTTAATATAAATGTGGACCGACTGAAAAGTATGTCCATGTACACACTCAATACTTGGTCGGGGCTTCTTTTGGATTAATTACTGTATCAATGTGGCGTGGCATGGAGGTGATCAGCCTGTGGCGCTGCTGAGGCGTTATGAAAGTCCAGGTTACTTTAATAGTGACCTTTAGAGCTTCCTCTTGACAGTACACCATAGATTCTCTATGGGGTTTAGGTCAGGAGAGTTTGCTGGCTAATCAAACACAGTGACGCCATGGTCATCGAACCAGGTTTTAATACTTTTGGCAGTGTGTGGGGGTGCCAAGTCCTGCTGGAAAATGAAATCAGCTTCTCCATAAAGCTTGTCAGCAGAGGGAAGCATGAAGTGTTCTCAAATTTCCTGGTAGACGACTGCGCTGACTTTGGTCTTGATAAACCACAGTGGAAAAACACCAGCAGATGGTCAGATTAAAGTAAATTTTGCATTTCATTTGGAAATCAAAGTCCCAGAGTCTGAAGAAAGAGTGGAGAGGCACAGAATCTAAGTTGCTTGAGGTTTCGTGTGAAGTTTCCACAGTCAGTGATGATTTGAGGAACCATGTCATCTGCTGATGTTGGTCCACTGTGTTTTATCAAGACCAAAGTCAGCGCAGTTGTCTACCAGGAAATTTTAGAGCACTTCATGCTTCCCTCTGCTGACAAGCTTTATGGAGAAGATGATTTCATTTTCCAGCAGGACTTGGCACCCCCCCCCACCCCCGCCACTGCCAAAAGTATCAAAACCTGGTTTGATGACCATGGCATCACTGTGTTTGATTGGCCAGCAAACTGTCCTGACCTAAACCCCATAGAGAATCTAAGGAGGATTGTCAAGAGGAAGATGAGAGACACCAGACCCAACAATGCAGACGAGCTGAAGGTCACTATCAAAGCAACCTGGACTTTCATAACACCTCAGCAGTGCCACAGGCTGATCACCTCCATGCCACGCCAGACTGATACAGTAATTAATCCAAAATTTGCCCAGACCAAGTATTGAGTGTGTACACGGACATACTTTTCAGTCGGTCCACATTTGTATTAAAAAACTATTTTTTAACATTAATTTTATGTAATATTCTAATTTTTTGAGAAACTGAATTTGGGGTTTTACATGGGCTGTAAGCCTTAATCATCAAAATTAAAATAAACACTTGAAATACTGTACGTATTGAATCTGTCTTATCCTTTTCTTTAGTGTCATGGTTTGGTCAGATAAAACTGAAACAGAGGAAATCCTTGGATCTGGTAGTTAGATGGTCCAGTCGTTTGCTTGGTGAGTCAAAGCTGAGCCTGACATCCCTGTACACCAGACAAGTACAGAGGATGGCTACCTCCATTTTAAATGATGACTCCCACCCTTTGCACTGCCACTTTCAGCTTCTTCCCTCAAGACGGAGGTTTGCTGTCCCAAAAAGTAAAACCCAGCGCTACAAAAACAGCTTTGTTCCTGCTGCTGTCAAAGAGTTGAACAAGCTGTAACAATATATTGCACATAATTTAGGTACCTATTTATTAACTCCATTTTATATTTACTTATTTTTGTAGGATGTTACTTGAGCTCTAAATATTTTATTGGGTTTTAGACCTTTGAGTTTTTAACCTCTTTGACTAGTTTTTAACTTTTAATATGACTCCTCTCTGGTTTTTCTCTCATCTCTTTGTCTTTTTATACCCTGATTGATGGAGCCTTGAGTATTTTTATCATGTTTATAGTCAATTTCATGTGTGCCTGTGTTTGTGTCTATGTTGAATGTAATTTGTGGCTTGTAAATATGGATGTCACCACACTGCAAAACAAATCTACCTACGGGTACAAATAAAGTAACCTGAACCTGAACGTATATCACTCTCTGTGTAATGAATCTATTGTGGAAATGTGAAAGGACGAGGCAGAGTTTATCTCACGAGTCAGGTTTATTCACATACTCCAACATCAGCAATACAGAAAGAGTAAGAAACCCAGACCTTCATCCCTTTTTTATACCCCAGGAGCTTCAAAGCTCCAGTCACAATGCATTTAATCCCAAGTGACAATGCATCCCTTTCAGATCTTATCACCCCCACCCAAAGTCACTGGCAGTCAGGAAATCCCCCACGGCCATCTCTTTGCATACCAAAGACCACATTTCACGTCCTCCTGTTATCTCCGAGGAGGCTCAGTCCTTTGTTCATCTGAGACGTGGAGCATATAGTAAGCATACAGTGATATACATATGAAGCATAAGGTGATATACATTTGTGCATATGAAACCCACATATGTGTCCCACATCACCCCCCCCCCAAACGTCTAAGATGTAACAACGGAATAACAGTCAGCCTGTCGTGATAAAATCATTACACATCAGCCCACGTGTTGCTTGGGCCTCAGTCTCCTCCCGTATCTGCTGTAAGCCGGCTTCAACACTTCCGTGGCGCCATCCTGCTGGGGGGCTGCTGTCTGAGGGTGAGAATTGTTAGTCAATCCCTGTGGGTGTTCTGGGGGATGTTCTCTAGGGGGTCTGCCGCGCCGAGGAGCCCTGGCCAACAGCACATCGTCGTCCGCCACCACAAAGGCGGGTTTGAGCCTGTTAATGCCAATCTTCTCCTTCCTGCCCCCCAAATCTAGCAAAAAATGCTTATCCCCTGTTTCCAGCACTCTAAATGGCCCATCATAAGGTGGTCGTAGCGGCGGGCGATGGGCATCGTGTCTGACAAAAACAAACTCCGCGTTTTTTAAAGCCTTAGGTATAAAAACGCGCGGAAAACTGGTGAACGGGGCCAGGCAGCGTGCCCGATTCCGTGCCACGCTGCAACCGCTGAGTCGGGGAACATTCTGGCGCAGGATTATCTGGGAGAAACTCCCCGGGCAGCCGAAGTGGCTGCGCAAAAACTAGCTCCGCCGGGGAGGCTTCTAACTCCTCTTTAGGTACAGAACGCAACCCCAATAAAACCCATGGTAGCCTGTCCACCCAATTTGCATCCGTAAGCGACGCTCTGAGAGCCGCTTTCAATGACCTGTGAAAATGTTCGCATAACCTGTTAGCCTGCGGATTGTACGCAGTTGTGCGGTGAATCGTTACCCCCAGGCTGCGGGCCATTGCTGACAAAAGTTCTGAAACAAATTGAGGGCCTCTGTCGGATGTAACATCCGACGGGACTCCAAAACGCGCTACCCATGCTGTTAAAAATGCGCGCGCCACCTCCTCGGCTGTGGTTGACTCAAGTGGGGCCACTTCCGGCCAGCGCGTGGTGCGGTCTACCATTGTCAGAAGGTGTGTGCACCCCTGTGACGGCGGAACGGGGCCTACGAGGTCCACGTGAACATGATCGAACCTCTTAGCCGGGATGTGAAACGGCTCCAAAGGAGCTCTCGTATGCCTGTGTACCTTGGCTCGTTGACAGGCCATGCAGGCTGCTGCCCACTCCCTAACTTGTTTGCGCAGGCTCGGCCATACAAATTTCTCTCCCACCATTTTGACCGACGCGTGCACTCCCGGGTGCGCCAGAGAATGAATCAAGTCAAAAACGCGGCGGGGCCAAGCGGCGGGTACCACCGGACGCGGTTGCCCAGTGGAGACATCGCAGATTAGGGGGGCATACCGTCTTGCAGCACCCTGTTCTCCAGTCTTAACCCTGTTGGTCCAGACTGGAGCGCGCGCACGTCCGCGTCGCTAACTTGATCTGCAGCCATGGCTGCATAATCTACCCCCACGCGGACTGGAGCCGCCACGGCGCGTGAGAGGCAGTTTGCCACTACATTAAGTTTACCCGCCACATGCTGGATATCGGTAGTAAACTCTGAGATCGCAGCCAGCTGTCTCTGCTGCCGGCCTGACCACGGTTCTGAAACCTTGGCCATCGTGAAAGTCAGCGGCTTGTGATCAACGAACGCGGTGAAACGGCGTCCCTCCAGCCAGAACTGGAAGTGGCGAATGGCCAAGTGGAGAGCTAACAACTCCCTGTCGAATGCGCTGTATTTTCGTTCACTATCGCGCAAGGTCCTGCTGAAAAAGGCAAGCGGTTGCCAAGCCCCAGCTACATGCTGCTCTACGACTGCCCCTATGGCCACATCTGACGCGTCAGTAGTGAGCGCCATGCGGGCCGTTGGGTCTGGATGTGCTAACAACGCAGCGTTTGCCAGGGCTGTTTTGACTTCCGAGAATGCTCGCTCTCGCTCCGGAGACCATTCGATTTTATTTGTGGGTTTTTGTTTTTTTAGTGCGGCATATAATGGTTGCATGAGCTGCGCTGCGCGGGGGAGGAAACGGTTATAAAAATTCACCATTCCCAAAAACTCCTGTAACGCTTTGACCGTTTGTAGCTGGGGAAAATTTGTCACCGCGCGCACTTTGTCAGGCAGAGGAACCACTCCTTCTGGAGAGACGCGATGCTCCAAAAAAATCAGTCTGCGTCACCCCGAACTGACACTTTGCTGGGTTGATTATTGACCCGTGCTCTCCCAACCTCCGGAAAACTGCCGTGAGGTTGTTTTCGTGTTCGTCTTCGGATGCGCTGGCTACCAAAATATCGTCCGGGTAGACGAACACAAAGGGGAGATCGCGCAACACCGCGTCCATCATGCGTTGGAACGTCTGCGCCGCGCCTTTAAGCCCAAACGGCATGCGCGAAAACTCGAATAGACCGAACGGAGTTATTACCGCTGTTTTGGGTATGTCCTCAGCGCGTACTGGGACCTGGTGGTAACCGCGTACGAAGTCTATCTTAGAAAAAACGCGCGCTCCCGCCAAATGAACTGAACAATCTTGGATATGCGGGATTGGGTAGCGGTAGTGCGCTGTAGCGTTGTTCAACCTGCAGAAATCTCCGCAAGGTCGCCACAAGCCATCAGCTTTCGGGACCATGTGAAGCGGTGAAGCCCATGGGCTTTTCGAACGCCTGATGATGCCCAACTTTTCCAGGTTGGCGAACTCCTCGCACGCTATGGTCAGTTTAGCTGAATCCAAGCGCCGGGCTTTTGCAAAAACGGGTGGTCCGGTGGTAGTAATAAAATGTTCCACCCCGTGTTTAGCCACGGCCGCCGAAAATGTTGGGACTGTGAGTGCTGGGAACTGAGTGAGCAGTGTGTGGAACTTACCACTTGCAGCTGTGACGTTGGCTTGTGCTGTTGGCGGGGCCACTCGAGCTGTACAGGGAATAGAATAAAAAGAGAGTGCATTAACCAGGTGCCTGTTAGCAAGATCAACCAACAAACCATGTGAGCACAGAAAATCAGCCCCTAACATATTGAAATTCACTGCAGCTATGACGAAAGTCCACTCAAATGTGCGGCCGTGTAGGGACAGAAGCAGAGTCCTCTCACCAAAGGTCTTAATCGCCGAGCCGTTCGCTGCTGACACCCCGAGACCACTGGAAAGCGGCAGCCGGTCAGCGGAGGAAGGTGTGATGAAACTCAACTGGGAGCCTGTGTCCACGAGGAAATGCCTCCCAGAGCATGCATCCTTCAAGTAAAGCAGCTTGTTCTCCTCCCTGAGGGCTGCAGCTGCTACCGACCCCCGGTCTTGGCGTTTCCCGAGCGCTTGAAATGGCACGGTGGTATACATTTGCGTGCCTTCTCTGCAAAGCGGCGATGGTAGAAACAGAGGGTGTCTCCTCCGCGATCCTTGGTCCCCGCCGCCGCTGTCGTCGGTGGGTCTGCTACCGCCGTCTCTGGCCCCTCGCCGTCTCCGGCTGTCGCACCGCGCTCCGTCGGTGCTGCAGTGGCCGTGCGCGGTTTGCTGGCGTTGAGAATCCGGTGCGCCTCCTGGGCCAGCGCGCGGAAGTCCCGCTGGGCCAACAATGGCGAACCGGCCAGGGTCGCTCTCATGGCAGACGGTAGGGTTCTCAGGAAAATGTGGGTGAAGAGGAAGTCGTCGCCGTCTGAGCCCTTCAACCTCAGCATGTCCTCCATCAGGTCAACGGGCATGCCATCTCCCAAGTCGTTCAGAGCCAGGAGTCTCTCCGCTCTCTCCTGGACTGAGAGAGTGAAGCGCTGGATTAGCGCAGCCTTCAACACGCTGTATTTGTCGTCGGCCGGTGGCTTCTTCAAAAGGCTCTGCACATGCCGTGCGGTTGTCGAGCTTGGCATTTACATGGTAGAATTTCGTCTGCGATGGACTGGCAATCTGTCCAGGGTGTACCCTGCCTCTTGCCCAAAGATGCTGGGATAGGTTCCAGCCCCCCCGCGACCCGAAAAGGATTAAGTGGAAGAAGATGGATGGATGGATGGAATTTCATCTCATCTACCGTTATCCCCCGGAGGGCGAACTGTGCTTCGACCAAGAGGAACCAGGAGCACGGGTTGTCTCGCCAAAAGTCCGGTAGCTGGACGGTAGCGGCATACGCCTGGCTGGGAGCTCCTGACCCGGCTGGTTCGGGGGAATTTCTTTCACTCATCGTCTTAGGGTCACCAGTGTGGAAATGTGAAAGGACGAGGCAGAGTTTATCTCACGAGTCAGGTTTATTCACATTCTTCAACATCAGCAATACAGAAAGAGGAAGAAACCCAGACCTTCATCCCTTTTTTATACCCCAGGAGCTTCAAAGCTCCAGTCACAATGCATTTAATCCCAAGTGACAATGCATCCCTTTCAGATCTTATCACCCCCACCCAAAGTCACTGGCAGCCAGGAAATCCCCCACGGCCATCTCTTTGCATAACAAAGACCACATTTCACATCCTCCTGTTATCTCCGAGGAGGCTCAGTCCTTTGTTCATCTGAGACGTGGAGCAATACAGTAAGCATACAGTGATATACATATGAAGCATAAGGTGATATACATTTGTGCATATGAAACCCACATATGTGTCCCACACTATATAATATATGGGTTTCTCTATCTGAAATGAGTGACCAAAAATATTGAACTTTTTCATGATATTCTAATTTTTTGAGATGTACCTGTATTGGAAATATCTTATAATCCTTCTGGAGGTCTTTGTTTTCCAACTCTGTTAGTCTGTGTATTATCTTTGAATTAATAATTGAAGCTAAACAAACGTAATTGAGACAATAAAGGATTCCACTGTAAGGCAAAATGAATAGGTTGTGGAGTGTGTGAAATCACAGGCAGATTCATTTCAGACGATTTATTACACACTCACATCTTTCAAGCACAGAACAGAATGAACTCTCAAGAAGAAACTCTCCCCTTAAGTTTCATGGCATTTACATCACACACAACATGACATTTGCATCACACTGCATTCAACATCCTTCATCCCTGACTCCTTCCTGCTATCTCACCAGGAATCTCCTGCTCTTTGTTCTCCCAAGCTTATCACTGTCCCCTGTCTGAGATGCTAGATAATCTGGCTCACATAAGGTGCTACACCACCACGCCCCAGCATCTTAGATAGGACAATAGAATAACAGTCCACATGCTGTGATAGAACAACTGAACATCAGTCCACATGCTGCTTGGGCTTCCGTCTCCTCCCGTATCTGCTGTAACTGGGGTTTACCGCCTCCGCAGCGCTGCTGTGCCGGTTAGGGGCTGCTGGAAGTGTGTCTGACTGCTGGTGGGCTGTTGCTGGGGGGGGGGGGGCACTTTGGTCTGTCCATGTGGCTGCTCTGGAGAATCGTCTCCCTGGGGAGCTCTCCATGGGGGTCTTCCACGCCGAGGGGCCCTAGCCAACAGCACTTGCTCGTCCGCCACAACGAAAGCGGGTTTGAGTCTGTCTATGCCAATTTTTTCCCTCCTACCCCCCAAGTCTAGCAAAAAATGCTTATCCCCTGTTTCCAACACTCTGAACGGTCCACCATAGGGTGGGCGCAATGGAGGGCGGTGGGCGTCGTGTCTGACAAACACGAACTCTGCGCTCTTCAAAGTTTTAGGCACAAAAACACGTGGAAAACTGTGGTGGGCAGGGCCCGGCAGCGTGCCTGTGTTTGCACTATGCTGCAAAAGCTGAGACGGGGTGCTGCCCGGCTCGGGATTATCTGGCAGAAATTCCCCGGGCAGCCGTAATGGCTGCGCAAAAACGAGCTTTGCCGGGGAAGCTTCCTGATCCTCTTTTGGCACGGAGCGTAACCCCAATAAAACCCATGGCAGCCTGTCTACCCAATTTGCATCCGTCAATGAAGCCCTGAGTGCTGCTTTCAGTGATCTATGAAAACGCTCGCATAACCCATTGGCCTGTGGGTTGTACGCGGTTGTGCGGTGAATTGTAACACCCAGGCTGCGGGCCATCGCGGACCAGAGTTCGGAAACAAATTGCGGGCCGTCCGACGGGACTCCAAAACGCGCCACCCATGCTGTTAAAAAAGCGCGCGCTACGTCCGCGGACGTGGTTGCTGTCAGCAGGACCGCTTCTGGCCAGCGCGTGGTGCGGTCCACCATCGTCAGGAGGTGCGTGCACCCCTGTGATGGCGGGAGGGGGCCCACGAGGTCCACGTGAACATGGTCGAACCTCTTAGCCGGAATACGAAATGGCTCCAAGGGAGCCTTCGTGTGTCTGTGTACTTTGGCTCGTTGGCACGCCACGCAGGCTGCAGCCCACTCCTTCACTTGTTTGCCCAGGCTCGGCCAAACAAACTTCTCTTCCACCATTTTGACCGACGCGCGCACTCCTGGGTGCGCCAGAGTGTGAACCGACTCAAACACGCGGCGGCGCCACGCGGCGGGGACCACCGAACGCGGGCGACCCGTGGAGACATCGCAGATTGGGGGGGGCCGCCATCCTGCAGCACCCTGCTCTCCAGCCTTAACCCTGTTGGTCCAGACTGGAGCGCGCGCACGTCTGCATCGCTAATCTGCTCCGCGGCCATGGCTGCGTAATCTATCCCCACGCAGACCGGGGCCACCACGGCGGGCGAGAGGCAGTCCGCCACTACATTCAGTTTACCAGACACATGCTGAATATCGGTAGTAAACTCTGAGATCGCGGCCAGCTGTCTCTGCTGCCGGCCCGACCACGGTTCTGAAACCTTGGCCATCGCGAATGTTAGCGGCTTGTGGTCCACGAACGCGGTGAAGCTGCGCCCTTCCAGATAGAATTGGAAGTGGCATATGGCCAGGTGGAGGGCCAGCAACTCTCTGTCGAACGCGCTGTATTTACGTTCGCTGTCGCGCAAAGTTCTGCTGAAAAAGGCGAGCGGATGCCAAGCCCCGGTGACGCGCTGCTCCACGACAGCCCCTATGGCCACGTCTGAAGCGTCGGTGGTGAGCGCTATGCGGGCCGTCGGGTCTGGATGCGCCAGCAGTGCGGCGTTTGCCAGGGCCGCTTTAACTTCCGAGAACGCCCGCTCTCGCTCCGGGGTCCATTCGACCCTATCCGCGGGTTTCTATTTCTTGAGCACGGCGTACAATGGTTGCATGAGCTGCGCTGCGTGGGGAAGGAAACGGTTATAAAAGTTCACCATCCCCAAAAATTCCTGCAGCGCCCTGACCGTCTGAGGCCAGAGAAAATCCGCCACGGCGCGCACTTTGTTGGGCAGCGGGATCGCTCCTTCAGGAGAGACGCGGTGCCCCCAAAAAATCATTCCCCGTCATGCCGAACTGGCATTTTGCCGGGTTGATTATTAACCCATGCTCCTCCAACCTCCGGAAAACCATCGTGAGGTGGGTTTCGTGTTCGTCTTCGGACGCACTGGCTACCAGGATATCGTCCAGGTAGATGAACACAAACGGGAGATCGCGCAGCACTGCATCCATCATGCGCTGGAACGTCTGTGCTGCTCCTTTTAACCCGAATGGCATGCGCAGGAACTCGAATAAACCGAACGGAGTTATTACCGCTGTTTTGGGTATGTCCTCAGCGCGCACTGGGACTTGGTGGTAACCATGGACCAGGTCTATTTTGGAAAAAATGCGCGCTCCGGCGAGGTGAACAGAAAAATCCTGTATGTGGGGAATTGGGTAGCGGTCGTGCGCTGTGGCGTTGTTCAGTCTGCGGAAATCCCCGCACGGTCGCCACGATTCCTCAGCCTTAGGGACCATGTGTAGCGGGGAAGCCCATGGGCTGTTCGAGCGCCTGATGATGCCCAACCTTTCCAGGTTGGCGAACTCCTCGCACGCTATGGCCAGTTTAGCTGCGTCCAAGCGCTGAGGTCTTGCAAAAACGGGCGGCCTGGTGGTGGTGATAAAGTGCTCCACCCCGTGTTTAGCGATGGCCGCCGAAAACGTCGGGACCGTGAGTGCTGGGAACTGAGTGAGCAGTGTGTGGAACTTATCGCCTGTAGCTGTGACGTTGGCTTGTGCTGTTGGCTGGGTCACTCGAGCTATACAGGGGAGCGATTCAAAGGACAGTGCATTAACCAAGCGCCTGTTAGCAACATCAACCAGTAAACCATGTGCACACAGAAAATCAGCCCCCAGTATATGGTAATTCAGTGCTGCTACGACAAAAGTCCACTCATATGTACGGCCATGTAGAGATAAGAGCAGAGTCCTCTCACCAAAGGTCTTATTATCCGAGCCGTTTGCTGCCAACATCCCGGGGCCGCTAGATCCTGCCAGCCGGTCAGCGTAGGTCGGCCGGATGAAGCTCTTCTGGGCTCCGGTGTCCACGAGGAAACGCCTTCCCGAGCGTGCATTGACTGTGATCGCCCTGGTGGTGATGATGATCCGGTCTGCCTCCTGGGCTAGCGCACGGTAGTCGCGCGCGGCCAGCCATGGCGAATTGGCCAGAAACGCTCTCACTACTGTCGGAAGGTTCCGGAGGAAGAGGTGGGCAAACAGAAAGTGCCCGTCGTCCGTGCCTATCAACGCCAGCATCTTCTCCATCAGGTCTACAGCCGAACCATCTCCTAACTTAGTCCGCGTCAGGAGCTTCTCCGCTCTCTCACAGTCCGAGAGCATGTAGCGCTGGATGAGCGCAGCCTTGAGCGTCTCGTATTTGCTGCTGGTTGGTGGCTGATGGAGCAGGCTCGCTACCTGCTGAGCTGTGCGGGCGTCGAGCGCTGCGACCACATAGTAGAATCTGGTATCATCTGCCGTTACTCCCCGGAGGGCGAACTGGGCCTCGGTGAGGTGGAACTAAGAGCGCGGGTTGTGCTGCCAGAAATCCGGTAGCTTGACTGAAACCGCACACGCGTGGCTGTAGGTTGCAGTCCGGGCTGTCTGTGGGATGGCTGCCACCTCGCTGTAGCTTCCTGACCGGGCCGGCTCCGGGGATCTTGCCTCGTGTTCCATAATACGTCTTGGGTCACCAGTGTGGAGTGTGTGAAATCACAGGCAGATTCATTTCAGACGATTTATTACACACTCACATCTTTCAAGCACAGAACAGAATGAACTCTCAAGAAGAAACTCTCCCCTTAAGTTTCATGGCATTTACATCACACACAACATGACATTTGCATCACACTGCATTCAACATCCTTCATCCCTGACTCCTTCCTGCTATCTCACCAGGAATCTCCTGCTCTTTGTTCTCCCAAGCTTATCACTGTCCCCTGTCTGAGATGCTAGATAATCTGGCTCACATAAGGTGCTACAAGGTTATATTTTCTGTCACTCAGTTTTTTAATTTTTTTTTAAATTTGTAGTATATTTTACTCAGATTTTTCACTTTTAAATATTTTAAGCTACCCATTATTTCAGTCCTTTAATTTTTATATGCTAGTTTTTAAAAAAAAAAAATTTATTCAGTTATACTGAAGCACTGGCATTTGTTTCAAAAGTGGTGCTTAAATAAAGTTGCATTGTTGTAGACATGGGCAGCGCGGTGGCGGAGTGGTTAGCACTGCGGCAGCACAGCAACTCACCCTTGGTCGGGGGATCCTGGGTTTGATCCCAGCCCCCGACCAACAATGATCTGTGTGGAGTTTGCATGTTCTCCCCGTGTCTGCGTGGGTTTACTCCGGGATTTCTCCGGTTTCCTCCCACATGCCAAAAACATGCAAGTTAGGTTAATTGGCATAAAAACTGGGGATTCTAAATTATCCTTAGGTATGACTGTGAGAGTGAATGGTTGTCTGTCTCTCTGTGTTGGCTCTGTGATGGACTGGCGATCTGTCCAGGGTGTACCCTGCCTCTCGTCCAAAGATGCTGGGATAGGCTTCACCACCCCTGCAACCCGAAAAGGATTACGCGGAAGAAGATGGATGGATGTTGTAGACACTGATAATATAAAGGTTTTTGTTTTTGATAAACTGGGTTTAGTTCAAGTATTTTTTTTAAAAAATCTAGGCAATTTATCTGGATGGAAGTGAAATCCAAATCCCTGTTAAAATGATCAGTTTTTACCAGATGGAAGAAAAAACCTTTTTTTAAAAAAAATCCTGACACTACAGTGAGAGATGAGATGATACAGTGATGAGAATCAGCACCTCCAAGTCAGAGTCCATGGTCCTCAGCTGGAAAAAGGTGGATTGTCCTCTCCAGGTTGGGGACAGGCTCCTGCCCCAAGTGGAGGAGTTCAAGTATCTTGGGGTCTTATTCACGAGTGAGGGCAGAATGGAGCGAGAGATTGACATTGAGATTGGATCATGAGAGATTGGAGCAGCATCTGCAGTGATGCAGACGTTGTACCGGTCCGTTGTGGTGAAGAGGGAGCTGAGTTCTAAGGCAAAGCTGTCGATTTACCAGTCAATCTACGTTCCTACTCTCACCTTTGGTCACGAGCTTTGGGTAATGACTGAAAGAATAAGATCGCGGATACAAGTGGCTGAAATGAGCTTTCTCTGTAGGATTGCTGGACTCACCCTCAGAGATAGGGTGAGGAGCTCAGTCATCCGGGAGAGGCTCAGAGTAGAACTACTGCTCCTCCACATTGAAAGGAGTCAGTTGAGATGGTATGGGCATCTGATTAGGATGCCTCCTGGACGCCTCCCACTTGAGGTGTTTCGGGCACGTCCCACTGGGAGGAGACCCTGGGGCAGACCCAGGACTCGGTGGAGAGACTATGTCTCCCAGCTGGTCTGGGAACGCCTTGGTATCCTCTCTGAAGAGCTGGAGCAGGTGGCTGGGGAGAGGGAAGTCTGGCCTTCTCTGCTTGAACTGCTGCCTCTGCGACCCAGACCTCCAGAAAAGTGGTAGAAGATGGATGGATGGAGACTACAGTGATATTAGGGGTTTTCATCAAGGTATGGATGCTCATTATGGACTTCTGATGGTTTGTTGCACATAAATGAGCTAATCCTGTAAAAAAGAATAGAAAACAGTGGTGATTGTGTATTTTGGTCACATCTCCACTGAGACTGTATTTCTGCCCCGCCTGATTAACAGTTCAGCTGAACTGATGCTACCTCTGTGCCAACAGTCTGTGCAGTGATCTGTGGACACCAGACTTTATCAGAGAAGAAAATATCTTTGTGTAATCGACAAATCTTTTGCTCAATGCGGAATACCTGTAACCCCATGATGTATTTCTGACAGATGTGATGGCTGGCAATTCGTGTTCATAATTTTGGTGTCTGGCCAAATGAGCTCAAGACAAAACACAAAATATATAAAGGGGTTCTTTATTCTGAATGACAAAAAAAATGAGTTCTTTAAAATAAACAAATCTTAAAGTAAAACTGTTCACAAATAGTGCATTAACAGCTATAGAGGCCTGTCTTCCTTTTTAGAACAGAACACAAAAGCCACATTAACAAGAAAAACAACAATTATACTTATTAAACAGTGAAATATACACAATACTGTTTTTGTGCATTGCTTGGGCCCACTCACAAATGCACACCTCAACTCCCAACAGTTGTAAAACAACAAAAGAAAATACCTTTCATTTCAAGTCAGTGGTAACAATAAAACATGAAATAACCCAATTAAAATACACCATAAATACCATTAATGACGAAGAAAACCCATGGCCCTCATCCTTTGGGCCTACAAGGTCACCTGGCCTTCCACCACCCCAACAAGCCTAAAAACACTAGCTTGTTCCAAACCTTGGGTATGGCCTTCTGCTTGAGCTGTCTGAACAGAACAAAAGAACTTCCTGTTTCCTGTCAGGTATTTATAGTCTTCTTCCCCCCTTCAGCTGCTGCCTACTAAAACCAGGAAAGAGGCTCACAAAATGCCATCGCCCACTAGTGGAGAGGAGAAACATTTCCCCCCCCATTCTTCCACCTGGCTACACTCTCCCCTGCTATAATGTCAACGTCCCCGGTGACTTAACTTAAATTTTTAACTTCACTGATGGCTTCCCTGAAGAAAACAGTACCCATACTGGTTAACAACTGGGACAGTACATCAGGGCTAAGGGAAATTGAACCACACACAGACCTAGGGAGATGATGAGGATTGGGATGAACCCCTATATTTGACCTTTGACTTTAACGTGGTGCTGGAGTAGGTACTGTCACCTCAACATCATTCAGACTGTCACATGTGAGAGGAACTGCATCAGGTGTAGGCGAAACAGTTATTGTCTCAGCTCCATCTTCAACCTCAGACATTGCAAATTCAACAGCCTGCTCCTCTTCTCCAGTGACAGTCTCTCTCCCTTTCCATCTCTGGGATCCAGAGTGGGATATGAAGTCTCTTCAACAATAACATATTCTGGGTCTAAGCCTAGATGTTCAGTAGAGGTGGTGGAATAGGAATGGTGTGTTGGTGATGGGGAAACGCTACCCCTTAATCTCCTGGGTGCAGGAACAGGATGCACACAAGGCCCAAGATTAGTTCTGTGGACCCTTTTAACGGGGCCGCCCTCTACTGGCTCCACTGCATGTGTGCTGCCCTTGACCTCAACTACTCTGGCCTCAGGGCAGAAACAAAATCAAGATGCTTGGGGACTGACTGTGTACAATGGCAAAGGTAAACCAACTGACCCACCTCTACCGGAGGACAATGTACTTTATCCCTGCATGCCTCAAGTCTCTCTGCAGCCTTCTGCTCGGCATATTGCTTTACCCTGGCATGAACATCATTAAGACGTTGCTGGTGTATGGCTAGTCAATCATGTTTCCTGTCAAATGTTTGTCCCTGCCCTAACAAAGCATCCACAGGAAGATGTGGGTGCATGCCAAACATAAGGTAATAAGGTGAGTAGCCTGTAGTAGTGTGAGGAGTTACATTATATGCATAGATTAACTCTGGTAAATACTCAGGCCAACGTTGTTTCTTTTCTGGAGGTAGTGTGCGCAAGAGATCATGCAGGGTCCTATTAAAGCGCTCACATTGTGCATTACCCTGCGGATGATGAGGTGTAGTGCGAGTCTTGACACCATACAGTTTGCACAACTCTTGGACAGTTTCGCTCTCAAAATTCCTACCCTGATCTGAATGTAGTCTCTCAGGCGCTCCGTATTTCATAAACCACTCCCTTAGAAGTATTTTAGCTGTGGTATCAGCTCTCTGGTCACGTGCAGGAAATGCCTGTGTAAATTTAGTGAAGACATCAGTAACAATCAACACATTCTCCCGACCACCTGATGCGGGTTCCAACACAGTAAAATCCACTGCAACAACCTCAAGCGGACGAGGAGCTAGGAATGCCTGCATAGGTGCTCGGATCTTTGGCTGTGGCATCTTAGTAAGTACACACCTCTGACATCCCTTAATCCACTTCTCCACATCCTCATACATCCCAACCCAAAAACATCTTTGTCTCAAGAGGTTCTGTGTACGTTCTATACCTTGATGTCCCATATCATCATGAACACACTTGAGAACAACATCTTTCAAACATGCAGGTAACAGAAGTTGCTTGCATTCACCCTCCTGCACATTTCCAGTGATGCGGTACAAAAGTTCATCAATTTTCGTAATCCTTGGCCAGTGTCTTGGTAAAGAAATCACTGACTTTGTCAATCCCTTTCTTTCATGATAAGTGGGCTTTTCCTGCTTGTCCCAAAACTACTTAAAAGACTGAATGATAGGATCGGCATTCTGGAGCTGACTAAGCTCCTCTTTTGAGTAACCTGGCAAAGTGAGTGTACTACCTTGCAAACCATTATCACCACTCGGCGCAGTTACCAAAGCCCAAGCCTGCCTAACCTGGCAACATTTAACACCTGCGCCAACCAAATCTGGATCCAAAACTGTCCCCCTCCAAATGACATTATAGATGGATATACAACCATCAAACTCCTGATCATCCCCATCTGACTGAGGCTCCCCTGCTAACGACTGCCTAGAGAGGGCATCAGCAGCATTGTTATTTTTACCAGGGCGTTACTGCACATCAAAATCAAATACAGCCAGCTGTGCAACCCACCGTTGCTCAATTGCACCCAACCTGGCAGTGTTCAGATGACATAAGGGATTGTTGTCAGTCACAACCGTGAATTTGGATCCTAAAAGGTAATCTCTGAATTTTTCAGACACAGCCCACTTCAAAGCCAAAAGCTCAAGTTTCATACTGCTATAATTCCTGTCATTTTTTTCTGCATTTCTCAACCTCCTACTAGCATAGGCTATTACCCGTTTCTTGCCTTCCTGAATCTAATAGAGAACAGCCCCCAGCCCTAAACAGCTAGTATCAGTCTCCACAACAAAAGGAAGGGAGAAATTGGCATAACCAAGCAAAGGGGCACTAACGATCTTCTCCTTCAATAACTCGAAGGACTTCTGACACTCTGAGGTCCATAGGCTATCAAATAGTCCCTTTTGACTGAACAGAATGATTTTCCTTAATACAGGCATTGACCAAGTCATGCAAAGTCCCTGCTAACTGAGAAAAACCTGGTATAAACCTCCTGTAATAACTACAGAAACCCAAAAATGTTCTCAGGCCTTTCACAGATTTTGGTACTGGCCACTACTGCACTGCAGATACCTTATCAGGGTCAGTACCTATGCCCTCAGCTGACACCTGATGACCAAGGAAGCGAACGGTGGACTGAAGAAACTGACACTTTTCCACTTTAACCTTTAAACCTGTCTCTCTAAGCCTCTGCAAGACTATCTGGAGTTGACTTAAATGTTCTTCAAAGGTGTGGGAATAGACCAAGATGTCATCCAAGTAGACAAGCATAATTTGAAACACCAGATCACTCATAGTGGCCTGCATGAGCCTTTGAAATGTTGCTGGACCATTACAAACATTACATTGCAAACCCCAAATGGCAGCCTGGTGTACTCAAACAACCCAAAAGGGGTTGTGAAGGCAGTTTTGTGCCTGTCCTTTTCATGAACTGCTACTTGATGGTACCCGCTTGCAAGATCAATGGTGGAGAAAAACTGGGCACCATGCAAAGCATCAAAACATTCATCTATTCGAGGCAAGGGGAATGCATCACGCCTTGTCTTTGCGTTTAACTTCCTATAATCCACACACAACCTTAAGTTACCATCTGCCTTCCTTACAAGCACAATGGGTGAAGCATTGGCACTAGTGCTCTCCTTGATGACTCCCTTTTTGAGAAGTTGGGCTATGTGTTCCCTAACCTCTTGGTATTGGGTTGGAGGTATGCGCCTATAGGGCTGTGTAACTGGATCATCATCTGTAAGGTTGATTTCATGCTTAACCTTGTCTGTATAACCCAAATCCTCATCCTGGAGTACAAAAACATCTGAGAACTGAGACAAGAGGGTAGCTAATTTATCTCGTTCCTCAGGGTAGGCTCCCACATTTAGATGCTCCAACAATGAATGCATCCTAGCCTCTGACGATTGAACCCTCTTTCCTTCAACTGATACCTCTTCATGATCTACAGAGATACAATTAAAACATACCTCAGTTGTCCCATCAACACATTCAACAACTTCCAGAACCCCCAGCCTTGTTCTTGGTTGTAACCACAAATCTTCTTGAGTAAAGTTTACCACTTGGACGGGAAACACAGACTTCTCAGCTTCAACCAAGGTGGGAATTACAAATAAGCCACTGGGCAGTGGTGTATTAGTGGGCTCCAAAAGCATCAAAACCTGATCACCTAAGGCTCGATTTAGACCTTTGGCATGCACAGTAGCAACAGAAGCTGCTGGCACATGCACTGTTTCTACCCACCATCCTAGCCACAGCAGTTTCCCCAACGATCTCACATCCTTGCACTTTCTGGAAAGCATCTCTCCAGGCCAAATCCAATTCTGCCCCAAAATTTATA
This sequence comes from Pholidichthys leucotaenia, assembly GCA_020510985.1. Lineage (NCBI taxonomy): Eukaryota > Metazoa > Chordata > Actinopteri > Cichliformes > Pholidichthyidae > Pholidichthys > Pholidichthys leucotaenia. The sequence goes on along the minus strand of CM035841.1, from coordinate 108,550,049 downwards.
TCAAAACTGGCTATTGCCAGTTCCCTACATCTCTTTATCACATTCATACCAAGGAGAATGGGACAGGATTCACGTGACTCAGACCCATTTGAAACTTGCTCCTGCTCTGGCAATGTAGGAGCAGGATCCTGGACTACCAAAAACCCACATTCAGGTATAGTTAACCCCAAAGTCTGTACATCCAACTCTATGTATCCTATATAAGGAAATGGCAAAGAGTTAGCTGCTGTTAACTTCAGCCATTTAGCAGTTGAGGTCATGTCCTGATTCTCCTTTTGTAAATGTCTTTTAAAGAACCATTCAGTGATGGTGTTAGCCTGACTCCCAGTATCCAACAGGGTCTTGGCCCTAACTTCACCCACCTCTACTTCAACCTCTGGACATTTACCCACTGCTTTTTCAAGAAATCTCTCACGTGTAAGGGTCTTTGAGCCTCTACCTTCTCCTCTAATTGTCCGGCTCTTGACAACTGAGGGAGCTAGTTTCCCTGATTGGGTGAGTCCCTAGATGCATTTCTTGTAACTGGCCTACCCCCTGACTGATGTTGCCTGCACTTCCTGGCAATATGCCCCATTTCTTTACATCTAAAACATATGGGCAGTCCATCCTCAGTAAATTGTGGCCTTAGTCTGGACTTACTAGTCCCAGGTGGCCTTAGTCTGGACTTACTAGTCCCAGATGGCTTTTGATATTGGTCAACTCAATGATGGCTTTACCTTGCTCAGAAACAATTTTCAGAATATCATTTAATGTCGAAGACTGATCTTGACAGTGTCCTACAGACACACTATCACATATGATGTTCCTACTCCTAACAGCTCGTGTGCTAGTAGGTCGGTCTTCTTGAGACCAGGCAACAGCCTCTTGTCGTACCTCAAACAATGTGCAGTGCAGTCTTTCTCTAACCATTTTACGAAGCTCCGTTCGTAGGGCTGGCTGTCTAACCCCTTCCACAAACTGGTCTCTAATTACTACTGCTGCATCAGTTACTGCATTGGGTCTTTGTCTTAAAGCTGTGCGAAGAATCTGTGATAATGCATGTGAATACTCAAAGAAGTCTTCACCCTCAAGTTGGTAACGACCATAAAACTTCTGCAGCAGTTGAGCTGTACTGCGTTTCTCACTGTATGCTTCTTAAAGAATGCTAAGTAACTTAGCAGCATTATCTACTTCCCCATCAAAACGTAGCCTCACTTCTTCAAGTGCTGAACTTCTAAGGAGAGAAAGAATGCAATCAACTTGATCTTGGTTGTTTAAATCTCGAACTTGGACAGTGCGGTTTACTTCATCAAGAAATTCATAAACAGAGTGACCATCAACATTAACATCTCCACTGAATGGAATAATTGGGTGCTGTCTAGGTAAATAGACATAAGACCTGTTCATTCCACCACTTAGAGCAGTAATTTGAGCCATAGCTTATCATGCTTTAAACTTATTTCATATAATTTGGACTGCATGTCCGTGATAACATCAGTGTCCAGTTCCTCCTCTGGGACATATTCCTTATCACTGTCTCTATCTAAAATGATGGAACGCCTTGGTGCTGTACCGGAAGTCCCAGGACATCCCTCTAAAGTCACTCTGGTTGAACTTGGCTGCTGTCGTCCTTGTCCAAGATGATTTCTCTCAAAACCTTGTCCAGAAGCTCCTCCCAGTCCCAGGCCTTCCCTCAGCTTTGACCTCTCGGTTTGCGCTCCTTTCTCCATGATGGCCACCACTACAGCTATCAATGCATTCAACCACTAGCCTCACACAACTCAATTTTAGCAGAACACCACTCCTCTGGTACCAAAAATGTGGTGTCTGGCCAAATGAGCTCAAGACAAAACACAAGATGTATACGCCACAAAGGGGTTCTTTATTCTGAATGACAAAAAAATGCGTTCTTTAAAATAAACAAATCTTAAAGTAAAAACTGTCCACAAATAGAGTGTGTTAACAGCTATAGTGGCCTGTCTTCCTTTTTAGAACAGAACACAAAAGCCACATTAACAAGAAAAACAACAGTTATACTTAATGAACAGTGAAATATGCACATGATACTGTTTTTGTGCATTGCTAGGGCCCACTCACAAATGCACACCTCAACTCCCAACAGTTCTAAAACAACAAAAGAAAATACATTTCATTTCAAGTCAGTGGTAACAATAAAACATGAAATAACCCAATTAAAATACACCATAAATACCATTAATGACGAAGAAAACCCATGGCCCCTCATCCTTTGGGTCTACAAGGTCACCTGGCCTTCCACCACCCCAACAAGCCTAAAAACACTAGCTTGTTCCAAACCTCGGGTGTGGCCTTCCGCTTGAGCTGTCTGAGCAGAACAAAAGAACTTCCTGTTTCCTGTCAGGTATTTATAGTCTCCCCCCCCCCCCCCTTCAGTTGCTGCCTACTAAAACCAGGAAAGAGGCTCACAAAATGCCATCACCCACTAGTGGAGAGGAAAAACATCTTCCCCCACCATTCTTCCACCTGGCTACATAATATAAAAATTATAACTGTAACATTGGTATTCTCAGACACTGAAGTGTATTTCACACTAGGGAATTGGTATCCATTATGAAGAAATCATAATTGTAATATTGTGCTTCTATGCATGACTACAGGCTAACGTGTGCTGATTATTGCTAGTTGTCTGAGCTCATAGATTTTCTTGTGAAACATGTGGGCAGATTGAATCAATGTTTTACTTTGAAACAACACGAGAATTCACACAAGTGAGAAGTTGTAGTCTTGTAAAATATGTGACAAATGCTTCATTTAGTGGTTTGGTTTATCACATGAGAGCTTGGTGGAGGTGCTGTAGTCCAGTAATGTCTGTAGATCTGTATTTTCAGTCTCTTGTGTGAATGACTTGCTCTTTAAATTTCTGAGGCTGAAGGCTGCATGTCCACAAAATGAGTTTTTTGTCACCCGACCACCCTGAGCATTATTTTTTTTTTTTTCAGTGTTTGTGCATGACGCTGTGGGGGGAAAAAAGCCTGTGCCCTGTATCCCAGCAACAGCTTGTCACTCTCATCTCAACACTTCCACTTTCCAATGGTCAGACTTTCTTCTGATTTTTTAATAGCAGTCTCTAAATAACAAGGGACAGGAAACATGTTTTAGCAGCTCTGGATGTGAAATATGATGACATGGAAAGCTGGAGTCCAAGTACAGACGAGTACCGGCGTCCTATGTCCCACCCATGCAGCAGTTCTGATTGGCTGCTTAGGTCTGACATTGACGAGCTCAGCTGCAGTCTCTGAAAAGCTGAACTTTTTTCAGCTCTGAGCGCCGTGACAAAAAACGACTACTGCCAAGAGCGTTTCAGCACTGTGGGTGCTGGACTACATAGAGAATGAATGGAAAATAGCCACCCAGAGCTGAAAAACACGTCTGGTGGACATGCAGCCTTAATGCAAATATAAATGGTAAACGGCATTCACTTATATAGCGCTTTTATTCTCATTTCTTGATGACCAAAGCACTTTACAAATCCTGCTATCCACCCATTCACACACACATTCACACACTGATGGCGGCATGCTACCTAACGTGGCGCTTCCAGACCCACCAGCAGCAATTGGGTCAATTGCAATATAAATTTAATTTTAATAAAAAGTCTGTTTTCAGATCATCTGATTATTCACTCTGCTTTGGACCCTCAGATGTCTAATCTTTAATGTGCTGGGTGCATGGACATCATGAGCATTTTTGATTAGGGAGGCATTATTATCAGGGTCTGGAGTGTCCTTCCCACAATTAAAATTAAGTGTAGTAGATGCTATTTCCTGCAGTTGTGTGTTTTAGTAACTCGTTAATTGATTGAATACTTTATTTTGAGCATGTAAATGAAAAAAAATAATCGCTTAAAATGTTAAACAGCAAAAGTGCATTGTGAACTGATGAACAAAGGAAAAAAAACATGAAAATGCCTTTCGTACGTACATATAGTACATGTATGGCATTCGTTGTATCATTTATTTTTTTTTAGAATAAGAAGGGTTTTAGATGTACTAATAAAATCAATTGTAAATGTCTTTAGTTAGGGAATCAATGGCTTCTTCTGAGTTCTGTTAATGCTCGTGATGTAGACCAGTTTGTTCTAAGTTCATGTTGACTGCCAGAGTGTTTCTCTAGAATTTTTGGCAACTGTCAGAAGAGAACTCTGAAGTGACTTGTCACCAGATTTATATAATGGAATGACTTTTGCGATTCTAATTTTCTTAAGAGATTGTTCTCTTTGGAGTGATACAGTATGTTGAAGATGTGAGTTAGTGGATTGGAAATTCCCTGAATTACCCATTTCACTGTTTTCATATCTGTGTCACCACAATCAGTTGATGTTTGTGCATTTATTAACAATATCTCTATTTTATTGTTTTTCAGTTGTAATAAAGATTGAACTAAGCTTTTTCGATTAAAGCAATGTCATTATTATCTGTGGATTTGTGTGTGTGCGGTTTCCATCAACACTTTGAACAGTATCTGTTTAACTGACTTTCACATTCAGTTGTTAATATTCTCATTTTCAGTGAAATGTTGCCGAATTAACCTAAGGAAATATCTAATTATGTTTTGTAATATAATGCATGTAATTTTATTATCATGTTTACTGTTTTCCAATATTTTACTTTAATAATCTAAGGTCATCACTGATGTCATTTATTAGTGATCCATTCACTATATTGTCTAAACTGTTAATAAATATGTGATCAATTAATGTTTCACAGTGTGAGGTAATGTGAGTGGGTTTGATGATTTTAGGATATCGGCTTAGGCGGTACAAAGTATTGATGAAGTCATCTGTCAGCTTGTGCTTATTTGGATTTATCAAGTCAACAATAAAATCACCACAGATGAACATTATTTTATTGTATTTTTGTCAGATTTTCATCCATCCAGTTTGTAAACGCATCTATGAGGGGGGGCTGAATAGTTCATCAGCTGATCATGATGCAGTGGTCAAATTTGACCAAATGTCATTTTGGACCGAAGGGGAGTGTTGCAGCGCTTGGATCCCTGTGGTATAGAAGCTCTCTTCTTGATCCTCAGAGATAATGCCTTCTTAGTCAGGTTATGAGCTTTTCAGCACCCCCCCCCCCACCCGGTATACTAGAACCTGGTGTTCTACACATGCAGCTTACAATAACTTTTTTTTTTCATTAGAATTTTTGTTGTGACACATTCCAGTAAATTATCTACCACTGTTGACCTTTCTTCCACCATCTTATTATGAATTTATGTCAACAAATAGAGCCATACCACCCTGATTGTTTTCTCTGTTCTTCCAAATCATTTCATAACCATCAATCCCAAAATCAATGGCCCTGTCACTATTAGTCCAAGTTTCCGATATTGCAGTTATATAACCAGGCTGTGAAAACTGAGATGTTTGATGAGGAAGTTGGCATACACGCTTCTACTGTTAGTGAATTATTGATCATTTGCTCTCTCTTGATGGTTCTATTAAACTGTTTATCTCAGTAATAGTAACAACTATTATTGGCGTTGAAGAAAAGTTGTCAGGATCAGTGTCACAGTTGTGAATTTTTTTTGGACAGGCACATAATAAATTTACTTTTTATCTCACTGATATGTATTTTTGTAGTTACTGTATCTATTTGAAACTATTTTACTTTTTGATGAATATTATGCACCCACAAACCCCAGACGCTACGGTGGCACCGTACCAGGCTGGACTATCCACTGCCAAGACCGCGGCAGAGGGCTCTGTGCTTTTGTGCTCCAGGCCTGATCTAATAACAGCAGGATAAAACACAGCCACTGTTCACCGGACTTGGAGGCCAGGTCCTTTGTATGCAGGCCTTTCTTTCTTCCTCGCAAGCTAACGACCGTAATTGTTAAAGCCATTTACATTTCTCCTGATGCTAACGTTAGCTCAGCAGCCAGCCACCCTCAGCTCATCATACAGTGGATATAAAAAGTCTACACACCCCTGTTCAGGTTTTTGTGATGTAAAAGGAATGAAACTAAGATAAATCATTTCAAAACTTTCCACCATTAATGTGACATATAACCTGTACAACCCAATTGAAAAACAAACTGAACTCGTTAAAGGTGAAAAATAAAAAACTTACAATAACCTGATTGCATAAATATACAATACTCTAATACTTTGTTGCAGCACCTTTGGCTTTTATTACAGCACTCACTCTTTTTGGGTAGGAGTCTATCAGCGTGGCACATCTTGATGTGTCAATATTTTCCCACTCTTCTTTTCAAAAAGGCTCCAAATCTGTCAGATTGCGAGGGCATCTCCTGTGCACAGCCCTCTTCAGATCACCCCACAGATGTTCGATCAGATTCAGGTCTGGACTCTGGCTGGGCCATTCCAAAACTTTAATCTTCTTCTGGTGAAGTCATTCTTAAGTTGATTTGGATGTGTGGTTTGGGTCATTGTCATGCTGAAAGATGAAGTTCCTCTTCTTCTTCAGCTTTCGAGCAGAAGCCTGAAGGTTTTGTGCCAACACTGACTGGTATTTGGAACTGTTCATAATTCCCTCCACCTTGACTAAGGCCCTAGTTCCAGCTGAAGAAAAACAGTCCCAAAGCATGATGGTACTGTGGTGTATGAAACAAGGGGACATTCGGAGTGGAACGCGGCCTGCCGCTGACGTCACCTCCACTATACATTGGGCGGTCCGCTATCTCACTGGGAGGTAGTAGGTTGTTGTTCATGAGAGTTACTATTGAGTATAGACGTGCTCTTACTACTCAGATTTGTAATAAAGTTCAATTTGACTGTAGCATTCTCGTCCGTCTTCATTCCAGGTTTGTGACCATAACATTTGATGACAAGAATTTCAAACCATGGACGCGTGCTTCAGACTAAAGCCGTTGCTCAAGTGCCCTGGTGAACCAGCTATCCTGTGGCCACAATGGCTGCGCACGTTGGAAACCTTCATTACAGCGTTGGACTTGGAGGAACTGGATGAAATTAAAATGTGGATACTACTTCTCCACTACCTGGGTGCAGAAGGTCAGAATTTTTCACATTTTTGAGCCAAGGGACTATTATGAAGATGCTGTTGAGATGCTAACTAGCTACTTTGCTAAACTCAGTAACATGGCGCAGTACGCGAAAACTCGCTGCCCTTGATGAGAAACTAAGGTAGCAAACCTCACACCCTACAGAGACGGCATAAACATTGTGGTCCCCAAAGGTTGGTCAGGACTGCAACGTGTAGTGAAGTCAGACAACGTGAGTGTGCCTATGCTGGTGGCCACCACCTCCACGCAGTCCATAGTAAATGAGGCCACGGTTCGGAGGCTCACCACCCAGCGACCTGATGCGGTGGAACTACCGGATGACGGAAGCTCCAGTACTGGCAGGAACATCACATTTGCGGTGCAGTATGGCAAGAAGGTGATTCCAGTGTTCCAGTTTCAGGTGACACGCCAGGGTGAAAACGTTATGGAGTGGGATTTATTCTGCAAGCTGGGTTTTACTCTCACAATCAGCAGGCAGACGGTCAGCAGTCCAGGCCCAGTCTACCCAGGCTTTGCGGACGTGGGTGCAGGTGAAGAGCACAGCTTGGACAGCGAATGTAATGCCGAGAGTGGATGCGGCACGGACAGTGAAAACGTCATGGAGAAGGAACAGTGACCGGACTTGCCTCCATTCGTCCCCCGACAGGAGCTGGAGGAGAGGGAGCTTAGGTCTATCGAGGCCAACACCAACAAGGTAATTAAGAACAGCACCTACAACACACCATCCACCCCGGGCACTCAGGAGGAGAGCTGCCCAGAAGGGGGGCAGCAGCCGGACCTGTCTCCGTTCCCTGCTCAGTCGGAGCCGGGGCTGCAGGAGAGGGAGTTCATGCCAATCGAGAACAACACTGACGAGGTAATTTAGAACGATGCCAACAGCACACCATCCACCCCGCGCTCTCAAGAGGAGAGCTGCCCGGGAGGGGGGGGCAGCGGCCGGACTTGTCTCTGTTCCCCACTCAGTCGGAGCCGAGGCTGCAGGAGAGGGAGTCCATGCCTATTGAGAATGACACCGACAAGGTAATTCAGAATGACGCCGACAGCACACCATCCACCCCGAGCTCTCAGGAGCAGAGCTGCCTGGGAGGTGGCAGCGGCTGGACTCGCCTTGGTTCCTCACTCAGCCAGAACCGGAGCCGCAGGAGAGGGAGCCCAAACACGCAGAAAACCCCAAAACACAGCAACAACAGTCGGGCACAGACACTGCTTACGACATGGCACAGCGGAGCACATTAAGACAGGAGAAAGGAGGAATCGGACTGCTTCCGTACCCACGCTCAACAACAACAAGCTACGAAGGTTACAACTGAGCCGATGGATAAAGAGTCCGCCTCAACAAGCAACACTGGAAAGACACAAGACACCTTCCGTACCCACAACAAGCTTCAGTCTACGGGAATGACGACGGCGACAATGGGTGAAGGGTCTGCAACAAACACGGTGACAGCGGAACCACCGCAGCATGACGGAGGTCCCAAGCTAGGCGAGCATGCAGAACCACCGGGATCACAACAACGCATGAAACCAAGCAAGGCGCCGCTCCAAGTTATGGACTGGGTTCAGGTGCCACTGGTGAGAGACGGGGATGGCGACTGACTGGGCCACAGCCGACGAGATAACGGACGCAGCTGAGGATCGTGGTGAAACTGGGATCAGCATGCTTTCGACTGACAGACGGTTCAGTTTGGCACCCAAACCAACTATGGCGTGTCCAGGTGGCTGCTCCAGACGGCGAGGCTTTGCGGGAGTCAGCTGCCGCAGCGTGGGACCCAGGCCCCAGCGTCATGAAGATTGGCCTTTGCCCCGGGGGTCCGACAGCTCCAAGGATGCATCCGCCATGGGCCCGCTACAAGGCCCCTCTGGCAGAACGCCTTTCCCCGTGGAAGACTGTAAAAAACAAAAACAAAACTGTTCAGGCATGAGCACGGCTGAAATGGTGGCAGAATAACCCACCCAACTGCATTGGGTGCAGCGGTGGTCGACCTGCAGACCCTAGTTCTAGGTTCTAAAAAAAAAAAAAAAAAGAGTTCTTTGGAAATAAAAGATAAATATCTTGAGTAAATAATAATGTTAGGTGTTTAGACGATAATGTTGACTTTTCTGATATACTGTATACTAATGCTTAAGTGTGTATGTGTGTTTAGAAAATAGGAACTGTTGATAATATGGGAATATTGTTTTGCTAAACTGGAGAGGGCTGATTTGCTAAATTTTTGAATATTGTGTTCTGCATTTTTGCAAGGGGGGGGGGGGTATGAAAAAAGGAGACATTCAGAGTGGAACGCGGCCTGTGGCTGACGTCACCTCCCAACCCCCACCATTGTGAAATACACGGATGACACCACCTTGGTTGGGCTCATCACAGATGACGATGAGAAGGCATACAGGATGGAGGTAGAGAATCTGTTGATATGGTGCTTAGCAAACAACCTGGATCCTCATTATGGACTTCAGGAAGAACAGACAGGACCACACCCTCCTCCTCATAAATGGAGACCGTGTGGAAACTGTCACCACCTTTAGGTTTCTCGGCACCCGCATCACCTTCGACCTCTCCTGGACTGACAACACCAAAGCCCTGGTGAAGACAGCCCAGCACTGGCTGCACTTCCTCTGTGTCCTGAGAAATAACAATGTGGACCAGAAACTGCTGCTGGTCTTCTACTGCTGCTCAGTGGAGAGTGTGCTCACCTACTGTCTGGGTGTGTGGTACGCCGGCTTCATGGCCGAGAACAGGAAGGCAGTGCAGAGGGTCATCAACACCACCCAAAAAATCATCGGCTGCCCTCGGCCCTCCCTGGAGGACATCTCCAGATCCTCCTGTTTCAGGAAGACCAAGGCCATCACAGGAGACCCCTCACATCCCACCCACCACCTATTTGACCTGCTTCCCTCTGGATTGGGGTTCAGGTCGTCAGGTCCCACACCTCCAGACTAACAAACAGTTTCTTCCCCTGGGCCCAAGGCCAGCCTAGCCATGAATGGGCTAGACTGGGCTGAAACCCAGGAGCCTACGAAGGTCAGGGGCCTATCATGAGCCAATGAAAAAAATCATGTTGTTAATTGGTCAGATTCTATGTCCATCACTTGATATTCGTGTGGGGTTGCTGATTGGTCCAATTTACAAGTGCCCCCACATGGGTACCACGTAACAATAGCCTATCAGAGGAATTGTTTTGACATGTGACTATGCAAGCACCAGTGAGAGGTAAGAAGTAATTAGCTAGGTCACAAAGTCCACAAAATAGTTTAGCAGCACTCATAAAATTATTGAGAGGAAAAGCACTTAGGGAAACAAATTGCTCAACAAATCCCAAAGCGTAAAGGATTTTTCTAAACTGGAGCATCGAGTAGAGATAGAAGCACTCACCTGGAGGAGAAGACCACCTGATCCCACTGAAAGAGAGCAGGTCAGTGGAGAAGGATAAGAAATAAGGGCCTGTACTTATACAACGCTTTTTCTAGTCTCGAAGACCACTCACCAAAGTGCTTCACTAGTACTCACCCTCTATTCTAAGGACCTATAGGAGACAGATACCTAGGGACAATTTAGAATGACCAATTAACCTAACATACATGTTTTTGGATTATGGGAGAAAACTGGAGCTCCCGGACAGAACCCGCACAGCACAGGGAGAATATGCAAACTCCACACAGAAAGGTTCCTACTCCTGCCTGCTTGGGGATTCCAACCTGGAACCTTCTAGCTGTTAGGCAACAGTGCTAACCCCTGCAAAACCATGTTGCAAGATGAGAGATTAAGACCAGCACAAGAAAAGCCAAATTACTGGGAAATTTTTGCTTATTTTAAGTAAAATTATCTGCCAACAGAGCAAGAAAATTTGACTTATCAAATTGCTTAAAACAAGTTAAAACTGTCTGAAAGCATGTAAAATTTTCTTACACATAAACTGTGTCTTGTCAGACAAAAGCAAGCATAAACAGCCTTAATTTATTTCATTTTACTTACATATATTTGAGTTTTTGCAATGTAGTTGTGTTTTCACCCTTATTGTCATTCAGCCATACAACCAATCATGTACAGTGGGGTAAAAAAGTATTTAGTCAGCCACCAATTGTGCAAGTTCTCCCACTTAAAAGATGAGCGAGGTCTCCAATTTTCATCATAGGTATACCTCAACTATGAGAGACAAAATAAGAAAAAAAAAATCCAGAAAATCACATTGAAGGATTTTTAATGAATTAATTGTCATGGCGGCCTCTGGGCCGTCATTGGCATCATTAACTCCAGCTGCGCACAGATCCACAGGTGTTAATCAGCAGCTGTTAAAAGCCAGCGTTGCTGACAGCCCGGCACGGAGTCGTCTGTCCTCCTCGTCTGAGAAAGAACCAGAACTCCGTTCTCTGGCCTCGTCAAGGTATTCTCTGGTCTCGTCAGAAACTGTCTTGTCAGAAGCTGTCTTGTCAGAAGCTGTCTTGTCGGAAGCTGTCTCGTCTCAAGCTGTCTCGTCAGAAGCTGTCTCGTCAGGAACTGTCTCGTCAGGAACTGCCTCGTCAGAATCTTCTCTGGTCTCGTCTAGAACGTCTCTTGCCTCGTCAAGGACTTCAGTTCAAAGTCAAGCACGTAAGAGAGCTGTTTGCTACTCTACTCCTAACCTCTACCCCTGTGCACAGGTGGACTCCCTTGGCGGCGGACCTGCGTCCCCAGCTGACGGGGTTACGCCAACTCGCACACGTAGCGGTTCGCTACCACCACGACTACCGGTACGTCTGGCTCCACAAATTCCTGAATTGTTACTGTATCAGTTACAGGAGTACTGGCCACCGTTACCGGTGGAGTTTGTGTCATCGTCATCTGTTGTGTCATCGTCACCACGCTCTGTGGAATCACTCACCTCATCATCGTCTGGATTGTCATGGTCACCACGCTCTGTGGAATCACTCACCTCGTCATCGTCTGGATTGTCATGGTCACCACGCTCTGTGGAATCACTCGCCTTGTCATCGTCTGGATTATCATCGTCACCACGTTCTGTGGAATCACTCGTCTTGTCATCAGCTGGTTTGTCATCGCCCCGGTCTGTGGTGTCACAGCCGGAGTCACTGGAAGACCTGTCCTCGTCTCAGTCACAGGTGGAAGCCCCAGCTCGTTCCCGGACGCCTTCACCTCCACGTTGCACGGCCGCTGGTTCTCAGCAGGACGTAACCTGTGCTTCTCCCAAGTAAGCCCCACTACTGATAGCTTGTCATTAGCGTGGGACAAAAGTAATTGTCTGTGCTTATATGTTCCAGGGTTGCCGGGTCTCCGTCCAGAGTGCTCAGTTCCAGTGACCAGGATACTATCCACGCGCTCACACTTGCACTACACACCCTTTCACTCTAATAAAGATTATTGTTCACTAATTTGCCCGTGTCAGTGTCTGTCTCCTGGGTCCCGAAACATGTCATTAATTGGTAAATTCCTCGGTAAAATAAGTATTTGGTCAATAACAAAAGTTCATCTCAATACTTTGTTATATACCCTTTGTTGGCAATGACAGAGGTCAAATGTTTTGTGTTATTTTTCACAAGGTTTTCACACACTGTTGCTGGTATTTTGGCCCATTCCTCCATGCAGATCTCCTCTAGAGCAGTGATGTTTTGGGGCTGTCGCTGGGCAACACAGACTTTCAACTCCCTCCAAAGATTTTCTATGGGGTTGAGATCTGGAGACTGGCTAGGCCACTCCAGGACCTTGAAATGCTTCTTACGAAGCCACTCCTTCATTGCCCGGGCGGTCTGTTTGGGATCATTGTCATGCTGAAAGACCCAGCCACGTTTCATCTTCAATGCCCTTGCTGGTGGAAGGAGGTTTTCACTCAAAATCTCACAATACATGGCCCCATTCATTCTTTCCTTTACACGGATCAGTCGTCCTGGTCCCTTTGCAGAAAAACAGCCCCAAAGTATGATGTTTCCACCCCCATGCTTCACAGTAGGTATGGTGTTCTTTCTCCTCCAAACACAACAAGTTGAGTTTTTACCAAAAAGTTCTATTTTGGTTTCATCTGACCAAATTATATTCTCCCAATCCTCTTCTGGATCATCCAAATGCTCTCTAGCAAACTTCAGACGGGCCTGGACATGTACTGGCTTAAGCAGGGGGACACGTCTGGCACTGCAGGATTTGAGTCCCTGGCGGCGTAGTGTGTTACTGATGGTAGCCTTTGTTACTTTGGTCCCAGCTCTCTGCAGGTCATTCACTAGGTCCCCCCATGTGGTTCTGGAATTTTTGCTCACCGTTCTCGTGATAATTTTGACCCCACGGGGTGAGATCTTTCGTGGAGTCCCAGATCGAGGGAGATTATCAGTGGTCTTGTATGTCTTCCATGTTCTAATAATTGCTCCCACAGTTGATTTCTTCACACCAAGCTGCTTACCTATTGCAGATTCAGTCTTCCCAGCCTGGTGCAGGTCTACAATTTTGTTTCTGGTGTCCTTTGACAGCTCTTTGGTCTTGGCCATAGTGGAGTTTGGAGTCTGACTGTTTGAGGTTGTGGACAGGTGTCTTTTATACTGATAACGAGTTCAAACAGGGGCCATTAATACAGGTAACGACTGGAGGACAGAGGAGCCTCTTAAAGAAGAAGTTACAGGTCTGTGAGAGCCAGAAATCTTGCTTGTTTGTAGGTGACCAAATACTTACTTTACTGAGGAATTTACCAATTCATTAAAAATCCTTCAATGTGATCTTCTGGATTTTTTGTTCTCATTTTGTCTCTCATAGTTGAGGTATGCCTATGATGAAAATTGGAGACCTCTCTCATCTTTTAAGTGGGAGAACTTGCACAATTGGTGGCTGACTAAATACTTTTTTGCCCCACTGTACAGCAGAATGAGATTGTGCTTTACCTATCTACAGTGTCAATCACACACACCCCAGTGCAGAATCAGAGGGCCGCTGCCATGCAAGGCGCCGCCACAGATTTCCCTCCTCCATTCCATTATTGCTGAGCACCAAGCTGGAGGCAGGAAGTTCCACTTTTATATGGTCTTCGACATGACCCGGCCGGGATTTGAACCCCTGCCTCCTGGGTGTGGGGCGGATGCTCTACCAACTGAGCCACCACACTCTAGCTCACAGTTGCATTATTTCTCCAAGAGAAACAAAACGGAGGCCGTAGTGGCTCAGGAGGTAGAGCAGGTTGCCCAGTAACCGGAGGGTTGGCGGTTTGAATCCCACTCCCCACACCTTGCCTCCAGTGGGCAAGACACTTTACCCACCTTGCCTCCAGTGTGTTCATGGTTCATGACACGGGGGTATGAATGTGAATAAATGTTCGGTAGTGATAAGAGAGGCTACTGGCGAGGATTGGCAGCCATGTTTCTGTCAGTCTGCCTCAGGGCAACTGTAGCTACAGAAGTAGCTTACCACTATCGTCTGTGCAGTGAATAAATAATGGACTCCTTGTAAAATGTCTTTGGGTGTCACGAAAAGTGCTATATAACTGCATTCTATTATTAAAAACATGGATATTACACATTTTTAAACTGAGATTCTTTTGGAAGGGGGCCCTACAAAACCCCTCAGCCCCAGGGCCTAACAGCAAGTTAGCATGGCCCTACCTGGGCCATCCAGACTGCAAACAGCCAGAGGTCATTCCCCTTCCCCCCACAACTCACACATACATGGAGCAGAGGACCTTTTAATTATATATATTAAAAAATACTCTCACTTTTTTTCACTCTGTACTTTCCAGTACATTGATCCATCCATTGAGTGCATGAAGTCCAAAGTGCATATTTTTATACTTCTTATTTATTCTATTTAATGTATGCTATTTTATTTAAATGTGTGCTTTTTATGTATATGTGTGTGTATATATATATTGTAACGTCGGGCCATGTTGAGGGGGGCAGGGATTTCCCAGCATGCTTTGCCAGTTAACAACGTTAATGTGTGTGTATTAAATGTGTTATTACTGAGTTATTATATTGCTGTGTCATTATAACTGCGTTATAATGACCCAACAGTGTTATAGGCAGGAGTAGGGAAAGATGTATTATGTGTTGTATAACCATGATTGAAACGGAGGTCTGGGAGAATGACCTCCCCTCCTGTCTCTGCTCAGGGTAGTGGGTGTTGGGGTTGGGTGTGTGTAAAATAAAGCCTGTTCGTCACAACCATCTTGCTCCTTCTTTGTGGGAACCCCGCATACATCACAATATGTTGTGATGTATTGGGGTTCACACAAGAAAAGGAGCAGATGGCTGCGACGAAACAGGCTTTATTGAAGCACAACACTGAACACAGACAGGTGGGGAGGTCATTCTCACAGATCTCTGTTTCAATAAGGGTTGCACAAACACAATCATTCTTGCTCTAATTCTACCTATAACACAATATAATGACACAGTAATAACATTTTAACACACACAAAAATAACATCCTCTTCTGGTAAAGCATGCTGGGAAAATCCCCGCCCCCTTAACACAGCCCTGACGTTACACTACCCCCCCCCCTTCCCCGGACTGGTTTCTGTCCCCAGAATAATAGAAGTTCAACTCAAAAGTCCAACACGAATCTGTCCAGGTGTCGGGGCGGCCTCCGTTGCCGGCAACCAGCACGTACAGGCGCGCCAGTGTCCATCAGTGTCTCGGTCTGAGAATCTGGTTGGGGTGAAGGCTCCGGCTCGACCACCAGCGGGGCGGATGGCTGGTACGGTGCGAGATGGTCACGGTGGAGTACCATGACCCGGTCCCTTTTCTTTAGCCTCACCCTGTACACCACATCCGACAGTCTCTGTAGGACCACGCATGGTCCCGAGCAATGGCTCGCCAGTTTTGGTGACTGTCCTCTTTTCCTCTCCGGGCAGAAAACCCAAACTCGGTCTCCTGGTGCAAAGTCCCTCCCCTGGCAGCGGGAGTCATATGCCCGCTTCTGCCCACTCCCCGCCGCTGCCAGGGCTTCCCAGGCGGGCCGCTGGCCCGTGTCCGGCCACTGCCAAACCCGGGAAATCACCGGATCTCTGTCCCGCTTGCTCTGCAGCTGCTGCGCGCTGAGGGCCTCTGTGATGTCACTGCTGGGGGGAGCTGCCTGATTATCTGAGGGGAACTGTGTGCCGCTGTGTTATTCCTGCTCACAGCGGTCCGAAGAGCAGCAGCCCGTGGGACGACCTGGTCTCGATCCTCTGCCTGCTGGCAGTGATGACAGTCCAAGAGCTCCCGCAGCTGGCGTCTCTGTCCCGATTCCAGCCTGCTGCAGCTCTGCTGGAACAATTCCTCTACCGCCTGCTGCATTCCTGCTGACACGTAGACCTGCTCCGCTGTGATCCTCCCCCTTGCTGTCTCTATCTGTGATCGTGCTCCCTCCGCTCGTACTGGTGGCTCTGTTGTGTCCAGTTCTCACGGTGACCCGCCTGGTTCGGTCTGTCCTGGCGGTCCCTCGATCACGCAGGCCTCTGGATTCCTTCTCCGGGTCCCGCTGCAGAGCGTGATGGTCCAAGTTCCCAGCCGGAGGGACAATCTGGCGGTGTCAATCTTTGTGCCCCACGCTGCGAGCAGATCGAGTCCAGTAATGCAGGAATCATGGATGTCAGTCAGCCAGAACAGGTGGTTTGTGTTCTGGCCGGCCGCCCCCACCACAAAAACTCTTCGACCTCCCAATCTGGTGCGCTCACTGGTGGCTGTGGTGACGCAGTGCCCGGTGGGTTCCCACCCCTGTGGTTCTGTCTCGTCCGTGCCTGGCAGCACACTGGATTGGACCAGGGAGATGGTAGAACCGGTGTCGATCAGAGCCTGGATCAGCGTGTTCTCCAGGCTGCACTATAGGTACAACCCTGGCGAGTGTCCAATTCGGCCCACATGTGGTGACAGCTCATCGGTTTGCCGTGGGGTGGGTACAGGGCAGTACCGCGCGATGTGTCCTGGCTCCCCGCGGCGCAAGCACCCTTCCTCGCGCGGCTGCGGCTGTCTTCTCCGTGGGCGCACCGCCGTGGTCTGCCGTAGCTCCTCCTTCTCCTCCTCCTCGCTCTCAGCTGTGGCCTGGAAGGCTCTCTGTCTCGGTGCTGATGCATCAGCTGTACAGTTTATTAGCGGTTCCACCTGTTCCGCTTATGCCACATCAGTCTCCCAGTCCTGTTGGGTCCGCTGCTGCGTTCATCCCGGTGAGCAACTCCGAGGGTCAGTGTCTCAGCTCTGTCGTCCATCCCCAGCTGAGCGATGAATCGCTCCAGCTGCTGGATCTCCGCTCGGATCCTGGCTTCCATCTGCTCCATATCCCACTCCTGACACCAGTGTGACGTATTAGGGGCTCACACAAGAAAAGGAGCAGATGGCTGCGACAAAACAGGGTTTATTGAAACAACACTGAACACAGACAGGAGGGGAGGTCATTCTCACAGACCTCCGTTTCAATAAGGGTTGCACAAACACATAATCATTCTTGCTCTAATTCTACCTATAACACTGCTGGGTCATTATATTATAACACAGTTATAATGACACAGCAATATAAAGACACAGTAATAACATTTTAACACACACGAAAATAACGTCCTCTGCTTGTAAAGCATGCTGGGAAAATCCCCGCCCCCCTTATCACAGCCCCGACGTTACTATATATATATATATATATATATATATATATATATATATATATATATATATATATATATATATATATATATTCACGTTCATACTTTTACTGCACAGCAGCCTGGTGGAGCACCCACAATTTCGTTGTTACAACTGTGCAATGGCAATAAAGCCTATTCTATTCTATACAGATTAGCGCAACTGAGATCCTCATTGAACACAAACTCCTATTTTTAATGATTGTTCTATTTTTTTTTCCTCCGTTAACATCCCATTTTAGCTGGAAGATTCAACCAGAAACAGAGAATTGTCTTTGAAGCCTCAATCAAAACTTTTTTTTTCTTCTCTTCCTGCTCCTGCTCTCCTCTGGACTTTTGTTGCTGCGCAAATTCATTTGGATAAGGCAATGGTGTCAGACAGGCTGTGACGTCATTTTGACGTATCCGTTCCTCAAGATGGTAGCTAGACCAGTGGAGGTTTGAGGCCTAAACCGAGACTTGCTGGTAAAGCTGTTAAGACCTTTGTTGGTCACCAACAAATGTGAGGAATGTTTGTGAGACGACAACTAAGACGACCCGGAGAAGGTTCTGGTTCCGTTTCTGCTTTCAGACTGGATTTAAAAGAACGGTGAGCCAAGCTAAAACCAGCTAGCTTAACTAGCTTAGCTTAGCCGCTCTCTGAGGACTGTTTTATCCACAGAGATAGACTAGAGTGCTCACGGCTGACATTTTGACGGCAAATGTAGGCGTAGTATTGATACAGGATAGTCCTGTTGACAGCTCTTGCAACGCTGTGATAACGGGATATCCAAATAATAGTTCGTTGTACTTATTGTTATATAAGTAAGATATACATATGGAACGTTATGAACACAAATTTTAATGAGAATATGTTCCGATATAAGTTGATTTTATTATTATTAAAGCTGCCTGATCAGATTGCCCTTGTGATTATTTCGTGTTAAGTGCATAATAGGCAGATATAATTAACTTTTCTCACTGTGTTTGGAGACATTCAAAGAGAAATATAAATGTCAACTGGTTGATTTGAATACTTCACTTGAATGTTTAGCTGTGAATGTATGTCTCTCTCCGGTAATGAATTTCAACATTGCAGTAGTGTACAACCCACCGTCACACAACTCTTCCTTTTATAATGAATTAAGTGATCTGGTTAAACAACTTGAGAAGAACAGAGGAACAATAATTCATGGTGACTTTAATATCAACTGGTCTGATAAAAAAGACAAACAAAAACTGAAAAGCCTCATGACTAAATTTAATTACCAGCAAATGATCAAAGGACCCACCAGGATAACCAAACAATCCAGAACACTTATTGACATGGTATTTACTAATAAACCAGAACGAATAACCAGAACCTATAATCTTGTAACTGGTCTCTCAGATCATAACATGGTTCTTGCTGTCAGGAAACTTACTAAAAAGCGACTACAGTATTTTGGGGGAGTCGATATTGACAAATCAAATTTTATTATCCCCAAATCAAAAAATGAGGAGTTTGAACATTACTTAGAGAATCAAAATTGGGAGCAGCTCATGTCAACATGTGAAGTAGATGATTGTTGTAATTTTATAACTGCAACAATCACAAAGTCTATAGAAAAATTTTCAAAGCAAATTAAAAGTAGACAACAGAAGATTAGCCTACCATGGTTAAATAATGAAATAAGAAAACTTATGAAGAGGCGAGACTATGCACTGAAAACATCACTAACCTCCAAACTACAAAATGATCACCTTGTGTACAAAAGTTTAAGAAATAAAGTGGTACATGAGCTGCGAAAATCAAAAATATCTTATTACAATAAACTGATAGATCATGCAAAGGGTAACAACAGTTCCCTATGGAGGCATTTAAATAACTTAACTAATAAAAAAAACGATCAGAAGGGGGTAAAGGAACTTAGAATCAATGGCAAGACCGTCAGTGACAAGGCTACTTTGGCAAATGAATTTAATTCACACTTTGTGGGCTCTGTGGAAGACTTAACAAAAATTTTTGTGCTGCCAAATGTGCTCAACAACACAAATTCCATACTCCCAACAGACACTTTTCACATCGATGAGGTAAATGAGAAGTTAATTGCTGGTATTGTTAAAACACTGTCAAACTCAAAAACTAATGGTATGATTATGTATGGGCACATAATCATACCATGTAGGATAACTAAGTAGACGGTTATGCTGTTTCATTCCATCTAGCAACAATGCTCTGCACTGTGTGTGTTTATATATTTACATATTTATTCCATCTAGCAACAATGCTCTGCACTGTGTGTGTTTATATATTTGCATATTTATTCCATCTAGCTACAATGCTCAGCACTGGGTGTGTTTATATATTTATATATCTACATATTATTCCATCTAGCTACATTGCTCCGCACTGTGTGTGTTTATATACTTGCATATTTATTCCACCTAGCTGCAATGCTCCGTACTGTGGGTGTTTATATATTTACATATTTATTCCATCTAGCTACAATGCTCTGCACTGTGTGTTCATATATTCATATATTTATTCCATCCAGCTACAATGCTCTGCACTGTGTGTCTGTGTGTGTGTGTGTATATATATATATTTTATAGTAATACGTACATATGTTTATTAGCTGCTCTTGCTTGCTTGTTTTTTTTCTTGCCTTCTGATTGTTGCTCTGAGTGTTGCTATCCCTGTGCTGTTGCAATCCTGGAATTTCCCCGTTGTGGGACTAATAAAGGCTTATCTTATCTTATCTTATCTTATCTTAATGATATCTACAATATGAGCACCTCCTTTCTCAAAATGCACAGCAAAATATTAATCAAACCACTGACTCATCTCATTAATCTCTCCATTAGGTCTAGTACATTTCCATCTGGCTGGAAAAAAGCTGTCGTCATACCAGTTCATAAATCAGGCAGTAAAGACGATATATGCAATTACCGCCCAATCTCTATCTTACCAGTCCTATCTAAGGTTCTTGAAAAAGTTGTAGCTACACAGCTGATAGACTACTTACAAGACAGTCAACTTCTTCATCCACATCAATTTGGTTTTAGACCAGGATACTCAACAGAAACAGCAAATTGTTGCCTTATTGAAAACGTCAAACAGTCCTTGGACAGGGGTAATGTGGTAGGAGCTGTTTTTCTAGATCTCAAAAAGGCTTTCGATACTGTAAACCACAGTTTGCTTTTATCCAAAATGGTATCTTTTAACTTCTCCCCAAATACATTAGAATGGTTTGCATCTTATCTCCAGAATAGAGAACAGTGTGTAAAAGTTCACCAGGATAAATCCTCATTTTTAAACAACCGCATGGGTATCCCACAAGGGTCCATTCTTGGTCCTTTACTTTTCAGCATTTTTATTAATGACCTGCCGTTACACTGCTCAGCTGCAACATGCCAACTTTATGCAGATGATGCAGTTATTTACACAGCTGCCAAGACTCCAGCACAGGCTGCAGATGTACTGTCTACAAGTATGGTTGATGTCCAAGAGTGGCTCCTCAAGAACCATCTATTGCTGAACCTTCAGAAAACAGTCTCAATGTGCTTTTCAATCAAAAAATGTAACCTGCAACATTTTAAAGTTAATATACATGATCATGACATCAGTTTAGCTACAGAATTCAAATACCTTGGCATTGTACTAGATCCTCAACTCAAATTTAATCTTCATATAAAGAAAATTTCAAAAACAGTAAAAAAAAATCAGAACTGCTTTAAATTAATTAGATATTACATACCTTACGAAGCAGCTGCACTGTATATGCATTCTATGGTTTTTTCTCATATATCATACTGTTTGACAGTCTGGGCTCAAGCAGCCCCTTCCACAATAAGACATATAGGTTCATTATATAATCAAACCCTAAAAATCTTGGACAAAAAGCCCATTAGGTGGCATCACTGTAATGTTTTAAAAAAATACAACCTATTGAGTTTTGAGAGCTTCATTGACCTCTGTCTTCTGAAATTAACGTTCAAATGTTTCCATAAATCAGCACCCGAGCCACTTGCTGGTTTCGTCCAAAGACAGGACAGCAGCAGAGCCACCAGGAGTTCTGTTAACAATAACTGTAAAATATTCCACCGCAGAACCACATTTGGACAAACAGCTTTCTCTATAAAGGGCAGTCACATCTGGAACACAATGCCAAATGAAATTAAAATAATAACGGACTTTAAAACATTCACTAAAAATGTTAAAAACTGGCTGAAAAATAAACAAGAATGTACTCATGTATGAATTAATTGTCTGCAAAGTGAGAGTGAATGAAGGGAAGGAATAAATGTGTTTGTTTATAGTGAGTGACGGAGGGAGGAAGGCCTGAAATAGGCAAATGTGAGTTATGTTATATGTGTTAAATGTGAGTCAGGCTGTTATATTTGTGTATTTATAATATTTATAATATTTATGTTAAATGTGAGTCAGGCTGTTATATTTGTGTATTTATAATATTTATAATATTTATAATTGTGTATTTATAATTTTTCTGCATTGATGTATGTGGTTATTGTGTATATTTTTTATCTTGATTCTTTTTTCTAAAGCCCATCCAGGGACAAGAGTTGCAAATTAGCTAATAGCTATACACTCTATGTGCAACACATCAGATGTTTATTGCACTGTCCCTGTCAAATAAACTAATCTACTACTATTTCAGTAAGAATATATTGTGTTGTCGATGCTTAATAATGTATGTGAAGTTCCACAGATAAAGCAGCGGACTGGTTTCTGGTTAAAGTTACCAGAACCAGAACTGTACAGTATTGGGCTGGATGAATAAACATCACAATACAGTGTTTCCTCTGGCTTACCAGGGGGAGGGGGGGTAAACATACCGGAATATGTTAATTTTATACTATTCATTTCTTTCTAAAATTTTACACAGTAACGTTGCATATGGAACTTACCATTTGAAGTATCGTACAACCTCGGCTTGAATGTGTGTTTAGACTTTTTAGTGGTGTTATCCTTCTCTCCTTTCTCTGCCTGAACACTTCCCTCTCCTCGGCTCCTCTCTTCTGTCTCATCTTGCCCTCTCTGAGCTCTGTCTAATTCAGCTTCTCTCTCTGTCTATGGTGGTATACAAACAGGTTAGAAAATATCAAGTGTCATGTTTTGTCCTGCAGGAATTTTTTTTGTCATGGCTCCAGCCCCCCCCGCGACCCGAAAAGGATTAAGCGGTAGAAGATGGATGGATGGATGGTTTACATAAATGACAAAAATATGTGTATTTTTTGTATTTTTATTCTAGTGTTTCTTTTTTCCATTGAGAGAGTAGGGAAGGGAAAGAAGTATTCATAACAGTAATGTACTCATGTGTAGAAGAGCTTGAAATGATGAAGCGATGTGATTTTGTAAATCAAAGTTTAATATCAGCTTCACTCCTCTAACATGTCTCATCTCGGTGCAGAAGCAGAATAAGAGGTCGAGCACAGTCAGACCTTCATACTTATACCTACACACAACAAAAAACATTGCATATCAAAGCTGACATCCCGCATTAACCTAATCCCCCTTCCATTGTCCTCCGTCTCCTCCACCTGACCCTGGGTGGTCAGGGAGATCGATCTGGTCTCCACCGCTGCGACTCCATCTGCTCTTTGATCCTCGCTGGCGGTTGAGACCTCTTGTCCTGTTCTGAGGCGTGAGGTCATTCCACATATGTAATCACTAAACATTCTAATATGTCTATACATATGTAGGTATGGAATATATGATTAATATAAACCACAGCCCCCCCCCCAAACGACTAAGAAAAGGACAATCAAATTAAGTTTACAGTTTAAGATAATCTCTATGACATATTATACTGTTAAACCTCTTGACAGGGAAAACAAGGAAAAATCTTTCCAGCAGTCATGCTCCTGTAGAGAATTCAGTGGTAACCATAACAGTATAGTAATATCACAAATCAGCCTTAAAACTGTCACGGCACAATCTGACAACATAGTTAACAACTCTTGGTTAATTTGCATCAGTCCCTGTGCCGTCTGGGTTTTAATCTTCTCCCGAATCTGCTGTAGGTCCGCTTTGGCGTCCTGGCGGGACCCTCCTGTAAGGAATCTGCAGCTTGGGGAGGTGAGTGGTTATTTGTTCCCTGCAGGGGGGCTGAGTCTTTTTTCTTGGGGGGTCTACCCCGCAGAGGTGCTCTCGCCACCCGTGCAGGTTCGTCTCTCAACAAGAAGGCAGGTTTAAGTCTGTCAATGCTGACTGTTTCTTTTCTGTCCCCTAAATCAAGCACAAAATGCTTATCACCAGGTTCCAGCACTCTGAATGGTCCGTCGTATGGTGGACGGAGGGTTGATTTTAAAGCTTCATGCCTAACAAAAACGAACTCGGCGTTTTTTAAAGCTTGGGGGACAAAAACCCGTGGAAAAGAGTGATGTGCCGGTCCGGGGAGAGTGTCCGGTCCGGTGCTGCCTAAAGGCCTCAGGGCTGGAAGATGCCCAGGCTCTGGAGTCTCTGGTAAAAACTCACCTGGGAGTCTGAGAGGTTGTGCAAAAACTAATTCTGCTGGGGAGGCGTCTAGATCCTCTTTAGGCGCAGAACGCAACCCCAATAAAACCCAGGGAAGTTTATTTACCCAATTTGTATCCGTTAGTGAGGCTCTGAGGGCGGCCTTTAAAGATCTGTGAAAACGCTCGCATAACCCATTAGCCTGAGGGTGATAAGCGGTGGTGCGGTGAATTGTCGCCCCTAAGCTGCTGGCCATGGCTGACCAAAGCTCTGAGACAAATTGAGGCCCCCTATCGGACGTGATGTTCGATGGGACGCCGAAACGTGCCACCCAGTTTGTCAAAAAAACGCGAGCGACTTCCGCAGCTGTGGTTGATGCCAAAGGGACCGCCTCAGGCCAGCGCGTAGTACGGTCTATCATTGTTAACAGGTGTGTGAAACCCTGAGATGAAGGTAGTGGTCCCACGAGGTCGACATGAACGTGGTCAAACCTTCTGGCTGGGATTCGAAAAGGCTCTAGAGGAGCTTTTGTGTGTTTGTGTATTTTGGCGCGCTGACAAGACATGCAAGTTTTTGCCCATTCCTTTACATTTTTGCACAGACCCGGCCAAACAAACTTTTCCACGACCATTTTAACCGAGGCGCGCACCCCTGGGTGCGCGAGGGAGTGAACCGAGTCGAAAATGTGGCGGCGCCATGCAGCTGGGACTACCGGGTGAGGTCGGCCGGTTGAAACGTCGCAGATTAGGGGGGGTACACGTCACGTAAACCCCTTTCCTCCAGTCTTAACCCTGTTGGTCCAGACAGGAGTGCACGCACGTCCGCGTCGCTGCTTTGTTCCTCTGCCATGGCTGCGAACGTTTTCCGGGTTTTGGCGTTTCCCGAGTTTTTGAAATTGCAGGGGGGCACGCATTTGTACGCCCTCTCGGCGAAACGCTGATGAAAATAGCAGAGGTCGTTCTGCCTGCTGCGCCTTGGTCGTGCCGCTGCCATGGTGGGCGGGTTCTGCTCCGTCGTCTGCGGTTCTCCGCTGCTCTGGGCTTCCGCGCTGAGATCTGCAGATGCTGCTGTGGCCACCTGTTCGCCGCAGGCGTTGATGAGGCGCTGCGCTTCTCGGGCCAGCGCGCGGAAGTCCTGCTGGGTGTTGCATTGCATGTTGACCAGCATCCCTCTCATGTGTGGCGGCAGAGTGCTGAGGAAGATATATCGGAAAAGGAAGTTGTCGTTGTCCTCTTCCTTAAGCTGCAGCATGTCCTCCATGAGGGCCTTGGGTCTGCATCCTCTGTGGCCGTAGATCGCCAGGATCTTCTCTGCTCTCTCCTCGGCTGAGGGGACGAAATTCTCCACGATGGTCACCTTAAGTTCTCTGTATTTGTCATGGGCAGGCGGTTGTTGGATTATGCTCCGCGCACATCTTGACGTGGCAGCGTCGAGTTTGGCGACGATGTGATAAAATTTAGTCTCGTCCGCTGTTATGCCCGCCAGTGCAAACTGAGCCTCAGCTTGCTGGAACCACGAGCTCGGGTCGCTTTGCCAGAAGTCTGGCAGCTTGACGGTGACGGCGCTTGTGTGGGCCGTCCCTGATGTGTCCGCCGGGTGAGAGCGCCTTTCTTCTGCTCTCACGGCGGGGCTGGGGATGGTGCTCGGTTGAGCCCTCTCTTCTGCCGTGGGGGAACGTCTTCCATCCGTTCCCCTGTCTGCATGGGCGCCGGCGCTTGCCTGGGTCGCCTCTGATGAGTTAATCGCGGGAGAACGTCTCTGTTCCATCCTCACGTCTGGTCACCAGTGTAGAAGAGCTTGAAATGATGAAGCGATGTGATTTTGTAAATCAAAGTTTAATATCAGCTTCACTCCTCTAACATGTCTCATCTCGGTGCAGAAGCAGAATAAGAGGTCGAGCACAGTCAGACCTTCATACTTATACCTACACACAACAAAAGACATTGCATATCAAAGCTGACATCCCGCATTAACCTAATCCCCCCTCCATTGTCCTCCGTCTCCTCCACCTGACCCTGGGTGGTCAGGGAGATCGATCTGGTCTCCACCGCTGCGACTCCATCCGCTCTTTGATCCTCGCTGGCGGTTGAGACCTCTTGTCCTGTTCTGAGGCGTGAGGTCATTCCACATATGTAATCACTAAACATTCTAATATGTCTATACATATGTAGGTATGGAATATATGATTAATATAAACCACACATGCATACTTAAATTATATGATCAGGTGGGTATAGTAACCAGAAATTAATAATTAAAAGTAGACAACCAAAAATTTCTAATTAAGGGTACAAAGAGCACCCACTTATAAACTTGAGTAATGACTTCAGTCTTGAAGATTTGAGGTTTTTCTCAAAAATTTATAACAATTTTCTTAGTTTTCTACCTTTCTCTGTAAATCTAAAGTTGAAACCATGTTCCTCAAATTTGTAATTTCCTCTTGTAAAATTGACTTTTCATGTACATTTGAAACTTTATATTATAAATTTGTGGATTATTTTATGACTAGTTTTTGTCTGTTTAAAATAAAATTACTGGGTTTTTTTTTAGATAAATTTGAAACAGACTGTGCTCATTTTTTTTTTACTTTTTCCTTATAACAATTTACATTTTTGACCATAATTTTGCAGTCAGAACAGAACAATAATTTATCTCTGATTACAAAGAAAAAATATTAATAAAATTGTATTTAATGACATAAATTAATTTAAATGACCAAGGATGCTGTTATTTCTGTTATAATATTTCTTTATATTTATATTTGTTTTAGAAGTCTCCTCACCACCTAGACAGAAGGAAAAGCCTCCCTTATTTTGAAATCAGATGTTGGCAGCTTTAGTTTGTCTGAAGGCTGCTGACAGATTTAAGTCATTGACTTTGTGAATTTCGGTCATCTTAACCTGCCAGATACATAATAGGGAACTGTAGCAGACTCTAAATACATAATTCACCACAATATGTGTTCATGTACAAAATGATCTGTTTAGGCAGTTACAGTTGTGCTCCCAGGCTTTCTCATCAGGCACCTCTCTAGGCAGCCGCTGAAGAACCTCAGTTCAGAGCTAGCGTTTTTAGCTGTTGCTTTTTGTCACTGAATAAAAACGGCATGCCTGCTCGTGTGAGAAAAGAGAGAAATTGCCAGTCTCTTCATTCCTACAGTTCCTACAGAAGATAACTTAATATTGTAGTGGCTGGTGAAATATATCCTCAGCAATTCATCAGTCCCCCTCGCCTTTCCCTTCATATGAAGCCGGATACAAATGGATTCTAACCACATCTCTTAGCTAAGCGACTCTTCCATTATTGCCCCCGTTTCCAGCGGGTTAAAACCATGATAAATGCCAGTGCTTACATACCTCTTATGACTTTTTTCCACGTTTAAAGTACTTTAATAAACTCATATTTCTGTCAGACAGTCACGCTTAGCGAGACACCGGGGCTCTTCTAGACTCCTCGCGGATGGTGGCCACACGCGTTGTTCGTGTGCATGCTTGCGGAAAGTCATTGCTTCATATATTTTTCTTAATAAATTCATATCGCCTTGGGGTGGCGGTACAATTTCTGGCGAGGCGGGTCACCACAGAGAAATATTACCAGAGGAAACCCTGCAATATTAAGCGTATGAACTGAAAATATTCCCTTTAACCATCAAGTTCTCAAATACTTCAGTGTAATGTAGTTGTTTATATTGGTACTTTCAGTGAGCAAGACAGTTACTGAGTATAGAGATTTTCAATATATGTTGTTGTTTAAAACACTGTAAATGTCAGTTGAATGTTCTTTTTCTTTTTCCATTAGCAAAGAATGAGAAGACAACAGAAAAACAAAATAATCACATACAGGAGGCAAACTTGAAAAGTTGCTATATTATTTGTTATTGTCATCATCATTATTATTAGTAGTAGTAGTAGTAGTATTAACTCACTATTATTAGTAGCAGTAGTATTTGTTATTATTAGCATTATTATTAATATTGGTAATTGTAATTATTAAACATTATTATTATTTGTAGTTGTATTTGTTATTTGCATTATTAACTACTAGTGCATGCCTGTACAATGCAAGTATTCCTGTCTGAAACAGGTATCCCAATCAGGCTTTACAGGCCCAAATGTAGGCTGCGTTTGAAAGTAAAGAGGTGTAGCCTATATGTAGGCAATCATACGTTAGACTTTGACAAATATAAAAGGGAGTAAATGGCACTAAGATTTATTTGATTATGTGAATATTAATTACAAAATACAGACGTGGACAAAATTGTTGGTACCCCTCTGTTAATGAAAGAAAAACCCACAGTGGTCACAGAAATTACTTGAATCTGACAAAAGTGGTAATAAATAAAACTTTTATGAAAAATAACCAGTGAAAATCAGACAATGCTTTTGAATTGTGGTTCAACGGAATTATTTTAAAAAACAAACTCATGAAACAGGCCTGGACAAAAATGATGGTACCCCTAGAAAAGATTGAAAATAATGTGACCATAGGGACATGTTCAACCAAGATGTGTCCTCTAATTAACATCACAGGTGTCTACAAACCTGCAGTCAGTCGGCCTATTTAAAGGGTGACAAGTAGTCACTGTGCTGTTTTGTGACATGGCGTGTACCACACTAAACATGGACTAGAGGAAGCAAAGCAGAGAGTTGTCTCAGGAGATTAGAAAGAAAATTATAGACAAGCATGTTAAAGGTAAAGGCTGTAAGACCATCTCCAAGCAGCTTGATGTTCCTGTGACTACAGTTGCACATATTATTCAGAAATTTAAGATCCACAGGACTGTATCCAACCTCCCTGGACGTGGCCGCAGGAGGAAGCTTGATGAAAAATGGAAGAGACGGATAATACGAATGGTAACAAAAGAGCCCAGAACAACCTCTAAACACATTCATGGTAAACTCCAAGGTCAAGGTACATCAGTGTCAGATCGCACCATCTGTCGTTGTTTGAGCCAAAGTGGACTTCATGGGAGACGACCAAGGAGGACACCACTGTTGAAAACAAATCATTAAAAAGCCAGACTGGAATTTGCCAAACTGCATGTTGACAAGCCACAAAGCTTCTGGGAGAATGTCCTATGGACAGACGAGACAAAACTGGAACTTTTTGGCAAGGCACATCAGCTTTATGTTCACCGACGCAAAAATGAAGCATACCAAGAGAAAAGAACACTGTCCCTACTGTGAAACATGGAGGAGGTTCTGTTATGTTGTGGGGCTGCTTTTCTTTATCTGGCACAGGGTGTCTTGAATCTGTGCAGGGTACAATGAAATCTCAAGACTATCAAGGTATTCTAGAGAGAAATGTGCTGCCCGGTGTCAGACAGCTTGGTCTCAGTCGCAGGTCATGGGTCTTGCAACAGGATAATGACCCAAAACACACAGCTAAAAACACCCAAGAATGGCTAAGAGCGAAACATTGGACTATTCTAAAGTGGCCTTCTATGAGCCCTGATCTAAATTCTATTGAACATCTGTGGAAGGAGCTGAAACATGCCGTCTGGAGAAGGCACCCTCCAAACCTGAGACAACTGGAGCAGTTTGCTCATGAGGAGTGGGCCAAGATACCTGCTGAGAGGTGCAGAAGTCTCATTGAGAGTTACAGAAATTGTTTGATTGCAGTGATTGCCTCAAAAGGTTGTGCAACAAAATATTAAGTTAAGGGTACCATCATTTTTGTCCAGGCCTGTTTCATGAGTTTGTTTTTTAAAATAATTCTGTTGAACCACAATTCAAAAGCATTGTCTGATTTTCATTGGTTAATTTTCATAGAATTTTTATTTATTACAACTTTTGTCAGATTCAAGTTATTTCTGTGACCATTGTGGGTTTTTCTTTCATTAACAGAGGGGTACCAACAATTTTGTCCACGTGTGTAGTTTACATTTTAGAAGGTCTCTGTCAATCCAATCAAAAGCTTTCTGAAAATCAACAAAACAAGCAAGAAGTGGGCCGACTTCATTCATTCATCACTGGGGCGGAGCACTGCAGAGTTCCGCTGTCTGTTAGCCAGAGATTGAGAAACTGAGAGGAGGAGGGACGAATGTGTCGCTGTAGTGCAGCAGTGATGTGACATCTCTGCTTTAAGCTGGATTTATGCTGCACCTCTGTTGTCCACGTACGCGCAACCAGAAGGCTTGTGTGATGAAATTTACGTCATATCCTCCAGTCCGCTAGTGTCCTCCTCTGCGGACAATGGTGTGCAACCCAAATTTTCTGACCGTGGCCTGACCGCATTGACTGCGCATGCGCAAGATTGAATGTTCCATTCATGAGGTGGCACTACCAACACAGCATACAGAGTCGAAGTAAACAAGGAAGAGGAAGTGGAAGATGAGTATAAACATACATGAATTGTTTTGCAGCAGCAGCAGCTTGAGTGGAGAAGAGCACTGAAAAATGGTAATTCCTCCTTTTCCTTGAAACTATGCCATTGTTGTTGCTACAAAAAAATGTGCATCGCTCTTGCGTTTATAGCCGATGAACAAACTGGTGTGTTAGCGCATTTCCGCGACCCATAGGGCTGGGGTGAAACTACAAATAACAGTTATGCGCATGCGTCAACCGCTTGGCCTGGTAGATGAAAAAAAGTGAGCATGTACAGCACCACATGCGTGCCGGGCCCATCCAAAGCGCACACGGACCATAGCGGACCAGAGGGAAACTGCAGCATGAATCCAGCTTTACAGTCTACATTTAACTTGTTTCATTTATTTTCAGTAAAATCCTCGATTACTTTGGAAGCTTTTGGCCTTCTCTATGATTTTCTCTCCATGTCACCAGTATGCGCTCCTCTTCTTCTTCACTGGAATAGTTAAACTGAACATTTATGTGGTATGCATATAAACATTAAAATTAAACGACTCATGGACAATAAAAATCTGCGTCGACAAATTTTTATGATTGAAGTTATCAACATTGCCGACTAATTGTTGCAGCCCTGTTCCAAAGCTGGGGGAAGGTGCCATTCTGCAGAACGGCAGAGAGCGATCACACTGACAAGGATTCAATACTTTAGGGGTCAAACTTTGATCAGTACAGAACCACCACTACAGTGAGAGTAGGCATAATATCTGTTTTTCAATCATGTTTGTGTCTTAAATGTGCAAATTTGTAAATTTTCTTTAAAATTTTTGTTGTTGAATCCTAAATTTAATACATTTTTTGCTGATAAATTTGTAAAGTGAAACTCTTTTTTCCCCTCCAGATTTCCTACAGCAACCTGAATATAAAGAGGAGGAAGTTCTGGTTGAGCAACAGTTCTTGATCCAGGAGAGGAACTCTGTTCTGGACCAGGAAGAATCAGAACTTCAGAGATGAAAGATAAACAGGAGGAACCAGAACCTCCACTGGTTAAAGAGGAACAGGAGGAACTCTGCATCAGTCAGGAGGGAGAACAGCTGGTAGTGAAGCTGGAGGTCGATACCTTCATGGTGACTCTTATTTCTGAGGAAAAGCAGCAGAGTGAAGCAGAACCAGACAGTGAGCAGCTCCTCTCTCACAACTCTGCTGAAACTGAGATCCAAGATGAGGAAGGAATCCGGCAAGTAGACTCGGGAACTAAAGAAGAACCCAACCTAAAGAAGAGACGACTGAAAACAAGCAGTCACAGTAACAGTGATGACGACTCTCTGATCTCTAAGACTCTCTGTGAGAATGAAACAGGTAAAATGTTAGAAAATCTTCAGGTTGAGTTTGACTGATCTAACCTGGTGGAAAAAATAATTTCCATCTCTTTGACTATAGAGTTGTAGTTTGCACTTCAAATTAGTTTTTCTTTTGGTTCAGTGTACCAGGTGGAGGAATTGACTGCTCTAGACAGTTAGCCATTAACCCCTGCTAGCAACTCCAACAGAAAACAATGCAGTATACAGGGCTTCAAGTTTTCCAGCACTGTGCCGGATTTCTGGCGTGTGCCTTTTTTTTTTTTTTTTTGGCTGCGGGAAAACTTACTTCCTATTTCTGTACAGAGAAACACTTTTTGTCCATGCAGAGTTGCCCTATCTAGTGATCCAAGATGGCGGAACGTGTTGAGTGGTATTGCGCTTGCGTACTCCACCGATCTGTATAGAAAACCTGGATAGCTCATGCCCCATTAGCGAGTACAGAGCTGAGTGAAGCCGCCTGGCCACCATAATTAGTACACCCAAAACACTCAGTACTAATATGGTGGCCAATGATCCATCCAGTTTTTCTATAGAGCTCAGTGGTGCGCTCCTAACTGGATAGTGACAGTGAGAGTGTGACTGGAAACACGAGTGTTTCATCCTTCAACATACACAAAACCTTTCATACATTCTGTAGGATGGAGAGTAAGTTTTTGAAGCCTGGAGAAGATGTCCTAATTGACAAAGGACTTAAAAACAAATGACGCTGGGCGTGGATCAAAGAAATGGGCAGACAGCAAGCCTTTTGGTAGCTGGTGTAAAAAAAGTAGAGAACCAGGAGCTTGTTTGTGCACGTTGTGCTCGAAAAAGTTCATGTATGCAACTAGCAGTAAAAAAGTGTAACCACATCACAAACTAGATCACAGCCACAGAGTAGCTGTCCGTTTTTGTTAATTGAATTAAACTGTAGTTTGCTGTAGTAATCTGGCTTTGTGCATTTCCCTTTTTTATGTTTTATAGTATTTAAGTTACTATTATTTCTTTTGACCAAAACAATTATGGAAACAATGCAATTTTGAGTATCATATACAGTTCATTGTTGCTGTTTACAATTTTCTATTAAAAATGCTTTGTGCAAATGTTGCACATTCCATTAAAAATACTAAATCAATGGCCTTTTCCATATACCATTTACTGAATTTCAGGTTGCTCATCAGATCTTATTCTATGAGTGAATTAGTTTGCTTGACTGAGTTTCACATACCCTTATTCATAACTTTCATGTTATAGATTGTAGGTCATTTTGTACTTAATTTATGTAACTTGATAGCAACAGCATCCTAAATGTTAGATTCTTGCACCATATTACAGTGAGATGGAGTACTCTTGCCACCTACTGACCCTCTTTGGTATTGCAGTTTCAAGCAGTCCATTATCTAGTCTGAATTTATCAATGGGTATAGCAGATATGTTACTAGCTAGTTTCAAGGAAAATCATTTTCATATATGTATATATACAGTGGTGTGAAAAAGTGTTTACCCACTTCTTTATTTCTCATTTGTTTGTATGTTTGTCACACTTAAATGTTTCAGATCATCAAACAAATTTAAATACTAGACAAAGATAGCACAAGTAAACACAAAATGCAGTTTTTAAATGAAGGTGTTTATTATCAAGGGTAAAAAAAAAAATCCAAACCTACATGGCCCTGTGTGAAAAAGTGATTGCCCCCCGTTAAAACATAAATGTGGTTTATCACATCTTTGAAAAGCTGAGTTCAGTTTCTCTAGCCACGCCCAGGCCTGATTACGGCCACACCTGTTCTCAATCAAGAAATCATTTAAATAGGACCTGCCTGGCAAAGTGAAGTAGACCAAAAGATCCTGAAAAGCTAGACATCATGCTGCGATCCAAAGAAATTCAAGAACAAATGAGAAACAAAGTAATTGAGATCTAGCAGTCTGGAAAAGGTTATAAAACAATTTCTAAAGCTTTGGGACTCCAGCAAACCACAGTGAGAGCCATTATCCACAAATGGCAAAAACATGGAACAGTGGTGAACCTTCCCAGGAATAGCCGGCCGACCAAAATTACCCCAAGAGCACAGCAACGACTCATCCAAGAGGTCACAAAAGACCCCACAACAACATCCAAAGAACTGCAGGCCTCACTTGCCTCAGTTAAGGTCAGTGTTCATGACTTCATCATAAGAAAGAGACTGGTCAAAAATGGCCTGCATGGCAGAGTTCCAAGAAAAAATAAACACAAATAAACAAAATAAACACCTTCATTTAAAAACTGCATTTTGTGTTTAGTTGTGTTATCTTTTTCTAATATTTAAATTTGTTTGATGATCTGAAACATTTGAGTGTGACAGACATTCAAAAAAATGAGAAATCAGGAAGAGGGCAAGCACTTTTTCACACCACTGTGTATACACACACACTAGTGCATTGCCCATAGAACGCAAGTATTCCTGTCTGAAAGAGGTGTCCCAATTAGGCTTTACAGGCCCAAATGTAGGCTGTGTTTGAAATTGGAATACAACGAGGTGTTGCCTATATGTAGGCAATCACACATGTTAGACTTTGACAAACATAAAAGGGAGTAAATGGCACTAAGATTTATTTGATTGTGTGAATATTAATTACACAATACCTAATTATTGACAATGAATGGGCCATCCAATATTAGCGACTGTTTCAGATCCCTTGTTTTTGTCAGATCATTTGTTTTATCACTTATATTCAAGATAACCGTGTATCTTGCACTTTGGGGAATGGGAGTTGTTCAGTCATCATAATTATTTTAGTTTATATCACTGTTTAGTGATGGAGTTAAGTGTAATATTGAATTTCTTCTGTGTATCGTTAATAAACTCATGCAGTACTATAACAGGACACATTTACAAATATTAAGTTTAATATTAAATTTTTAATTTTTAGATACTCGCACAGGAGGGGGGGAACTCGCGGCCCTGCAAAGCACAGTGGTACCACACGGGTGAAGCAGCAGCAGGGACTCCCGTCTGTCACTGACTGGGCAGGCTTGGCATGCCTCCCTGCGAAGGACTGTGGTCTGGCTGGTCAGGCCGCTGCTTTGTCAGACCCAGGTCCCCACTGACGCTCTGCCCAGTCTGCTCACGTGCCTCGTGTTCTCCACATATGCCGAATTATTCTTTAGACCTACACAATTTTGGCAACTTCATGATATACTAACTTTTTAAGCATTAAATCTTCAGTACTCTCTTTTTCTAGTCAAATTTGTTGCTTTTCGTTTCCTTGTTTTGCTCACGGAGCGCTGTGGTTACTGATACCGTGATGCCACGTATTATCCAATCAGTACAGAGTCAATGCAAAACCCCACCTACACTTTTAGAAGCTAGAGCTTGAGGAGAGCTCAATGACTAAACTTTTATTGATAAAAATTATATATTTTGACTGAACAACTCCATACTCTGGGATGCACACCCTCGTAACCTCAGCAAAACACATATAAAATCTTAGGTCAGTCTGACGAACAGTTCAAGAAATATGCGTGGAACTGACAGACACACATAGACAGAGTTTCTGTGCATTTATAGAAGATATATACTGTATATATATATATATACACACACACACACAGTCAGGTGAAAAAATTAGAACACCCCATTAAATATTCAGTTCTTTATTAAGAAATGTTCACATATTGATGTCTAATCTTGTTTCATTTTATCTCTGGAAACGAAGGTGATTTAATTGCAGGTAAATAACAAAAATTAACCTTGTTTTACTCATTAAACAATAGATATCAACAAAAATGCGTATTCTGAGGAAAAAAATTAGGACACCCTACCTAATAGCTAGGGTTTCCCCCCATTGGCTGAAATAAGTTCAGTGAGATGCTTCTTGTAGCCATCTACCAGTCTCTGACATCAGTCTGAGGAAAATTTGCCCCACTCCTCAACGCAGAATTCTTTCAGCTATGAGATGTTTGAGGAGTTTCTTGCATGTACAGCCCGTTTTCAAGTCACCCCACAGCATCTCAATGGGATTAAGTTCTGGGCTTTGACTCGGCCGTTCCAGGACTCTCCATTTCTTAGTTTTTAGCCAGTCCTTGGTGGATTTACTGGTATGTTTTGGGTCATTGTCATGTTCCAGGGTCCAGTTCCGCTTCAGCTTTAATTTTTTTTACAGATGGTCTGATGTGGTCCTCAAGCACCCTCTGATACACGGTAGAATTCATGATGGATTCTATGATGGTGAGCTGGCCAGGTCCTCCTGCAGCAAAGCATCCCAAAACCATGACACTTCCACCTCCATGCTTCATAGTTGGTATGAGGTTCTTTTCCTGGAATGCTGTATTTGGTCTACGCCAAGCACGTTCTCTGTTCTGGTGTCCAAATAATTCAGTTTTAGACTCATCTGTCCAAAGAACATTATTCCAGAAGTCCAGGGGCCTCATGTACAAAGGGTACTTATATACAAAATTTTCCATGGAAAATTTCAGATGTATCAAGAATGAAATGACTGTGGGAATATGTGCAGCCCCACGTCAACTTCATGGCTGGCGTACTTATGTTTCTACTGTTAGAGGGAATGGGCATGTGATGTCACCCGATGGAAAACTGCAAGGAATTGTGTGAAAAGTGTTCAGCCTGTCTGTGCTTAGTAGTGAGCAATGAATGTGGTTAGGCTGCATGTTCACCAAATGTGTTTTTTTTCTGCTATGGGTGAGTCTTTTCTGTTCATTTTCCATGTAGTCCGGCATTTAATGCACTCAGTGCCCTCAGCACAAAAACACTCTCAGCAGTCAGTACTGTGCTCATGGTGCTGAAAACTGAAAAAAGTTCAACTTTCAAAACGCTGCAGCACTCATCAGTTGTACACCTCTCTCACCAGCCAATCACAATCGGCTTAAAATTACACCATGATCAATATTTAACAGCCAACGCTTGGAGGGGCGTGTATTTCCTTACCAGTTTGATGTGATTTATTCCAATGAATGGAGCGTTTCAGAGCAAAATCTGAAATCCCTGGCACACTTTGAGTAACAGGTCAAGTGGCTGCCAGGATACCAGACAGTGTTTTTTGTAATAAGCGCATGAAAAGTGTAGTGTGATGGTCTAGGGCTGTTTTGCTGCTTCAGGACCTGGAAGACTTGCTGTAGTAAATGGAACCATGAATTCTGCTGTCTACCAAAAAATCCTGAAGGAGAATGTCCGGCCATCTGTTTGTGACCTCAAGCTGAAGTGCACTTGGGTTCTGCAGCGGGACAATGATTGAAAACAAACCAGCAAGTCCACCTCAGAATGGCTTAAGAAAAACAAAATGGGGGACTTCCGGTCTGGACACCATGGTGGTAGCCGCTTAACGCTGAAGTTCCCAGATCCCATCCGTGAAAATATCATGAAAATCAGATTGAACAGATTTATGGAAGAGTGAAAATCAAAAGACAAAGTTATTATGCCTAAAGGAAAACAGAAGAGATCGACATTTACCAGGCCAAGACATGCATCGGCTGGAGAAACTGATCTCGAAGAGAATAACCTCTCGGAAATGGAGGAGCAAAATGAGGCTAGCAACACGGCTAGCTTAAAAACGATACTTCAAGAATTAAGAAAATTTCGCCGAGAGTGTGGGGCCGAATTTCGTCAACTTAAAGACAAAATAAAAAGGACAAATAACAGAGTGGACCAGGCTGAGGCCCGAATCATGGAAGCAGAGGAAAGAATAAAAGGGCTGGAAGAAACCATGCTGGAATTACTCAAATGACAGACAGGACTGGAGGCTAAGCTAACTGACCTGGAAGGAAGACTAAGAAGGGACAACATAAGAATTCATGGTCTGAAAGAAGCAGTCGAGGATGGGTTCACCACAATGGCTGCATGCGTGGAAACCATACTGAGTGAAAAGTTGGAAATTCCCCAATCCACCAACTTGAAGATAGAAAGGGCACACCGTTCATTAGCCCCAAGGCCATCGGCGGAAGCCCCCCCGTGATCGGTGGTGGTGAAGTTTTCCAACTTCAGAACAAAAGAAGAGGTTTTGAGACTGGCTTGGCAGAAAAAAGGATTTATGCACCAAGAAAGAAAAGTTTTTGTGGAGCATGACTACGCCCCGGAGGTCCTTAAAAAACGTTGGGAATACAATGATGCTAAAAAGGTACTAAGAGAGAAGAAACTGCACTTTCAAACCCCATTCCCGGCAAAGCTGAGGGTTTTTTACCGGGAAGAGATGTGTTTCTACAACTCGGCGGAAGAAACAACCAGGGATATGGTGAGAAGAGGGCTCCCGGTACCGGTGTGTAAACCTGAAGCAGACCCGATCGAAAGACTCAAGGCTCAAACGTGGTGCACACAGAGACCCTCAAAATCCACGGGCCAGCAGCGGGAAACCCAGCGCCAGGGCTATAAGGAAAAACTGGACGCTTTCAGGAGGGAATAACGATATTCTTAGTCAATATGCACATCCAACCCTCCTCCTACAAGGTAACAAACATTAAAGGAGATGCAGAATCAGCAAATATGAAGTGGTAAAATATTTCATGGATGGTAAAACATTTCATGGAACAGTCATAATATTAGAAACAAATAAGTCTTAAAAAAAATTGTTAAAATAGAAATGTGACAATGAACCACATGAACTCTCCACACTAACAAATACTGTATTACCGTGATTGTTTGCTGTGATGGTGGTGGGAGGTAGCGCATAATTTCATAGGGTATAGGCATTTAAAAAAAAAAAAAAATCTATACAAGTTCGGATTGGGATCCAAAAATCACGTTAAAAACATGGGACAACTTACAGGGGTAAGAGAGGGCCCTCAACACGTAACAAAGTTTGAGGAATTCCCTCAGAGCCAACACACCATCAAGGCTCCTCTAAGGTCGCTAAAAAGACCTCAGTTCAGGAAGATCTTTTGACAGTTTTTTGTTTTAAATTTTTATATACTATGTTCTTAATGTTTTTTATGTTCTTAATGTTCTTTCAGTTTTTGACTAGCATAACAGAGGGCCACTATACTATTATACTAAATAAGACAATGGAGAAACAGGGTTCAACCAAAATAATCTCATATAATGTAAAAGGGATCCCGAATCCAGTTAAAAGATCCAAGATTCTAGGCAAAATGAAAAAAGACAAAGCAGGAATAATATTTTTACAGGAGACCCGCCTAACAGACTTAGAACACATTAAACTTAATAGACAAGGGTTTAAACTGATCTCTTCATCTTCATATAAGTCAGGGAGGAGGAGGGGGGTAGCAACATTGATCTCAACCAAAATTATATTTGAAAAAAATTCAGAACACAAAGATAAAGAAGGGAGATTTAGCATGGTACTTGGTCGGCTAGAGGGAGAAGATATCACTCTGCTGAATGTATATGCACCTCCAGGGGCTAACTGGAAATTTTATAAAAATGTATTTGACCTAATGATAACTAAAGCCCAGGGTTTAGTGATATGTGGTGGAGACTTCTAAGACTGAATCCATACTGGGATGCATCAGGTAATTCTCAACATCAAAATAACACTCAAAGTAGAAAAACTAGGATGCTACTAAATGAAATGGGAATCTGTGACGTGTGGAGGGAATTCAACCCCAGTGTAAAAGATTATACATTTTACTCAGCACCACATTCATCATATTCAAGGATTGACTATTTTTTATGTTTAATAGAGACATTGGAAGAGTAAAAACATGTAAAATAGGACTGATGGATCTCTCTGACCACAGTCCGATCTGTATGGACTTAAATATCCAAAAATACACAAATAATACATTTCCTTGGAGGTTAAATTCAAATGTGCTGAAAGGACCACTGAAAGATGAATTGGAATCAGATATTCTCAGATATTTGGAAGAAAATGATAATGGAGAAGTATCCCCTTTATTACTGTAGGACGCATGCAAAGCTGTATTAAGGGGAAAGATTATCGCAAAACTGGCACTCCAAAAGAAATTGAGACAAGAAAAACAAACCACATTAGAGTCAGAACTTAAGAAACTAGAAAAAGAGCACAAAGACAACACCCATTCTAATGACTCGCTCAAAATTAAGGAAATAAAAAAACAAATAAATGAGATCTACACAACAGAAATCCAGAGGAAACTTACATTTCTGAAACAAAAATATTATGAAACAGGTAGCAAATCGGCGAAACTACTAGCCTATAAATTGAGGAAACAACAAACAGAGAGAGCAATCTACAAAATCAGAGACCCAGTATCAAAGGAAATAAAAATTAGAATTCAGGAAATTCATAAAAGCTTTGAGTATTACTACAAGAACTTGTATTCCATCAAAAAACACAAAAAAGACACATCCGAAGCCTTCCTAAATACACTAAATCTTCCCCAACTTACTGAGTCACAAAATAAAAAACTATTGGCAGAAATACAACCTAAAGAATTAGAAAAAGCAATTATGAAACTTAAAGCTAACAAATCCCCAGGAGCAGATGGTTATACAGCAGAGTGGTACAAAACTTTTAAACAGCAACTATCTCCTCTCCTCCTGAAAACATTTAACTACGTATGTCCTCCACACAGGGGAAATCTCCCCCTCCTGGAGAGAAGGGGTCATTGCAGTCATACCTAAACCTGAAAAGGATAAACTAGACTGCTCCAACTACAGACCAATCATTGTGTTAAATCAGGACTGTAAACTTTTTACCGCTATCCTAGCCAAAAGGTTAGAAAATATACTGACAGACTTAATTCATTTAGACCAAACAGGTTTTATAAGACACAGACAGACACAAGATAACATTAGACGCACTTTACACATAATTCACCACATAAAAAAAATATAATTTAAATGCAGCCATACTGGGATTAGATGCTGAAATAGCATTTGATTCAGTTGACTGGTCTTTCCTATATAGAATCTTGCCCAGTTTCAATTTTCATAACAACTTCATTAGAACTATCCAGGCATTATATAAAAAACCAACAGCTAAAATAAGGATTAACGGTAAAGTATCATCATCTTTTGAACTGGAAAGAGGATGTCGTCAGGGCTGCCCCTTGTCTCCACTGCTCTTTGCAATCTTCATAGAACCTCTGAGCCAATGGATAAGACAGAATCAAAAAATTCAAGGTATTACACTTGGTCAGAAGGAACATAAAATAGCACTCTTTGCTGATGACATTTTAATGTACCTGGGGCAGCCGGACACCTCTTTTCCAGAACTAATCTCAGTTTTTTCAGAGTATGGAGAGTTATCGGGGTACGAACTGAACATGCATAAAACCCAAATTTTAACATTCAACTATAGCCCAAATCAATATTTACTAAGCAAATTCAAAACTAACTGGGAGGTGGAATCTATGAAATATCTGGGGGTCAATATCCCGAAACAACTCAACAAAATTATAACACTAAACTATGATCCACTGATGGCAAAAAAAAATCTGATCTAGCAAGATGGAATATGTACCATTCTTGGGTACTGCAAAGCAGTCAAAATTAATATACTTCCACGTCTTCTATACCTTTTCCAAACAATATCGGTAGAGCCTCCCAAAAAAACATGGCAAGAACTGGACAGAAGGATCTCAAGATTCATATGGCAGGGCAAGAGACCAAGAATCAGGTATAGAACCCTACAGCTAAACAAAGACAAAGGTGGGCTCGCGCTGCCAAATATCAGGGACTATTTTAAAGCAGTGCAAATTAAAACTTTAGTAGAGATATGTAACCCATTCTACACTGCACAATGGAAGGTAGAATGCCAAATAACAAGTGACATTCCCCTACAGGCGATAATAGGGAATAATGCCTTACCTAAACATTTGAATAACACTAACCCGTGGATAGAGACCCCGCTAAAAATTTGGTTTAAGATAGTCAGAGAGAATCAAACTAAAGAACCCTATCAATTATTGCAATGGATTTCCTATGATCAGGATTTTACGCCTAATAAAACAGACAATAGATTTAAAACGTGGAAAGAGAACGGACTGATAAAATATTATGACTTTTTTAAAGGGCAAACTTTAAAAAGTTTTGAAGATTTGAAAAAACAAGGTCTAATAAATCAAGACCTTTACAGGTTCTTTCAGCTTAGACACCACATAAACAAAATACTTAAAAAGGAGGATTTGGAAAGGGCCCTGTCAGGTGTTCTGAAGGTCTTTTTAATGGCATATAAAGGGATCCCAGGGATTTTTTTTTTTATTTTTTTTTGTTACTTATTTGTACCCGTAGGTAGACTTGGTTTGCAGTCTGGTGACAAGCCACCGGCTGCTGGTCGCTGCGTGCGCGAGCGCCCTAAACCTACATGTTTTGGTGTGCGGGAGAAAACCGGAGAAATCCCGGAGTAAACCCGCGCAACACGGGGAGAACATGCAAACTCCACACAGCTCACTGTTGGTCGGGGGCTGGGATCGAACCCACGATCTCATGATCCCCGCGGTCCCCCGGCGGAGGGTAAAACTGTGCTGCCACAGTGCTAAACCACTGCGCCACCGTGCAGCCCATCAGATACATCTCTAAAATATACCATGGTCTTCAAGATTTAAAAGGAGACAACACATCATATATAAAAGAGAAATGGGAAAAAGAGGGGAATTTCACTTTACAATTGGAAATATGGGAAAAACTAAATAAACAACAGTGGAAAAGTACCTCATCCCTGCTGTGGAGAGAATTTGGATGGAAGAATTTGGTAAGATTTTTCAGAACACCTGCACAAAACAAATTTACTCGTAAAGGGTTGAATTGCTGGCGCTTGTGTGGTGAAAAGACTGCAAATCATTTTCATGTGTTTTGGTCATGCCCAGTTATCCACCAATATTGGACTAATGTACAGACAAAATTGGGGAAAATATTCAAAGTAACAGTTCCCTTTTCTTTTGTAAGTTTGTATTTGGGTTTACTACCGGAATCACTGGAAAGACGAGGAGAAAAATACTTATTCAGTGTTTTAATATTGGCAAGTAAAAAAGCCCTAACTAAAAAATGGATGCTGAAGGACTGTCCTACACCTGAAGATTGGATTAACGTGATTCAGGACATTTATTTGATGGAAAAGTTGACATTTGCACTGAGACAGGACATGGATGGGTTCTTGAACTTCTGGCAACCCTGGATCGCATATGTGTCTTCCATTAGAACTAATCTTTGACAAATACCATTTCAATAATGGCTCCTCTCTTTGTTCCAATGCTACGCAGATGTTCCTTTATTTTTCTTCTCTTTTTTGTTCTTTTTTAATTTTTCTTTTCTTTCACTTAAAAAAAGGGTGTTGTAATAAGTTTTTTTTCATTCTTGTCAGAAAACAAAAAGAAAGGGAATATGTGATGAAAATGTAAACAATGCAATGCTGTAATGACATGTATACCCTTTACAAAAACTTAAATCAAAAAAAAAAAAAAGAAAAGAAAAACAAAATGAAGACTTTGTAGTGGCCGAATAAAAGTCCTGATCCAAATCTGATTGAAATGTTGAGACATGACCTTAAAAAGGCGGTTCATGCTCGAAAACCCTCCAATGTGGCTGAATTACAACAACTCTGCAAAGATGAGTGGGCCAAAATTCCTCCCCAGCGCTGTAAAAGACTCATTGTCAGTTATCACAAACACTTGATTGTAGTTGTTGCTGCGAAGGGTGGCCCAACCAGTTATTAGGTTTATGGGGCAATCACTTTTTCACACCAGGCCATGTAGGTTTGGATTTTTTTCCCCCTTAATCATAAACACCTTCATTTAAAAACTGCATTTTGTGTTTACTTGTGTTACCTTTGTCTAATATGTAAATTTGTTTGATGATCTGAAACATTTAAGTGTGACAAGCGTACAAAAAAAAGGAGAAATC
Source organism: Pholidichthys leucotaenia (assembly GCA_020510985.1). Lineage (NCBI taxonomy): Eukaryota > Metazoa > Chordata > Actinopteri > Cichliformes > Pholidichthyidae > Pholidichthys > Pholidichthys leucotaenia. The sequence continues at coordinate 108,506,618 of CM035841.1, read as the reverse complement.
AGGAAGGGGGCAAACACTTTCTCACACCACTGTGTTTTATATATATATATATATATATATATATATATATATATATATATATATATAGTAGATATAAAAAGCCTACACACCCCTGTACAAATGCCAGGTTTTTGTGAGTTAAAAAACTGAGACCAAGATAAATCATTTCAAAACTTTTGTCATCATTAATGTGACCTATAACCTGTACAACCCAATTGAAAAACAAACTGAAATCTTTAAAGGGGAAAATTAAAAAATAAAAAAAAACTTATAATAACCTGGTTGCATAAATATGCACACCCTTAAACTAATACTTTGTTGCAGCACCTTTGGCTTTTATTACAGCACTCACTCTTTTTGGGTAGGAGTCTGTCAGCATGGCACATCTTGATGTGGCAATATTTGCCAACTCTTCTTTGCAAAAACGCTTCAAATCTGTCAGATTGCAAGGGCATCTCCTGTGCACAGCTCTCTTCAGATCACCCCACAGATGTTTGATTGGATTCAGGTCTGGACTCTGGCTGGGCCATTCCAAAACCTTAATCTTCTTCTGGTGAAGCCATTTTCTTGTTGATTTGGATGTTTGCTTTGGGTCATTGTTATGCTGAAAGATGAAGTTCCTCTTCATCTTCCGCTTTGTAGCAGAAGGCTGAAGGTTTTGTGCCAACACTGACTGGTATTTGGAGCTGTTCATAATTACCTCCACCTTGACTGAGGCCCCAGTTCCAGCTGAAGAAAAACAGCCCCAACGCATGATGCTGCTACCACCGTGCTTCACTGTAGGTATGGTGTTCTTTTGGTGATGAGCAGTGTTGTGTTTGCGCCAAATATACCTTTTGGAATTATGGCCAAAAAGTTCAACCTTGGTTTCATCAAACCATAACAGATTTTCTCACATGAGTTGGGGAGATTTCAAATGCATTTTTGCAAAATGTAGCTGGGCTTGGATGTTTTTCTTCGTAAAATAAGACTTCCGTCTTGCCACCCTAGACGGGAGATTGTTGTCACATGTACTAAACAGCTAGTACTTAACAGAAATTCCTGCAGCAACTTCAGTGTTGCTGTCAACTTCTTGGCAGCCTTTCTGACCAGTTTTCTTCTCGTCTTTTCATCAATTTTGGAGGGACGTCTGGTTCTTGGTAATGTTAGTGTTGTGCCATGTTTTCTCCACTTGATGATGACTGTCTTCACTGTGTTCCATGGTATATTTAATGCCTTGGAAATTCTTTTGTACCCTTCTCCTGACTGATGCCTTTGAACAATGAGATCCCTCTAATGCTTTAGAAGCTCTCTGTGGACCATGGCTTGTGCTGCAAGATGCCACTGCAAAAATGTCAGGAAATACCTACTAGAACAACTGAACTTTATTTGGGGTTAATCTGAGGCACTTTAAATGGTGGCAGGTGTGTGCTGACTCCCATTTCACATGAGTTTGAATGTGATGTTAATTCTGAACACAGCCACATCCCCAGTTATAACAGGGTGTGCAACCAGGTTATTGTAAGTTTTTTATGTTTCCCCTTAAAAGATCGTAAAAACTTAGCATTTGAACAGGGGTGTGTAGACTTTTTATATCCTCTGTGTGTGTGTGTGTGTGTGTGTGTGTGTGTGTGTGTGTGTGTGTGTGTGTGTGTGTGTGTGTGTGTGTCCTCCCCTGTGACCCTGCCCCCAGAAAAAAAGTTCAGGCTCAGGATTGTTGGTTTTTTTTTTGCTTTAACCCCTGAGAATGTGGTTATTTGTGTATAAAAACACCATTGTGACATGTTCAGAAATAGAAGTTGGACAGTACTGTGTGTACAACCGACATATAAAGTAGAATTACTAATAAATAGCGCATTCTATACTACTGTTGATGTGCTGAGCACGGGCTCACCATCACATTACAACTCATGACAAATCAGAACGATTCACTTAACGAGACCTAGTGAGGTCATGGTGGACCCTAACAAAGCAACAGGATTGTGTGTTTTTTCTTTTAGTATTTTTGTTAGATGAATAGATAAAGGTGTAAAAGCACTGAAAAAGTAAAGTTTTCATCCTGTGTCCCCTTTTAGATCTCAGGGAACCATGTTAGCATGTGGAAAATCATTTTGTCTCCTTTAAATAACTTGTTGAATCTAAAACAGATTCATCACTACTGTAATTATCACATGCAAGGATAAGAAGTATTTGTACCAGGTGGTAACTTTTTTGGCCAGTCAGTGTATTTATTCTTTCTGTATTTAATCAGTATTTTCTGTGTCTCTTTGTCCCTCCAGATGCTCCACAGCTACATGACTGTAAGGAGGATGAGGTTCTCACTGTCAATCAGCTCTGGAACCAGGAGAAGAACTCCAATCTGGACCAGGAGGAACAAGATGCTGCACAGGTTAAAGAGGAAGAAGAACTCTGTACCAATCAGGAGGAAGAATACTTTGGACTGAAACAAGAGACTGATGCTTTCATGGTGACTCCTACTGATGAGGACAATGACAACAGTGACACTAAACCAAACACTGAGCAGCTCCTCTCTCACAGTTCTCCTGACAGCGAGAGGCAAGACCAGGGAGCAGGTGAGAATTTAAACCGAGGATCAAGTAAACATAAAGAGCCACAGCCTAAGAAGAGACTACACAGAAACAGAAATGACAGTAACAATATAGCCAACTCCTCCATGTCAAAGAATCAGTGCGATACTGACACAGGTGAAAATTCTATAAAATATTCTCATGACCAAGACTGTAAAAATGACCGCCAGAAGAAGAAACATCACATAGTTATGTCACATGTTTGCAACATGTGTGGGAAAAGATTCAGGAAGAAGAGGAATTTATCAGTTCATGAGAGAATTCACACAGGTGAGAAGCCATTTTCTTGTGAAACATGTGGGCAGAGATTTACTCAGCATAGTCATTTGAAAAGGCACATGAGAATTCACACATGTGAAAAGCCATTTTCTTGTGAAACATGTGGTAAGAGTTTTATTCAGCGTGATCATTTAAAAACTCACATGAGAATTCACACAGGTGAGAAGCCATTTTCTTGTGAAACATGTGGACAGAGTTTTAATGAACGTGGTACTTTGAAAAATCACATGAGAATTCACACAGGTGAGAAGCCATTTTCTTGTAAAACATGTGGAAAGAATTTTATGCAACGTGGTCATTTAAAATCTCACATAAGAATTCACACAGGTGAGAAGCCATTTTCTTGTGAAACATGTGGGCAGAGTTTTAATGAACGTGGTACTTTGAAAAATCACATGAGAATTCACACAGGTGAGAGGCCATTTTCTTGTGAAACATGTGGGCAAAGTTTTAATCGATATGGGGCTTTGGAAATTCACATGAGAATTCACACCGGTGAGAAGCCGTTTTCTTGTGAAACATGTGGGCAAAGATTTACTCAATATGCTCATTTGAAAGTTCACATGAGAATTCACACAGGTGAGAAGCCATTTTCTTGTAAAACATGTGGGCAGAGTTTTAATCGACCTGATCCATTGAAAACTCACATGAGAATCCACACAGGTGACAAGCCATTTTCTTGTGGATCTTGTAGGCAAAGTTTTAGGTATAGTTTTCAGTTGAAAACCCACATGAGAATTCACACAGGTGAGAAGCCATTTTCTTGTGAAATGTGGGTAAAAATTTAATGAATGCGGTGCTTTGAAATTTCACATGAGCATTTGCACAAGTGAGAGGCCGTTTTCTTGTATAACGTGGGCACAGTTTTACTCAATGTGCTCATTTGAAAACACATGATAATTCACACTGGTGAGAAGCAGTAGTGTGGGAAATGCTGCACGTAGTGTTTTAGCTTAAAGGTCGTGGTTGGAGAGGCTGCTGGCATGGATTAGCAGCCACATTTCCGTCAGTCTGCTCCAGGGCAGCTATGGCTACAGAGGTAGCTTGCCACTATCAGTGTATGACTGAAGTGAATGATTAGTGGATTGATTGTAAAACACTTTGAGTATCATGAAAGTCGCTATATACAGTGAATATAAAAAGTCTACACACCCGTGTTCAAATGCCAGGTTTTTGTGATGTAAAAAAATGAGACCAAGATAAATCATTTCAAAACTTTTTCCACCGTTAATGTGGCCTATAACCTGTACAACCCAATTGAAAAACAAACTGAAATCTTTTAAAGGGAAAAATAAAAAAACTTACAACAACCTGGTTGCATAAATATGCACACTCTTAAGATAATACTTTGTTGCAGCATCTTTGGCTTTTATTATAGCACTCAGTCTTTTTGGGTAGGAGTCTATCAGTGTGGCACATCTTGATGTGGCCATATTTGCCCACTATTCTTTGCAGTAACGCTCCAAATCTGTCAGATTGCAAGGGCATCTCTTGTGCACAGCCCTCTTCAGATCACCCCACAAATGATCATCCCACAGATGTTTGATTGGATTTAGGTCTGGACTCTGGCTGGGCCATTCGATAACCTTAATCTTCTTCTGGTGAAGCCATTCTTTTGTTGATTTAGATGTGTGCTTTGGGTCATTGTCATGCTGAAAGATGAAGTTCCTCTTCATCTTTAGCTTTCTAGCAGAAGGCTGAAGGTTTTATGCCAACACTGACTGGTATGGGGATCTGTTCATAATTCCCTCCACCTTGACTGAGGCCCCAGTTCTAGCTGAAGAAAAACAGCCCCAGAGCATGATGCTGCCACCACCATGCTTCACTGTAGGCAGGGTGTTCTTTGGCGATGAGCAGTGTTGTTTGCGCCAAATATACCTTTTGGAATTATGGCCAAAAAGTTCAGCCTTGGTTTCATCGAACCATAACACATTTTCCCACATGCATTTGGGAGGTTTCAAATGCTTTTCTGCAAAATGTAGTCAGGCTTGGATGTTTTTCTTCGTAAGATAAGACTTCCATCTTGCCACCCTACCCCATAGCCCAGACATATGAAGAGGATGGGAGATTGTTGTCACATGTACTAAACAGCCAGTACTTGCCAGAAATTCCTGCAGCTCCTTCAGTGTTGCTGTCAGCCTCTTGGCAGCCTCCCTGACCAGTTTTCTTCTCTCGTCTTTTCATCAATTTTGGAGGGACATCCAGTTCTTGGTAATGTCACTGTTGTGCCATGTTTTCTCCACTTGATGATGACTGTCTTCACTGTGCTCCATGGTATATTAAATGCCTTGGAAATTCTTTTGTACCCTTCTCCTGACTGATACCTTTGAACAATGAGATCCCTCTGATGCTTTGGAAGCTCTCTGTGGACCATGGCTTGTGCTGTAAGATTTGACTACAAACATGTCAGGAAAAGCCTACTAGAACAGCTGAACTTTATTTGGGGTTAAACAGAGGCATTTTAAATGGTGGTGGGTGTGTGCTGACTCCCATTTAACATGAGTTTGAATGTGATTGATTAATTCTGAACACAGCCACATCCCAGTTAAAAGAGGGTGTGCATATATATGCAACCAGGTTATTATAATTTTTTTCCCCCTTAAAAGATTTCAGTTTGTCTTTCAATTGGGTTGTACAGGTTATAGGTCACATTAATGATGGAAAAAGTTTGGAAATTATTTTCCTTGGTCTCATTATTTTACATTACAAAAACCTGGCATTTGAACAGGGGTGTGTAGACTTTTTATATCCACTGTAAATCCAACCCATTGTGAGTATGATTATTAATTTACCAGATGTAGTCGTTCTTTAGTCCATCAACATTTGTAAAAAAAATTTCAGGTTTAAGTCTCTTTTGTGTGAATGAAGTGTTCTTTAATTGTTTTAAGCTGTAATGTATATATAAATCTTTAAACTTATATAATCCTACCCCTTTTTGTGTTGATTACATGATCCAGTCAATATTTATGTACATACTGTACTTAAACTTCTCAAAAAAAAGTTTGGAAATGTTGTTTCAGTCAGTGATATCTCCCCTTTAATTATACCAAAATGGTATTGTATTTCGTATCATTGGAAAACTTCATAAGTCACCTTTACAATGAGATGCAACTTGTAAGGATCAGTGGAATGAGTAACACAGCTTAACATGTGAGTAGCGCCCCTAAGACTGCCAAAATCCTCTGCAATATTCTGCTGTTGGTATTCACTCTTGTTCTGAGCTTCAAGTGCTGCCAGGTGTGTGCCAGAACAGGTGTAACTGAACACTTGCAGATCAGCTTGGGTGTGGAGTATGTGCTTGAGTGACCAACACAACAACCACGCTGGTTGGCCTTCACCAACTCCTGGTTGAGAAATAGGATGCCATCACACAGCAAAATGTGACCAGCATGAGGAGGAGGTGCCAAGCTGTTTTCGCTGTGTGTGGCTGTTCCACACACTACTGAGGTCACTGTGAAATGAATAAAGTGTAAAAGCAGACAATAAATTTGTGTTTTTTCCTTATTACAGTGAGCTAGTGCAATCAATCAATCAAGCATCTCAAAACAAAGGTGAGATTATTGCAGGGGATTGTGGCACATTTTTAGAGCACTACCCACACGTTTAGCTGTGTTGCCCATTCCACGAATGCACAATTTATACCTTGTAAAGGTGACTAATCAGGCTTTCTGATGAGTCCTGATAATGCTAATGATGCCGACCAGTTTTCTCTAACCATATTGACTGTCAGAGAGTAGTTTCTGTTGGCTTATAAACTTTTCTTATCCATCACTGAAGAGTGTTTCTTGAATTTCTGATATCTCTTGTCAGAAGAGAAATCTGTGAAGTGTTACTTGTCACCAGATTTATATATATAATGGAATGACTTTTGCAGTTTCAATTTTATTTGGAAATTGTCCCATTTGGAATGATAAGTTGAAGATTTGAGTTAGTGGTTTGGAAATTCCCTCAATTTTCTATTTCACTATTTTTCATATCTGTGTCATCACAATCACTTGATGTTTTAAATGTGATTGAGATAAGATTCTGCCCACCTGGCCAGTAGATGTCACACTCACTGTTGACTCACTATAATCTCATACCATTTGCCAGGTAGAGAGATAAAACAGCACTTCCTGGAGGCTAACATCAATATACTGCAGACTGCTAAAATCTCAGACCTTTGGTTATTATGAGCCATACAGCATGTCAAGCGAGGACTCTTGTGGTATAGAATCGTGAATTTAACATAATCCTCTGATGTACATCTCTGGTAAACATTTTTTAAATAACTATATTGTATGGTGTTATTGACAGTAATGCTAATGTAGCACAGCAGTGATCAATCTGGATACCTCTCTAGTTTTGACAGCGTAATTATGATAACACTTTAGTTCATATTTTAAGGACTTTGACCGCTGTTAGTTGTTGTGTGGTTTCTGTTAATATGCTGAATCACACTTTTATGGTCTGTTTAAGTTCATCCATTTTAGCTACACATGCTTTAAAAAAACAAAAAAACAGTTGTTGCTATTAAGCTCCAGTAGTCATTTATGTCAGTCCCAGTTCATTTTAAGTTGTAAATGTGTTTTATTTTTATTGTTTTAAAATATATAAATAAATGTTGTGAAACGTTGGATGCCTGAATTCATTTGTGCCCTTTCAGTTACCTGTTAAAGATGAAATCTATTGTTTATTCAGTGTGACAGATTTGCAAAGTTAATGGTTTACGTCACCTCTCTGCAAAACTAAAGTATTTTCAACTTTTGTATAATGTAGTGTGGCTGTGGCGCAGGTGTAGTGTGGCCGATTACTGATCTGAGGGTCAGATTCCATTTCCGGTCTGTCTGCAGTCTGCATGTCAAAGTGTCCTTGAGCAAGACACTGAACACCCAGTTGCTCCTGGTGGGTCAGGCCAGTGCTGGTGTATGGCAGCTCTGCCGCCATCAGTGTGTGAGTGTGTAAATAGTAGGATCTGTAAAGTTCTTTGGTCATTTAGAGATGAGAAAAATTGCTATATAAGTGAACGCCATTTAACATTTAGTGATAAACAAGAACCTAAAATATACTGTGTGTATTAGCTATATACATAACATTATAATCAATAATCCTTAGTGAAGTTGGAAATAATTTATGGTGGCGTAATAATCTTTTTTCAAATAATATTTTGTAAAAACAGAACTGCATCTCCAAAAATGAGCACATCACCATTCAGATCTATATCAAATGGCTCAGACATATTCATCCAAATTTCAAGCAAAAAAATCTTGAAATAGCTAAATTTATGTGGGATTTTTATAAAATATGAATGTTTTACTTTTTAGATTTGAGCTATTTCTAAAAAATAAATTCACAATATTCAGCTTTTGGAGTTGCATGAGAAGAATGTAGAAGAAAATCAACCTCAAATCAAGTGAGTCAACATATAACAAACAGGAATTTATTTTGGGGAAAATATTTATTAAAAAATAAACAATCCAGATGCAGGGTCCATGGGGCAGATCTGGGAGAGCAATAGAGAAATCAGGTCTAGGACACACTCTGGAAAGCTTTTATTGTCCCCATAGTCAGTATTGACCTTTTTTTTTTTTTTTTTTTTTAACTATAATCAGGTACAAACTGTTGATGTAAAAAAGGACAAGTCTCGAAGAAAGTGTCATCACAGACTAATGGCATTAAAACATGACAGTGTGTGAACTGCTAGACAGTTTCGGGACTACAGCAGCGCTGCAATGAGTTTGCTTGGTCTACATAATGTGAATTAAAATATATTGTAGGTGAAGGAAAGACCAGGTACAGAAATGAAATTACTTTTTATGTGTGTGTTGTGGGAGGAGGGAGAAGACCCTGGGGCAGACCCAGGACATGTTGGAGAGACGTTTTCTCTCAGCTAGTCTGGGAACGTCTTGGTGTCCTCTCTGAAGACCTGGATTCGGTGGCTGGAGAGAGGGAAGTCTGGGCTTCTCTGATTAGACTGCTGCCTTCACATCCTAGACCCCCAGAAAAGCCGTAGAAGATGGATGGGTGGCTGTGCTGTATATTCATTTCTGCTGCAGGACTGGACCTGATTTTTTTTTTTTTTTTGTATATTTTATTAATCCCCAGAGGGAAATTCAGGGCATCCATCTGGATGGATAAGGCAGCTATTAAAGAAGAGGAACATTTTTTTCTAATTGAGATGAGATGAGATGAGATTCAACTTTATTGTCATTACACATGTATGAATACAAGGTAACGAAACGTGAATTGGCATTTGGGCACGCTCTGCAGAGCGCATCCAAGGCCAGGGCAGCCGCTAGGCGCCAGTCAAAGAAGAAAGGGAAAAAAAAGAAAAGAAAGGATATGACGCAATAGACGAGAGAAAAAAACATGTTTTATCAAATTGACGCTTAATGAGTAAGCGAAATTTTGATTGCAGGCAAAAAAACCCTCAATGCATATTTAGCAGACATTTAGTGGACAAATCACACAGCAGAGGGAGAGCAGTGTGTGTATATCGTATGCATGTAGTGTTGTATGCATTGTGTAGTGTAAATGTAACAGTTGTTAGTGAGCAGCAGAGGGCGCCTCCTGGCAGTGGATAGATGTTATAATCATGTGACTTATAAACAAGTCCAGAGTCCAGAGTCTATCTCTCTCTCTCTCTCTTGCTTGCAGAAGGCACATGGGCATTGTCCTTGAGGGTCCAATCCGCTGACGACAAACAACTGATTGTTGATTGTATGGGTAGACATAAGAGCCGGTTCTTCCGCTAATCTCAGTCAGGAGGAATGTAAACACGGGGCAAACAAGGTCAAATCAAATCAAATCAGCACAGTGCACTCAGAGAGTAGAATTTGTCCTCACCCGTGTAATTCTGTGCTTCCATTATATATGCAGGCTTAAACTGTTTTTCCATAGAGAGCACAGGGCTTCAGATGTATTCCTTCACTGAATCACTGTCATTCAGTTCACCGTTTGCCGCTACTCGTGCCCTCCCCAACTGGTTGGGGAGGGCACGAGGGAATTTAATGAAGGCACGAGGGAATTTAATGAAGGAGCTGGCCGGGTCCGCTTTGAACAGCTCTCTCACTTTCCTTCAATTTCTGATGCATCAGGGAACTCCACAGCCAAAAATAGAAGTCCTGAGATCAGAATTACACATTCTTGGAACACCAAGTACACAGGCAGATTGTGGTTTTAATAAAAATTAGTACATGCCCGTAGAAAGCAAGTGTTCTTGTCTGAAAACAGGTAGTCCAATTAGGCTTTCCAGGCCCAAATGTAGGCTGTGTTTGAAAGTGGAGTACAAAGAGGTGCAGCCTATATGTAGACAACCACATATGTTAGACTTTGACAAATATAAAAGGGACTGAACACTAAAATGCATTTGTGTGAATATTAATTACAGAATTCTTGAAAATGAAGGACATGCAATATTAGCAACTGTATAAAAACCCTTGTCTATTTGTTTGTCAGACTTATTTGTGTGATATTTTAAAGCGCTATATAAGTGCAGGTTAGTTAGTTAGTTAGTTAGACTTAGATTCTTGTAGTTTGGGGAATGGGAGTTGTTCGGTCACCATTATAATTGTTTTAGTTTATATGTGTAGTTTATAGTGTATCATCACTGAACTCGTAGTACTGTAACAGGACACATTTACAAATATTTGAGATCCGTTGTAGTACATCATTTTGTATTGTAGCACTATTTTGTTATTAAAAGGTTTTTAAAACTGTAATCAAATTAATTACAGAACATCCAACATTATTATGCACAGCAGAAAGACCTGTTTGCAACTGTTGCATCAGTGCTGCCCATTTGTCAGAAAATATCAATCTATAAATGTACCAAATCTCTGTCTGTGCGTGTGTTTGTGTGTCTTATCTGTTCCATGCATATCCCTTCAACCGTTCGTCAGACTGAACTAAGGTTTTATGTGTTTTTCTGAGGTTACGAGGGTGTGCATCCCCGAGTATGGAGTTGCTCAATCAAAATATGTAATTCTTAACAATAAAAGTTCAGCCTCCACTCTGTCTCATGTCCAGGCTTCTAGAAGTGTGGGTGGGGTTTCGGATTGACTCCGTATGGATTGGATAATACGCGGCATTACAGCATCAGTAACCACAGCGCGACGTGAGCAAAACAAGGAAGCGAAAAGCCACAAATTTGACTAGAGAAAGATAATACTTAAGATTTAATGCTTAAAAAAATTATACCATAAAGTTGCTGTGATTGTGTAGGTCTAATGGATAATTCGGCATGGAGAACAGAGGTGCGATGGGTGGTGGTGGTGGTGGTGGTGGTGGGGCACTGGCAGGGACCCGTGGTGCCACAAAGGACATCACTGGCACACGGGTGAAGCAGCAGCCAAGTCTCCCGTTAACCGGGCAGGCTGGGCTTGGCTCCCTGCGAAGGACTGTGATCCTCCGGTTCAGCTGCTGCTTCTCCAACACTGGTGTCTGACTGGGCGCTCCACGATCGTTCGCGGGGGGGCATGCCCAACCTGCCCGTTCAGTGGTAGACGGCAGTCCCGACTGCTGCTTCATTGTGGCGTGGAATGGCCAGATCAACTACATATCATATGCAGACACATATGCACGCTTTGACTAAATGACAACAAGATGCAAAAATGCCCAAATAACGAAATAAATCATTTTAATTTTAATATTTACAGACAAATGGGCAACACTGATGCAATACTTCCATCTGAACGGGCCATTTTTTTAAGGACCACAATGGAAATAAGTGTGCACACTTGTTTAACTAAAAATGATTTATTTCGTTATTTGGGCATTTTTGTGTCTTGTTTGGCCATTCTACTCCACAATCACGGCAGTATTATTATTTGTAAAATTTTTAGGTACTCGCGCAGGAGGGGGGACTCGTGGTCCTGCAAACGATGGTGGTACCACACGGCTGAAGCAGCAGTCGGGACTCCCATCTACCACTTACAGTGCAGGCTGGGCGTGCCTCCCTGCGAAGGATTGTGGTCTGCCCGGTCAAGCCGCTGCTTCTCCCAGCATGCCCTGTGTTGGATACACCAGTGTTCTTTGTCAGACCCGAGTCCACGCTAACACATCTGCCAGTCTGCTCATGTGCCTCGTGTTCTCCACATATGCCGAATTATCCTTTATACCCACACAATCATGGCAACTTTATGATATAACTTTTTAAGCACTAAATCTTCACTATAATCTTTCTCTAGTCAGATTTGTCGCTTTTTACTTCCTTGTTTTGCTCACGGAGCACTGTGGTTACTGATGCAGTTAAAAATCTCCTAAACAAACACATTTAAAAAATTCAGAATAAAGGATTTGGCTTTATACATAACTGTGTGTAAAATGTTTTGATGAGACAAAACTTACATTGGTGTGCCGCCGACTGTCTTCCTCATAGATCGGTTCCTCTGATGGTTGTGGCCCTGAGCTGCTAATGGAGTTCGGGCCTCATACACAGGTGGGGTGGAGGAGAAGCTTCTGCTGACATCATCAGAATGTGGTTTTTAAATGTTGATCTATGAGAACACGGTCATATTCATAGTCCTTTTTGGGACTTTTTACATGTAACACTTTGCATCATACTCACCTAAAGGTCAGATATTGATGTTCTGTCCTTAACCCCCACTGGTCCATCACAGTGGAGGCTTCAGAAGCTGTTGACCCTCTCTCCAGTCACTGGTGAAGCTCTTCTCTGCTGTATCACGATGGCATTATCCAAACACCCATCTGTGCTTATTCGCCTCATGATGAAGTCCTTACAGAGTCCTAACATAAATTTCTACATACATAATTACAGCTACTTCATGGACTCAAGAAATCCTATGACAGTGTTGTACAGTAACATTAGTTAGTAAGAAAATAAATTGACTCATTTATTCTATTATTAGAACTTTGATTTTAACCTCAATTTCCACCATGGTGATCAGTAGTTTTACATTATTATCTTAAACTGTAATAACAATAAACAACTAACTTTTTTTCACTGTACACCAAATTATAAGACTGAACAGCTGTACATCAAAGCTGATAATTAAAACAAATTATGTAAAACATGACTGCTGCACAATTAGTATGTGCTGTTACATTCATAGATGCAAATGTTGATCATATCATGAACCTGTCATACATGTCATCTTGGCAAGGAGCAGTTAGTGGGGTCTATTCCAAGCTATATATTGGCTGATATTATCATACACTCATAACTGTAATATGAACATGTCAGAACTAAAATTTAGTTGGTTACATAGAGTTTAAACTGCTGCTCCCCCAAGACCCTAACTACCAGATTAACAGCAGATGAAGCAGCCAGCAAGATCATCGGTGCCCCTCTGTACCCCCCCCCCCCCCGGACATCTACCTCACCTGCCTCTCCCACAGAGCCATCAACATTGCACGTGACACCTTGCACCCCTCCCACTCCCTCTTCAGCCCCCTGCCCTCGGGGAAAAGGTACCAGAGCCTCCGGGCCTGCTTCACAAGACTGCTAAACAGCTTTGTTCATCAGGCCATCACGACCCTGAACTCTGTCCACCCCCCCTCCCTTCCCCCGGACCATAACGCACTCACCCACACAACCACTACCTCAGCTGTTGGCACAGAAAGACTGGCACACCAACAGTAATACATATGCTGCTGTATGTCTTGGCACTTTACTGCAGCCATTTGCACAAATGCCATATCTGCTGCTGTCTATTATTGCAATACTGATCATGTGCAGTCCTATCTGTCACTGCCTGCACCTACACTGCTGCGTTGAACTTGCAACTACGAGTATTATTGCTCTACATTTTCTGTATGTAGGATTGCTGGGTTTCATCGTTTATCTTAATTTACACTATGGGATGTCTGGGTCTATCTTTTGTCACCATTTGCACTACAGGTAGCATTACTCTACGTAGACTGCTGTTGTTTTTCCAGCCTTATTCCTTTTTCTTTTTATATTGTGCACACCACTGAAGAGAGAGAGAAATGCCATTTCAGTTCTCCTGTACGTCATGTACATATAGTAGTACTGACAAATAAAGTCTTTGAATTTTGAATTTGAATGAGCTAGTTAGCATCATAGCTAGCACTGATTACCTTACCTGTCAGAAAAAAAGTGGTCACCTCTGCATGACTTTTCAGCCCTTTGAAAGTCCAGCAGACATTAGACATCAAAAGCAGAACCGATATTTAGCCTGCTCCTTTGTCATGCCATACTTAAGAACGATTGGAAAACTGACGTCTGCCTTCAGACTCAGGTATTTAGCTGAATAATTCACTACCTGGCAACCCAACAACCCCAAAAAACGAGATGATGCCAAGGAACATGAAGCTGGCGGCGCTATTGGCTGTGACATCCTCACTGGACTTCCTACTTGGCTTTCTCCAGCTGCTGGATGTAAATATTTATATAATTTATGACCAGTAAAAAAATTAATAAATAATTAATAAATAATTAATAAATAATTTTTTCATCAATATACCAATTTTTAGAAGAACATTAAGACTTACATTATGCATGTTTCTTAACACTTTGTTGTTTTGTTTTTTAATCTTTGTTTTCATGAAAATGCTATCCTGTGCACCTTTTACTTAGTCTGGGAAAGGCTAGAAGATTGTTATGGGTCACCTAAAACAGTAGAAAATGCACTGTTGAAAAAGTAGTAGTAGATTAGTTTATTTGACAGGGACAAAGCTTGAACATTTTCCCAAACTCGGCAACAAAGATGCACTCAAGTTAATAGAACTTGCTGACATTCTTCAGGAAATTGAATGTGCAAAGGAGAGTGGATACTTACTGTGGTGTACCAATATGGCACTGAGTATACCCTGCTGTGGTGGGGGTGATGGCCCCACCTTTCCGGTTCCATCGTCACCAGGGGTATAAAGGGCTAGGGCAGAAGAGCGCTGTCTCTTTTGCCGTTGACCTCTTTGCCTGTACGGAGCACCTTGTGGTTTGTGATTCTGTTATAATAAAGTTACATTCAACTGCACCTTCAGCCTGTTCTCTGCCTACCCAAGTTATGGACTTGACATTTGGCGATGAGGAGAAATGTATGGAGAGTGTGGTCTATATTAATCATATATTCCATAACCTACATATGTCGAAGCATGTGGAAATGTGTGGTAGACTGCAAGTCTAATTTAAAACATTACTGGCACATGCCTCTAGGGGGAACTACCTGTATTGTTTAGCATTACTACTAAGGGGACACATTAGAACAAGAGTGTGAAAACCCCGCGCAGAATCCATGTTCAGTCTTATTGTGTGTGTTACAGAATAAATGGCAGAGTTAGCCAAAGAAATAACTCAAGCGTGATCATTGCTACACGGTAGGATATCACACAATTGGCGACGAGGATTAAAAAAAAAAAATTAGCGGCGAGAAACAGAGAACATTGCAAGTGTGGCGAACTCAAGTGACTCCAGTAGTTCGAGTGCAAGTTCAGAGGAGGAAAAACGAGGTTTCCCCACCACGACGAGCAATGGCGGCTGTAATCGGAACGGTAACCCCTTTTGATAACTCGACTCAGTCATGGGAAGAATATAGTGAAATGTTGGACTTTTTCTTCGAAGCTAATGACATTGAGGAGCCAGACAAAAGGAAGGCTGTACTGTTGAGTGGAGTTGGTGCAACTACTTACAGCTTGTTGAGAAATTTAATAAGCCCTGCATTACCGAAAGATAAAACATACGACCAGCTTACTGCTGAGCTTCAGAAGCACTTCAGCCCCAAACCGAGTGAAATAGTGCAACGATTCAAATTTAATTCACGCATAAGGAGGAACACTGAGTCCATAGCAGAGTATGTGGCAGAATTGAGGAAATTAACACTGCACTGTGATTACAAAGACTCATTGGAAGAAATGTTAAGAGACAGACTTGTGTGTGGAGTGAATGATGACCGAATGCAACGGCGACTTTTATCTGAAACAAAACTCACTTTTGTGAAGGCTTTGGAATTATGCCAAGCGATGGAAACAGCATCTAAAGATGTGAGAGAGATGCAAGGGAAGCTAACAGAGGACACAGCAACGCATGTTCGTGTGCCTAAGACCCAAGTAGGTGTCCACAAAGTGTTGACTGACAAAACTCAGCACAAATTCCCCAGTTGTTATCGCTGCAAAGGCCAGCACAATGCCGCCGAGTGCAAATTTGCCACTGAGCTGTGTCATAATTGTGGCAAGCGAGGGCACATTAAGAAAGCATGTAGAATAAAGGTGGACAGCGCACAGGTGCTGAAAGCGACAGTTAATGGGCAAAAGTATGAAAACAAGGGCCCAGGAAAGGAACAGCAAGCGAATCAACTGAGAGGGGAGGGAGAAAGTGATACAGAAGACATGGATTTTCACACAATTTACAACACGTCAGAGGAGCTGACCAAGGTAGCGCCCATCACGCGTACCATGAATGTTAATGGAATGAAAGTAACATTTGAAGTTGATACAGGCTGTGGAGTAACCATATTAAGTAAACAGCAATATACACAACTGTGGAAGAAAACAGACACAGCAGAATTAAATCCCTGTTCATTAAAATTAAAAACATACACAGGAGAGAAGCTAGACGTGCTAGGCATGGCACAAGTGAAGGTGCAGCACGAAAACAAAGAAAAGGACTTACCTGTAGTAGTAGTTGGGAGCGAAGGACCAAATCTACTAGGGCGAAGTTGGCTACAAGAACTGGCCATGATTGATCAGTTGGTGAATAAAGTGGAATCTCAGCCCAAATTGCAGCTGGAGGAGATCCTCGAAAGACACGCTGAGGTGTTCAAAGAAGGCTTAGGACAGCTAAAAGGTGTCACTGCAAAGATTAATGTGGACAAGGAGGCCCAACCACGATTCTGCAAACCCCGACCGGTACCCTATGCAGTCAAGCCACTGGTTGAAAGCGAGCTACAGAGGCTGCTGGATGACAAGATCATTGAGCCAGTGCAGGTTGCAGAATGGGCGGCGCCCATAGTCCCAGTGAGAAAGCCGGATGGCTCCATTAGAATATGTGGAGATTACAAACTCACTGTCAATCGAGCATCACGGGTGGATCAGTATCCAATTCCTAAAGTGGAGGACCTCTTCGCACAGCTGAACGGCGGCCGACACTTCACGAAATTAGACATGAGTCACGCCTACCAACAAGTAGTCCTGGAAGAAGAATCAAGAAAGTATGTAACCATCAATACACACAAAGGCTTATATACCTACACACGCTTACCATTTGGAGTAGCTTCCAGTCCTGCTATATTCCAGAGAACTATGGAGGGCATCCTAGGTGGAATTCCGAATGTTGCCATTTATTTGGATGACATCCTTTGTACAGGACCAAATGAACAAGAACATCTGAAAACGCTGGAGGAAGTGCTTCATCGGTTGGAGAAAAGCGGTCTGAGGTTGAAAAGAAGCAAGTGTGAGTTCATGGGAAAAGAGGTGGTGTTCCTAGGCCACAAGATCAACGCCAGTGGTCTACACCCTCTAACAGACAAAGTGGAAGCCATTGCGGAGGCGCCTGAGCCACAAAATGTTACTGAGTTAAAAGCCTACCTGGGCTTGTTGAACTATTACCATAGGTTCCTCCCAAAGCTCTCCACGCTGCTGGCACCACTACATACCTTACTTAAGAAGGAAGAAAAATGGTCATGGGGGGTCAAGCAGCAGAAGGCGTTTGAAGAGTCCAAAGCGCTACTTCAGTCCTGTAGTGTGTTAGTGCACTATGATTCAAACAAACCACTCATCCTGGCGTGTGACGCATCACCCTACGGTGTGGGTGCTGTACTCTCTCATCGTATGGAGGATGGCTCAGAGAGACCCATAGGGTTCGTCTCAAGAACTCTTAGTGCAGCTGAGAAAAACTACTCCCAGCTAGACAAGGAGGGCCTTGCAGTAGTATTTGGTGTAAAAAAGTTCCACAAATACCTGTATGGGAGACAGTTCGCTATAGTGACTGACCACAAGCCACTAATTTCACTGTTCAGTGAAATGAGAGCCATACCCCAGATGACATCTCAGAGAATTCAGAGATGGGCCGTTACATTAGCAGCGTATGAGTACACCATCGTTAACAAAGCCGGACGGGACCATACAAATGCTGACGCGATGAGTAGGCTACCCTTGGATGGAGGAAGAGACAGCACGCCTGAGGAGGAGGAGAGAGTGCTATTGTTTGAAGATATCGGCGTGCCCCTGGTGAACGCACAACAAATAAAGAAGTGGACAGACAAAGACCCTGTTCTAGCAAGAGTGCGAGAATACATCTTGCGAGGATGGCCGAAGATGAACAGTCCTGAGTTCATTCCCTATGCCCGACGACAGGATGAGCTCAGCACCCAGGAAGGTTGTATCCTGTGGGGAGGACGCGTGGTTGTTCCACCACCTGGTAGGAATGCCTTACTGCAACAACTACACCAAGCACACCCTGGCATCACTCGCATGAAAGCGTTGGCGAGGAGTTACATGTGGTGGCCCAACATGGATGCAGAGGTGGAGGCGCTTGTGAAGTCATGTGCGGCATGCCAGGAGAACAGGAACAGTCCTCCAGCAGCCCCACTACATCCCTGGGAAGTTCCAGATAAACCATGGAGAAGAATTCACATTGACTACGCAGGTCCATGGATGGGAAGAAAGTTGAGGTCAACATTTGACTTAATACATCCAGACTTCAGAAACAAAGTGCATGACAAACAAGAGAAACAAAAAGGTTATCATGACATGCATGCTAGAGAGAGAATACTGAGAGAAGGAGACGTGGTCTACACCCGCAACTTTGGCTCAGGACCAGCCTGGGTACCAGGAGAAATAACAGAAAAGACAGGCCCTGTGTCATTCAAGGTGACATTAGGCCATGGACAAGTGGTGAGGCGACACATCGACCAAGTTCATGGTAGGAGCTCCATTCCCCTGCCGATGGCACCAGAGGTGTTGTCTAACAACCATTCTGAGGAGAGCATCAACGAACCACCACTTCAGGTGAAACCTGAGGTAACCGTCTCTGCAGATTCTACGGGCAGCACTGCAGCAGCCGAAATAGTGGAGCAGTCTGAGTCTTCACCTGCAGTTGGCTCACCCGCCGTGAGAAGATCTCAGCGAGCTAGGAAAGCTCCAGACTACTTGAAGGACTATACTTAGTCAGTAGTGAGTTCCCCAGCCACAGGACAAGAATGCGTCCTGGAACCTCACTGGGATGCGGTAGTCAAACCAATTCCCCAGTTAGACTGTTATGTGTGTTATACATGTGAAAAAAAAAAAAAAGAAAAGAAAAGAGAAATTATATGTATGGCACATGTGTTTAAGAAGTTAAAAGTAACTGTGATTGTTTAGGATTAAATGGGAGTTCCAGGATGTCTAGCATAATTGGCTAGTGTAATTAAAAGTAGTTTAATCTAGAGGGGAGGGATGTGGTAGACTGCAAGTCTAATTTAAAACATTACTGGCACATGCCTCTAGGGGGAACTACCTGTATTGTTTAGCATTACTACTAAGGGGACACATTAGAACAAGAGTGTGAAAACCCCGCGCAGAATCCATGTTCAGTCTTATTGTGTGTGTTACAGAATAAATGGCAGAGTTAGCCAAAGAAATAACTCAAGCGTGATCATTGCTACACGGTAGGATATCACAAAATGTTTAGTAATTACATATGTAAAGCAACTTACCACCTCTGAAAGGACAAAGGCTCTCAACCGCAGAGTGAAGAACAAAGACGTTCCCAGACACTGCGGGGGAGACCGGAGGAGCCACCCTCACCCCCTAAGGCGAGGAGAGGAAATACCAAGACAATGGGGGGATTAAGATAATGAGGGATGTCAGCCTTTGTTATGCATGTCTTTTGTTATGTGCAAGTATAAAGCCAGTGAGCCGGAGACATTCTGCCTCTTTTCCTTCTGCTGCCTTCTGCACTAAGATGAGACTTGTTAGGAGAGCTGATAAATAAACTTGGGTTTATATATCAAATCGCCTCATCATTTCAAGCTCTTCTACACTGGTGACCCCTGACGTGAGTATGGACTTGAGGCGTTCCCCCGCAATCGACTCATCTGCGGCGACCCAGGCAGACGCCAGCGCTCACGCAGACAGGGGAACAGACGGACGACTTTCCCCCCCGGCAGAAGGGATTGAGAGGGCTCAACCGAGCACCAGCGCCGTTGAGAGAGCCGAAGCGAGGCACTCTCACCCTGCGGACACAGCAGTGATGGTCTACATGAATGCCGTCGCTGTCAAGCTGCCAGACTTCTGGCAAGAAGACCCCGCCTCGTGGTTTCAACAAGCTGAAGCCCAGTTTGCACTGGCGGGCATCACAGCTGACGATATGAAATTCTATCATATCGTCTCCAAACTCGACGCCGCCACTTCGAGGTGTGTGCGGAGCATGATCCGGCGGCCGCCGGCCCAAGACAAATATGAAACACTGCAGATTCCTCACAAGAAGGTCCCAGCAAGACGCCTAAACCAACCCACAGCAGTTTTGGGAGAAGATTAAAACCCAGACAGCACAGGGACTGATGCAAACCACTCCACAATTGTTCACTAATTGTGCCGCAACAGTTTAGGACTCACTTATGATTTTACTATGCTGTTATGATTACCACTGCACTCTCTTAGGAGCATGGCTGCTGGAAAGTTTCTTCTGTGGCAAGAGATGTAACACTTAGTATGTCATAGTAATTATCTTAAACTGTGAACCTTTCTATTGTCTTTTCTTAGTTGTTTGGGGGGCCTGTGGTCTATATTAATCATATATTCCATAACCTACATATGTTGAAGCATGTGGAAATGTTTAGTAATTACATATGTAAAGCAACTTCACACCTCTGAAAGGACAAAGGCTCTCAACCGCAGAGTGAAGAACAAAGACGTTCCCAGACACTGCGGGGGAGACCGGAGGAGCCACCCTCACCCCCTAAGGCGAGGAGAGGAAATACCAAGACAATGGGGGGATTAAGATAATGAGGGATGTCAGCCTTTGTTATGCATGTCTTTTGTTATGTGCAAGTATAAAGCCAGTGAGCCGGAGACATTCTGCCTCTTTTCCTTCTGCTGCCTTCTGCACTAAGATGAGACTTGTTAGGAGAGCTGATAAATAAACTTGGGTTTATATATCAGATCGCCTCATCATTTCAAGCTCTTCTACAGAGAGAACTGTTTCTACATTTCAGCCATTTTTTGGAGGTTCCAGGTGAGCCGCCTGTCCCCTGGGCTAGGTGGTACGCGGCTTTCCAAAATTATCTGGTGGCTCGTGGCTGGTGATTCAGAGGACTGTTAAGTTACTTCACCCTGGGTGCACTTTGAAAAGATGACATAAGCTCCATCCATCTGTGTTTGTAGTTTTTTAATTTACATATTTTCACAATCTTATGTGAAAGGGTTGAAAGGTAGTTGTTAGACAACAACCTACACCGTTATTTACGTGGAAAATGGTCTTTTAAATTGACAAACATCGTATGTGTAACTTGTGGCAAAATTCAATTGGGATCTGTTATGTCTGAGATTACCTGCTGTACAGAGAAGAGACGAGGTGACTTGGAACACAGCTTTATTGAACTCACTGAATGTTGACAGCCACTGACAGATTGTCGGCTAAGTTTAGGCAAGATAAGAGCTCTATAAGATGGCCAACTCAGCCTTTTATAGGGCGGGGCGAAGATGCCACCTGGAGGTGCGTGTCCATCTTCCACTTTCGTATTAAATAACTATATAACTATATAAGAAGTCTTCCCACTTATTGGTAGCTTTATTCTTCATATAATCAATTCTTCATTAACTTTAGGCCATGTACCATAGGCTTTTAAAACGGCTGTAATTAAACCCTTACTCAAAAAGCTAACGCTAGATCCAGGAGCTTTAGCTAACTATAGACCAATCTCTAATCTCCCTTTCATTTCAAAAATCTTAGAAAGAGTTATTGCAACGCAATTATTTGACCACCTGCAGGGAAATGGTTTGCTTGAAGAGTTTCGATCTGGGTTTAGAATCCATCATAGTACTGAAACAGCCTTAGCGAAGGTCACTAACGACCTCCTCATTGCATCTGATAATGGACTAGTTTCTGTACTTGTCCTTTTAGACCTTAGTGCAGCTTTTGATACTATCGATCATAATATTCTACTTGATAGATTAGAACACTATGTTGGACTTAATGGAACTTCGTTGCAATGGTTTAGATCTTATTTATCTGATAGGTTCCAGTTTGTTCATGTAAATAATGAGTTTTCTTTCAACTCAAAGCTTAGTCATGGAGTTCCACAGGGATCTGTGCTAGGCCCTACTCTTTTTAGTTTATATATGCTTCCGTTAGGCAACGTTATTAGAAAGCACTATATACATTTTCATTGTTATGCAGATGACACACAATTATACCTGTCAATGAAGCCAGATGATAGTAATCAATTAGCCAAGTTAGAAGCCTGTCTTAAGGAAATCAAAGCTTGGATGACTTGTAATTTCCTACTATTAAATTCAGATAAGACTGAATCATTCTTGTTGGTCCAAAAAACCTTAGAAATTCCTTTCCAAATCAAACTTTCAGTTTGGATGGAGTTACTCTTTCTCTTAATAGCTCTGTGAGGATCCTTGGAGTTATTTTTGATCAGGATTTGTCCTTCAATTCACATATTAAATTTGTTTCTAAGACTGCCTTCTATCATTTGCGTAATATTGCCGAGATTAGGAGCATCTTGTCTCAGAGTGATGCTGAGAAGCTGATCCACGCTTTTGTTAGCTCGAGATTAGATTATTGTAATTCTTTATTATCAGGCTGTCCTAAAACATCTTTAAAAAGTCTTCAGCTGATCCAAAATGCTGCAGCAAGAGTTTTAACAGGTACTAGAAAGAGAGATCATAGCTCTCCGGTTCTGGCCTCCCTTCATTGGCTTCCCATAGAGTTTAGAATTAAGTTTAAAATCCTTCTTCTTACTTACAAAGCTCTAAACAATCAGGCTCCTTTTTATTTAAAAGATCTGATACTACCGTATTATCCTAACAGAGCACTTCGCTCCCAAAATGCAGGATTACTTGTAATACCTAGAATCTCCAAAAGTACAATGGGAGGCAGAGCCTTCAGTTATCAAGCTCCTCTCCTGTGGAATCAGCTGCCAATCTGGATTCGGGAGTCAGACTCGATCTCTGTTTTTAAGAATAGGGCTAAAACCTACCTTTTTGATATAGCCTACAATTAGGGAGGGATCATGTGTTTCTGAACCCTCCCTTAGTTATGCTGCTAATAGGTTTAGTCAGCCGGGGGACCTCCAGTAATGCACTGGGCCTCACTCCTTTCCTCACTCTCTATGAATTTTTTTTTTTTTTTGCTGGTCATTAACATTTGTTTGTTCTCTCCCATAGATTGAGTTCCCATCGTGCTGTTTGCTCTCTACATGTCTGTTCTTTTCTTCTTCTCTATCCCCTCACCCCCCAGCCAGTCGCAGCAGATGACTGCCCCTCCCTGAGCCTGGTTCTGCTGGAGGTTTCTTCCTGTTAGAAGGGAGTTTTTCCTCTCCACCGTCGCCAAGTGCTTGCTCACAGGGGATCACCTGATTGCTGGGGTCTTTCTGCAACTGTGGGGGTTCCCCCCTACAGTTGATAGTGCTATGAGATGACTGTTGTTGTGAAATGGCGCTATATAAATAAAGTTGAATTGAATTGAATAACCCCCCCCCCCCCCCAAAAAAAAAAAAGTCCAAAACCGCTCACTCAATTAAGACCCTCCAAAATTTGGGACCCGAATCATGCACTAACAAACGAAAACTAATGTCTCTAAATGGCCTAACACATTCACACAACAAAACCTAAAATAGGGAGGACTGCTAGTGTAAATTAAAGTCCATTTATAACTAAAATCGTATGCCGTGTTCCTAAACTAAAACAAAACCCCAAAATAATCCCTTATATAACATATTATTATTATTATTATTATTGTTGTTGTTGTTGTTGCTGTTGTTGTTATTGTTATTATTAAAACAACACCAACAACAATAGAACTTTAACATATACTATGTACTCTTAACTTTCTGCACTGCTGCATATATTTGCATATATTTGCTTAAATTGCACATACTGTTAATTACCGTATATACTGCACTGCTGTCCTTTGCACTTCTGATTGGATGCTAAACTGTGTTTCGTTACCTTGTATTCATACATGTGTAATGACAATAAAGTTGAATCTAATCTAATCTAATCTACAACCCAAGTCTTCAGGTGATAGACATAAGTGCCATGGGGGGCCCAGGGCACCCTCTCAGTAGATGTGCCTCTGGAAACAGCCGGTCTTTGGGGTGATGGCTGTCCCTCCGGACACTGAAGCCGCTCCTCCTCACCATCGGCCTTGTCCCTCCCGGGCACGCCAAAGCTGATTTGCTTGCTCTACCGAGCCATCAGACAGCCTGAGGTGTGCTGCGCCCAGTTTGTCCACTATACCCAGACACTCCCAATGTGCCTCGGTTTATTGTCTGGCCCATTTTCGCTGTGGACATTCCTCATCTCACCTCCAAACCCAATCCAGGACCCTCAACGGAGTCCAGCTCGGCTTGAGATGTTGTTGTCGAGCACGCTGATCCTCCGTGCTTCTTGGTCCTGCCCCGACCTCTTCTAACACCTAATAGCTCAAGTAGGTTCATTTTGTCTTTTTTTAATTATTTATCTTTTGTTCTTATTAAAGACAAAAATAGAATAGAAAGGAGATGTCTTTACCTTTTTAGCATGTTTCGACTGTACACTGCAGCCTTCGTCAGAAGAGTCAGCTGATTGCTGCCAGGTGACATTTATCAACTGACTTTCGTAGGCAGGGCCAGCTCAGCAAGGGAAACAGCAAGTCAAAAACAAAGAAAACAAACAGGAAATAAGACACAGAACAAAAGCCGAAATCAAAAACAAGGGCACCATAACTATACCATACATACCAGGGATCACGGAACCAATTCAAAGGATCATGAAAAAATACAAAATAAACACAGCAGTAAAATCACACTAAAAATTAAGACAGTTATTAGTGCACCCCAAGGACAGAATAGAACAAGACAAAAATGCAATTTAATATATGAAATATCATGTAGATCATGCAACAAAACCTACATTGGAGAAACTGGAAGATCATTCACCACAAGAAAAAAGAACACCAGAAGGAATGTGAGAAGGAAACACAAGGACGACTCACAAGATCACAAAAAGAAAAGGCAGAACAAGAAACATTAAAATCAGCAATATCAGATCACTGCAAAAGAAATAATCACATCATGGTTTGGGACAACGCAAAAATTATTGGATCAGAGAGCAACAGACACAAACGCTGGATCAAGGAGGCCATAGAAATCAGGAAGCGGGGAAAAGACACCATGAACCGAGATGAGGGGGCCTTTATGCTTTCCCACACCTGGGATCACATTCTCCAGAGACCATCTGACGGCGGAAGGCGGGGTTGGCTCGGTGGAGATCTGCTGAGCTGGCCCCACCTACGAAAGTCAGCTGATAAATGTCACCTGGCGGCAATCAGCTGACTCTTCTGACGAAGGCTGCAGTGTACAGTCGAAACATACTAAGAAGGTAAAGACATCTCCTTTCTATTCTCTTTTTGTCTTTAATAAGAGCAAAAGATAAACTCTTCTAACACCATTGTAATGTTCACCATCATAGCCGCAGACCCTCTGTCCCTCCGCGGCCAGGCTCCAGAGGCATCTGGGGCCAACCCATTGGTGCCACTCACTGGCGCAGGCGCCTTGCCATCACACTCAGTACTCCCCTCGACCATTTCCCAAGCGCTGGCCCTGAGACCCTCCCGCGCTGGCCCTGAGCAAACTTGGTCCCGCTTGACTGCCATGGTGCCCGGTAGTTCTTCAGCCCACACCGTGTGGATGGTTGTCATGGGGGGCAGAGTGTTTTCTTCCGTGGGCTCTCTGGGTTAAATCCACGGCAGACCCTGGAAAAATGGTTCAAGTGACCACATCTGTTACAATGTGCTCCTCTCGTCGAACAGTCCTTAGCCTTTTTGCGATGCATCTTAGACCCACAGCCCATACAGAGGGACTTTCCCGGGCCGACCCCAACTAGCAGTGTTGGCTTCCGTCTCCTCTCCATCCGATCTTTCTTAGCTGTCCAGGTCCATGGCATTTGCCGCGACAAGAGGCTCCAGCAGCTGCTGTGACTGGCATCCGGTTAGCTCTGGAGCTAGCTTGCCCGCGGTTTCAATTTGGAGAGCTAGCTTGATGGCTCTGGCTAACGTGAGTTCACTTGGCGCCATAAGTACTGTAGCCTAGCTTGCAATGTGGTGCTACAGCAATGCTCTGCCAGCTGGTCACAAACCATTTCTTCCTCCAGTGCTCCGAAAAGGCACTCTCTAGCCAGCTGCCTTAAATCGGTGACAAACTGCCCAATGGGTTCACCTACCCATTGATGCCGCTGCCAAAAGCGGGTCCTCTGGACCGTCACATTGTCCAGGGTGCCGAAATGGCTAGCTAGCAGCCCTGCTACCTCTTCACATGTGTCGGCAGCACTGAGCCTTCCCAAGATTCGTTGGCTCTCTATGGCCAAATTGTGAATCAATAGTGCCCGGGTTCTCTGCTTGTCAAGCTGCCTGAGATCCAGCGCGGCAACGTAGTTCTGATAGGCCTCATACTACCTGGGCCAGGGCGCCGACGGTTCTCCGGGTGCCTTGAGAAAAGGGCGAATAGGGACCATGCACGCGTCCATGGTTTAATCCCGTTATGTCTGAGGTTATTTGCTGTACAGAGAAGAGGCGAGGTGACTTGGAACACAGCTTTATTGAACTCACTGAATGTTGACAGCCACTGACAGATAGTCGGCTAAGCTCAGGCGAGATAAGGGATCTATAAGATGGCCGGCCCGGCCTTATATAGGGTGCGGTGGAGGCACCACCTGGAGGTGCGTGTCCGTCTTACACTTTTGTATTAAATAACTATATAACAGGATCAAAAAATAATTTCGCTCTTGCCATTCATTTCAATGGAGAATTTTTTCAATTTAAGGTCCCATATGCGGAAGAAGAAGAAAAAGAAATCTTGTCATTCAGTCCATCATGTACAATAGAATGAAATTACATTTCTCCTGTTTACAATGTTAATCACATGTAGAATCAGAGGGGTCACTGGCATGCAAGGTGCCGCCACAAGCAACTTCTTCTTCCCCCATTCTGTTACACTGAGCACCAAGCTAGAAGGTACAAAGTACCATTTTTATATGGTCTTTGGTATGACCTGGCGAGGACTTGAACCCTCAACTTCCCGATTGTGGGGCGGATGCTCTGTCAACTAGGTCACCACTCTGGTGAGGGGGGGCATGACTTAGGCTCTCTATTGTAATGAGAACTGTACCATTAATTAAGTCTGTGCATGTTAAGTTACCTTTTGGTTTGTTGATAACAGTGCTAACAAGCTAAGCCGGAATTAATGCTAACTTGTGCTAAGCTAGGCACGGTGACCATATTATTAATGATGCATATATATTCCATTCTTTTTCAGTTTTACACAAACCAACTAATGAATGTATGGACATTTTTACCAACAAATGTTTTCACAAATGTACGTCATGTTACTTGTGGTGTTGGAACAAATAAGAAGGAGACATCTTGTCATCAATGAAGCCTGCACCACACATGTTAGCTTGCTGTCTACCAGTCGACAACTAGGAAGCTCGATAACAGGGCAGTAAACATATTATTAAGCATGCCACAGGTTTCAAGTAATATGAAAAAGAAAAAGTATCTCTCTGCTGCTGAAAAGTGTCAAATAGTGGAATGCCTTGGACAAGGTATGAAAACATTAGATATTTCACAAAAACTTAAGTATGATCATCGTACTGTGAAGAAATTTGTGGCTGATTCAGAGCACAGATGGGTTTGTGCAGATAAAGGCATATTGAGGAAGGCTTCTGCCAGACAAATTCATCAGATTAAGAGAGCAGCTGCTAAAATGCCACTACAAAGCAGCAAACAGGTACTGTATTTGAAGCTGCTGGTGCCTCTGGAGTCCCACAAACCTCAAGGTGTAGAATCCTTCCAAGGCTTGCAGTTGTGCATAAACCTTCTATTCAGTCACCCCTAACCAATGCTCAAAGGCAGAAACGGTTGCAGTGGGCCCACAAATACATGAAGACTAATTTTCAAACAGTCTTGTCTACTGATGAGTGCTGCGCAACCCTGGATGGTCCAGATGGATGGAGTAGTGGATGGTTGGTGGATGGCCACCTTGTCCCAACAAGGCTGTGACGTCAGCAAGGAGGTGGCGGAGTCATGTTTTGGGCTGGAATCATGGGGAGAGAGCTGGTAAGCCCCTTTAGGGTCCCTGAAGGTGTGAAAATGATCTCGGTGAAGTATACAGAGTTTCTGACTGACCCCTTTTTTTTCCATGATACAAAAAGAAGAACTGTGCCTTCCGTGGCAAAATTATCTTCATGCATGACAATACACCATTTCATGCTGCAAAAAATACCTCTGTGCCATTGGCTGCTATGGACATAAAAGGAGAGCAGCTCATGGTGTGGCCCCATCCTCCCCAGACCTCAACCCTATTGAGAACCTTTGGAGCATCCTCAAGCAAAAGATCTATGAAGGTGGGAGGCAGTTCACATCAAAACAGCAGCTGTGGGAGGCTATTCTGACATCTTGCAAAGAAATTCAAGCAGAAACTCTCCAAAAACTTACAAGTTCAATGGATGCAAGAATTGTGAAGGTTATATCAAAGAAGGGGTCCGGTGTTAACATATAACTTGGCCTGTTAAGATGTTTTTAGTTGAAACAGGTTTTGATTTCAGTAAATATGACCTCCTAATGCTGTAAATTCAACAAATTACCATTTTCAGTTCTTTACAACCAATAAAATGTTTTGAAACTCTGTTGTGCATAATAATTTGAAACAGTGCATTTGGAGTTTTTCTTCTTTTTTAAAAAAAATATAGTTATCACTATTTGTTCAATAAAATTTGAATTATGCTCTAACGGTTGGTGACTTGAAAATTATACTGACTGTCATTTGCATTGACTATTTAGGAAAATAAGAGACAATTGTCATTTGCATAATAATTTGGAAAGTGGTATATTATGAATTTAGGTCAACAAATACAGCCACACCACCCTGATTCTTGTTTTCTCTGTTCTTCCAGATCATTTCATAACCATCAATCCCAAAATCCATGCCCCTGTCACTATTAATCCAGGTTTCTGATATTGCAATTTTATTAAAAGACTGTGAAAACTAACAGAGATATTATTTGATGATGTGGAAGTTGGTATACAGGCTCCTATTGTTAAAGTAAATTATTGATCACTTGCTCTCAGTCTTGATGGTTCTGTTTATCTCTGTAATCATAACAACTATTATTTGTTTTGAAGAGAGAGATGATGTCAGAGTCAGTGTCAAAATTTACTTGTGATTTTTTATTTACATTAATAAATTTACTATTGCTCTGACAAATATGTATTTTTGTAGTTATCTCTGTGTAACTATTTTAGTTGTAATTTTGTGTCTTTTTTGTAAAACATAGACACTGACCCTTGTTTGGTCTTGTTGACTTATAAAGATTATATTGTGGGGAACCCATGCTGGGATATTCATCTCAGACTAGAAGCAGAGGAGAGGCAAATAGTCCCTCTGCCAGAAGAGCGTGGGGGATTAAACAGATGAGGACAATAGGAATTGTAATGGGAGAAGGTATGGAGATGTAAGACCCCAGGCAGCAGGAAGGAGCAGCTGCGGGGACAATAGGAGTGGTGATGTGTTAAATGTATTGTGATGCAAGACCTCAGGCAGCAGGGGGAATGAGTCAGGAGATGTAAAAGGAGAGACCCTGGGGCAGGAGTGGATTGCTTTTTCTGGGTATGAATGAAGTGAGAGAGTGAATAAAGTTTGTCTGCCGTGCAAGTCTGGTCTGTTTATTGCACTCTCTACACTGGTGACCCTTGACAAATTATGGAACACAAGGCAAAAACCCCGGCGTTGGCCCGGACGGGAAGCTCCAGCAACGCGGCAAGCACCCCAGAGACGGCCCGGATGGAAAGCCCCAGCAATGCGTGCGCCATTTTGGTCAAACTACCAAACCTTTGGCTGTACAACCCACAGTCTTGGTTCCTCCACACTGAGGCCCAGTTGGCCCTCCGGGGAATAATGGCAGATCAGAATCAGAATCAGAATCAGGTTTATTGCCATTGTTCATGTAGTACACAAACTAGGAATTTGTCTCGGTACAATGCTGCAACATTAAACATGATAAGATAAAAGAAATAAACTATACATGTAATAAAGTGTAGAATAAGATTAAGTGATACTGGTCAACAGTTAAAATATATTAGCAAGCAGCAGATACTGTGGAGAACTATATAGTGCAGTCGGTAATGCAGGAAGAAAACAGTGATGATTGATATGAGTCTGGTTGAGCTGCTGTACATGGTGCACGAGAGTCAATAAGTCACTTAGTGTTCAGCAGTCTGATGGCAGAGGGGAAGAAGCTGTTCATGTGACGGGAGGTTTTAGTCTGGATGGACCGAAGTCTTCTACCAGAGGGGAGGGGGGCAAACAGTACGTGACCAGGGTGTGAGGGATCGGCTATGATCCGGCCAGCATGCCTCCGGGTCCTGGAGATGTACAGATCCAGGAGAGATGGGAGCTTGCAGCCGATCACCTTCTCAGCAGTGCGCACGACGCGCTGCAGCCTTAGTCTGTCCCTGGCAGTGGCTCCTGCGTACCACACGGTTATGGAGGTGGTGAGGATGGACTCGATGATGGCTGTGTAGAACTGCACTAACATCTTGGTGGGTAGCTTGAGCTTCCTCAGCTGCCGCAGGAAGAACATCCTCTGCTGGGCTTTTTTGATGAGTGAGCTGATGGTCGGCTCCCATTTGAGGTCCCTGGTGATGGTAGTGCCTAGGAAGCGGAAGGAATCAGCAGTGGTGATGGGAGAGCCTGAGAGGGTGAGGGGGGGCAGAGGGGTAGTGACTTTCCTTAAGTCTACAATCATCTCCACTGTCTTCAGAGCGTTCAGCTGCAGGTTGTTATTGTTGCACCAGGACGCCAGCTGGGCCACCTCTCTCCTGTAGGCGGACTCGTCGCCGTTGGAGATGATCCCGATGAGGGTGGTGTTGTCCGCAAACTTGATCAACTTGACAGACTGGTGGCTGGAGGTGCAGGAGTTGGTGTAAAGGGAGAAGAGTAGGGGGGAAAGTACACAGCCCTGGGGTGATCCGGTGCTGATGCTAGTATAGTCTGAGACAGTCTTTCCCAGCCGCACATGCTGCCTCCGGTCCGTCAGGAAGTCGGTGATCCACCTGCAGAGGGAGTCAGGCACGTTGAGCAGGGACAGCTTGTCCCGGAGCAGAGCGGGGCGGATGGTGTTGAATGCGGAGCTGAAGTCCACAAACAGGATCCTGGCGTAGGTTCCCGGGGAGTCCAGGTGCTGCAGGATGGAGTGGAGGGCCAGGTTGACTGCATCGTCTACAGACCTGTTGGCTCGGTAGGCAAACTGCAGCGGGTCCAGGAGAGGGGTGGTGATGGACTTGAGGTGGGACAGGACCAGGCACTCAAAGGACTTCATGACTACAGAGGTGAGCGCTACAGGTCTGTAGTCATTAAGTCCAGTGATCCGTGGCTTCTTGGGGACAGGGATGATGATGGAGGATTTGAGGCAGGACGGCACATGGCATAACTTAAGGGAGGTGTTAAAAATGTCTGTGAAGACAGGAGCCAGCTGTTAGGCACAGTGTCTCAGGGTGGAGGGAGACACGCCGTCTGGGCCGGGGACCTTGCGCGGGTTCAGTCTGGAGAACTGTTTGAGCACATCCT
This sequence comes from Pholidichthys leucotaenia, assembly GCA_020510985.1. Taxonomy (NCBI): domain Eukaryota; kingdom Metazoa; phylum Chordata; class Actinopteri; order Cichliformes; family Pholidichthyidae; genus Pholidichthys; species Pholidichthys leucotaenia. The sequence continues at coordinate 108,475,063 of CM035841.1, read as the reverse complement.
GCTCACTGATGATAAGGGGAGGGGGGAGGGGGGGTGCCTTTAATGAAGTAGGGAATGTGGAGGCTGTGGAGCTGGAGGGAGGGGGGGGGGGGGGGTTGGACACAGATGACGAGGTGTCAAAACGGGCATAGTGTTGGGACAGTCTTTGACAAAGGGCTTTGTCATCCTGACCTTTAGGAGCCTGAGGTCGATAGTTGGTGATTTGCCTCAGTCCTCTCCACACGGAAGCCGAATCATTAGCAGTGAACTGCTGCTGGAGTCTCTCTGAATACACAATACTCTGATGACACCAGATATTACTATGTGGTCGCAGCGCTGGACGCTCGCATGACTCAACAAGTAGCGAGCCTGCTCCAACAGCCCCCAGCCCACAATAAATATGGGACTCTCAAAGACGCGCTGACCCAGCGCTACACACTCTCGGACTGCGAGAGAGCAGAGAGGCTCCTGAGGCGCTCCGAGTTAGAAGATGGGTCGGCGGTCGAACTGATGGAGAAGATGTTGGTGTTGATGGGCATGGACAACGGACATTTTCTGTTTGCCCACCTTTTCCTCCGGAACCTCCCAACAGAGGCAAGAGCGGTCCTGGCCAACTCGCCGTTGCTGGCCGCGCATGACTACCAGGCGCTAGCCCAGGAGGAAGATCGGATCATTCTCACCACCAGAACCCTCACAGTGAACACGGCGGTGTCGCAACCCAGCGATACAATCAGCGGAAGCGAGGAGCCAGCGATGGTAGTGGCAGCGGGGGCCAGGAAGCGCCAGAGAGACACACTCTGCTCCTACCACTGCCGCTTTGGAGAGAACGCACGCAGATTGGGGGCCACCGTGCCAATTCAAGCGTTCGGGAAACGCCAAGGCCAGCAGTCAGTAGCAGCTGCGACCGCCGGTGAAGAAAACAAGCTGCTCTACGTGACGGACTCTCGCTCGGGGAGACGGTTCCTCGTAGACACCGGCTCCCAAAAGAGCCTCATCCTGCCGTCCTTTACCGACCGACTAGCAGGAGCAAGCGGCCCCGAGCTGATGGCCGCAAACGGCTCGGACATTAGGACTTTTGGTGATAGGACACTGATTGTATCCCTACACGGCCGTATGTACGAGTGGACATTTGTCATAGTGGCATGCAGTTTCCCAATCTTGGGCGCTGATTTTTTGTGTGCACACGGGCTACTAGTCGATGTTGCTAACAGACGCTTGATCAATGCAATGTCTTTTGATTCTTCCCTGTACAGCTTGAGGAGCCGGGCCAACAACGCTAGCCAACGTCACAGCTACAGGCGGTAAGTTCCACACACTGCTCACTCAGTTCCCAGCACTCACGGTCCCAACGTTTTCGGCGGCCATCACTAAACACGGGGTGGAACACTTTATCACCACCACTGGGCCGCCCATTTTCGCACAACCTCGGTGCCTGGACGCAGCTAAACTGGCCATAGCGCGCGAGGAGTTTGCAAACTTGGAAAGGTTGGGCATCACCAGGCGCTCGAACAGCCCATGGGCATCCCCACTACACATGGTCCCTAAGGCCGAGGGATTGTGGTGACCGTGCAAAGATTTCCGCAGATTGAACAACGCCACAGCGCATGACCGCTACCTGATTCCCCATATTCAGGATTTTTCCGTTCACCTCGCCGGGGAACGTATTTTTTCTAAAATAGACCTGGTCTGTGGTTACCACCAGGTCCCGGTGCACGCGGAGGACATACCCAAAACGGCGGTAATAACTCCATTTGGCTTGTTTGAGTTTTTACGCATGCCCTTCAGATTAAAAGGTGCGGCACAGACATTCCAACGCATGATGGATGCGGTGTTGCGCGATCTGCCGTTTGTGTTTGTCTACCTGGATGACATCCTGGTGGCCAGCGTGTCCGAGGACGAACACATAACCCACCTCAGGATGGTTTTCCGGAGGTTGGAGGAGCACGGGTTAATAATCAACCCGGCGAAAAGCCAGTTTGGTGTGATGGGGATCGATTTTTTGGGGCACTGCATCTCACTGGAGGGAGCGATACCCTTGCCAGACAAGATGCGCGTGGTGGTGAATTTTCCCCGGCCTTAGACGGTCAGGGCGCTGCAAGAGTTTTTGGGGATGGTTAACTTTTATAACCGGTCCCTCCCCCGCACAGCTCAGCTCATGCAGTCATTGTACGCCGTGCTCAAGAAACAGAAACCGGCGGACAGAGTTGACTGGACTCCTGAGCGGGAGCAGGCATTCTCTGAGGTCAAAACAACCCTGGCAAATGCCGCACTGTTGGCACACCCGGACCCGGCGGCTCAGATAGCGCTCACTACCGACACCTCGGACGTGGCCATAGGGGCCGTTGTGGAGCAACGTGTCACCAGTTCTTGGCAGCCGCTTCCTTTTTTTAGCAGAGCTTTGCGCGACAGTGAGCATAAATACAGCGCGTTTGACAGAGAGTTGCTGGCTGTCCACCTGGCCATACGCCACTTCAAGTTCTTGCTGGAAGGGTGCACTTTCACTGCGTTCGTGGACCACAAGCCGCTAACTTACGCGATGGCCAAGGTTTCGGAACTATGGTCGGGCTGGCAGCAGAGACAGCAAGGCGCGATCTCTGAGTTTACGACTGATATTCAGCATGTGGCCGGTAAACTAAATGTGGTAGCGGACTGCCTCTTGCACGCAGTAGTGGCCCCAGTCTGCGTAGGGATAGATTATACAGCCATGGCCGCAGAACAGATTGGCGATGCAGACGTGTGCGCACTCCAGTCTGGACCAACAGGGTTAAGGCTGGAGAGCAGGACACTGCAAGACGGGGGGCCCCCCCAATCTGTGACGTCTCCACGGGACGCCCGTGCCCGGTGGTCCCATTCGCTTGGCGCCGCCACATGTTTGAGTCAGTTCACACCCTGGCGCACCCAGGAGTGCGTGCATCATTCAAAATGGTGGGAGCGAAGTTCGTATGGCCAGCCCTGCGCAAACAGGTAAAAGAGTGGGCTGCAGCCTGCGTAGCGTGCCAACAAGCCAAAGTGCACAGGCACACAAAGGCCCCTTTGGAGCCGTTTCGTATCCCGGCTAAGAGGTTCGACCACGTTCACGTGGACCTCGTGGGCCCCTCCCACCATCGCAGGGGTTCACGCACCTTCTGACAGTGGTGGACCGCACCACACGATGGCCAGAAGCAGTCCCGCTTGCGACAACCACGTCCGCGGACGTGGCGCGTGCCTTTTTGACAACATGGGTGGCACGTTTTGGCATCCCTTTGGACATCACGTCCGATAGGGGCCCTCAGTTTGTTTCCGACCTGGGTGTCGCAATTCATCGCACAACCGCGTACAACCCACAGGCCAATGGGTTATGCGAGCGTTTCCATAGGTCACTGAAAGCAGCGCTCAGGGCTTTGCTTACGGATGCAAATTGGGTGGACCGGTTGCCGTGGGTTGCCGTGGGTTCTATTAGGGCTGCGTTCCACACCAAAAGAGGATTTGGAGGCTTCCCTGGCGGAGCTGGTCCTTTCTCAGCCGCTGCGGCTCCCCGGGGAATTTTAGATTTTTACCAGATACCAGATCCAAGATGGCGCCCACAGTGGTCGCCACGGTGCTTCGCTGCTCCCTTCTTTTCATGCTTTTTATACTTATGTCTGTCAATTGTGTGTCTGCCTGCTCTTATACCCGTGAAGAGCTATTAAATATCAGGACTCTCACTCCTACGGACCTTCCCCCAGTTTTTTTAGCTCCTGCCGCCGATCTGATTCATTGTTTGGCTCAAAAAGTCAGATGGCGGAAAAGAGGAAGGCGAGGGGGGGGTTCTCACTTGGCTTCGCAGAAGAGGCACGCGATCATCCTTGCCTGGCATATTTCTATCCAACGCCAATTCTCTCTCGAACAAGGTAGAAGAATTGAGACTGCTGATGCGATTTAAGGACCTTTTTTTTTTTTGTTACTTATTTGTACCCGTAGGTAGATTTGGTTTGCAGTCTGGTGACAAGCCACCGGCTGCCGGTCGCTGCGTGCGCGAGTGCCCTAAACCTACATGTTTTTGGTATGCGGGAGGAAACCGGAGAAATCCCGGAGTAAACCCACGCAACACGGGGAGAACATGCAAACTCCACACAGCTCACTGTTGGTTGGGGGCTGGGATCGAACCCATGATCTCATGATCCCTGCGATCCCCCGGCCGAGGGTAAACTGTGCTTCCACAGTGCTAAACCACTGCGCCACCGATGCAGACCTCGCTTCCTCGTCTGTCATCTGCTTCTCTGAGACCTGGCTTAGAGGGAATATACCGGACAGCGCGATCAGCCTCGAGGGATTTCAGCTGTTTCGTGCTGATCACGTCACAGAGCTCTCCGGTAAGTCTATTGGAGGAGGAGTCTGCTTCTACATTAACAACAGCTGGTGCTCTGATGTAACGGTGATTTCCCAACACTGTTCTCCTGACCTAGAATTCCTTTCTATTAACTGCAAGCCATTTTATTCCCCACGGGAGTTCGCCTCATTCATCTTGATCGCTGCTTACGTCCTTCCCGACGCGGATGCGCACGAGGCACAGCGCGCGCGCGCGGATCACATCCAGCACGCGGAGCGGACTTTCCCTGACTCTCTGGTTATTGTGGTAGGCGACTTTAACCAGAGCGATCTGAGTCATGATCTCCCCCGATCAAACAGTTTATTAAATACCCAACCAGAGGAGAGAACACACTGGATCACTGTTACACTACAGTGAAGGATGCGTATCGTGCTGTTCCCCACGCTGCGCTCGGACTATCTGATCACGTGATGGTCCACCTCATCCCCACATACAGACAGAGACTGAAGCTCACTAAACCTGTTGTGACCACCATGAAGAAATTGACCAGTGAAGCTGGGGAGAAGCTGAACACGTGCATGGAAATAACTGACTGGGACATGTTTAAAGGAGCCACTCATGATTTAAATGAGTACACAGACACTGTGAACTCATATATCAACTTTTGTGAGGAGAGCATTCTCCCATCGCGCACCAGGGTGAGGTACTCTAATGATAAGCTCTGGTTCACTGCCAAGCTCAGACAGATCAGGAAGGAGAAGGAAGCTGCGTTGAAAAGTGGAGACAGAGACTGCTACAGGGAGGTTAAATATCGGTTCAACAGAGAGCTGAGGAGAGCTAAATCTGTGTATTCTGAGAGACTCCAGCAGCAGTTCACTGCTAATGACTCGGCTTCTGTGTGGAGAGGACTGAGGCAAATCACCAACTATCGGCCTGAGGCTTCTAAAGGTCAGGATGACAAAGCCCTTTGTCAAAGACTGTCCCAATATTACGCCCGTTTTGACACCTTGTCAGCTGTGTACAACTCCCCCCCTCCCCCCAGCTCCACTGCCTCCTCAGTCCCTAATTCATCAAAAGTGGTCCCCCCCCTCCTCCTCCTCCTCCCCCCCTGCCCTTGTCATCAGTGAGCAGGACGTGCACAGACAGTTCTCCAGACTGAACCCGTGCAAGGCCCCAGGTCCGGACGGCGTGTCTCCCTCCACCCTGAGACACTGTGCGAAAGAGCTGGCTCCTGTCTTCACAGACATTTTTAACACCTCCCTTAAGCTATGCCACGTGCCGACCTGCCTCAAATCCTCCACCATCATCCACTGTCCCCAAGAAGCCACGGATCACTGGACTTAACAACTACAGACCCGTAGCGCTCACCTCTGTAGTCATGAAGTCCTTTGAGCGCCTGGTCCTGCCCCACCTCAAGTCCATCACCTCTCCCCTCCTGGACCCGCTGCAGTTTGCCTACCGAGCCAACAGGTCTGTGGACGACGCAGTCAACCTGGCCCTCCACTCCATCCTGCAGCACCTGGACTCCCCGGGAACCTACGCCAGGATCCTGTTTGTGGACTTCAGCTCTACATTCAATACCATCCGCCCCGCTCTGCTCCAGGACAAGCTGTCCCTGCTCGGCGTGCCTGACTCCCTCTGCAGGTGGATCACCGACTTCTTGACGGACCTGAGGCAGCATGTGCGGCTGGGGAAGTCTGTCTCAGACTCTGTTAGCATCAGCACCGGATCACCCCAGGGTTGTGTACTTTCCCCCCTACTCTTCTCCCTTTATACCAACTCCTGCACCTCCAGCCACCAGTCTGTTAAGCTGATCAAGTTTGCAGACGACACCACCCTCATCGGGCTCATCTCCAACGGCGACGAGTCCGTCTACAGGAGAGAGGTGGCCCAGCTGGTGTCCTGGTGCAGCCACAACAACCTGCAGCTGAACGCTCTGAAGACAGCGGAGATGATTGTGGACTTCAGGAAAGTCACAACCGCCCTGCCCCCCCTCACCATCACAGGCTCTCCCATCACCATCACAGATTCCTTCCGCTTTTTGGGCACCACCATCACCCGGGACCTCAAATGGGAGCCAACCATCAGCTCCCTCATCAAAAAGGCCCAGCAGAGGATGTTCTTCTGCGGCAGCTGAGGAAGCTCAAGCTACCCACCAAGATGCTAGTGCAGTTCTACACAGCCATCATCGAGTCCATCCTCCCCTCCTCCATAACCGTGTGGTACGCAGGAGCCACTGCCAGGGACAGACTAAGGCTGCAGCACGTCGTGTGCACTGCTGAGAAGGTGATCGGCTGCAAGCTCCCATCTCTCCAAGACCTGTACATCTCCAGGACCCGGAGGCGTGCTGGCCGGATCATAGCCGATCCTTCACACCCTGGTCACGTACTGTTTCCCCCCCTCCCCTCAGGTAGAAGACTTCGGTCCATTCAGACTAAAACCTCCCGGCACATGAACAGCTTCTTCCCCTCTGCCATCAGACTGCTGAACACTAAGTGACTTATTGACTCTCGTGCACTATGTACAGCAGCTCAACCAGACTCATGTCAATCATCACTGTTTTTCTGTTGCATTATCGACTGCTATGTGGTACTCCACAATATCTGCTACTTGCTAATATATTAAAACTGCTTGACTAGTATTACTCATTCTTATTCTATACTTATTGCATGTTTAGTTTTTTAGGTTTTTTTAGTTTATCTCTTTATCTTATCATGTTTTAATGTTGCAGCATTGCACCGAGACAAATTCCTAGTTTGTGTACTACATGAACAATGGCAATAAATCTGATTCTGATTCTGATTCTGAGATAACCCCGTGCCGAACAACCATCTGTCCCGGCGTTCACAGCATAGCGCGGACACAGGCACGCTACCTGGCCCGGCCCACCACTGTTTTCCACATGCTTTTGTGCCAAAAACTTTGAAGAACACAGCGTTCGTGTTTGTTAGACACAATGCCCACCGCCCCCCATTGCGCCCACCCTACGATGGCCCGTTTAGAGTGCTGGAACCAGGGGACAAACATTTTGTGTTAGACTTGTGGGTTGCCGGGAGAAAATATGTATAGACAGGCTTAAGCCCGCCTTTGTGGTGGCGGATGGGCAAGTGATGTTGGCTCGAGCTCCTCAGCGTGGAAGACCCCCACTGAGAACTCCTCAGGTAAACAATTCATCAGAGCAGCCACACGAGCAAGTCGAATGCCCCCCCCCCCCGCCATTGTCCACCCACAGACAGACACACCCCCAGGAGCCTCCCACCAGCACAGCAGCACCGTGGAGCCGAAGAACCCTCGTTACAGCAGATATGAGAGGAAACTGAAGCCAAAAGGACGTGCAGGCTAACACTCAGTCTGAGACTCGGGGGGGGGGGGGGGTGTAGGGAACCCACGCTGGGATATTCATCTCAGACTAGAAGCAGAGGAGAGGCAAATAGTCGCTCTGCCGGAAGAGCGTGGGGGATGAAACAGATGAGGACAATAGGAATTGTGATGGGAGAAGGTATGGAGATGTAAGACCCCAGGCAGCAGGAAGGAGCAGCTGCGGGGACAATAGGAGTGGTGATGTGTTAAATGTATTGTGATGCAAGACCTCAGGCAGCAGGGGGAATGAGTCAGGAGATGTAAAAGGAGAGACCCTGGGGCAGGAGTGGATTGCTTTTTCTGGGTATGAATGAAGTGAGAGAGTGAATAAAGTTTGTCTGCCGTGCAAGTCTGGTCTGTTTATTGCACTCTCCACAATATTAACTTTATCAAACACCTCGACCTGCTGTCTGATAATATTTTTGATGAATATTATTTGGATGAGAGTCACAGATAAAATCTGCTGAAATCGTCATTGTGTGGAGAATGTGGAAATGACGAGGCTGAGTTTATCTCACGAGTCAGGTTTATTCACATTCTTCAACATCATCAAAAACAGGAAGAGAAAGAAACCCCCAGACATTCGTCCTTTTATACCCCAGGACATCAAAGCACACAGTCACATTGTATTTAATCCCAAGTCACAATGTGTCTTCTTCCAGGTCTTATCACCTCCACCTAAAGTCACTGGCGGCCAGGAAATCCCCCAAGGCCATCTCTTTGCATACCAAAAGCCACATTTCACATCCTCCTGTTATCTCCTAGGAGGCTCAGTCTTTTTGTTCATCTGAGACGTGAAGCATACAGTAAGCATACAGTGATATACATATGAAGCGTATGAAACCCACATATGTGTCCCACATGACCCCCCCCCCAAACGTCTAAGATGGAACAACGTAATAACAGTCTGCATGTCATGATAAAATCACACACATCAGTCCACATGCTACTTGGGCCTCAGTCTTCTCCCGTATCTGCTGTAAGCGGGCTTTACCATCTCCGCGGCGCCCTCATGCTGGGGAGCTGCTGTCTGAGGATGAGAACTGTTAGTCAATCCCTGTGCGTGCTCTGGGGAATGCTCCCTAGGGGGTCTGCCGCGCTGAGAAGCCCTGGCCAACTGCACACCTTCGTCAGCCACCACAAAAGCGGGTTTGAGCCTGTTTATTCCAATCATTTCTTCTCTGCTCCCCAAATCTAGCAAAAAATGCTTATCTCCTGTTTCCAGCACTCTAAATGGTCCATCATGAGGTGGTCGCAAGGGTGGGCGATGGGCATCGTGTCTGACAAAAACAAACTCCCCATTTTTTAAAGCCTTAGGCACAAAAACGCGCAGAAAACTGTGGTGAACGGGGCCAGGCAGCGTGCTCGATTCCGTGCTACTCTGCAACTGCTGAGCTGGGGAGCACTCTGGCGCAGGATTATCTGGGAGAAATTCCCCAGGCAGCCGAAGTGGCTGTGCGAAAACTAGCTCAGCCGGGGAGGCTTCTAAATCCTCTTTAGGTGCAGAACGGAACCCCAGCAAAACCCATGGTAGCCTGTCCACCCAATTTGCATCCGTAAGCGACGCTCTGAGGGCCGCCTTCAATGACCTGTGAAAACGTTCGCATAACCCCTTAGCCTGCGGGTTGTATGCGGTCGTGCAGTGGATCGTTGCCCCCAGGCTGCGGGCCATCGCTGACCAAAGTTCGGAAACAAATTGAGGGCCTCTGTCGGACGTAATGTCCGACAGGACTCCAAAACGCGCTACCCATGCTGTTAAAAATGCATGCGCCACCTCCTCGGCTGTGGTTGACAACAGTGGGACCACTTCCGGTCAGCGCGTGGTGCGGTCAACCATTGTCAGAAGATGTGTGCACCCCTGTGAGGGCGGGAGGGGGCCTACGAGGTCCACGTGAACATGATCAAACCTCTTAGCCGGGATGTGAAACGGCTCCAAGGGAGCTCTCGTGTGTCTGTGTACCTTGGCTTGTTGACAAGCCATGCAGGCTGCCGCCCTCTCTCTAACTTGTTTGCGCAGGCTCGGCCATACAAATTTCTCTCCCACCATTTTGACCGACGCGCGCACTCCCGGGTGCGCCAGAGAATGGATTGAGTCAAAAACGTGGCGGTGCCACGCGGCCGGTACCACAGGACGCGGTCGCCCAGTGGAGACATCGCAGATTAGGGGGGGCATACCGTCTTGCAGCACCCTGTTCTCCAGCCTTAACCCTGTTGGTCCAGACTGGAGCGTGTGCACGTCCGCATCGCTAACCTGATCCACGACCATGGCTGCATAATCTATCCCTACGTGGACTGGGGCCACGCGCACTTCTGCGTCGCTAACCCGGTCCGCGGCCATGGCTGCAAAATCTACCCCTACGCGGGCTGGAGCCGCCACGGTGCGCGAGAGGCAGTCTGCCACTACATTAAGTTTACCCGCCACATGCTGGATATCGGTAGTAAACTCTGAGATCGCGGCCAGCTGTCTCTGCTGCCGGCCCGACCACGGTTCTGAAACCTTGGCCATCGCGAAAGTCAGCGGCTTGTGGTCAACGAACGCGGTGAAACGGCGTCCCTCCAGCCAGAACTCGAAGTGGCGAATGGCCAAGTGGAGAGCTAACAACTCCCTGTCGAATGCGCTGTATTTTCGTTCACTATCGCGCAAGGTCCTGCTGAAAAAGGCAAGCGGTTGCCAAGCTCCAGCTACATACTGCTCCACGACCGCCCCTATGGCCACATCTGACGCGTCAGTAGTGAGTGCCATGCGGGCCATTGGGACCGGATGTGCTAACAACGCAGCGTTTGCCAGGGCTGTTTTGACTTCAGAGAATGCGCGCTCTCGCTCCGGAGACCATTTGATTTTATTTGTGGGTTTTTGGTTTTTTTAGTGCAGCATACAATGGTTGCATGAGCTGCGCTGTGCGGGAGAGGAAACGGTTATAAAAATTCACCATTCCCAAAAACTCCTGTAACGCTTTGACCGTTTGTGGCTGGGGAAAATTTGTTACTGCGCGCACTTTGTCAGGCAGAGGAACCGCTCCTTCTGGAGACACGCGATGCCCCAAAAAATCAATCTGCGTCACCCCGAACTGACACTTCGCTGGGTTGATTATTAACCCGTGCTCTCCCAACCTCCGGAAAACTGCCATGAGGTGGTTTTCGTGTTCGTCTTCGGAGGCGCTGGCTACCAATATGTCGTCCAGGTAGACGAACATGAAGGGGAGATCGCCCAACACCGTGTCCATCATGCGTTGGAACGTCTGCGCCGCGCCTTTAAGCCCAAACGGCATGCGCAAAAACTCGAATAGCCCGAACGAAGTTATTACCGCTGTTTTGGGTATGTCCTCAGCACGCACTGGGACCTGGTGGTAACCGCGTACCAAGTCTATCTTAGAAAAAACGCGCGCCCCCGCCAAATGAACTGAAAAATCTTGGATATGCGGGATTGGGTAGCAGTCGTGCGCTGTAGCGTTGTTCAACCTGCAGACCATGTGAAGCGGTGAAGCCCATGGGCTTTTCGAACACCTGATGATGCCCAACTTTTCCAGGTTGGCGAACTCCTCGCGTGCTATGGTCAGTTTAGCTGAATCCAAGCGCCGAGCTTTTGCAAAAACGGGCGGTCCGGTGGTAGTAATAAAATGTTCCACCCTGTGTTTAGCTACGGTCGCCAAAAATGTTGGGACCGTGAGTGCTGGGAACTGAGTGAACAGTGTGTGGAACTTACCACTTGCAGCTGTGACGTTGGCTTGTGCTGTTGGCGGGGCCACTCGAGCTGTACAGGGAATAGAATAAAAAGAGAGTGCATTAACCAGGCGCCTGTTAGCGAGATCAACCAACAAACCATGTGAGCACAGAAAATCAGCCCCTAACATATTTAAATTGACTGCAGCTATGACAAAAGTCCACTCAAATGTACGGCCGTGTAGGGACAGAAGCAGAGTCCTCTCACCAAAGGTCTTGATCGCCGAGCCATTCGCTGCTGACACCCCGGGACCACTGGAAGGCGCCAGCCGGTCAGCGGAGGAAGGTGTGATGAAACTCAACTGGGAGCCTGTGTCCACGAGGAAATGCCTCCCCGAGCAGGCATCCTTCAAGTAGAGCAGCTTGTTCTCCTCCCCGAGGGCCGCAGCTGCTACCGACCCCCGTTCTTGGCGTTTCCCGAGCGCTTGAAATGGCACGGTGGTATACATTTGTGTGCCCTCTCTGCGAAGCGGCGATGGTAGAAACAAAGGACGTCGTCTGTTCTGTGTTTCTTGGCCCCTGCCGCCGCCGCCGTCGGTGAGTCTGGTACTGCTGCCTCCAGCCCCCTGCCATCTCCGGACGTCGCGCTGAGCTCCGCTGCCGCGGCCGTGGCCGCACGCCATTTGGTGGCGTTGACGAGTCGTTGCGCCTCCTGGCCCAGCTTGCGGTAGTCTCGTCGGGCCAACAGTGGCGAACTGGCCAGGGTCGCTCTCACCGCTGACGGTAGGGTCCTGAGGAGGAGGTGGGTGAAGATGAAGTGATCATCGGCAGAGTTTTTCAACCTCAACAGCTTCTCCATCAGGTCCGCAGGCCTGTCGCTTTCAAATTCAGTCAGTGCCAGGAGCCCCTCTGCTCGCTCCTCCACCGAGGGGGTGAAGTACCGGATGAGTGCAGCCTTCAACGCGCCGTACTTGTTGCTGTCCGGCGGCTGGCTGATCAGGCTCTCCACATGCTGGGCTGTGTGGTTGTCCAGTTTTGCAACCACATGGTAGAACTTTGTGGCATCTATTGAAATCCTCCGGAGGTTGAACTGCGCTTCAACCACGTCAAACCAGGACCGCGGATTGGTCTGCCAGAAGTCCGGTAGCTGGGCTGTGGCTGCATTCGCTTGGCTGGCTCCTGACGAGTCTGGCTCGGAGGAATTTCTTTCGCTCATGATACGTCTTAGGGTCACCAGTGTGGAGAATGTGGAAATGACGAGGCTGAGTTTATTTCACGAGTCAGGTTTATTCACATTCTCCAACATCATCAAAAACAGAAAGAGAAAGAAACCCCCAGACATTCGTCCTTTTCGTCCTCTTAACTTTCTTCACTGCTGCATATATTTGCATATATTTGCTTAAATTGCACATACTGTTAATTACCGTATATACTGCACTGCTGTCCTTTGCACTTCTGATTGGATGCTAAACTGTGTTTCCTTACCTTGTATTCATACATGTGTAATGATAATAAAGTTGAAGCTAATCTAATCTAATCTAATCTAATCTAATCTTTTATACCCCAGGACATCAAAGCACACAGTCACATTGTATTTAATCCCAAGTCACAATGCGTCTTCTTCCAGGTCTTATCACCTCCACCTAAAGTCACTGGCGGCCAGGAAATCCCCCAAGGCCATCTCTTTGCATACCAAAAACCACATTTCACATCCTCCTGTTATCTCCTAGGAGGCTCAGTCCTTTTGTTCATCTGAGACGTGAAGCATACAGTAAGCATACAGTGATATACATATGAAGCATATGAAACCCACATATGTGTCCCACAATTGAACACAAACTCCCATTTTTCATGATTCTTCTGGTTTTTTCCTCCGTAAACATCACATTTTATCTGGAAGATTCAACCAGAAACAAAGAATTCTCCTTGAAGCCTCACAGTCAAAACTTTTTTTTCTTCTCTTCCTGCTCCTGCTCTCCTCTGGACTTTACTTGCTGCACAAATTCATTTGGAAAATTAACACTGCTGATAAGACAACGGTGTCAGACAGGCTGTGACGTCATTTTGACATATTTGTTCCTCAAGATGGCGACGAGACCAGTGGAGCTTTGAGGCCTGAACCGAGACTTGCTGGTAAAACTGTTAAAAGACTTGTTAGTCACCAGCAAATGTGAGGGATATTTGTGAGACGACAACTAAGACGACCCGGAGAAGGTTGTGGTTCCGTTTCTGCTTTCAGACAGGATTTAAAAGAACGGTGAGCCAAACTAAAACCAGCTAGCTTAGCTTAGCCGCTGCTGTGTTGAGGACTGCTTCATCCACAGAGATATGGCTGTGTCTCAGTTCAGGTGTTGCAGCCTCAGACCGCGGCCCTGGAGGCCAGAGCACTCAAAGGTCGGGTAGGCCGCATCTAAAGGCTGATATACGACTGTTAAATGAGACAGTGTAGTCTTTGGAGGACGTATGTTTGCGTGACCACGCACTACCCCGTTGCATAGCAACCATGACTGTGTCAGTTGAGGTTTTTTTTTTTTTTTGCGTACCTTTTTGACAGAACTTTATTATCTCCGCCAAGGACGTTATGTTTTCATCGGCGTTGGTTTTGTCTGTCTGTCTGTCTGTCTGTTTGTTAGCAAGATAACTTACAAAGTTATGGACCGATTTTCATGAAATTTTCACAGATTGTCAGAAATGGGGTATCCTACAGATGATTAGATTTTGGTGGTGATCTGGATCACCGTCCACAAGAAAACCGCCATTACGCAAAATGCCATTTTCGTGAATAACTACTAAACCACTAATCCTATCATTGTCAGTCCAATTGCTTGTCCTATGTTTTCATGGTCAAGGAATCTGAAAACGTACACACTGTGGCGGTAAAGAATAATAAGCACGGTGAACTGATAGTTTTAAGTAGGTTTATTAAATCATACCGCCATCACGGAGCTCGCGCCGGCGCCGTGCATGCGTGCCAGAGCGAGCCCGGAGGCTCTCCAGCAAAGTGTGCAGATGAGCAGTCAAAGAGAGAGTGAGCTACAGGACATATGCGGTATTTATACCCAGTTACAGACAAAGCATTCACAGCAGTAGGTATGGGCATTTGCATCACATTACAGAACAGGAAGCATGAACACCTGCATTTGAATCACACATATCAAAGCAGATTACAGGCAGGAAGAAACCAGACAAAGGGAGACTGCCTATTGATATCAGTCATTGTTCTGCTAATCGCTCCAGATGCGCGCTCTGCTTGTCCGTGGCTGTGGGGGTCACCCACACTACTCCCCCCTAGAGGGCTCAGCAGACGGCTGAGGCCTCGATAGTCCGGCTTTGGCAGCGAGCAGGGAAAGCTCTGTGCAGGTGGAGGGGTGGGGGGGTGGGGTAGCAAGTGCCGGCCCGGGACGGCGAAATCGTCTGGGCCGCGCAAAAATTGCCTGTGGATCCGCATACCTGCCAACTACTCCGGTTTTGCCGTAATGGTTCCGGTTTTCAAGACTCGGTTCCGGTTTTATTATTCAAAATTACGGTTTTTCACTAAAAAATTTAGTCAAAAATTTTAAATTAAAAAAAAACACGGAAAACACGAAAGCAATTCCAAACACGCTGTCGCTCGGAATCGTTTCTAAATTTAGAACAAAGGCAATCGGCACTGCTTCATGTAGGTGTATTGCGCATGTGCGAGAGGTCTGAGCCAATTTTCCATGTGCAATCGCGAGGCAATCAGGTAAGAATTATACGTTTTCATCATGGAGTCTGCCGGAGAAAAATCACTAACGAGCGTGAAACACAAACGAAAATTACAGTCTTTTCGTGAGGAATACAGCAAAGCATTTCCGGGAGTTATTATTCGCTCAAGAAGGGGTGAAAATTACACAAATTGCACTTTGTGTAGACAAGACTTTTTGATTGGACATGGCGGAATCAGCAATGTGAAAGACCACGTAAGAACGAAAAAACACAAGGCCAGTGACGCTAGTGGCAAACTTGAAGAACGTGCTGTGTAATTGTAAGCCTTGTCATGCTTGGTGTGGTGGTGGCACATGGTGGTGGCATGTAAACACATAAAATATCAGAGCGATTTTGCCGTCATTTATGCACGTGTGTCATGCAGTGCTAGTATACCCTGCTGATATTTCTAGTCTTCTAGTTACCTCCGCCAAGGAGGTTATGTGGTCATCAGCGTTGGTTTGTCTGTTTCTTTGTTAGCAAGATAACTCAAAGTTATGGACGGATTTTCATGAAATTTTCACGGATTGTCAGAAATGGGGTATCCTACAGATGATTAGATTTTGGTGGTGATCCGGATCACCGTCTGGATCCAGGAATTTTTTAAAGGATTCTTTTTTTTTTAATTTAACATTGCAAGATAGGGCCATTTTCAATATTTTATTTATGATGTTAAACACTGTATGGGAGGAACTGTGGCGCTTGGCGGAGGTCTGCGCTCTCCGAGTGCTTTTCTAGTATTCATAATACATCACATCTGGCCTATTCAAAGTTCTATGCAGTGTTAAGATAGTCTTTTGAATGCAAATTTAATGAATGAATGAATCTTTATTTTGGATAGATTAAAAAGAAACAGAATAATATAACAAAGGCGAAAAAAATCCAACAAGGTCAAATTAAACAAGAACTCCTCTGATTATACAGTTCAACATAAGTCATCTGAAATGGGTGATGGCTGAAGCCGCAGCTTATATTGCCCACCCATATTCCATCCAAGAATTCAAAAGAAAACAAAACAAGAGCGATTACAATTCAGAACAAAGCTAAGACAAAATGTGACAAAAAAAACTAAGTAACAACACAACACAGACTGGATATGACAATCCTTATGTGATTTTAGATGTCATCTTGTATACATGTTTGGAGTATTTCTTCCTGTAGTTTTTGTTTAAATTGTCCAAGCGTTGTACATGATTTTAATTCAGGTCCAAAATCGTTCCATAATCTTGACTCCTTGCACTGAAACACAGTGTTGCTTGGTGGTAATTCTCACTGAAGGTTTTTGAAATATACATGCTCCTCTGAAATGATATTGTTTCTCCCTTATTTGGAACAGCTTTTGGATATTTGCGGGCAGTGATAGATTCTTCACTTTAAACATTATTACTGCAGTTTTAAAGTCAACCATATCTTTCAACTTGAGAGCTTTTAATTTAAGAAAAAGTGGGTTTGTTGGTTCCCTGTAAGCAGTTTTGTTTATTATTCTAATAGCTGTCTTCTGAAGCATGAAGACTGGATATATGTTTGTTTTATATGTATTTCCCCATACTTCAGTACAATACGTCATGTATGGGAGTATTAATGAATGATACAAAGTATACAGTATAATGTGGGTTGATTCAGCAAATATTTCGCTCTGTGTAGTATTGCAATTGATTTAGATATTTTACCTTTAATATAATTAATATGTGACTTCTATGTCAAATGCTAATATTTGTTTGACACTGCGGCCCCTGGACCCCGGCTAGCTACTAGGCTTTTCAAGTTTGAAAGTTGAAGAAATATGAGGTTGTTAGCTACATTCTAACTTGATTTAATGCTAATATTTGTTTGGCGTCGGGGGGCTTTGCCCCCCTGAACCCCCCACCAGGACTTTGTCCTGGACCTACTGGGGCCTGCGGCCCCTGGACCCTGGCTAGCTACTAGGCTTTTCAGGTTTGAAAGTTGAAGAAATATGAGGTTGTTAGCTACATTTAACTAGATTTAATGTTAATATTTGTTTGGCAAATATTAGCATTATTGTGGGGGGACTTGAATAACGAAACCGAATTGTCTTTCATTTCAGTTTATTCAAGAAATCATTCCACTGTCTGCTCTTATTCTTGAGCAGCGAACAAAGAGAGTGAACACACCAAAGTTCTCTCATTTAAACCTTCTCACATCAAACCATTTCCCTCGCGGGGGAAATCACACATCTATATCAAAGTCTCTTTATTCACATTCATTAGCCTTTTATTTACATAACTCCCCCTTCTCTCTTCCCGAGCCTCAGTGGTCAGGAAGTCTTCTGTCCCCTGTCCTCCGCAGGGGGTCCAGGCTCTGTGGCTCCGCACCGCAGGGGGCTGGCTCTCCTTCATCGTGGTTAAATCACATATGCAGTGTCCAACATATACATGTCTCACAACACAGCCATATAACCCCCCCCCAAACGATGAAGAACAGACTAATTCCCAAAATTTAATAGCACCTTACTCACTACTGAATAATCAACACCAACATTCAGTCTGTGCGCCGCTTGGGCTTCAGCCGTCTGCCGAATCTGCTGTGCGTTGGCCCCGCCTTGCCTGCGGTGCTGTTCTGCTCCGGGTCTGTTGACTGAGGAAGAGAGTGGTTAATTGCCCTCTGCGGGGGCCTGCCTCGTCGAGGCGCCACCGCGACCGGTACAGACACGTCCTTCATGACAAAAGCAGGTTTTAGTCTGTCAATACTGACTGTCTCTTTTCGCTGTGGTTGCTTGCCCGCCGCAGGCGTCCAGGAAGTGTGACACTTTTTGCCGGCCAGCGTGCTTCTCGCATGCGCCGGGAGGTTGGAGAGGAAGATGAACTGAAAAATGAAATCATCGTTGTCCAACCCTCTCAGCTGTATCATCTCCTCCATCAGGGCGCTCGGCCTGTGTCCACCTTGGTCTAGCAAAGACAGGATCCTCCTCGCCCTCACTTCAGCCGAGGGGGTGAAAAACTTGATGAGGGTGGATTTCAGCTTGCCGTACCTGTCGGTCGCGGGTGGCTGCTCCACCAAGCTTTGCACGCACCGAGCTGTGCTGTTGTCCAGTTTAGCGATGACATGGTGGAACTTAGTGTCATCCACCGTTACTCCTGCGAGCGCGAACTGCGACTCTGCTTGCAGAAACCACGACCGTGGGTTATCCTGCCAGAAATCAGGCAGCTTAACGGCCACTGCGCTCGCCAGCTCTGAGCGCTGTGAGTCCGGGACCCTGAGAATTTCTTCGTTCATTCTCAACGTCGTCAGTCACCAATGTGGGGGGGACTTGAATAACGAAACCGAATTGTCTTTCATTTCAGTTTATTCAAGAAATCATTCCACTGTCTGCTCTTATTCTTGAGCAGCGAACAAAGAGAGTGAACACACCAAAGTTCTCTCATTTAAACCTTCTCACATCAAACCATTTCCCTCGCGGGGGAAATCACACATCTATATCAAAGTCTCTTTATTCACATTCATTAGCCTTTTATTTACATAACTCCCCCTTCTCTCTTCCCGAGCCTCAGTGGTCAGGAAGTCTTCTGTCCCCTGTCCTCCGCAGGGGGTCCAGGCTCTGTGGCTCCGCACCGCAGGGGGCTGGCTCTCCTTCATCGTGGTTAAATCACATATGCAGTGTCCAACATATACATGTCTCACAACACAGCCATAATTATTAGCATTAGCATCGGCCCCTGGACCCCGGCTAGCTACTAGGCTTTTCAGGTTTGAAAAGTTGGCAGGTATGGATCCGCGATGTTGAGGGGCTATCCCGTTGAACGTGCGGAGATCCACAGCAGCTGTAAGAAAAATTAGTCACTGACTCCTCTCGCAATTAAGTCCTGCAAGGATTAATAGCGGCCATGAAGAAAAACAGGAGCGGCGAGGCTGTGTAGCGGCTGTAAGAAAAAAAACAAAAGCAGAGGGACTTGGTGTGTTGACTTTAGGTGCGGGCGCAACCCTAAAGCCTTCGGGGACCACAGACTGCTGAATTCCCTTTGTGCGCCGTGGCTAAGACCATTAGAAAATCCTGTGAGCGAGCTGCGTGCGTGCCTCAGGTGTACGAGCAGCCCTGAAGGCTCTGTGTGCAGTGGCGAAGGACGATGGCGGTCTGTGGAGCCGTATTTGTCCCTTGCGTAGTGCGCCGTCCTTGTAACTCCCCGGTGAGCATGCGGGGGTTGGGTGCGTGGGTGGCCCGCTGTTGAGAGGCGAGTCAGGGTCAGGAAGCTTGATGGAGATCAGCGCAGTCGGCGCCGACAGTCATCTCTGTTGAGCTGTTGCTGTAGATTGGCATGGTGCGTTCAGGTCCACACGCTGCGTTCTCCGTCGGCCCTGGAGGTCGCCGTCGTGGAGAGAGGACGAGGTGCGTGCGCTCTCGTGTGGAGGAGCTGTGAGAGCGGCCGGTCCCAGCGTGGATGTGCAGATCTCAGGCGTGCAGATCTCACCATGAAGCATCGGGTCACCAGCGTAGCTGTCCAGACCAGAAGGTTGCGTCGCACAAAACGTGTGCTTCCTCGGGGTCACCAGCGTAACTATCCAGACCAGAAGGTTGCGTCGCACAAAACGTGTGCTTTCTCGGGGTCACCAGTGTGGTGGTAAAGAATAATAAGCACGGTGAACTGATAGTTTTAAGTAGGTTTATTAAATCATACCGCCATCACGGAGCTCGCTCCGGCGCTGTGCATGTGCGCCAGAGCGAGCCCGGAGGCTCTCCAGCAAAGTGTGCAGATGAGCAGTCAAAGAGAGAGTGAGCTACAGGACATATGCAGTATTTATACCCAGTTACAGACAAAGCATTCACAGCAGTAGGTATGGGCATTTGCATCACATTACAGAACAGGAAGCATGAACACCTGCATTTGAGTCACACATATCAAAGCAGATTACAGGCAGGAAGAAACCAGACAAAGGGAGACTGCCTATTGATATCAGTCATTGTTCTGCTAATCGCTCCAGATGCGCGCTCTGCTTGTCCGTGGCTGTGGGGGTCACCCACACACACAAACACTGTATGGGGGGAACTGTGGCGCTAAACCGCCATTACAGAAAATGCCATTTTTGTCAATAACTACTGAACCACTAATCCTATCATTGTGAATCCAATTGTTAGTCATATGTTTTCATGGTCAAGGAATCTGAAAACGTACACACAAACACTGTATGGGGGGAACTGTGGCACTTGGCGGAGGTCTGCGCTCTCCAAGTGCTTTTCTAGTTTTTATCTTTATTTTATTTTATTTACCTTTTACTGTAGAATCTTCACCAGACACAGATGACCATGAACAGATAAAATAAGACTTTAATTCATGTTAAAGTCAGCAGGTAAACTTAAGGTAAATTAAAACCACAAAATAGATAAATTAATTATTATTTTAAATATGCATATTGGTTCTAAAATACATTCTTAATTATATGAACAGTGGAAAACATGAAAGTTTACTGTTATCATTTCTGACCATAATGTAGCTAAATAATTAGAAGTTCTGCCTTGTATCAGCTCTGACATTTAGTTTTAATGTTCTAAAGCAGACCACAGTCCTGTACTGTAGGATAAGATAAGATAAGCCTTTATTAGTCCCACAATGGGGAAATTCCAGGATTGCAACAACACAGGGATAGCAACACTCAGAGCAACAATCAGAAGGCAAGAAAAAACAAGAGCAGCTAGTATACATATGTACATATTACTATAAATAAATATATATATATATATATATATATATATATATATAGAGAGAGAGAGATTGATTTTTAAAAGATCTTTAATAAACACACTTGTCCATCAGTCAATACAATTTCTATATCATGCTATGTTACACAGAAAATTAATCCCCCAAAAAACGCCCAAAAAAAAGCTGCCCATCATGAACTGAACAGAGGACATTCTCCAGGGACCAGAGGGTCCTGAAACCTTCCACATCCCCATTCCCCATAAAAAACTGAAAGTCCAGCCTGATTCTGGCTTTAAGTAGCCTCACAAATAAAATTTTGACATCAACATCACTCTCAACATTTTCAAGTTTTCTTCTCCGGCTTACATAGATAGCCAACTTTGCCTGTCCTAAAACAAAGTTCAGTAGTTGACACTTCTGCTTAAAACGACGATTGTACATAAAACCACAAATGAAAACCTGCTTAGAGAAAACTTCCTTAAAAATATGAAAAAGTTTTGTGAGAAGTTCAAAGAGGCCACTCAGGCGCTGACATTCAATAAAACAATGAAAAACAGTCTCCCTAGAGGAACAAAAAACACACTGATCACTGACACTGCTGTTAATCACAGAAACAAAAGCATTGACTGCTATAATACCATGCAGGACCCTCCACTGTAAGTCTCCATGCCTCTTAGGGAGAGGGGCTTTGTAAAGAGCCCTCCAGGCAGGCCGATGCCCTTTTCCTAGTTTAAAATAGGCTCTCCAAGGAGTGTCCACACAGGTGTTCAATCGGTCCTTGTTGAGTGCCATCACCACCAGTCTGTAGAGTGCCTTACCACTGGCTCCTCCAAAGTCCACACCAGTGGGAGCACAGAATGCCAGTAAGGAGCAAGGAGCGACGTCAAAGTCCATATGGAGCGTGAGAGAGGGAAAGGGGTCAGTGCTTTCTGGCTGCAGCGTGCCATTGCTAAAGTCCAAGAGTAGGGAGTGCTCAAGTCCATGAAGCTCCTGTTTCCAGTGTGCAAGAAGACCATCGATGAAACGATTCGACCTGACACCAAGATGAGCTGCTAAAGCTGAGGCGTTGTTGAGGCCAGGACCAGCCAGTTCCACCACTTGCTTCAGAGTGAGAATGTTCCTGGAACACAGCCTATCAAGGAAGGTCCTTCCAACTCCCGGCAGGACACCAAGGCGACCACCAAAAACCAGCGGCTCCCTCAACAACCAGTAGAGGGAATCGCATGGCCCTCTTTGTTTTTTAAAAAGAGTCCACACTGAAAAGAGACTGCGGTAAAAACTGGGTAAAGACAGTGCATTAGAGTTCTTAAAATCCATTAAAAACACAGGGAGGTCTAGCCCAAGCCCAAGGACTCTCTGTAAAATAACACAGGCCAAAGGCCTCCATACCAGGTCCTGGGGGCCCGTCAGCAGTCTCTGTATGAAAGTCAGTCTAAAAGCAGCACCTCTACTAGCTAAATGAATCACTCCTTGCCCCCCCTCCTCTTTGGGAAGAAATAACAGGGCTTGAGGAACCCAGTGGAGTCCACCCCCCCAAAAAAAGTCCACCAAAACAGACTGAATTTTGGACAACAAACCAGCAGGGGGGTCCATGCACATGAGGCGGTGCCACAGGGATGAGGAAACAAGATTATTTAAAATGAGCACTCTTCCTCTAAAAGATATTCTCGGCATTAGCCACTTCCACTTGTTTAGTCTCCCGTTAATCTTCTCTATGACCCCATCCCAATTTTTTTGCTCAAACTGCTGATTTCCAATAAAGACACCAAGATACTTAAAACCTCCTTTTTTCCAAATCAACCCACCCGGCAGCGTAAGCTGATTTTCTAGTTTCTCCCCCACCATCAGAGCCTCGCTTTTTCCCCAGCTTATCTTTGCAGAGGAAAGTTGGCCAAAAAGATTGACACTCCTAACCAGAACGTCAATGTCACTCTGCTTGTTTAGCAGAATGACTACATCATCTGCATAGGCCGACAGCTTGAACGTGGTGTCACAGCCAGGAAAAGTAACTCCTGATAGATCCCTTCTCAGGCAGTGAAGCAAAGGCTCTATGGCGAGGGAGTACAGCATCCCTGAGAGAGGGCAGCCCTGCCGAACCCCCCTCTGGACTTTTAAAGGGGCAGACAGGCTCCCATTTATCTTCAGCACACTCTCAATGTCACTGTACAAGACCCGTATCCTGGCTATGAAGCCTGGGCTGAACCCAAAAGCTGTTAAAACTGTCCATAAATATTGGTGTTCAACCCGATCAAACGCCTTTTCCTGGTCAATTGAAATCAAACCAGTTTCTACCGCCAATGAACCAGAGACCTCCAAAATATCCCGAATTAAAGTGACGTTGTCACTAATCAGCCTGCCAGGCACACAGTAAGTCTGGTCTACATGAATGAGCTCGCTCATCACCTTTCTCAGTCTTCGGGCCAGAGCTTTTGAGAGAATCTTGTAGTCTGCGCAGAGCAGAGAGACTGGCCTCCAGTTCTTTAGGCTCTGGAGGTCCCCCTTTTTCGGCAACAGTGTGATGATGGCCCTCCTGCAGGTCGTGGGTAGGGTCCCCCTTTCCAAGCTATCTTGGAGAACCTCCAGCAGGTCTGGACCAAGCAGGGGCCAGAATTCCTTAAAAAAGTCCACAGAGAGACCATCTATGCCTGGTGATTTTCCATTCTGGAGGCTCATTAGCGCCGTATGCAGCTCAGACAGAGACAGTGGAGCATCCAAGCCGGCAACAAGGTCCTCTGAGAGCACTGGAAGACCATCAAGGAAAACCTGGCCCAGTGACGTGTCCTCCCTCCACTCTGCTCTAAACAATTCACTGTAAAAGCTAGCAGCGTGTTTCCTGATCTCTGCTGCTGTGGAGATTGTTCTCCCGTCATCGCCCAACAAGGAGTGAATGAGCTTTCTCTGTCCATTTTTCCCCTCCAGTCCAAAAAAGTACTGGGAGGGCGAGTCCATCAGAGCTACATCCATGTAGCGTGAGCGGACCAGAGCACCCTGTGCGGTGACCCCTAGCAAGCTAGCCAAGGCTGACCTTTTTGACTTGAGAGCCTCTAAGTGCTCCTGTTTTCCTGTAGAACTGAGCAACTCCTCTAGTTCTACCACCTCAGTCTCCAGAACTTTCAAGGATTGGGTCAAGCTACGAGTGACATTTTGAGTGTACTGTTGGCAGAGTTGTTTTATCTGGGCCTTACCAAAATCCCACCACAATTGGAGAGAACTAAAAGAGGGTTTTTGTTCCCTGTGTGACTTCCAAACATCATGAAAAACCTCTTTAAAAAACACATCATTTAAAAGTGTATTGTTAAAATGCCAAAAAGCACTCTTACACTTTACATTTTCAATAAACACAGAACAAAACAGCAGGCAGTGATCAGTGAAACCAACAGGACAGATACAACTATTTTTAAAAACACTCATTTGATGTTTAAAACCATAAAAACGGTCTAACCTAGCCATAGATAAAAGGTTATCTTTGACATGGGTCCAGGTGTACTGCCTCTGGTCCCCATGATGTGATCTCCACACATCGGCCATTTCATGTGTTTTCACCAGTTCTCTCAGCCTATTGGCAGAAGCAGGGTGAGGCTCCTGATGGTTCCTGTCTAGTCTGTGGTTTAATGTACAGTTAAAATCACCCCCCAGAAATAAAAAACTATTTGGATCACAGGACTTAACCGTATCCGAAAGCACGTCAAAGACCCTGATCCTCTCTGCTCTCTGTGTTGGCACATACACGTTTATAAAAACGAAGTTCACGTTTTCAAACTGTACCTTTAATAAGAGGAAATGACCTCTCACCACCTCTTCTACCTCATAAGAGACAGGCACACAACCCCTAGAGAAAAGTACAGCCACCCCCCCACTGCTACTGGATTTGTGGCTAAAAAAAATGCAGCCATCCCACTCTTTTCTCCAATGGCTCTCAATGTCCACAGTGCTGTGAGTCTCCTGGACCATCAGCACGTCAAGTTTCTTTAAATTAAAAAGCTTGTATAAAGAGGCCCTTTTTACATCATCCCTGGCCCCATTAATATTGAGAGTGCCAATTCTAAGGTGGGGCATTAAAAAGGATAAAAATAGGGTACAGTAAAAAAACACACACATAGCATAAAAGGGAAGAAACAAACTAAGAGTCAACATGACTGTTAGTAATTTGCAATTTCAGTTTAGCAACCAGTTTCTTTAGACGATAAATTTCCTGATCAGTGAAAGTCTCATTCCCATCATTCAGTTTCATAAATTTGCGAGCTGATGCCACGAATAACTCCAGATCTGGAAAGTAATTTTCCACTTTCACAGCTCTGCTCCCCTTAGTCACCTGGAGAAATTGCCTAATTTTAGTAAAACAATAGGAGCTTTGCTCCTCCTGCGTCTGCGTCTGCATCAGTTCAGACTCATCTCCACTTTCGTCAGAAGCACTCTCATTCAGTAAATCTAAATTCCCAACCCTACTAGATTTAGCAGAGCTCTGCAAGTTTTCCGCACTTTTCCTTTTTTGTGCAGCTTTAAAAGGATCCTCTTCAACAAAACTACATTCCTGCATTTCTTCATGAAACGCAACGTTTGTCATGCAGTGTTTGCTCTGTGTGTCCGCTACAGCCTCAAACCGCTCCTCCCCCGCCTGCAAAGTCTGTTCATTCACGTTCCTTCGTTTAACTGCACTTTTACTTACACCCTCCACCTGTTTACCCCGGGCGACAGGCTCGTCACAATGATCAGAGCTGCCGCCAGACAGAAATTCCCCACCATCACTGTTTGGGGGGACAACTACCGCGCCCGCCGCGGCCACCCCAGCAGAGGCGGCCGCGGCCGCCCCAGCACAAGCGGACGCGGACGCGGATGCGGACGCGGACGCCCCCGCAGAAGTAGAAGCGGACGCGGACGCGGACGCGGACGCAGACGCGGCCGCGACCGCCCCAGCAGAAGCGGGCGCCGCAGCGGCATCCGCCGCACCACATGTAGCGCTGCCCTCCGGACCACCAGAAACAGCGGCGTCACCTTTCTTACCGCCAGTGCTCTTTGTGTTCGCCTTTTCAGGACATGACCTAATAAGATGGCCTTCTGCGCCACACGCAAAACACTTCATGGTTTCAGATGTTGCAAACACCAAGTAGCTAAAGCCGTCAATCCTGAAATTAAAAGACGCGTTCAGTTCAGCAGAGCTGTCTTTCAACACCATGAAACACTGCCTCCTGTGACATACAACATGCTTCAGCAGGGGTGATTTACTACCCAGAGAGACCATTCTGATAGGGGACACAACCTGGCCAAAACGGGACAACTCTCTAATCAGCTGATCATTTTTAACGAAAGGAGGAGCGTTTGAGATGGTGATCCTCCTAGACGGATTCGCCAGCGGTAAAACGGGAGTAAAAGTGTCACCTATGACCACTCCCTGTGCCACCACCTGATCAGCTTTTTCAGTCGAATCCAGAAAGATCACAATTGCGCTGTTCATCCTCGATGCTGATTTTATGCTGCCATGCCCAACCACCTGTCCTACAGCGAGGCTGGCCTCCTCCACAGAACAGGGAACTGTCGGGAGGATTCTCACGCCATGACGCCGGGTTAAGCGCTCAAACTCCACACCACCATCAATCACCGGCATGATGCCAGCCGGGAAAAACCGGCAGCAGAAGCTACCGTTCCCCAACACACCCACTCCAACACTCACACCCCAGCACACACACACTCAACCCACTATATTAAACACACACACCTCAAACACACAAGATAGAGAAAAAGTTAGAAAATACAAAGTTTAAAGTACTCACTCGACACCACTCCACACCCCTGCTCCCACAAACGCCCACGCATGCGCGAGAGAGAGAGAGAGAGAGAGAGAGAGAGAGAGAGAGAGAGAGAGAGAGAGAGAGAGAGAGAGAGAGAGAGAGAGAGAGAGAGAGAGAGAGAGAGAGAGAGAGAGAGAGAGAGAGAGAGAGAGAGAGAGAGAGAGAGAGAGAGAGAGAGAGAGACACAGTGCAGAGCATTGTGGTTGGTGGATGTGCAGCAGAAAGTCTAAGCTCTCTCTCCGCGGATGCGGCGGGCCAGCGGCCAGCTGGATGTCTTTGGGCATGATGGTGACACTCTTGGCGTGGATGGCGCACAGGTTGGTGTCCTCGAAGAGACCCACCAGGTAGGCCTCGCTGCCCTCCTGCAGAGCCATGACGGCGGAGCTCTGGAAGCGCAGGTCGGTCTTGAAGTCCTGAGCGATCTCCCTCACCAGGCGCTGGAAGGGCAGCTTACGGATGAGCAGCTCCGTCGATTTCTGGTAGCGACGGATCTCTCTCAGAGCCATGGTACCGGGCCTGTAACGGTGAGGCTTCTTCACTCCGCCGGTGGCCGGAGCGCTTTTCCGAGCAGCCTTGGTGGCCAGCTGCTTCCTGGGGGCTTTTCCTCCAGTAGATTTACGGGTGGTCTGCTTGGTTCTTGCCATCGCTCTTTATTATTCTGTCTTATATTTCTTGCACGCCGCCTAAACTCCAGCCCGGCACCCGCGTCATTTTTGCTCCAGTTCTCCCGGTATGTCGAGTTTCTTCGTTAGCATCTGGTGGCGGTTGAGTGCTAGCTAGCTCTTCCCTGCTGTATCGTCTCCTGCTGTAAACAGAGGCTCCGTCCACCGACTCGGGAGACCTTTGGGGCGATCTGTGTGTCCGTGATATATATAGAGTGAAAGGTGTGCCGGATCAGAAAGAAGGATGATAAAAAGACTCAGAATTGAGCCGCTGTTGCAAAAGGCAGCCAACTCGTGTGGCGCCGGAACGGATGATGGCCCTCAATGATGTTCAGCAGCAGGAGAACAGATTCCATCTTCAGCTTCATCTCAGTTGTACCAGTGCATCTCAGTAAATTAGAAAATCATGATTTGTCATTTAATTTTAAAAACTATAATCATTATCATCAACATTAAGTCAGGTTTAAAATGTTTCACTCTGTGCGTAATAAATATATGAAAATCTCTTTTAGAATTATCTTGCAAAAAATCCTTTTCAAAAACTACTTAATTGAAATGCAGTTTTTCTATTAACAGTAAACATGCAATATTTTTATTTAGCTTGTTTCAGTTTGCAAAGTAAACTGCTAAAAATCACAATCAATAAAACAATTCATCAAATCTCTTTTATTGTGGTTATTTCAGTCAAATATCAGTTTTATAAATCTTGAGTCCAGCCCGTTCTCGCCACAGCAGATCCTCAGTTCCTGCAGGTTCTCCACTGTTGACCTCAGAAATAAACCAGAAGAAAGGAAAAAAATATCAGAAAAATCTGATTATCACTTCAGATGTGATGGAATTAAGATCAGCATAATCAAATTATTACAGATGTTCTCTCTCCTCAGCTTCATCTGCTCCGTTTTCTCTAAAAATAACCTTAGGTGTTTTTGTTTTATTATTTAAGTTTTTGTAAAGGGTATACACGTCATTACAGCATTGCATTGTTTACATATTCATCACATGTTCCCTTTTTTTGTTTTTTGACAACATTGGAAGAATAATTATTACAACACCCCTTTTTTAAGTGAAAGAGAAATTAAAGAGAGAACAAAAAGAACAAAAAACAAAACAAGAAAAAAAAACAAAACAAAAGAGAAAAACCAAAAAAAATAAAAATAAATAAATAAAAAAAGAGCATCTGAGTAGTGTTGGAACAAAGAGCGGTGCCATTATTGAAATGATATTTGTCAAAGATTAGATCTAATGGAAGACACATATGCGATCCAGAGTTGCCAAAAGTTCAAGAACCCATCCATGTCCTGTCTCAGTGCGAATGTCAACTTTTCCATTGAGTAAATGTCTTGGATCACGTTAATCCAATCTTCAGGTGCAGGACAGTCCTTCAACATCCATTTTTTAGTTAGGGCTTTTTTACTTGCCGATGTAGCACCCATAATGGTAACATTATGTAGCTCACATATTCCACTGCAGAGACCCAAGCACAGAGAGACTTTAAGCTTGCGGTGTGTATTGACATCACGTTTCAGATGGACAATGAGTCTGGACCACCTGCGGACTTGGGAGGAAGTCAGAGGATATGGAGTGGGGGCCTGAAAGGACGGTCTGACCTCCTGGGGTCAGACAGAAGAGCCAGGAGGACTCTGAAGTGATTAAATGTAAATGGAAGGATTTGACTTGATTGTGTGATTCTGTGTTTGATGTGTGGGTATAAATTATGTGGTTTACCCCAGCTCTTCCTCTTATTTCCTGACTGAGAGAAAGAGAGCTAGGGACGTGAGATGGAATAAACCAATACTGAGAAATCATCCAGTCTCATCATTTCGTGATCCCTACATTGGTGACTGAAACGTTAAATACATGGAAATGCCGGGAGACCGTGACTCTGACCCGGATTCACCGGAGACCGCCCGCTCGGGCGCAGGCTCAATTAAACTCCCCGAGTTCTGGCAAGACGACCCACACTCATGGTTCCAACACGTGGAATCGCGGTTCGTGCTTGGGGGAATATCAGCAGATGACACCAAGTTCCATAATGTCATCGCAAGACTCGACAGCCGCACAGCACGATGTGTGCGGAGCCTGGTGCAGCAGCCGCCCGCTGCTGGCAAGTACGACGCATTGAAAGCCGCCCTCATCGGGAGTTTTGTGCCATCAGCCGAGGTGAGGGCCAGGTGGCTCCTGGACCTGCGCGACAGAGGAGGACGCAGGCCAACCGCCCTCATGGAGGACATGCTGCAGATGATCGGGGCAGACAACAATGCGTTTCTGTTCAAACGCATCTTCTTGAGGACCCTTCCAGCACACATGAGGGGTCTCCTGTCCGGCATGAGGTGTGTGAACCAGCAAGACTTCCGCGCGCTGGCCAGGGAAGCGGAGCGACTCCTCGACGCTTGCGACGAGCAGGAGACTTCCGTGGCAGCAGCAGACCTCGGCGCGGCGGCCGAGGGCGGTGGAGAACCAGAGGCGGCAGAAGCAGCCCCAGCGACGATGGCAGCGGCGCGGTCCCAAAGCAGAGGAGGTGACGGCCTCTGTTTTTACCATTAACGCTTCGCTGAGAAGGCGTACAGATGCATCCCGCCGTGCAGCTTCAAGAAACAGGGAAACGCACGAGCCGGGGGTCGTTAGCAGCTTCGACTCTCGGTGAACGGAACAAGCTGCTTTATCTGGCAGACGCGGGCTCCGGGCGGCAATTCCTCGTGGACACCGGAGCCCAGAGGAGTTTCATCACCGCGACCTATGCGGATCGTGTGGCTGGGCCCCGCGGGGACGGGGCAACGGCGGCGAATGGCTAGCCTATCAAAACTTTCGGGGAAAGGACTCTGCGCCTGTCCTTGCACGGCCGCACCTATGAATGGACCTTCATAGTAGCGGCGGTGAGTTTCAACATTCACATGGCTTGTTAGTGGATCTGGTTAATAGACGCCTAGGAAATGCACTCTCTTTTTGTTCTATTCCCTGTGCAGCTCGAGGGTCTCCGCCGCCAGTACAGACCAATGTCGCCACAGCAGGCGGTAAGTTTCACACTCTTCTAACCCAGTTCCCAGCACTCACAGTTCCCACGTTTTCAGCTAAGGTTGCGAAGCACGGGGTGGAGCACTTTATCACCACAAGTGGCCCACCAGTTTTTGCGAAAGCTCGGCACTTTGATGCAGCTAAGCTCTCCATTGCGCGTGAGGAGTTCGCCAACCTGGAAAGGTTGGGCATAATTTGCCGCTCGAAGAGCGCCTGGGCTTCCCCCCTGCATATGGTGCCTAAGGCTGACTGCTCGTGGAGACCTTGTGGTGATTACCACAGGTTAAACAATGCCACAGCGCAGGACCGCTACCCAATTCCGCATATCCAGGATTTTTCAGTACACTTAGCGAAGGCGCGCATTTTTTCTAAAATAGACCTGGTCCGCGGTTATCATCAGGTCCCGGTCCGACCAGAGGACATTCCCAAAACAGCGGTAATAACCCCGTTCGGACTTTTTGAGTTTTTATGCATGCCTTTTGGCCTTAAAGGCGCCGCGCAAACCTTCCAACGAATGATGGATGCCGTGTTGCGCAACCTCCCTTTCGTTTTTGTCTACTTGGACGACATTTTAGTCGCCAGCGCCTCCGAGGAGGAACACGAAAAACACCTCACGACGGTTTTTCAGAGGTTGGGAGCGCATGGGTTGATAATCAACCCTGCCAAGTGCCATTTTGGCGCAGTGCAAATCGTTTTTTTAGGGCACCGCGTTTCACCAGAGGGAGCAGTCCCTCTGCCGGCCAAAGTACACGCAGTGGCAGAGTTTCCCCAGCCACAAACAGTAAAAGCGTTGCAAGAATTTTTAGGAATGGTAAATTTTTATAATCGTTTCATACCCCACGCAGCGCAGCTCATGCAACCGTTATACGCCGCGCTTAAAAAGCAGAAGCCCTCCAATGTGATCGAGTGGTCCCCGGAGCGGGAGCGCGCATTCACAGAGGTTAAAAAAGCACTGGCAGACGCAGCACTGCTGGCTCACCCAGACCCATCAGCCCGCATAGCACTAACCACAGACGCGTCAGACGTGGCCATAGGGGCCGTTGTAGAGCAGCAGGTCGCCGGAGTTTGGCAGCCGCTCGCTTTTTTTCAGCAGGTCCTTGCGCGATGCTGAGCGGAAATACAGCGCGTTTGACAGGGAGCTACTAGCGCTCCACCTGGCCATTCGCCATTTTCAGTTCTGGTTGGAAGGGCGGCGTTTCACCGCGTTTGTCGACCACAAACCGCTCACTTTTACAATGTCCAAAATTTCAGAACCATGGTCAGGTCGACAGCAGAGGCAGCTGGCTGCAATTTCGGAATTTATCACGGTTATTCAGCACGTAGCCGGTAAACTCAACGTAGTAGCGGACTGTCTCTCACGAGCGGTAACAGCACCTGTCCGCGCGGAAGCGGACTGTAACGCCACAGACGCGGAGCGGGGTAACAGCGCGGACGCGCACGCGGCTCCGGTTCACGTGGGGATAGATTATGCAGCCATGGCAGCGGAGCAGAGCGAAGACAGGGACGTGCGCGCGCTCCTGTCTGGACCAACAGGGTTAAGGCTGGAGAGCAAAAGTTTACAAACCGGTTCGCCCCCTCTAATCTGCGACGTATCCACCGGGCGACCGCGGCCGGTGGCGCCGTCGCATTTTTGACGCGTGCACTCCCTAGCGCACCCGGGAGTACGCGCTTCGGTGAAAATGGTAGCGGAGAAGTTTGTTTGGCCGAGCCTGCGCAAGCACGTGAAGGAGTGGGCGAAAGCCTGCATGGCTTGCCAGCGGGCCAAAGTTCACAGGCACACGAAGGCCCCTTTAGAACTGTTCCACATTCCGGCTAAGAGATTCGATCATGTGCACGTAGACCTAGTGGGCCCCCTACCGCCGTCACAAGGGTTCACACATCTCTTGACAATGGTGGACCGGACCACACGTTGGCCGGAAGTGGTCCCATTACAATCGACCACAGCGGCAGAGGTGGCTCGCGCTTTTTTAACAGCCTGGGTAGCGCGGTTCGGGGTCCCGTCAGATATTACGTCCGATAGGGGTCCTCAATTCGTGTCGGAGCTGTGGTCAGCAATGGCCAGCGGCTTAGGAGCGGCAGTCCACCGCACTACCGCTTATCACCCCCAGGCCAACGGTTTATGCGAGCATTTTCACAGGTCATTGAAGGCAGCCCTCAGAGCGTCGCTCACGGATGCAGATTGGGTAAACAAACTACCATGGGTTTTATTGGGGGTGCGTTCGGCACCCAAAGAGGACTTAGATGCCTCACCCACGGAATTAGTTTTTACGCAACCTCTCAGGCTGCCCGGCGAGTTCCTGCCAGCCCATGCGGCACCAGGGCGCCCCCCGGTGCGGGGACCTCTAAGTGGCACGGGAGCAGAAATGTTCCCGGGCCCCGCTTATCACACTTTTCCACGTGTTTTTGTTCCCAAGGCTTTACAAAACGCAGAGTTTGTTTTTGTCAGGCACGACGCTCAGCGTCACAGCCTCCGCCCACCTTACGACGGTCCATTTCGAGTGCTGGAAACCGGAGAGAAATATTTTGTGCTAGATTTGGGGGGCAGGAAAGAAACAATCAGTATTGACAGATTAAAGCCTGCTTTTGTGTTGCGTGACGAATCTGTACGACCGGCGAGGGCGCCTCGACGCGGCAGACCTCCCAGGGAACGGCCCCTGGAGCCCCCGCAGGGGGCAAATAACCTTTCTCCCCCTCATTCCTCAGATTCGCCGCAGGACGGCACAACACAGACTGTGAAACCTGCGTACAGCAGGTTCGGGAGGAGGTTAAAGCCTAAACTACGGACAGAGTGATGTGTGTTTTGATCAAACTGTGTAGATTGTGCTGTAGATTCTGCGGGGGGGGGGGGGTGACATATGCTGTATGGCCGTTAGGATAATGTTGGTGTGTGTGTCCATTCTTTGGCGTTTCGGGGGGAGTGATGTAGCGCCCATAATGGTAACATTATGTAGCTCACATATTCCACTGCAGAGACCCAAGCACAGAGGGACTTTAAGCTTGCGGTGTGTATTGACATCACGCCTCAGATGGACAATGAGTCTGGACCACCTGCGGACTTGGGAGGAAGTCAGAGGATCTGGAGCGGGGCCTGAAAGGACGGTCTGACCTCCTGGGGTCAGACAGAAGAGCAAGGAGGACTCTGAAGTGATTAAATGTAAATGGAAGGATTTGACTTGATTGTGTGATTCTGTGTTTGATGTGTGGGTATAAATGTATGTGGTTTACCCCAGCTCTTCCTCTTATTTCCTGACTGAGAGAGAGAGCTAGGGACGTGAGATGGAATAAACCAATACTGAGAAATCATCCAGTCTCATCATTTCATGATCCCTACACCAATATTAAAACAGTGAATAAGTATTTTTCTCCTCGTCTTTCCAGTGGATCCGGTAGTAAACCCAAATGCAAAGTTACAAAAGAAAAGGGAACTGTTATTTTGAATATTTTCCCCAATATTGTCTGTACCTTGGTCCAATATTGGTGGATAACTGGGCATGACCAAAACACATGAAAATGATTTGCAGTCTCTTCACCACACAAGCGCCAACAGTTCAATCCCTTATGGGTAAATTTGTTTTGTGCAGGTGTTCTGAAAAATCTTATCAAATTTTTCCATCTAAATTCTCTCCACTGCAGGGATGAGGTACTTTTCCATTGCTGTTTATTTAGCTTTTCCCATATTTCCAGTTGTAAAGTGAAATTCCCCTCTTTTTCCCATTTCTCTTTTATATATGATGTGTTGTCTCCTTTTAAGTCTTGAAGACCTTGGTATATTTTAGAGATGTATCTGATCCCTGGGATCCCTTTATATGCCATTAAGAAGACCTTCAGAACACCTGACTGGGCCCTTTCCAAATCCTCCTTTTTAAGTATATTGTTTATGTGGTGTCTAAGCTAAAAGAACCTGTAAAGGTCTTGATTTATTAGACCTTGTTTTTTCAAATCTTCAAAACTTCTTAAAATTTGCCCTTTAAAAAAAATCGTAATATTTTATCAGTCTGTTCTCTTTCCACTTTTTAAATCTAGTGTCTGTTTTATTAGGAGTAAAGTCTTGATCATAGGCAATCCATTGCAGAAATCGATAGGGCTCTTTAGTTTGATTCTCTCTGACTATCTTAAACCAAATTTTTAGCGGGGTCTCTATCCACGGGTTAGTGTTATTCAAAAGTTTAGGTAAGGCATTATTCCCTATTATCGCCTGTAGGGGGATGTCACTTGTTATTTGGCATTCCATCTCCTTCCATTGTGCAGTGTAGACTGGGTTACATATCTCTACTAAAGTTTTAATTTGTGCGGCTTTAAAATAGTCCCTGATATTTGGCAGTGCAAGCCCACCTTTGTCTTTGTTTAGCTGTAGGGTTCTATGTCTGATTCTAGGTCTCTTGCCCTGCCATATGAAGCTTGAGATCCTTCTGTCCAGTTCTTGCCATGTTTTTTTTGGGAGGTTCTACCGGTATTGTTTGGAAAAGGTATAGAAGACGTGGAATTATATTCATTTTGACTGCTTCAATTCTTTGTGCAGTACCCAAGAATGGTATCATATTCCATCTTGCTAGATCAGATTTTATTTTTGCCACCAGTGGATCATAGTTTAGTGTTATAATTTTGTTGAGTTGTTTCGGGATATTGACCCCCAGATATTTCATAGATTCCATCTCCCAGTTAGTTTTGAGTTTGCTTAGTAAATATTGATTTGGGTCATAGTTGAATGTTAAAACTTGGGTTTTATGCATGTTTAATTCGTACCCCGATAAATCTCCATACTCTGAAAAAACTGAGATTAGTTCTGGAAAAGAGGTGTCCGGCTGCCCCAGGTATATTAAAATGTCATCAGCAAAGAGTGCTATTTTATGTTCCTTCTGACCAAGTGTAATACCTTGAATTTTTTGATTCTGTCTTATCCATTGGCTCAGAGGTTCTATGAAGATTGCAAAGAGCAGTGGAGACAAGGGGCAGCCCTGACAGCATCCTCTTTCCAGCTCAAAAGATGATGATAAATTACCGTTAATCCTTATTTTAGCTGTTGGTTTTTTATATAATGCCTGTATAGTTCTAATGAAGTTGTTATGAAAATTGAAACTGGATAAGATTCTATATAGGAAAGACCAGTCAACCAAATCGAATGCTTTTTCAGCATCTAATCCCAATATGGCTGCATTTAAGTTATATTTTTTTATATGATGAATTATGTGTAAAGTGCGTCTAATGTTGTCTTGTGTCTGTCTTTGTCTTATAAAACCTGTTTGGTCTAAATGAATTAAGTCTGTCAGTATATTTTCTAACCTTTTGGCAAGGATAGTGGTAAAAAGCTTATAGTCCTGATTTAATACACTGATTGGTCTGTAGTTGGAGCAGTCTAGTTTATCCTTTTCAGGTTTGGGTATGACTGCAATGACCCCTTCTCTCCAGGAGGGGGGGATTTCCCCTGTGTGGAGGACA
The DNA here is from genome assembly GCA_020510985.1 of Pholidichthys leucotaenia. NCBI lineage: Eukaryota > Metazoa > Chordata > Actinopteri > Cichliformes > Pholidichthyidae > Pholidichthys > Pholidichthys leucotaenia. The sequence goes on along the minus strand of CM035841.1, from coordinate 108,439,503 downwards.
TAGTTAAATGTTTTCAGGAGGAGAGGAGATAGTTGCTGTTTAAAGGTTTTGTACCACTCTGCTGTATAGCCATCTGCTCCTGGGGATTTGTTAGCTTTAAGTTTCATAATTGCTTTTTCTAATTCTTTAGGTTGTATTTCTGACAGTAGTGTTTTATTTTGTGACTCAGTAAGTTGGGGAAGGTTTAATGTGTTTAGGAATGCTTCGGATGCGTTTTTATGTTTTTTTGAGGGAGTACAAGTTCTTATAGTAGTTCTCGAAGCTTTTAAGAATATCCTGAATTCTGAATTTTATTTCCTTTGATACTGGGTCTCTGATTTTGTAGATTGCTCTCTCCGTTTGTTGTTTCCTCAATTTATAAGCTAGTATTTTTGCCGATTTGCTGCCTGCTTCTTAGTATTTTTGTTTCAGAAATGTAAGTTTCTTCTGGATTTCTATTGTGTAGATCTCATTTATTTGTTTTTTAATTTCCTTAATTTTGAGCGAGTCATTAGAATGAGTGTTGTCTTTGTGCTCTTTTTCTAGGTTCTTAAGTTCTGACTCTAATGTGGTTAGTTTTTCTTGTCTGTTTCTTTTGGATTTCCAGTTTTGCAATAATCTTTCCCCTTATTACAGCCTTGCATGCGTTGAACAGTATTAAAGGGGATACTTCTCCATTGTCATTTTCTTCCAAATATCTGAGAATATCTGATTCCAATTCATCTTTCAGTGGTCCTTTCAGGACATTTGAATTTAACCTCCAAGAAATTGTATTATTTGTGTATTTTTGGATACTTAAGTCCATATAGATCGGACTGTGGTCAGAGAGATCCATCAGTCCTATTTTACATGTTTTTACTCTTCCAGTGTCTCTATTAAACATAAAAAAATAGTCAGTCCTTGAGTATGATGAATGTAGTGCTGAGTAAAATGTATAATCTTTTACACTGGGGTTGAATTCCCTCCACACATCACAGATTCCCATTTCTTTTAGTAGCATCCGAGTTTTCCTACTTTGAGTGTTATTTTGATGTGGAGAATTACCTGATGCATCCCAGTATGGATTCAGTCTTAGATTGAAGTCTCCACCACATATCACTAAACCTTGGGCTTTAGTTATCATTAGGTCATATACATTTTTATAAAATTTCCAGTTAGCCCCTGGAGGTGCATATACTTTCAGCAGGGTGATATCTTCTCCCTCTAGCCGCCCAAGTACCAAACTGTATCTCCCTTCTTTATCTTTGTGTTCTGATTTTTTTTCAAATGTAATTTTGGTTGAGATCAATGTCGCTACTCCCCTCCTCCTCCCTGACTTATATGAAGATGAAGAGATCATTTTAAACCCTTGTCTACTGAGTTTAGTGTGCTCCACGTCTGTTAGGTGGGTTTCTTGTAAAAATATTATTCCTGCTTTGTCTTTTTTTATTTTGCCTAGAATCTTGGATCTTTTAACTGGATTCAGGATCCCTTTTACATTATATGAGATTATTTTGGTTACACCCTGTTTCTCCATTGTGTTGTCTTATTTAGTATAACAGTGTGGTGGCCCTCTTTTATGCTACTCAGAAACTGAAAGAACATTAAGAACATAAAAAAACATTAAGAACATAGTGTATAAAACTTTAAAACAAAAAACTGACAAAAGAACTTCCTGAGCTGAGGTCTTTTTAGTGACCCTAGAAGAGCCTTGATGGTGTGTAGGCTCTGAGGGAAAATCTTCAGATTCCGTTACGTGCTGAGGGCCCTCTTTTACCCTTGTAAGTTGTCCCATGTTTTTAATGTGAATTTCAGATCCCAATCCGAACTTGTAATGATTTTTTTTTTTTTATGCCTATACCCTATGAAATTGTGTGCACCCTCCCACCACCATCACAGCAAACATTCACGTTAATACAGTATTTGTTAGTGTGGAGAGAACATATGGATCATTGTCACATTTCTATTTTAACAAGGTTTTTTTTTTTTTTTTTTTTTTTAAAGACATTTGTTTTCTAGTATTATGACTTTTCCATGAAATGTTTTACCACATGCTGATTCTGCATCTCCTTTAATGTTTGTTACCTTGTAGGAGGGGGGTTGGATGTGCAGATTGACTAAAAATATCGTTATTCCCTCCTGTAAACGGCCAGTTTTTCCTTGTAGCTCTGTCGCTGGGTTTCCCGCTGTTGGCCCAAGGATTTTGAGGGTCTCTGTGTGGACCACGCTTGAGCCTTGATTCTTTCGATCGGGTCTGCTGCGGGTTTAAACACCATTACCGGGAGCCCTCTTCTCGCCATATCCAAGGTTGCTTCTTCCGCCGAGTTGTAGAGACACGTCTCGTCGCCGTAGAAAACCCGCAGCTTCGCCGGAAATGGTGTCTGTAAGCGCAGTTTTTTTCTCTCGTAGTACCTTTTTAGCATCGTTGTACTCCCAACGCTTTTTAAGGACCTCCGGGGCGTAATCGTGTTCCACGAAAACTTTTTTCTCTTGGTGCATAAATCCTTTTTTCTGCCAAGCCAGTCTTACAACCTCTTCTTTTATTTTGGAGTTGGAAAACCTCACCACCACCGAATGTGGAGGCACTTCCGCCACCGGCCTAGGGGCTAATGTACGGTTCGCCCTTTCTATCTTCAAGTCGGTGGATTGGGGAATATCCAGCTTTTCTCTCAATAAGGATTCCACACATGCCGCCATTGTGGTGAAACCATCTTCGACTCCTTCTTTCAGACCATGAATTCTTATGTTGTCTCTTCTTAGTCTTCCTTCTTGGTCGGTTAGCTTAGCCTCCAGTCTTGACTGTCTATTGTGTAGATCGAGCACGGTATCTTCCAGCCCTTTTATTCTTTCCTCTGCTTCCAAGATTCGGTCCTCGGCCTGGTCCACTCTGCTGTTCGTCCTTTTTATTTCTTCTTTGATTTCACGAAATTCGGCCCAACACTCTCGGCGAAATCGTCTTAATTCTTTAAATACCATTTTTAAGCTAACCTTTTTGCTAGCTTCATTCAGCTCCTTGTCTTCTGAATGGAAATCCTCCGGATCAGATTCTCCGGCCGATGCGTGTCCTGGCCTGGTAAATGTCGATTTCTTCTGTTTTCCTTTAGGCATGATGACTTTGTCTTTTGATTTTCACTCTTCCAAAAATCCGTTAAATCTGATTTTCAAGGTATTTTCCTGGATTGGGTCTGGGAGCTTCAGCGTTAAGCTGCTATCACCATGGTGTCCAGACTGGAAGTCGCGTTGACAAATTTTTATGATTGACGTTATCAACAACATCGACTAATCATTGCAACCCTACTCCAAAGCTGAGGGAAGGTGCCATTCTGCAGAACGGCAGAGAGCGATCACACTGACAGGGATTCCATACTTGAGGGGTCAAACCACAGTCAGCACAGTACTGCCACTACAGTGAGAGTAGGCATAGTATTTGTTTTTCAATCATGTTTGTGTCTTAAATGTGCAAATTTGTAAATTTTCTTTCAAATTTTTGTTTTTAAATGCTGAATTTGATGTGTTTTTTTGATAAATTTGTAAAATGAAACTCTTTTTTCCCTCCAGATTTCCCACAGCAACCTGAATGTAAAGAGGAGGAAGTTCTGGCTGAGCAGTAGCTCTTGAATCAGGAGAGGAACTCTGTTCTGGACCAGGAAGAACCAGAGATGAAAGATGAACAGGAGGAACCAGAACCTCCACAGGTTAAAGAGGAACAGGAGGAACTCTGCATCAGTCAGGAAGGAGAACAGCTGGTAGTGAAGTTGGAGGCCGATTTCATGGTGACTCTTATTTCTGAGGAAAAGCAGCAGAGTGAAGCAGAACCGAACAGTGGGCAGTTCTTCTCTCACAACTCTGCTGGAACTGAGATCCAAGATGAGGAAGGAATCCGGCAAGTAGACTCGGGAACTAAAGAAGAACCCAACCTAAAGAAGAGACGACTGAAAACGAGAAGTCACAGTAACAGTGAAGACGACTGTCTGACCTCAAAGACTCTCTGTGAGGATGAAACGGGTAAATGTTAGAAAATGTTCAGGTTGAGTTTGACTGATCTAACTCAGTGGAAGAAATACTTTCATCTCGTTGACTATACAGTTATAGTTTGCACTTCAAATTAGTTTGGTTTTTTTTTTTTGGTTCATTGTACCAGGTGGAGGAATTGTTTGCTCTAGACAATTGGCCATTAGCTCCTTCTAGCAACTCCAACAGGAAACAATGCAGTATGTGGTTATTTGTGTATAAAAACACCACAGTGACATGTTCAGAAATAGAAGGTGGACAGTGCTGTGTGTAAAACTGACTAGAAGAGACATACATAATAGAATTACTAATAAATAGCACATTCTATACTACTGTTGATGTGCTTAGTACGGACTCGCCATCACATCTCATGACAAATCAGAACGGTTCACTTAACGAGACCTAGTGAGATCATGGTGGACCCTAACAGAGCAACAGGGTTGTGTTTTTTTTTCTTTTGGTATTTTTGTTAGATAAATGGATAAATGTGTAAAAGCACTGAAAAAGTAAAGTTTTCATCCTGTGTCCCCTTTTAAACCTCAGGGAACCATGTTAGCATGTGGAAAATCATTTTGTCCCCTTTAAATAACTTGCTGAATCTGAAACAGATTCATTACTAACTAACTAACTAACCTGCACTTATATAGCGCTTTTCTAGTCACAAAGACCACTCAAAGCGCTTTCATTAATACTAACCCTCTATTCTAAGGGCCTACAGGAAACAGATATCTAGGGACAATTTAGAACAGCCAATTAACCTAACATGCATGTTTTTGGCATGTGGGAGGAAACCGGAGAAATCCCGGAGTAAACCCACGCAACACGGGGAGAACATGCAAACTCCACACAGATCACTGTTGGTCGGGGGCTGGGATCGAACCCACGATCCCACGATCCCCACAATCCCCCGGCCAAGGGTAAACTGTGCTGCCGCAGTGCTAACCACTGCGCCACCGTGCAGCCCCCAATTACTGCTGTAATTGTCACATGCAAGGATAAGAAGTATTTGTACGAGGTGGTAACTTTTTTGGCCAGTGTATTTATTCTTTCTGTATTTATTCAGTATTTTCTGTGTCTCTTTGTCCCTCCAGATGCTCCACAGCTACATGACTGTAAGGAAGAGGAGGTTCTCACTGTCCATCAGCTCTGGAACCAGGAGAGGAGCTCCAGTCTGGACCAGGAGGAACAAGATGCTGCACAGGTTAAAGAGGAAGAAGAACTCTGTACCAATCAGGAGGAAGAATACTTTGGACTGAAACAAGAGACTGATACCTTCATGGTGACTCCTACTGATGAGGACAATGACAACAATGAAACTGAATCAAACACTGAACAGCTCCTCTGTCACAATTCTCCTGACACTGAGAGCCAAGACCAGGGAGCAGGTAAGAATTTAAATAGAGAATCAAGTAAACATGAAGAGCCAAAGCCAAAGAAGAGACTTCACAGAAACAGAAATGACAATAAAGATGTAGACAACTCCTCCATGTCAGAGAATCAGTGTGATACTGATACTGGTGAAAATTCTATAAAATGTTCTGTTAATGACCAAGACTGTAAAAATGACCCCCAGAAGAAGAAACATCATACAGTTAAGTCACATGTTTGCAACATGTGTGGGAAAGGATTCAGAATGAAGAGGGATTTATCAGTTCATGAGAGAATTCACACAGGTGAAAAGCCATTTTCTTGTGAAACATGTGGGCAAAGATTTACTCAACATGGTCATTTAAAGAGGCACATGAGAATTCACACAGATGAGAAGCCATTTTCATGTGAAACATGTGGGAAGAATTTTATTCAACGTAATCATTTAAAAACTCACAAAAGAATTCACACAGGTGAGAAACCATTTTCTTGTGAAACATGTGGGCAGAGATTTAATGAATGTGGCAAATTGAAAATTCACCTGAGAATTCACACAGGTGACAAGCCATTTTCTTGTGGATCATGTGGACAAAGTTTTAGGTATAGTTTTCAATTGAAAACCCACATGAAAATTCATACAGGCAAGAAGCCATTTTCTTGTGAAACATGTGGGCAAAGATTTAATGATCGTGATGGATTGAAAACTCACATGCGAATCCACACATGCGGGAAGCCATTTTCTTGTGAAACATGTGGGCAAAGATTTACTCAACGTGGCCATTTGAAAAGACACATGAGAATTCACACATGTGAGAAGCCATTTTCTTGTAAAACTTGTGGAAAGAGTTTTATTCAACGTGGTCATTTAAAAACTCACATAAGAATTCACACAGGTGAGAAGCCATTTTATTGTGAAACATGTGGGCAGAGATTTAATGAATGTGGTAAACTGAAAATTCACATGAGAATTCACACAGGTGAGAAGCCGTTTTCTTGTGAAACTTGTGGGCAAAGATTTACGCAACGTGCTCATTTGAAAGTTCACATGATAATTCACACAGGTGAAAGGCCATTTTTTTGTAAAACATGTGGACAGAGTTTTAATCGACCTGATCCTCTGAAAACTCACATGAGAATCCACACAGGTGACAAGCCATTTTCCTGTGAAACATGTGGCCAGAGTTTTAGTCGACTTTATTCTTTGAAAACTCACATGAGAATCCACACAGGTGACAAGCCATTTTCTTGTGGATCTTGTGGACAAAGTTTTAGGTATAGTTTTCAGTTGAAAACCCACATGAGAATTCACACAGGTGAGAGGCCATTTTCTTGTATAACATGTGGGCAGAGTTTTACTCGATGTGGTCATTTGAAAACTCACATGATGATTCACACTGGTGAGAATCATCAGAAGAACTTCTGATGAAGGCTGCAGTGAACAGTCGAAACATATAAAGAAGGTAAAAACATCTTTCTATTTTTGTCATTCATAAGAACAAAAAGGTAAATAATTAAAAGAAGACAAAATGAACCTACTTGAGCTGAAATGTTTATTAATTTTTTTTAAGCTGCAATGTAAATATGTTTATATAATTCTACCCCCTTTTACTGTTAATTACATTATCCAGTTAGTATTTGTGTACAGTATGTACATAATCTCCTTAAAAAAGTTTGGAAGTGTTGTTTCAGTCATTGATATCTCCCCTTTAATTGTACCAAAATGGTATTGTATTTCATATCATTGGAAAGCCTCATAAGTCACCTTCACAATGAGATGCAATGTGTAAGGATCATTTCGTGGAATGAGTAACAGAGCTAAACATGTGGGTAGTGGCCCTAAAACTGTGCCAAAATCCTCTGCATTATTCTCCTGTTGGTATTCACTCTGGAGCTTCAAGTGCTGCCAGGTGTGTGCCAGAACAAGTGCGATTGAACACTTGTGGGATCAGCCTGGGTGTGTTGTGTGTGCTAGAGTGACCAACAAAACAACCACGCTGGTTAGCCTTCACCAACTCCTGATTGAGGAGGAGGATACCATCACACAGCAAAATGTGACCAGCATGAGGAGGAGGTGCCAAGCTGTTGTCGCTGCGTGTGGCTGTTCCACACACTACTGAGGTCACTGTAAAATGAATAAAGTGTAAAAACAGACAATAAATTTGTGTTTTTTTTCTTACTACTGTGGGCAAGTGCAGTCAACCAAGCACTTCAAAACAAGAGTGAGATTATTGCAGGGGATTGTGGTACATTTTAGAGCACTGCCCACACGTTTAACTGTGTTGCTTATTCCACGAATGCACAATTTATACCTCATAAACGTGACTAATCAGGCTTTCTGATGAGTCCTCGTAATGCTAATGATGTAGACCAGTTTGCTCTAACCATATTGACTGTCAGAGTAGTTTCTGTTGGCCTATAGACTTTTCTTATCCATCACTGAAGCGTTTTTCTAGAATTTCTGACAACTCTTGTCAGAAGAGAAATCTATGAAGTGTTGCTTGTCACCATGTTTATATAATGACTTTTGTAGTTTTCATTTTATTTGGAAATTATCCTGTTTGTAATTTGATAAGTTGAAGATTTGAGTTAGTGGTTTGGAAATTCACTCAATTTTCTATTTCACTATTTTTCATATCTGTGTCATCACAATCACTTGATGTTTTAACATTTATTAACAATATATTTTATGTTTGTCAGTTTTTCATATAAAGATTGAACTATGATTTCCATCCATCCATCTATCTTCTTCCGCTTAATCCTTTTCGGGTCGCGGGGGGGCTGGAGCCTATCCCAGCATCTTTGGGCAAGAGGCAGGGTACACCCTGGACAGATCGCCAGTCCATCGCAGGGTCAACACAAAGAGACAGACAACCATTCATTCTCACAGTCACACCTAAGGACAATTTAGAGTCCCCAGTTTGATGCCAGTTAACCTAACTTGCATGTTTTTGGCATGTGGGAGGAAACCAGAGAAATCCTGGAGTAAACCCACGCAGACACGGGGAGAACATGCAAACTCCACACAGATCACTGTTGGTCGGGGGATGGGTACAAACCCAGGATCCCCCGGCCAAGGGTGAGTTGCTGTGCTGCCGCAGTGCTAACAACTTCACCACCGTGTTGCCCTGAACTATGATTTCTTTCTATAAAATCAATGTCAATATTATCTGTTTTTTAAGCTCATCACATCTGTTTAACTTACTATCACATTCACTTGTCAATATTGTTATAATTTTCAATGAAATGTTGAAGCTAATTAACCTGTCTACAGAAATATCTATATACATTATATATACACTACTCACAAAAAGTTAGGGATATCTGGCTTTTGGGTGAAATTTATGGAAAATGTAAAAAGTTCATGCTACTGTGATATTCTATAATGAAAGTAGTGCACTGAAGCAGAATGCAGTGGTGATTTCCTCATCTCAAACAACTTATTGAAACAAAAGCCAACAACAGTGTTGGGTATACCACAACAAAAAATGCCGTCTCAATAACTTGTCATGTGCCCTTGAGCATCAATTACGGCTTGACAATGACGTCTCATACTGTTCACAAGTCGACTTATTGTCTGCAGAGGCATGGCATTCCACGCTTCTTGAAGGGCGGCCCTCAGGTCATTGAGGTTGTGGGATGAAGGGTTACTAGCCTCTACATGGTGATGATCCCATGTAGGCTGATCCCATAGGTTTTCTGTGGGATTCAGGTCTGGAGAAAATGCAGGTCACTCCATTTCAGGTACCCCAGCCTCCAGCAGCCATTCCCTAATGATGCAACCTTGATGAGCTGGAGCATTGTCATCCTTGAAGATAAAATAAGGCCTGTGTTGTTCATGCAGGGGCACAATGACTGGATTAATGATGTTATTCAGGTAGTATCGGCTTGTCACTGTACCATTCACAAGGTGTAGGGCAGTTCTGTATTGACTAGAAACACCTGCCCAGACTGTAACACCACCACCACCAAAGGCTTGTCTGGTGACAACAGTGGCTGATGCATAGCGCTGTCCTTGACGTCTCTGCAACATTGTTGGCGGCCATCATTTCTGCTCGATATGAATCAAGTTTTAGCAGAGAACAGCACTGAGGCCCACTGGTCCCTTGTCCAGGGTAAATTCTCCCTGGCCCATTCAAGATGATGGAGTCTGTGCCTGGTGGTGTGGTCAGGTACCCTTGCAGGTTGTCTAGAACGCAGATCACGCTGATGTAAACAGTTTTGAATGGTCTGACGTGACACTTGGGTGCCTCTCACCTTCCTTAAATGTGCCTGGAGTTGAGAAATGTTCATCATCCAGTTTGGCAGGGCACTGTTCACAATGAAGCAGTCATCAGCGTGGGATGTGGCCAAAGGACATCCACTTCTGTGCCTTTCTGTGACTCTACCAGTCTCGCTGTATCTCCGTTGCAACCTGCTGATGACACTCTGTGACACTCTAAGCTCAGGGGCCACCAGTGTTGGGCAAGTTACTAAAAAATAGTAATTACAGTTACTAGCTACTTCTTTTATAAAGTAACAGTTACATTATCAATTACTGCATGATTAAAGTAACCAGTTTCTTGGAAAAGCGACTTTCATGTTACTTTTAAATGCATACTTAAATCATCTTGCGCACACAGCAAGATAATTTAATTAATGGATTATATTATGGGCTTATTAATGTCAGGCTGAAAACAGACTGTTTCAGACAGAGCTTTTGGAACATGTTTAGTCTGTTTTATCCTGCCTTGAGAGCTCTTATTCTGAAAAAAACCTGCAGAAAATCAATACGAAATTGCCAGTAATTTCCTCATTTTGGAGTGACAAAAAGGGTTTGTGGAGTGAGGAAGAGTGAGTGAGAGAGTGAGAATCACTCCGAAAGAGTGAAAGTTGGCAACACTGCATAAAGCTGTCCATGTTTATCTTAACCTTTATGATATGGATTTAATCCGATGTGCAGTGATCCAAAGAAAATGTCCATTATCCACAGTCCAAAAGTCTGCTGTGACAGAGGCATGATCCAGTCTCTCAAATTCCTTTTGGAGATCAAAATCCATTTTTGAATAATCTTTGTCCAGGTAGCAGGTAAATGTGTTTTAACTTCAGTGGATCACAGTCTCAGCTGTCTGATGGAAAGTCCCTGTTATCACATCATATCTGGCAATCAATCAGTTTACTTCTTGCTGGGTCACAAACTGTCCACATGCATACCTGTGCTTGAAATCTAGCTGTGGCTATTCAGAAAACAATAGATCCACTTCACAGTGTTGTTACATAGCACTAGTTTTGTTGGAGCTTGTTGCTGTTTTCAGGCACTTCTGAAAATTGCCGTTAGTCTCAACCGGCACTTTAGTTTACAACCCACCAATATGCTTTTGTCCCTAACCGCAACAAAGGAAAAATAATCTATTTCCACAAAAACAAAGTAGCTTCATTGTTTCCCAGCAGGAGCAAGCTCCATTTGTGGCTGATGGCTGCAGCAGTGAAGAGGCTTTTTGCAACAGACCACATTGACTGACTGCTGTGTCAGCTATGTAAGATCAGTTTATATTTGTTTGCGCTAAAAATATCTATCCATATTAAAGGCCTCGGACAGACGAAAATTCAGTATCGCTAATTCATATCTCAAATTGTTGTCTGAGACGAGCTAAGGCGAACCGCACATGTTTTGGTGTCAACGAATGTTGTATAAGGTGACAATGCGCTCTTGAAGTATGCTGTCGTCGAGAGCGGGCGGACCCAGCCAAGCGATCAGCGGCTAAGATGGCCACTGACTGTGTGACGTCACCCCAGGCAAACACACGCACACGGTCGGCAGCCATTGCTGTGTTTTGCTTCATGCAACACTTGATGTTTACGTCTTAAAATCGGCGATTACGGATATTTCTCGGAATACTTGTGGATTACAAATAGATTATTTATGAAGATCCCCAGATACAGAAATATATGAGAGAAAACATGCCGGATGTCAGACACTACTATGATGTGTGGCATGTTGCAAAGGGTCTGTATAATTATATTGTGCATTTCAATCTGTATAATTAAATTGTGCATTTCAATCACTGCACAAATATTATATTAACATAAAAATATATCAAATGAATAATAATTATTGCTTCTAAATGATTAATTTTATTAATCTTTGCATCTTACATAGGCTTCATCAGAAGTATTGAAAAACTGGCAAAGGAATGTCCTGAACTCCAGCCATGGTATATGTGTTCATAAAGAACACAGACGAAAGAGAGGTCATTGAAATTGTTAAATCGTTCAAAAGTAAAACATCTACTGACTGCGATGGTATTGATATGCTACTAGTCAAAACTGTTATCGAATGCATAGTGAAACCACTGACGTATATCTGTAACCTGTCTCTCCAATCAGGTATATTTCCCAATGCAATGAAAATAGCTAAAGTAATTCCGATTTACAAGACAGGCGACAGAGGGGAACTCTCCAACTACAGACCAATTTCACTATTACCGCAATTTTCCAAGATACTTGAAAAAATATTCTATGAGAGAATTGACAACTTCATACTGAAGAATGATTTATTGTGTGAGCAGCAATATGGGTTCAGACACAAAAGGACAACAGCATATGCCTTAATGGAATTTACAGAAAAAATATCAACAGCCATTGAAAATAAAGAGTATTCAGTTGGAGTATTCCTGGATCTTAAAAAAGCATTTGATACAGTAGATCACAATCTATTATTAAAGAAACTACAAAATTGTGGTATCAGAGGGGTAGCACTGTCCTGGTTAAGAAGTTACTTAAAGAATAGATATCAGTTTGTATGTGTTAACAACAAAAACTCAGAGCTACTGAAGGTCACCTGTGGAGTCCCACAGGGTTCAGTTTTGGGACCATTATTATTCAATATGTATATAAATGATATATGTAAAGTTTCAGAAAAAATGGACTTAATATTGTTTGCTGATGACACTAACCTGCTATGCAGTGGAAACAACTTGGAACAACTTCTGGATACACTCGGAAAGGAATTAGGAAAGCTGAAACTGTGGTTTGATTCAAACAAATTAACGCTCAATTTAAGCAAGACAAAATTTATAGTCTTTAACAACCATCACAACTACCCAGTACCCAAACTCAGTGTAAATGGTGTAGAGATTGATAGGGTATCCGAAACTAAATTCCTTGGAGTAATAATTGATAACAAACTGTGTTGGAAGCCACATATTAATTATATAAAAGGTAAAGTATCCAAATCAATTGCAATATTACACAGAGTGAAAAATTTGCTGAATCAACCCACACTATACACCTTGTATCATTCATTAATACTCCCATACATGACATATTGTAATGAAGTATGGGGAAATGCATATAAAACAAACATATATCCACTCTTTATGCTTCAAAAGAGAGCTATTAGAATAATCAACAAAGCAGCTTACAGGGAACCAACAAACCCACTTTTTCTTAAACAAAAAACTCTCAAGTTGAAAGATCTGATCGACTTTAAAACCGCAATAATAATGTTCAAAGTGAAGAATCTATCACTGCCCGCAAATATCCAAAAGTTGTTCCAAACAAGGGAGAAACGATATCACTTCAGAGGAACATGTATATTTCAAAAGCCTACAGTGAGAACAACTACCAAGCAACACTGTATTTCAGTGCAAGGTGTCAGATTATGGAACGATTTTGGACCTGAATTAAAATCATGTACAAAGCTTGGACAATTTAAACAAAAACTAAAGGAAGAAATACTCCAAACATATTTACAAGACGACATGTAAACTCACATAAGGATTGACATTTCCAGCCTGTGTTGTGTTATAGCTTAGTTTTTCTTTTTTCTCTGTGACACTATGTCTTAGATTTGTTTTTGAATAGTAACCGCTTAACTTAGACTAGCTCAGTTTTCTTTTTCTCTCAGTCATATTTTGTCTTAGCCTTGTTTTAAATTGTAATCGCTCTTGTCTTGTTTTCTCTTTTTTCTCCTTTGAATTCTTGGATGGAATATGGGTGGGCAATATAAGCTGCGGCTTCAGCCATCACCCATTTCGGATAACTCACGTGGAATTGTATAGTAGAAGGAGTCTTTGTCTAATTTGACCTTGTTGTTATATTATACAGTTTCTTTTAACCTGTAATGTACTATCCGAAATAAATAAATAAATTCAATTCAAAAATTCAATTCAAATTCAACTCCAGCCATGGTTGAAAGCGTCCCATCAAAGCTGATGCTGTTGAGCAACATATATCTAGATTTTCAAAATCAAACATGTCAAAGTAGAAGAAATTACCAATTACCAATGACAGTTCAGCTTTCAATTTTTAGGGAAGCAACATATTTGCTAAGAAAAACAAATATAAGCCTAAGATTGTAAGAGAAATGTGCTTTTAAAAATGGAACCCCAATTTTCTACCATAAAATGGTGCCTATTATAACTGTGAAATGTTATTTAGTGGAATATAATAATTGCTATATCTGGAAACTAGTTATTTTCTTAATCTGTAGTGATATGCCATTGATTTTTGTATTTCTTTGTATATTTCTGCTTTGTTTTCAAACATTCATACAAAGGTGGTATAGTATGTAATATTTCGTTTCAAATTCAGAAGAATTTAGTGTGTTCAAACTATTCAAATGTATATGAAATGCGACTTTGATGAATGCTGAACTATGAGAATTATAACATTGACATGAACATTAATGAACTCAATATATGATTTTACCAAACTTTATTTACATATCATTGTTCACAAATCTAATCTTGGTAGGCAAAATCCCTTGTATCGATCAGATGGGAATGTTTCTCTGATGAGGCTCAGGCAACATAACCCTCACTTCTTTCCCAAGAAATCCCCAACACCACCGTATCAGTTGCCTGTAGGCTATGAATCTGTATCGCCTGAAAAATATGGGGTTGGCATTGATTATTCCATTTGCATTGATTATTGAATGTATTGAATGATTTGTTCATAATTCATCTGGAAAAGTAAATCACATGAATAAATATTGTTTATAAACTCACTCGTGTTGACTTGCGTCATGATCACCATATTGCTGTCTGTAGGCCAGATAAGCTGTCTGTAAAACCCAGATGTCAAGACAGACATAACGAAAACCTGGGTGATCAGTGATACACTTTGGTAGATTATCATTGGTGTATCCACAGCCCTTCAGTTCTTCTATTTTCTCCTTCACCTTCAATATCTCCTGGCAGCACCGACATTCACTTGATTTTGGCATAATGTTACATTTCTCACAAGTGCACCTGTGCAAAAAAATGGTATAATCAGATGCTTATAATAAACTAATGGCTCGTAGGAGTGCTATGTAAATTGGTCTATGAAGTTTGATTAGAAAAAATTAAAAGCATGTAAAAAATTTTGACTGGAAAGAAAACTTATAGTAAAACAATAATGAATCACAATAATTCTTAAACATGATCCATCATTCTCTTATAGAATTCTGTAGCTTTTGAGACAAGTATTAACATGATGATGATTAACAACATGTCATGACAAACTTGTAAAGTACACATATTATCGCTCACATAGATTATCCATTTATTTCGAATGAAAATGTTTCTAAGTCGCCAAATAAGGCAGCGAGTGACCAATTGGTAGTTTTAGTTTGAAAATTAAGTGTGTGACTATGCATGTCGCCAAAAAAAAATATTTCTAAGCATCTTTTACCAAGATAAATCTTCGAGCCGATCGTCGTCAACTTGGTCTGTTCCCGTGTCTGTTTCGTCTTCCTCCTCTCCCTCTGGCTCGAACAAATAAGGCTGAATACCCCCCTCAGCACCACCCAAAACTTCTTCATGATCCGATTCTTCATTTTCAATCTCATCATTTATATTGACGTCGTCAAACTCGACAAAATAATCACTGTCCGAATCACTTTGCTCTCGTTCTGCCATTTTCTTTGTATTCCTGGGGTGACGTCACTAATGCCCGCACCTATCGAGAGATGGCGGTACTGCAGCCTCTCTAAGTGAAGGCTGGGCTATGATCAAATAAGGTCATTTATGGAGGCTGGTGACACATATTAAATCGCGGGAATCGGCAGAATTGAATATTTTCATACAATCAGTTGATTGGTTCAATAAAAAAAATGTGACTGTCCGAGGCCTTTAATAAAACGAGTCACAAGTAGTGCATCTGATCAGATTTCAGTAACTGGAACGCATTACTGAATTTTTAAACAGAAATTTCATTACACAGCATGTTACTGCAAATTTAGTGGCGTTACAGTAAGAGTTACTCCCAACACTGGTGGCCACTTCCCTCTGAGAACATCCTGTTTGAAGCCTGGCAATGGCAAGGTGCTGTTGATCCATTGTGATGTGTTGTCTCATGATGTCAAAATGTGAACAACATGACGAAGAAGACTGTTTAGATACCAATTCTAATTGAACCAGAAAATTTATTGGTCAGTTTATGGATTAGACACCTGTTGTGAATTTTTCCAGTAAACATCTTGTTAGAGAACAGCAAGTTACACAAAAAGTACTGGTACACTGAACAGTTTGACATGTGCATTCAAAAGGTTAGAGAAAGTCAAATTAAGTTCACCTGTAAAGGTTATAGTGTATTTTAGGTACATCCTGAAATTTCGCCCGAAAGCCGAACATTCCAAGCTTTTTGTGAGTAGTGTGTATATATATATACATATACTGTATATATATATAGTGGTGTTGGACAATTAAAATTTTTAATCACATCTTTTAGAACGTTGAGTTAATCATGACTAATATAGTGTTAATCACATATTTTTCCATTCAAATACAGTGTGCCTTTGGCGCCAAGCATTGAAGGTGAGAAAAGCAGGCCTGAGTGCCAGATGTAGTAACAATTTTGCATGACTAGATGGTGGACATGTGCAGTTTAAATCCAAGCACATTTTCAGGGCATGTGTGCATTGATTGTCTATACTATCCATCCATCCATCTTCTTCCGCTTTGTGGAGTGTGTAAAATAAGAGACATATTCACGACAGACGGTTTATTACACACTTCATATCTTTCAAGCACAGAACAGAATGACACATTTCAGCAGGCACTCTTCTTTTACCCAAATCACTCCTCACAAGTTTCATGGCATTTCTCCACACACAACATGACATTTGAATTACACTGCATTCAACCCCCTGCGTCCTTGACTCCTTCCTGCTATCTCGCCAGGAACCTCCTGAGCATTGTTCTCCCATGCTTATCCACTGTCTCTTGTCTGAGATGCTAAATAATCTGACTCCCCCAAGGTGCTACACTGCCCCCCCCCCCCCCAGCATCTTAGATAGAACAATAGAACATCAGTCCACACGGCGTTTGGGCTTCTGTCTCCTCCCGTATCTGCTGTAACTGGGGTTTACCGCCTCCGTGGCACTGCTGTGCCGGTGGGAGGCTGCTGGGAGTGTGTCTGACTGCGGGTGGGCCGTGGCGAGGGGGGGGGGCACTTCAGTCTGTCCGTGTGGCTGCTCTGGTGAATCGTTTCCCTGGGGAGCTCTCCGTGGGGGTCTTCCACGCCGAGGGGCCCTATCCAACAGCACTTGCTCGTCCACCACAACGAAAGCTGGTTTGAGTCTGTCTATGCCAATTTTCTCCCGCCTACCCCCCAAGTCTAGCAAAAAATGCTTATCCCCTGTTTCCAACACTCTGAACGGTCCATCATAGGGTGGGCACAATGGAGTGCGGTGGGCGTCGTGTCTGACAAACATGAACTCCGTGCTCTTCAAAGTTTTAGGCACGAAAACACGTGGAAAACAGTGGTGGGCAGGGCCCGGCAGCGTGCCTGTGTTTGCGCTACGCTGCAAAAGCTGAGACTGGCAGCTGCCCGGCGCGGGATTATCTGGTAGAAATCCCCCAGGCAGCCGTAGGGGCTGCGCCAAAACCAGCTCTGCGGGGGAAGCTTCCAAATCCTCTTTTGGCGCGGAGCGCAACCCCAATAAAACCCACGGCAGCCTGAGTACCCAATTTGCATCCGTCAGTGAAGCCCTGAGTGCTGCTTTCAGTGATCTATGAAAACGCTCATATCAACCATCGGCCTGTGGGTTGTATGCGGTTGTGCAGTGAATTGAAACACCCAGGCTGCGGGCCATCGTGGACCAGAGTTCAGAAACAAATTGAGGGCCCCTGTTGGACGTAATGTCCGACGGGACTCCAAAACGCACCACCCATGCTGTTAAAAAAGCGCGTGCTACGTCCGCGGACGTGGTTGCCGCCAGCGGGACTGCTTCTGGCCAGCGTGTGGTGCGGTCCACCACTGTCAGAAGGTGCGTGCACCCTTGTGATGGCGGGAGGGGACCCACGAGGTCCACGTGAACATGGTCGAACCTCTTAGCCGGTACCCGAAACGGCTCCAAGGGAGCCTTCGTGTGTCTGTGTACCTTGGCTCGTTGGCATGCCACGCAGGCTGCAGCCCATTCTTTTACTTGTTTGCGTAGGCTCCGCCACACAAACTTCTCTCCCACCATTTTGACCAACGCGCGCACTCCTGGGTGCGCCAGAGTGTGAACCGACTCAAACACGTGGCGGCGCCACGCAACCGGGACCACCGGACGCGGGCGTCCCGTGGAGACATCCCAGATTAGGGGGTGGCCGCCGTCTTGCAGCACCCTGCTCTCCAGCCTTAACCCTGTTGGTCCAGACTGGAGCGCGCACACGTCTGCGTCGCTAATCAGCTCCGCGGCCATGGCTGCGTAATCTATCCCCACGCAGACTGGGGCCACCACGGAGCACGAGAGGCAGTCCGCCACCACATTCAGTTTACCCGGCACATGCTGAATATCGGTAGTAAACTCTGAGATCGCGGCCAGCTGTCTCTGCTGCCGGCCCGACCACGGTTCTGAAACCTTGGCCATCACGAATGTTAGCGGCTTGTGGTCCACGAACGTGGTGAAGCTGCGCCCTTCCAGCCAGAACTGGAAGTGGCGTATGGCCAGGTGGAGAGCCAGTAACTCCCTGTCAAACGCACTGTATTTACGTTTGCTGTCGCGCAAAGTTCTGCTGAAAAAAGCGAGCAGCTGCCAAGCCCCGGCGACACACTGCTCTACGACAGCCCCTATGGCCACGTCTGAAGCGTCGGTGGTGAGCGCTATCCGGGCCGCCGGGTCCGGATGCACCAGCAGTGTGGCGTTTGCCAGGGCTGCTTTAACCTCCGAGAATGCCCGCTCTCGCTCCGGGGTCCATTCGACCCTATCCACGGGTTTCTGTCTCTTGAGCGTGGCGTATAATGGTTGCATGAGCTGTGCCGCGCGGGGAAGGAAACGGTTATAAAAGTTCACCATCCCCAAAAATTCCTGCAGCGCCCTGACCGTCTGAGGCCGGGGAAAATCCGCCACGGCACGCACTTTGTCGGGCAGCGGGATCGCTCCTTCCGGAGAGACGCGGTGCCCCAATAAATCAATCTCTGTCACGCCGAACTGGCATTTCGCCGGGTTGATTATTAACCCGTGCTCCTCCAACCTCCGGAAAACCGTCGTGAGGTGGGTTTCGTGTTCGTCTTCGGACGCACTGGCTACCAGGATATCGTCCAGATAGACGAACACGAACGGGAGATCGTGCAGCACTGCATCCATCATGTGCTGGAATGTCTGTGCTGCGCCTTTTAACCCGAATGGCATGCGCAGGAACTCGAATAAACCGAACGGAGTTATTACCACTGTTTTGGGTACGTCCTCCGCGCGCACTGGGACTTGGTGGTAACCGCGGACCAGGTCTATTTTGGAAAAAATGTGTGCTCCGGCGAGGTGAACAGAAAAATCCTGTATGTGGGGAATTGGGTAGCGGTCGTGCGCTGTGGCGTTGGTCAACCTGCGGAAATCACCGCATGGTCGCCACGATCCCTCAGCCTTAGGGACCATGTGTAGCGGGGATGCCCATGGGCTGTTCGAATGCCTGATGATGCCCAACCTTTCCAGGTTGGCGAACTCCTCGCGTGCTATGGCAAGTTTAGCTGCGTCCAAGCACCGAGGTCTTGCAAAAACAGGCGGCCCGGCGTGTTTAGCGATGGCCGCCGAAAACGTTGGGACCGTGAGTGCTGGGAACTGAGTGAGCAGTGTGTGGAACTTACCGCCTGGAGCTGTGACGTTGGCTTGTGCTGTTGGCTGAGTCACTCGAGCTATACAGGGGAGAGAATCAAAGGACAGTGCATTAACCAGGCGCCTGTTAGCAACATCAACCAGTAAACCATGTGCACACAGAAAATCAGCCCCCAGAATATGGTAATTCAGTGCTGCTACGACAAAAGTCCACTCGTATGTACGGCCGTGTAGAGATAAGATCAGTGTCCTCTCACCAAAGGTCTTAATTTCCGAGCCGTTTGCTGCCAACATCACAGGGCCGCTAGGTCCTGCCAGCCGGTCGGTGTAGGTCGGCAGGATGAAGCTCTTCTAGGCTCCGGTGTCCACGAGAAAACGCCTCCCCGAGCGCGCGTCCGTCATGTAGAGCAGCTTGTTCTCTTCACCGAGGGTCGCAGCTGCTACCAACCATCGGCCCCGGCGTTTTCCCGAGCGCTTGAATTAGCACGGTGGCGCACATCTGCGTGCGATCTCTCCGAAGCGGCGGTGGTAGAAGCAGAGCGTGTCTCTCTGGCGCTTCTTGTCCCCCGCTGCTGCTACTGTCGGTGGCTCCTCGCCTCCTCTGGTCGTCTCGCTGGGCTCCGCCGCTGCCGCGTTGACTGTGATTGCCCTGGTGGTGAGGATGATCCGGTCTGCCTCCTGGGCTAGGGCACGGTAGTCGCGCGCGGCCAGCAACGGCGAGTTGGCTAGAACCGCTCTCGCCACCGTTGGAAGGTTCCGGAGGAAAAGTTGGGCAAACAGAAAGTGCCCGTCGTCCGTGCCCATTAACGCCAGCATCTTCTCTATCAGGTCGACGGCCGAACCATCTCCTAACTCGGTCCGCCCCAGGAGCCTCTCCGCTCTCTCACATTCCGTGAGCGTGTAGCGCTGGATGAGCGCTGCCTTGAGCGCCTCATATTTGTTGCGGGCTGGTGGCTGATCGAGCAGGCTCGCTACCTGCTGAGCTGTGCGGGCGTCCAGCGCTGCGACCGCATGGTAGAATCTGGTATCGTCTGCCGTTACTCCCCGGAGGGCGAACTGGGCCTCAGTGTGGTGGAACCAAGAGTGCGGGTTGTGCTGCCAGAAGTCCGGTAGCTTCACTGAAACTGCACACGCATGGCTGGGGGTTCCAGTCCTGGCTGTCTCCAGGGTTCTTGCCTCGTCTTCCATAATACGTCTTGGGTCACCAGTGTGGAGCGTGTAAAATAAGAGACATATTCACGACAGACGGTTTATTACACACTTCACATCTTTCAAGCACAGAACAGAATGACACATTTCAGCAGGCACTCTTCTTTTACCCAAATCACTCCTCACAAGTTTCATGGCATTTCTCCACACACAACATGACATTTGCATTACACTGCATTCAACCCCCTATGTCCTTGACTCCTTCCTGCTATCTCGCCAGGAACCTCCTGAGCATTGTTCTCCCATGCTTATCCACTGTCTCTTGTCTGAGATGCTAAATAATCTGACTCTCCCAAGGTGCTACAGCTTAATCCTTTTCGGGTCGTGGGGTGGGGTGGGAGGGGGGGGCGGCTGGAGCCCATCCCAGCATCTTTGGCTGAGAGGCAGGGTACACCCTGGACAGATTGCCATACTAAACAGGGCTAAACTGATACAGTGAGGTAAAAAAGTATTTAGTCAGCCACCAATTGTGCAAGTTCTTCCACTTAAAAGATGAGAGAGGTCTCCAATTTTCATCATAGGCATACCTCAACTATGAGAGACAAAATAAGAAAAAAAAATCCAGAAAATCACATTGAAGGATTTTTAATGAATTAATTGGTAAATTCCTCGGTAAAGTAAGTATTTGGTCAATAACAAAAGTTCATCTCAATACTTTGTTATATACACTTTGTTGGCAATGACAGAGGTCAAATATTTTCTGTAATTTTTCACAAGGTTTTCACACACTGTTGCTGGTATTTTGGCCCATTCCTCCATGCAGATCTCCTTTAGAGCAGTGATGCTTTGGGGCTGTCGGTGGGCAACACAGACTTTCAACTTCCTCCAAAGATTTTCTATCTTTGGAGGGATCTGGAGACTGGCTAGGCCACTCCAGGACCTTGAAATGCTTCTTACGAAGCCACTACTTCGTTGCCCGGGTGGTGTGTTTGGGATCATTGTCATGCTGAAAGACCCAGCCACGTTTCATCTTCAATGCCCTTGCTGGTAGAAGGAGGTTTTCACTCAAAATCTCACAATACATGGCCCCATTCATTCTTTCCTTTACACGGATCAGTCGTCCTGGTCCTTTTGCAGAAAAACAGCCCCAAAGTATGATGTTTCCACCCCCATGCTTCACAGTAGGTATGGTGTTCTTTCTCCTCCAAACACGACAAGTTGTTGTGTCCCCCTGCTTAAGCCAGTACATGTCCAGGCCCGTCTGAAGTTTGCTAGAGAGCATTTGGATGATCCAGAAGAGGATTGGGAGAATGTCATATGGTCAGATGAAACCAAAATAGAACTTTTTGGTAAAAACTCAACTTGTCGTGTTTGGAGGAGAAAGAACACCATACCTACTGTGAAGCATGGGGGTGGAAACATCATACTTTGGGGCTGTTTTTCTGCAAAGGGACCAGGACGACTGATCTGTGTAAAGGAAAGAATGAATGGGGCCATGTATCATGAAATTTTGAGTGAAAACCTCCTTCCACCAGCAAGGGCACTGAAGATGAAACGTGGCTGGGTCTTTCAACATGACAATGATCCCAAACACACCGCCCGGGCAACGAAGGAGTGGCTTCGTAAGAAGCATTTCAAGGTCCTGGAGTGGCCTAGCCAGTCTCCAGATCTCAAGCCCATAGAAAATCTTTGGAGGGAGTTGAAAGTCTGTGTTGCCCACCGACAGCCCCAAAACATCACTGCTCTAGAGGAGATCTGCACGGAGAAATGGGCCAAAATACCAGCAACAGTGTGTGAAAACCTTGTGAAGACTTACAGAAGACGTTTGACCTCTGTCATTGCCAACAAAGGGTATATAACAATGTATTGAGATGAGCTTTTGTTATTGACCAAATACTTATTTTACGGAGGAATTTACCAATTAATTCATTAAAAATCCTTCACTGTGATTTTCTTGATTTTTTTTCTTATTTTGTCTCTCATAGTTGAGGTATACCTATGATGAAAATTGGAGACCTCTCTCATCTTTTAAGTGGGAGAACTTGCACAATTGGTGGCTGACTAAATACTTTTTTACCCCACTGTATATTAGATAAGTAAATTTACTCCCATCATAAACTTTGGATCATATTCAACATTTCTCTCAAAGCATCATTTATAACCACTTCCAAGCTACAGCCTTTTGAAATTTTTAAATCAAAACTGAATATCCGCTTGTATCCGCGATCTCGTTCTTTCGGTCATTACCCAAAGCTCGTGACCATAGGTGAGAGTAGGAACGTAGATTGACTGGTAAATCGACAGCTTTGCCTTAGAACTAAGCGGCTGAATCGGTCGTCTTTGACATTTCAGCGAACAAGTCGTAATGTCTGGAAGAGGAAAGGGCGGCAAAGGGCTGGGCAAAGGAGGCGCTAAGCGTCACCGTAAAGTTCTCCGTGATAACATCCAGGGAATCACCAAGCCCGCTATCCGCCGTCTGGCTCGCCGCGGTGGAGTCAAGCGCATCTCGGGTCTCATCTACGAGGAGACCCGCGGCGTGTTGAAGGTCTTCCTGGAGAACGTCATCCGTGATGCCGTCACCTACACCGAGCACGCCAAGAGGAAGACTGTCACCGCCATGGATGTGGTGTATGCTCTGAAGAGGCAGGGCCGTACTCTGTACGGATTCGGTGGTTAAAACCACACCAGCTGCAACGGCTGATCGCGGATACAAGCGGCTGAAATGAGCTTTCTCCGTAGGATTGCTGGACTCACCCTCAGAGATAGGGTGAGGAGCTCAGTCATCCGGGAGAGGCTCAGAGTAGAACCGCTGCTCCTCCACATTGAAAGGAGTCAGTTGAGGTGGTATGGGCATCTGATTAGGATGCCTCCTGGACGCCTCCCACTTGAGGTGTTTCAGGCACGTCCCACTGGGAGGAGACCCCGGGGCAGACCCAGGACTCGGTGGAGAGACTATGTCTCCCAGCTAGTCTGGGAACGCCTTGGTATCCCCTCTGAAGAGCTGGAGCAGGTGGCTGGGGAGAGGGAAGTCTGGGCTTCTCTGCTTGAACTGCTGCCTCCGCGACCCGGACCTCCGGAAAAGCGGTAGAAGATGGATGGATGGATGGATGGAAAACTGAATATTTAAAAAAAAACAAAAAACTGCGCTTAGAGGGTTGACAATTTTTCAAGTTTCTCATACTCTTGTAAACATGGGAGTGGACAAATATGCTTTCTTCAACTGCAGGTTTATTCAAGCTCAACATGTCAAAATGACAACAATTCAGAATATTCTCCAGAAAATTCTCAAAATTGATGAAATACTGTCAAAAAGACTGAGTGCTGTGATAAAAGCAAAAGGTGCTGCAATAAAGTATTAGTTTAAGGGTGTGCATATTTATGCAACCAGGTAAAGTTTTTTTTTTTTTTTAATTGTTTTTCCCCTTAAAAGATTTCAGTTTGTTTTTCAATTGGGTTGTACAGGTTATAGGTCACATTAATGGTGGAAAAAGTTTTGAAATGATTTATCTTGGTCTCATTTTTTTTACATCACAAAAACCTGGAGCTTTTTATATCCACTGTGTTTGTGTGTGTGTTTATATATATATATATATACACACACACACACACACACACACACACACTGTATATGTGCTTATAACTGGCAGTTCATCACTGATATCATTTATTAGTAATCCATTCACTATATTATTGCTTAAACTGTTAGTAAATATATGATCAATTAATGTTTCACAGTGAGAGATAATGTGACTGGGTTTAATGATGTCGAGATACAGGATTAGGCTGTACAAAGTATTGATGAAGTCATCTGTCAGCTGGTGCTTATTTGGACTTATCAAGTCAATATTAAACTCACCACAGATAACATTTTATTAGATTTTTGTGAAATGTTTTTCCATCCAGTTCTTAAATGTATCTACTGTATTGTGACGTTGCAAGGGTTCACACAAATAATGAGAGAGGATTGTGATGCAACAGGCATTTTATTCTTCACTTACTCACTACACAGAACGGAAGGGAAGTCATTCACACAGACGCTCCTCTCACTCATGGTGACATGAGACATGCTCTATCACATGCAAGGAAAACAACACTATCCCAACTGGTCTTTTAACACAGTTACAATGGCACAGCAAACACACTTAGAACACTGATAATAACAGTCTTTGAATCCTCCTCGGCGCAAAGCATGTCAGGAGAATCCCCTCCCCTTCCTCACAGGTGGGATGTTACACTGCCCCCCCCCCCCCCGGACTGGATTCTGTCCCCAGAATAATAAGTCCAGTAAGTCCAACTTAAAAGTCCAATATGAATCCTTCCAGACGTTGGGGCGGCTGCTGTTATTGGCAACGAGCACGCATGGTCCCGACCAGTGGCTCACCAGCCTTGGTGACAGTCTCTCTATCCGCTCCGGGCAGAAAAAGTCCAGCAAAGTTCCTCCCCTGGCAGTGGGAGTCGTACGCTCACTTCTGTCAACTCCCCGCCGCTACCAGGGTCTCCCGAGTCAGTTCGTGTTCCATGTGCAGATGCTCTCTCAAGTGGAACAAATAATCCAGCTCCAGTTTGCTGTCCATCTCATACTGTTGCAGGGGGGCGTGGGATTACTGAGTCAGTCCTTTCTGAGCCATGCAGATGTCACAGTGATGGACATGGAGCTTCACGTCCCTACGACACACCAGCCAGTAGAACTGGGTCCAGAGATGCTGCAGCATCTTCCTCATTCCGAAGTGGCCTGCCCCCACTGACCCGTGGACCAACTGGAGCACTTTGAGGCAGAGTCATCGGGGGACCAGCAGCTGCCAGATGAGACTTTGCCCAGCTGGAGACTGGCACCACTGATACACAACACTCTCGTGACAACAGAGATTGGACCACTGGGAATGCAAAGCCCTGGTCTCTGGGTCCAGCATAGCCACAACCTTCCGGGCAGGCCGCTGGTCCATGTCCAGCCACTGCCAGGATCTCCATCTTGCTTGCTCCGAAGCTGCTGCACACTGAGGGCCTCTGTGACATCATCGCTGGGGAGAGCTTTTTTTTTTTTTTTTTTTTGTTACTTATTTGTACCCGTAGGTAGATTTGGTTTGCAGGCTGGTGACAAGCCACCGGCTGCCGGTCGCTGCGTGTGTGAGCGCCCTAAACCTACATGTTTTTGGTATGTGGGAGGAAACCGGAGAAATCCCGGAGTAAACCCACGCAACACGGGGAGAACATGCAAACTCCACACAGCTCACTGTTGGTCGGGGGCTGGGATCGAACCCACGATCTCACGATCCCCGCGATCCCCCGGCCGAGGGTAAACTGTGCTGCCACAGTGCTAAACCACTGTGCACCGTGCAGCTGGCTGATGATCTGAAGAAGCACTGTGAGCCGCTGCGCTATCCCGGGCCATTGCGGTCTGGAGAGCCCATGAGACTGCTGGGTCACGATCCTTGGCCCGCGCTGACGGTACTGGCCCTCCGATCGCACAAGCCCCCTGGTTCCTCGTCTGGCTGTTGCCACAGGGCATGATGGTTTGAGCCTCCAGCAGGAAGGAAGAGCTGGCAGTGTCGATCTTTGCGCCCCATGCTGTGAGCAGATTTAGTCCAATGATGCACGCTGGACCAGGACGCTGGTCCTGGATGTCAGCCAGCCAGAACGGGTGATTTGTGTTCTGACCAGCCACTCCCACCCTAAGTACTTGTCGCCCTTCCAGCCTGGCATGCTCACCGGTGGCTGTGAGGACACAGCGCCTGGTGTGCATATCATTCCCACCCTTGCAGTCTGAGTCCATCCATACCAGGCAGCAGCCTGGGTCAGACCAGGGAGATGCTGGAACCAGTGATGATCAGTGCCTGGATTGGTGTGCTGTCCAGGCTGCACTGCAGGTACAACCCTGGTGAGTGTTCAAGTCAACCCAGCCATCCAAAATGTCTGTGGGAGGTGGCAGGTCCCTGTCTGTGCCACCTTGCTCTAGGATTAAAGCCAGTGAGGAGGCTGGGTGTTGTGGTGTGGGTGCAGGGCAGTAACACGCGATATGTCCTGGTTCCTTGCAACGGAAACATCCCTCCTTGTGCCGTCATTGTCGTACCCTCACCGGCCGTGCAACTGTGGTCTGGCGCAATTCCTCCTCGTCCTCACTCTCAGCTGTGGCCTGGAAAGCTGTCTGCCTCGGTGATGACATGTCAGCTGCATAATCCATCGTCGGCCCCACCCGCTCCGCTTCTGCCACGGCCATCTCCCAGCTGCGCGCCGCGTGAATCCGGATGTGTTCCTGGAGCCAGGCCAAGCGGATGAAGTTCTGTAGAGCGAGCTTCTCCACTGCTTCTGGCTTGAAATTCAGGTTGCCATGCTGTGTCAGCAGCCGCACATCTGCTGCATAGGCTCCCAGGCTCTCCCGGTTGTCCCGCCAGCAGCTGGCCAGCTGTTCCCGGGCATGATTGGCATGGGTCACTCTCTCGTACCGCCTCCGCAGCACTCCTTGTAGCGCTGGCCAGCTGTGATGTTCCTCAGGCCGGAGATCAGACAAGCGTGCAGAGAGCTCCGCACTCCAGAGCCAGCACGACCTGTACAGCTGTCTCTTCCGGTTTCCAGCCATTCAGCGCAGCGGCCATTTCAGCCTGGACCAGGTAATCATCCAGCAGGGTTTCACTACCAAAGCGGGGAAGTTTCGCTGGTTGGCGGGTCGGTGGGACAGTCACCTCCCTGTCGATCGCTGCCCACGGTCGCAGTGGAATCGCCAGCTCATAGCTCCCCCGTTGGTGCTCCCTGCCCTGCCTTGAAAAAGGCAGAAAACGGGGTACAGTTCCTCCTTCTGGTCCGCTTCCCCATTTGTCACGGCGAGCATCTCTGGGGGCTGGTGTGTCTGCTCCGTAATTCATCTCTGTCTCTATCTGAGTGATGAGCTGCTCGAGCTGCCGTATCTCTGCCTTGATCCTTGCTTCCATCTCTCAATAATTCTACTCCTGACACCAGTGTGATGTTGTAAGGGTTCACACAAATAATGAGAGAGGATTGTGATGCAACAGGCTTTATTCTTCACTCACTACACAGAACGGAGTAGAGGTCATTCACACAGATGCTCCTCTCACTCATGGTGACACATGATCTGTCACATGCAGGGAAAAGAACACCATCCCAACTGGTCTTATAACATAGTTATAATGGCACAGAAATAACACTTAGAACACATGGACAATAACAGTCTTTGAATCCTCCGCGGCGCAAAGCATGTCGGGAGAATCCCCGCCCCTTCCTCACAGCCCCAACGTTACAGTATGTTTAGAACCTTGTACATGCAGCTTACAATAACATTTTTCTTTTTTCCATAAGAATTTCTATTGTGACACATTCCAGTAAATTATCTGCCACAGTTGGCATTTCTTCCACCACCTTATTATGGATTTATGTCAACAAATAGAGCCACACCACCCTGATTCTCATTTTATCTGTTCTTCCAAATCATTTCATGATCATCAATCCCAAAATCCATGCCCCTGTCACTATTAATCCAGGTTTCTGATATTGCAATTGTATTAAAAGGCTGTGAAAACTAACAGATATTGTTTGATGATGTGGAAGTTGGTATGCAGGCTTCTACTATTAAAGTGAATAATTGATCACTTGCTCTCAGTCTTTAGCTCTGTCATCGTAACAACTACACCACCTTCTAAATGTTTATGCAAATAGGATTTTAGTGTCATAAACATTCAATTTTTTTGTTCAACAGAGACCCCGTTGCCAAGAGGACTTTACAACTAATTTCTGAACTGTTTTGTTGGTAGTTTTGTTGTTAGGTAGGACATGACAGATCAAGTGGTAGAATAATCCACTCAATTCAATTCAATTCAATTTAACTTTATTTATATAGCGCCATTTCACAACAACAGTCATCTCATAGCACTATCAACTGTAGGGGGGAACCCCCACAGTTGCAGAAAGACCCCAGCAATCAGGTGATCCCCTGTGAGCAAGCACTTGGCGACGGTGGAGAGGAAAAACTCCCTTTTAACAGGAAGAAACCTCCAGCAGAACCAGGCTCAGGGAGGGGCAGTCATCTGCTGCGACTGGCTGGGGGGTGAGGGGACAGAGAAGATGAAAAGAACAGACATGTAGAGAGCAAACAGCACGATGGGGACTCAATCTATGGGAGAGAACAAACAAATGTTAATGACCAGCAAAAAAAAATATTTCATAGAGAGTGAGGAAAGGAGTGAGGCCCAGTGCATTACTGGAGGTCCCCCGGCTGACTAAACCTATTAGCAGCATAACTAAGGGAGGGTTCAGAAACCCATGATCCCTCCCTCATTACTCAGTCATGGGGGCATACTGGCAGTCTACCCAGGTGCCCAGTTGGTACTATTAGTTTAATTAGTTATTATAAGGTTTTTGGTTTTTCAAGGTGGGGAGGGGGGGAAGGTTAAATGTGGTGTTTGGACGTGGGAACGTTACGCAGGTGACATCACCACATGGGGAACTGGCCGTGGCAATAAGCAGTCCCTCCTATGACAAGCCGTTTTAAAATTAAAGCAAACCATGTTCCTATCTACATTGAACTTTTAGATATCTATAATTACCCTTCTCCTAGTCAAAATTAAATTCTTACTGGTTACAATAGTAAATACAGCTATCCATAATAACATTCATGCTAGTAAAATTATATTTTAAGATATCTAAAATGTAGATCGTACTAGTCAAAACTAACTTCACGATGTCTGAAAAACTTTAAAAAGTTTAAGTGGCCATTTTAACATTTAATAGCTGGCCTGGATATGTATTGTAGATATCAATAATTCAATTTTTCCTAGTTAAAATGCACATTTCAGGACTTCCGGTCTGGACGCCATGGTGATAGCAACTTAACGCTGAAGCTCCCAGAACCAATCCAAGGAAAACATCTTCAAAATCAGACTTAACAGATTTTTGGAAGAATAAAAATCAAAAGACAAAAACACCATGCCTAACCAAAAACAGAAGAAACTGACATTCCCCAGGTCAGGACGCGCAGCGGCCGCAGAATCTGATCCCGAGGACCTCCATTCAGGAGACGAAGAGCTGGGCCTAGCTAACAAAAAGATTAGCTTGAAATCGCTATTTGATGAATTACGACGATTTCGGGCCAAATTTCATGAATTCAGAGAGGAACTAAAAAGGACGAACAGCAGAATGGACCAGGCCGAAAACCGAATCTTGGAAGCTGAAGAAAGAGTAAAAGTGCTTGAAGATTCTATGCTGGATTTACACAGAAAACAGTCAAGGCTGGAGGCTAAGCTAACCGACCAAGAAGGAAGACAGAGACGAGATAACATCAGAATTCACGGTCTGAAAGAAGGAGCTGAAGATAGTTTCAACACAGTGGCGGAATGTGTGGAATCCTTATTGAGAGAGAAGTTGGATATTCCACAAACCACCGATTTGAAGAAAGAAAAGGCCCATCGTACATTAGCCGCAAAGCCAGCGGCAGATGCGCCCCCGCGTTCGCTGGTAGTAACTAACTAACTAACTAACCTGCACTTATATAGCGCTTTTCTAGTCACAAAGACCACTCAAAGCGCTTTCATTACTAACCCTCTATTCTAAGGGCCTATAGGAAACAGATATCTAGGGACAATTTAGAACAGCCAATTAACCTAACATGCATGTTTTTGGCATGTGGGAGGAAACCGGAGAAATCCCGGAGGAAACCCACGCAACACGGGGAGAACATGCAAACTCCACACAGATCACTGTTGGTCGGGGGCTGGGATCGAACCCACGATCCCACGATCCCCACAATCCCCCGGCCAAGGGTAAACTGTGCTGCCGCAGTGCTAACCACTGCGCCACCGTGCACCGTGTAGTAAGATTCTCCGATTTCAAAATAAAACAAGAGGTTGTAAGACGGGCTTGGCAGAAAAAAGGATTTATGCATCAAGAAAGAAAAGTCTTCGTGGAGCACGATTACGCCCCTGAGGTTCTTAAAAAGCCACGGGAATATAACGACGCCAAAAAGGTTCTACGGGAAAAGAATCTACGCTTTCAGACGCCATTTCCGGCGAAGTTAAGGGTCTTTTACGGTGAAGAGTCATGTCTCTATAATTCAGCGGAAGAAGCAACAATTGACATGGCAAGAAGAGGGCTCCCGGTAACGGTGTTTAAACCCGCAGCGAATCTGAGCGAGAAAATTAGAGCTCAAACGTGGTCCACTCAGAGACCTTCAAAATCCACGGGCCAGCAGCGGGAAACCCAGCCCCAGAGCTACAAAGATAAGCTTTCCAGTTCCAGGAAGGAATAGCGACCTTTTTGTTTTTTTTTGTTTTTTTTTCTTTTCAGTCTTTCTGCACTTTCATCCCCCCTCCTACAAGGTAACAAACATTAAAGGAGATGCAGAATCAGCATGTGGTAAAACCTTTCATGGAGCAGTTATAGCATTAGAAACAAATGTCTTCTTAATTTATAGGGGAAAAAAAAAACTTGTTAAAATAGAAATGTGACAAGGATCCACATGTTCTCTCCACACTAACAAATACTGTATTAGAGTGAATGTTTGCTGTGATGGGGGTGGGAGGGTGCACACAATCTCATAGGGTATAGGCATAAAAAAAAAAAAAAAAAATCATTACAAATTCGGATTGGGATCTGAAATTCACGTTAAAAACATGGGACAACTTACAGGGGTAAGAGAGGGCCCTCAACACGTAACAGAGTTTGAGGAATTTCCCTCAGAGCCTACACTCCATCAGGGCTCTTACAGGGTCTTTAAAGAGACCCCAGCTCAGGAAGTTTTTTTTGACAGTTTTTTGTTTTAAAATCTCGTACACTATGTTCTTAATGTTTTTATGTTCTTAATGTTCTTTCAGTTTCTGAGTAGCAAAAAAGAGGGCCACCACACTGTTATACTAAATAAGAAAATACAATGGAGAAACAGGGTGTAACCAAAATAGCCTCATATAATGTAAAAGGGATCCTGAATCCAGTTAAAAGATCCAAGATTCTACGCAAAATGAAAAAAGACAAAGCAGAAATAATATTTTTACAAGAAACCCACCTAACAGACGTGGAACACACTAAACTCAATAGACAAGGGTTTAAAATGATCTCTTCATCTTCATATAAATCAGGGAGGAGGAGGGGAGTAGCGACATTGATATCAACCAAAATTACATTTGAAAAAAAATCAGAACACAAAGATAAAGAAGGGAGGTACAGTTTGGTAATTGGGCGGCTAGAGGGAGAAGATATCACCCTGCTGAATGTATATGCACCACCAGGGGCTAAATGGAAATTTTATAAAAATGTATTCGACCTAATGATAACTAAAGCCCAAGGTTTAGTGATATGTGGTGGAGACTTCAATCTAAGACTGAATCCATACTGGGATGCAACAGATAATTCTTCACATCAAAATAACACTCAAAATAGGAAAACTCGGATGCTACTAAAAGAAATGGGAATCTGTGACGTATTGAGGGAATTCAACCCCAATGTAAAAGATTATACGTTTTATTCAACGCCACATTCATCTTACTCAAGGATTGATTACTTTTTTTATGTTTAATAGAGACATTGGAAGAGTAAAAACATGTAAAATAGGACTGACGGATCTCTCTGACCACAGTCCGATCTATATGGACTTAAACATCCAAAAATACACAAATAATACATTTTTCTGGAGGTTGAATTCAAATGTCCTGAAAGGACCACTGAAAGATGAATTGGAATCAGATATTTTCAGATATTTGGAAGAAAACGATAATGGAGAAGTATCCCCTTTAATACTGTGGGATGCGTGCAAAGCTGTAATAAGGGGAAAGATTATTGCAAAACTGGCAACCCAAAAGAAACTGAGACAAGAAAAACTAATCACACTAGAGTCAGAACTCAAGAACCTAGAAAAAGAACACAAAGACAACACTCATTCTAATGGCTCGCTCAAGATTAAAGAAATTAAAAATCAAATAAATGAGATCTACACAATAGAAATCCAGAAGAAACTTACATTTCTGAAACAAAAACACTATGAAGCAGGCAGTAAATCGGCAAAATTACTAGCCTATAAATTGAGGAAACAACAAACAGAAAGAGCAATCTACAAAATCAGAGACCCAGTATCAAAGGAAATAAAATTCAGAATTCAGGATATTCTTAAAAGCTTCGAGAATTACTACAAGAACTTATACTCCCACAAAAAACATAAAAACGCATCCGAGACATTCCTAAACACATTACACCTTCCCCAACTTACGGAATCACAAAATAAAACACTACTGTCAGAAATACAGCCTAAAGAATTGGAAAAAGCAATTATGAAACTTAAAGCTAACAAATCCCCAGGAGCAGATGGCTATACAGCAGAATGGTACAAAACCTTTAAACAGCAACTATCTCCTCTCCTCTTGAAAACATTTAACTATGTCCTCCACACAGGGGAAATCCCCCCCTCCTGGAGAGAAGGGGCCATTGCAGTTATACCTAAACCTGAAAAGGATAAACTAGAATGCTCCAACTACAGACCAATCAGTGTATTAAATCAGGACTACAAGCTTTTTACCATTATCCTTGCCAAAAGGTTAGAAAACATACTGACAGACTTAATTCACTTAGACCAAACAGGTTTTATAAGACAAAGGCAGACACAAGACAACATTCGACGCACTTTACACATAATTCATCATATAAAAAAATATAACTTAAATGCAGCCATATTGGGATTAGATGCTGAAAAAGCATTCGATTCGGTTGACTGGTCTTTCCTATATACAATCTTATCCAGTTTCAATTTTCATAACAACTTCATTAGAACTATACAGGCATTATATAAAAAACCAACAGCTAAAATAAGGATTAACGGTAATTTATCATCATCTTTTGAGCTGGAAAGAGGATGTCGTCAAGGCTGCCCCCTGTCTCCACTGCTCTTTGCAATCTTCATAGAACCTCTGAGCCAATGGATAAGACAAAATCAAAAAATTCAAGGTATTACACTTGGTCAGAAGGAACATAAAATAGCACTCTTTGCTGATGACATTTTAATATACCTAGGGCAACCAGACACTTCTTTACCAGAACTAATCTCAGTTTTTTCAGACTATGAAGATTTATCGGGGTACAAATTAAACATGCATAAAACCCAAGTTTTAACATTCAACTATGACCCAAATCATTATTCACTAAGTGAACTCAAAACTAACTGGGAGTTGGAATCTATGAAATATCTGGGGGTCAATATCCCGAAGCAACTCGACAAAATTATAACACTAAACTATGATCCACTGGTGACAAAAATAAAATCTGACCTAGCAAGATGGAATATGATACCATTCTTAGGTACTGCACAAAGAATTGAAGCAGTCAAAATGAATATACTCCCACGTCTTCTATACCTTTTCCAAACAATACCGGTAGAACCTCCCAAAAAAACATGGCAGGGGCTAGACAGAAGGATCTCAAGATTCATATGGCAGGTCAAGAGACCTAGAATCAGATATAGAACCCTACAGCTAAACAAAGACAAAGGTGGGCTTGCGCTGCCAAATATCAGGGACTGTTTTATAGCTGCACAAATTAAAACTTTAGTAGAGATATGTAACCCAGTCTACATTGCACAATGGAAGGAGATGGAATGCCAAATAACAAGTGACATCCCCCTACAGGCGATAATAGGGAACAATGCCTTACCTAAACTCTTGAATAACACTAACCCATGGATAGAGACCCCGCTAAAAATTTGGTTTAAGATAGTCAGAAAGAATCAAGCTAAAGAGCCCTATCGACTTCTGCAATGGATTGCCTATGATCAAGACTTTACCCCAATAAAACAGACACTAGATTTAAAGAGTGGAAAGAGAAAGGGCTGATAAAATATTACGATTTTTTTTTTTTAAGGGGCAAACTTTAAGAAGTTTTGAAGATTTGAAAAAACAAGGTCATGAGCTTTTGGCAACCCTGGATCGCATATGTGTCTTCCATTAGATCTAATCTTTGACAAATACCATTTCAATGATGGTCCCGCTCTTTGTTCCAACGCTACTCAGATGCTCTTTTACTTTTAATTACTTAATTTTTTGTTTGTTTTTTGCTGTTCTGTTTGTTTATTCGTTTTTTTTTATTTAATTCTCTTTAATTTCACTTTTTCTTTCACTTTAAAATAAAAAAAGGGGTGTTGTAATAACTATCCTACCAATGTTGTCAAATAACAAAAAATAAGGGAACGTGTGATGAAAATGTAAACAATGCAATGCTGTAATGACCTGTATACTCTTTACAAAAACTTAAATAAAAAAAAAATGCACATTTCAGATATCCACAATGAATTTCTTCCTCTCTAAAATGATCTTTTCATATATCTATGACATCCTTCTTCCTAGGAGAAGTGACACCACTGACCACAGGTAAAGGCTCCCAGTTCGTTTCTGTTTAAAAGGCAGTTAAACGCAGTTAGAACGCAGTTTGGAGCTGGCGTTTTGAGCTTTTTTTGTTGCTGCCGCTGGAGAGTGAACCTGCTCGTGAGAAAAAAAGGAGAAATTGCCAGTAGTGGCTGGTGAGGCAATCGGGCCCTCGCGCTTAGGGAAAACAAAGGGATTTCTCGTGTGTTTTTTTTCCTACAATCAAAATCAGCGATCATCGGCCGGACTAATGGGTCCCAAGAGAGCTCTGCAGAATGAAGAGGTGGATGAAATAAAAAAAGCGCTGGATTTCTTGGCGGAAGAGATTTCCACTGTAAAGACGCAGCAAAGAACCATTCTGGACCTAGTAGAGGAAATAAAAGCACTGCGGAGCCGGAACGCTGAGAAAGACAAGAGGCTGGTGTATCTGGAGAGCAGAATGGTGGAAATGGAGCAGAACACTCGGGTGAACGACGTGATCATCACGGGGCTCCACATCAAACCCCGATCATACACGAGAGCAGTGGCCGCAGACAGCAGTGGAAGTGAGCTGGAAGAGGAATCCGCTGAGCAACAAGTGTCGGCCTTCATGCAGTCGAAAGGAATTCAGCTGGACTGCAACAACATTGAGTCCTGCCACCCTCTGCCCAGGAAAAACGGCGACAAACCGGCTGTGATCATGAGGTTTGTGAACAAAAAAACACAAGACTGCGCTACTGAAACAAGGTAGGAAGCTGAAAGGAATGAACATTTACATAAATGAGCACCTCACGAAAGAAAACGCAGAAATAGCCAGGAAAGCAAGATACATGAAAAAGCAGAAAAAGATTCAAAACACCTGGACATCAAACTGTAAAATATACATCAAATTAAACGGATCACCTGAAGAAGCCAAGGTCATTAGCATCCGTAATATTATGGAACTGGACAAATATCAATGAATATTATGAACTGGAGTCACAACTGTAGAAAAGCTTGGAAGAACAAGGCGATGTGATATATAAACCAAAGTTTATTATCAGCTCCTCTAACAAGTCTCATCCTAGTGCAGCAGCAGAAGAAGGAAAAAGAGACCGAACACTTTCGGCTCTATCAACTTATACTTGCACATAACAAAAGACATGCATATCAAAAGCTGACATCCCTCATTATCTTAATCTCCCCCATTGTCTTTGTACTCCTCCTCATGGCCCTGGGGGGTGAGGGCAGCTCCTCCGGTCTCCACCGCAGTGTCTGGGAAAGTCTTTGTTCTTCACTGGCGGTTGAGAGTCTTTGTCCTGTTCTGAGGTGTGAAGTCGCCTTACATATGTAATCACCAAACATTCCCACATGCTTCAACATATGTAGGTTATGGAATATATGATTAATATAGCCCACAACAACAACAATTCAGACAACTGTAGGACACTGAAGGATTATACTCATCTGCAACAAAACATTCAACAACATGAATCAAAAAATCAACAAACAGGAACAACAGGAACTGAAAGTTTTTGAATACACAGATCACAACCCACAGGACGTAGAATATTACATAGACCCTGATAATAATTTATTTAGTTCCATCAATAATGACTGTAATTACTACACAGATGAACAGTTAACACAATGGTCACATCTGATTTCAATATTTCTATGATCCACTTCAACAGCAGGAGTCTCTATGCCAACTTTAATAACATTAAAGATTATTTACATCAGTTTAAAGAGACCTTCAATATTGTGGCAATATCAGAGACGTGGCTCAGTGAAGAGAAAGGAGTGGATTTTACCATGGATGGCTATGAATTAAATTATATAAATAGAAAAGTGAAAAAAGGAGGAGGAGTTGCAATTTATGTTGACAAGAGCTTGAAATACAAGGTTGTTGAAAATCTGTCAGTAACTGTGGATGATTTATTTGAATGTATTACAATAGAAATCTGTCTGGACAATGTGAAGAATGTAGTAGTGAGCTGTGTATATAGAACACCTGGATCAAACATTGACTTATTTAAGGACTGGATGGAAAAAATGTATGCAAAACTAACTCATAAAGTTATGTTCATATGTGGGGATTTCAATATAGATCTGATGAACTCAAAACAACATAGTTTGACAGAAGAATTTATCAACACAATGTACAGTATGGGCTTACATCCAACAATTACCGGACCTAGCAGAATCACGTCACACAGTGCCACACTAATAGATAACATATTCACAAACATTATGGAAAATAATATCAGGAGTGGGCTTTTATTGAATGATATCAGTGACCACCTGCCAATTTTTGTTGTCTATCAATGTGATTATAGGAAGAAAAAGTATACCAAAAATATTAAATATAAAAGAATAAGAACCGAAGAATCAATGTATTTACTGACAAAGGAATTATTAATACAAGATTGGAAGATAGTTTATGATGAAAATGACATAAATAAAGCATATGATAATTTTTTACAAATACTTCAATCATTGTACAATAAATACTGTCCTATAAAACAATACAGTGACAGACAACAAAAAAAAAAATATTCCTTGGGTCACCAAGGGGTTAATAAATGCATGTAAAAAGAAGAATACATTATATAAACAATTCATTAAATGCAGAAAGGTGGAAGCTGAGATCAAATATAAAAGATATAAAAATAAGCTTACTACTATAATGAGGACCTGTAAGAAAGAATATTACAACAGAATACTAGAGGATAACAAAAATAACTTAAGAGGAATATGGCAAGTACTCAATGGGATTATTAGTAATCGTCCTAAGAATGCAAATTATCCAGAATATTTTATCGAAAATGGCAATTTGATAAATAATATGGAAGATGTGGTCAGTGGTTTCAATAAATTTTTTATAAACGTTGGTCCTGAATTAGCAAAATCAATAGTGACACCAGAAACAAACTACAGTGGTTCTGTGAATGAAATAGAAGATAGAAATCCAAACACAATCTTTTTGGGTGCAGTTACTGAAAAGGAAATTATCGAGACTGTGAGTAAATTTAAGAACAAAAAATCAATGGACTGGAATGAAATTGACATGACAATAGTGAAAAAAGTAATTGAGGGAATTGATAAGCCACTCACCCACATCTGTAACCTGTCATTTCAAACTGGTACATTTCCAGACAAAATGAAAATAGCAAAAGTAATACCTCTATACAAAACAGGAGACAGTCATCGCTTCACAAATTACAGGCCAGTTTCTTTACTCTCACAATTCTCCAAAATACTTGATTGGGCGCATGCGCACGCAGCGACCAGCAGCTGGTGATATAGTGCGTGTGTACGTGTGTGTGTTTTTTGTACTTTTTTACGTTTTTAGAAAATCCTCTGTGTCGTTTCTGCCCTGGAGCGTTTGTGGAATATATGGCGAAGAGCTCCCTGGTATCTACATCATGGATTTCCTCTCCTCTCTCGCACTGCTGCTATCTGTGCTGTGGCTCTTTGTCTCTGAGGTAAACACGCTCGGCTCCATGGCGAGCAGAATACAATATTCCAGGGACGTGTTGCTACGCTTTAACACAGCTGATGCAGCGTCTGTGATTGAGCCCAAACTTCAACTGCCGGACTTTATTTTGAGAGACGGACACAGCGGTGAAAAGAGAGACGGCAGAAGGAAGCGTGGAAGACGTGGAGGTGTGAAATTGCGCCTTAGGAGACGTCAGTTTGGTAACATTCCTCTTCCTTCGATCATTTTTGGGAATGCACATCCTTCGATCATTTTTGGGAATGCACAGTCTGTGAGAAACAAGGTGGAGGAAATTCAAGGCAATGTACGTTACCAGAAGGATTTTAAGAACTGCTGCGTCATGGCTTTCACTGAATCTTGGCTTACTGCGCATGATCGAGACGCAGACCTGTGGATTGACGGCTTTGGAGCCCCGCTGCGCTCGGATCGGCAGGAAGAGGTAACGGGGAAGCGTCAGGGGGGCGGTGTATGTTTATACATTAATAAGCAGTACTGCACATCTGTCACGGTCAGAGAGCGCATCTGTACACCCGATGTGGAGCTGCTGTCTGTGTCACTACGCCCCTTTTATTTGCCTCGTGAGTTTCCCCAACTTTTCATCACAGTTGTGTATATTCATCCGAGGGCAGACGCTGACTCCGGCTCCAGCACCATCTCTGATGTGGTGCAGCGGCTGCAGTCAATTTCTCCAGAGGCGCCAAACTTCATTCTTGGGGATTTTAACCATGTTTCCTTAAAGAAGACACTTAAAAACTTTCATCAGTATGTCTCCTGCCCAACCAGGCGAAAAAAGACATTGGACCTGTGCTATGGATCCATAGAGAGGGCCTATAAATCACTCCCCCTTCCTCCTTTAGGATCCTCAGATCACAACTGTGTTCATTTGCTGCCCACATATAAAACTGCTCTCAGAAGAGGCAAGGTGGAGATGAGAGACATAGATGTGTGGACAGAAGATTCAGAGCACAGCCTCCAGGAATGCTTTGACTGTACAGACTGGAAGATGTTCATAATGGCCTGCGGGGATGATTTGGACTCTCTGGCTGAGCTCACATGCTCATACATGGCTTACTGTCAAAATAAGATTGTTCCACGTAAACGTGTCAAAATATATCCCAACAACAAACCATGGATTACTAAATCAGTTAAATCCTGCTTACAGAGGAAAGCACTTGCCTTTAAACAGGGGTCTGTTTCTGAGCTACAGGTTGCCACTAAGCTGCTGAAGGCCGAAATTTTAAGAGCAAAACAGAATTATAAATCAGAGTTGGAAAGCAAGATGGCAGCAAATAAACTTGGTTCGGCCTGGGCCAGTATGAAAACTATTGCAGGCCTTCAGAGCACAGAGTGCAGTAATCGTGTGTTTTTAGATGGTTTTAGTTCAGACACAGAGCTGGCTAATGCTCTTAATTGTTTTTATGGTCGTTTTGACTCCTTTGATTTTAGCACAGAAATCCAAGATTTGAAACAGAAACTCAAAGACAACCAGCACTTTAATATTGAGATGCAGGATGTTAAAAGGGAGTTCTGCGCTGTAAAAGAGAACAAAAGTCAGGGCCCTGATAATATATGTGGGCGCCTGGTAAAGTCCTGTGTACATGTACTGAGTCCTATATTTCATTACATTTTCAATAAGTCCTTACAGACACAACATGTGCCTAAGATCTGGAAAGATGCCGTGGTTGTTCCCGTTCCAAAATCCAGCTGTCCTAAAACGGTAAATGACTTTAGACCAGTTGCTTTGACTTCAATTTTAATGAAAATTTTTGAAAAACTGGTCAGATGTGAGGTCCTAAGGCAGACTGAACATGCATTGGATCCTCTGCAGTTTGTCTATAGGCCTCACAGAGGAGTGGAGGAT
Source organism: Pholidichthys leucotaenia (assembly GCA_020510985.1). Taxonomy (NCBI): domain Eukaryota; kingdom Metazoa; phylum Chordata; class Actinopteri; order Cichliformes; family Pholidichthyidae; genus Pholidichthys; species Pholidichthys leucotaenia. Next base: position 108,399,358 of record CM035841.1, on the reverse strand, counting down.
GCCACTGTCACTCTGTTTAACATGCTTTTCAAACATCTGGATTTTAATGGGACACACGCCAGGCTTTTATTTGTGGACTTTTCTTCTGCCTTTAATACAATCCAACCTCATATTTTAGTTGAAAGGCTCCTGCAACAATTTGATTTGAGCAATAATCTGGTGGGTTGGATTCTGGATTTCTTAACTAACAGGATGCAGAGAGTAAGGGTCAATGGCACATTGTCTGACCTAAAGTGCTCTTCTACTGGCTCTCCTCAGGGGTGTGTGTTGTCACCACTACTCTTCATCCTGTACACAAACATGTGTCGGAGCAGACATGACAACAGACACATTATAAAGTATGCTGATGACTCAGTCATTGTCAGTCTCCTCCAGGATGGTGAGAGTGGCCACGGCCCAGTAGTTGATGACTTTGTTCACTGGTGTGAGGATTCCTACCTGCAGCTGAATACAACAAAAACGAAAGATATGATTATTGACTTTAGGAGGAAAGCTCCCAGGCACAAAGTCACCATACTAAAAGGCCAGACCACCGAATGTGTACAATCGTACAAATATCTTGGGACGATTATTGATAGTAAATTAAACTTTGAAGTGAACTGTGAAAGGGTGTGCAAAAAGGGTCAGCAAAATTTGCATTGTTTGAGGAAACTTGCACGCTTCCAAATTGACCGAACCATAATGACTATGTTTTATCGGGCTTTTATTGAATCTGTTTTATCCTTTTCTTTAATGTCATGGTTTGGTCAGATAAAACTGAAACAGAGGAAATCCTTGGATCAGGTAGTTAGATGGTCCAGTCGTTTGCTTGGTGAGTCACAGCTGAGCCTGACATCCCTGTACACCAGACAAGTACAGAGGATGGCCGACTCGATTTTAAATGATGACTCCCACCCTTTGCACTGCAACTTTCAGCTTCTTCCCTCCAGACGGAGGTTTGCTGTCCCAAAAAGTAGAACCCAGCGCTACAAAAACAGCTTTGTCCCTGCTGCTGTCAAAGAGTTGAACAAGCTATAAAAATTATATTGTACATATTTTATATTTACCTATTTTGTAAGTTGTGTGCCTGTGTTTGTGTCTATGTTGAATGTAATTAATGGCTTGTAAATATGGATGTCACCAGACTGCAAAGCAAATCTACCTACGGGTACAAATAAAGTAACCTGAACCTGAACCTGAACCTGAATACTTGAAAAAATCTTCACTAAGAGACTGGATGATTTCACTGAAAAACACAACCTCCTTACAGATAGCCAGTATGGTTTTAGAGCAGATAAATCTACATCTTTGGCACTGATCGAACTTATAGAAGAAATTACTAGTTGTATAGATAAAAAAAAGGTTGCTGTAGGAGTATTTATAGATTTAAAGAAAGCTTTTGACACCATTGACCACAGAATACTACTAAGGAAACTGGAAAGGTATGGGATAAGAGGGGTAGGACTGAGTTGGGTGGAAAGTTATTTAAGTAACAGACAACAATTTGTACAAATTGGTGAGCACAAATCACCCTTCATGGACATCACTTGTGGTGTGCCCCAGGGGTCAGTTTTGGGACCCAAACTCTTTATTTTGTATATAAATGACATATGCCAAGTATCAAAAATTCTGAAATTTATTTTGTTTGCGGATGACACAAATATCCTTTGCACTGGTGAGAATTTGCAGCAGGTTTTAGAGGTGGTCACAACTGAAATGGAAAAATTAACGCAGTGGTTCAACAAAAATAAATTATCTCTAAATCTAAAAAAACAAAAAAATAAATCATGAAATAATGGTAACGATAGATGATACCAGAATAGAAACAGTACAGGAAAATAAGTTTCTGGAGGTGACGCTAGACAATAAAATCTGCTGGAAACCTCACATCAGTCACATCCGGGCCAAGTTAGCAAAATGTATAGGCATACTGGGGAAGACAAGACACATCTTGGACTATAAATCATTGGTCTTATTGTACAATTCACTGTTTTTACCTTATCTTAACTACTGTGTAGAAGTCTGGGGAAACACCTACAAGACCAACCTACAGTCAATATGCACATTACAAAAAAAAGCTATAAGGATAATAAACAATGTAGGATATAGAGACCATACCAATTCATTGTTCTTAAAGTCACATGTCATAAAGTTCATCGATTTAGTTAAATTTAAGACAGCACAAGTAATGTACAGGGCAAATAATAATCAACTCCCAACTAATATACAAAAAATATTTAAAAAAGAGACAATGATCATAATTTGAGAGGAGACTTAAACTTTACAAAACCCAAGATACGTACAACCAAGAAAAGTATGTACATATCTGTCTGTGGGGTGGATTTGTGGAACAGTCTGGAGCCGGAACTGAAACTATGTACAAACAGAAATCAATTCAAAAAGAGGTATAAGCAACATTTGCTGAAAGGATATATGTTAGAAGGGTAGTATTTATATGCACATTTCATTATGCTCACTCTGGGACATTATGGGACACTATGGAATGGTGGGTGGGACAGCACTGTATATATCTGTGTTGTTTGAGGCTGGTTTTGATGTATGGACATCAATGTATGTTAGAATGGATGGGTGTTAATGTTGATTTGTAAAAAATACAGTAAATTGTTTAATTGGGGTCTTAAAGGTGGTAATTTGTATATAATTTGTATAATATTCACATGGGTGTATCTATGGAAAAGAGGAGATGGAATTAATAAGTGTTCACGTCTTCCTTCTCCCTTTCGAACAGTGTATACTGTTACTTTATTGCATTTGTCATTGCTTGTTTTTGTTATATTTTTGTGTTCGAAATAAACTAAACTATCTATCTATCTATCTATCTATCTATGTGTATTGGATTTTCACTTACAGATGTCTACAGTTACATTCTTCCTATCTAGAATGAACATTCTGGATATCTGAAAAAGAATTCTTACGAGGAGAAACTCTTATTTCAGATATCTACAATCCACTTGTTACGAGTCATAATTTTCATTTTGGATATCCACAATGAAAAAACATTGCAGATATCTATAATGTAATTTTGGACATCCAAAATACATTTTTACTAGTAGAAATAATATTATAGATATCTACTATTTGTACCATACCGTACGAGCAGCAACTGTCTCGTGTCTTTGTGTTTTTATCTGCTTATTCCTGTATATAGTGTGTCTCTTATTAACCAGGGCACAGTAGGAAGACTCGGATTAAAACTGGACCAACTTTTTTTCTATTTTAGCCCAGTCTTTCCTTAGTTTTTTCTTTTCCTTGGGCAATGGAGATCAGCAGAGGTGGGGGCGGACGCAGTGTTTACACACGCGAACAGCTGATTGCGCTGAGGAGACCAGCGCTGCTGCCCGGAGCGAAGCCCCTCATCCTGGATGAGCTAAAGAGGAGACGCCGCGGGCGAAGGGCTGGAGCGAAGGGCTGGAGCGAAGGTGAGGAGGAGGAGGAGGAAGCATAAGCCGGCTGTACCGATGGTCATCTCTGGGAACGTGCGATCGCTGGGAAACAAAACAGATGAGCTCACAGCGCTGGTCAGGATGCAAAAGGAGTATCGTGAGTGTAGTATCATGTGTTTTACAGAGACGTGGTTACACTCACAGATCCCAGATGTAAACGTAGCAATACCTGGCTTCAAGACTATATGGGGGGACAGAGACATAGTAAGCAGCAGAAAAAAAAGAGGAGGAGGATTGGCACTTCTTGTCAATGAAAGGTGGTGTAATCCTGGACACATTTATGTGAAGGAAAAGTGCTGCAGCCCGCACATTGAACTGCTGGCTGTGAGTATGCGACCTTATTATGTGCCAGGAGAAATGGAGTGTGCCTTAATTATTATTGTCTACGTCCCTCCGTCAGCTGACACAGCGGTGGTCTGTGATGTCATCAGCTCCACTGCAGCCACATTACTGGAGAAGCACCCAGATGCATTTATGGCCATCACGGGTGATTTTAATCATGTCTCACTGGGAAAAACATTACCAAACTTTCACCAGTTTGTTGACTGTCCCACCAGAGAAAACAAAACACTGGATTTTCTGTATGCCAATGTCAGAGATGCATATAGGGCCACAGCTCTACCCCCCCATTGGGGGGTAGAGCTGTGGTTCTATCAGATCACTGCATGGTCATGTTAACACCCAAGTATGTTCCCCTTGTGGAAAGGCAGCCTGCTAATACACGGACTGTGTGGAGGTGGACATAGGAGGCTGCTGATGCACTACAGGACTGCTTCGAGATGACAGACTGGGGCGTACTCTGTGAACCACGTGGGGTGGACATAGACAATATGACTGACTGCATCACAGAATACATCAGATTCTGTGAAGACAAGACCATGCCCGCTCAGATTGTATACTGACTTCTCCAACAACAGACCTTGGGTCACCAGTGACCTGAAAGCACTTCTGAACAAAAAGAAGAAAGCTTTTAGGGCTGGAAACAAGTTGAAGCTGAGGGGAGTGCAGCATGAGCTGAGAGAGATGCTGAGGAGGTGCAAGGACAATTATAGGAGGAAGTTGGAGGATAAACTCAGGCAAAACAATGCTAAAGATGTGTGGGAGGGAATGAAACAAATAACTGGGTGCAAGGGGAGAGTCAGGCAGCCATCTGGGAGCCAGGAGAGAGCTGATAAACGGAATCTGTTTTTCAATTGGTTCAACTCAGTCTGTCACCCCCACAACACAGCCAGGCCCCCACACATCCCTCCCCTCCCACCCTCCTGTGCAGCACCTCTCTCCATCTCCCCCCTCCTCCTCCTCGGGGGACACCAGGACCCTCCCTCATATCACTGTGACTACAGACCATTTTTTTTAACCTTTATTTAACCAGGAAAAAAACCCGTTGAGATTAAAAACCTCTTTTTCAAGGGAGTCCTGGCCAAGAGGCAGCAAAAAAATCACAAATACACTTACGATGACATACAGATCATATAAAACAGTTACAAATTAGTGAGGCCGTCTCAAGTGTTCTCAATCTGGATTTAAAGTCGTTCAATGAAACAAGTTCCATTAGTTTCCAGTCTTTTTGCAACATGTTCCATGTAGAGGGGGCTGAGAACATGAAAGTTCTTTTTCCCAGCTCAGTACGGGCAAATGGAACAGAAAGCAACAAATGATCATTAGAACGCAAACCATAAGAATCAACACTTCTCAGTGTGATCAAATTACAAATGTAAGGGGGCAACAGTCCAAGCATGGCCTTGTAAATAAAAATGTACCAGTGAGTCAACCTCCTGGTGGACAAAGAGGGCCATCCCACTCTAGAATACAGTTCACAGTGATGGGACAAGGCTCTACAGTTTGTAACAAACCTCAAAACAGCATGATATACAGAGTCAATCTTACTCAGACACTGAGCTGAAGCGTTCATATACAAGAGGTCTCCATAATCTAAAATAGATAAAAAAAAGTTGCAGTAACAAGACGCTTTTTAACCTCAAAAGAAAAACAACATTTATTTTGAAATAAAAAAACCCAGTTTCAGTTTAAGTTTCTTCATAAGATTTTCAACATGGGGCTTAAAAGTCAGAGCGTCATCAAGCAAGCTACCAAGATACTTGTACGAGTGAACCACCTCAGTTTCATTTCCCTCAAAAGTGGACACTGTGGGAAAAATTTGTGGACTTTTCCTAAAATTTGAAAACCACATCAGTTTAGTTTTGTCAGCATTAAGGACTAGTTTTAGCTGCAGAAGTGTGTGCTGCACCACATTAAAAGCTTTCTGCAGAGAAGCAACAGCATTAGCAGGGGAAGAGCCAAAGCAGTAAATAATTGTGTCATCAGCATAAAAATGCAAACTAGCATCAGACACATTTTGTCCTAGATAATTAATGTACATAATGAATAGGAGGGGTCCTAATACAGAACCCTGTGGCACCCCCTTGTGGACACTGACAATTTCAGAACACAAACCATCATATTTAATACATTGGGTCCTGTCACTCAAATAATTTGCGAACCAGGAGACTACATGTTCCGACAGTCCAAAACTGATGAGTCTTTGTTTTAAAGCTGTGTGGTCCACAGTGTCAAAAGCCTTTGACAGATCAATGAAAAGTGCAGCACAGTGCTGCTTTTTATCAAGGGCAACAAGTATATCATTGACCACTTTTGTAGCAGCAGTAATAGTGCTGTGCTTTTTTCTAAAGCCCGATTGCAGTTTTGAAAGAAGTTCATTTGAGTATAAAAACTCTTTAAGTTGATCACACACGAGAGATTCAAGAATCTTGGACAAGACACACAAATTTGATATTGGTCTGTAGTTAGTTAAAACTGCTGGGTCACCTCCTTTTAAGAGAGGAACCACAAAAGCTGACTTCCATACTACAGGAATCTCTTTGTTTTCAATTGATAAATTAAAAAGTACTGTAAGAGGCTGTGCAATAAAATTGGCAGCCATTTTTAAAAAGTAAGGCTCTATCAAGTCTGGTCCAGGAGGATTTCTGTGATTCAAAGTTTTGAGAGCCTTATGAACTTGCTGTACAGTAAAAGGTACAAGTCTAAAAGGTTCTCCAAAAAACATTTGGGAATTAGTACAGTGAGGCACAGATGTAGCTCCTGTAGAGTTAAACAGAAAACTAGATGACACAAAATGCTTATTGAAGCAATTTAAAACCTCAGTTCTATCATAAACTGGGACTGAGCCATTTAAAACAAAAGTAGGAAGAACCTGAGAGCTTTTGTTCACAGATAAACCTTTGATCACTTTCCAAAATTTCTGTGGATTATTAAGACTCTCAGTTATGACAGATAAATAATATTCAGATTTAGCCTTTTTAATAAAAAAAAGTGCATTTATTTCTCAGTTGTCTAAAAATGGACCAATCACTGGCAGTATCAGTTTTCCTGGCTTTTGCCCAAGCCACATTACGCTGATAAATGGCATCAGACAGTTCTGGAGAGAACCAGGGGTTTTCACGCCCCTTTACTCTGAATTTCCCTCTAGGAGCATGTTTATTTACAATTTTCTCAAAGTTTTCTTTAAAGAAAGTCCACGCTAACTCAGCGTCTGGCAACAGGTCAATATGTTCCCAATTAACCAAGGACAAATCATGATGATAAGCTTGTTCATTAAATTTCTTCAAATTCCGCTTGAAAATAATGCGAGGTTTACATTTGGGGATTTTTGTATCTGCACACTGCAACAACACAATGATCACTCAAATCATTGCAGAAAACACCCACAGATGAAAATTTATGTGGAGCATTTGTTAAAATTAAGTCAATCAAAGTGGACTTTTCAGGACTTTTAATATTTGGCCTAGTTGGATAGTTAATCAACTGGCTAAAATTTACAGAGTCACAGAAAGATTTAAATTCTTCAGAAGCTAGGTTAAGAAACAACTGGAGAGACTCCGTCAGCGGAAGGCAGCGGGCTCTGATGGCATCTCCACCAGGACCCTGAGGACCTGTGCCAACCAGCTAGCTCTGGTACTGAAACACCTGTACAACCTGAGCCTGAGTCTGGAGAGAATACCGGTGCTGTGGAAGACATCCTGCCTGGTTCCTGTCCCCAAGAAGTCATATCCATCGGACCTGAACAACTATCGACCAGTTGCCCTCACATCTCATGTGATGAAGGTCCTGGAGAGACAGGTCTTAGCCCACCTGAGGCTGCAGATGAAGATGTGGCTGGACCATTTGCAGTTTGCATATCAGCCCCATTTAGGAGTTGAAGATGCTGTTATCTACCTGCTGTAACGAGCCCATCTGCACCTGGATGGCGGAGGAGACACTGTGAGGATCACTTCTTTTGATTTCTCCGGTGCCTTTAATACCATCCAGCCACTGCTGCTGGGTGAAAAGCTGCGGGTAATGGGGGTCGACAGCTCTGTGATCTTCTGGATTACTGACTACCTGACAAGCAGGCCACAATTTGTCCAGCTGGGCAGTATGTTGTCTGGCGTGGTGGCTAGTGATAGAGGAGCTCCACAGGGGACTGTGCTCTCTCCTTTTCTCTTTACCTTATACATCACTGACTTTCAGTACAACATAGTCATTCCGCCCGCAGAAATTCTCTGATGACTCAGCTGTTGTGGGGTGTATAGGAGGGGGAGTACAGGGCACTGGTAGACAGATTTGTGGAGTGGACAGAGCAGAATCACCTGAGGCTGAATGTCAGCAAGACCAGAGAGATGGCGATTGACTTCAGGAAGAGAAGGACACCTTCTCAGCCATTGCAGATTAGGGGGGAGGATGTGGGGGTGGTTGAGGACTACAAATATCTGGGTGTCAGGATCAGCAATGGGCTGGACTGGAGATCCAACACCGATGCTGCCCACAAGAAGGGGACGAGCAGACTCTACTTCCTGAGGAAGCTGAGATCCTTCAACGTATGTAGCAGGATGCTGGAGTTTTTCTACCAGACCGTTGTTGCCAGTGCCATCTGCTTTGCTGCTGTCTGTTGGGGTAGCAGTATCAGGGCCAGCGACACCAACAGACTTGACAAGATTATCAAGACGGCTGGCTCTGTAATTGGTCTCAGGCCGGAGACCTTTGAGACAGTGGTGGAAAGGAGAACACTAAATAAACTGCAATCCATCATAGACAATCCTGATCACCCCCTCCACCATACACTGGACAGACAGCGGAGCACTTTCTCCAGTAGACTACTCCAGCTTCACTGTCGAATGGCCAGATACAGGAAATCTTTCCTGCTGCATGCCATTTCACTGTACTATAACTCACTATGATGTTGTATTCTGGTCATAACTATACTGCCACACTGCACCTTACAGTCTAACTGGTACCTCACATTTCACTCTGCTACTGATAGTCCTGCATTGTGCAATGGGATGATTCATGTGTTTATACGGGTTGTGGAGAGAATAACCAGGCCAAACTTTTCCGAGCAGATGAAGCTTTATTCCACTCTCCCTCACATTCACCAGAATCAGAAAACTTCCCACCAGGTTGCAGGCACTCTCTTTTATATCACAGCACTTCACTATCACTCCCCACCTTTGCTCTGCCACTTCAGTCTGAGGGAAAACTACTGAATAACTACTGAGTGGGTTCCCCACAGGGTCATCATATATTAAGCTATGATGTACAGTATATAGGTTTTATAGTCATGTTAGTTTTATTTTCCATGGGTAATCCCTTTGTCTGTCATGCGTGTGTTTCTGTTGTTTGGTTGTCTACTGTCATGCTGCTGTTACACTGTAATTTCCCAGTTTGGGATCAATAAAGTCCGTCCATCCATCCATCCATCCATCCATCCATCCATCCATCCTGTCATATTATGACCATCTAAAATTCAATTTCAGATATCTGTGATTGAAATTGTGACTAGTAACAATATAGTTACAGATATCTGTAAACATGTTTTGGATATCTACTGAGAAATATTGACTATCTCAAATGAATTATGACTAGTAACAACTGGATTGTAGATATCTGAAATAAGAGTTTCTCCTAGTAAGAATTCTATTTCAGATATCCAGAATGTTCATTCTAGATAAGAAGAATGTAATTGTAGACATCTGGAAGTGAAAATCCAATACACATGAATGGGGAAAAGTGGCGTCTTTCACCTAGGAAGAATGATGTTATAGATATCTGAAAAGATTGTTATAGAGAGGAAGAATTCCATTGTGGATATCTGAAATGTTCGTTTTTACTAGGAAAAATTGAATTATTGGTATTCAATAATTCAATTTTTCCTAGTAAAAACGAACATTTCAGATATCCACAATGGAATTCTTCCTCTCTATAATAAACTCCCTGTCCACACTGTGTATGGTGTGGATGGGGCGCTGTTGACTTTGACTGGGGATATCGTTGGGCGGTGGAAGGAATACTTCGAGGATCTCCTCAATCCCACTGATACGCCTTCCACAGAGGAAGCAGGGTTTCGCCTATCACAGGGGCTGAGGTTGCCAAGGTGGTTAAAAATCTCCATAGTGGGGACTTCCGGTCTGGACGCCATGGTGATAGCAGCTTAACGCTGAAGCTCCCAGACCTAATCCAGGAAAACATCTTCAAAATCAGACTTAACGGATTTTTGGAAGAGTGAAAATCAAAAGACAAAAACATCATGCCTAACCAAAAACATAAGAAACGGACATTTTCCAGGCCAGAACGCGCAGCGGCCGTAGAATCTGAACCGGAGGACCTCCGTTCAGAAGACGAGGAGCTGGACGTAGCTAACAAGAAGGTTAGCTTGAAAACGTTATTTGAAGAATTACGACGATTTCGCCGAGAGGTTTGGGCCGAATTCCGTGAATTCAGAGATGAATTAAAAAGGACGAACAGCAGAGTGGACCAGGCAGAGAACCGAAGCTTGGAAGCTGAAGAAAGAATAAAAGTGCTTGAAGATTCTTTGCTGGATTTACACAAAAAACAGTCAAGACTGGAGGCTAAGCTAACCGACCAAGAAGGAAGACAGAGAAGAGACAACATTAGAATTCAAGGTCTGAAAGAAGGAGCTGAAGATGGTTTCAACACAATGGCGGAATGCGTGGAATCCTTACTGAGAGAGAAGTTGGATATTCCACAAACCACTGATTTGAAGATAGAAAAGGCCCATCGTACATTAGCCGCAAAGCCAGCGGCGGAAGCGCCCCCACGTTCGGTGGTGGTAAGATTCGCCAATTTCAAAATAAAACAAGAGGTTGTAAGACGGGCTTGGCAGAAAAAAGGATTTATGCACCAAGAGAGAAAAGTCTTCGTGGAACACGATTACGCCCCGGAGGTTCTTAAAAAGCGCCGGGAGTACAACGACGCCAAAAAGGTGCTACGGGAACAGAAACTGCGCTTTCAGACGCCATTTCCTGCGAAGTTAAGAGTTTTTTACGGTGAAGAGTCATGTCTCTATAATTCGGCGGAAGAAGCAACAATTGACATGGCGAGAAGAGGGCTCCCGGTAACCGTGTTTAAACCCGCAGCAGACCCGAGCGATAGGATTAAAGCTCAAACGTGGTCCACACAGAGACCTTCAAAATCCACGGGCCAGCAGCGGGAAACCCAGCCCCAGAGCTACAAGGATAAGCTTTCAAGTTTCAGGAAGGAATAGCGACCTTTTTTTTTTTTTCAGTCATTCTGCACTTCCAACCCCCCTCCTACAAGGTAACAAACATTAAAGGAGATGCAGAGTCAGCATGTGGTAAAACATTTCATGGAGCAGTCATAGCATTAGAAACAAATGTCTTCTTAATTAGAAAAAAAAAAAAAACTTGTTAAAATAGAAATGTGACAATGACCCACATGTTCTCCCTACACTAACAAATACTGTATTAGAGTGAATGTTTGCTGTGATGGGGGTGGGAGGGTGCACACAATTGCATAGGGTATAGGCATAAAAAAAAAAATCATTACAAGTTCGGATTGGGATCTGAAATTCACGTTAAAAACATGGGACAACTTACAGGGGTAAGAGAGGGCCCTCAACACGTAACAGAGTTTGAGGAATTTCCCTCAGAGCCTACACTCCATCAGGGCTCTTACAGGGTCTTTAAAAAGACCTCAGCTCAGGAAGTTTTTTTGACAGTTTTTTGTTTTAAAGTTTTGTACACTATGTTCTTAATGTTTTTTATGTTCTTAATGTTCTTTCAGTTTCTGAGTAGCATAAAAGAGGGCCACCACACTGTTATACTAAATAAGAAAATACAATGGAGAAACAGGGTGTAACCAAAATAGCCTCATATAATGTAAAAGGGATCCTGAATCCAGTTAAAAGATCCAAGATTCTACGCAAAATGAAAAAAGACAAAGCAGAAATAATATTTTTACAAGAAACCCACCTAACAGACGTGGAGCACACTAAACTCAATAGACAAGGGTTTAAAATGATCTCTTCATCTTCATATAAGTCAGGGAGGAGGAGGGGAGTAGCGACACTGATATCAACCAAAATTACATTTGAAAAAAAATCAGAACACAAAGATAAAGAAGGGAGATACAGCTTGGTAATTGGGCGGCTAGAGGGAGAAGATATCACCCTGCTGAATGTATATGCACCACCAGGGGCTAAATGGAAATTTTATAAAAATGTATTCGACCTAATGATAACTAAAGCCCAAGGTTTAGTGATATGTGGTGGAGACTTCACTCTAAGACTGAATCCATACTGGGATGCAACAGGTAATTCTTCACATCAAAATAACACTCAAAGTAGGAAAACTCGGATGCTAATAAAAGAAATGGGAATCTGTGACATGTGGAGGGAATTCAACCCCAATGTAAAAGATTATACATTTTATTCAACGCCACATTCATCTTACTCAAGGATTGATTACTTTTTTATGTTTAATAGAGACACTGGAAGAGTAAAAACATGTAAAATAGGACTGATGGATCTCTCTGACTACAGTCCGATCTATATGGACTTAAACATCCAAAAATACACAAATAATACATTTTCTTGGAGGTTGAATTCAAATGTCCTGAAAGGACCACTGAAAGATGAATTGGAATCAGATATTCGCAGATATTTGGAAGAAAACGATAATGGAGAAGTATCCCCTTTAATACTGTGGGATGCGTGCAAAGCTGTAATAAGGGGAAAAATTATTGCAAAACTGGCAACCCAAAAGAAACTGAGACAAGAAAAACTAATCACATTAGAGTCAGAACTCAAGAACCTAGAAAAAGAACACAAAGGCAACACTCATTCTAATGGCTCGCTCAAGATTAAAGAAATTAAAAATCAAATAAATGAGATCTACACAATAGAAATCCAGAAGAAACTTACATTTCTGAAACAAAAACACTATGAAGCAGGCAGTAAATTGGCAAAATTACTAGCTTATAAATTGAGGAAACAACAAACAGAAAGAGCAATCTACAAAATCAGAGACCCAGTATCAAAGGAAATAAAATTCAGAATTCAGGATATTCTTAAAAGCTTCGAGAATTACTATAAGAACTTATACTTCCACAAAAAACATAAAAACGCATCCGAGGCATTCCTAAACAGATTAAACCTTCCCCAACTTACGGAGTCACAAAATAAAACACTACTGTCAGAAATACAACCTAAAGAACCTAAGAAAAAGCAATTATGAAACTTAAAGCTAACAAATCCCCAGGAGCAGATGGCTATACAGCAGAGTGGTACAAAACCTTTAAAAAGCAACTATCTCCTCTCCTCCTGAAAACATTTAACTATGTCCTCCACACAGGGGAAATCCCCCCCCCCCCTCCTGGAGATAAGGGGTCATTGCAGTTATACCTAAACCTGAAAAGGATAAACTAGAATGCTCCAACTACAGACCAATCAGTGTATTAAATCAGGACTATAAGCTTTTTACCACTATCCTTGCCAAAAGGTTAGAAAATATACTGACAGACTTAATTCACTTAGACCAAACAGGTTTTATAAGACAAAGACAGACACAAGACAACATTAGATGCACTTTACACATAATTCATCATATTAAAAAATATAACTTAAATGCAGTCATATTGGGATTAGATGCTGAAAAAGCATTCGATTCTGTTGACTGGTCTTTCCTATATAGAATCTTATCCAGTTTCAATTTTCATAACAACTTCATTAGAACTATACAGGCATTATATAAAAAACCAACAGCTAAAATAAGGATTAACGGTAATTTATCATCATCTTTTGAGCTGGAAAGAGGATGTCATCAGGGCTGCCCCCTGTCTCCACAGCTCTTTGCAATCTTCATAGAACCTCTGAGCCAATGGATAAGACAGAATCAAAAAATTCAAGGTATCACACTTGGTCAGAAGGAACATAAAATAGCACTCTTTGCTGATGACATTTTAATATACCTAGGGCAGCCGGACACCTCTTTACCAGAACTAATCTCAGTTTTTTCAGAGTATGGAGATATGTCGGGGTACAAATTAAACATGCACAAAACCCAAGTTTTAACATTCAACTATGACCCAAATCATTATTCACTAAGCAAACTCAAAACTAACTGGGAGATGGAATCTATGAAATATCTGGGGGTCAATATCCCGAAACAACTCAACAAAATTATAACACTAAACTACGATCCACTGGTGACAAAAATAAAATCTGACCTAGCAAGATGGAATATGATACCATTCTTGGGTACAGCACAAAGAATTGAAGCAGTCAAAATGAATATACTTTCACGTCTTCTATACCTTTTCCAAACAATACCGGTAGAACCTCCCAAAAAAACATGGCAGGAGCTGGACAGAAGGATCTCAAGATTCATATGGCAGGGCAAGAGACCTAGAATCAGATATAGAACCTTACAGCTAAACAAAGACAAAGGTGGGCTTGCGCTGCCAAATATCAGGGACTATTTTAAAGCCGCACAAATTAAAACTTTAATGGAGATATGTAACCCAGTCTACACTGCACAATGGAAGGAGATCGAATGCCAAATAACAAATGACATCCCCCTACAGGCGATAATAGGGAACAATGCTTTACCTAAACTTTTGAATAACACTAACCCGTGGATAGAGACCCCGCTAAAAATTTGGTTTAAGATAGTCAGAGAGAATCAAACTAAAGAGCCCTATCGATTTCTGCAATGGATTGCCTATGATCAAGACTTTACTCCTAATAAAACAGACACTAGATTTAAAGAGTGGAAAGAGAAGGGCTGATAAAATATTACGATTTTTTTAAGGGGCAAACTTTAAGAAGTTTTGAAGATTTGAAAAAACAAGGTCTAATAAATCAAGATCTTTACAGGTTCTTTCAGCTTAGACACCACATAAACAATATACTTAAAAAGGAGGATTTGGAAAGGGCCCAGTCAGGTGTTCTGAAGGTCTTCTTAATGGCATATAAAGGGATCCCAGGGATCAGATACATTTCTAAAATATACCAAGGTCTTCAAGACTTAAAAGGAGACAACACATCATATATAAAAGAGAGATGGGAAAAAGAGGGGAATTTCACTTTACAACTGGAAATATGGGAAAAGCTAAATAAACAACAATGGAAAAGTACCTCATCCCTGCAGTGGAGAGAATTTGGATGGAAAAATTTGGTAAGATTTTTCAGAACACCTGCACAAAACAAATTTACCCATAAGGGGTTGAACTGTTGGCGCTTGTGTGGTGAAAAGACTGCAAATCATTTTCATGTGTTTTGGTTATGCCCAGTTATCCACCAATATTGGACCAATGTACAGACAATATTGGGGAAAATATTCAAAATAACAGTTCCCTTTTCTTTTGTAACTTTGTATTTGGGTTTACTACCGGACTCACTGGAAAGACGAGGAGAAAAATATTTATTCAATGTTTTAATATTGGCAAGTAAAAAAGCTCTAACTAAAAAATGGATGTTGAAGGACTGTCCTACACCTGAAGATTGGTCTAACGTGATCCAAGACATTTACTCGATGGAAAAGTTGACATTTGCACTGAGACAGGACATGGATGGGTTCATGAACTTTTGGCAACCCTGGATCGCATATGTGTCTTCCATTAGATCTAATCTTTGACAAATACCATTTCAGTAATGGTTCCGCTCTTTGTTCCAACGCTACTCAGATGCTCTTTTACTTTTAATTACTTATTTTTCTGTTTGTTTGTTTTTTGCTGTTCTGTTTGTTTGTTTGTTTATTTTATTCTCTTTAATTTCACTTTTTCTTTCACTTTTAAAAAAAAAAGGGGTGTTGTAATAATTATTCTTCCAATGCTGTCAAATAGCAAAAAATAAGGGAACATATGATGAAAATGTAAACAATGCAATGCTGTAATGACCTGTATACCCTTTACAAAAACTTAAATTAAAAAAAAAAAAAAAATCTCCATAGTGGCCGGGCCCCGGGGGTGGACGAGATTCGCCCTGAGTACCTCAAGGCCCTGGATGTTGTAGGGCTGTCATGGTTGACACGCCTGTGCAACATTGTGTGGAGGTCAGGGGCAGTGCCTTTGGCATGGCAAACTGGGGTGGTGGTTCCTCTCTTCAAAAAAGGGGACCAGAGGGTGTGCTCCAACTTTAGAGGGATCACACTCCTCAGCCTCCCTGGGAAGGTCTATGCCAAGGTACTGGAGAGGAGAGTCCGGCCGTTGGTCGAACCTTGGATTCAGGAGGAGCAATGTGGTTTTCGTCCTGGCCATGGCACATTGGACTAGCTCTTTACCCTCTTGAGAATTCTCGAGGGTTTGTGGGAGTTTGCCCAACTAGTTTACGTGTGTTTTGTGGACTTGGAGAAGGCATTTGACCGCGTCCCTTGTGGTTTTTTGTGGGGGGTGCTTCAGGAGTATGGGGTATCGGGCTTGTTGTTACGAGCTATTCGGTCTCTGTATGACTGTTGTGAGAGTTTGGTTCATTGAAGAGAACTGTGAAAGGGTGTGCAAAAAGGGTCAGCAACATTTGCATTGTTTAAGGAAACTTGCACGCTTCCAAATTGACTGAACCATAATGACAATGTTTTATCGGGCTTTTATTACCTCCGCCAGGCCGAAAAGGCCAGGAGGAGGTAATGTTTTTGCCAGGGTTTGTCTGTGTGTTTGTCTGTTTGTCTGTCTGTCTGTCTGTCTGTTTGTCTGTTGGTTAGCAAAATAACTCAAAAAGTCTTGGACGGATTTCCATGAAACTTTCAGGCGTTGTTGGAATTGGTACAAGGAAGAACTGATTAAATTTTGGGGATGATCCGGATCACCGTCTGGATACAGGAATTTTTTAAAGCATTTTTTTTTTATTACCTCCGCCAGGCCGAAAGGCCAGGAGGAGGTAATGTTTTTGCCGGGGTTTGTCTGTGTGTTTGTCTGTGTGTTTGTCTGTTTGTCTGTCTGTCTGTCTGTCTGTCTGTCTGTTTGTCTGTTGGTTAGCAAGATAACTCAAAAACTTTTGGACGGATTTCAATGAAACTTTCAGGCGTTGTTGGAAATGGTACAAGGAAGAACTGATTAAATTTTGGGGATGATCCGCATCACCGTCTGCATACAGGAATTTTTTAAAGCATTTTTCCACACTGTGACATACGGCCATTTTCAACATGTGCGCAGGCGCAATGGAGGGCGCTGGGCGTCGTGTCTGACCAACACAAACTCCGCCTTCTTCAACGTTTTAGCCACAAAAGCATGCGGAAAACACTGGTGGCCTGGGCCCGCCAGCGTGCCTGTGCCAGCCATAGGCGCTGTGCACATTGCGCTGGTTGTCGTGTCTGACCAACACAAACTCCGCGTTCTTCAACGTTTTAGGCACAAAAGCACGCGGAAAACACTGCTGGCCTGGGCCCGCCAGCGTGCCTGTTTTTGCGCCACGCTGCAAAACCTGACACGGCCACCTGTCCGCCGCCCGATTATTTGCCACAAATTCCCCGCCCAGCTATAGGCGCTGCGTAAAAACGACCTCTCTGCCGGGGAAGATTCTAAATTCTGTTTTGCCGCGGAGCGCAACCCCAATATAATATAAAACCCATGGCAACCTGTCTAACCAATCTGCATCCGTCAGTGGAGGAGATGGACACACCAACACTTCAGTTTATTACCTCCGCCAAGGTGGCAATGCTTTTACAACCGTAAAACAGGGCTATAAGGGACGGCGGGGTAATATGGGACACTTTTCTAAATGTAATTCTGCTTTTTTAATTTTGCTTCCGCCTAGATTTGATGAAGGATTCATGGATATTTGACAATAACAACACAACTCAGCGTCCTGCTCAAAATAAAAAAAGCAGAATTACATTTAAAACATTTCCCAGAAAAGTGTCCCTTATTAACCCGCCGTCCCTTATAGCCCCGTTTTACACTACTGAACCACTGATCCTATCACTATCACATTGATTGTCATTCATTAATTGTCTGTTTATTGCACTGTCCATGTCAAATAAACGAATAATCATTGTGAATCCAATTGCTAGTCATATCTCTTCATGCTCAGGGAATCTGAAAACGTACACACAAACACTGTATGGGGGGAACTGTGCCGCTTGGCGGAGGTCTGCGCTCTCCGAGTGCTTTTCTAGTTTAACACTGTGACATAGGCCATTTTCAACATGTGCGCAGGCGCAATGGAGGGCGCTGGTCATCGTGTCTGACCAACATAAACTCCGCGTTCTTCAACGTTTTAGGCACAAAAGCACGCGGAAAACACTGGTGGTCTGGGCCCACCAGCGTGCCTGTGTTTGCGCGACGCTGCAAAAGCTGAGACGGGCAGCTGTCCGCTTCCGGATTATTTGGCAGAAATTCCCCGGTCAGCCATAGGCGCTGCGCAAAAACGAGCTGCTCGGCAGCGTGCCTGTGTTTGTGCAACGCTGCAAAAGCTCAGACGGCCAGCTGTCCGCCTCTGGATTATTTGGCAGAAATTCCCCGGTCAGCCATAGTAGCTCCGCAAAAAGAAGCTCTCTGCCGGGGAAGTTTCCAAATCATCTTTGGCTGCGGAGCGCAACCCCAATAAAAAGATAAAGATTAGATGTACCACGAAGGTCGAGTGCAAGCAAGATGTTTGTGTCTGTGAACATTCCGTCTTTTGGCGAGTTGATACGTAACAATGTTTACAGTTTGATGAGAAGGTTGCTGCCATGTAACAATCATCTTATATCAGCAATTGTCAACTCGTCACTCACACTTCACTCCAGCATTTGGAAGTGGTGGCGTTCCATTTTATACTGAGTCCAATATTGTATGTTATTGTTGTTACAAGACCGCCGACTGTCTGCTGATCTGTATATACTTTTATTTATTTATTTATTTATTTTCTACTCCTTTTAGTTCTGCATTTAATATGAACCCTGACTTTGAAATAAATGTTTGAATTTTGAATAAAACCCACGCCAACCCGTCTACCTAATTGGCATCCGTCAGTGAAGCCCACAGTGCTGCTTTCAGTGATCTAAAACGCTCACATAACCCATTGGCCTGTGGGTTGTACGCAGTTGTGTCATGACTTCTTTTGTTTTTTCTTTTGAATTCTTGGATGGAACATGGGTGGCCAATATAAGCTGCAGATTCAGCCATCACATATTTCGGATAACTTATGTTGAACTGTATAATCAGAGGAGCTATTGTCTAATTTGACCTTGTTGGATTTTATTACCCCCTTTGTTATATTATTCACTTTCTTTTAACCTGTACTCTTAATCTATTCGAAATAAAGATTAATTCATTCATTCATTCAATTGCAACGCCCCCAGCCTGGGAGTTTGCAGATGCAGGACATGGACACAACACCAACACTTCAGTTTATTACCTCTGCCAAGGAGGTAATGCTTTCACTATTGAACCACTAATCCTATCATTGTGAATCCAATTGCTACTCAGATGTTTTCATGGTCAAGGAATCTGACAACGTACACACAAACACTGTATGGAGGGGACTGTGGTGCTTGGCGGAGGTCTGCGCTCTCCGAGTGCTTTTCTAGTTGAATCTGTTTTATCCTTTTCTTTAGTGTCATGGTTTGGTCAGATAAAACTGAAACATAGGAAATCCTTAGATCAGGAAGTTAGATGGTCCATTCATTTGCTTGGTGAGTCACAGCTGAGCCTGACATCCCTGTACACCAGACAGGTACAGAGGATTGCTACCTCCATTTTAAATGATGACTCCCACCCTTTGCACTGCCACTTTCAGCTTCTTCCCTCAAGACGGAGGTTTGCTGTCCCAAAAAGTAAAACCCAGTGCTACAAAAACAGCTTTGTTCCTGCTGCTGTCAAAGAGTTGAACAAGTTGTAACAATGTATTGCACATAATTTAGTTACCTATTTATTAATTTCATTTTATATTTACTTATTTTTGTAGGATTTTTATTTGGGTTCTAAATAACCCTTTAGGTACTTTATTTGTACCTACGGGTACAAATAAAGTAACCTGAACCTGAACCTGTATTGCCAACACTCGGTCGGACTCATTCCCAGTGAGAGTTGGACTCCGCCAGGGCTGCCCTTTGTCACCGATCCTGTTCATAATTTTTATGGACAGGATTTCTAGGCGCAGCCAGGGAATGGAGGGTGTCATGCTTGGTGACCACAGGATCTCATCACTGTTGTTTGCAGATGATGTTGTCCCGTTGGCTTCATCCAGCAATGACCTACAGCTCTTGCTGGGATGGTTTGCCGCTGAGTGTGAAGTGGCTGGGATGAGAATCAGCACCTCCAAGTCCGAGTCCATGGTCCTCAGCCGGAAAAAGTGGATTACCCTCTGTGGGTTGGGGACAGGCTCCTGCCCCAAGTGGAGGAGTTTAAGTATCTTGAGATTGACAGACGGATCGGAGCAGCATCTGCAGTGATGCGGACATTGTACCGGTCTGTTGTGGTGAAGAGGGAGCTTAGTTCTAAGGCAAAGCTGTTGATTTACCAGTCAGTCTACATTCCTACTCTCACCTATGGTCACGAGCTTTGGGTAATGACCGAAAGAGTCATTACCGCACTGTGTGTGTTTATATACTTCCATATTTATTCCACCTAGCTGCAATGCTCCGTACTGTGGGTGTTTATATATTTACATATTTATTCCATCTAGCTACAATGCTCTGCACTGTGTGTTCATATATTCATATATTTATTCCATCCAGCTACAATGCTCTGCACTGTGTGTCTGTGTCTGTGTGTATATGTATATATTTTATAGTAATACGTACATATGTATATTAGCTGCTCTTGCTTGCTTGTTTTTTTCTTGCCTTCTGATTGTTGCTCTGAGTGTTGCTATCCCTGTGCTGTTGCAATCCTGGAATTTCCCCGTTGTGGGACTAATAAAGGCTTATCTTAAGAGCAAGATTGCAGATACAAGCGGCTGAAATTAGCTTTCTCCGTAGGATTGCTGGACTCACCCTCAGAGATAGGGTGAGAAGCTTAGTCATCCGGGAGAGGCTCAGAGTAGAACCGCTGCTCCTCCACATTGAAAGTAGTCAGTTGAGGTGGTATGGGCATCTGATTAGGATGCCTCCTGGACACCTCCCACTTGAGGTGTTTCGGGCACGTCCCACTGGAAGGAGACCCCGGGGCAGACCCAGGACTCGGTGGAGAGACTATGTCTCCCAGCTGGTCTGGGAACGCCTTGGTATCCTCTCTGAAGAGCTGGAGCAGGTGGCTGGGGAGAGGGAAGTCTGGGCTTCTCTGCTTGAACTGCTGCCTCCGCGACCCGGACCTCCAGAAAAGCGGTA
Organism: Pholidichthys leucotaenia; assembly: GCA_020510985.1. Taxonomy (NCBI): domain Eukaryota; kingdom Metazoa; phylum Chordata; class Actinopteri; order Cichliformes; family Pholidichthyidae; genus Pholidichthys; species Pholidichthys leucotaenia. The sequence goes on along the minus strand of CM035841.1, from coordinate 108,378,357 downwards.
GAAGATGGATGGATGGATAGCTACAATACATATCCAGGCTAGCTATTAAATGTTAAAACGGCTTGCCATACCCTCCAGGATTTTTGCGATGTTGCAATCCCGTCAATTCATGTGAAATCAGCCAATCAGCGCAACTATTGTGCAACCTTGCAACTTTGTCCAATCACTGCAACTTTCCTACAATTTTGGCCAGTCCTCATCAAGTTCCACCAATTTCACCAATCAAATTTGTCTGACTGGCGCACAAACACTCAGTCTAACCAACCAAATACATCGCTGTACCATGTTCACTTCCGTGTTTAGGTTAAGGTTCAGGTTACTTTATTTGTACCCGCAGGTAGATTTGTTTTGCAGTCTGGTGACATCCATATATACAAGCCACAAATTACATTCAACATAGACACAAACACAGGCACATATGAAGCTGATTATAAACATGATAAAAATACTCAAGGCTCCATCAATCAGGATATAAAAAGACAAAGAGATGGGAGAAAAAACAGAGGTAAGAGAGAAGGGTCATATTAAAAGTTAAAAACTAGTCAAAGAGGTTAAAAACTCAAAGGTCTAAAACCCAATAAAATATTTAGAACCCAAGTAACATCCTACAAAAATAGGTAAATATAAAATGGAGTTAATAAATAGGTACCTAAATTATGTGCAATATATTGTTACAGCTTGTTCTGTCATGGCGGCCTCTGGGCCGTCATTGGCATCATTAACTCCAGCTGCGCACAGATCCACAGGTGTAAATCAGCAGCTGTTAAAAGCCAGCGTTGCTGACAGCCCGGCACGGAGTCGTCTGTCCTCCTCGTCTGAGAAAGAACCAGAACTCCATTCTCTGGCCTCGTCAAGGTATTCTCTTGTCTCGTCAGAATCTGTCTCGTCAAGAATTGTCTTGTCAAGAACTGCCTCGTTCCAAGCTGTCTCGTCAGAAGCTGTCTCGTCAGGAACTGTCTCGTCAGGAACTGCCTCGTCAGAATCTTCTCTGGCCTCGTCTAGAACGTCTCTCGCCTCGTCAAGGACTTCAGTTCAAAGTCAAGCACGTAAGAGAGCTGTTTGCTACTCTACTCCTAACCTCTACCCCTGTGCACAGGTGGACTCCCTTGGCGGCGGACCTGCGTCCCCAGCTGACGGGGTTACGCCAACTCGCACACGTAGCGGTTCGCTACCACCACGACTACTGGTACGTCTGGCTCCACAAATTCCTGAATTGTTACTGTATCAGTTACAGGAGTACTGGCCACCGTTACCGGTGGAGTTTGTGTCATCGTCATCTGTTGTGTCATCGTCACCACGCTCTGTGGAATCACTCACCTCGTCATCGTCTGGATTGTCATGGTCACCACGCTCTGTGGAATCACTCGCCTTGTCATCGTCTGGATTATCATTGTCACCACATTCTGTGGAATCACTCGTCTTGTCATCAGCTGGTTTGTCATCGCCCCGGTCTGTGGTGTCACAGCCGGAGTCATTGGGAGACCTGTCCTCGTCTCAGTCACAGGTGGAAGTCCCAGCTCGTTCCCGGACGCCTTCACCTCTACGTTGCACGGCCGCTGGTTCTCAGCAGGACGTAACCTGTGCTTCTCCCAAGTAAGCCTCACTACTGATAGCTTGTCATTAGCGTGGGAAAAAAGTAATTGTCTGTGCTTATATGTTCCAGGGTTGCCGGGTCTCCGTCCAGAGTGCTCAGTTCCAGTGACCAGGATACTATCCACGCGCTCACGCTTGCACTACACACCCTTTCACTCTAATAAAGATTATTATTCACTAATTTGCCCGTGTCAGTGTCTGTCTCCTGGGTCCCGAAACATGACAGTACGACTCCGAGACGTTGACCCAGCGGACAGCTCACTGTCACGCTTAATTAACACTCTTAGCGCCCGGGCAGATTTGCTAGCCCACCAGCAGACAGTAATCTTGAATCAATTAACTCAAATTAATGGTCGGCTGGATTGTTTGGAGGGACACCAAACGTTTCCCCCGACCGCAAATACCTCAACCCCTGCAGGCTTAGCGTCAGGACTAGTTAACACCTCCTCGTCCTCTCGCTTCACTCCTATTCCAACACCTGCCCGGTTCAGCGGAAAACTCGGGGAAGCTCGAGGATTCATTTTACAGTGTGAATCAGTTTTTCTGCGTGTGCCGGGGGATTTTTCTCTCGACTCTAGCCGGATAGGCTATGTCATAAATTTGCTGGCAGGCAGAGCCTTGGACTGGGCATATTCGATCATGGCTAGACCTAGCTATTCTTTGCTTACCTACCAGGAGTTTGTGTCTGAATTTCTGTCTGTATTTGATCACACGGATAGGGGAGAGGTGTTGACAGAACGTTTTTTAAGCCTACAGCAGGGAAAGAGATCAGCTGCAGATTACGCCATTGACTTCCGGGTTTTGGCCGCAGAGATTGGGTGGGGGGAGCCATCTCTTTGTGGCATTTTTCTACGCAGCCTTAGCGACGAGCTAAAGGATGAGTTAGCGGCACGAGATAAACCAGATAACTTGCAAGATTTAATTGCTTTAGCAGTTAGCATCGATAGTAGGTTAAGGGAACGGGCGGCTGGTCGGCGAGTTACTTCCCGTCCGGTTAAACCCCGCCCTCGTGTCCCTGTCTCTCTTCCTCTCGCTTTACCCGCGTCAGAGAAGGCCCCGGATCAGGAAGCCATGATTGTTGGTCATTCTAAGGTGTCTGCAGCTGAGAAACAGCGCCATAGGGATCAAGGCCTGTGTTTCTATTGTGGGAAGGAGTCACATGGGGTTTCCGAATGTCCTAGTAAGATTAAAAGGGGAGGCCCGTGGATCGCAGTAGGGGGATTCACGGGCAAGAACACAGAGGAACCCCTTACTTGTTGTCATTTACCCCTCAGACTCATTCATACTCACACAGAACACTCTACACTAGCGTTAGTTGATTCTGGAGCTGAGCAAAATTTCATTTCTAGAGACCTGGCAACCCGGATGGGCCTTAGTTGTCAGACTTTAGAACCCCCTGTCAGATTGATTACCCTGTCGAAGGCGTCGTTGACTACCATTAACCTTCAGACAGCGCCTGTGTCTATAATTGTCTCAGGAAATCACAGGGAGGAGATTCAGTTCCTAGTACTGCCCGTTTCCTCTTCACCCGTTATTCTGGGATATCCCTGGCTGCGCCTACATAACCCCACTATTGACTGGCAAGCTGGGAGAATAACGGCATGGAGTACGTTTTGCCTTAGTGCCTGTCTCCAATCTGTGGCGTGCGCCCCATCTGTGAAAGTGCCTCTGCCCGATTCATCTCCACCGGATTTATCTAAGGTACCTGAGGTTTATCACGATTTGGGGCAAGTGTTCAGCAAATCTCGGGCGTTGTCTTTACCCCCCCATCGCCCGTATGACTGCGCCATTAATCTGAAGGCTGGGGCCCCTCTACCTGCTAGCCGCCTTTACAGCCAATCAGCCCCGGAGCGCGAGGCCATGGACACTTACATTAAGGAATCTTTGGCCTCTGGTATTATTCGCCCGTCGTCGTTGGCCGTGGGGGCCGGATTTTTTTTTTGTTGGAAAGAAGGACGGTTCACTACGCCCCTGTATTGACTTCCGGGGGTTGAATGAAATAACGGTCAAGGATAAATATACACTGCCCTTGATGAACACTGCGTTTGACTCCCTCCAGGGGGCATCATGGTTTACTAAACTGGACCTCAGGAATGCTTACCATCTAGTGCGCATTAGAGAAGGTGATGAGTGGAAAACGGCTTTCCGGACCCCCAGCGGTCATTTTGAGTACCTGGTAATGCCGTTTGGGTTAACTAACGCCCCAGCCGTTTTCCAGCGTTTAATTAACGATGTACTACGGGATTTCTTGAACTCATTTGTTTTCGTTTATCTCGATGATATCCTCATCTTCTCCGGCACACTAGAGGAACATCGGGTGCATGTCCGCAGAGTATTACAGCGCCTCCTGGAGAACCAGCTGTTCGTCAAGGCCGAGAAATGCGAATTTCATACTGATCAGACTTCTTTCCTTGGATTTATTATTGCTCGGAACCAGGTGCTTCCTGACCCTGCCAAGGTCAAGGCAGTGGTGGAATGGCCTGCACCCACCTCCAGAAAGCAGCTTCAAGGGTTCCTGGGGTTTGCTAATTTTTATAGGAGGTTCGTGCCTAACTTTGGCAATATTGCCCGTCCTTTGACTGCTCTCACCTCCCCTAAGATTCCATTTTGCTGGAGTAAGGAAGCAGCCGATGCATTTGAGAAGCTCAAGAGGGAGTTCGCCTCGGCCCGAGTCCTTACCCAGGTGGACCCGAAGCTTCAATGTTTGGTGGAGGTGGACGCGTCTGATGCGGGAGTTGGAGCAGTACTCTCCCAACGATCTCCCATGGATGGTAAGATTCGCCCTTGTGCTTTTTTCTCTCATCGTCTCTCCCCTGCAGAGAGGAACTACAGCATCGGGGACAGGGAGTTACTGGCTGTGAAATTGGCCTTGGAGGAATGGAGACATTGGCTGGAGGGGGCTGCTCAGCCGTTCGTGGTTTGGACTGATCACCGTAACCTGGAGTACCTCAGGATGGCTAAGCGCCTGAATGCACGCCAGGCTTGCTGGTCCCTCTTCTTCGGCCGGTTTAATTTTACCATCACGTACCGACCGGGAAGCAAGAACGGTAAGCCGGACGCTCTCTCCCGGCAGTTTGACCCCCCATCCTCCGAGGATCAGGAGACCCCTATCCTGCCGCCTTCCTGCGTCGTGGGCGCCCTGTCCTGGGGAATCTGCAAGACGGTTCGCCAGGCCCAGAAGACTGAGCCGGACCCTGGGGGGGGGGGGGGGGCGCTTGTTTGTTCCACGCGCTGTCCGAGGCAAGGTGATTGAGTGGGGTCACGCTTCCAAGTTGGCTTGTCATCCTGGAGTGGGTCGGACTGTGGATCTTCTTCAAAGGACCTTCTGGTGGCCAGGGTTGCGGAAGGACGTTGTTGGCTACATCCGGGCCTGCGCTCAGTGCGCCACCGGGAAGACGACGTCATCTCCCCCGGCAGGCTTACTACATCCGTTACCTGTTCCTTCACGCCCTTGGTCTCATGTAGCAATGGACTTTGTGACTGGGTTACCCACTTCAGATGACTACACCACAGTATTAACCATTGTTGACCGGTTCTCGAAGGCGGCCCATTTTGTGCCACTTCGGGGTGTGCCTTCGGCCCAGGAGACTGCGGACCTCCTGGTGCAACATGTGGTACGTCTTCATGGCATCCCTGCGGATATTGTGTCCGATCGAGGACCCCAGTTTGTATCTCAAGTTTGGAAGGCTTTCTGCACGGCACTAGGGGCCACTGCCAGCCTCTCTTCTGGCTATCACCCCCAAAGTAATGGTCAGTGCGAGAGGGCTAATCAGGAGCTGGAAGCCGCCCTCCGTTGTGTCATCTCCTCCTGCTCATCTTCCTGGAGCAAGTTCCTGCCCTGGATTGAGTACGCTCACAACGCTACGATCTCCACGGCCACGGGCGTCTCCCCGTTTAAAGCCTCTTGTGGGTTTGATCCTCCGTTGTTTCCTGAGGAGGAGAAGGAGGTAGCGGTTCCTTCTGTCCAGGCACATATTAAACGCTGCCGGCGAGTGTGGCTCCTCGCTCGCAAAGCTTTGTTAAAAACTACTGAACGTAATATCCAGGTGGCCAACCGGCATAGGAGACCCGCCCCGGAGTATAAGGTGGGTCAGAAGGTTTGGTTATCTACCCAGAATATTGGTGTGCCGGCTGAAAAGCGTAAGCTGACTAAACGCTTTATTGGTCCCTACACCATTAATCGTATTGTTAACCCTGTGTCTGTGCGCTTGTCTCTCCCCTCTTCGATGCGTATCTGCCTCACCTTTCATGTCTCCCAGGTCAAGCCATACGTCTCTGACCCCCTGTGCCCTGCTCCCGCGGCACCCCCACCCCCAAGGATGATCGAGGGCCATCCGGCCTGGGGGGTGACTGCCATCTTGGATGTTCGTAGGCGGGGTCATGGCCTTCAGTATCTGGTGGACTGGGAGGGCTTTGGACTGGAGGATCGGTCTTGGATTCGCCCAGCGTTGATCTTGGATAAGCAGCTGATTCGCGACTTCCACCGGGCGAATCCAGGTAGGATTGGGCAGGTGCCTGGAGGCACTGCTAGAGGGGGGAGTACTGTCATGGCGGCCTCTGGGCCGTCATTGGCATCATTAACTCCAGCTGCGCACAGCTCCACAGGTGTAAATCAGCAGCTGTTAAAAGCCAGTGTTGCTGACAGCCCGGCACGGAGTCGTCTGTCCTCCTCGTCTGAGAAAGAACCAGAACTCCGTTCTCTGGCCTCGTCAAGGTATTCTCTTGTCTCGTCAGAATCTGTCTCGTCAAGAATTGTCTTGTCAAGAACTGCCTCGTTCCAAGCTGTCTCGTCAGAAGCTGTCTCGTCAGGAACTGTCTCGTCAGGAACTGCCTCGTCAGAATCTTCTCTGGCCTCGTCTAGAACATCTCTCACCTCGTCAAGGACTTCAGTTCAAAGTCAAGCACGTAAGAGAGCTGTTTGCTACTCTACTCCTAACCTCTACCCCTGTGCACAGGTGGACTCCCTTGGCGGCGGACCTGCGTCCCCAGCTGACAGGGTTACGCCAACTCGCACACTTAGCGGTTCGCTACCACCACGACTACCGGTACGTCTGGCTCCACAAATTCCTGAATTGTTACTGTATCAGTTACAGGAGTACTGGCCACCGTTACCGGTGGAGTTTGTGTCATCGTCATCTGTTGTGTCATCGTCACCACGCTCTGTGGAATCACTCACCTCGTCATCGTCTGGATTGTCATGGTCACCACGCTCTGTGGAATCACTCGCCTTGTCATCGTCTGGATTATCATCGTCACCACGTTCTGTGGAATCACTCGTCTTGTCATCAGCTGGTTTGTCATCGCCCCGGTCTGTGGTGTCACAGCCGGAGTCATTGGAAGACCTGTCCTCGTCTCAGTCACAGGTGGAAGTCCCAGCTCGTTCCCGGACGCCTTCACCTCCACGTTGCACGGCCGCTGGTTCTCAGCAGGACGTAACCTGTGCTTCTCCCAAGTAAGCCTCACTACTGATAGCTTGTCATTAGCGTGGGACAAAAGTAATTGTCTGTGCTTATATGTTCCAGGGTTGCCGGGTCTCCGTCCAGAGTGCTCAGTTCCAGTGACCAGGATACTATCCACGCGCTCACGCTTGCACTACACACCCTTTCACTCTAATAAAGATTATTATTCACTAATTTGCCCGTGTCAGTGTCTGTCTCCTGGGTCCCGAAACATGACATGTACAACTCTTTGACAGCAGCAGGAACAAAGCTGTTTTTGTAGCGCTGGGTTTTACTTTTTGGGACAGCAAACCTCCGTCTTGAGGGAAGAAGCTGAAAGTGGCAGTGCAAAGGGTGGGAGTCATCATTTAAAATGGAGGTAGCCATCCTCTGTACTTGTCTGGTGTACAGGGATGTCAGGCTCAGCTGTGGCTCACCAAGCAAATGACTGGACCATCTAACTACCTGATCCAAGGATTTCCTCTGTTTCAGTTTTATCTGACCAAACCATGACACTAAAGAAAAGGATAAAACAGATTCAATAAAATTCCAATAAAACATTGTCATTATGGTTCGGTCAATTTGGAAGCGTGCAAGTTTTCTCAAGCAATGCAAATTTTGCTGACCCTTTTTGCACACCCTTTCACAGTTCTCTTCAAAGTTTAAATTACTATCAATAATCGTCCCAAGATATTTGTAGGATTGTACACATTCGGTGGTCTGGCCTTTTAGTACGGTGACTTTGTGCCTGGGAGTTTTTCCTCCTAAAGTCAATAATCATGTCTTTAGTTTTTGTCGTATTCAGCTGAAGGTAGGAATCCTCACACCAGTGAACAAAATCATCAACTACTGGGCCGTGGCCACTCTCACCATCCTGGAGGAGACTGACAATAACTGAATCATCAGCATACTTTATAATGTGTCTGTTGTCATGTCTGCTCCGACACGTGTTTGTGTACAGGATGAAGAGTAGTGGTGACAACACACACCCCTGAGGAGAGCCAGTAGAAGAGCGCTTTAGGTCCGACAATGTACCATTGACCCTTACTCTCTGCGTTCTGTTGGTTAAGAAATCCAGAATCCAACCCACCAGATTATTGCTCAAATCAAATTGCTGCAGGATCCTTTCAACTAAGATATGAGGTTGGATTGTATTGAAGGCGGAGGAAAAGTCCACAAATAAAAGTCTGGCGTGTGTCCCATTAAAATCCAGATGTTTAAAAAGCATGTTAAACAGAGTGACAGTGGCATCCTCCACTCCTCTGTGAGGCCTGTAGGCAAACTGCAGAGGATCCAATGCATGCTCAGTCTGCTTTAGGACCTCACATCTGACCAGTTTTTCAAAAATTTTCATTAAAATTGAAGTCAAAGCAACTGGTCTAAAGTCGTTTACCGTTTTAGGACAGCTGGATTTTGGAACGGGTACAACCACGGCTTCTTTCCAGATCTTAGGCACATGTTGTGTCTGTAAGGACTTATTGAAAATGTAATGAAATATAGGACTCAGTTCATGTGCACAGGACTTTACCAAGCGCCCACATATATTATCAGGGCCCTGACTTTTGTTCACTTTTACAGCGCAGAACTCCCTTTTAACATCCTGCACCTCAATATTAAAGTGCTGATTGTCTTTGAGTTGCTGTTTCAAATCTTGGGTTTCAGTGCTAAAATCAAAGGAGTCAAAACGACCATAAAAACAATTAAGAGCATTAGCCAGCTCTGTGTCTGAATTAAAACCATCTAAAAACACACGATTACTGCGCTCTGTGCTCTGAAGGCCTGCAATAGTTTTCATACTGGCCCAGGCTAAACCAAGTTTCTTTGCTGCCATCTTGCTTTCCAACTCTGATTTATAATTCTGTTTTGCTCTTAAAATTTCGGCCTTCAGCTCCTTTGTGGCAACCTGTAGCTCAGAAACAGACCCCTGTTTAAAGGCAAGTGCTTTCCACTGTAAGCAAGATTTAACTGATTTTGTAACCCATGGTTTGTTGTTGGGATATATTTTGACACGTTTACGTGGAACAATCTTATTTTTACAGAAAGCCATGTATGAGCATGTGACGTCCACCAAAGAGTCCAAATCATCCCCGCAGGACAGTGTGAACATCTCCTAGTCTGTGCAGTCAAAGCATTCCTGGAGGCTGTGCTCTGAATCTTCTGTCCACACATCAATGTCTCTCGTCTCCACCTTGCCTCTTCTGAGAGCAGTTTTATATGAGGGCAGCAAATGTACACAGTTGTGATCTGAGGATCCTAAAGGAGGAAGGGGGAGTGATTTATAGGCCCTCTCAATGGATCCATAGCACAGGTCCAATGTCTTTTTTCGCCTGGTTGGGCAGGAGACATACTGATAAAAGTTTTTAAGTGTCTTCTTTAAAGAAACATGGTTGAAATCCCCAAGAATGAAGTTTGGCGCCTCTGGAGAAATTGATTGCAGCTGCTGGATCACATCAAAGATTTTGCTGCAGGCGGAGTCAGCGTCTGCCTTCGGCTGAATGTACACAATTGTGATGAAAAGTTGGGGGAACTCGCGAGGCAAATAAAAGGGGTGTAGTGACACAGACAGCAGCTCCACATTGGGTGTACAGATGCGCTCTCTGACCGTGACAGATGTGCAGTACTGCTTATTAATGTATAAACATACGCTGCCCCCCTGATGTTTCCCCGTTACCTCTTCCTGCCGATCCGAGCGCAGCGGGGCTCCAAAGTCGTCAATTCACAGGTCTATGTCTCGGTCATGCGCAGTAAGCCAAGATTCGGTGAAAGCCATGACACAGCAGTTCTTAAAGTCCTTCTGGTAGCGTACATTCCCTTGAATTTCATCCACCTTGTTTCTCAGAGACTGTACGTTCCCAAAAATCATTGAAGGAAGAGGAATGTTACCAAACTGACGTCTCCTCAGGCGCAATTTCACACCTCCACGTCTTCCGCACTTCCTTATGCCGTCTCTCTTTTCACCACTATGTCCGTCTCTCAAAATAAAGTCCGGCAGTTGCGGCTTAGGCTCAATCACAGCCGCTGCATCAACCGTGTTTAAATGCAGCAACATGTCCCTGGAATAATGTATTCTGCCCACCATGGTGCCGAACGCGTTTACCTCATAGACAAAGAGCCGGAGGAAAAGTAGCAGCAATGCAAGAGAGGGGAGGAAGTCCATGTTGTAGGAACCAGGGAGCGCTTCGCCATACAGTCCACAAACACTCCAGGGCAGAAATGACACAGAGGATTTCGTAAAAACATATAAAAGTACATAAAAACACACACACAGACGACATATTTTTTCACCAGCTGCCAGTCGCTGCGTGCACATGCGCCCTCATCCATTCCATTACAGTCAGTATTAATGGAACACATCAGGAAAAACAGTGTGTGTGACTAAAAAAAACCCACTCACCCATGAGGTTTCCAACACTGTCTCTTTCTCAGTCTCTCCCAGCCTGCTGGTGGACGTCTCGCCACGTCTCCATTCTGACCATGTGTACGAAGCGCTGGGTTTGTGTTGAAAAATGTCCGCCTGCCCCAAAAGCACCCTGTCGCTGGAGCGTGTGTGAGGACAAATGCCATTAAAAACACAAATAAAATGAACAAGTCTAATACTACAGCCAGTGTTTGGTCAATTTATACATCTTCAGAGATAAAATCATTACTACATCTTGTCAATGAGCTTTAAAGCTGAGAATCTCCGGAATGGATGGACAAACGCACCCCCCTCCCTGCCGTCCCGCCATAAATGAAAGATGTGTATTTATATTTATTCCATCTAGCTACAACGCTCCACACTGTGTGTGTGTTTATATATTCACATATTTATTCCATCTAGCTACAATGCTCCGCACTGTGTGTGTTTAGTTAGTTAAGTTAATTCCCTTCACACCATGTTGGTGTATGCGGTGGCGCCTATCTCCGTTTCTCTGACCCTAGGCCACACAGCTACTGTAAGTAGTGAAAGCTACAGCGGGGGGGTCAGTCCTCTGGTAGCTCTGTGCGTAACTTTACTTTCCCCGTTCCATTATGCGGAGCACCACGCTAGAAGGTAGAAAGTACCATTTTTATATGGTCTTTGGTATGACCCGGCCGGGATTTGAACCCCTGCCTCCCGGGTGTGGGGCGGATGCTCTACCAACAGAGCCACCACTCCAGTCTGTGTGTGTTTATATGTTCATATATTTATTCCATCTAGCTACAATGCTCCACACTGTGTGTTTATATATTTACAGTGGGGTAAAAAAGTATTTAGTCAGCCACCAATTGTGCAAGTTCTCCCAGTTAAAAGATGAGAGAGGTCTCCAAGTTTCATCATAGGTATACCTCAACTATGAGAGACAAAATAAGAAAAAAAAAATCTAGAAAATCACATTGAAGGATTTTTTAATGAATTAATTGGTAAATTCCTCGGTAAAATAAGTATTTGGTCAATAACAAAAGTTCATCTCAATACTTTGTTATATACCCTTTGTTGGCAATGACAGAGGTTAAACATTTTCTGTAAGTTTTCACAAGGTTTTCACACACTGTTGCTGGTATTTTGGCCCATTCCTCCATGCAGATCTCCTCTAGAGCAGTGATGTTTTGGGGCTGTCGCTGGGCAACACAGACTTTCAACTCCCTCCAAAGATTTTCTATGGGGTTGAGATCTGGAGACTGGCTAGGCCACTCCAGGACCTTGAAATGCTTCTTACGAAGCCACTCCTTCGTTGCCCGGGCAGTGTGTTTGGGATCATTGTCATGCTGAAAGATCTAGCCACGTTTCATCTTCAATGCCCTTGCTGGTGGAAGGAGGTTTTCACTCAAAATCTCATGATACATGGCCCCATTCATTCTTTCCTTTACACGGATCAGTCGTCCTGGTCCCTTTGCAGAAAAACAGCCCCAAAGTATGATGTTTCCACCCCCATGCTTCACAGTAGGTATGGTGTTCTTTCTCCTCCAAACACGACAAGTTGAGTTTTTACCAAAAAGTTCTATTTTGGTTTCATCTGACCATATGACATTCTCCCAGTCCTCTTCAGGACCATCCAAATGCTCTCTAGCAAACTTCAGACGGGCCTGGACATGTACTGGCTTAAGCAGGGGGACACGTCTGGTACTGCAGGATTTGAGTCCCTGGAGCGTAGTGTGTTTCTGATGTAGCCTTTAGGCACTTTTCCATTAGCCCAGCATACTTCGGCACATCTCGATTCACTTCGACATGATTCGGCATGCTTTTGTCTCCATTACAACCGTGTTGAGCTGGGGTGGGTGGGATTTCTATAACAGCGAGGCGGCACCACACTCCCGTGACGTAGAACACGCGACCCAACCAAAGCATAACACATACAGCTGTACAAGGCGACTCCTCGGTCTGTGGCTTTTTTCACCATAAACGCCAAAAAGGACCGCCAGACAAGGGTACAGGCAGCGAGATGAAACACTCTGGAAATAGTTCTGCAGCTTCTGGGAGAGCCAAAGGCATGAGGATACAAACTAGGTCATATATGACGGTGAGCTAATTTTGCTAATGCTAGTTTGCTATAAGTACGTCGTACTACACTTTAATGTCTGCAAGTTATCGCTGTTAGGTACTAAAATATGTACGCTGTGTGTGTTTCAGATGGCTCTGTTGTGGGGAAATTACTGCTTCATTCGCTCTGGGCGTTCTGCACAGCCTGTCACTGATGTCAGCACAGCTTCACAAATGATCAGTGGTTATAGAGCTTAAGAATGTCTGTAGAAACGTTTATTTCCTGTGCAACAAATTGCTCTGATCTGCTTGAAAATCATGGAGAGACTGTTGAGAGACAGTTTGAGACATCATGCACGTACCTGCTTCTGCAGCACTGAGTCTGAGATGGTGTCATAGAAAAAAATGATCAGCTGACACAACTTGATCGCCGTGTTAATAACTATATTAGCCACAAAACATATATTCAAAAAGTAAACTTTACTGAGTTAGGTATAATAAGATATATTTGACAGTTATCATGCATTTTAGGCCAAAACAAACTTGATCTAGGATTAAAAGCAATTAAAATAATGCAGTCACAAGGTTACATGGAAAATACTTGATTTACTAGATACATGTACTGTAGAAATATATATTCTCTGCATCAACAATGTACTAGACATGCATTCATGTAGTATTGCACTGGGAATTGCACTGACAATAAACCTCTGAAGTTGTTGCAGATGTCTCTTTTTTATATGTGAAGGTTACCACCATGTGGCATAAATTAAATACTGAAAGATTGGAAAAGCTAAGAATAATCCAGCAGTTTGAGAAATCACTTTTGGTTTGGTGTAAGTCTGTCAACAGAATTATGAACCATAAAGCAGTTTGTGTTAAAATGTTAAATCCCATTAAACCTAATCCGGGGGCTTCCAATCATGTGTCATGCGGGGCCAAGACACTGCAGGTTCTCTCTTCTACCCAGTCTCTTCAGCAGGTGTTCTCACTGATCAGTCAGTGGAAGAAGTTCAGTGGAGTCTGCTGTTGAAGACACTGGTTGGAGGTAAAGCCTGCAGGGTCTTGGCCCTCCATGGCACATGATTAAGACACCCCCCGCCCAAACCCATTATGATGAAGAGCAGATGCTAATATGACCCAGAATTCCTCCATATACTGGTACTGTCACTAAAGTATGCAGGGTCTTCTGTACAGTCTTCTAACAATATAGTCTTCAGTTAATATAATAATTGTTTTGGTTACTTTTTTCTTAAAAATTAGCCATTATTTTCAAGGTCACCGATTAATTCTTTGTACAGTTGACTCTTTTCCCACCGGTGTCTTAACAGACAAAATAGAAAATAAAGATAGAAAATCATGATGCAAACACATAAGTCACTAAATTGTTTATTACAATCAGCAGCAAATTCCAGATTATTCAGAATGTGCAAAATTCAAACTGTAAAAAAAAAAAAACTGGAATGGTCACACGCTGCCTCACTGAGAAGAAACTGGATCGGTCCGTACTGGTCCTGGTTCGACAGATCTACAGCCTGCATCTCTGTAAATAGTGAGGCAAGGTCCAGTTGGGGTGACAGTTTCCCTCTTGCCTAGACAAAAGACAAATGGGTGGTGGTTAATTAAAGCAAGTTTAAAACTTATTTGGGAAATACACTTGTTGCTAAAAGCCAGTGGTGGAATGTGAATTAATGAATGAATCTTTATTTTGCATTGATTAAAAGTAAAGATTAAAAGAAAATAGAATAATATAACAAAGGGGAAAAAATCTAACAAGGTCAAATTAAACAATAACTCCTCTACAGGTTCAACATACAGTTCAACATAAGTTATCTGAAATGGGTGATGGCTGTAGCTGCAGCTTATATTGCCCACCATATTCCATCCAAGAAGTCAAAAGAAAAACAAAAGAGGAGGGATTACAATTTGAATGTGACAATAAAGTACTTTGTTGTTGTATTTAACCACAATTTTCATGTAGCTGCACTTCAGTAGATTTTACAAGGGCTGCGTTACATTTAAAATCATCTCTTTTTACTGTGGCCTCAGCAATCAGAATGAATTAATACATTCACTTGAATGGAATCTAGTACTTTAACTGAAGTTGTGCATCACAGAGAATGGAGTCGGTCAGTCAAAATATGAAATTTTTATCAATAAAAGTTTGTCTTGTCTGTAAAAGTGTCTTCTCTTGCCCTGGCTTCATGTGTGGGCGGTGTTTTGTACTAGCATTGCTAAAATATAAAAGGAAGCACTACAGTTGGTCTCAAATATTTGTAATGTGTCCTTTTACTGCATGAGTTTATTGATGATAGACTATAAACTACACATATAAAGTAAATTATATTGATAACTGAACATCTCATATTTGTCAAAACATACAGTTATGAACATAACTCACAAAGGATCACAAAAGTGATCTGACAAAAAAAATAAATACATTAACAAGCGGTTTATTTTACAGTTGATGTGCCATATTCACACAATCAAATAAATCTCAGTTCAGTCCCTTTTATATTAAGTGGTAATTGTGCTACTTTGGTTCTGACACTTTTACCTATAAAAGCAAAGGATTTCAGTACTTTCCACAGTGGCGACGTCCGTTGTTGAGCGGCTGATTCCCTCCTCCCTAGACGAACGACAGAAATGGATGGTAATTAGTTTCAAGCAAGTTCAACACTTATACAGGCACATCTCAAAAATTAGAATATCATGAAAAAGTTCAATATTTTTGTTACTCATTTCAGAAAGTGAAACCCATATATAGATTCATTACAGGGACAGTGATATATTGAAAGTGTTTATTTTAATATTGATGATTATGGCTACAGCCCATATTAACCAACACCTCAGCGGCCAACATTTCTATTTAATAACAAAGGGGAAAAAAATCTAACAAGGTCAAATTAAACAATAACTCCTCTGATTACACAGTTCAAAATAGGTTATCTGAAATGGGTGATGGCTGAAGCTGCAGCTTATATTGCTCACCCATATCCCATCCAAGAATTCAAAAGAAAAACAAAACAGGAGGGATTACAATTCCAATGTGACAATAAAGTACTTCGTTGTTGTATTTAACCACAATTTTCATGTAGCTGCGCTTCAGTAGATTTTACAAGGGCTGCGTTACATTTAAAATCATCTGCTTTTACTTTGGCCTCAGCAATCAGAATGAATTAATACATTCACTTGAATGGAATCTAGTACTTTAACTGATGGTGTGCATCACCGAGTATGGAGTCACTCAGTCAAAATATGAAGTTTTTATCAATAAAAGTTTGTCTTGTCTGTAAAAGTGTCTCTTGTTGCCCTGGCTTCATGTGTGGGCGGTGTTTTGTACTAGCATTGCTAAAATATAAAAGGAAGCACTACAATAGGTCTCAAATATTTGTAATGTGTTGTGTTACTGCATGAGTTTATTGATGATAGACTATAAACTACACATATAAAGTAAATTATATTGACGACTGAACATGTCACATTCGCCAAAACATACAGTTATGAACATAACTCACAAAGGATCACACAAGTGATCTGACAAAAAAAAAATACATTAACAAGCGGTTTATTTTACAGTTGATGTGCAATATTCACACAATCAAATAAATCTCAGTTCAGTCCCTTTTATATTAAGTGGAAATTGTGCTTTTGACACTTTACCTATAAAAGCAAAGGATTTCAGTACGTTCCACAGTGGCGAGGTAGGTTGTGGGGCGGCTGAGTTCGTCTTGCCTAGACAAACGACAGAAATGGATGTTGGTTAGTTTCAAGCAAGTTCAACACATATATAGGCACATCTCAAAAATTAGAATACCATGAAAAAATTCAATATTTTTTTCCACTCATTTCAGAAAGTGAAACCCATATATAGATTCATTACAGGAACAGTGATATATTGAAAGTGTTTATTTTAATATTGATGATTATGGCTACAGCCCATATTAACCAACACCACAGCGGCCAACATTTATATTTAAAAACAATTTTTTTAAAGTTAATTTTATGTAATATTCCAATTTTTTGCAAAATAGAATTTGGGGTTTTCAGGGGCTGTAAGCCGTAATCAGCAAAATTAAAATAAATAAACGCTTCAAATTAAATAAAATAAATGCTCAAAACTTCTATCCATGAAAACAATGCAAATGGTCATATTAATACTTCAGATACACGCAGCCTCATTGCTTTGAAGGCAATGATAACAAAGCTGATTAAGTTATTGATTCTCTTCATGGAGAAGTCTCATCATGAACTTGGTAATGACTTTTATAGTGATAACTTAGGACTTTTCTTGTGTGAGTCCTTAATGTAATGATGAAGCTGGTTTTTGTAAACTTAGTGATGTCTTCATACAACTGCTGCAGATGATGAGGATGGTGAAAGGGGTGATACTAGCCTAAGGAGTATGAAGGTTTCAATATAATCTAAGTCTATTTTGAATATCTCCGTATCATTTTCTAGATTCTTATTTGACACAGTCTAAGATTAGTTTTGATTATATTACACATATTCACTTTTAATGACATTCTACACACGTTTTAAACCACCTCATAAGATTGCTGCTAGTCTGCAAAGACACATAACAACATGTAAATTCTTACCACTTTGATTATTTTTCCTTTAATTATGATGCTTTATTAAGCATTGGGGGGGAGGGGGCATATGATCGAAAAATTCCATATTATCCACATTATTATTATATTATTATTATTATTTTGTACCATGCCTTTCCTATTTCATGTCTGATGTTTATATGTGCATTCCATGGAGAATAAGTCCATATATTCCTTTATATTATTGCTTCATGTCTGTGAGCAATTATTGTCTAACTGTGGCCTTCAGAGGATGTGTGCACGTGCTGAGACTGAGGGTCAGTACAAGCGTAAAAGAAGACCTAAGCTGCATTGATAATCTCTTTGACATGCTCTGCTAAGTTTCTGTGACCAGGAATGTGCTAAAACTTTCAGTTCGTATAGATTAGATTTATAGACACTCTGTCTGTCTCTGAGATGTCTCTGATGTCTCCTCCTCTGTTTATCTATCCTAAAGAGCAGCTATAAATACCAGGCTTAGAAAATGTATGTTCAGAGATTCAATGTGTGTGTTGCTGAAGGCCACGCTCTGTAATCTCTCCCCCAAAATGGCCATTGGGGTTTTCTTTTCTTCTTTTATTTGTTATAATAAATATACTTAAATCCAATACTCCGCCTGATCTTTGACTTAGAATAATTATGTTAGAAGTTATTCTATCAGTCACCAAGTCTAAAATACGTACACTTGAACACGCGCATGCACACACAGTGTGTCTGTGTGTGTGTCTGTGTCTGTGTCTGTGTATCTGTGTGTGTAAAAGTATGACAACTAAACTGACCCAGAGAAGGCTTTGGCTCTGTTTCTACTTTCAGAAGACTTTTTTCTTTTCCACCGCCGCTGCTTGTCATGGCTGGCTGCCCCCAGATGAAAATCCACAGAGTAGGTATGTGGGACTATGATGTTCTGAATGAGGCTTTAGGAAATTATGAATCAGTTTGTAAATCACTGGACTGAAAGTGTGCTTTTACATGTACAGATTGGATCCTGGGGTCCACTTGGGGTGCTCACTTGGCCAGGGGTACACTTGACCTGATCCCCTCTGTGTTGGCCCTGCGATGGACTGGTGATCTGGTGTAACCTGCCTCTCGCCCAAAGATGCTGGGATAGCCTTCCCCCCCCCCCCCCCCCCGGCTAACCCAAGAAGGACTAAGTGGTAGAAGCTGGATGGATGAATAATAAACATTAAAATAACCATGACGTGTGACAAGACATTAAATATTTATGCTGAAACAAAAACAGATTTTTCCAACAATGTTTCAGCCTTGTAAATACCATATAATGAAAAATATGTTCACACAACATATTTAAGCCACTTTTAGTAGTAATTAATAATAATAATAATAATAATAATGCATCGGTTTTATATAGTGCTTTATCATATATACTCAAAGACGCTTTACAATTAGGTACATTATTCATTCACTCCAGACAGACAATGGTAGTGGCAAGCTACTTCCGCAGCCACAGCTGCCCTGGGGCAAGCTGATGGAAACGTGGCAGCCAATCTGCGCCAACGGCCTTTCCGGCCACCACCAAACATTTTATACATTTATACACATTCATACCCAGTGTTATGGGCACACGCACGAACACGTGCTCTCTACTATCTCCATGCAGGGTTTCCGCCCCATCACTGTTGGTGTTTCCATTGTAACAGGAAGTAAACCAACCTTCTTTCCTCGGCTCCATTTCAGATTTTAAATCCACTAGTTGACAGAGCATCCGCCCCCCCAATATTCAAGTCCCAGCCGGGTCATACTAATGACCATATAAAAATGGTACTTCCCACCTTCTAGCTTGGTGCTCAGCGTAACAGAATGGGGGAACTTGTTAACAGTTTTGCCAGTACATATATTTCTAATAAGGCTACTCACATAAAATTTTCACCAGACTTTGGTATTAACTCAAGTGATACAGAAAGAAATCAAAACATTTTGTACTAAACACGTTAGAAAAGCAGTATACCAGGGCACAGTAAGGCAGGGAATCAGCTGAAATCCATAAGTTGGTAGAAAGTAGCTCTACCTTCTCTCTGTGGAAATTAATGTCAGCCAGGCAGATACTTCATGAGTGGCTATAAGAATGTTACCAAGGTGTTATACAAGAAACATCTCATAATGCCAAGAGCTCAAACAAGACCTTCACAACCTGATTTTTGTAGAACACATTGATGGATTTGGTTACAGGCATATACCAAAACTTCTGAGTCTTCCAGTGAGCACCACTGGGGCCACAAGTGGAAGGAACATCACTCTGCCACCAACCGGCCACGTACAGGAGTTCCTAAAAAAATATCTGACCAGAGAGTCAAAAGGACAGTCAGAAGAGTAACCCAAGTGCTAAGGACAACTGAGAAAGAGCTCCAGAAAGACTTGGAGGCAACAGTTACAATTTTGAAAGTGAAAACAATAGGCAATGCAATTCACCATCATGAGCTCCATGAGCCCTCAAGACTCCATGATTAAAGGGTAACTGTAGTGAATTTTAATCAATAGCTATTTCAAAGGATCAAATGTGATACTCGTGGTTCCGTCCAGTAATTTTGGTCACGATTCCTTCTGAAATACGTGTGAGTATTAAATTATCTTTATATAAACTAAACTGCTGATTTTGCACTAGCACAAATTTAAATGTACTCAGTGCTATCATTATAGTGACTGTAGCTTTACTTTGAAACATTTTTGTTCCTCTAATTCTAAATTTTCGGGTGCAGCTAAAAAATGCATCATAAAAGTATAAGATAAGATAAGATAAGCCTTTGTTAGTCCCACAATGGGGAAATTCCAGGATTGCAACAGCACAGGGATAGCAACGCTCAGAGCAACAATCAGAAGGCAAGAAAAAACAAGAGCAGCTAGTATACATATGTACATATACAGTATATATATATATATATATACAGTATATATATATATATATATATATATATATATATATATATATATATATATACACAGTGCGGAGCATTGTAGCTGGATGGAATAAATATGTAAATATATAAACACACAGTGCGGAGCATTGTTGCTAGATGGAATAATATGTAGATATATAAACACACAGTGCAGAGCATTGTTGCTAGATGGGATGAAACAGCACAACCGTCTACTTAGTTATCCTACATGGTATGATTATGTATCCATACATATTCTCACCCTCCATAGCGACTGGTATTTTCCTAGTTGTATGCCGGAGGGGACCATTGTATAAGTCTATTGCGTCTTTTGCATTCAAAAACTATTAGGTTGTCACGTCTTTTTGCTATCTCTGCGAGCAGCCCTGCTTAGGTTGTACAGTCTGACAGCCGTTGGTAGGAAGGACCTGCGAAACCTCTCGGTTGTGCACCTAGGATGATGTAGTCTGCTGCTAAATGAGCTTCTCAGTGCATTCAGTATGTCCTGCATAGGGTGGAACTTGGCCTCCAGCAGAGATGACAGTTTAGCCACCGTCCTTCTCTCTCCTATCTCCTCCACTGGGTCAAGGCGCTGCCCCAGGACAGAGCTAGCTTTCTTGATCAGTTTGTTCAGTCTCTTCCTATCCGCTGCCGTAATGCCACTGCCCCAGCAGACCACTCCAAAAGTGATGGCTGATGCCACCACCGTGTCGTAGAATGTCTTCAGCAGCACCCCTTGTACACCTAAAGACCTGGGTCTCCTCAGTAGGAACAGCCTGTGCTGTCCCTTCTTGTAGAGTGTGTCAGTATTGTGTGACCAGTCCAGTTTATTGTTCAGATGAACACCCAGGTACTTGTAGGATGTCACCATCTCGATGTCTGTTCCCTGTATATATACTGGTGCTGTGAGGGGTTGTCCTTGCCTGCGGCAGTCCACCACCAGCTCCTTTGTTTTCCTCGCATTGATCTGGAGGCAGTTCCGATGGCACCAGTCCACAAAGTCCTGGATAAGCCCTCTGTACTCAGCTTGGAGATGAGGCCAACAATCGCAGAGTCGTCAGAGAACTTCTGTAGATGGCAGTGTGTTGTGTTGTGTGAGAAGTCCGCAGTATAAATGGTGAACAGGAAGGGAGCCAAAACCGTTCCCTGGGGGGCCCCCGTGCTACCGATGATCGTGTTGGACACACAGTCCCGGGTTCTCACAAACTGAGGCCGGTTAGTGAGGTAGTCCAGGATCCATGATGACAGGTGCTTGTCCACCCCTGTGCACAGCAGCTTGTCCTTCAGGATCATTGGTTGGATGGTGTTGAAAGCACTGGAGAAGTCAAAGAACATGATCCTCACCGCATTCCCTGGCTTCTCCCGGTGGGACAGAAAACGGTGAAGGAGGAAGATCACTGCATCCTCCACCCCAATGCCATGCTGGTAGGCGAACTGGAGTGGATCCATCGCTGGTCCCACCAGGGGGTGGAGGTGAGCAAGGAGCAGTCTCTCCAGGGTCTTCATCATGTGGGACGTCAAGGCCACTGGTCTGTAGCTGTTCAGGTCTTTGGGGTGGGAAGTCTTTGGTACAGGTACCACACAAGATGTTTTCCACAGCTGTGGTACCCTCCCCAGCTTCAGGCTCAGGTTGAAGATGTACTCCACAATCCCACACAGCTGGTCTGCACAGGACTTAAGGAGCTTTGCGCTGATGCTGTCCGGTCCCGACGCCTTCCTTGTCTTGATCTTCCTCAGCTCCGTCTCACCTGGGTCTTAGTGAGGGTCAGGTTGGGGGGCTGTGTGTTGGGAGTGGGGGAGAGTTGGTGGAGTGGGGAGTGGGCAGCAGGACTTGATGTCTTTAGGGGCAGCAGTGGTTGTTGTGCAGTCAGGGGGGAGGGCGGTTGGTCAAACCTATTGAAAAACAGATTCAGATTGTTCGCCCACTCCCTGCCCCCCGTGGCCTGGGGGGAGGTATTCTGGAGCCCAGAGATGGTTTTAAGGTTTCTCCAGACCCCGCTGATGTCGCTCTGTTGCAGCTTGTCCTCCATCTTCTTCCTGAAGCTGTCCTTGCCTTCTCTGATCTTTCTCCTCAGCTCCCTCTGTACGGACTTCAGCATCTCCCTGTTCCCCGACCTGAAGATCCTCTTCTTCTCTCTCAGAAGTGTTTTTATCTCAGGGTTGATCCAGGGTTTGTTGTTTGAGCAACACCGTATGGTCTTGGTGGGAACGATGTTGTCCACACAGAAGCTGAGGTAGTCCGTGATGGTGTGAGTGAGGCCATCGATGTCCTCACCATGTGGATCGCAGAGCTGCTCCCAGGCGGTGGTTTCAAAACTGCCCTTTAGAGTGTCCATTGCCTCCTCAGACCATAACTTCACTGTGCGCATGGCCGGAGGTTGTCTGTGCACTAGGGGTTTGTACACCGGCCGGAGATGAACCAAGTTATGATTTGATCTCCCGAGTGAGGGGAGTTGTAATGAGGTGTACGTGTATTTTTCTTCATAATTGGACATACACTACCGTTCAAAAGTTTGGGGTCACCCAGACAATTATTTTGTGTTTTCCATGAAAAGTCACACTTATTTACCACCATGAGTCGTAAAATGAATAGAAAATATAGTCAAGACATTGACAAGGTTAGAAATAATGATTTGTATTTGAAATAATAATTTTTTCCAGATACTCAACCTGCTCAAAGGAAGGTCAGTTTTATCGCTTCTCTAACCAGCTAAACTGTTTTCAGCTGTGCTAACATGATTGCACAAGGGTTTTCTTATCATCCATTAGCCTTCTGACTCAATGAGCAAACACATTGTACCATTAGAACGCTGGAGTGATAGTTGCTGGAAATGGGCCTCTATACACCTATGTAGATATTGCACCAAAAACCAGACATTTGCAGCTAGAATAGTCATTTACCACATTAGCAATGTATATTAGATATTAGAGTGTATTTCTGATTAGTTTAAAGTTATCTTCATTGAAAAAAAACAGTGCTTTTCTTTCAAAAATAAGGAAATTTCTAAGTGACCCCAAACTTTTGAACGGTAGTGTATCTACAGTTCATGACACGATGTGAAATATTTCAAGCCTTTGTGGTTTGAATTTTGGTGACTATGACTTACAGCATTTTAAAATTCTTTTGCTTTATTGTTTAGAAGTTGTTTAATACACCCGGATATCATGCAAAAAACAAAACAAAACACAACAAAACACTGGACAGTAAATATTTCTTGAGTCATGATATCAATTTCAATGAAATGTAATTAAAAATTCACTGAATTACAAAGGATGGAGTCACTTTTTATTAGTGTGTATTTAAAAACTTTCATTCACAAAACGGTAACAGTATAAGAACAAAACAATTTGTTTTGCTCAAATAAAATGGCTGAAAAATGAAGGCTGTGCTAAACATCTGACTATCAACGTATTTAGTGTGTAGGTACGGTGGTGTGAAAAAGTGTTTGCCCTCTTCCTGATTTCTCATTTTTTTGTATGTTTGTCACACGTAAATGTTTCAGATCATCAAACAAATTTAAATATTAGACAAAGATAATACAAGTAAACACAAAATGCAGTTTTTAAATGGTGTTTATTACTAAGGGTAAAAAAAATCCAAACCTACATGGCCCTGTGTGACAAAAGTGGCCCCCTCCTCCCCCATTAAAACGTAAATTAACTGTGGTTTATCACATCTTTGGAAAGCTGAATTCAATTTCTCTAGCTATACCCAGGCCTGATTACTGCCACACCTGTTCTCAATCAAGAAATCACTTAAATAGGACCTGCCTAACAAAGTGAAGTAGACCAAAAGATCCTCAAAAGCTAGACATCATGCTGTGAGCCAAAGAAATTCAGGAACAAATGAGAAACAAACTAACTGAGATCGATCAGTCTGGAAAAGGCTATGAAGCCATTTCTAAAGTTTTGGGACTCCAGCAAACCACAGTGAGCGCTATTATCCATAAATGGTGAACCTTCTCAGGAGTGGCCGGCCGACCAAAATTGCCCCAACAGCACAGTGACGACTCATCCAAGAGGTCACAAAAAAACCCCATAACAACATCTAAAGAACTGCAGGCCTCAGTTATGGTCAGTGTTCATGACTCCACCATAAGAAAGAGACTGGGCAAAAATGGCCTGCATGGCAGAGTTCCAAGACGAAAACCACTGCTGAGCAAAAAGAACATAAAGGCTCGTCTCAGTTTTGCCAGAAAACATCTTGATGATCCCCAAGACTTTTGGGAAAATACTCTGTGGACTGATGAGACAAAAGTTGAACTTTTTGGAAGGTGTGTGTCTCGTTACATTTGGCGTAAAAGTAACAGAATTTCAGAAAAGGAACATCATACCAACAGTAAAATATGGTGGTGGTAGTGTGATGGTCTGGGTCTGTTTTGCTGTTTCATGACCTGGAAGAGTTGCTGTGGTAAATGGAACCATGAATTCTGCTGTCTACCAAAAAATACTGAAGGGCAATATCCGACCATCTGTTTGTGACCTCAAGCTGAAGCTCACTTGGGTTCTGCAGCAGGACAATGATTCAAAACACACCAGCAAGTCCACCTCTGAATGGCTTAAGAAAAACAAAATGAAGACTTTGGAGTGGCCTAGTTACAGTCCTGACCTGAATCTGATTGAGATGCTGTGGCATGACCTTAAAAAAGCGGTTCATGCTCGAAAACCCTCCAATGTGGCTGAATTACAACAATTCTGCAAAGATGAGAAGGCCAGAATTCCTCCACAGCACTGTAAAAGATTCATTGCCAGTTATCACAAACACTCGATTGCAGTTGTTGCTGCTAAGGGTGGCCCAACCAGTTATCGGGTTTAGGGAGCAATCACTTTTTCACACAGGGCCATGTAGGTTTGGATTTTTTTCCCCTTAATAATAAACACCTTCATTTAAAAACTGCATTTTGTGTTTACTTGTGTTATCTTTGTCTAATATTTAAATTTGATTGATGGTCTGAAACATTTTGTTATGTATGCCCTTTTCAGGGCATAAATGAGGCACCAAAAGCCAGCAGTGAGTTTGTTTGTTTATTAAAGAAAAGCAACAAAAGAAAAAAGAAAGTGTTTGAAGAAATATTTTTCAAGGGAAGGTTGGCTCCAACATTTAATGAGGCTTCGATAACGTTAATTCCTAAACTGGATTGGGATGTAACTGATCCCTCAAACTATAGACCTATAAGTTTGCTAAATGTGGATTGTAAAATACTGACAAAAATTTTAGCTTTAAGATTACAAAAGGTATTACCAAGTATTATTCATCCTAACCAAGTGGGTTTTGTGAAAAATAGATCATCTTCTGACAACATAAGAACACTATTACATCTGATATGGCAGAGTCAATCAAAAGATGTCACTATAGCTGCTGTTTCTTTAGACGCTGAGAAGGCTTTCGATAAGGTGGAATGGAAATTTCTTTTTTCAGTTTTGTCACACTTTGGAATAGGACCTGGTTTTATTAAATAGGTGAGAGCATTGTATAAAGAGCCAAAAGCTGCAGTAATGACAAATGGAGTAACATCTTCCTTTTTTATGCTTTCTAGAGGTACATGATAAGGCTGTTCTTTAACCACTTGCACTCTGGGCAATTTTCCTAAAAATGCCAAAAAATAACGTGCCCAAAGTAAATCGAAAGCTGTTCTTCAACCCTTTGCAGCATCTTCATGGGGTTGGTCTCATTTAAAAGAAAACACTTTGAATTTTTTGGCAAAAAAAACATAATCTCTCTACGTGCTCCGGCCACTGAGTTACAGTCATCTAAACATACTGAACTTGAAGAAAAAAAATTTGGACACAGTGTTTTTTTGGATACAAATGCTTGTAAATAACACACAGCTGTCCGATCCGGCTGGAAAATGCAACAGAAATGTAGAACCAAGTGTTATCCAGCTGAGATCCAAATTTGGTAACAATACCACAAAAAAATGAATATTTTACACAGCTTTGTTCTCAGGCTGTTCCCAGGCGTTTTGGAACTGTGCCAAATTGTGCCAAATGGCACAGTTTGGAAAAACGTCTGTAACTTTTGAATAATTCAATGTAGAATCTTCATTTTAGGCTCAAAGGAAAGGTTACACTCAGAGCTGTGTCTGTGTGTGTGTGGGGGGGAAGTCGTCCCCCCCCCGCTACCAAGGACAGAGTTCGGCCCTCGCTACATGACAGATTACACTCGTTGCATGTTTCCACAGCAACGCTGTCACAGCGGCCCCCCCCCCTCGCTACTGTGTGTGTGTGTGGGGGGGGTTGTCCCCCCCCCCGCTCGCTACAGAGGATGGACTTTAGCCATCGCTACACAACGGATTAGCCTTATGTGGTGATGTAGGACAGCAGTGCAGTCACCGCGGCCCCCCCCCTCGCTGCAGAAGAATAGCGGGGGTGGGGGGGCGTTCACAGCCTGTACACTGCGAGCAACCCCTTGTACCGCGGCGCACGAACTTCAGACTTCGTGAACCGCACAGCTGTAATTTACTGATCGGTCAAAAGTCATTTTGGATTACAATTTTCAGGGATAGAGAATAATTTAGCTTATAACACCTTACCTCTTCACAGCAGAGTCTTAGCGAACTTGTCTCCTCATTGTCAGACGAATGCGACGCTGGTCCGCTCTGGTTCTGGTCTCGCGACTCGATCAAAACATAATTCCATTATTGCGGTTTTGTGCTTCCATGATTGCGGTTTTTGGCGAACGATTTTTCAAAACAAATAACAGTAGTAATTAAAAAAAGACTGGCGAAGGCGTGTGTGTCACTCAGCCTTCGTCGTCAGCCTCCGTCGGTCTATAATGACCATGGAAGAAATCATAACGTCTACTCTGCTGGAACCAATACAAAATAAGCACCGCCTGTGGCCGAACATGCCGATCCACGAATGGCACTCCCTGTCACACAGGTTGCATTTGTGGATGGTCTCCATGCTGCTGGGTCTGTGGAGCTCTTCCTGTGTCCTTTTTTGATCCGCTCCAGCAGCCAGTCTTCACCCAGCCTTAAAAAAAAAACAGCTCACGAACTTCTCTGCTTCAATTGGCTCACTGCATTCAAAGCGTTGGGAGGCGGGTCCTCCTTCCTAGGTTTTCATTCATTGGTTCTTCAAGGTTTCAGAAACCCAATTCAAGGCTCTTATTAGTTGAATGAGAGGTCAATCAGATGAACTAATCTGTTCGCGGCTGTGTTTGCAGATTTTTTTCCCAGTGGCGCTTGGAGGCCAGCACCATCTCCATCTGCACCATCATCAGTATATCATGCGTCATGCGTCCGAGCGCGCACTAGTGCGCTCTTGTGTGCCCTCGTGCGTCCTAGGACGCAGAGACTTGCCCGCCCGCGGAACAACGGAGTGCAAGTGGTTAAGCCTTCTGCTGTTTATAATTTTTTTTTTTTTTTTGGAAACATTAGCAATAGCCATTAGGACTAATCCACATATTCAAAGGGTTGAGGGAGGTGGCACAGAATATAAACTACTGCTTTATGCAGATGATATTTTGGCCACAATAAGAAACCCATTGACCTCTCTGCCGCATTTAATGGACACTATACAATCTTTTTCAAAATTATCAGGTTATACAATTAACTGGAATAAGTCAAAGGCTATGCCAATTTCAAAACGTTGTTCCTCTAATATATTAAAGAAATTTAACTTCAAGTGGATTCCAGAAGGAATGAAGATTCTAGGGATAAAACTGAGTCAGGACTTGGAGGGGATATCTCAGTTAAATTTTAATCCTTTGTTGCAAAAATGAAAATAAATTTAAGTGGGAAAAGATTAAACTTAGCCTATGGGGCAAAATAAATATTATAAAGATGGTGATCGCCCCTCAGTTTAACTATATTGTCACAATGTTATCAATTAAAATACTCGATATAATTTTTCAAAAGTATGAAAATATGGTTAAACATTTTTTGTGGGAATGGGAAAAGACCAAGAATTAGGTTAAGTAAATTGTATGCTCCTAAGGAGAAAGGTGGACTAGGCCTGCCCAACCCTAGACTGTATTGTTTGTCATTTGAATTAGCTAAACTGGCAAAACGGTGGTGCGGTGGTGCAGTGGTTAGCACTGCGCCAGCACAGTAACTCACCCTTGGCCATGGGATCCCTGGTTCGATCCCAGCCACTGACCAACAGTGATCTGTGTGGAGTTTGCATGTTCTCCCCGTATCTGCGTGGGTTTACTGCGGGATTTCTCTGGTTTCCTCCCACATGCCAAAAACATGCAGGTTAGGTTAATTGGAGACAATAAAGTGGCCCTAGGTGTGAATGTGTGTGTGAATGGTTAAGGGATAGCGCCGTACTGTGGCTGCTTCATCCATCCAGGTGGATGCCCTCAATTTCCCCTCTGGGGATCAATAAAGTATACAAAATCAAAAAAAAAAAAAAAAAAAAAAACACTGGAAGTCTGTGGACAGAACGGGCTGGGTAAAGATAGAGTTAGAACTGTGTTCCCCATTCAGTGTCTTTGATATGTTCTCTCAAATTCCAGGAAATATAAAAAATCCCATTCTTAGTCATGCAAGAGATGTCTGGGGTAAATGTCATAGAAGTATAAGTTGTTAGTGTATGTTCAGAAGTATTCATCATAGTGGAATAATCCTGCAATCCGTACTGGGAAGAAAACTATATACTGGGAACAGTGGTGTTCCAGTGGCATACATATACACATACATATTGTCTTTGCTGCCGGCCCGACCAAGGTTCTGAAATCTTGGCCATCGCAAACGTTAGCGGTTTGTGGTCCACGAACGCGGTGAAATGGCACCCTTCCAGCCAGAACTGGAAATGGTGGATGGCCAAGTGGAGAGCCAACAACTCCCTGTCGAACGCGCTGTATTTACGCTCGCTATCGCGCAAGGTTTTGCTGAAAAACGCGAGCGGCTGCCAGGTCCCCGCTACAAACTATTCAACGACCGCCCCTACCGCTAAATCAGAAGCGTCAGTGGTGAGCGCCATGTGGGCTGTTGGAACTGGGTGTGCCAACAAAACTGCATTAGCCAGGGCTGATTTGACTTGGGAGAATGCGCGCTCCCGCTCAGGAGACCATTCGATTTTATTTGTGGGCTTTTGTTTCTTTAGTGCAGCGTACAATGGTTGCATGAGCTGCGCTGCGCTTGGGAGGAAACGGTTATAAAAATTAACCATTCCCAAAAACTCCTGCAACGCTTTGACCGTTTGAGGTCGGGGAAAATTTGTTATTGCACGTACTTTATCGGGCAGAGGGACCGCTCCTTCTGGCGAAACGCGATGTCCCAAAAAATCAATTTGCGCCACCCCAAACTGACACTTCGCTGGGTTAATTATTAACCCGTGCTCTGCCGGCCTCCGAAAAACCGTTGTGAGGTGGCTTTCGTGTTCGTCTTTGGACGTGCTGGCTACCAAAATGTCATCCAAGTAGACAAACACGAAAGGGAGGTCGTGTAGAACCGCGTCCATCATGCGCTGGAACGTCTGCGCTGCACCCTTGAGTCCAAACGGCATGTGCAAAAACTCGAAAAGCCCGAAAGGAGTTATTACCGCTGTTTTGGGTATATTCTGAGCGCTCACTGGGACTTGATGGTAACCACGCACCAAGTCTATTTTAGAAAAAATGCGCACCCCCGCCAAATGAACCAAAAAATCTTGGATGTGCGGAATTGGGTAGCGGTCGTGTGCTGAGGCGTTATTCAACCTACGGAAATCCCCGCAAGGTCACCACGAGCCATCAGCCTTTGGGACCATGTGTAGCAGTGAAGCCCAGGGGCTTTTAGAACGTCGAATGATGCCCAGTTTTTCCAGGTTGGCGAACTCCTCGCGCGCTATGGCCAGTTTAGCTGAGTCCAAGCGCCGAGCTTTTGCAAAAACGGGCGGCCCGGTGGTAGTGATAAAATGTTCCACCCCATGTTTAGCCACTGTCGCCAAAAACGTTGTGACTGTGAGTGCTGGGAACTGAGTGAGTAGTGCATGGAACTTACCACCCGCAGCTGTGACGTTGGCCTGTGCAGTCGGCGGAGCCACCCGGGCTGTGCAGGGAATAGAATGAAAAGACAGTGCATTAACCAGACGTCTATTAGCAAGATCAACCAATAAACCATGTGAGCACAAAAAATCAGCCCCTAACATGTTGAAATTGACTGTCGCTACAATAAAGGTCCACTCAAATGAACGGCCCTGTAAAGACAGAAGCAGAGTCCTCTCACCAAAGGTCTTAATCACTGAGCCGTTCACTGCTGACACTGACACCCGGGGAACCTTAGACGGCATCAGCCGGTCCGCGTAGGAAGGCGTGATGAAACTCAGCTGGGAGCCTGTGTCCATGAGGAAGTGTCTCCCCGAGCGTGCATCCATCAGGTAAAGCAGCTTGTTCTCCTCCCCGAGGGCCGCAGCCGCTACCGACCCCCGGTCTTGGTGTTTCCCGGACGCTTGAAGTGACACGGTGGGAGGCATTTGTGTGCCCTCTCCGCGAAGCGGCGATGATAGAAGCAAAGGATGTCATCCGCTTCGTGTCGCCTGGTACCTGCTGCCGCCGTCGTCGGTGCATCTGGTGCCGCAACCACTGGCCCCATGCCGTCTCCGGGCGTCGCCCCTAGCTCCGCTGCTGCGGCCGAAACCGTGCTCCACTTGTGGGCGTCGACTAGTCGCTGCGCCTCCTTGCTCAGCCCATGGTAGTCTCGCTTGGCCAATTGGGGTGAATCTGCCGGGGTCACTCTCACCGCTGGCAGCAGGGTCCGGAGGAAAAGGTGGGCGAAGATAAATTCGCCATCCTCGGAGTCTTTCAGCCTCAACATCTTCACCATCAGGTCCACAGGTCTGTCATTCTCCGACTCCGTCAACGTTAGGAGCCCGTCTGCTCGCTGCTTCACCGAAGGGGTGAAATGGCTGATCAGCGCAGCCTTCAATGCACTGTACTTGTCGCTGTCCGGTGGGTGATTGACCAGATCTTCCAGTCTCCGGACTGTGTGGCTGTCCAGCTTCGCCACCACATGGTAGAATTTCGTGTCATCCCTCGAGATTCTCCGGAGGTTGAACTGCGCCTCGACTGCGCTAAACCAGGAGCGCGGACTATGCTGCCAGAAATCAGGCAGCTGGAGTGTGGAGGCAGCCATCAGGCTGGCTTCTGCCGAGCCCCGCTCGGGAGAATTATTTCTGCTCATTCTTTGTCGTAAGGTCACCAGTGTAGAGGATGTGCTCAAGGATGAGACTGAGTTTATTTCTCAGGTTCAGCTTTATTAACAGAACACATACTCCAGCAATCTCTCAGCAAGAAAAGAGACAGATCAATAACACATCGTCCTTTTATCCCCGGAACATCGAAACTCGAATCACATGGTGTCTAAACAAACATACAGTCACATGGTACTTAATCCCAGTCACAATGTAACCCTTTGATCTTCCACCATTGTCTCTTAGCCTTCGATGGTCCGGAAATCCCTCCAGGGCAACTCTCTGAGACAAAGGCCAAATCTCACACCTCTTCAATATCTCCTGCAGACTCAGTCCTTTTGTCCCTCGAGACGTGAAGCACACAATAAACATACAGCAATAGATTTGTGGAAAATATGTACCCAACATATGTGCCACAATAGAAGTATAAGTTGTTAGTGTATGTTCAGAAGTATTCATCATTGTGGAATAATCCTGCAATCCGTATTGGGAAGACAACTATATACTGGGAGCAGTGGTGTTCCAGTGGCATACATATTATAGGAGATCTATATAGTGGCGGAATATTCTTATCTTATGAAAATTTAATTCACCGATATGGTTAAGGTGCGGCGGCATGAAATAAAGCGGCGTTGTTGGAGGTTTTAAGTAGAGTTTTATTATCATACCACCGTCACGGGATCCCCTCTCCAGCCCAAGTGTGTGCAGGCTGGAGCGGGATCCTCTGGCTCTCAGAGAAGGAGGGACACAAAGTCTGTGTCCTGCAGCAGAGGGTGAAGTGTGAGTGAGAGAAAGTGTTACAGGACCTGTGCAGTATTTATACCCAACTCAAACAATACATCAAAGCAGATTCACAGCAGTTTGTCTGATCAAAGGGACTGCAGAACAGGCATGAGATATTTGCATTTGTGAGACACAGACAGGATGCATGAACACAATGCATGGGTGGCACATTAACCTCACAGCAGTGAAATGCATAAATGGCTGATTAGATCACAGCATGCAACGGAAAAAACCAGGAGTAGCGAGTTGTCTGTCCTTAGTCTGTTTGTGGGGGTTTTCCCAAACCGCCACAAAGGGTCAATTTTGGAAGTACTTACACATAAGAAATTGTGTGATGTCTGTTTTCAAAAAGGTTATTAATATGGCTGTGTTGTTGTGCATGTACATGTTGGACATATGAGAGATATGCTGACAGCACATATGTGATTTAACCTCACGATGAAGGAGACGCAGAGTCTAGGACACGAGACGCAGAGGCTAGGACACCTGCGGAGGACAGCGAGACAAGACAATAGGTGTGGACAGAAGACTCCCTGACCTCTGAGGCTCGAGAGGAGAGAGGGGGAGTAATGTAAATAAAGGAATTATGAATGTGAATAAAGGGATTATGATGGAGATGTGTGACCTCCCCTGCGATGGAGATTTCTTGATGTGAGAATGTTTAAAGGTGAAGACTGTGGTGTGTTCCCCCCTCTTTGTTCGCTGCTCAAGAATGAGAGCAGACTGTGGGAATGGATGCTTGAAATAAACTTGAATTAAATGCAATTCAGTTTCGTTATTCAAGGCTCCCCACAATTGGTGACCGACGACGTTGAGAATGACCGGAGAAGGTCTCAGGGTCCCGGACTCACAGAGTTCGGTTCTGGCGAGCGCAGTGGCCATCAAGCTGCCTGATTTCTGGCAGGATAACCCACGGTCGTGGTTCCTGCAAGCGGAGTCGCAGTTCGCGCTCGCAGGAGTAACGGTGGATGACACTAAGTTCCACCATGTCATCGCTAAACTGGATAACAGCACAGCTCGGTGCGTGCAGAGCTTGGTGGAGCAGCCACCCACTACCGGCAGGTACGACAAGCTGAAATCCACCCTCATTAAGTTTTTCACCCCCTCGGCCGAAGTGAGGGCGAGGAGGATTCTGTCTTTGCTAGACCAAGGAGGACACAGGCCGAGCACCCTGATGGAGGATATGATACAGCTGAGAGGGTCGGACAACGATGATTTCCTCTTCCAGTTCATCTTCCTCTCCAACCTCCCGACGCATGCGAGAAGCACGCTGGCCGGCAAGAAGTGTCACACCCCGGAGGAGTTCCGGGAACTGGCCCAGGAAGCAGACGGGATTCTGGACGCCTGCGGCGGGCAGGCAACCACAGCGGCGACCCAAGACAGCGGGGAGCCAGAGGCGGCAGACCCAGGCTGGCCGACGACGGCAGCAGCACGGCCGTGACGAGGTGGAGCCAATGGTCCGGTGGCAGAGGCGCGGCCCCGACACAGCGGAGGAGAGGATCTCTGCTTGTACCATCGGAGGTTCGCTGATAGGGCACGCAGGTGCGTGCCGCCCTGCAACTTCAAGAGTTCGGGAAACGGCAAGACCGGGGGTCGCTAGCAGCTTCGACTCTCGGAGAAGGCAACAAGCTGCTCTACATCACGGATACGAGCTCCGGACGAGAGTTCCTCATAGACACCGGAGCCCAAGTGAGCTTCATCACCCCAACATATGCGGACCGGATGGCTGGACCCCACGGTAGCGGAGCTACGGCGGCAAATGGCTCGAGCATCAACACCTACGGGAAAAGGACCTTGCCTTTATGCTTACATAGCCGCACATATGAATGGACTTTTGTAATAGCGGCGGTGAGTTTCAACATGTTGGGCGCGGATTTTTTGTGCTCACACAATCTGTTAGTTGATCTTGCTAATAGACGGCTGGTAAATGCACTCTCTTTTTACTCTCTCCCCTGTTCAGCTCGAGTGTCCCCGCCACCAGTACAGACCCACATCGCTACAGCAGGTGGTAAGTTTCACACACTCCTCACCCAATTTCCAGCGCTCACTGTGCCCACTTTTTCGGCGACGGTTGCAAAACACGGGGTGGAACATTTTATCCCTACATCTGGCCCTCCCGTGTTTGCAAAGGCTCGGCACTTGGATGCAGTTAAGCTCATTATAGCGCGCGAGGAGTTCGCCAGCCTAGAGAGGCTGGGCATCGTTTGTAGGTCAAAAAGCCCGTGGGCTTTGCCGCTGCACATGGTCCCGAAAGCCGATGGCTCCTGGAGACCGTGTGGCGATTACCGCAGGCTAAACAATGCTACGGCGCGCGATCGTTATCCCATCCCGCACATTCAGGACTTTTCGGTGCACCTGGCGGGGGCGCGCATTTTTTCAAAGATTGATCTGGTTCGCGGCTATCACCAAGTCCCAGTCCAACCGGGACCGCAAACGTTTCAGCGGATGATGGATGCCGTGTTACGCGATCTCCCTTTCGTGTTTGTGTACCTCGACAACATTTTGGTCGCGAGTACTTCAGAGGACGAACACGAAAAGCACCTCACAGCAGTTTTTAGGAGGCTGGGAGAGCACGGCTTAATAATTAACCCAACCAAGTGCCAGTTCGGCGTCGAGCAGATCGATTTTTTAGGGTCACCGCGTCTCCCCAGAGGGAGCGGTCCCGTTACCAGATAAAGTACACGTGGTAGCGGATTTTCCCCGGCCACAAACGGTCAAATCACTGCAGGAATTCTTGGGGATGGTGAATTTTTATAACCGATTCCTGCCCCACGCAGCTCAAATCATGCAACCGTTATATGCCGCGCTCAAAAAGCAAAAACCAACCCAGGCGGTCGAATGGTCCCCGGAGCGGGAGCGCGCGTTCACAGAGGTTAAAAAAGCCTTGGCTGACGCTGCGCTCCTGGCCCACCCAGACCCGGCAGCACGTATCGTGCTGGCGACAGACGCTTCAGATTTAGCCATAGGGGCCGTTATTGAGCAACAGGTCGCCAGAGTTTGGCAGCCGTTGGCTTTCTTTAGCAAATCCTTAAGCGCAGCTGAGCGAAAATACAGCACGTTCGACAGAGAACTGTTGGCGCTGCATTTGGCTATTCGTCATTTCCAGTTCTGGCTGGAAGGACGGTGCTTCACCGCTTATGTGGACCACAAGCCACTCACATATGCCATGGCCAAAATTTCAGACCCGTGGTCAGGCAGGCAGCAGAGGCAGCTGGCCGCGATCTCGGAATTTACCACTGACATTAGGCACGTTGCGGGCAAATTCAATGTAGTAGCAGATTGTCTCTCGCTCGCGATCATGACTCCACCGCGCGCAGAGGCAGAACGGGACACCGTGACCGCGCCGCAGGAGAGTGGCGCGGTGGCGAGCGCAGCCCCGGTGCACGTGGGTATAGATTACGCAGCCATGGCAGCGGACCAGGGGGCGGACGCAGACGTGCGCGCGCTCCAGTCTGGACCAACAGGGTTAAGGCTGGAGATCAAGTGTTTACAAACCGGTATGCCCCCCCTGATCTGCGATGTGTCGACGGGGCGCCCGTGTCCGGTGGTTCCGGTCGCGTGGCGCCGCCGTGTTTTTGACTTGGTCCACTCACTGGCGCACCCGGGGGTGCGCGTGTCGGTGAAAATGGTAGCGGAAAAGTTTGTTTGGCCATGCCTGCGCAAGCACATGAAGGAATGGGCAAAAACCTGCATGTCCTGTCAACGGGCCAAAATTCACAAGCACACAAGAGCCCCGTTAGAACCGTTTCGCATTCCAGCCAGAAGGTTCGACCACGTGCACGTTGACCTCGTGGGCCCCCTACCGGCATCACAGGGGTTCACGCATCTTTTGACAATGGTGGACCGAACCACACGTTGGCCGGAAGTGGTCCCGCTGGCGACGACCACGGCCGTGGAGATGGCTCGCGTTTTTTTAACGGCTTGGGTGGCGCGCTTCGGGGTTCCGTCGGACATTACGTCCGATAGAGGGCCTCAATTCGTCTCTGAGCTGTGGTCAGCGATGGCCAACGGCTTGGGAGCCAAAATTCACCGCACTACGGCTTACCACCCTCAGGCTAATGGTTTATGCGAGCGTTTTCATAGGTCTTTGAAGGCAGCACTCAGAGCGTCGCTCACGGATGCAGATTGGGTAAATAAACTACCATGGGTTTTATTAGGGTTGCGTTCTGCGCCCAAAAAGGACTTAGACGCCTCCCCAGCGGAGCTGGTGTTCGCACAACCTCTTAGGCTGCCAGGCGAGTTTTTACCAGAGCACCCGGAGCCCCCACCTCTCCCGGCTTTGGGACCGTTAGTTGGCATGGGAGCAGACACGCTTCCGGGTCCGGTGCATCACGCTTTTCCACGAGTTTTCGTCCCCAAAGCTTTGAAAAATGCTGAGTTCGTTTTTGTCAGGCGCAAAGCCCTAAAAGCAACACTCAAACCACCTTACGAAGGGCCATTTCGAGTGCTGGAGGCAGGTGATAAGCAATTTGTGCTAGATTTTGGAGACAGAAAAGAGACAGTCAGTATTGACAGACTAAAACCTGCTTTTGTCATGAAGGACGGGTCTGTACCAGTCGTGAGGGCGCCTCGATGAGGCAGGCCCCCGCAGGGGGCAAATAATCACTCTCTCCCTCAGTCAATAGAGCCGGAGCAGAAAGGCGCCGCAGGCAAGGCGGGGCCAACTCACAGCATATTCGGCAGACGGTTGAAGCCCAGGCGGCGCACAGACTGAATGTTGATGTTGATTATACAGTAGTCAGTAACATGATATTGAATTTTAGGGAATAGTCCGTTCTTCATCGTTTGGGGGGGGGGGTTATATGGCTGTGTAGTTGTGCATGTACATGTTGGACATATGAGAGATATGCTGACAGCACATATGTGATTTAACCTCACGATGAAGGAGACGCAGAGTCTAGGACATGAGACGCAGAGGCTAGGACACCTGCGGAGGACAGCGAGACAAGACAATAGGTGTGGACAGAAGACTCCCTGACCTCTGAGGCTCGAGAGGAGAGAGGGGGGAGTAATGTAAATAAAGGGATTATGAATGTGAATAAAGGGATTATGATGGAGATGTGTGACCTCCCCTGCGAGGGAGATTTCTTGATGTGAGAATGTTTAAAGGTGAAGACTGTAATGTGTTTCCCCCTCTTTGTTCGCTGCTCAAGAATGAGAGCAGACTGTGGGAATGGATGCTTGAAATAAACTTGAATTAAATGCAATTCAGTTTCGTTATTCAAGGCTCCCCACAGTTAACAGCTTTATCTCCATTTTTGACCTGCCACTGAAACACCGCACAGCTTCACAGTTCTATAAAATCACTAATAACTTTATAAGTAATGATTTTATAAATATGAAAAGGCTTTGGCAGAAAGATTTAGGAGAGGAAATTAATGATGACAGATGGTGTAGAATTGTGGAAGAAGGTGGAAAATTTGTGAAAGAAGATAAAGGGAAGTTTACTCAGTATGAAATATAGTATAGGTATTATCATACCCTATTGAGATTGTACAAAATGAAATTGACAAAAAATAATTTATGTTGGAAATGTCAGACGACAGTGGGAACATTTTTGCACTGTCTTTGGAATTGTTCTCGGATAAGGCCATTATGGGTTAGAATACTATCAATTATGTCTGGATGGTATGGTACAAGAATTCCTATGACTCCTGCTCTTTGTTTGCTGGGGGACAGATCACAAATGTTAAATATTTAAAAATTGGACTTTTCAATTATCATGGTCGGTTTAATCACGGCATCAAGGATTATATTGAGACACTGGAGAACAATGGAAGTTCAAACAGTGAGAGAATGGACAGATGCGATGGTGGAGACAGCATCATATGAACCGATGCTGAACAGACTTGAATGGAGAGATGGGGGATGAGACCTCAGCGTGGGATCGTCTTTGGATATATATGAAAACAACCTTTGACTAATGGGTTAGGATAAATTTTAGTGATTTGCCAAGAGATAACCATGTCCTATTTTATATTTTAGTACTTTGTATATTCACCATATGTACAACAAGCTGTCTGGTATTATCCTTTTTTTATGCATCATTTACAGGGCCTTCCAAAGAAAACAATAAAAACTTAAATTTCAAAAATAAAAGTAACAAAAGAATGTGCCACGAGGGGCAAAACACAAACAACTATACATGCGACCCCAAAGGGTAAATAACAGAAGAGAAATAAAGAATCAAATACAGCATTACATGTATAAAGCGAGGGTGAAACCTAATGCCAAAAAGGGCTGGCTTCAGGGTCGGGGAAACCAGCCTAGAAAGGGCGAGGTCGTAGCGAGGAGTGAGCCTCGACTGTGATCTTAAATAGTGCACTAAACAAACAACAACAGGTGTGGAAAGATATTGATAATTAAGTGCCAGCAGCTGTGACAGCCCGAGAGCAGTCTGACAGACGGAAGACCTGCCGTGGCATTGTCAAAATAAAAACACAAATAAACACCATTATAATATGCCCAAATAAAGAGACAAAAAGGAGAAAATCATAAGTGACCCGAGCATGAAGCAGACCCGCGCTCGGGATAACCACAGTGCCTCCCATTTAAGGGGTGGATTTCAGACATCCCCCTGTAACATCCAGGAAAAACCCCCCCCCCCCCCCCCCGACCAGAAATAGCAACCAAAATCAGAATCCAGGCCTGGAGGGAGAAACACTGAAAGGAAAATACATCAATGTACCAACGCAAAAGTAACATAGCAAGGCCCCCAGAAATGTCTACCCAACAAAAAATAAAGACAAAGGAGGCCGAACATTCCAACTATACCAACAGACAGGAGAATAAGACAAAGTATAGCTTATGCTGGTACACCGACTAAATGAGGAGCAAGAGTGCTAAGCAATACAGGGTGACTAAACAAAAAAAAAAAAAAAAGAAGAAAAAAAAATTCCCACCACCTCCGGACCACCAAATAGCATGAGTCGGATGGCCTGCCAGGGAAAATGGGCCACCCAACCCAGCGGCACAGTCTATCAGGCGGCTGGCTAGGGCTCTTCAGCCACCAGGCCAGGAGAGGCGGACTGGGAGGCGACTTGCCCCCAGCAATGCCCACAGGGACCATGAAGGCATCAGCAGGGAAAAGGCAAACTGTAGCACCCGCGGTGGTCCCCGTCCGGGACATTGCTGCACCCACAGAGGGCCCCTGGCTGGGCCACAGCTGCACCTGCGGTGGTTCCGGTCTGGGCCATGGCTGCACCCGTGGTGGGTGCAGCCCAGGCCCGACTGTGCTACGGCTGCACCCACGGTAGGACCCGGCTGTGCCACGGCTGCACCCATGCAGACCACGGGTGGCAGACCCAAACCCAAGGAGACCTCCGAAGTTACAGGATGCACCCCAGTGACCCTGAAAGTAGACTCAGGAACAGGACAAACAGGTGCAGGGTCAGGGTCACTGACAGCAGTGGAACCCGGCGAGGCGAGCGCAGCCGCTGCTGATGGCAGCGACCGGCTCTCCCTACCAAGAGCCAGACAAGATCACTCCAATACTGAAATAATGAAAACAAAGGAGAGCACTTGCCTGAGCTCAAGTTCCACCGCCGTCCAGGACTCTGTCAATCCGGATGGCGATGACTCTGGCCCAGCCTCCTGAAGGTCCAACTCAATCTCTGCTGTGGCGGCCCCAAAAGCAGGCATGATGGTCAAGGCAGTCTCAGAATCCCCTGGCACTGTAGCCCACACTGATGGCTTGCTCGATGGGGCAACAGGAGGTCCATCTCCAGCTGGGGTAGGGCTCAGCTCAATGGAGACCCGGGGACGCTTCATCATCGGCACAGGCTCCAAATGACAGTCCACCCTCCTCCTCTGTCCTAGTTGTGGCTGTGGGGCTGGAACCAGGTTCTCCAGGGCCGCAGGCTCCTCCTCTATCTAACAGCCTAATCCTGGTACCGACGGACATTTGGAGGAAAAAGGAGGAAACGCAGAGGAAGCAGGAGATGTGTTAACGGCTGCAGCAGGTGGTGGGGGCTCAGGGGCCTGTGTGACCTGAGCCTCACCCCCAGGAATCAGACAAGGTAATTCATCAACTAGTGATAAAGAATGAAAAAACACTTGCCTGTCTCCCTGGGGAACGGTGGTCACTGTTGCAGCAGGCTCTATTCTTTCGTCTCCCATCATATTAATGATAGTCGCCCCCTCAGGTAGACCAGGAGGAGCCGCTTCATTAGGATCGGTGCTGGAGGCAGCCGGAGATGAAACCACAAGGCTAGCAGCAGCTAGAGTAAGTGCCATGCAGGAGGGAGGGGCAGCTGTGGCAGTCCGGGTAGGGGAGCTGGCGAAACAGTTGACAATAAGGACCCAGAGGCTGAAGCTGCTGACAGTTCACTCTACAGGGGCGGAGAAAACACAGCTGACTGGGAGACAGGGGAATCCTTCTGGCGGTCCGTAGCTGGATCTGAACGGGAACCTCGTGGTGTGATCACCCAGTGATTCTCCTCCTTCTGCTTAGGGACAACTGAGTCACGGGAAGGAGAAGGGTTCTGTGCCGGGCGTCATCGTCTTCGGGCTGGAGACGACCCAAATGTCAAATCTGGAAAACGTCGCTGCTGGGCGGAAACAGTGGCCAGCAGCTCAGCGAACTCAGGATTCTTGTTCAGGTCAGGATGTGCCTCCAAAATCCTGACAGCTGCCACCACGCTCTTAAGAACCTTGTCTGGGTTGCAGGAGGAACGAGCTTCAGCCATACGGTCCCCGATGAATTCAGCTGGCCACTGTTCATCATCACTGGGAACCTCGGCTGCCCTCCTCCTACGGCACACTGGAAGACGGCTTTCAGGCGAGGCAAAAACCGAGGCTGGAACCGTAGCAGCAACCTGGTCATGAGGCAAGGAACGGGAGTGCTTCGCCGTCTGCCCCATCTTAGGCTTCCTGCCGGACTTCTTCCCCAGCTCACAATGTTTCTGCTGGAGCGCCGCAAGCTCAGCCATCCTCTCCCTGCCCTCAGAGTCCTCAGCAAGGTGAGGATGATGATTAGCAGCTGCCTCTGCGAGGTCCAGGTACCATAATGCATGCTTGGGTGTGGAGTACTGACGTGCAATGGCCAGGTCGTCAATTTCCATAAGAGCCTGGACAAGCTCAAAATCCAGGCTCATAGAGTACCACCTGGTGAAAGACACCATAACCCCCCCAAAAATGCTGGCACCCGAAAAAGGAAAAATTTAAAGCCAAAAACAAAACTCACCGTGGCTGGCACCTGCTTTGGCTGTGACCTACTGTTGTGAAAGCCCCTCTCAGGGCATAAATGAGGCACCAAGAGCCAGCAGTGAGTTTGTTTGTTTATTAAAGAAAAGTAACAAAAGAATGTGCCATGAGGGGCAAAACACAAACAACTATACATGCGACACCAAAGGGTAGATGACAGAAGAGAAATAAAGAATCAAATACAGCACTTACATGTTTAAAGCGAGGGTGAAACATAACACCAAAAAGGGCTGGTTTCAGGGTCGGGGAAACCAGCCTAGAAAGGGCGAGGTCACAGCGAGGAGTGAGCCTCGAATGTGATCTTAAATAGTGCACTAAACAAACAACAACAGGTGTGGAAAGATATTGATGATTAAGTGCCAGCAGCTGTGACAGCCGAGAGCAGTCTGACAGACGGAAGACCTGCCGCGGCACTGTCAAAATAAAAGCACAAATAAACACCATCATAATATGCCCAAATAAAGAGACAAAAAGGAGAAAACCATAAGTGACTCGAGCATGGAGCAGACTCGTGCTCGAGATCACCACACATTTAAGTGTGACAAACATAAAAAAAAAATAAGAGAAACCAGGAAGGGGGCAAACACTTTTTCCCATCACTGTTTATGGTTATATTGTGAATAATTTTAACTGTATATTAAGCAGATTAGACTCCATCAAAGTGAGAAAAACATCAGTGGAAAAAACTCACTTCTTGTGGGGAGCAGCAGCAGCTGACCTAATGTTATATACACCCAACTAACAAGAAAATGTATGTGGCTTCACAGTTTGCTCATATCTTAATTTGCTCAGTTTTAAAACTGACTTATGTTGCAGCCATGGAGTAGTTTAATCCCTGTGTCCCTGTAACAAAAATATCCAGGCCCAGTCTTG
Source organism: Pholidichthys leucotaenia (assembly GCA_020510985.1). Classification (NCBI taxonomy): domain Eukaryota; kingdom Metazoa; phylum Chordata; class Actinopteri; order Cichliformes; family Pholidichthyidae; genus Pholidichthys; species Pholidichthys leucotaenia. Next base: position 108,336,425 of record CM035841.1, on the reverse strand, counting down.
CTTTTCTTTTTTGAGGTGAATCTGTATGTTTAAACAGAGAAGAACATAGTCAGGAGACAGCGGGTTTCCCTGCATAATAAAACACCAAATATAAGTCTGAGACTCCTCCATTGCTATCCCCGGGTCATAATTCATAGCCCAGGCCCATGCGTTCATAAGTGTACTGTAATTACCCTTGATGGAATGATCACTACAGATCTGACTTGTGGTGGAAGGCCTGCCAACCCTCCCGTCTGACTGCTACTACCCACTTGGCTCTCAGAACTAGATCCAATGGAAAACAAAACAAGAGTGCTCTGAGGCAAATGCAATATCTCCTGCCTCAGTTTTCTTTGAAGATCCCAACACTTACTGACAGAGAGCAGTTTTCAACTTTTCAATATAATTACTATGGCAGAATCAAATTATGATAAGCCTATCATCCATGAATATACAACAAAGTATACAACCCAGAGCTGTAGGACAGGATACCGAGGTGAACCTGTGTAGCAAGTTTGATGACCCTAGAGAGCTTTACACGTTCTATAGTAAGAAAGGATAGGAAGTCCCAACCTTAACCTTTGACCCTTTGACCCAAACCCATAGTCAGAAGTCATGGTCTCAGAGTGAACCTGTGTACCAGGTTTGGAGACTCTAGCTTTCTTTGTTGTCAAGATCTAGTTTATAAGCCATTTTGACATTGACCTTTGACCTTTTGTCCCCAAACCCATAGTCTGAGGTCAAGATCCCAAGGTGAACCTGTGTACCAGGTTTGGTGGCCCTACCTTTAGTCGTTGTACAGTAATAAGGCATTAGGTTTGCAATGATTAGTCAACGTTGTTCATAAAAATTTATCGACGCAAAATCTTATTGTCGATGCGTCGTTTAAATGGACATACCACGGAAATGTTCAGTTGTAACTGCAATGCACTACCGAAACTGTTGCCGGCAGTAGCGCTTCTGTTGTCTGGCATTCATAAACAATTTGCAGAGTGGAAAGATAAACATGGAGGAGCTAAAAATAAAAGCAAGACCCAGACTTTCAAAAGTATGGGAACATTTTACTGAAAATAAAAATATGAAACAAGTACAGTGCAGATTCTGCAAAGCAGACTTATCATGGCAGCACTACAGTGATGTATGAGCATATGAAACGGAGACACGCCAGAGCCGTGACATTAATGCTGCTCCTTCTTGGCAAGATTTAGCAAGTAAAGAAAGTTAGCGCCACTTACTGTATTTTCAATGACCACCTGTTTCAAGCTTTAGAAAAATGACTATACTGTTAGTATGTGCTGTTTATGTTAGCTTACCTGTTGTCAAGGTCAAGGTCTCTTGGAGGATGGATGCTGAGGGCTGAGCTGTTTAAGTCGTGGCTAACATGTTGAATGCAGTAAATGACTGAATTACAGGAGCAGCTATCTCTTTTTCAGCTTCATTACTATGAGCTCAAGTAGGTTCATCTTGTCTTCCTCTTCAATTATCAGCTTTTTTGTTTTTCTTATTTCAGACAAGAATAAAAAGGAGATGCTTTACCTTTACATAGTTCGACTGTCTACTGCAGTCTTCCTCAGAAGCCGAATAACTTCCACGTAGTAGCTCGAGTAGATACCTGACTTGAAGGTGAAGCCGGAAAAAGCAAGTTTTCATCTGTCACCAGGTCTTCTGAGGAAGACTGCAGTCGACAGTCAAAACATGTAAAGGTAAAAAACATCTTTTTATTCTTGTCTGAAATAAGAAACATAAAAAAAAAAGCTTATTTGTTAATATTAGCCCTCATTCTGAACATTAGAGCATCGGAGTTAATTAGAATATCATGCCTTATATGCTGTATACAGTCGTGGGAAAAAATTAGGACACCCTGTATATGCCTGTGTGGGGTTTTTTTATATACACTACCGTTCAAAAGTTTGGGGTCACTTAGAAATTTCCTTATTTTTGAAAGAAAAGCACTGTTTTTTTCAATGAAGATAACTTTAAACTAATGAGAAATACACTCTAATATCTAATATACATTGCTAATGTGGTAAATGACTATTCTAGCTGCAAATGTCTGGTTTTTGGTGCAATATCTACATAGGTGTATAGAGGCCCAATTCCAGCAACTATCACTCCAGTGTTCTAATGGTACAATGTGTTTGCTCATTGCATCAGAAGGCTAATGGATGATTAGAAAACCCTTGTGCAATCATGTTAGCACAGCTGAAAACAGTTAAGCTGGTTAGAGAAGCTATAAAACTGACCTTCCTTTGAGCAGGTTGAGTATCTGGAAAAAATTATTTCAAATACAAATCATTATTTCTAACCTTGTCAATGTCTTGACTATATTTTCTATTCATTTTACAACTCATGGTGGTAAATAAGTGTGACTTTTCATGGAAAACACAAAATAATTGTCTGGGTGACCCCAAACTTTTGAACAGTAGTGTATATATTTAGGCATATGGATATTTGATATCAATGATAAAAATACTGAGAGATTCATATAATACAACTAAGCAATTAAAAATGAATTAAAGACTTTTTACAAATTTTCTGTAAAATGTAATTCTAAACAAATAGTGAGGAACAAATTAGGACACCCCCCCCCCATCTTTTTTAGGACACCCGCACATTCACTCCCACTTACAATGGCTAGAATAAATGTTAAAAAATGCCAATAAAAACAAAAACAAGGTGAGACATAGATATGGGAACATTTCTTAATAAAGAACTGAATATTTAATGGGGTGTCCTAATTTTTTCACATGACTGTATACAAGGCCTTATACCTTTGTTGTTATATTAAGACAGAGACTGTGTGCAGACTTAAGGAGAGGTTGCTATTTTTTGCTTTTGCACTTTACCTTTTTTGTTCAAGACTGCTCTTTTAATTAGCAACAATTGTTTGGCTAAAAATACATTTCAGTAAGTTGCTGAGCTTCACTTTCAATTTTGTGTTTGATGGGTCATTTTATTTAGCTCAGAAATTTGCTTATAACGTGTTATATTAAAGCAGGGACTGACAACAAGGTGATTTTCACAGGTGTGCAGGTTTAAATAGGTGAGGTAAAACATGCACTAGAATCCCAAACAAGAGCTGTGCCAACAGGAAGCAGAGATGGTGGACATAACCAAAATAACTGCGATTAGACAACTAATCAAAAAAAAATAGTCGTTAGATTAGTTGATGGCCAAAATAATCATTTGTTGTAGCCTTATAAGGCATAACGAATGCTAACCTTGACCTTTTGACTCCAAACCCATAGTCAAAGGTCAGGATACCAAGGTGAACCTGTGTGCCAGGTTTGGTGGCCCTAGCTTTACTCATTGTACAGAAATAAGGCGTAAGGAATGCTAACCTTGATCTTTGACCCCAAATCCATAGTCAGAGATCAGCATCCCAAGGTAAACCTGTATACCAGGTTTGGTGGCCCTAGCTTTACTCATTTTATAGTAATAGTAAATGCAGCATTTACCATAGTGCAACTACGTTAACTTTGAACTTTGACCCCTTGACCCCAAACCCACAGTTAGGTCAGGGTGGAAGTCATCCAAGATGTGCATTAGATACAACTATTGTATTGATTTGAAAAGCTTTCAGTAGTTACGTGTTGTGTTTAGAAGATTAAGGGAAAATCTGACCTCTGACCTCAAGGTGATCCAAAGACAGTGAAATTGCAGCATGCACATCATCAGGGTATATCAAACCATGGTACCAAGTTTCAAAACAATTGGAACAAAACTGTAGGAGGAGTTGATTTCCCAAGATAGTTACTGTCTATGAAGGGAGGTGAAACAGGAGGTCATAGGTCAGAGGCTACAACTCCTGCAAAAATTATCAATTCAGAACCAAATTGCAATATGTGCATCATCAGTGTATATCATACCCTGGTACCAAGTTTCAAAACAATTGGAACAAACTGTAGGAGGAGTTGATTTCACAAAGGTGGGACAGACAGACGGATGGACAGAAGGACTGACCAATAGCATAACCCCACTTCAGTCTTGACCATTTTCTTTTTTCCCCCATAGTGCCACTTCGGTCTTCACCCAAAGGGCTCTTCGACCCATTTGGGCTTCGACCGGCAGGGGATAAAAATTACTTTCCTGTGGCTTTCTGTTGCCTATAATGGCAACCTACCAAGACACATGTCGTGAAATGGATAAGAACTGAAACGTCTGCCACTCTCAGATAGCACTAACGCATTGGTAGCAGTAAGCGCCAATTTACAGCTTGCCTACCAATATGGAAACATAGAACATTAAGTGATTTGGTGACGTTGCTGCAAGCCTTCAATCATGCAGATTGCTGTTGGGTTGTGGATATTGTATTATGAATTTGTGTGTGTAAATTGGTGTACAATCCACACACTTACTGTATACTATATGCATACAGTATACATATATGCAGTATGTACTGCATGTACACAAATATTCACTAAATAGCTTAACAGTAAAAGGGGTAGGATTAGTGATCCCAGGAGCTATGTTGTCTGGGCCAATTTGCCTCTGGTAGGGTCACCCAAGACAAACTGGTCCTGGGTGAAGGGCCAGACTAAGAATGATCCAACAGACTCTCATAATAAATACTAGAACAAGGATTCAGTGTACCCCGCCCGGTATGGGGTTACCGGGGCCCCACCCTGGAGCCAGGCCTGGGGGGAGGGGCTCGATGGCTAGCATCTGGTGACCAGGTTTCCGCCCATGGGACCCGGCCTGGCTCAGCCCGAAGGAGTTACTGGGTCCGCCCTCCAGTAGGCTCACCACCTGCAGGAGGGATCATGGGGGTCTGGTGCTATGTGGATCAGGGCGGACTGATCCCAAGCTTCCTAAACTGACTTTTGGTATGTGGAATGTCACCTCTCTGGTGGGGAAGGAGCCTGAGCTGGTGTATGAGGTTGAGAGATACCGGCTAGATATAGTGGACCTCACCTCAACACACAGCTCTGGTTCTGGAACCAGTCTCCTGGAGAGGGGCTGGAGCTTAGCCTACTCTGGAGTTGCCCCGGGCGAGAGGCGATGAGCAGGGGTGGGTATTCTTGTATCTCCCCACCTTGCTGCCTCTATATTGGAGTTTTCCACGGTGGACAAAAGGGTTGTTTCCCTCCGCCTTCAGGTTGGGAAACGGGTCCTGACCATCATTTATGCCTGTGCACCAAATGATGTTTCAGAGTACCCACCCTTTTTGGAGTCTCTGACTGGGGTGCTGGAGGGTGCTCCTCTTGGAGACTCCATTGTCCTACTGGGGGACTTCAATGAGAATGTGGGCAACGACAGTGAAACCTGGAGGGGGTGACTGGGAGGAACAGCCTGCCCGATCTGAACCCAAGTGGTGTTCAGTTATTGGACTTCTGTGCTAACCACAGTTTGTCCATAACGAATACCATGTTCAAGCATAAGGGTGCCCGTATGTGCACCTGGCACCAGGACACCCTAGGTCACAGGTTGATGATCGATTTTGTTATCGTGTCATCAGACCTGCGACCATGTGTCTTGGCGGGTAAAGAGAGGTGCAGAGCTGTCAACTGATCACCACCTGGTGGTGAGTTGGATCCGATGGCAGGGGAGGGTGCCATTCAGACCTGGTAGACCCAAACGTATAGTGAGGGTGTGCTGGGAACGTCTGGTTTAGGCCCCTGTCTGGGAGGTCTTCAACTCCCACCTCCGGAAGAACTTCAACCACATCCCTAGGGAGTCTGGAGACATGGAGCCTGAATGGGCCATGTTCTCCACCTCTATTGTTGAAGCTGCAGCCGCAAGGTTGTCGGGGAATCTTGTGATGGCAACCCCTGAACCAATTGGTGGACACCAGTGGTGAGGGGGGCCATTAGGCTGAAGAAGGAGTCCTTTCAAGCTTGGTTGGCTTGTGGGACTCCTGAAGAAGCTGAGGTGTACCAGCAGGCAAAGCGGAATGCAGCTTGGGTGGTTGCTGAAGCAAACTTGGGTATGGGAGGAGTTCGGTGAGGCCATGGAACAAGACTTTCGGTCAGCCTCGAAGAGATTCTGGCAAACTATCCGGTGGCTTAGGAGGGGGAAGCAGTTCCCTGTCCACACTGTGTATGGTGCGGATGGGGCACTGTTGACTTCGACTGGGGATATCGTTGGGCGGTGGAAGGAATACTTTGAGGATCTCCTCAATCCCACTGATACACCTTCCACAGAGGAAGCAGGGCTTGTGGATGAGGGGGATGACTTACCTATCACAGGGGCTGAGGTGGCCAAGTTGGTTAAAAATCTCTTTGGTGGCCGGGCCCCAGGGGGTGGATGAGATTTGCCCTGAGTACCTCAAGGCCCTGGATGTTGTAGGGTTGTCATGGTTGACACGCCTGTGCAACATTGCGTAGAGGTTGGGGGCAGTGCCTTTGGCATGGTATACCGGGGTGGTGGTTCCTCTCTTCAGAAAAGGGGACCAGAGGGTGTGCTCCAACTTTAGAGGGATCACACTCCTCAGCCTCCCTGGGAAGGTCTATGTCAAGGTACTGGAGAGGAGAGTCTGGCCATTGGTCGAACCTTGGTTTCAGGAGGAGCAATGCGGTTTTCGTCCTGGCCGTAGCACATCAGACCAGCTCTTTACCCTCTCGAGAACCCTCAAGGGTTCATGGGAGTTTGTCCAGCCAGTTTGCATGTGTTTTGTGGACTTGGAGAAGGCATTCGGCCGCATCCCTCATGTTTTTTTGTGGGGGTGCTTCGGGAGTATGGGGTATCGGGTTTGTTGTTACGAGCTATTCGGTCTCTGTATGACCGTTGTGAGAGTTTGAATCGTATTGCCAACATTTGATCAGACTCATTCCCAGTGAGAGTTTGACTCCGCCAGGGCTGCCCTTTGTCACCGATCCTGTTCATAATTTTTATGGACAGGATTTCTAGGCGCAGCCAGGGAACGGAGGATGTCATGTTTGGTGACCACAGGATCTCATCTCTGTTGTTTGCAGATGATGTTGTCCTGCTGGCTTCATCCAGCAATGACCTACAGTTTTTGCTGGGACGGTTTGCCGCTGAGTGTGAAGGAGCTGGGATGAGAATCAGCACCTCCAAGTCCTAGTCCATGGTCCTCAGCCGGAAAAAGGGGGATTGTCCTCTCTAGGTTGGGGACAGGCTCCTGCCCCAGGTGGAGGAGTTTAAGTATCTTGGGGTGTTATTCACGAGTGAGGAGAGAATGGAGCAAGAGATTGACAGATGGATTGGAGCAGCATCTGCAGTGATGCAAATGTTGTACTGGTCTGTTGTGGTGAAGAGGAAGCTGAGTTCTAAGGCCAAGTTTTCAATTAGTTGTCTATCTACGTTCCTACTCTCACCTATGGTCACGAGCTTTGGGTAATGACCGAAAGAACGAGATCACGGATACAAGCGGCTGAAATGAGCTTTCTCCGTAGGATCGCTGGACTCACCCTCAGAGATAGGGTGAGGAGCTCAATCATTTAGGAGAGGCTCAGAGTAGAACCGTTGCTCTTCCACATTGAAAGGAGCCAGCTGAGGTGGTACGGGCATGTGATCAGGATGATCTGATCAGGCCTCCTGGATGCCTCCCACTTGAGGTGTTTCGGGCATGTTCCACTGGTAGGAGACCCCGGGGCAGACCCAGGACTCGCTGGAGAGACTATGTCTCCCAACTGGTCTGGGAACGCCGTGGTGTCCTCTCTGAAGAGCTGGAGCAGGTGGCTGGGGAGAGGGAAGTCTAGGCTTCTCTGCTTCAACTGCTGCCTCCGCAACCTGGACCTCCGGAAAAGCGGAAGAAGATGGATGGATGGATGGATGGATGGTAAAACAATTTAAAAAAAACATTTAATTCACACAAAAGAAAATTAAACCTGAAAAAAAAATCTTCAGATGTTGCTGGACGACAGTAGCTTATCTGTGAGTCTTCATATGGAAATTTAAGCTAGAACACTGACTAAAGCATTCCCAACATACAGGTATTTTACAGAACTACTGCTTCTCACCAATGTGAATTCTAATGTGTTTTTTCAAACTATTACATACCTTAAAACTTTGTCCACATGATTCACAAGAAAATTGTTTCTCACTGTTTTATTTATTTATATCTCAGTTCATTACAAGCGTAATGGGCCTCAACCAGGGGTCTATGGTTACACTTTAAATCACAAAGCTTTATATCCGAGGGCTCTCTTCAAGATAGAGACTGTTCCTCTTAATGCTGAGATCTGTATTTCACAGATGCTAGGACAGCTGGGTATCGCCTGTAGATATTTTTTTAGGTTTTTCTTCACCATCCCAGTTGCTCCCACCACCACAGGTATTATGTCTGCTTCCTGCAGATTCCAGGTGCTCCTTAAGTCATTTTTGAGGTCTTGATATTTTGTTATTTTTTCTCTTTCTGCTCTGTTGAGGCCGTAGTTGTTCGGTATGGTTACATCTATTATTTTGGCAATTTTGTCCTTTTTGTTCAAGATAACTATGTCCGGTTTTATTGCTCCTCCTTCAATGTGTCTTCCAGTTGGGATTTCCTTGTCATAATTGGGATTTCCTTTTTTTTTTTTTTTTTTTTTTTTTTTTTTTTTCCTCTCGGCGCCACACCAGTCGGCTGCCTTTTGCAACAGCGGCTCGATTCCGAGTTTTTTTTTTTCCCTTCCTCTCTCTTTTGATCACTTTTTTTTTTCACCCCACTTATATCACGGACACACAGATCATCCCAAATGTCTCCTGAGCTGGTGGACGGAGCCACTGTTTATAGCAGGATACGATATAACAGGGAAGAGCTGCTAGCATTTAACCGCCACCCGGTCCCACTGGAAAAACTCGACATACCGAGAGAACTGAGGCGAAAACGCCGCGGCTGCCGGGCTGGAGTAAGGCGGAGGACAAAAAATATAAGGTACAGACCCTCCCTTCCATCTGTTGTCATGGGAAATGTACGGTCGATACTGGGAAAGTTAGATGAGCTAGCGGCTATCTCCCGTTATGATAGCACTTACCGGGAGTGCTCTCTCCTTTTGTTTACTGAGACGTGGCTAACTGAACTAGCAGCAGATGCTAACATTGAGCTGGAGGGTTTTCACACGATACGAGCTGACCGAACACCAGAGAGTGGCAAAACTAGGGGCGGTGGAGTGATCATGTATGTTAACAACAACTGGTGCAGACCGGGACATATCACTGTTAAACAACGACACTGCAGCAAAGACATTGAGTTGCTAGCTGTTAGCATGAGGCCTACATATCTCCCGAGAGAACACTCACACATGATCTGCATTGTTGTTTATGCAAATCCGACGGCGAACGCTGGGACAGCGCGTGACGTCATCCATTCAGTAACCAGCAGGCTGCAGACAGAACACCCAGATGCTCTTCTCCTCATCTCAGGCGATTTCAACCACGTTTCACTGTCTCCCATTCTGCCCACTTTCACCCAGTATGTCACATGCCACACTAGAGACAATAAAACACTGGATTTGTTCTACGCAAACACTAAGGAGGCGTACACCTCATCACAACTCCCCCCACTTGGGAGATCGGATCACAACTTGGTTCATCTCCGACCGGTGTACAAACCCCTAGTGCACAGACAACCTCCGGCCATGCACACTGTGGAGTTATGGTCTGAGGAGACAATGGACACTCTAAAGGACTGTTTTGAAGCCACTGCCTGGAAGCAGCTCTGCGATCCACATGGTGAGGACATCGATGGCCTCATTCACACCTTCACGGGCTACCTCAGCTTCTGTGTGGACAAATCCGTTCCCACCAAGACCATACGGCGTCACTCAAACAACAAACCCTGGATCAACCCTGAGATAAAAACACTTCTGAGAGAGAAGAAGAGGATCTTCAGGTCGGGGAACAGGGAGATGCTGAAGTCCGTACAGAGGGAGCTGAGGGGAAAGATCAGAGAAGGCAAGGACAGCTTCAGGAAGAAGATGGAGGACAAGCTGCAACAGAGCGACATCAGCGGGGTCTGGAGAAACCTCAAAACCATCTCGGGGCTCCAGAATACCTCCCCCCAGGCCACGGGGGGCAGGGAGTGGGCGAACAACCTGAATCTGTTTTTCAATAGATTTGACCAACCGCCCTCCCCCCTGTCTGCACAACAACCACTGCTGCCTCTAAGAAATCAAGTCCTGCTACCCACTCCCCACTCCACCGACACCCCCCCCCCACTCCCAACACACAGCCCCCCATCCTGACCCTGACCAAGACCCAGGTGAGGACGGAGCTGAGGAAGATCAAGGCGAGGAAGGCGTCGGGACCGGACGGCATCAGCGCAAAGCTCCTCAAGTCCTGTGCAGACCAGCTGTGTGGGATTGTGACGTACATATATCTTCAACATGAGCCTGAAACTGGGGAGGGTACCACAGCTGTGGAAAACATCTTGTGTGGTACCTGTACCAAAAACTTCCCACCCCAAAGACCTGAACAGCTTCAGACCGGTGGCCTTGACGTCCCACTTGATGAAGACCCTGGAGAGACTGCTCCTTGCTCATCTCCGCCCCCTGGTGGAACCAGCGATGGATCCACTCCAGTTCGCCTACCAGCATGGCATTGGGGTGGAGGATGCGGTGATCTTCCTCCTTCACCGTTCTCTGTCCCACCTGGAGAAGCCCGGGAATATGGTGAGGATCATGTTCTTTGACTTCTCCAGTGCTTTCAACACCATCCAACCGATGATCCTGAAGGACAAGCTGCTGCGCGCAGGGGTGGACCAGCACCTGTCATCATGGATCCTGGACTACCTCACGAACCGGCCTCAGTTTGTGAGAACCCGGGACTGTGTTTCCGACACGATCATCAGTAGCACGGGGGCCCCCCAGGGAACGGTGCTGGCTCCCTTCTTGTTCACTCTTTATACTGCGGACTTCTCACACAACACAACACATTGCCATCTACAGAAGTTCTCTGATGACTCTGCGATCGTTGGTCTCATCTCCAGCGGAGATGAAGCTGAGTACAGAGGGCTTATCCAGGACTTTGTGGACTGGTGCCATCGGAACAGCCTCCAGATCAACGCGAGGAAAACTAAGGAGCTGGTGGTGGACTGCCGCAGGCATGGGCAGCCCCTCACAGCACCAGTAAATATACAGGGAACAGACATCGAGATGGTGACATCCTACAAGTACCTGGGTATTCATCTGAACAATAAACTAGACTGGTCACACAATACTGACGCACTCTACAAGAAGGGACAGCGCAGGCTGTTCCTGCTGAGGAGACTCAGGTCTTTTGGTGTACAAGGGGCGCTGCTGAAGTCATTCTATGACACGGTGGTGGCATCAGCCATCACTTTTGGAGTGGTCTGCTGGGGCAGTGGCATTACTGCAGCCGATAGGAAGAGACTGAACAAACTGATTAAGAAAGCTAGCTCTGTCCTGGGGCAACGCCTTGATCCGATGGAGGAGATAGGAGAGAGAAGGACGGTGGCTAAACTGTCATCTCTGCTGGAGTCCGAGTTCCACCCTATGCAGGACATACTGGATGCACTGAGGAGCTCATTTAGCAGCAGACTACATCATCCCAGGTGCACAACCGAGAGGTTTCGTAGGTCCTTCCTACCAACGGCTGTCAGACTGTACAACCTAAGCAGGGCTGCTCGCAGAGATGGCAAAAAGACGTAACAAACTAATAGTTTTTTTTTTTTTTTTTTTTTTTTTTTGAATGCAAAAGATGCAATAGACTTACACAATGGTCCTCTCCGGCATACAACTAGGAACATACCGGTCGCTATGGAGGGTGAGAATATGTATGGGCACATAATCATACCATGTAGGATAACTAAATAGACGGTTATGCTGTTTCATCCCACCTAGCAACAATGCTCTGCACTGTGTGTGTTTATATATTTACATATTTATTCCATCTAGCTACAATGCTCTGCACTGGGTGTGTTTATATTTATATATCTATATATTTATTCCATCTAGCTACAATGCTCCGCACTGTGTTTTTATATATCTACATATTATTCCATCTAGCTACATTGCTCCGCACTGTGTGTGTTTATATACTTGCATATTTATTCCACCTAGCTGCAATGCTCCATACTGTGGGTGTTTATATATTTACATATTTATTCCATCTAGCTACAATGCTCTGCACTGTGTGTTCATATATTCATATATTTATTCCATCCAGCTACAATGCTCTGCACTGTGTGTCTGTGTGTGTGTGTGTGTATATATATATTTTATAGTAATATGTACATATGTATATTAGCTGCTCTTGCTTGCTTGTTTTTTCTTGCCTTCTGATTGTTGCTCTGAGTGTTGCTATCCCTGTGCTGTTGCAATCCTGGAATTTCCCCGTTGTGGGACTAATAAAGGCTTATCTTATCTTATCTTATCTTATCTTATCTTAATAGATGGTGGTATCTCCGTTGGAGCTGACTGGCTCTGGATCGTGTTCCCATACTGGTCCTTTTACTTCTATTTTTAACTCTTTGCATATTTTCCAGTGTATGTAACAGCAGATCTTGTTGTGGCGAGCAGTGTAGTGTCCATCGGCCATAAGGACCTGGCAACTGGAGAGAAGGTGGCTTACATTCTCCACCACTACATGACAGAATCGACATTTGTCACTCTGTGACAATCCTGCCATTTTTTTTAAAGCCATTGGTTAGAAGTCCCTGGTCTTGTGCTCCAACCACTAGTCTCTCCTCGTCGTACCCCAGATCTCCATTCCTGATCCAGCGCAATGTCTCTTCCCTATCGATGTACTCCCTGTTGAGTTCCTCCTGGAAACGTCCTGCTCGCTTATGTTGTTTCCATCTTTCTTTTCTTTCCTCCTGTGTCCTTTTGCTGTATTTTTACCTCGTCTTTCTAGCTATTTTTGTTGCTGGGTTTTGCTGACTGGCTTTCATGTTATCTAATAAATCTCCTGCAAAGGTCTCGGCTTGTTTAGTTATGGATGTGTTAATACTGAGGGTTTCATGATGTTGGGTGACCTTTTCCACCGTCTCATCATTGGCGCTTTTTAAATATTGACCAATGTGTAGCGGTTTGATTCAACCCCCACAACACACAGAGACAGTCAGCTCACACTCCTGGGTTTTTTCCGCTGCATGCTGCGTTTACAGCTGTGAGGTTAAAGTGTCATCCATGCATTGTGTTCATGCATCCTGTCTGTACCTCTGATATGCAAATGCCCAGACTGACTGCTATGAATGTCTTTGATGTATTGTCTGAGTTGAGTATATATGCTGCACTGTGCTGTAAATCTGCCTCTCATTCTGATTCTGCAACTGGTAGACACACACACGTGTCCCCTCTTTGAGAGCTGGAGGAATGAAGCTGCAGCCTGCTCAAGCCATGGGCTGCAGCCGAGTTCTGATGAAGGCGGGTGATAATAAAGCTATTTAAAAATCCAACGCTGCCTTTATTTTATCATCCTCTTCAAATGCTTATTATTGTTGCCCTGTAGGCCTGGTTTATTTCAATTAGGCCCAGCCCTCCCTCTGTACGTGGCATATATATCCTATCTAGGCATTGGTTTCTGTATCTTACCTTATGAAGGGTTAGGGTCTTCCTGGTCCGAACATCCAACTTGTCCAGTTCCCCCCGTGGCCAGTCTATCACCCCAAATCCATATGTGGCAACTGGTACTGCCAACTGATTTATTGCAGTGATCTTATTTTTAGGCGTTAAATTTGATTTACAGATTTTCTTTAGGCGATGTTGGTATTCTTTTTTGACCATTTCCCTCATTTTTCTGTTTTCAATAGTTGTGTTTTCTTCTATGCCCAGATATTTATATACTGATTCCCCTCCCAGGTCTTTGATATGCTTATTGTCTTCTATTTGGATATTTTCTGATGCTGTTTTCTTTCCTTTTTTTATTGTACATTTTGCACACTTGTCAAGTCCAAGTCATACCTGATGTCAAGGTCTGATAAGATTTTGCTTAAGGGGTCAATACACAGACAGAAGAGCAGTGGCAAGAGGCTGTCCCCCTGGAATATTCCTCGCTGGATCCTGATGTCTGGGATTGTTATTTGTCCTTCTTTGTGGTTAAGCGTAATTGTGGTTTTCCACTTAGCCATCTGGACCTCCAGAAAAGTTTTAATCTCTGGGCTGATGTTATACAGCTCCAGACAGCGTATTATCCAGGAGTGGGGGATGCTGTCGAATGCCTTTTTGTAGTCGATCCACACCATGCTTAAATTTCTCTCACGCCTCTTGCAGTCTTCCAGGATGGTTTTATTAATGAGCAGTTGTTCTTTGGCTCCCAGTGTGGTTTATATTAATCATATATCCCATACCTACATATGTATAAGCATATTAGAATGTTTAGTGATTACATATGTGCAATGACCTCACGCCTCAGAACAGGACAAGAGGTCTCAACCGCCAGCGAAGATCAAAGAGCATACGAGTCCCAGCGGTGGAGACCAGATCGATCTCCCTGACTTCCCAGGGCCAGGTGGAGGAGACAGAGGACAATGGAGGAGATCGATCGCCCTGACCACCCAGGGTCAGGTGGAGGAGGGGGGATTAAGTTAATGCGGGATGTCAGCTTTGATATGCAATGTCTTTTGTTGTGTGTAGGTATAAGTATGAAGGTCTGAATGTGTTCGACCTCTTATTCTGCTTCTGCACTGAGATGAGACTTGTTAGAGGAGCGAAGCTGATAATAAACTTTGGTTTATAAATCACATCGCCTCGTTATTCCAAGCTCTTCTACACCCAGCTTATTTCTTATACAGCCTTTTTGCTGTGGTTGCAAGTAATTCAATTCAATTCAATTCAATTCAACTTTATTTATATAGCGCCATTTCACAACAACAGTCATCTCATAGCACTATCAACTGTAGGGGGGGAACCCCCACAGTTGCAGAAAGACCCCAGCAATCAGGCGATCCCCTGTGAGCAAGCACTTGGCGACGGTGGAGAGGAAAAACTCCCTTTTAACAGGAAGAAACCTCCAGCAGAACCAGGCTCAGGGAGGGGCAGTCATCTGCTGCGACTGGCTGGGGGGTGAGGGGATAGAGAAGAAGAAAAGAACAGACATGTAGAGAGCAAACAGCACGATGGGGACTCAGTCTATGGGAGAGAACAAACAGATGTTAATGACCAGCAAAAAAAAAAAAAGTAGTTTTCTGTGTCCAGATGTTCATAAATGGCCTAAATAATGATTCCTGTCAGCCATTTGTATGTGGTCGGGAGGCAACAGATGGGTCTGTATTTATTGACTTGTTGGGTTTCAGGACTCTTGGGCAGGAGTATGGTGTTTCCATATGTGAGCCACTCTGGTGCTTCTTCCTCTCCCCTAACAAGTCGGTTAAATGCCTCTGCGTAGTGTTTGTGCAGTGCTGTTATCTTTTTGAGCCAGAAGTTTGGTATTTTATCTATTCCAGGGGATTTGAAGTTAAGGTATTTCTTGATTCTTTCTTGAGCTGTTTCTTCTGTGATTTTTAATGAGGGCATCTGTTGTTTTCCTTTATTTTTCTCAGCAATGGATTGAATCCAATTATTATTTTTATGTTGAACTGGGTCCTCAAACAGATTTCTCCAGAACGTTTCCAGTTGGGTTTTTTCAGGAGGTACCTCTACTTCGATAGTTTCCTCTATAAACCTCCTGTAGACTTGTTTTGGGTTCTGTGCAAATAATTTATTTATCAGTTTTGAGTTCTCTCTCCGTTGCCTGTTTCTGATTTAGGCTGCTAGGGCCTTGACTTGCGCCTGCTGCTCTGCTATTTTTCCTATTATTTGCTCTTTCCTAATGTTATATTTTTCTGGGATTCTGTTGATTACTCTCAGTAATTTAGTAGAGCAGTTTTGGTTCTGTATGTAATAAGTCATTTGAGAAATTTCTGCCCTAAATCGATTAATTTTTCCTTGAAGTTTATTTTTCCAAATGGGTGTGGAGATTTTTGTTTTGGTTCGATGTTCAGTTTTTTCTTTATGCTGTGGAGCTAGCTTACTCTGCACATACCACGCTGCACCAAAGTTTATGCAGTTAAGCGCTGTCAGACTAACCCCCTGAGGTACAAGTTCACATAGGCCTCTGTTGACCTTTTGCAGTAGTAATTTGAATTCTTTATTCTCTTTAATCAGAATCAGAAAAAGATTTATTGCCAAGTACATTAACAGATCACTGATAACATACGAGAGAATTTGACTTGACACAGAAAATGAACCTGCATTTCCAGTGACACGGCTGCATCAGGGACACGCCTGCCAATAGGATGGTACAGATAAGAAATCATACAATAGGAAGGAGCAAAAAAATCATTGAATTCAGAATATTGACCATAAGTAATCAATATTATGATTACAAAGACAAAAAAAGCCCACGATGCACATTCAAGACCAGAGTTCACAGGAGACAAGGAGAGCAGTGAATGTTATCTTGTTGTCAGTTTCTGGGTCAGTGTGGATGTAGTGTTGAAGCAATGTTGTATCAATATGAGCACAAGGACACTTTGGCAGAAGATGTTTTGTCTGGCTGCAGCAATTGTCCTTGGCAATTGTCCCAAGCAGCTACTGTCCAGAGGCCGTGTGCTCAGTGTTTTGAAAAACAAAGACTGGGGATTATCAGGAGGATTTTTGTAAGGGAAATTGAGCCAAATAGACTGAACACAGAGAAAGAACTTTATTTTCTTCTGCAGATTCAGTGCTTAATCCTTCATTGCGGGGCTTTGAGTCCGTCGTGGATAGACTTAAGCGTAGATGTAATCCACCTTCCGAGACAGTTCTCCATTTGTCGCTATCAAAGTCTCCTCCATTTTTCCAATTTGATGGATGCACCTCACGTGGCCAGCATTTTGATAGGTTGTATCCATCTTCAGCAATTTGCGGTACACCAGGACAATCCCAGTTCCAATCAGAACGATCCCAGTCACCATTATTACGAAGATATACAAATCTTCAATATCTTCGATAAAGAGATTACTCAGGCACAAGATCCTCCAAACACTTGTCACCCGTAAATAGCCCGCTGGAGCCGTCCCTGCGGGGCAAACAGCTTCCCCCGGAGCACTATTCCTTGTTGAAAAAATAGTGTCAATTGCGTTCAAAGCCCAGCTTATCAATTCCATAATTTCTTTCGATAATCAGCAGTAGACGCAGACAGACAACAGCAAGCTGGGATCCAGTTAGTTAGGGAAGTGGGGAGCTAGAGCAGAGAGAAAAGAGAGAAGCGTCTACTCTCCTTGAAGAGCGGAAGTGAAAAGGTTAAGCTTAATTAATTTAGGACGTTCTTTCATTGTCATTTTTTTTGTTTCTTCTATTTTGTTGGCAAGTTCCTCTTCCATTTCTAATTGATCTTGGCTCATTTCTATTTGGGGGTTGATCTGTTTCCTTATTGGATCCTGGTCTACACTCCCCCTTGTTGCTTCATCAGGATGTTCTGATTCTGAGCCAGAAGTTGCAGGGGATTCACCTGGGTGGCCTGGTGGCACCTCTGTAGGGTGTGTTTGACAAGGTTGTTCCAGAGGTTTTTCAATTAGTGGTAATGGTAGTGGACACTCAACTGGGCAGATGTTATTCTTTGCCATTTTTTCTATTTTGGTGTGCATGTACTCCAATTGTTGCTCTGTGAAGTACCTTTGGGTGAGGAAGTTGTGTCTCTGGGTTGTGAGTTTGGCTCGGGGTACGCCAGTTTTATCCGTGCAGTGATGGAAAAAGATTCGCTGCCACTCATTGCATCGTTCCCGCTGGTTGCTGTATTTCATCTTGGCGTACTCGGTTGCCCATATTAAAACCCATCTTTCCTCCATGCTCCACTGACTTTGTTTGTATTCTTGTTGTTCAAATAGGTTGGCATCTTGATAATCTTTTATTGCTTGGGCTTGAGCTTCATATTTGATCTTTTCTATTTCTTCTTGTCCTAAGTATTTTGAGACCTGAGAGACTATAGATGTTAATTTGGAGGTGGTGGTGGCTGCTTTCTTTTCTGGTGGTAGCTCGGATTCTCTGATCTTCTCCTCAAATATGTGCTTTTTTCCTTCTGCCCCACTTCTCATACCTTGAATAGGCATAGCAGGACAGAATAATTTTCTTCTCATCAAGGGACCATTTTACAGTTCTTCTTTTCTTGTACACCGTTTAGTCCTTTTTTGATCTTGTTGGGGCCCAGGACCAGATCTGTGCCGGTCTGATGGGGATCCCGGTTGAGTGTTTGTGACACTCGAACACGAAGCTGCACCATCGCTCTCAACAGCACGCCTAGTGCAGAGACGAGCTGAGGGGACCGTTTTATCCTGGTCAGTACCTTTCCAGCATCTTTTTCCTGTATTATTCATTTTTCATATTGGGTTCCTCATCATTCACGGCTTCTTATTGGTTATTCAAAGCTACCCTCGCCATGATTACTCATAGTGAGGGGGTACTCCCATCCGCGACCCAGGGGACGCGCTGGCTAGCCTGAGGGAAAAGGCCACCTGTGTGTGTTCTCATATGAGTTTTCAAAATACTACGTTGAATAAAACTCTGCCCACATGTTTCACAAGAATATGGCCTCTCACCTGTGCGAGTTCTCATGTTTTTTAAAGCACTACAGTTACTAAAGCTTTGTCCATGTTTTACAAGAAAATGGCTTCTCGCCGTTTTATTTATTTGCATCTCATTTCATTACAAGTGCCATGGGCCCCAACCAGGGGTCTATGGTCACACTTTAAATCAAAAAGCTTTGTATCTGAGGGCTCTCTTCAAAATGGAGATTGTTCCTGTGATTACTGAGATCTGTATTTCACAGATGCTAGGGCAGCCGGGGATCTCCTGTCGATATTTTTTCAGGTTCTTCTTTACCATCCCAGTTGCTCCCACCACCACAGGTATAATATCTGCTTCCTGCAGTTTCCAGGTGCTCCGTAGGTTGTTTTTGAGATCTTGATATTTTGTTATTTTTTCTCTTTCTGCTCTATTGAGGCCGTAGTCATTTGATATGGTTACATATATTAATTTGGCAGTTTTGTCCTTTTTGTCCAAGATCACAATGTCCGGTTTTAGTGCTCCTCCTTCTATATGTCTTCCACTTGGGATTTTCTTGTCATAAAAGATGTAATATCTCCATTGGAGCTGACTGGGTCTGGATCGTGCTCCCATACTGGTCCTTTTCCTTCTATTTTAAATTCTTTGCATATTTTCCAGTGTATATAACAGCAGATCTTGTTGTGGCAAGCAGTGTAGTGTCCATTGGCCATGAGGACCTGGCAGCTGGAGAGTAGGTGGCTTGCACTCTCTACCGCTGCATGACAGAACTGACATTTGTCACTCTGTGACAATCCTGTCATTTTTTAAAACCTGTGTGAACTCTCATGTGAGTTTTCAAATGAGCAGTTTGATTAAAACTCTGCTCACATGTTTCACAAGAAAATGGCTTCTCACCTGTGTGAATTCTCTCATGATGTGATAAAGTGCTCTTCTGATTGAATCTATTCCCACAGGTGTTGCAAACATTTGACTTAACAGAGTGACGTTTCTTCTTCTCAGACTCATTTTTACAGTCTTTGTCATTATCGGAACATTTTACAGATTTTTCACCTGTGTCAGTATCACACTGATTCTCTGACATGGAGGAGTTGTCTGCATTGTTACAGTCACTTCTGTTTCTGTGAAGTCTCTTCTTTGGCTCTTCATGCTTACTTGATCCTGGGTTTTCATTCTTAACTGCTCTCTGGTCTTGGCTCTCAGTGGCAGGAGAGTTGTGACAGAGGAGTTGTTCACTGTTTGGTTCAGTTTCACTGTTGTCATTGTCCTCATCAGTAGGAGTCACCATGACGGTATCAGTCTCTTGTTTCAGTCCAAAGTTACAGAGTTCTTCTTCTTCCTCTTTAACCTGTGCAGCATCTTGTTCCTCCTGGTCCAGACTGAAGTTCCTCTCCTGGTTACAGAGCTGCTGGACAATGAGAACCTCCTCCTCCTTATAGTCATGTAGTTGTGGAGCATCTGGGGGGACAAAGAGACACAGAAAATGCTGATAATGAATGAATGAATGAATGAATGAATGAATGAATTTATTTCGGATAGTACAGTACAGGTTAAAAGACACTGTATAATATAACAACAAGGTCAAATTAGACAAAGACTCCTCCTACTATACAATTCCACGTGAGTTATCCGAAATGGGTGATGGCTGAAGCCGCAGCTTATATTGCCCACCCATATTCCATCCAAGAATTCCATCCAAGATAATAGAAAAAACTAGAAAGAATAAATACAATGACTGGCCAAAAAAGTCACTACTGGTAACAAACAGTTCTTATGCTTGCGTGTGGTAATTACAGCAGTGATGAATCTGTTTCAGATTAAACCAGTGATTTAAAGGGGACAAAATCATTTTTATACATGCTAACATGCTTCCCTGAGGTATAAATGGGGGCCACAGGATGAAAAGTTTACTTTTTCAGTGCTTTTACACATGAATTTGTCTATCTGGAGTGGGTATCAACAAAAATACAAAAACATGACCCCATTGTTTTGTTAGGGTCCACCATGATCTCACTTGGTCTCGTTCAGTGAACATTTCTGATTTGTCACCAGTTGTGATGTGATGGTGAGCCCGCACCCAGCACATCAACAGTAGTATAAAATGTACTTTATTCATGATTCTGTTTTATATGTCTCTTCTAGTCGGTAATACATACAACTAGGGCTTGACATTAACACCCGCCAACCCGCCACTGGCGGGTGAATTTCACCCACAGCGAGTAAGACAGCCACTCTCACGAGCCACTTCGCCTGGTGTAGTTTTAGTTGTAGTAGTAGTCAGAAGGGCACTTCTGATGAAGACTGCTGTGGACAGTCAAAACATGTAAAAGGTAAAAACATCTCCTCTCTATCCTTGTCTGTAATAAGAAAACAAAAG
The DNA here is from genome assembly GCA_020510985.1 of Pholidichthys leucotaenia. NCBI lineage: Eukaryota > Metazoa > Chordata > Actinopteri > Cichliformes > Pholidichthyidae > Pholidichthys > Pholidichthys leucotaenia. The sequence continues at coordinate 108,315,710 of CM035841.1, read as the reverse complement.
GCTAATAGAGGAGCCCAGACTTTGATCTCCCCAGCCACCTGCTCTTGCTCTTCAGAGAGGATACTCCTCACCCTATCTGTAAGGGTGAGTCCAGCAATCCTACGAAGAAAACTCATTTCAGCTGCTTGTATCCGCGATCTCATTCTTTCTGTCATTACCCAAAGCTCGTGACCATAGGTGAGGGTAGGAATGTAGATTGACCGGTAAATCGACAGCTTTGCCTTAGAGCTTAGCTCCCTCTTCACCACAATGGACCGGTACAACATCCGCATCACTGCAGATGCTGCAATGATCCGTCTGTCAATCTCTCACTCCATTCTCCCCTCACTTGTGAGGACAACCCACCTTTTTCCCGCTGAGGGCCATGGACTCGGACATGGAGGTGATGATTCTCATCCAAGCCGCTTCACACTCAGTGGCAAACCATCCCAGTAAGACCTGTAGGTCATTGCTGGATGAAGTCAACAGGACAACATCATCTGCAAACAACAGAGATGAGAGCCGAATCCGAGGTTTGACCAACGGCTGGACTCTCCTCTCCAGTACCTTGGCATAGACCTTCCCAGGGAGGCTAGGGAATGTGATCGCTCTAGTGTTGGAGCAAACCCTCTGGTCCCCTTTCTTGATGAGAGGAACCACCACCCCGGTTTGCCATGCCAAAGGCACAGTCCCCGCCCTCAACACAATGTTGCGCGTGTCAACCATGACAGCCCTACAACATCCAGGGCCTTGAGGTACTCAGGACGACTCTCATCCACCCCTGGGGCCTGGCCACCAAGGAGCTTTTTAACAACCTTGGCAACCTCAACCCCTGTGATGGGCAAGTCGTCCCCCTCATCCACAAACCCTGCTTCCTCTGTGGAAGGTGTATCAGTGGGATTGAGGAGATCCTCGAAGTATTCCTTCCACCGCCCAACGATATCCCCAGTCAAAGTCAGCAGCACCCCAGCCTCACCACACACGCTGTGGACAGGAAGCTGCTTACGCCTGTCATAACCTTGGACTCAGGAGACACACGCACACGGGCTCGGGAAGATTTAATGCTTTTATTTTCAGACAAAGGTGTATGAGTGCGTGAGTGGGAATGGAGATGTGGTGTGGGTGGACACCGTGCCAGGTGCGCGGAACAGCTCGCCGTTCGACCAGGTAACCCTGAGGGGAGAGCAGAGCAGGAGGTTAGATGTAGCCGACCACACCGTGGGAATAATCTGTTACATTTGCTCACGTGCAGGGAAATGCGTGGCTGGCGTTGGCTTGACAGCTGTGTCCTGGAAGACAGCGCGGCTGTGTGCCCTTGACGCGTCGGAGCCATGCAGGCGGAGATGAGGCGAGGAGGAGGAAATGCCGCCGCCTGGGAATCCACCTGTGCACAGAGGAAGGACTGAAGAGAAGGTAAGGGAATGATGAGTTGCTTACGTGTAGAGAGCGATGACGGTAGGGACCGGATCAGTCGCTGTGTAGAGGAGTAGATGCGAAGACGACTCCAGGCCGAAGCAGAGGGCAGAGGGGAAGATATAGCTCACCGCCGATGAGGCGCAGGTGTGCGCGCAGCTGGTGATAATGATCGGCGAGAGCCAGGTGTAACAGTAGCCCCCCCCCCCCGAGCAGCGCCTCCTGGCACTGGCTTACCTGGGTGCGTCCGATCGAACTCCGTGATGAGACTGTCGTCCAGCAGCCAGGATGGTGGCACCCAGGACTTGTGCTCCGGGCCATATCCCTCCCAGTCCACCAGGTACTGGAGACCGCGACCACGGTGGTGGGAGTCCAGGATGGCCGTGACACTCCAAGCAGGATCTCCATCAAGCAACCTGGGGGGAGGAGGGGTCTTGGGAGGAGGACAGAGAGGGTCAGACAGCACAGGTTTAACACGAGACACATGGAAGGTAGGATGGACCCAGAGGGAGGGGGGAAGGGCCAAGCGCACAGCCACCGGGTTAACGATCTTGGTGATGGTATACGGCCCGATGAACCGTTGCACCAGCTTCCTCTTCTCCGCCTTCAACTTGATGTCTTTGGTTGACAGCCAAACGCGCTGACCCACCTGATACTCAGGAGCGGCCCTCCTGTGGCGATTGGCGAAGCGAGAGTTGCGCTCCGCTGTGCGTAACAGAGCCTGGCGCGTACTAGTCCAAATGCGCCGGCAGCGCCTTACATGAGCCTGGACCGATGGAACCGCCACCTCCTTCTCCTCCTCCGGAAACAGCAGCGGATCGTACCCCAAGGATGCCCGGAACGGGGACATGCCGGTGGCCGAGGAAAGGGTGGAGTTGTGAGCGTACTCGACCCAGGGCAGGCAGGTGCTCCAGGAGGACGGATTGGATGAGGTGACGCAGCGCAGGGTTGCCTCCAGCTCCTGGTTCGTGTGCTCACACTGGCCTTTAGCCTGGGGATGGTGGCCAGAGGACATGCTTACCGTGGCCCCCAGCGCACTGCAGAAGGTGCCCCATACCTTGGAAACAAACTGGGGACCCCGATCCGAGACCACGTCCAACGGGATCCCATGCAGCCTCACCACATGCTGAGTCAGCAGCTCGGCCGTTTCCCGTGCCGAGGGGAGCCCACGGAGAGGCACAAAGTGGGCCACCTTGGAGAACCGGTCGACAATAGTCAAGATGGTGTCGTAGGAATTGGACTTAGGAAGGCAGGTAACAAAATCCAAGGCCACATGGGACCACGGTCTCCCAGGAACCGGTAACGGGTGGAGAAGACCCGCTGGAGGGGAGGTGGAGGTCTTACCCACGGCGTACTGAGGACAGGCACGGATGTAGTTGGAGACATCACCTCTGAGACCCGGCCACCAGAAAGACCGCTGAATAAGCTCCACCAGCCGAGAAGTACCAGGATGGCAAGCGAACTTGGACGTGTGGGCCCAATGGATGACGTCGCCCCGAACCGACGATGGGACGAACAATCTCCCGACTGGGCCGCCGCCAGGATCAGGCTCCGCTTCTTGTGCCTTTCGGACTTTGGCCTTTATTCCCCATGCAACAGCTCCCACCACACACGAGGACAGGAGGATGGTATGCTCACGGTCCGCCGGTTCCTCGGGTTCGAACTGCCTGGAGAGCGCGTCTGGTTTGCCGTTCTTAGATCCAGGCCGGTAGGTGATGGTGAACCTGAAGCGACCAAAGAACAGCGACCAACGTGCCTGGCGGGCGTTCAGGCGCTTGGCTGTCCTCAGGTACTCCAGGTTTTTGTGGTCGGTCCAGACCACGAACGGCTGAGAAGCCCCCTCCAGCCAATGGCGCCACTCCTGAAGAGCCAGCTTCACCGCTAGGAGCTCCCGATCCCCGATGTCATAGTTCCGTTCAGCAGGGGAGAGACGACGAGAGAAGAAGGCGCAGGGGTGTACCTGCCCATCCACTGGCGAGTGCTGGGAAAGCACTGCTCCCACCCCTGTGTCAGATGCGTCCACCTCGACCATGCACTGGAGAGCGGGGTCCACCTGGGTGAGGACCCGGGAGGAAGCGAACTCCGTCTTCAGGGCCCTGAAGGCCGAGGCAGCCTCTTCGTTCCACCTGAACGGCACCTTGGGGGAGGTGAGGCGGGTCAGGGGGGTGGAGATGGCGCTGTACTTGGGTACGAAGCGGCGGTAGAAATTAGCAAAGCCTAGGAACTGTTGCACCTGCTTCCTAGAAGAGGGGGTAGGCCACTCCACCACCGCTTTAACCTTAGCTGGGTCGGGGAGGACCTGATTATGAGCAATTACAAACCCCAAAAAGGAAGTCAGGTTGGTGAAAAATTCACATTTCTCCGCCTTTACATACAACCTATTCTCCAGAAGACGCTGAAGGACCCGCCTCACGTGGACCTGGTGTTCCTCCCTGGACTGGGAGAAGATCAGAATGTTGTCCAGGTACACAAACACGAAGACCCCCAGGAAATCCCGAAGAACGTCGTTAATTAGCCGTTGGAAGACGGCCGGAGCGTTGGTAAGCCCAAACGGCATAACCAGGTACTCGAAATGGCCGCTGGGCGTCCGGAACCCCGTCTTCCATTCGTCGCCCTCCCGGATCCGTACAAGATGGTAGGCGCTGCGCAGGTTGAGCTTGGTGAACCAGGTGGCCCCCTGGAGGGAGTCGAAGGCCGAGTCCATCAGGGGCAGCGTGTACTTGTCTCTGATGGTGATGTCATTCAGCGCCCAGAAGTTGATACACGGGTGCAGGGACCCGTCCTTCTTCCCCACAAAGAAGAACTCAGCACCAACCGGGGACGAGGATGGTCGGATAATGCCTGCGCTGAGCGACTCCTTGATGTAGACATCCATGGCCTCACGCTCCAGGGCAGACAGGCTGTAGAGGTGACCAGATGGTAATGGCGCCCCCGGGCGGAGGTTTATGGCGCAGTCGTAGGGACAGTGGGGGGGGAGAGACAGTGCTTTAGTTTTACTGAATACCTGTCCGAGATCATGGAACTCAGGAGGCACCAGGGATAAGTCCGGAGGCGGGGAGTCCGGCGTCGGGTGTGGCACCGAGGGGGCACAGGCGGCAGACTGGAGACAGGAGCTCATACAGAACGTGCTCCAGGAGAGAACGCTGCCGGACTGCCAGTCTAGGACGGGGTTGTGGAGCCGCAGCCAGGGGTAACCCAAGATGACAGGAGAAGACAAGGTGGGTAGCACGATCAGGCTGAGGTCCTCCCTGTGATTGCCGGAGATGATCACCGGGACCGGTTTAGTCTTATGGGTAGCAGTCACTAAGGGCGAGTGAGCAAGGGTAACTAATTTCAAGGGAGATGACAGGGCTTGGCAGGGGATGCCCAAGCGGGTTACCAGGCCTTGTGAAATAAAGTTTTGTTCCGCCCCTGAGTCCACCAGTGCGTGTGTGGCGTGCGCAGTGGAGTTGTGGCAAAACCTAACCGGGAGGATGCATTTGGTGAGGGTGCTTGAACGAGAGGCGTCCGCGAGACCCCCAAGAGCGGCTCGCGGAAGTTCTCTTTTTGGCCGAACTGGGCAATTCTCCACTGAGTGCTGATCCCCTCCGCAATACATGCAGAGAGACTGCTCTCGGCGGCGCTGACGTTCCGCAGGAGAAAGCCTGGCCCTACCCACCTGCATTGCCTCTAGGGCATCGGCGGACCCAGGAGCGGGAACCACCAGGGGGCGAGACTGAGGAGCCCGGGCGGAAACTTCGCCAGAGCAACCGGAAGTGCGGCGCTCGGCGGTCCGCTTCCTCAGCCTGTTGTCAATACTAATGGCTAAGGATGTTAAATCAGCTAATTTGTCCGGCAGCTCCCGGGAGGCCAGCTCGTCCCGCAGGGAGGAGTTCAGACTGCAAGCGAAGAGGCCACAGAGCGCCGCTTCGCCCCAACCTACTTCCTCCGCTGCCACCCGGAAGTCGACAGCGTAGTCGGCGGCAGACCGGCTACCCTGACGAAGGTTTAACAACCAGGCGCCATAGGTGTTATCGTGAGCGGGATGGTCAAACACCTCCTTAAACTGTCGCACGAATTGGGCATAGGTCAGGCTCGCGAAGCTGGGTCTTGCCATGACGGCATAGGCCCAAGCTAACGCTCGCCCTCCCAGAAGGTTAGCTACGTACCCAATTCGGCTGTGATCGGACGGAAAGTCTCTGGGGACACACTCAAACACCGACTCACACTGTAGGAGGAACCCCCTCGCCTCACCGGGTCGCCCGGTGAAGCGCGCTGGGGTTGGGATTGGTGTGAGTTGGGTCGGCGGACCCACACTATCGAGACTTACCGAGGAGGAGATGGAAGCTGACCCGCCGGAAGGTGCCGGAGGAGCCAAGCAGCTCATTCGCTGGACAATTTGGGTAAGCTGATTGTCAATTGTCTGTTGCTGTTGAGCAATTAAATCAACCCGAGCCTGTAGGTTGGAAAAGCGGCGTGCCAGCCCGCTGTCCGCTGAGTCTCTTTGCTGGAGTCGTACTGTCATAACCTTGGACTCAGGAGACACACGCACACGGGCTCGGGAAGATTTAATGCTTTTATTTACAGACAAGGGTGTATGAGTGCGTGAGTGGGAATGGAGATGTGGTGTGGGCGGACACCGTACCAGGTGCGCGGAACAGCTCGCCGTTCGACCAGGTAACCCTTAGGGGAGAGCAGAGCAGGAAGTTAGATGTAGCCGACCACACCGTGGGAATAATCTGTTACATTTGCTCACGTGCAGGGGAATGCGTGGCTGGCGTTGGCTTGACAGCTGTGTCCTGGAAGAAAGCGCGGCTGTGCGCCCTTGACGCGTCGGAGCCATGCAGGCGGAGATGAGGCGAGGAGGGGGAAAAGACGCCGCCTGGGAATCCACCTGTGCACAGGGGAAGGACTGAAGAGAAGGTAAGGGAATGATGAGTTGCTTACGTGTAGAGAGCGATGACGGTAGGGACCGGATCAGTCGTCGTGTAGAGGAGTAGATGCGAAGACGACTCCAGGCCAAAACAGAGGGCAGAGGGGAAGATATAGCTCACCGCTGATGAGGCGCAGGTGTGCGCGCAGCTGGTGATAATGATCGGTGAGAGCCAGGTGTAACAACGCCTCCTGAGCCGCCGGACAGTTTGCAAGAATCTCTTTGAGGCTGACCAAAAGTCTTGTTCCATGGCCTCACCAAACTCCTCCCACACCTGACTTTTTGCTTCAGCAACCACCCAAGCTGCACTCCTCTTGGCCTGCCGGTACACCTCAGCTGCTTTGGGAGTCCCATAAGCCAATCAAGCTCGATAGGACTCCTTCTTCAGCTTAATGGCCCCCCTCACCACTGGTGTCCACCACTTGGTTTGGGGATTGCCACCATGAGATGCATCAACGACCTTGCGGCCACAGCTCTGAGCAACGGCTTCAGCAATGGAGGTGGAGAACATGGCCCATTCAGACTCCATGACTCCAGACTCCCTCCGAATGGGGTCAAAGTTCTTCTGGAGGTGGGAGTTGAAGACCTCCTGCACAGAGGTCTCAGCCAGACATTCCCAGCACACCCTCACTATACGTTTGGGTCTACCAGGTCTGAATGGCACCCTCCCCTGCCACTGGATTTAACTCACCACAATATGGTGATCAGTTGACAGCTCGGCACCTCTCTTTACCCGAGCATCCAAGACATACGGTCGCAGGTCTGATGACACAATAACAAAATCGATCATCAACCTGTGACCTAGGGTGTCCTGGTGCCAGGTGCACATATAGACACCCTATGCTTGAACATGGTGTTTGTTATGGACAAACTGTGGTTAGCACAGAAGTCCAATAACTGAACACCACTCGGGTTCAGATCGGGCAGGCTGTTCCTCCCAATCACCCCCTCCAGGTTTCACTGTTGTTGCCCACGTGCACACTGAAATACCCCAGTAGGACAATGGTGTCTCCAAGAGAAACACCCTCCAGCACCCCAGTCAAAGACTATAAAAAGGGTGGGTACTCTGAACCATCATTTGGTGCATAGGCACAAATGATGGTCAGGACCCATTTCCCAACCCAAAGACGCAGGGAAACAACCCTTTCATCCACTGGAGAAAACTCCAATACAGAGGCAGCAAGGTGGGGGATACAAGAATACCCACCCCTGCTCGTCGCCTCTCACCCGGGGAAACTCCAGAGTAAGCCAAGCTCCAGCCCCTCTCCAGGAGACTGGCTCCAGAACCAGAGCTGCGTGGTGAGGTGAGGCTGACTATATCTAGCCAGTATCTCTCAACCTCATGCACCAGCTCAGGCTCCTTCCCCACCAGAGAGGTGACATTCCACGTACCAAAAGCCAATTTAGGAAGCCTGGGATCAGACCACCAAGGTCTCCGTTTTCGACCGCCACCTGATCCACATAGCACCGGACCCCCATGGTCCCTCCTGCAGGTGGTGAGCCCACTGGAGGGCGGACCCATGTAACTCCTTTGGGCTGAGCCCAGTCAGGTCCCGTGGGCGGAAACCCGGCCACCAGACACTAGCCATCGAGCCCCTCCCCCAGGCCTAGCTTCAGAGTGGGGCTCCGGTTACCCCATACTGGGCGGGGTACACTGAATCCTTGTTTGAGCATTCATCATGAGACTCTGTTGGATTCTTCTTAGTCTCGCCCTTCACCCAGGACCAGTTTATCTTGGGTGACCCTACCAGAGGCAAATTGCCCCGGACAACATAACTCCTGGGATCACTAGGGCACGCACCCCCCACCACCACCACCATGATAAGGTGACAATCCATGAGGGGTAAACAGCCAGTACTTTCCAGAAATTCCTGCAGCTCCTTTAATATTGCTGTCAGCCTCTTGGCAGCCTCCCTGACCAGTTTTCTTCTTGTCTTTTCATCAATTTTGGAGGGACGTCCAGTTCTTGGTGATGTCACTGTTGTACCATATTTTCTCCACTTGATGATAACTGTCTTCACTGTGTTCCATGGTATATTTAATGCCTTGAAAATTCTTTTGTACCCTTCTCCTGACTGATACCTTTGAACAATGAGATCCCTCTGATACTCTGAAAGCTCTCTGCGGACCATGGCTTGTGCTGTAAGATGTGACTACAAAAAATGTCAGGAAAAGCCTACTAGAACAACTGAACTTTATTTGGAATTAATCAGAGGCACTTTAAATGGTGGCAGGTGTGTGCTGACTCCCATTTAACATGATTGTGATTGATTAATTCTGAACACAGCCACATCCCCAGTCATAACAGGGTGTGTATATTTATGCAACCAGGTTACTGTAAGTTTTTTGTTTGTTTTTTCCCCTTAAAAGATTTCAGTTTGTTTTTCAGTTGGGTTGTACAAGTTATAGGTCACATTAATGGTGGAAAAAGTTTTGAAATGATTTATCTTGGTCCCATTTTTTTTACATCACACAAACCTGGCATTTCAACAGGAGTGTGTAGACTTTTTATATCCCCTGTATATCAGATTTATGTTGTTACTGTCAATATTACTTTAATTTTATTATTTTATTTTAGGATAGTTTCTTAAAGACTCAACCTGAACATTTTCTAATTTTTTACCTGTTTCATTCTCACAGAGAATCTTTGAGATCATAGAGTCGTCATCACTGTTACTGTGACTTCTTGTTTTCAGTCGTCTCTTCTTTGGTTTGGGTTCTTCTTCTTTAGTTGATCCTGAGTCAACATGCCGGCAAACTGTACCGTAACACCCTGCCATATAGCTGTACAAGAGGCCCAACTCCTGCTGCAGAAAACATCCCCCAAACTATGACACTTCTCCAAATTTTACTGACTTCTTTACACACTTCGGGTTTCAGTCTTTCCCCAGTTTGACACCAAACTTATCATTTCCCATCAGACCCAAACAAATTGAACTTATTCTCATCACTGAAGTGCACTCTGGATCAGTTCTCCTGTCCACACAACATGCTCCTCAGCAAAGGCAAGTCCAGCCTTCTTATTTTTTCTGCTGATGAGAGGTTCAGTCACTGCAGAGTGAGCTTTGAGTCCAAATTGTCTTAAATGGCAAGACACTGTGCGCCGAGACAGATCCTTTCCATGTTTAGCAGTGAACTGGTGAGTAATTCCAGCTGCAGTGTTGAACCAATTCCCCACTGAGAGTCTCCACATAATCCTGTCCCCCAAACCAGAGCATTATCAGATATTAGTGATGTCCTGTGGGCACAGATGTGCTGAAGTCATTCAAAGAAAGGGCCTCTATACTTCCAATTTATTGAATACTACAGCCTGAAAAAAAAAAACATTGTTTAAATCTTCCCTTCTCTAATTTTGCTGGGGGTTTTTTTTTACAAAATAAATGTTTGTTTTTAAGTGCCTTGGTTATTTAAAAAAACAACAACAACATGCTACTAGAGCAGTGGTATAGCCACAGCTGATATGTTTATAGATGCAAGAATCTGTGTGTGTGTATGTGTGTGTGTATCTGTGTGTTCCTCACATCTCTCAAACTGTTCATCAGAGTGACCTCAGATTTTATAAGTGCTTTGCTGAGGTTACAAGGGTTTGCATCCCTGAGTATGGAGTTGCTCACTCAAAACATGTAATTTTTATTAATAAAAGTTTAGCCACCACTACGTCTCATGTCCAAGCTTCTAGAAGTGTGGGCGGGGTTTTGGATTGACTCTGTACTGACTGAATAATATGCGGCATTACAGCATCAGTAACCACAGCGCTCCATGAACAAAACAAGGAAGTGAAAAGGGACCCATGGTGGGAGACCCATGGTGCCGCAAAGGATAGCGGTGACTGCTGGGTAAAGCAGCAGCCAAGACTCCCGTTAACCGGGCAGGCTGGGCTTGGTTCCCTGCGAAAGACTGCGATGCACCAGTTCAGCTGCTGCTTCTCCAACACCGGTGTCCGACCAAGCGGACCACGATCCTTCGCAAGGAGGCATGCCCAGCCTGCCCGGTCAGTGGTAGACGGGAGTCCCGACTGCTGCTTCACCCACGTGGTACCACTGTCCTTTGCAGGACCACGAATCCCCCTCATATGCAAGTATCTAAAAATTTAAAACTTAATAAAAATACCGCCATGATTGTGGAGCGAAATGGCCAGATCAGTTGCATATCATATGCGGACACATATGCACACTTTGACTAAATGATGACAACACACAAAAAATGCCCAAATAATGAAATAAATCATTTTTAATTTAAATATTTCCAGACAAATGGGCAACACTGATGCAACAGTTGTAGCCAAACGGGTCCTTCTGTTTGTTGGAGGTTTTGTACTTATTGCTAAAATAGAAAAGGACGCACTACAATGGGTCTCAAATATTTATAAACGTGTCCTGTTATAATACTGCATGAGTTTATTGACGATGCACTATAAACTACACATATAAACTAAAACAATTATAATGGTGACTGAACAACTCTCATTCCCCAAACTACAACTCTCACTGTGAAGCATTAATTGATCATTATTATTGATCATATTTACTAACAGCTTAGACAATATAGTGAATGGATTACTAATAAATGATATCAGTGATGACTCTAGATTATTAAAGTAAAATATTAGAAAACAGTAAAAACAATAACTAGAAAAGCACTCAGAGAGCACATACCAAGGCTCCTTCCATCCCTCATGGATCACCTCTAAAATGTAATGGGTTCGTGTGTAGGCCACGAGCCAGTTCTGGTGAAAATTGCATCAACATCTGTCCAGGAGTTTTGGAGGATTCTTGCTAACACACTGTAAGAAGATAGGAGCCTTGGTTAAGGTATGCATTCTCAGATCATCACCAAAATGTAATGGGTTCCTCTCTAGCCCAAGGACCACCTCTGGTAAAAATTTCATCCAAATCCATCCAGTAATTTTTATGTCGTCCTGCTGCACAAATAAAAATAAGGTCCTTGGTGGAGGTATGCACTCTCAGATCATCACCAAAATTTAATGGGTTCATCTTTGGCCCAAGGGCTACCTGTGGTGAAAATTTCATCAAAATCTGTACAGCAGTTTTTGCGTAATCCTGCTTAACAGTCAGACATATCACCTCGATTACATTAACTGCTTGGCAGAGGTAACAAGACTGTTATAACTGTATTGACCACACACTGAGGCTGAGCATCCATCCATCCATCTTCTTCTGCTTAATACTTTTCGGGTCGCGGGGGGCTGAGCAGTTTGACCTTAAATCAGCATCATGGGTTATTGAATCCTTTTTTCTTTATTTTTTTCTCCTTTCTTCTCCCTTACAGTTTACTGACAAGGTTCATAATTATTAAGCAAAATTACACAGCAGTGCGGGATCATATCACTGCGACGTGTCATAAACGAGCATAATAGAGCAGGCCTATTGTGATTTCACAAACAAAAAATTAAACATTGTCCAGTGCTGAAGTTTACTGTGTTTACATACCGTGTGGGCCATGTGGCTCGCAACGACATCCTTGTATGCCGGCCGGAGTTGCGTCCGCATGCATTCCAAACCCTGTCTTAAACCGCACACTTTGCTTGCATTTTCTTAGCGTCTTCAGATGAAATTATGTCAATCATCACATACTATGTGGACGGAGACCACATTCCTTTTTGTTCCTAGCCATTTTACTTTTTCTGCAGTGTTTGGTTTTAAGAGTGCACTGCTTTCCGGTTGTGAAGGTGTGTGGCCAAGCACGTAACGCCGCACACACGTCTTAAAGGGGAAGTACATGAAAAGCTCAATATTAACATATAAAATAATGTTTAAAAATTACTGGCTCCAGATTGTGATTCAGATCACCAAAATCTAATCATCTGTTCCCCATGCCATTACACACCTTCCCTGAAAATTTCATCAAAATCTGTTCATAACTTTCGGAGTAATGTGCCTGGCTGGCTGGCAGGCAGGCAGACCCACCCAAAAACATTCCCTCCTCCCCTGGCGGAGGTAATAAAGGTGCGTGCAGTATAATAAAAAGAATAATCCTAAATTTCCCTAGACAGGTTAATTAGCCCCAACACTTTATTGAAAATGAGAACAATATTAACAAGTGAATGTGATTTTTTCAAGTTTTACAAATATTGTGTAAGTGTTGGTGGAAACTGGGCAAAAGAAAACCCAGAAACATAATAATTACATTGATATTATAGAAAGAAAGTAAAATAGCTGAAGAACAATAAAATAAAGATATTGTTAATAAATGTGAAAACAAAACATCAAGTGCTTATGATGACACAGATATAAAAACAGTTAAATAGGTAAAAGAGGGAATTTCCAAACCACTAACTCACATCTTCAACTTATCATTCCAAACATGACAATTTCCTAATAAAATTAAAACTGCAAAGGTCATTCCATGATATAAATCTGGTGACAACACTTCACAGATTTCTCTTCTGACACATTTGTCAGAAATTCTAAAAAAAACTCTTCAGTGATGGATCAGAAAACACTCTCTGACAGTCAGCATAGATTTAGAGCAAATTGGTCTACATCATTAGCATTAACAGAATTCATAAAAGAAATCATTGATTCCATAGATAGAATACATCAACTGTAAATGTTGTTTTATCTAAAAAAAAAAAAAAAACCTTCTTTATCTAAAAGAAAATTTGATACAATACGGGCACACATTTACTGAATGTACGTATGAAAGGTATTTCAGTGCCTTTTTTCTTTGTTCTTCAGTTCATAATGCACTTCTGTTGTTTAACATTTTAATTATTTACATGTTCAAAATAAAATATTCAATCAATTACTGAGCTCCTAAAATACACAAATGGAGGAAATAGCATCTACTACATTTAATTTTTATGGTGCGGGGGACCCTCCAGACTCTGACAACAATGCTCCCCCTGGTCATCAAATATGCTCATGATGTCCATGCATCCAGCACATTAAACATTAGTGGTCTGAGGATCCAAAGCACAGTGAATAAGCAGATGATCTGATAAGACTTTTTTCTACCAAATTCATATTTACATGAAAGCCTCAGACATTTAAAGAACAATTCATTTGCACAAAAGAGACTTAACCCTGAAAATAATGGTCAACAGACATTACTGGACTACAGCACCTCAACTGAGAGTTCTCATGTGATAAACCAAAATACTAAATGAAGCATTTCACACATATTTCACAAAACTACAGCTTCTCACTTGTGTGAATTCTCGTTTCAAATTACTACATTGATTAAATCTTTGCCCACATATTCAACAAGAAAATGGCTTCTCACCTTTGTGAATTCTCATGTGAGTTGTCACAGTACTAGGGTAACAAAATCTTTGCCCACATATTGGACAAGAAAATGGCTTCTCACCTGTGTGAATTCTCATGTGAGTTTTCAAAGTACTACTCTGACTAAATCTTTGCCCACATGTTTCACAACAAAATGGTTTCTCACCTGTGTGAATTCTCATGTGACTTTTCAAATTACTACTCTGACTAAATCTTTGCCCACATGTTTCACAACAAAATGGCTTCACATCTGTGTGAATTCTCATGTGTTTTTTCAAATTACCATGTTCATTAAATCGTCGCCCACATGTTTCACAAGAAAATGGCTTCTCACCTGTGTGACGTGTCAAGTGTCTTTTCAAAGCAAAACACTCCCTAAATCTTTGCCCACATGTTTCACAACAAAATGGCTTCACATCTGTGTGAATTCCCATGTGTTTTTTCAAAATACTACGTTTATTAAATCGTTGCCCACATGTTTCACAAGAAAATGGCTTCTCACCTGTGTGACTTGTCAAGTGTCTTTTCAAAGCAAAACACTCCCTAAATCTTTGCCCACATGTTTCACAACAAAATGGCTTCACATATGTGTGAATTCTCATGTGTTTTTTCAAATTACCACGGTCATTAAATCGTCGCCCACATGTTTCACAAGAAAACGGCTTCTCACCTGTGTGAATTCTCTCATGATATGATAAATGACTCTTCTTTCTGAATCTTTTCCCACATACGTTGCAAACATGTGGCTTATCCACTGTATGATGTTTCTTCTGTGATTCATTTTTACAGTCTTTGTCATTATCAGAATATTTTACAGACTTTTCACCTGTGTCAGTATCACACTGATTCTTTGACATGGCGGAGTTGTCTACATCGTTACAGTCACTTCTGTTTCTGTGGAGTCTCTTCTTTGGCTCTTCATGTTTACTTGATCCTGGATTTACATTCTTACCTGCTCCCTGGTCTTGGCTCTCAGTGTCAGGAGAGTTGTGAGAGAGGAGCTGTTCACTGTTTAGTTCAGTTTCACTGTTGTCATTGTCCTCATCAGTAGGAGTCACCATGAAGGTATCAGTCTCTTGTTTCAGTCCAAAGTGTTCTTCCTCCAGACTGCTATAAGGTTCTTCTTCTTCCTTTTTAACCTGTGCAGCATCTTGCTCCTCCTGGTCCAGACTGGTGTTCCTCTCCTGGTTACAGAGCTGCTGGACAGTAAGAATCTCCTCCTCCTTACAGTCATGTAGCTGTGGAGCATCTGGAGGGACAAAAAGGCACAGAAAATGCTCGTAACAGAAAACTAGAAAGAATAAATGCACTGACTTGCCAAAAAAGTCACCACCTGGGGCATTATGTATGAATGGTGTGCACACACAAAAACACGGCGCAAGCTGATTTTCATGCACACAGTGGGATGCATAGAAACAAACGTGACGTGAGAATCTGCGGGCCGAGCTGCAAAGTTTTGACCTGCCGTGAGAAGTTGTAGACTCTCCGCAAAATTCTTTTTGAATCAGGTGGGTCTGCCAATCTATGAAACAGCTGAAACTCACAAAAAGTATTAAAATAACATTACTACTTCAGTTGACATGATTTGGCTATGAATTAGTGGTTGAAAAACATGATTATTATTTTGTGATTTATCTTCTCAACTTGGTTAATTGAGCACAGTGAAACTGTGATGAATAATAACTAATTTCCCTCAGATAACTACAACCAATTTTGTTGTATTGTTTTTTAGCAATGGAATGACAATAAAGGCACTTTGTTAACTGGATCCCGTTTCTGTAGGCTAAATATGACATTGAGATAATAAAATTTGCTAAAGACTAGGCTATACTCACGAAGCAACACCCACAGATTCATCTCTCCTGGGAGGGGTCGGCAAAATGCACTTGAGCCCTGGTTCCAGCGCAATACGTGCAGAGGACAGGCTATAGGCAACCCGATCTCACTACAAGTGACATGATTGCTTGACCCACGAGACAGACACTGACACGAGTAGACTGTTTAGACAATTATTTATTAAATCAAGAGTGTGATGTGTGTGAAGATGTGAGTGAGTGTGATGCTGAGGAACCACTGGGGCTGAGCGAGTCCCGCCGCGACCTGGCAACCCTGGAACACACAAGCACAGATGGGTTAGGGCTGTTCGCAGTACAGAGGTGTAAAAACAAGTACTGCTTACTTGCAGGTGGCGCTAGAAGACTCTTGCTGGCTCTGCGGCTCACAGTGGCCCGGTGTGGGTGACGCTTGACGCTGTGGTGAGGTGGAGGAGTCCCGAGGAGGAGGGGGAGAGGCTCCGTGATTTGGGGAGACAAGTCCGCCGCCAGGGAGGTCCACCTGTGCACAGGGGATAACACTTTCACAAGGTAAGATATTCTGGCTCTTACATGACGAAGCTTGGCGAGGATGCATCGTGGATGCTCTGGCGAGAGGATGACTCCGTGATGCGTTGCGTGGCGAAGTAGGCAGACGACTCCGTGCTGAGCCATCAGTGATGCCGGCTTTTAAGGTCTGTTGGTGATTGATGGCAGGTGTGTGCGCAGCCGGGGCTGATGACGGCCCAGCGGCCGCCATGACAAAAAGTACCTAATGAACTGCTATGGGTGAACGCCTGCAACTGCAGCAGAGACATTTGCACGTAGCTGTATCAGCGTGAAGTAGGGCTGCAATGATTACTCGAATAATTCAAATAACTCGATGACAAAAATTGCTTGACACAAAATCTATGATTCGAGGCTTCATTTTAAGTATCACTTCTGGTCTACATGACCTTCTTTCATTCCTGCTAACAAGATGTGGGCTTGTTCAGTGGCATCATATCATGGATTCAGAGGAGCAGTGCAGAAAGCGAGTCAGCGACAGCTGCAAAATGGATGCAAGTCAGAGAAAATGACAAAAGGTATCTCAAGTCTGGAATCATTTCAAGCTCAAACCGAACGGAAAAATTTTGCAGTGTGTGTATTGTATAGCAGAGCTAGCATACCACAGCAGCACAACACTGATGTTACAGCATCTCAACAGAAAGCATCCAACAACCACCACATTATGCATATGCACCAACAGCGGACACGATGAGACAAGGTATGTGTTTGAGATTTTAAATTAAGCTGAATAGAATTAGTCATCATGCAGCCGCACTAATATTTACGCTTATATGGCCAAAGAAAATATGGCAGCTTCCACTAATAGCCAACCAGTAGTTTTTTTTCTATGTCGCAAGTTGAAGCTAACGCTACAAAACTGAACTTTATGGTGTAACGTAATGTGAGAAAACCTTTGTCATTTTATACCCATACAACAAAATTTGAAGTGCATCTCACTGTACAGGATAATTTTTTAAATGTCTTTTTTCTGTGTGACAGTAAAGCTCAATATTATTTCATCTTCCAGGAAACAGCATCATATAGACAGCTTTGTGCAGGCAACTCCACCATGTTCAACTGAATAAGCAGCCGAGTTCTCAAACAGCATTTTAAATATGATTGTTACAGACATGCGCCCACTTTGCATGGTGGAGGATGAAGGCTTTAAAAATATGATTTCAACCCCAAATATACATGTCTATCAAGAACCTACTTCAGTAAGAAAATGGAGAATAAGTATGAAGACACCAAGTATGAAGACACCAAGAATACTTGGGCACATGCGCACGCAGCGACCGGCAGCGGGTGAAAAAAGTTTGACGTCTGTGTTTATGTTTTTATGCACTTTAATGTGTTTTAATGTAATTCTCTGTGCCGTTTTTGTCCTTGAATGTTTGTGGACTATATAACGAAGAGCTCCCTGGTTCCATCAGGATGGATTTCCTTCTTGTTTTTGCACTGTCGTTTCTTTCCTACCGGCTCTTTGTCTTGGAGGTAAGCGCGATCGCGATCATGCCGGGAAGAATACAGTATTCCAGAGACATGTTACTGCATTTAAACATGGATAACGCAGCATCCGTGTTTGAGTCTGTGCCGCAACTGCCGGACTTTATTTTAAGAGATTTTCATGGACACAGCGATGAAAAGAGAGACAAGAGGAGGAAACGCAGAAAGCGTGGAGGCGTAAGATTAAATCTGAGGAGGCGTCAGCTTTATCGCATTCCTCTTCCTTCCATTATTATGGGGAATGTACAATCCCTGAGAAATAAAGTGGATGAAATTCAAGGAAATGTACGATATCAGAAGGACTTCAAGAACTGCTGTGTCATGGCTTACACGGAGACGTGGCTTACGGCGCATGACCGGGATGCGGACCTGAGTATTGACGGCTTTGGAGCCCCACTTTGCTCGGATCAGCAGGAAGAGGTAACGGGGAAATGTCAGGGGGGCGGCGTATGTTTGTATATTAATAAACAGTACTGTACATCTGTCACGGTCAGAGAGCGCATCTGTACACCCGATGGGGAGCTTCTGTCCGTGTCACTACGCCCCTTTTATCTGCCCCGCGAGTTCCCCCAACTTTTCATAACGACTGTGCACATTCACCTGAGAGCAGATGCTGACTCCGCCTCCAGCACCGTCTTTGATGTGGTGCAGCGGCTACAGTCGATTTCCCCAGAGGCTCCAAATTTTATTTTGGGGGATTTTAACCATGTTTCTTTAAAGAAGACACTTAAAAACTTTTATCAGTATGTCTCCTGCCCAACCAGGTGAAAAAAGACATTGGACCTGTGCTATGGATCCATAGAGAGGGCCTATAAATCTCTTCCCCTTCCTCCTTTAGGATCCTCAGATCACAACTGTGTACATTTGCTGCCCACATATAAAACTGCTCTCAGAAGAGGCAAGGCGAAGACCAGGGACATAGATGTGTGGACAGAGGATTCAGTGCACTGCCTCCAGGAATGCTTTAACTATACGGACTGGGAGGTTTTCACACTGTCCTGCGGGGATGATTTGGACTCTTTGGTGGATGTCACATGCTCATACATGGCTTTCTGCAGAGATATGATCATTCCGCATAAACGTGTCAAAATATATCCCAACGACTTCCGGTCTGGACGCCATGGTGATAGCAACTTAACGCTGAACCTCCCAGACCCAATCCAAGGAAAACATCTTCAAAATCAGACTTAACGGATTTTTGGAAGAATAAAAATCAAAAGACAAAAACACCATGCCTAACCAAAAACAGAAGAAACTGACATTCCCCAGGTCAGGACGCGCAGCGGCCGCAGAATCTGAACCGGAGGACCTCCGTTCAGGAGACGAGGAGCTGGACCTAGCTAACAAAAAGATTAGCTTGAAATCGCTATTTGATGAATTACAACGATTTCGGGCCGAATTTCATGAATTCAGAGAGGAACTAAAAAGGACGAACAGCAGAATGGACCAGGCCGAAAACCGAATCTTGGAAGCTGAAGAAAGAGTAAAAGTGCTTGAAGATTCTATGCTGGATTTACACAGAAAACAGTCAAGGCTGGAGGCTAAGCTAACCGACCAAGAAGGAAGACAGAGACGAGATAACATCAGAATTCACGGTCTGAAAGAAGGAGCTGAAGATAGTTTCAACACAGTGGCGGAATGCGTGGAATCCTTATTGAGAGAGAAGTTGGATATTCCACAAACCACCGATTTGAAGATAGAAAAGGCCCATCGTACATTAGCCGCAAAGCCAGCAGCAGAAGCGTCCCCGCGTTCGGTGGTGGTAAGATTCTCCGATTTCAAAATAAAACAAGAGGTTGTAAGACGGGCTTGGCAGAAAAAAGGATTTATGCATCAAGAGAGAAAAGTCTTCGTGGAGCACGATTACGCCCCTGAGGTTCTTAAAAAGCGACGGGAATATAACGACGCCAAAAAGGTTCTACGGGAACAGAATCTACGCTTTCAGACGCCATTTCCGGCGAAGTTAAGGGTCTTTTACGGTGAAGAGTCATGTCTCTATAATTCAGCGGAAGAAGCAACAATTGACATGGCAAGAAGAGGGCTCCCGGTAACGGTGTTTAAACCCGCAGCGAATCTAAGCGAGAAGATCAGAGCTCAAACGTGGTCCACTCAGAGACCTTCAAAATCCACGGGCCAGCAGCGGGAAACCCAGCCCCAGAGCTACAAAGATAAGCTTTCCAGTTCCAGGAAGGAATAGCGACCTTTTTGTTTTTTTTTTCTTTTCAGTCATTCTGCACTTCCATCCCCCCTCCTACAAGGTAACAAACATTAAAGGAGATGCAGAGTCAGCATGTGGTAAAACATTTCATGGAGCAGTCATAGCATTAGAAACAAATGTCTTCTTAATTTAAAGGAAAAAAAAATCATGTTAAAATAGAAATGTAACAATGACCCACATGTTCTCTCCACACTAACAAATACTGTATTAGAGTGAATGTTTGCTGTGATGGGGGTGGGAGGGTGCACATAATCTCATAGGGTATAGGTATAAAAAAAAAAAAAAATTAATTAAAAAAAAAAAAATCATTACAAATTCGGATTGGGATCTGAAATTCACGTTAAAAACATGGGACAACTTACAGGGGTAAGAGAGGGCCCTCAACACGTAACAGAGTTTGAGGAATTTCCCTCAGAGCCTACACTCCATCAGGGCTCTTACAGGGTCTTTAAAGAGACCCCAGCTCAGGAAGTTTTTTTGACAGTTTTTTGTTTTAAAGTTTCGTACACTATGTTCTTAATGTTTTTTATGTTCTTAATGTTCTTTCAGTTTCTGAGTAGCAAAAAAGAGGGCCACCACACTGTTATACTAAATAAGAAAATACAATGGAGAAACAGGGTGTAACCAAAATAGCCTCATATAATGTAAAAGGGATCCTGAATCCAGTTAAAAGATCCAAGATTCTACGCAAAATGAAAAAAGACAAAGCAGAAATAATATTTTTACAAGAAACCCACCTAACAGACGTGGAACACACTAAACTCAATAAACAAGGGTTTAAAATGATCTCTTCATATTCATATAAATCAGGGAGGAAGAGGGGAGTAGCGACATTGATATCAACCAAAATTACATTTGAAAAAAAATCAGAACACAAAGATAAAGAAGGGAGGTACAGTTTGGTAATTGGGCGGCTAGAGGGAGAAGATATCACCCTGCTGAATGTATATGCACCACCAGGGGCTAAATGGAAATTTTATAAAAATGTATTCGACCTAATGATAACTAAAGCCCAAGGTTTAGTGATATGTGGTGGAGACTTCAATCTAAGACTGAATCCATACTGGGATGCAACAGGTAATTCTTCACATCAAAATAACACTCAAAATAGGAAAACTTGGATGCTACTAAAAGAAATGGGAATCTGTGACGTATGGAGGGAATTCAACCCCAATGTAAAAGATTATACTTTTTATTCAACGCCACATTCATCTTACTCAAGGATTGATTACTTTTTTATGTTTAATAGAGACATTGGAAGAGTAAAAACATGTAAAATAAGACTGATGGATCTCTCTGACCACAGTCCGATCTATATGGACATAAACATCCAAAAATACACAAATAATACATTTTCCTGGAGGTTGAATTCAAATGTCCTGAAAGGACCACTCAAAGATGAATTGGAATCAGATATTCTCAGATATTTGGAAGAAAACGATAATGGAGAAGTATCCCCTTTAATACTGTGAGATGCGTGCAAAGCTGTAATAAGGGGAAAAATTATTGCAAAACTGGCAACCCAAAAGAAACTGAGACAAGAAAAACTAATCACACTAGAGTCAGAACTCAAGAACCTAGAAAAAGAACACAAAGACAACACTCATTCTAATGGCTCGCTAATGGCCACCCACTTGAGGTATTTCAGGCACGTCCCATTGGGGGAAGACCCCGGGACAGACCCAGGACACGCTGGAGAGACTATGTCTCCCAGCTGGCCTGGCAACGTCTTGGTATCCTCTCTGAAGAACTGGAGCAGGAGGCCAGGGACAGGAAAGTCTGGGCTTCTCTGCATTAGCGGCTGCCTCCGCGACCCAGACCTCCAGAAAAGAGGTAGAAAATGGATGGATGTATGGTTGGCACATATGAATTATATCCATGTTTGACATTTTAATGCGAGTCCCAGCTCATCATACTGCTCTGTATTCACGTGTGTATGAGTCTCACAGCTGCACCCAGTTAACCTTGAAGAAATCAAAAACTGCTAAAGTCTCCATGCTCTGCTTTTCTCTGCAGAAGTGAGTTTTG
Source organism: Pholidichthys leucotaenia (assembly GCA_020510985.1). NCBI lineage: Eukaryota > Metazoa > Chordata > Actinopteri > Cichliformes > Pholidichthyidae > Pholidichthys > Pholidichthys leucotaenia. The sequence continues at coordinate 108,294,047 of CM035841.1, read as the reverse complement.
CATTTTTTAACTGCCTGTGATCATTTTTTTTAAAGATATATCCATTTTTGGCTTTTTCTGCATTTTCTATTCTCTTGTGTTTGCTTTTAATTAAAAGTCACATTTTGTGGCACTTAAAACTTTCGGATCGGTTTCCGCTTCATGTTTGGGCTTCATTGAGTTACCCTTTCTTCTGTTCTGACCTAATTTAAGAGATAAGAAAAACCTGTATTAGTCTCACAATGGGGAAATAGGGTCAAAGGTTAAGTTTTGTGTTGCATGCTCGTCTCCTTAAGGGCACATTCAGATGGCCACTGTTTGGTCCAGACCAAAAGACAAAACAGTGGATTCCCCGGATAGTTCGGTTTGTTTAGTGCTGTCTGAACACGTGTTGGAACTCTGGTGCGCACCAAACAAGTGAAATCTGGAACCCCTGAAAATGAGGGTCTTGGTTCTCTTGCAAACGAAGTCTGGTGTGCGCCGCTTGCAGTGTGAATCCAAACGGAGTATCCAACAGACCAAAGGGCAGAATTGCCCCTTGGTGTTTGTGTAACCATAGCAACACGTAGTCTGAGAAGAGGAAGTGGCATTTACCGTAGCACATTTTGGGTAGAAAATAACAATAAAGACAACCGCGTGAATCCGAGAAATCCTTTTACTGGTGAAAGCCAAGGGGAAAAGTTAAAAAATGTCTCATTTGTGGCGGACAAACAACCCTGCTGAAGGGAACAGATTTCCGTTTTTGGTCCTGGCCAATCGATGAGCCTGATTTTTCTTCTTCGCCAAGATTTTTCCTTCCTAGTCAGTGGTGGTTTCAGCTACAGCGCCCCAAACAAGCAGTTGTAACTGTGTGATGTTGTCCAGGCAGTTTGGTTCGCTGCAGTGTGAATGCAAACCAAACCAAATGAAGGTGTGAAAATTCTCGGCATTTCCCGCCCAGCTGAACCGAGACCCTCGGACTATCCTGGTCTGAATGCAGCATAAGTCTTTCAAATTAGGATGTAATCCGACAAAGAAATAGCCCTCAACAGTGTTCTCCACACAGATAAGACTTGGGAGTTGAAAAAAAATAACACTCTTTGCTGTGGAAACAGTCCGAAGAAACAGCAGGAATGAGATGCACAGTAAAAGCTGAAAAAAGTGAATTGTCTGCTGAGAAAAGCAGATGTGAGGTTAAAGGTAGAAATAATTAAACTCATTAGTATGAGGGACTTGATCAGCAATCGAAAAAACGTTGGCTTCTTCCCGCTTAGTAAAAATCCTGGCACCTCGATAATCTATTACTTCGCAGGTCTAGTTTTAGCATTTAGATTTTTCGAGGTGTCTAAAGCTGGATTTATGCACTTGCATCATGTCGATGCCATTACTGACGTACATCGCCGACACAGTGATGGGCAATCTTTTTCTTGTTCCGTTGCCAAAGTGGGTTTCAGCTGATGTGTAGAATGATTTGTGCTCGTTGTGCGTTTTTGTTTATTAACTAGCGACAGATAAGTGCAGATTGTGATGGAGTTGGAGCGAATAAATATTAAGAAAAAACAACTTTTCATACGATCGCTGCACAGAGAAAAAAAGATGTTGGAGAAAAAGGTGCATGCAACCACCGCCACTGTCGTTATTTGACAATCTGTGTAATTACTGGGGTTTTGACAAGCCATAAAATGTTCTGTATGTGCTCACTTCCTCAATATTCTTTTGAATTTGGACCATTGTTTAACCGACTTGCTTTGGAAGCTGTGCCACAGTGAACAGGCAGAGCAGAGCAGCAACAAGAACCAGGAAATGTGAAGGAGCAGACAAAGTGGACCAATCAAAGCTCTTATGGTCTGCATCGCTGACGTGTATCTCTCCTCCTCTAGAGAGGTGCATGTCGGGCGACACAGGGGGATGTTGCGTCAACACTGCATCAATGTCATGACGTGGGTGCATAAATCCAGCTTAAGGCAGGTGAGCAGCTCGGGCTTGTGCACGGGGCATAGTATGCCCAAAAGTGTGCCCGTTGTCTCACAGGGTCCGCTCTCTCTTCAATAGTCAAAGAGATTAAATAATTTTTTCACTGGGTTAGATGAGTCAAAGTCAAACACAAACTGAGACCAGTACAGGTACATCAGATTTATGTAGCTACTGTAAATATTACTTTCATATTAGCATTTTATTTTAGGAAAGTTTCTCAAGGACTCAACATGAACATTTTCTAACGTTTTACCTGTTTCATTCTTACAGAGAGGCTTTGAGGTCAGAGAGTCGTCATCCCTGTTACTGTGACTTCTTGTTTTCAGTCGCCTCTTCTTTGGTTTGGGTTCTTCTTTAGTTGATCCTGAGTCTACACGCCAGCTTTCTTCCTCATCTTTGATCTCCATTAAAGCAGTGTTGTGATAGAGGAGTTGCTCACTGTTTGGTTCTGCTTCACTCTGCTGCTTTTCCTCAGAAATAAGTGTCACCAGCTTCACTAACAGCTGTTCTCGCTCCTGACTGATGCAGAGTTCCTCCTGTTCCTCTTTAACCTGTGGAGGTTCTTCCTGTTCCAAGCCTGAGTTTTCCTCTTGGTTCCAGAGCTGCTGGTCAGGAGAAAACTTGTTCTCACAGACATGTTGCTCTGGGAAGTCTAGAGGGAAAACAGATCAAAGAAATCATTCACTAATGGGATTAAATCAGAACTCAGTTTTAAGGAAATACAGCGGGGAAAATAAGCATTTAGAGTCTCCAATTAACCTAACCTGCATGTTTTTGGCCTGTGGGAGGAAACCGGAGAACTCCCAGAGTAAACCCACGCAGACACGAGGAGAACATGCAAACTCCACACAGATCACTGTTGGTCAGGGGCTGGGATCGAACCAGGGATCCCATGGCCAAGGGTGAGTTGCTGTGCTGCCGCACCGCCCAATTCAGCTGTTCTAATAGGCTTTTCCTGACATTCCTGTAGTCACATCTTACAGCACAAGCCATGGTTTGCTGTCATGCTGAAAGATGAAGTTCCTCTTCATCTTCAACTTTCAAGCAGAGGTCTGAAGGTTTTGTGCCAACACTGACTGGTATTTGGAACTGTTCATAATTCCCTCCACCTTGACTGAGGCCCCAGTTCCAGCTAAAGAAAAACAGCCCCAAAGCATGATGCTACCACCACCACCATGCTTCACTGTAGGTATGGTGTTCTTTTGGTGATGAGCAGTGTTGTGTTTGCGTCAAATATACCTTTTGAAATTATGGCCAAAAAGTTCAACCATGGTTTCATCAGACCATAACACATTTTCCCACATGCATGTGGAGATTTCAAATGTGTTTTTGCAAAATGTAACTGGACTTGCATGTTTTTCTTTGTAAGATAAGGCTTCCGTCCTTGCCACCCTAGACGGGAGATTGTTGTCACATGTACTAAACAGCCAGTACTTGCCAGAAATTCCTGCAGCTCCTTCAATGTTGCTGTCAGCCTCTTGGCAGCCTCCCTGACCAGTTTTCTTCTTGTCTTTTCATCAGTTTAGGAGGGCCATCCAGTTCTTGGTAATGTCACTGTTGTGCCATATTTTCTCCACTTGATGATGACTGTCTTCACTGTGCCCCATGGTATATTTAATGACTTGGAAATTCTTTTGTACCCTTCTCCTGACTGATGCCTTTGAACAGTGAGATCCCTCTGATGCTTTGGAAACTCTCTGCGGACAATGGCTTGTGCTGCAAGATGCCACTACAAAAATGTCAGGAAAAGCCTACTAGAACAGCTGAACTTTATTTGGGGTTAATCAGAGGCACTTTAAATGGTGGCAGGTTTGTACTGACTCTCATTTAACATGAGTTTGAATGTGATTGGTTAATTCTGAACACAGCCACATTGCCAGTTCTAACAGGGTGTGCATATTTATGCAAACAGGTTATTCTAAGTTTTTTATTTTTCCCTTTAAAAGATTTCAGTTTGTTTTTCCAATTGGGTTGTACAGGTTATAGGTCACATTAATGGTGGAAAAAGTTTTGAAATCATTTATCTTGGTCTCATTTTTTTACATCACAAAAACCTGGCATTTCAACAGGGGTGTGTAGACTTTTTTTATCCACTGTACAAAGAAATCAAAGCAACTGTGTTCACAAAACAAGTTATATTTAATAAAGTGGAATCACACAGGGAATAAGTATTGAACATGTGAAGAAAAAGAGGTGCAAAAGCCAAAAAACAGCTGCCATCCATAAGAATATAGAAAGACATCCCATCCCCCATCAGTGCAAATTTATTTCAGCTGGCTAAGTTCTGACTGATAGCCTTTGAAAAGGTCTTTGAATATGAGATTGTCATACCACAAAGAACTCGATAGGTAGAAGCAAAGAGCTCTCTCTAGACCTTTGCAACCTTAGTACTGCAAAACATAATGATGGCACTGGTTACAGGTGCATTTCTAAACTGTTGAATGTTCCAGTGAGCACTGTTGGAGCCATCATTCGGAAGTGGAAAGAACATCATTTTACCATAAACTGGCCACGACCAGGAGCTCCTCACAAGATTTCTGACAGAGGAGTCAAAAGAATTATCAGAAGAGTTATCCAAGAGCCAAAGACCACTCATTGAGAGCTCCAGAAAGACCTGGAGTTAGCAGGTGCCGTTTCAAAGTAAACAATAAGAAATGCACTCAACTGACATGGGATCTATGCCCGCACATCTCGCAGGACTCCATTGCTGAAGAAAAAGCATGTTGAAGCAGGTGTTTTTCAGCACATGGTACAGGCAGACTTCATATAATTAAAGGAAAGATGAATGGACAAATATACAGAGATATCCTTGATAAGAAGCTGTTGCCATCTGCCAAGATGCTGAAGATGTAATGAGGGTGGTCATTTCAGCAACACAATGATCCCAAACACACAGCCAAGGAAACTCTCAACTGGCTCCAGAGAAGGAAAATAAAGCTGCTACAATGGCCCAGTCAGTCACCTGGCCTGAATCCAATTGAAAATCTATGGAACAAACTGAAGATCAGAGTTCATAGAAGACACCCACAGAACCTTCAAGATTTGAAGACAGTTTGTGTGGAAGAATGGGCTAAAATCACTCTCGAGCAATGCCTGTGCCTAGTTTCTCCATATACATACCTACGAACTCAGAAGGGGTGAAAAAGGTGACAAAGTAAACTCATGTCGGGACAGAATACATAAGTGTGAATGAGAGGAAGGCAGGCGTAATGGTAAAGATGCAAGGAGTAGAGGTAGTGAAAGCAGATGTGTTTAAATACCTGGGGTCAACCATTCAAAGCAATGGAAAATGCACAGCAGAGGTGAAGAAGAGAGTGCAGGCAGGGTGGAGTGGGTGGAGATGAGTGTCAGGGGTGATTGTGACAGAAGCATAGCAGCAAGAGTGAAAGGGAAGATTTACAAGACGGTAGTGAGACCTGCGATGATGTATGGTTTCGAGACGGTGGCGCTGACAAAAAGACAGGAAATGGTGCTGGAGCTGGCAGAGTTGAAGATGCTAAGATTTTCAATGGGAGTGACTCAGAGGGACAAGATTAGAAATTAGTATACCAGAGGCACAGCTCAAGTTGAACAGTTTGGAGACAAAGTAAGAGAGGCAAGGCTGACACGGTTTGGACATGTGCAGAGGAGGGATGGTGGATATATTGCACAAAGGATGTTGAAGATGGAGCTGCCAGGCAGGAGGAAAAGAGGAAGACCAGAGAAGATTCATGGATGTAGTGAAGGAGGGCATGGGAAGGGTTGGTGTTATAGAGGAAGATGAAAGGGATAGGGCGAGATGGAGAAAGATTATCCGCTGTGGCGACCCCTAAAGGGAGCAGCCAAAAAAAGAAGAAGTCACTGAATCCACACATACAGCGGGGAAACTAGGTATTGAACACATCACCATTTTTCTCATTAAACATACTTCTGACGGAGCCATTGACCTGAGATTTTCACCAGATATCAGTAACAACCCAAGTAATCCATACATACAAAGAAATCAAGGCAACTGTGTTTACAAAATAAGTTAAACTTAATAAAGTGGAATGACACAGGAAATAAGTATTGAACACGCTAGGTGAAATCCATTTAATATTTAGTAGAAAAGCCTTTGTTGGTAATAACGGCTTCCAGCTGCTTCCTGTATGGACAAACTAAGCACAGACATTGCTCTAGAGTGATTTTAGGCCATTCTTCCACACAAACTGTCTTCAAATCTTGAAGGTCTGTAGGTGTCTTCTGTGAACTCGGATCTTCAGTTTGTTCCATAGATTTTCAATTGGATTCAGGCCAGGTGACTGACTGGGCCATTCTAGCAACTTTATTTTCCTTCTCTGGAGCCAGTTGAGTTTCCTTGGATGTGTGTTTGGGATCATTGTCTTGATGAAATGTCCACCCTCATTTCATCTTTAGCATCTTGGCAGATGGCAACAGCTTCTTATCAAGGATGTCTCTGTACATTTGTACATTCATCTTTCCTTTAATTATATCAAGTCTGCCTGTACCATGTGCCCCCACACCATGATGGGATGTAGAGTGCCATTTCTCCTCCAAACATGCTGTATGTTGTGACATCCAAAAAGTTCAATTTTGGTCTCATCTGACCAGACTATATTCTCCCAGTATTTTACTGGCTTCCCCAAATGTTGTGCAGCAAACTTTAAATGACCTTCAACATGCTTTTTCTTCAGCAATGGAGTCTTGCGAGGTGAGTGGGCATAGAGCCCATGTCGGTTGAGTTCATTACTTACTGTTTTCTTTAAAACAGCAGTACCTGCTAACTCCAGGTCTTTCTGGAGCTCTCAGTGAGTGGTCTTTGGCTCTTGGATAATTCTTCTGATAACTGTCTTGACTCCTCTATGAAAAATCCTGTGAGGAGCTCCTGGTCGTGGCCGGTTTATGGTAAAATGATGTTCTTTCCACTTCCGAATGATTGTTCCAACAATGCTCACTGGAACATTCAGCAGTTTAGAAATGCGCCTGTAACCAATGCCATCATTATGTTTTGCAACAGTAATAATAATAATAATAGTAATGCATACCTGCCAACTTTTCAAACCTGAAAAGCCTAGTAGCTAGTCAGGGACCAGGGGCCGCAGGCCCCGGTAGGTCCAGGACAAAGTCCTGGTGGGGGGTTCAGGGGGGCGAAGCCCCCCGACGCCAAACAAATATTAGCATTAAATCAAGTTAGAATGTAGCTAACAACCTCATATTTCTTCAACTTTCAAACCTGAAAAGCCTAGTAGCTAGCCGGGGTCCAGGGGCCGCAGTGTCAAACAAATATTAGCATTTGACATAGAAGTCACATATTAATTATATTAAAGGTAAAATATCTAAATCAACTGCAATACTACACAGAGCGAAATATTTGCTGAATCAACAACCCACATTATATACTTTGTATCATTCATTAATACTCCCATACATGACATATTGTACTGAAGTATGGGGAAATGCATATAAAACAAACATATATCCAGTCTTTATGCTTCAGAAGAGAGCTATTAGAATAATAAACAAAGCTGCTTACAGGGAACCAACAAACCCACTTTTTCTTAAATTAAAAGCTCTCAAGTTGAAAGATCTGGTTGACTTTAAAAATGCAGTAATAATGTTTAAAGCTAAGAATCTATCACTGCCCGCAAATATCCAAAAGCTGTTCCAAATAAGGGAGAAACAATATCATTTCAGAGGAACATTTCAATTCAATTCAACTTTATTTATATAGCGCCATTTCACAACAAAAGTCATCTCATGTATATTTCAAAAACCTTTAGTGAGAACTACCACCAAGCAATACTGTGTTTCAGTGCAAGGAGTCAGATTATGGAACAATTTTGGACCTGAATTAAAATCATGTACAACGCTTGGACAATTTAAACAAAAGCTAAAGGAAGAAATACTCCAAACATATATACAAGATGACATGTAAAATCACATAAGGATTGTCATATCCAGTCTGTGTTGTGTTGTTACTTAGTTGTTTTTTTTTTGTCACATTTTGTCTTAGCTTTGTTCTGAATTGTAATTGCTCTTGTTTTGTTTTTCTTTTGAATTCTTGGATGGAACATGGGTGGGCAATATAAGCTGCGGCTTCAGCCATCACTCATTTCAGATAACTTATGTTGAACTGTATAATCAGAGGAGTTATTGTTTAATTTGACCTTGTGGGATTTTTTCGCCTTTGTTATATTATTCTGTTTCTTTTTAATCTTTACTTTTAATCTATCCAAAATAAAGATTCATTCATTCATTAAATTTGCATTCAAAAGACTATCTTAACACTGCATAGAACTTTGAATAGGCCAGATCTGATGTATTATGAATACTAGAAAAGCACTTGGAGAGCGCAGACCTCCACCAAGTGCCACAGTTCCCCCATACAGTGTTTAACATCATAAATAAAATATTGAAAATGGCCCTATCTCGCAATGTTAAATAAAAAAAAAAAAAAAGAATCCTTTAAAAAATTCCTGGATCCAGACGGTGATCCGGATCACCACCAAAATCTAATCATCTGTAGGATACCCCATTTCTGACAATCTGTGAAAATTTCATGAAAATCTGTCCATAACTTTTTGAGTTATCTTGCTAACAACCAAACAGACAAACCAACGCTGATGATCACATAACCTCCTTGGCGGAGGTAACTAGAAGACTAGAGATATCAGCAGGCACAGGCAAGTGCGTAAAAGACGGCAAAATCGCTCTGATATTTTATGTGTTTACATGATACACCAAGCATGACAAGGCTTGCAATTACACAGCACATGTTCTTCAGAATCATAGGCATTATATAAAATGTATTCTCCCTTTAGAGGTCTAATCCATGGTCCATTTGCCAGGGCTGAAGTGCAGTCGTGCGAACGTCTGCTGCAGTTAACATCGTGTTTACATCTCGCCATGTGCGCACGCCTCTCCGGGATTTCGCGCGAGAATAGAAACCTCAACGCCCTCAATAGCGATAGCGTTAGCTTAGCAAACGCTTCATTTAAAGCGTAGCAGCGAACCACGAAAAGAAACGCTACTGACGCTACTATGTTCTAAATTTAGATACGATTCCTAGCGATCTCGTGTTTGGAATTGCTTTTGTGTTTTTTTTACGATTTAAAATTTTTGACTGAATTTTTAGTGAAAAACCGTAATTTTGATTAATAAAGCCGTAACTCGGAATGGGGTCTTGAAAACCGGAACCATTACGGCAAAACCGGAGTAGTTGGCAGGTATGGTAATGCATCGGATTTATATAGCGCTTTTCATAGACACTCAAAGACACGTTCATCATGTGACACTGACGTCTCACATGATGAACAGCTACAGACCAGTGGCCCTGACGTCTCACATGATGAAGACCCTGGAGAGACTGCTCCTTGCTCACCTCCGCCCCCTGGTGGGACCAGCGATGGATCGACTCCAGTTCGCCTACCAGCATGGCATTGGGGTGGAGGATGCAGTGATCTTCCTCCTTCACCGTTCTCTGTCCCACCTGGAGAAGCCCGGGAATACGGTGAGAATCATGTTCTTTGACTTCTCCAGTGCTTTCAACACCATCCAACTAATGATCCTGAAGGACAAGCTGCTGTGCGCAGGGGTGGACCAGCACCTGTCATCATGGATCCTGGACTACCTCACTAACCGGCCAGTTTGTGAGAACCCGGGACTGTGTGTCTGACACGATCATCGGTAGCACGGGGGCCCCCCAGGGAACGGTTTTGGCTCCCTTCCTGTTCACCCTTTATACTGCGGACTTCTCACACAACACAACACACTGCCATCTACAGAAGTTCTCTGACGACTCTGCAATCGTCGGCCTCATCTCCAATGGAGATGAAGCTGAGTACAGAGGACTTATCCAGGACTTTGTGGACTGGTGCCATCAGAACTGCCTCCACAGATCAACGCGAGAAAAACTAAGGAGCTGGTGGTGGACTGCCGCAGGCAAGGACAACCCCTCACAGCACTAGTAAACATACAGGGAACAGACATTGAGATGATGACATCCTTCAAGTACCTGGGTGTTCATCTGAACAATAAACTAGACTGGTCACACAATACCGACGCACTCTACAAGAAGGGACAGCGCAGGCTGTTCCTACTGAGGAGACTCAGGTCTCACATTCAGATGGCCACTGTTTGGTCGTCTGGACCAAACAGTGGATTCCCCGGATAGTTTGGTTTGTTTAGTGCTGTCTGAACACGTGTTGGAACTCTGGTGCGCACCAAACAAGCGAAATCTGGAACCCCTGAAAATGAGGGTCTTGGTTCTCTTGCAAACAAAGTCTGGTGTGCTCCGCTTGCAGTGTGAATTCCAAACGGAGTATCCAACAGACCAAAGGGCAGAATTGCCCCTTGGTGTTTGTGTAACCATAGCAACACGTAGTCTGAGAAGAGGAAGTGGCATTTACCGTAGCACATTTTGGGTAGAAAATAACAATAAAGACAACCGCGTGAATCCGAGAAATCCTTTTACTGGTGAAAGCCAAGGGGAAAAGTTAAAAAATGTCTCATTTGTGGCGGACAAACAACCCTGCTGAAGGGAACAGATTTCCGTTTTTGGTCCTGGCCAATCGATGAGCCTGATTTTTCTTCTTCGCCAAGATTTTTCCTTCCTAGTCAGTGGTGGTTTCAGCTACAGCGCCCCAAACAAGCAGTTGTAACTGTGTGATGTTGTCCAGGCAGTTTGGTTCGCTGCAGTGTGAATGCAAACCAAACCAAACGAAGGTGTGAAAATTCTCGGCATTTCCCGCCCAGCTGAACCGAGACCCTCGGACTATCCTGGTCTGAATGCAGCATAAGTCTTTCAAATTAGGATGTAGTCCGATAAAGAAATAGCCCTAAACAGTGTTCTCCACACAGATAAGACTTGGAGTTGAAAAAAAATAACACTCTTTGCTGTGGAAACAATCCGAAGAAACAGCAGGAATGAGATGCACAGTAAAAGCTGAAAAAAGTGAATTGTCTGCTGAGAAAAGCAGATGTGAGGTTAAAGGTAGAACTAATTAAACTCATTAGTATGAGGGACTTGATCAGCAATCGAAAAAACGTTGGCTTCTTCCCGCTTAGTAAAAATCCTGGCACCTCGATAACCTATTACTTCGCAGGTCTAGTTTTAGCATTTAGATTTTTCGAGGTGTCTAAAGCTGGATTTATGCACCTGCATCATGTCGATGCCATTACTGACGTACATCGCCGACACAGTGATGGGCAATCTTTTTCTTGTTCCGTTGCCAAAGTGGGTTTCAGCTGATGTGTAGAATGATTTGTGCTCGTTGTGCGTTTTTGTTTATTAACTAGCGACAGATAAGTGCAGATTGTGATGGAGTTGGAGCGAATAAATATTAAGAAAAAACAACTTTTCATACGATCGCTGCACAGAGAAAAAAAGATGTTGGAGAAAAAGGTGCATGCAACCACCGCCACTGTCGTTATTTGACAATCTGTGTAATTACTGGGGTTTTGACAAGCCATAAAATGTTCTGTATGTGCTCATGTGACAGAGATCATCCTGCGCAGTTCGCCCCACACGGGACACAAACCCGCGACCTCTCAGTCAACTACACAGTTCGAGCATGGGAGACACAGCACGATCGCGCTGAGCTAAAGGTCCGACCGGTAGCTCAGCGCTACCATCTGGGGCTCACAGCACCACTTTGTAACTGAGGTCATCAGCGCAGTTCGCCCTACACAGGACACGAACCCGCGACCTCACAGTTAACTGGTCAGAGACACACACAGCACGATCGTGCTGAGCTAAAGGTCCGACCGATAGCTCAGCGCTACCGATACTGTATCAGGCTTTGGGAGGGAGGTTTACTAACGTTCTACGCCGAACAGTACTAGTTGGCATCCGTTACACTCTCCCCCTTAAACCTCACTCCCATCCGGGTCACGGCACCAATGTGACAGAGATCATCCTGCGCAGTTCGCCCCACACGGGACACGAACCCGCGACCTCTCAGTCAACTACACAGTTCGAGCATGGGAGACACAGCACGATCGCGCTGAGCTAAAGGTCCGACCGGTAGCTCAGCGCTACCATCTGGGGCTCACAGCACCACTTTGTAACTGAGGTCATCAGCGCAGTTCGCCCTACACAGGACACGAACCCGCGACCTCACAGTTAACTGGTCAGAGACACACACAGCACGATCGTGCTGAGCTAAAGGTCCGACCGATAGCTCAGCGCTACCGATACTGTATGAGGCTTTGGGAGGGAGGTTTACTAACGTTCTACGCCGAACAGTACTAGTTGGCATCCGTTACACTCTCCCCCTTAAACCTCACTCCCATCCGGGTCACGGCACCAATGTGACAGAGATCATCCTGCGCAGTTCGCCCCACACGGGACACGAACCCGCGACCTCTCAGTCAACTACACAGTTCGAGCATGGGAGACACAGCACGATCGCGCTGAGCTAAAGGTCCGACCGGTAGCTCTGCGCTACCATCTGGGGCTCACAGCACCACTTTGTAACTGAGGTCATCAGCGCAGTTCGCCCTACACAGGACACGAACCCGCGACCTCACAGTTAACTGGTCAGAGACACACACAGCACGATCGTGCTGAGCTAAAGGTCCGACCGATAGCTCAGCGCTACCGATACTGTATGAGGCTTTGGGAGGGAGGTTTACTAACGTTCTACGCCGAACAGTACTAGTTGGCATCCGTTACACTCACTTCCTCAATATTCTTTTGAATTTGGACCATTGTTTAACCGACTTGCTTTGGAAGCTGTGCCACAGTTTATTTTATTTAGCGAATGCAAAGTCCTTAAGCCAAGCAGTTGCCTCCTGGTTTGCTGTATGGAGGGTGTGTAATCCTCCTTCCAGTCTTTGGAGCGGGCAAGCCTCTATGATGTGTTCCATTGTTTGCTCCTCTCCACATGCGCACAGTGGGCTAGGGCTACTGCCCCATCTGTGAAGGCTGGCCAAGCAGGGGCCATGTCCAGTCCTGAAGCGATTGAGTGTAGACCACTGTCTCCTTGGGAGGTTGGTGCCCGGGACCTGTTGGTTGGGGTTTATCACCAGCTGTTTGTTTGGGACCTCCTTGGTCTCCCATTCCTCTTGCCAAGCTGTCTGGATGGTAAAGTCAGCTGGGGGAGGGTTTTTCCAAATCGGCCGTCTGGATGAAAGTCGGGCAGTGGGTGGGGTGTAGATATCTGCATGGATTGGTAAGTGAGGAGAATCTTTAACTTTGTCTGCCACAGTGAACAGGCAGAGCAGAGCAGCGACAAGAACCAGGAAATGTGAAGGAGCAGACAAAGTGGACCAATCAAAGCTCTTATGGTCTGCATCGCTGACGTGTATCTCTCCTCCTCTAGAGAGGTGCATGTCGGGCGACACAGGGGGATGTTGCGTCAACACTGCATCAATGTCATGACGTGGGTGCATAAATCCAGCTTAAGGCAGGTGAGCAGCTCGGGCTTGTGCACGGGGCATAGTATGCCCAAAAGTGTGCCCGTTGTCTCACAGGGTCCGCTCTCTCTTCAATAGTCAAAGAAATTAAATAATTTTTTCAATGGGTTAGATGAGTCAAAGTCAAACACAAACTGAGACCAGTACAAGTACATCAGATTTATGTAGCTACTGTAAATATTACTTTCATATTAGCATTTTATTTTAGGAAAGTTTCTCAAGGACTCAACATGAACATTTTCTAACGTTTTACCTGTTTCATTCTTACAGAGAGGCTTTGAGGTCAGAGAGTCGTCATCCCTGTTACTGTGACTTCTTGTTTTCAGTTGCCTCTTCTTTGGTTTGGGTTCTTCTTTAGTTGATCCTGAGTCTACACGCCAGCTTTCTTCCTCATCTTTGATCTCCATTAAAGCAGTGTTGTGATAGAGGAGTTGCTCACTGTTTGGTTCTGCTTCACTCTGCTGCTTTTCCTCAGAAATAAGTGTCACCAGCTTCACTAACAGCTGTTCTCGCTCCTGACTGATGCAGAGTTCCTCCTGTTCCTCTTTAACCTGTGGAGGTTCTTCCTGTTCCAAGCCTGAGTTTTCCTCTTGGTTCCAGAGCTGCTGGTCAGGAGAAAACTTGTTCTCACAGACATGTTGCTCTGGGAAGTCTAGAGGGAAAACAGATCAAAGAAATCATTCACTAATGGGATTAAATCAGAACTCAGTTTTAAGGAAATACAGCAGGGAAAATAAGCATTCAACATGTCAACATTTTTCTTAAACATATTTCTGGTAGAGCCATTGACCTGAGATTTTCACCAGATATCAGTAACAACCCAAGTAATCCATACATACAGTGGATATGAAAAGTCTACACACCCCTGTTCAAATGCCAGGTTTTTGTGTTGTAAAAAAAAAAAATGAGACCAAGATAAATCATTTCAAAATACTTTCCACCATTAATATGACCTATAACCTGTACAACCCAATTGAAAAATTAAAAATCTTTTGAGAAACATAAATATGCTATAATATTTATATGCACACCCTTAAACTAATACTTTTTTGCAGCACCTTTGGCTTTTATTAAAGCACTCTGTCTTTTTGGGTAGGAGTCTATCAGCAGAGCACATCTTGATGTGGCAATATTTGCCCACTCTTCATTGCAAAAATGCTCCAAATCTGTCAGATTGCGAGGGCATCTCCTGTGCACAGCCCTCTTCAGATCACCCCACAGGTGTTCAATCGAATTCAGGTCTGGACTCTGGCTGGGCCATTCCAAAACCTCGATCTTGTTCTGGTGAAGCCATTCTTTTGTTGATTTGGATGTGTGCTTTGGATCATAGTCTTTTTTTTATTTTTTATTTTGTATACTTTATTGATCCCCAGAGGGGAAATTGAGGGCATCCACCTGGATGGATGAAGCAGCCACGGTACGGCGCTATCCCTTTACCATTCACACACACATTCACACCTAGGGCCACTTTTAGAGTCTCCAATTAACCTAACCTGCATGTTTTTGGCCTGTGGGAGGAAACCGGAGAACTCCCAGAGTAAACCCACGCAGACACGAGGAGAACATGCAAACTCCACACAGATCACTGTTGGTCAGGGGCTGGGATCGAACCAGGGATCCCATGGCCAAGGGTGAGTTGCTGTGCTGCCGCACCGCCCAATTCAGCTGTTCTAATAGGCTTTTCCTGACATTTCTGTAGTCACATCTTACAGCACAAGCCCATGGTCTGCTGTCATGCTGAAAAATGAAGTTCCTCTTCATCTTCAGCTTTCAAGCAGAGGTCTGAAGGTTTTGTGCCAACACTGACTGGTATTTGGAACTGTTCATAATTCCCTCCACCTTGACTGAGGCCCCAGTTCCAGCTAAAGAAAAACAGCCCCAAAGCATGATGCTACCACCACCACCATGCTTCACTGTAGGTATGGTGTTCTTTTGGTGATGAGCAGTGTTGTGTTTGCGTCAAATATACCTTTTGAAATTATGGCCAAAAAGTTCAACCTTGGTTTCATGGACTATAACACATTTTCCTACATGCGTTTGGGAGATTTCAAATGTGTTTTTGCAAAATGTAGCCAGGCTTGGATTTTTTTCTTCGTAAGATAAGGCTTCCATCTTCCTACCCCAGACGGGAGATTGTTGTCACATGTACTAAACAGCCAGTATTTGCCAGAAATTCCTGCAGCTCCTTCAGTGTTGTTGTTGGCCTCTTGGCAGCCTCCCTGACCAGTTTTCTTCTTGTCTTTTCATCAGTTTTGGAGGGACATCCAGTTCTTGGTAATGTCACTGTTGTGCCATATTTTCACCACTTGATGATGACGACTGTCTTTCACTGTGCCCCATGGTATATTTAATGACTTGGAAATTCTTTTGTACCCTTCTCCTGACTGATGCCTTTGAACAGTGAGATCCCTCTGATACTCTGAAAGCTCTCTGCGGACCATGGCTTGTGCTGTAAGATGTGACTACAAAAAATGTCAGGAAAAGCCTACTAGAACAACTGAACTTTATTTGGAATTAATCAGAGGCACTTTAAATGGTGGCAGGTGTGTGCTGACTCCCATTTAAGCACAAGTTGTATTTATGACTAATAAGAAAAAGCATCATACATATAAGAATATCAATTTTCATTTCATGAATCATTAACAAAATGATAACTGTTTATATGCATACAGTATATACAATTTTTCCCAACAAGTTCAGTTTGTTTTTCCAATTGGGTTGTACAGGTTATAGGTTACATTAATGGTGGAAAAAGTTTTGAAATGATTTAGCTTGGTCTCATCTTTTTTACATCACAAAAACCTGGCATTTCAACAGGGGTGTTTAGACTTTTTTTATCCACTGTACAAAGAAATCAAAGCAACTGTGTTCACAAAACAAGTTATATTTAATAAAGTGGAATCACACAGGGAATAAGTATTGAACATGTGAAGAAAAAGAGGTGCAAAAGCCAAAAAACAGCTGCCATCCATAAGAATATAGAAAGACATCCCATCCCCCATCAGTGCAAATTTATTTCAGCTGGCTAAGTTCTGACTGATAGCCTTTGAAAAGATCTTTGAATATGAGATTGTCATACCACAAAGAACTCGAAAGGTAGAAGCAAAGAGCTCTCTCTAGACCTTTGCAACCTTAGTATTGCAAAACATAATGATGGCACTGGTTACAGGTGCATTTCTAAACTGTTGAATGTTCCAGTGAGCACTGTTGGAGTCATCATTCGGAAGTGGAAAGAACATCATTTTACCATAAACTGGCCACGACCAGGAGCTCCTCACAAGATTTCTGACAGAGGAGTCAAAAGAATTATCAGAAGAGTTATCCAAGAGCCAAAGACCACTCATAAGGCACTTTTCCACTTGGAACCCAAAGGCCTCGTTTGGCCTTGGACCGAACAGTCCTGTTCCGGCACTGGTGGTTTTCCACAGCACAAGGCTCACTGTAGTATGGGTGGGAGAAGGAGGGAGTTGGAGGCGGGGTTTTGAGGGAGTTGGAGGCGGTGCTACACTCCCCTTGAGGCTGCGCCATTTTCCCTGGACCAATTAGTAGTCCAAGAGCTATTTAATATCATTTTGGTGGTGAGGCTGCTGTGTATTATTATGCATTACTCATCTCATGTAACCTTGTGCCATTGCAATGACGCAATTTTTTCGTATATTTAATGTGGACGTGTGGATCTTTAATATCACAGTTACAAGTACTGGGACAGCCATCTAATAAAAAATATCTTACAAAATTACAAGTCCACATTTTCTTTAAAGTGTACTTGTTAATGCTGAGTACAGAATTGGGTGAGGCGCACCAAAACAGTTGTTGCTGTACACCCCACACTCACCCGTCCTTACAATGGCTAAGTTGAATATTTTGTGCAGATAAAACCATTACCTGGGTTGGCAATATGAACATTTCCAAATACAGAACTTAAAATATTAGGTGTCCCTGTTGTTGCACATGGATATAAAGCTTGGTCAGTAGTGGCTGGCTTTTAATGTGTCGGCAGTTATTGGACTCCGTAACACACTGCAATGACAAATTTTTCCCAACCTTTTTAAGGGTTTTAAGACCGTGTAAAACTTAGTAGTAACAGACAACACATGATGTCAACAGTCACGGGTTTATTCAACGTTATTAACACTGGTCATTGATTAATGTACAGTACAGAACCATAATAATGGTTGGGAAAACGGGTCACACACGCCGTGTGAGGGTTTCAAAGACTGCCATGAGTGTTATTGAGGGCAGCATTCTGCGCAATTTCCTCCCTTCGTACAGCAACTTCGGCTTCCCTGGACTGACGGACCTCATCCACAAGCAGTGAATTGAGTTCCAACTGTTGCCGCTGGCGCTCCCTCTGTTCACAGTGCTGTTCCCTTTCTGCTTCTTGCATCGATGTTAAAATAGTTGAAAGGTCTTGTTTTGTGTTGCTCTGCTTCCTCTTACCTACAAGACAGAAATGTGAGCTGGTGTCAGTAAAATCAACCTCAAAACATGTAGCAGTACATCCCCAAAAATTAATACAAAAGTTAAATATTTTTGGACACATGTCAGAAAGTGAGACCCATATATTATACAGAATCATTAATCAGACAGTGAAGTATTGTTACATTTTAATCATTTATTGGCTCACAGCGCATGAATATCCAAAATTACTTTTCTCGAAAAATCGATGGTTATGTTAAAAATAGATATTAAAAAAAGAGGAGTGTTCTCAAAAGTATGAGGATTTATGGAGAAACGGATTTCATTTTCCAGCTGGAGTGACCATCGCCCCACAGTGCCTAAACAATCAAAACCTGGTGTAATGGACAAGGCATCACTGTGTTTGATTTGGCCAGGAAACTCTCCTGACATAAAACCCATATGGATTGTCAAGATTATGACAGATACCATCTTATATGACTTTCACTGTCTTTTGTGAGTCACAAAAAACACACTGTACCATGACATTGCAGTTATTTTGAGATG
The DNA here is from genome assembly GCA_020510985.1 of Pholidichthys leucotaenia. Classification (NCBI taxonomy): domain Eukaryota; kingdom Metazoa; phylum Chordata; class Actinopteri; order Cichliformes; family Pholidichthyidae; genus Pholidichthys; species Pholidichthys leucotaenia. The sequence goes on along the minus strand of CM035841.1, from coordinate 108,275,753 downwards.
TACCTGTACAAGGGACACACGCTGGTGAAAGTCAAGTGCTGGGTTTGAAAAAATTACTTTTTTTTATGAGTATCACAACTGTGTATTTGTACAATACATTTAGTAATAGCTGGGTTTATGTTTACGCCTGAATCTTTTTATGGTGGTCAAAAAATTCTAGAGGTGACCCAAATTCTATGGTGGAGAGACCCAGCTGGTCTATCCTCTCTGAAGAGCTGGAGCAGGTGGCTGGAGAGAGGGAAGTCTGGACTTCTCGGCTTGAACTGCTGCCTCCGTGACACAGAGAAGCGGTAGAAGATGGATGGATGGAAAAAATTCTGAATGCATTTATACAGTAGGCTCAACTCCATCCATCCATCCATCCATCTTCTACCGCTTTTCCGGAGGTCCGGGTCGCGGAGGCAGCAGTTCAAGCAGAGAAGCCCAGACTTCCCTCTCCCCAGCCACCTGCTCCAGCTCTTCAGAGGGGATACCAAGGCGTTCCCAGACCAGCTGGGAGACATAGTCTCTCCACCGAGTCCTGGGTCTGCCCCGGGGTCTCCTCCCAGTGGGACGTACCTGAAACACCTCAAGTGGGAGGCGTCCAGGAGGCATCCTAATCAGATGCTCATACCACCTCAACTGACTCCTTTCAATGTGGAGGAGCAGCGGTTCTACTCTGAGCCTCTCCCGGATGACTGAGCTCCTCACCCTATCTCTGAGGGTGAGTCCAGCAATCCTACGGAGAAAGCTCATTTCAGCCGCTTGTATCCGCGATCTCGTTCTTTCGGTCATTACCCAAAGCTCGTGACCATAGATGAGAGTAGGAACGTAGATTGACTGGTAAATCGACAGCTTTGCCTTAGAACTAAGCTCCCTCTTCACCACAACAGACCGGTACAACGTCCGCATCACTGCAGATGCTGCTCCAATCCGTCTGTCGATCTCTCGCTCCATTTTCCCCTCACTCGTGAACAAGACCCCAAGATACTTAAACTCCTCCACTTGGGGCAGGAGCCTGTCCCCAACCCGGAGAGGACAATCCACCTTTTTCCGGCTGAGGACCATGGACTCGGACTTGGAGGTGCTGATTCTCATCCCAGCCGCTTCACACTCAGTGGCAAACCCTCCCAGCAAGAGCTGTAGGTCATTGCTGGATGAAGCCAACAGGACAACATCATCTGCAAACAACAGAGATGAGATCCTGTGGTCACCAAGCATGACACCCTCCATTCCCTGGCTGCGCCTAGAAATCCTGTCCATAAAAATTATGAACAGGATCGGTGACAAAGGGCAGCCCTGGCTGAGTCCAACTCTCACTCCTCATGGATCGTCACCTTATCGTGGTGGGGGGGTTTGCGTGCCCCAGTGATCCCAGGAGCTATGTTGTCCGGGGGCAATTTGCCTCTGATAGGGTCTCCCAAGACAAACTGGTCCTGGGTGAAGGGCCAGACTAAGAACGATCCAACAGACTCTCATGATAAATTGTATATCAAGGATTCAGTGTACCCCGCCCGGTATGGGGTTATCGGGGCCCCACCCTGGAGCCAGGCCTGGGGGAGGGGCTCGAAGGCTAGCGTCTGGTGGCCGGGTTTCCACCCATGGGACCCGGCCGGGCTCAGCCCGAAGGAGTTACATGGGTCCGCCCTCCAGTGGGTTCACCACCTGCAGGAGGGATCATGGGGGTCCAGTGCTATGTGGATTAGGTGGCGGTCAAAGGCGGAGACCTTGGCGGACTGATCCCAAGCTTTCTAAACTGGCTTTTGGTACGTGGAATGTCACCAGTAGGCTCAACTGAATCATGAAAATGAAGCACGCTGACTTTCAAATAATGAGTTTTGTGCTACAACAGCTCATTAGCTTTTCCATGCCTGTGATTAAATATGCAATTGCATTGCTGGACTTTTTTGATGTGCTTTACATGAAACAATAAACTGTACCGTGAGTATTACATTATTACAATATAATATAATTATATTATTTGACTATTGGGCTTTACCTGTTCGTGAAAGTGTTGACGGAGATGTGCCAAACTGTGAGCGAGCTGGACTTGGTTCTGGTGCCGGATGATCTAGATCCGTAGCAGAAGCCGGGTTGCTCGTATCGCGGGAGGTGGGCTCCGTCGGTGTGGAAGCATAATCTAAAAAAAAAAAAAGAATAAAAAACTTTTAACCAGGATTACAACCATTTCATCAGATATTGTCAACACAAAAAACAACATACAAGGACGGACATAGCATTAAGCTAGGTCATCGTTTAAACACGATTAAGTTTTCGTCTGTCCTAAGTGAACTTTCCACTGTTGGAAAAAATAACATAAAGCATGAATATCAGATCACTTACCGTCCTGTATATCATAATATCACGGCTTCAACTGCTGAAGTTGGGTGCGTCGCGGCTGCCCATTCAATTCAATTCGGGTGGCTGGGTCTAATTCCCGGTGCATCTCCGTGTAATTTCTGGTGCGTCTGTTTGTGCGCACCACTGCAAGTTCAGACTGCTTCCCTCTGCATTCTCTCATCAGCCGAAACGCACAGGAAACTCTGCTGGACTGCGGTGTTAGATTTCTGCTGATTTCTGTTAAGCCATTCTATCACAATATCACGGCTGCAACTGCTGAAGTTGGGTGCGTCGCGGCTGCACATTCAATTAATTTCTGGTGCATCTGTTGTGTGCACCACTGCAAGTTCAGTCTGCTTCCCTCTGCATTCTCTCATCAGCCGGAACGCACAGGAAACTCTGCTGGACTGCGGTGCTGGATTTCTGCTGATTTCTGTGAAGCCATTCTCTCGTTGTGGTTTATAATATCACTTGTTCGCGGGCTCTCTGACGAAAAATTGCAAATGGCGACCAGCAAGCGATTCTGGAAAGTCAGTGTAACGCCCGCGTAACGCCCACTCTCATGACGCTACGCACAGACCAATGAATGACCAGCAGTGGCGTGACGAAACGGGGCCGGGAGCCTTCGGACCTGCTTTTTACGGTGCCGAAAAAAAGTGTCAGTTAAACTGGAACTGTTCCGAAAAAGGGAACTGTGAGGCCTTTGGGTTCCGAGTGGGAAACCGGACAATGGAGGCCAATCGGGGCCAAACGGGGCCTTTGGGTTCCAAGTGGAAAAGCGCCTATAGAGAGCTCCAGAAAGACCTGGAGTTAGCAGGTGCCGTTTCAAAGTAAACAATGAGAAATGCACTCAACTGACATGGGATCTATCCCCGCACATCTCGCAGGACTCCACTGAACTTTTTCGATGTCACAACATACACCATGTTTGGAGGAGAAATGGCACTCCACATCTCATCATGGTGTGGGGGTGTTTTTCAGCACATGGTACAGGCAGACTTCATATAATTGAAGGAAAGATGAATGGACAAATATACAGAGATATCCTTGATAAGAAGCTGTTGCCATCTGCCAAGATGCTGAAGATGTAATGAGGGTGGTCATTTCAGCAACACAATGATCCCAAACATACAGCCAAGGAAACTCTCAACTGGCTCCAGAGAAGGAAAATAAAGCTGCTACAATGGCCCAGTCAGTCACCTGGCCTGAATCCAATTGAAAATCTATGGAACAAACTGAAGATCAGAGTTCACAGAAGACACCCACAGAACCTTCAAGATTTGAAGACAGTTTGTGTGGAAGAATGGGCTAAAATCACTCTTGAGCAATGCCCGTGCCTAGTTTCTCCATATACATACCTACGAACTCAGAAGGGGTGAAAAAGGTGACAAAGTAAACTCATGTCGGGACAGAATACATAAGTGTGAATGAGAGGAAGGCAGGCGTAATGGTAAAGATGCAAGGAGTAGAGGTAGTGAAAGCAGATGTGTTTAAATACCTGGGGTCAACCATTCAAAGCAATGGAAAATGCACAACAGAGGTGAAGAAGAGAGTGCAGGCAGGGTGGAGTGGGTGGAGATGAGTGTCAGGGGTGATTGTGACAGAAGCATAGCAGCAAGAGTGAAAGGGAAGATTTACAAGACGGTAGTGAGACCTGCGATGATGTATGGTTTCGAGACGGTGGCGCTGACAAAAAGACAGGAAATGGTGCTGGAGCTGGCAGAGTTGAAGATGCTAAGATTTTCAATGGGAGTGACTCAGAGGGACAAGATTAGAAATTAGTATACCAGAGGCACAGCTCAAGTTGAACAGTTTGGAGACAAAGTAAGAGAGGCAAGGCTGACACAGTTTGGACATGTGCAGAGGAGGGATGGTGGATATATTGCACAAAGGATGTTGAAGATGGAGCTGCCAGGCAGGAGGAAAAGAGGAAGACCAGAGAAGATTCATGGATGTAGTGAAGGAGGGCATGGGAAGGGTTGGTGTTACAGAGGAAGATGAAAGGGATAGGGCGAGATGGAGAAAGATGATCCGCTGTGGCGACCCCTAAAGGGAGCAGCCAAAAGAAGAAGAAGAAGAAGTCATTGAATCCACACATACAGCGGGGAAACTAGGTATTGAACACATCACCATTTTTCTCATTAAACATACTTCTGACGGAGCCATTGACCTGAGATTTTCACCAGATATCAGTAACAACCCAAGTAATCCATACATACAAAGAAATCAAGGCAACTGTGTTCACAAAATAAGTTAAACTTAATAAAGTGGAATGACACAGGAAATAAGTATTGAACATGCTAGATGAAATGTCCACCCTCCTTTCATCTTTAGCATCTTGGCAGATGGCAACAGCTTCTTATCAAGGATGTCTCTGTACATTTGTACATTCATCTTTCCTTTAATTATATCAAGTCTGCCTGTACCATGTGCCCCCACACCATGATGGGATGTAGAGTGCCATTTCTCCTCCAAACATGCTGTATGTTGTGACATCCAAAAAGTTCAATTTTGGTCTCATCTGACCAGACTATATTCTCCCAGTATTTTACTGGCTTCCCCAAATGTTGTGCAGCAAACTTTAAATGACCTTCAACATGCTTTTTCTTCAGCAATGGAGTCTTGTGAGGTGAGTGGGCATAGAGCCCATGTCGGTTGAGTGCATTACTTACTGTTTTCTTTAAAACAGCAGTACCTGCTAACCCCAGGTCTTTCTGGAGCTCTCAGTGAGTGGTCTTTGGCTCTTGGATAATTCTTCTGATAACTGTCTTGACTCCTCTATGAAAAATCCTTTGAGGAGCTCCTGGTCGTGGCCGGTTTATGGTAAAGTGATGTTCTTTCCACCTCCGAATGATGGTTCCAACAATGCTCACTGGAACATTCAGCAGTTTAGAAATGCACCTGTAACCAATGCCATCATTATGTTTTGCAACAGTAATAATAATAATAATAGTAATGCATCGGATTTATATAGCGCTTTTCATAGACACTCAAAGACACGTTCATCATGTGACACTGACATCTCACATGATGAACAGCTACAGACCAGTGGCCCTGACGTCTCACATGATGAAGACCCTGGAGAGACTGCTCCTTGCTCACCTCCGCCCCCTGGTGGGACCAGCGATGGATCGACTCCAGTTCGCCTACCAGCATGGCACTGGGGTGGAGGATGCAGTGATCTTCCTCCTTCACCGTTCTCTGTCCCACCTGGAGAAGCCCGGGAATGCGGTGAGAATCATGTTCTTTGACTTCTCCAGTGCTTTCAACACCATCCAACTAATGATCCTGAAGGACAAGCTGCTGTGCGCAGGGGTGGACCAGCACCTGTCATCATGGATCCTGGACTACCTCACTAACCGGCCAGTTTGTGAGAACCCGGGACTGTGTGTCCGACACGATCATCGGTAGCACGGGGGCCCCCCAGGGAACGGTTTTGGCTCCCTTCCTGTTCACCCTTTATACTGCGGACTTCTCACACAACACAACACACTGCCATCTACAGAAGTTCTCTGACGACTCTGCAATTGTCGGCCTCATCTCCAATGGAGATGAAGCTGAGTACAGAGGACTTATCCAGGACTTTGTGGACTGGTGTCATCGGAACTGCCTCCACAGATCAAAGCGAGAAAAACTAAGGAGCTGGTGGTGGACTGCCGCAGGCAAGGACAACCCCTCACAGCACTAGTAAACATACAGGGAACAGACATTGAGATGATGACATCCTACAAGTACCTGGGTGTTCATCTGAACAATAAACTAGACTGGTCACACAATACCGATGCACTCTACAAGAAGGGACAGCGCAGGCTGTTCCTACTGAGGAGACTCAGGTCTTTTGGTGTACAAGGGACGCTGCTAAAGACATTCTATGACACGGTGGTGGCATCAACCATCACTTTTGGAGTGGTCTGCTGGGGCAGTGGCATTACAGCAGCCGATAGGAAGAGACTGAACAAACTGATCAAGAAAGCTAGCTCTGTCCTGGGGCAACGCCTTGACCCAGTGGACGAGATAGGAGAGAGAAGGATGGTGGCTAAACTGTCATCTCTGCTGGAGTCCGAGTCCCACCCTATGCAGGACATACTGAACGCACTGAGGAGCTCATTTAGCAGTAGACTACATCATCCTAGGTGTGCAACCAAGAGGTTTCGCAGGTCCTTCCTACCTACGGCTGTCAGACTGTATAACCTAAGCAGGGCTGCTCGCAGAGATAGCAAAAAAACGTGACAACATAATAGTATTGAATGCAAAAGACGCAATAGACTTACACAAATGGTCCCCTCCAGTATACAATGAAGACAATATCAGTCACTACGGAGGGTGACAATATGTATGGGTACATATTCATACTATGTAGGATAACTAAGTAGATGGTTATGCTGTTTATTCCATCTAGCTACAATGCTCCACACTGTGTGTATATATATTTATGTGTACACATGTACTGTATATTCGCTGCTCTTGTTTTTCTTGTCTTTTTGATTGTCGCTCTGAGTGTTGCTGTCCCTGTGCTGTTGCAATCCTGGAATTTCCCCATTGTGGGACTAATAAAGGCTTATCTTATCTTATCTTACAATGAATACATTATTCATTCACTCCACAGACAATGGTAGTGGTGAGCCACTACTGTAGCCAGAGCTACCCTGGGGCAGCCTGACGGAAACGTGGCTGCCAATCCACGCCAACGGCCTCTCTGACCACTACCAAACAGTTATACACATTTATATTTATACACAAGATTTATATACAAGTGTCTTGCCCAGGGATGCAATGGCAGGATACCTGAGGACAGCCGGATTCAAACCGCCAACCCTCCAGTTATTATTATTAGATGGAATTATCGCCTCTATGTGATTGTGAATTTTCACACTGCAGGTGAACATAACTGAAAGGCGAAATTTCTCCTGTAAAAACTCTTCAGGATGAGTGTTCATAATTAGCTTTTTTTTGGGGGGGGGGGGTCTTTCCATTCTATTATTTATGTGCGCACCCGTACAGAAAATCTGACACCTATGAATATTTACCAGAGAATCTGCTCACAAACACAAAGACTTTTGGAGGGAAAAGAGGAGGCTAACGTTAGCTTATCATCATGGTTGGTGTTTCCATGGTAACAAAAAGTTAACTAACCTTCTCTCCTCGGCTCCATTTCAGATTTTAAATCCACATCAGCCGGTTCTCGGTGTCGGACCACCTCTGCTCTGTCCACAGAACCGGACTCTGAGGTTTAGAATCCTGCTGCTGTTCGACGAGCTAACCAGAAGTAGTATATAGCTAGCTAGTCACATCCGGTAGGACTTTCAAAGTAAAACTCAAAACTATAAAAACAATTCTCCTTTCAAAGTATGTGGCGGTAATGCACCTGTAGGTGCATCTCGGCCGCACCTTGGACACAGTCCAAGGACGGATAATTTTTCCACACTTAAGGAGTTGTTCAGAACTCCTTATACAAAGATGTGTGATGATAATCAAGTCAGCACCTGTAAGCTGGTTGCCAACCGCCAATCAAATCTAAAAGAAGAAGAAGAAGAAATAATATAGTGTGGAGTGTGTGAAATAAGAGGCAGATTCATGGACAGACGGTTTATTACACACTTCACATCTCACAAGCACAGAACAGACTGAATCATTTCAACAAGCTCTCCTCAGTTAACTCAACTCTCTCTTCACACGTTTCATGGCATTTCCTATCACACAGCATGACATTTACATTACACTGCATTCAACCCCCTATACCCCTGACTCCTTCCTGCTATCTCGCCAGGAACCCCCTGGGCATTGTTGTCCCATGTTTATTCACTGTCTCTCTCTGAGATGCTAAATAATCTGACTTCCCCAAGGTCCTACACCGTCCCCCCAGCATCTTAGATAGAACATCAGTCCACACGCTTTCTTGGCTTTAGTCTCCTCCCATATCTGCTGTAATTGGGGTTTACCGCCTCCGTGGCGCTGCTGTGCTGGTGGGGGGCTGCTGGGAGTGTGTCTGACTGCAGGTGGGCCGTGGCGAGGGGGGGGGGGGACTTTGCTCTGTCCGTGTGGCTGCTCTGGTGGATCGCTTCCCTGGGGAGTTCTCCGTGGGGGTCTTCCACGCCGAGGGGCCCTAGCCAACAGCACTTGCTCGTCCGCTGCTACAAAGGTGGGTTTGAGTCTGTCTATGCCAATTTTCTCCCGCCGACCTCCCAAGTCTAGCAAAAAATGCTTATGCCCTGTTTCCAACACTCTGAACGGTCCATCATAGGGTGGGCGCAATGGCGGACGGTGGGTGTCGTGTCTGATGAACACGAACTCCGCGTTCTTCAAAGTTTTAGGCACGAAAGCACGCAGAAAACAGTGATGGGCCGGGCCCGGCAGCGTGCCCGTGTTTGCGCTCCGCTGCAAAATCTGAGACGGGGAGCTGTCCGGCGCGGGATTATCTGGCAGAAATTCCCCGGGCAGCTGTAGGGGCTACGCAAAAACCAGCTCTTCTGGGGAAGCTTCCAAATCCTCTTTTGGCATGGAGCACAACCCCAATAAAACCCACGGCAACCTGTCTACCCAATTTGCATCCGTCAGTGAAGCCCTGAGTGCTGCTTTCAGTGATCTATGAAAACGCTCGCATAACCCATTGGCCTGTGGGTTGTACGCAGTTGTGTGATGAATTGCAACACCCAGGCTGCGGGCCATCGCGGACCAGAGGTTGGAAACAAATTGAGGGCCCCTGTCAGACGTAATGTCCAACGGGACTCCAAAACGCGCCACCCATGCTGTTAAAAAAGCGCGTGCCACGTCCGCGGAGGTGGTTGCCGCCAGTGGGACTGCTTCTGGCCAGTGCGTCGTGCGGTCCACCACTGTCAGGAGGTGCGTGCACCCCTGTGATGGCGGGAGGGGGCCCACGAGGTCCACGTGAACATGGTCAAACCTCTTAGCCGGTACCCGAAACGGCTCCAAGGGAGCCTTCGTGTGTCTGTGTACCTTGGCTCGTTGGCACGCCACGCAGGCTGCAGCCCACTCTTCTACTTGTTTGTGTAGGCTCGGCCACATTAACTTCTCTCCCACCATTTTGACTGACGCACGCACTCCTGGGTTCACTAGAGTGTGAACCGACTCAAACACGTGGCGGCGCCACACGACTGGGACCACCAGACGCGGGCGTCCCGTGGAGACATGGCAGATTGGGGGGGCATGCCATCTTGCAGTACCCTGCTCTCCAGCCTTAACCCTGTTGGTCCAGACTGGAGCGCGCGCACGTCTGCATCGCTAATCTGCTCCACGGCCATGGCTGCATAATCTATCCTCACGTAGACTGGGGCCACCACGGCGCGCGAGAGGCAGTCCGCCACCACATTCAGTTTACCCGACACATGCTGAATATCGGTAGTAAACTCTGAGATCGCGGCCAGCTGTCTCTGCTGCTGGCCCAACCACGGTTCTGAAACCTTGGCCATCGCGAACGTTAGTGGCTTGTGGTCCACGAACGCGTTGAAACTGCGCCCTTCCAGCCAAAGCTGGAAGTGGCGTATGGCCAGGTGGAGTGCCAGCAACTCCCTGTCGAACGCGCTGTATTTATGTTCACTGTCGTGCAAAGTTCTGCTGAAAAAGGCAAGCGGCTGCCAAGCCCCGGCGACACGCTGCTCCACGACAGCCCCTATAGCCACGTCTGAAGCGTCGGTGGTGAGCACTATCCGGGCCGTCGGGTCCGGATGCGCCAGCAGTGCGGCGTTTGCCAGGGCTGCTTTAACTTCCGAGAACGCCCGCTCTCGCTCCGGGGTCCATTCGACCCCATCCACGGGTTTCTGTTTCTTGAGCGCAGCGTACAATGGTTGCATGAGCTGCGGCGCGCGGGGAAGGAAACAATTGTAAAAGTTCACCATCCCCAAAAATTGTTGCAGCGCCCTGACCGTCTGAGGCCGGGGAAAATCCGCTACGGCGCGCATTTTGTCGGGCAATGGGATCGCTCCTTCCAGAGAGACACGGTGCCCCAAAAAAATCAATCTCCGTCACGTCGAACTGGCATTTCGCCGGGTTGATTATTAACCCGTGCTCTTCCAACCTCCGGAAAACCGTTGTGAGGTGGGTTTCGTGTTCGTCTTCGGACGCACTGGCTACCAGGATATCATCCAGGTAGATGAACGCAAACGGGAGATCATGCAGCACTGCATTCATCATGCGCTGGAATGTCTGTGCTGCACCTTTTAACCCGAATGGCATGCGCAGGAACTCAAATCTAATCAAACGGAGTTATTACCGCTGTTTTGGGTACGTCCTCCGCGCGCACTGGGACCTGGTGATAACCGCGGACCAGGTCTATTTTGGAAAAAATGCGTGCTCCGGCGAGGTGAACGGAAAAATCCTGTATGTGGAGAATCGGGTAGCGGTCGTGTGCTGTGGCGTTGTTCAACCTGCGGAAATCACCACACGGTCGCCACGAGCCCTCAGCCTTAGGGACTATGTGTAGCGGGGATGCCCAGGGCTGTTCGAACACCTGATGATTCCCAACCTTTCCAGGTTGGCGAACTCCTCACGTTCTATGGCCAGTTTAGCTGCATCCAAGCGCCGAGGTCTTGCGAAAACGGGCGGCCCAGTGGTGGTGATAAAGTGCTCCACCCTGTGCTTAGCGATGGCCGCCAAAAACGTCGGGACCGTGAGTGCTGGGAACTGAGTGAGCAGTGTGTGGAACTTACCGCCTGGAGCTGTGACATTGGTTTGTGCTGTTGGCCGGGTCCCTCGAGCTGTACAGGGGAGAGATTCAAATGACAGTGCATTAACCAGACTTCTGTTAGCAACATCCACAAGTAAACCATGTGCACACAGAAAATCAGCGCCCAGGATCGGGCAACACAGTGCTGCTATGATAAAAGTCCACTCATACGAGCGGCCATGTAGAGATAAGGCCAGTGTTCTCTCACCGAATGTCTTAATCTCCGAGCCGTTTACTACCACAAATCCGGGGCCGCTAGGTCCTGCCAGCCAGTCAGCGTAGGACGGCAGGATAACGCTCTTCTGGGCTCCGGTGTCGACGAGGAAGGGTCTCCCCGGGCGCGAGTCCGTCATGTAGAGCAGCTTGTTCTCTTCACCAGCGGTCGCAGGTGCTACCAACTGCCGGCCTTGGCGTTTCCTGAGCGCTTGAACTGGCACGATGGCGCGCATCTGTGTGTGTTCTCTCCAAAGCGGCAGTGGTAGAAGCAGAGCGCGTCTCTCTGACGCTCCTTGGCCCTTGCTTCCACTACCGTCGGTGGCTCCTCGCCTCCTCTGGTCGTCTCGCTGGGCTCCGCTGCCGCGTTGACAGTGATCGCCCGGGTGGCGAGGATGATCCTGTCTGTCTCCTGGACTAGCGCACGGTAGTCACGCGCAGCCAGCAATGGCGAATTGGCCAGAACCGCTCTCGCCTCCGTTGGTAGGTTCCGGAGGAAAAGGTGGGCAAACAGAAAGTGCTCGTCGTCCTTGCCCATTAACGCCAGCATCTTCTTCATCAGGTCGACGGCCGAACCATCTCCTAAATCAGTCCGCCCCAGGAGCCTCTCCGGCCGCTCTCTCACATTCTGAGAGCATGTAGCGCCAGGTCAGCGCAGCCTTGAGCGCCTCGTATTTGCTGTGGGCTGGAGGCTGATCGAGCAGGCTCGCTACCTGCTGGGCTGTGCGAGCGTCCAGCGCTGCTACTACATGGTAAAACTTGGTGTCGTCTACCGTTACTCCCCGGAGGGCGAACTGGGCCTCGGTGTGGTGAAACCAAGAATGTGGGTTGTGCTGCCAGAAGTCTGGTAGCTTGACTGAAACCGCACACACGTTGCTGGGGGCTCCAGTCCGGGCCGTCTATGGGATGGCTGCTGCGTCGCTGGGGTTTCCCGACCGGGCCGGCTCCGGGGTTCTTGCCTCGTGTTCCATAATTCAACCAGGGTCACCAGTGTGGAGTGTGTGAAATAAGAGGCAGATTCATGGACAGACGGTTTATTACACACTTCACATCTCACAAGCACAGAACAGACTGAATCATTTCAAAATCAGAATCAGAATCAGAATCAGATTTATTGCCATTGTTCATGTAGTACACAAACTAGGAATTTGTCTCGGTGCAATGCTGCAACATTAAACATGGAGTAGCACTAAAGATAAAAATAAAACAAAAAAGAACTATGCATGCAATAAAATGTAGAAAATGAATGAGTAATACTAATCTATGCAATTTTAAATATATTAACAAGCAGCAGATATTGTGGAGTTCCACATAGTGCAGTTGGTAGTGCAAAAAGAAAACAGTGATAATATCATGAGTCTGGTTGAGCTGCTGTACGTAGTGCACGGGAGTCTAATAAGTCACTTAGTGTTCAGCAGTCTGATGGCAGAGGGGAAGAAGCTGTTCATGTAGCGGGAGGTTTTAGTCTGAATGGACCGAAGTCTTCTACCTGAGGGGAGGGGGGCAAACAGTGCGTGTCCAGGGTGTGAAGGGTCAGCTATGATCCGACCTGCACGCTTCCGCTTCAACAAGCTCTCCTCAGTTAACTCAACTCTCTTTTCACACGTTTCATGGCATTTCCTATCACACAGCATGACATTTACATTACACTGCATTCAACCCCCTATGCCCCTGACTCCTTCCTGCTATCTCGCCAAGAACCCCCTGGGCATTGTTCTCCCATGTTTATTCACTGTCTCCCTCTGAGATGCTAAATAATCTGACTTCCCCAAGGTCCTACAATATCGTAGAAATTAAGTAATTGTAACTAGCAGCACCTAACGGCTGTCTTCTTCTGTTTGTTGATTTATTCAGTCTTTTGACTGCTTAGATGCAACATAATAAACATTTGGTTTCCTCCCACAGGCCAAAGACATGCAGGTTAGGTTAAGGGGCATCATCTGGGGATTCTAACTTGTCCTTAGGTATGAATGTGAGAGTGAATGGTTGGTTGTCTGTCTCCCTGTATGGATTAAGGTCAAGTGCACCCCTGAACAAGGGAGCACCCCAGGTGGACCCCAGGATCCAATCTGTACATGTACAAGTACATTTTCAATCCAGCGATTCATAATTTTCTAAAATCTCATTCAGAACATCATAGTCCCACATACCTAGTCTGTGGATTTTCATCTGGGGGCAACCAGCCGTGAGGAGTAGCAGCAGTGGAAAAGAAATAAATCTTTTGAAAGCACAAACGGAGCCAAAGCCTTCTCTGGGTGAGCTTAGTTGTTTTTCAATTCAATTCAATTCAATCGTTTATTTCAAACTCAGGGTTCATATTATGAGCAAAACAAAAACGAGTAGAAAATAGATAAACAAATAAATAAATAAAGTATATACAGATCAGCAGACACTCGGCGCTCTTGTAACAACAATGACATACAATAATGGGCTCAGTATAAAATGGAACGCCACCACTTCCAAATGCTGGAATGAAGTGTGAGTGACGAGTTGACAATTGCTGATATAAGATGATTGTTACATGCCAGCAACCTTCTCAAAAAACTGTAAACATTCTTACGTATCAATTCGCCAAAAGACGGAATGTTCACAGACACAAACATCTTGCTTGCACTCGACCTTCGTGGTACATCTAACAATCTTCTTAGGGAGTTATTATATGCAATGCGGATTTTGTTCCTAACAACAACATTGCTATTAAACCATAAAGGCGAGCAGTACATTGAGGTACAGAAGGTCTTGAACAACATACATTTGACATCAGGAGAACATCTAAGGAAATTTCGCAACAGTAAATTTGTTTGAGCGTACAGTTTCCTGAGATGCCTGTTACAATCAACATTGGTCTTATCAGATTCAAACCACACACCTAGGTATTTGACTTTTTCAACAAAGTTCAAGCTATCACCACAGAGTGGCATAACAGGATTCGACGTATTGACACCCTTAGGTTTGAAAGCCATACACATAGATTTAGTACAGTTGAACAGGATGTCATTTTTTTCACCAAATTTTTCACAAACCGAAAGGAGATGTTGCATCGCTGCAGTAGACAAACTTAACAAACAGAGGTCATCAGCGTAGAAAATGTGATTTAACAGTGCACCGTTAAAGGAGCCGCCCACATTAGTATTGTTCAACAGTACACTGAGATCATCAACATAGACATTAAACAACAAGGGTGACAGTATACCACCTTGTTTAACACCGTTGGTCACATGAAATTTGGATGAGGTGACATTGCCCCATCTAACAACCATAGACTGCCTTCTGTACCAGTATAGCAGGATGCTAACAATGTAAATAGGAGTACCTCGATCGATCAGTTTTCTGAACAAACACCAGTGGTTAATCCTGTCAAAAGCTTTGCTAGCATCCAGGAACGTAGCATAGACACTAGTGGAGTGGCTTCTGAAGTAGTCAACAAATTCATGGAGTAGGTAAACAGCCTTGTCAGTTGAAAGAGCTGATTTGAAACCAAACTGATTGTCGTTTGTCCACAGATAATCCTCAATTCTGTTCAGGAATAAACCCTCTAACAGTTTAGATATAACATTTGCAATAGCTATAGGTCTGTAGTTGTTCATATCAGAAAGACTGGCACACTTGTTTTTCACTAGAGGAATAATAACAGAGTCCATCAACATATCTGGCGTGTAACCATGAACAAGCATACAGTTAAAACACAATGACAACACAATACACAAATTGAAATCAGCGTTGATGAGGCATTCACTGGTGAGACAGTCAGGGCCAGCAGATTTGCCTTTCTTGAGAACTTTGATCAGTGAATCAACTTCAACAGGAGTAACAGCAGAGATATCAGAGGCATCAAACATGTCGTTATACAGGCGAATATCATGCATAACAGAATCCTTCATTGAAACATTCTTGACTGAGTTGAAAATAGCTTCATAATGACATTTCCACTTTTCAGCAATATTAACGTCACCAGTCACACTATCAATAGTGTTTGATCTGACAGACTGGTGGGAGCTCATAGCCTTCATTTGTTTCCAGAATTCTACCATGTTCAGTTCACTCATGTGATTAGCTAGCTGGTCACATTTGATACTTTCTTCATTGCGCCTGCATGCTTGTAGAGCATATTTGAACCTAGCCCTGCAATTTTTCATGTTTTCAAATATTGGACCAGAGCGTGGTTTGCTTTTACTCCTCCACCACAAAAAGGCATCCCGAGCAGCTGTGTGAGCCTCGCTAATGACATCATTCCAGCCTGGGACGTTATATTGGGTGGTCGCACTGTGACTAGGAATGTTTTATATACAGTATATTGTGGGGCACATACTGTATGTGGGTTTCATATGCTTCACATATATATTACTGTATGCTCATTGTATGTGTGACAGATATTATCCTGCGCAGTTCGCCCCACACGGGACACGAACCCGCGACCTCTCAGTCAACTACACAGTTCGAGCATGGGAGACACAGCACGATCGCGCTGAGCTAAAGGTCCGACCGATAGCTCAGCGCTACTGATACTGTATGAGGCTTTGGGAGGGAGGTTTTTACTAACGTTCTACGCCGAACAGTACTAGTTGGTATCCGTTACACTCTCCCCCTTAAACCTCACTCCCATCCCGGGTTCACGGCACCATTGTGACAGATATCATCCTGCGCAGTTCGCCCCACACGGGACACGAACCCGCGACCTCTCAGTCAACTACACAGTTCGAGCATGGGAGACACAGCACGATCGCGCTGAGCTAAAGGTCCGACCGATAGCTCAGCGCTACTGATACTGTATGAGGCTTTGGGAGGGAGGTTTTTACTAACGTTCTACGCCGAACAGTACTAGTTGGCATCCGTTACATATGCTTCACGTCTCAGAGGAACAAAAGGACTGAACCTCCTAGGGGTAACAGGAGGATATGAAATCTGGCCTTTTGTATGCAAAGAGATGGCCTTGAGGGATTTCCTGACCACCAATGACTTTAGGTGGAGGTGAGAAGACCTGGAAGGAGACGCATTGTGACTTGGGATTAAAAGACAACGTGACTGTGTGCTTTGATGTCCTGGGGTATAAAAGGGACAGATGTTGGGGGATTCATTCTCTTTCTGTTTTTGGATGATGTTGGAGAATGTGAATAAACTGGACTTGTGAAATAAACTCAGCCTCGTCCTTCCACACTCTCCACACTGGTGACCCTAAGACATATCATGAGCAGAAGTAATTCTCCCGAGCCAGACTCATCAGGAGCCAGCCAAACGAATGCAGCCACAGTTCAGCTACCGGACTTCTGGCAGAACAATCCGCGCTCCTGGTTTAACGCGGTCGAGGCGCAGTTCAACCTCCGGAGGATTTCGGTAGACGCCACAAAGTTCTACCATGTGGTTGCAAAGCTGGACAACCACACAGCCCAGCGGGTGGACAGCCTGATCAACCACCCGCCGGACAGCGACAAGTACAGCGTGTTGAAGGCTGCACTCATCCGTTACTTCACCCCCTCGGTGGAGGAGCGAGCAGAGGGGCTCCTGGCACTGACTGAATTTGAGAGCGACAGACCTGCGGACCTGATGGAGAAGATGTTGAGGTTGAGAGACTCTGAAGATGATCACTTCATCTTCACCCACCTTTTCCTTAGGACCCTACCATCAGCGGTGAGAGTGACCCTGGCCAGTTCACCACTGTTGGGCCGACGAGACTACCGCGAGCTGGGCCAGGAGGCGCAACGACTCGTCAACGCCAATAAACGGCGCACGGCTACGGCCGCGGCAGCAGAGCTAGGCACAACGTCCGGAGATGGCAGGGGGCCAGAGGCTGCAGCACCAGACTCACCGACGACGGCGGCGGCAGGGGCCAGGAAACACGGAGCGGACGACGTTCTTTGCTTCTACCATCGCTGCTTCGCAGAGAGGGCACGCAAGTGCATTCCACTGTGCCATTTCAAGCGCTCGGGAAACGCCAAGACCGGGGGTCAGTAGCAGCTGCAGCCCTCGGAGAGGAGAACAAGCTGCTCTACTTGAGTGATGCGCGCTCAGGGAGGCATTTCCTCGTGGACACAGGCTCCCAGCTGAGTTTCATCACACCTTCCTACGCTGACCGGATGGCACCTTCCAGTGGTCCCGGGGTGTCAGCAGCGAACGGCTCGGCGATTAAGACCTTCGGTGAGAGGACTCTGCTTCTGTCTTTACACGGCCGTACATTCGAGTGGACTTTGGTCATAGCGGCAGTCAATTTCAACATGTTAGGGGCTGATTTTTTGTGCTCACATGGTTTGTTGGTTGATCTTGCTAACAGACGCCTGGTTAATGCACTCTCTTTTTATTCTATTCCCTGTACAGCTCAAGTGGCCCCGCCAACAGCACAAGCCAACGTCACAGCTGCAGGTGGTAAGTTCCACACACTGCTCACTCAGTTCCCAACACTCACGGTCCCAACATTTTCGGCGACCGTGGCTAAACACGGGGTGGAACATTTTGTTACTACCACCGGACCGCCCGTTTTTGCAAAAGCTCGGTGCTTGGATTAAGCTAAACTGACCATAGCGCGCGAGGAGTTCGCCAGCCTGGAAAGGTTGGGCATCATCAGGCGTTCGAAGAGCCCATGGGCTTCACCGCTTCACATGGTCCCGAAAGCTGATGGCTCATGGCGACCTTGCGGTGATTTCCACAGGTTGAACAATGCTACAGCGCACGACCGCTACCCAATCCCGCACATCCAAGATTTTTCAGTTCATTTGGCCGGGGTGTGCGTTTTTTCTAAAATAGACTTGGTACGCGGTTACCACCAGGTCCCAGTGCGCGCTGAGGACATAGCCAAAACAGCGGTAATAACTCCTTTCGGGCTTTTCGAGTTTTTGCGCATGCCATTTGGGCTTAAAGGCACGGCGCAGACATTCCAACAAATGATGGACGCGGTTTTGCGCGATCTCCCCTTCGTGTTCGTCTACCTGGACGACATATTGGTAGCCAGCGCGTCCGAAGACGAACACGAAAACCACCTCATGGCAGTTTTCCGGAGGTTGGCAGAGCATGGGTTAATAATCAACCCAGCGAAGTGTCAGTTCGGGGTGATGCAGATTGATTTTTTGGGGCATCGCGCCTCTCCAGAAGGAGCGGTTCCTCTGCCTGACAAAGTGCGCGCAGTAACAAATTTTCCCCAGCCACAAACGGTCAAAGCGTTACAGGAGTTTTTGGGAATGGTGAATTTTTATAACCGTTTCCTCCCCCGCGCAGCGCAGCTCATGCAACCATTGTATGCTGCACTAAAAAAACAAAAACCCACAAATAAAATCGAATGGTCTCCGGAGCGAGAGCGCGCATTCTCTGAAGTCAAAACAGCCCTGGCAAACGCTGCGTTGTTGGCACATCCAGTCCCAACGGCCCGCATGGCACTCACTACTGACGCGTCAGATGTGGCAATAGGGGTGGTCGTGGAACAGTATGTAGCCGGAGCCTGGCAACCACTCGCCTTTTTCAGCAAGACCTTGCGCGATAGCGAACGAAAATACAGCGCATTCGACAGGGAGTTGTTAGCTCTCCACTTGGCCATTCGCCACTTCCAGGTCTGGCTGGAAGGACGGCGTTTCACCGCGTTCGTTGACCACAAGCCGCTGACTTTTGCGATGGCCAAGATTTCAGAACCTTGGTCGGGCCGGCAGCAGAGACAGCTAGCCACGATATTGGAGTTTACTACCGATATCCAGAATGTGGCGGGTAAACTTAATGCAGTGGCGGACTGCCTCTCGCGCGCCGTGGCGGCTCCAGCCCGCACAGGGGTATATTTTGCAGCCATGGCCGTGGATCAGGTTAGCGACGCGGAAGTGCGCGCGGCCCCAGTCTGCGTGGGGATAGATTATGCAGCC
This sequence comes from Pholidichthys leucotaenia, assembly GCA_020510985.1. NCBI lineage: Eukaryota > Metazoa > Chordata > Actinopteri > Cichliformes > Pholidichthyidae > Pholidichthys > Pholidichthys leucotaenia. Next base: position 108,256,709 of record CM035841.1, on the reverse strand, counting down.
ATGGCCACGGAGCAGGTTAGCGACGCGGATGTGCGCGCGCTCCAGTCTGGACCAACAGGGTTAAGGCTGGGGAACAGGGTGCTGCAAGACGGTATGCCCCCCCTAATCTGCGATGTCTCCACTGGGCGACCGCATCCTGTGGTACCAGCCGCGTGGCGCCGCCGCGTTTTTGACTCGATCCATTCTCTGGCGCACCCGGGAGTGCGCACGTCGGTCAAAATGGTAGGAGAGAAATTTGTATGGCCGAGCCTGCGCAAACAAGTTAAAGAGAGGGCGGCAGCCTGCATGGCTTGTCAACGAGCCAAGGTTCATAGACACACAAGAGCTCCCTTGGAGCCGTTTCACATTCCAGCTAAAAGGTTTGATCATGTCCATGTGGACCTCGTAGGCCCCCTCCCTCCCTCACAAGGGTGCACACATCTTCTGACAATGGTTGACCGCACCACGTGCTGGCCGGAAGTGGTTCCGCTGTTGTCAACCACAGCCGAGGAGGTGGCGCACGCGTTTTTAACGGCATGGGTAGCGGGTTTTGGAGTCCCGTCGGACATTAAGTCCGACAGAGGCCCTCAATTTGTTTCCGAACTTTGGTCAGCGATGGCCCGCAGCCTGGGGGCAACGATCCACCGGACGACCGCGTACAACCCGCAGGCTAACGGGTTATGCGAACGTTTTCACAGGTCATTGAAGGTGGCTCTCAGAGCATCGCTTACGGATGCAAATTGGGTGGACAAACTACCATGGGTTTTATTGGGGTTGCGTTCTGCCCCTAAAGAGGATTTAGAAGCCTCCCCAGCCGAGCTAGTTTTCGCACAGCCACTTCGGCTGCCCGGGGAATTTCTCCCAGATAATCCGGCACCAGAGTGCTCCCCGGCTCAGCGGTTACAGAGTAGCACGGGCCTGAGCACGCTACCTGGCCCCGTTCACCACAGTTTTCCGCGTGTTTTTGTGCCTAAGGCTTTAAAAAATGCGGAGTTTGTTTTTGTCAGACATGATGCCCATCGCCCACCTTTACGGCCACCTTATGATGGACCATATAGAGTGCTGGAAACAGGGGATAAGCATTTTTTGCTAGATTTGGGGGGCAGAAAAGAAATGATTGGCATAAACAGGCTCAAACCCTCTTTTGTGGTAGCTGACGAAGGTGTGCAGTTGGCTAAGGCTCCTCGGCACGGCAGACCCCCTAGAGAGCATTCCCCAGAACACCCACAGAGATTGACTAACAGTTCTCATCCTCAGGCAGCAGCTCCACAGCAGGAAGGTGCCGCGGAGGTGGTAAAGCCTGCTTACAGCAAATACGGGAGAGGACTGAGGCCCAAGCGGCACGTGGACTGATGTGTAGTGATTTTATTATGACATGCAATCTGTTATTATGTTGTTCCATCTTAGACATTTGGGGGGGGTCATGTGGGGCACATATGTGGGTTTCATATGCTTCACATATATATTACTGTATGCTTATTGTATGCTTCACGTCTCAGAGGAACAAAAGGACTGAACCTCCTAGGGGTAACAGGAGGATGTGAAATCTGGCCTTTTGTATGCAAAGAGATGGCCTTGAGGGATTTCCTGACCACCAGTGACTTTAGGTGGAGGTGAGAAGACCTGGAAGGAGATGCATTGTGACTTGGGATTAAAAGACAATATGACTGTGTGCTTTGATGTCCTGGGGTATAAAAGGGACAGATGTTGGGGGATTCATTCTCTTTCTGTTTTTGGATGATGTTGGAGAATGTGAATAGACTGGACTTGTGAAATAAACTCAGCCTCATCCTTCCACACTCTCCACAATATATATATATATATATATATATATATATATATACTGTATATATACTGTATATATATATATATATATATATATATATATATATATATATATATATATATATACACAGAAAAGAACAAGCAGATGGAGAGATGGGTGGAACACTACTCCGACCTCTACTCCAGACAGAACACCGTGACACCGTCAGCCCTTGATGCCATCGACTGCCTGCCATCCATGGACGAACTTCACGCCGAGCCAACCATCGACGAACTCAGCAAGGCCATTGATAGCTTGGCCGCTGGCAAGGCACCCAGCAACGACGGCATACCCCCCGACCTGATCAAGCACTGCAAGACCGCCCTACTGCTGCCATTGCATGACGTCCTCTGCCAGTGTTGGAAGGAAGGTGCCGTACCACAGGACATGAGGGACGCCAAGATCATCACCCTCTACAAAAACAAAGGGGAGAGAAGCGACTGCAACAACTACAGGGGCATCTCCCTCCTCAGCGTTGTTGGCAAAGTCTACACACGAGTTGTTCTCGTTCGTCTACAGAAGCTTGCCGAACGTGTCTACCCCGAGTCTCAGTGTGGCTTCCGCGCTAAGCGATCGACGGTAGACATGATATTCTCCATCCGCCAACTCCAGGAGAAATGCAGAGAACAGAACATGCCCCTGTACGTCGCCTTCATCGACCTCACCAAAGCATTCGATCTGGTCAGCAGAGAGGGCCTTTTCAAGATCCTGCCAAAGATAGGATGCCCACCAAAGTTGCAAAGCCTCATTGAATCGTTTCACACCAACATGCAGGGGATAGTGCAGCACGATGGCAACGTCTCAGAGCCTTTCAACATACGCAGCGGAGTGAAACAGGGCTGTGTACTTGCGCCAACCCTCTTTGGGATTTTCTTTGCTATGCTCCTGAGGCATGCCTTCAGCACAGCAACAGAAGGAATCTACCTGCACACAAGATCTGACGGCAGGCTTTTCAACCTCGCCCGCCTGAAAGCCAGAACCAAAGTACGCGAGGCTCTAATCAGAGACATGCTGTTCGCAGACGACGCTGCAGTCGCAACCCACACACAGCAGGAGCTTCAGACCCTGATGGACCGCTTCTCCCAGGCATGCAAGGACTTCGGGCTTACCATCAGCCTGAAGAAGACTAACGTCTTGGCGCAAGGCACGGAAGCACCACCAACCATCACCATTGACGACTACGAGCTGGAGGTCGTGAATTAGTTCACGTACCTGGGGTCCACGATCAGCAACAACCTCTCCCTTGATACAGAGATCAACAAGAGGATTGGAAAATCAGCCTTCACACTCACTCGCCTCACCACACGAGTGTGGGAGAATCCCAAACTCTCTGTCAAGACGAAGATGGCAGTGTACAACGCATGCGTCATCAGCACACTGCTCTATGGGAGTGAGACGTGGACAACATACGCCCGGCAGGAAAAGAGACTGAACTCCTTCCACTTGCGCTGCATTCGCCACATCCTGGACATATCCTGGCAGGACAAAGTGCCCAACACAGAAGTTCTGTCCCGCGCCGGCCTTCCCTCCATGTTCACTCTACTCAGACAGCGCAGGCTCCGCTGCCTAGGCCACGTTCACCGTATGGAGGATGGCAGAATCCCCAAAGACGTCCTCTATGGAGAACTGGCAACTGGCAAGAGAGACGTTGGCCGCCCACAGCTGCGTTTTAGAGACGTCTGCAAGAGAGACATGAAGGCCCTGGAGATCAACACAGAGCGCTGGGAGGACCTTGCAACGGACCGCTCCAAATGGAGAGGCACCCTGACCAGACAGCTCAAGGCGGGTGAAGAGAGACTGACTGCTGCTGCAGATGAAAAAAGGACCCGCAGGAAGAACCGCCACAGACCCAGCAGCACGGAGACCACCCACAAGTGTGACCTGTGTGACAGGGACTGCCATTCGCGCATCGGCCTGTTCAGCCACAGGCGGTGCTGTTCCAGCAGAGTAGACGTTTAGGATTCTCTTCCATGGTCATCATAGACCGACGGAGGCTGACGACGATATATATATATATATATATATATATATATATATATATATATATATTGTGGTGGCACTGGGCAGGGGGTTCTCCACCCAGAGTAGGAAGTCGGGGGACTGGGGGGGGGGGGGAATAGAGGACCGAAGGAGGACTTGGCACCAGGGGGTCTTAGATGTAACAGAAAGGACTAGTCGCACCCCGGGGAGTCAGGAGACACCAGAGTCGCTAGAGTGTGATAGGGAGTGAGAAACAGGGTTTTGTGTTCTGTAATGTTAATGTGCCGGACAGGCTTTGTGTACTGTGTGTATTGTCTTTGGCTCCCTGGGTCTCATCGGGCAGAAATAAAGAGGTAACAAACGAGGCACCCAGAGACCCCAGGAGAGTTTTCTGTCTTTTATGTTGGACGGTGAATAATGTTCAGGTGTTGTTCAGCCCGCTGTCTCGTCTGCTTTCATCTTCCACATTGGTGACCCTAAGATGTGCAATGGAGAACGAGCCAAGCACTGCCCCAGAGACAACCCAGAGGGAGCACACCAGCACGGCATGCGCTGTCACAGTCAACAGGGTTTCCTCTGGTAACATTTCTGGGTGGCGGCCCGCCATGGCAGAAACATTTCTGCTGCGCTTAGGAGAAGATATAAATTTAAGAAAAATATATGAAACAATGACTTTCAGCAAGCGTGCACATGAACAACACACATGACCGTCATCAGCGCAGAGTTTGGGAGCGCCCCGCCCATGCGAGCTTTCCAGTCAGTCACCAGGCAGAGTGTCTCACTAGCGCGACTGTCCGAGAGAAACATGAGTTTATTAAAGTACTTTCAACGTGAGAAAAAAAACCAGAAGAGGTATGTAAGCACTGGTGTTTATCATGGTTTTAACCCGCTGGAAACAGGAGCAATAATGGAAGAGTCTCTTAGCAAAGAGATGTGGTTAGAATTCATATGCAGCTGGTTTCATATGAAGGGAAAGGCAAGGAGGACTGATGAATTGCTGAGGATATATTTCACCAGCCACTACAATATTAAGTTATGTTCCCTATTATATACTTGGCAAGTTAAGATGACCAAAATTCACGAAGTCAGTGACTTTAATCCGTCAGCTGCCTTCAGACAAACTAAACGTGTTATGACTCGCCGCTCATCAGCGGCGCCAGCCGCGTGCACACCTGCTCCTCGTCAGCGGCGAGGTATTTAATCCACTCTGCCCTGGGCTTCGGCCTGAAGCCGTCTCTCTACTTCGGCCCCTTTGCTACTACGGATCTCCAACCTACTAGCGAAGATATTCTGGGTAAGCTCCCCTTACCTCTCTCCTCTAGCCTTCCCCTGTGCACAGGTGAACATTCTCGGCGGCGGACCTCATCACCTCGCCGTTGGCTCTACGCTGCTGCCACAGGTACCGCAGGTTGCTGTCTCCCGGGCTCCGCCTTTGTCGACGCCAGCCACCTGTTACAACCAAGTAAGCCAGCTATCATCATCATTTCCCTGTATTGGTGTGGTGCCCGTTACCCTTCTCCCTCTGCTCTCTCCCACAGGGTTGTCCGGCTGTACGGCCTCCTGCCCCCGTGCCTGACGCAGACGCCACCACCAATATATTCTTATTTCACAGACACGCAGCCATACACTTCCCTGTTGCTAATAAAGCGGTTGAATCTATCCTGAGCCTGCGTGTGTGTCTCCTGAGCCGTGCGTTATGTCAGTACGGCTTCAGCAGAGCGGCTCGGCAGACAGCGGGCTCGCACGCCGTCTTTCCACCCTCGAGGCTTGGGTGGACTCAATAGCCTATCAGCAACAGGTGATATTGAATCAATTAATTAATATCACTAACCGATTAGACCGCTTGGACCCCCAGCAGCCGTTCCCCTCGGCTTGTCCGGGTGGCGTGGCTCCTGCGGCTCCGGTGGCCGTTCAGCCTGCTCCAGGTGCGCCGACACGGCTCACACCAATCCCCACTCCTGCTCGCTTCAGCGGTGAGCTGGGTGGAACTCGGGGTTTTATTATGCAGTGTGAGTCCGTGTTTCTTCGCGTTCCCGGAGATTTTCCCTCAGACCATAGCAGAATTGGTTATATAGGAAATCTCCTTGAGGGTCGTGCGCTTACCTGGGCTTACGCCATTATGGTGAAGCCCAGCTACGCTACCCTCACCTATGGCCAGTTCATGCGACAATTTCTGGAAGTGTTCGATCATTCGCGTTTGGACAGTGTCCAGGTCGACCGCCTTCTCGGACTCCAACAGGGGAGCCGAATACGCGATCGACTTCCGGGTTACCGCGGAGGAAGTTGGCTGGGAAGAGCGCGCGCTCTGCGGCATCTTCCTCCGCAGTCTAAACTCCGGTCTGAGGGATGAGCTGGCTGGACGGGATACCCCGGAGACGCTGGCGGAGCTGATTTCTCTCACCATCAGCTTGGATAACAGGCTGCGCAAGCGCACCTCCGAGCGGAAGCAGTCTTCTCCCTCGCGGGGTGCCTCTGCACGTCTGCCCCAAGCTCGCCACCTGGCGTTACCACCGCCGGAGGTCTCCGAGGAGTCGGAACCAATGGTGACGGGCCGGACAAAGCTCCCCCTGGCGGAGAAACAGCGCCGTCGTGACCTGGGCCTCTGCATGTATTGCGGAGGTAGCCAGCACATGGTGGAGAATTGTCCGGAGAAGCCAAACGAGGTGGTCCGCGAGTCACTGTAGGGGGCCTCGCGGACGCTAATCGGTTAAATCCCCTCACACATTTGACACCGCCCATCCGCTTCTGTCACAACCTCACTGGGCATCTCACACATGCACTGGTGGATTCAGGCGCGGAGGGTAGCTTTATTTCACAAAGCCTGGCAACCCGACTGGGAATCCACTGTCACCCCCTCAATACTCCTCTCGCCCTGGTTAATCTCTCCCGAGTGTCCCTGGGAAAGGTAACTCACCAAACATCCCCTGTCCCGGTGATCATCTCTGGAAACCATCGGGAGGATATCTCCTTCTACGTCCTGCCCACCTCAGTAACACCTGTCATCCTCGGATATCCCTGGCTCCGCCTCCACAACCCCGTCTTGGACTGGAAAACTGGGAAGGTTTCAGCGTGGAGCACCTTCTGCATGGGTACCTGCCTCCAATCCGCGGCCTGCGTCCCGTCCTCGCCTCCCATAGCTCAGGACACCGCGCCCCCGGATCTCACCCTAGTGCCCTCAGAGTTCCACGACCTGGGTGCCGTCTTCAGTAAATCCAAGGCGATGTCTCTACCTCCTCACCGGCCCTACGACTGCGCCATTAACATCCACCAGGGGGCGCCATTACCCTCAGGACGCCTCTACAGTCTGTCAGCGCCGGAGAAGGAGGCGATGAACAACTCCTTGAAGGAGTCGCTCAGTGCTGGGCTCATCCGACCGTCCTCCTCTCCATTAGGTGCAGGGTTCTTCTTCGTTGGGAAGGACGGATCTCTTCGTCCTTGTATCGACTATCGGGCTCTCAACAATATCACAGAGAAGGACCGGTACACCCTGCCCCTTATGGACACTGCCTTCCACTCCCTCCAGGGGGCGACCTGGTTTACTAAGCTGGATCTCCGCAGCGCTTACCACCTCGTCTGGATCCGGGAGGGAGATGAGTGGAAAACCGCCTTCCGTACCCCAAACGGGCATTTTGAATATCTCGTGATGCCGTTTGGGTTGACCAATGCTCCAGCCGTCTTTCAGCGCCTCATCAATGACGTCCTCCGGGACTTCATCGGCCTGTTCGTTTTCGTCTACCTGGACGACATTCTCATCTTCTCCAGGTCCAGGGATGAACACCGGGTCCACGTGAGGCGGGTCCTGCAGAGACTGCTGGAGAACCGTCTGTACGTCAAGGCGGAAAAATGTGAATTCTACGCCAAAACAACTTCCTTCCTGGGGTTCGTCATCTCCCATGATCAGGTGCTTCCGGACCCAGCGAAGATCAAAGCAGTGGTGGATTGGCCCACACCAACCTCTCGTAAGCAGGTTCAGCAGTTTATCGGGTTCGCCAATTTCTACCGCCGCTTTGTCCCGAACTTTGGAGCCATCGTCGAACCCCTGACCTGCCTCACCTCTCCTAAGACCCCGTTCCGGTGGACTGAAGAGGCCGCTTCGGCCTTCCAGGCGCTGAAGACGGAGTTCTCCTCCTCCCGGGTCCTCAGCCAGGTCGATCCCGCGCTGCAGTGCATTGTGGAGGTGGACGCTTCGGACACGGGGGTGGGGGCGGTGTTGTCCCAGCGGTCCCCAGCCAATGGAGTCAAGCGACCCTGCGCCTTCTTTTCTCGGCGCCTGTCCCCGGCGGAACGTAACTACGACGTGGGGGACAGAGAGCTTCTTGCCATCAAGCTCGCCCTACAAGAATGGCGTCACTGGCTGGAGGGGGCAGCCTTGCCTTTTGTGGTCCTCACTGACCACAAGAACCTGGAGTACCTGAGATCTGCCAAGCGTCTGAACGCCCGCCAGGCGCGTTGGTCCCTGTTCTTTGCAAGGTTCAAGTTCAGCATCACATATAGGCCTGGCTCCAAGAACGACCTATCCGACGCCCTCTCCAGGCAATTTGCCCCGGAGGCATTAAGAAACTCAATATATGATTTTACAAAACTTTATTTAAATAACATTGTTCACAAATCTAATCTTGGTAGGCAAAATCCCTTGTAGTGATGAGATGGGAATGTTTCTCTGATGAGGCTCACCGCACAGGCAGGCAACATAACCCTCACTTCTTCTCCAAAAAAATCCCCAACACCACCGGACCAGTTGCCTGTAGGCTATGAATCTGTATCGCCTGAAAAATATGGGGTTGGCATTGATTATTCCGTTTGCATTGATTATTGAATGTATTGAATGATTTCTTCATAATTCATCTGGGAAATTAAATCAAATGAATAAATATTGTTTATAAACTCACTAGTGTGGACGACGTCATCTGTCTCATCAGCTCCAGCTGTGCACAGACCAGCAGGTGCTCATCAGCGGCAGTTAAAAGTATTGAGAAGATGATGATTAACAACATGTCATCAGGCAGCGAGTGACCAATGGGTAGTTTTAGTTTGAAAATTAAGTGTGTGACCATGCATGTCGCCAAAGAAAAATATTTCTAAGCATCTTTTACCAAGATAAATCTTCCAGCCGATTGTCGTCAACGTGGTCTGTTCCCGTCTGTGTTGCGTCTTCCTCCTCTCCCTCTGGCTCGAACAAATAAGGCTGACAGGCCACACACCACCCAAAACTTCTTCATTGTCAATGTCATCATTTATATTGAGGTCGTCAAACTCGAGAAAATAATCGCTGTCCGAATCACTTTGCTCTCGTTCTGCAATTTTTTTTCATACCGAAATGACGTCAAGGCTGCACGCACCTATCGGGAGATGGCGGTACTGCAGCATCAGTGAGTGAAAGATGGGCTATGACCAAATAATGTCATTTATGGAGGATGGTGACACATATTAAATCAGGGGAATGGGAAGAATGGAATATTTTCATACAATCAGTTGATTGGTTCAATAAAAAAATGTCACTGTCTGTCGCCTTTAAAGCCATTCTTTCACTGTCATCTTCTCCCAATGTTGATGTGAATATAAAAGTTGCTGGCTGAGAAGTTGTACCAGGGGTAGTATCATAATGCCAGCTATTTTGGTGAATTGAAGGGTTAAAATTTCAGTTAGGGATTTGTCATTATATAATTTGCAAGTTTTTGCTTCATCGGTGTATAATAAAACATGCATATAAACTTAGGAATAATTAACAGAACATGCCATTCTCCATCAAGTAGGCGGCAGTAGTCCAACACTGTAATAGCGAACGTAAACGCAAAGGAGGAGAACAAGAATTTTAGACTGTTGGGAAGACTTTCTTGGTCACTGATAGAAAAATTCCATATTTTCCATATTATTATTATTATTATTATTATTATTATTATTATTATTATTATTTTGTACCATGCCTTTCCTATTTCATGTCTGATGTTTATATGTGCATTCCATGGAGAATAAGTCCATCTATTCCTTTATATTAATGTTTCATGTCTGTGAGCAATTTTTGTCTAACTGTGGCCTTCAGAAGATGTGTGCAAGTGCTGAGACTGAGGGTCAGAACAAGCGTAAAAGATAACCTAAGCTGCATTGATAATCTCTTTGACATTCTCTGCTAAGTTTCTGTGACCAGGAATGTGCTAAAACTTTCAGTCCATTTAGATTAGATTTATAGACACTCTGTCTGTCTCTGAGATGTCTCTGATGTCTCCTCCTCAGTTTATCTATCATGAAGAGCGGCTATAAGTACCAGGCTTAGAAAATGTATGTTCAGAGATTCAGTGTGTGTGTTGCTGAAGGCCACGCTCTGTAATCTCTCCCCCAAAATGGCCATTGGGGTTTTCTTCTTTTATTTGTTATAATAAATATACTTAAATCCAATACTCCGCCTGATCTTTGACTTAGAATAATCATTTGGCGCACTGAACAGCGGATCCACATCTCCGTCTTTCCGGCATCTCTGCTCGATTTCAGCGAGTGTACAGCTGACAAAAGACCTTCCCAGGCTGGGTACAAGACTCAGTGTTACTGCAGTGAAGGCATTTCAAACTGGGGCACTGGAACTGACTGGGTGACGGACCTAAGAACCCTATAAAAGGTGGCTTGGATGTAAGTACATTTATGTGTTGTTAATCTTATGGACAATGGGATCGAGTCCAAGTGAGTTAAATATGCGTATGATGTCATATGGTTTTTAAGCCTGAGCGTTTGACACCGGAAAGCCTGGTTAAATTTCTGCTTGCAGTAAATCCCTGGTTTGACCCAGGATTTTTTGGTTTGAGGTGGAGGCTCAGATGTGTTGCGCGCAGGAATTAATGCAAGATACTATTTAATATTGCACAGTGAACCATTAGATATAAATTAGGGTAATATTCTGTCCTGCAATATTGCAGTGACCGATTAATTTATAAGTTCAGGGAAGATTCTGCTGTTCTGCTACAGTGAGCGTTGAATTTGGCAAAAGACTGGTTAATATTGTGCAGTGAACCCTGAGGGGTAAGATTCTGTCCGGCAATATTGCAGTGAAAAAAGAAAAAAAAAATCAATTCAAGATACTGTGGGGAATTACAGTGACCGCTGATTTGGGTGTACCGGTAATTTTTGTTTTCCGCAACAGCGCTGGCTTAAAAATAACTGCAGTTTTGTTTGTCTGTCTGTTTGTTCTGTGTTACACGGTTTGTCCTGGTGAGACCGCAGAGGTGTAAGCACAAGTGCTGCAACGGTAGAAGCCGTGTTTGTCCATTGTTTTTCTGGTTCTTGTGAAGTGTAAAGGGACGGTTATGTGATTACTGGCTCACGGAGTAACAGTTTTATTTGTGGGATCTTGCAAATAATACTTTTGGGTAAGAAATTCAATTGTGTTTTCATAGCGGTAGACAAAAAGTTGACTTGAGAATGTTGGGTTGCCAGATTTGTTTTTACAAGTACTTTGGGTTGCCATTTCAAGCTTATTTTAAGGCTATTTTCCTGTTTCTCTGTGTGAACAGCTGCCCAAAAGTAACCTTGGAGAGATAACAAGACTGCGCTGCATGTGTGTATGTGTGGGCCCTTGTGTTTGACAGTGAGTGAGTGAGAAGAAGGGGAAGAGAAGAAAAAAAATCTATATATGGGTATTTTTGCAAAGCTTAGGGGTTTTACAGTTTCCTTTTGTGGGTTTTTCAATCTAATTTTGTGGATTTTGAATCTAACGTTGAGTAACAACCTGGTCATCAGGATCATTGGCTGGGGCCACAGCATGGGCGTAAGGGGACATCACAGAGAACAAGCATTGCCGAAGCTAAGTAGAACAAATGACACTGACAATGACATTAAGCATATCAATTTCACTGACTTTGACTTTGAAAATGTAGTGTTTACATGACTTAACATTTCAGGACACATCTAACACACTGCAATCTGACACATTGCAATGATGCCTCTCACCAGATAATAGTATGACGGTGTCACATTTTAGAAATGTGACAGTAATAAGGAATAATTGTGTTGTATGACAATGACATGCTAAAGAGCTAGGCTGTGCTCCCGGTGCTTGGCCTGAGCCGAGCCGGGCCTCGGGACTACAGACCACACCGTAATTTAGGAAGGAATATACTGACAGCAATGTTATCCATACTGCCCTTCCCAGGAGGGACCATGTGACTAAGGAACCGTGGGAGGTGCACCCACCTTTTGGCTGAACCAGGGCATCTGGTCATCAAAGGAAACTGGACCAAAATTCCCTGGCAAGGACAGCACAAAAATTATTCTGGCAATGCCAACAGCCGCGGAAAATGAAGGATATGGCACTTGGGTGCATCTAACGTTTTACCCCACTTGAAACCCTCAGCAAGAGACTGTTTAATACACATTGCATACTAATTTAAAAAAAACAACAACAACAAATGACTGTTTAACTGTTTCTCTATGCAAGTGTCAGCTGATGGTGCTCCCTGGCACCCAGCAACGGCTTTTGCAATAGAGAAGCAGGCTGTTTTTTTATCATGACGAGGCAAAAATACAAGGGAAAGAAAGATGCGGTTAGTGTTGTTATCTTATCATCCTCATCATCCTTGTAGTAACACTTAGTGTTGGTTGTTATTAAGTTGTTCCACTGCCTATACACTGCAGAGAATTGTTATGTTTTTTCCTTAATAACACTAACAGTTGGGCTGCACGGTGGCGCAGTGGTTAGCACTGCGGCAGCACAGTTTACCCTTGGCCGGGGGATTGTGGGGATCGTGGGATCGTGGGTTCGATCCCAGCCCCCGACCAACAGTGATCTGTGTGGAGTTTGCATGTTCTCCCCGTGTTGCGTGGGTTTACTCCGGGATTTCTCTGGTTTCCTCCCACATGCCAAAAACATGCATGTTAGGTTAATTGGCTGTTCTAAATTGTCCCTAGATATTTGTTTCCTATAGGCCCTTAGAATAGAGGGTTAGTATTAATGAAAGCGCTTTGAGTGGTCTTTGTGACTAGAAAAGCGCTATATAAGTGCAGGTTAGTTAGTTAGTTAGTTAGTTAGTTGGACAAATTATCTGCTACTGCTAAAATAATGCAGCTACTACAAGCTGTTTGGTTTCTTAAGAGAGGCTATATACAGAAATGACACAGCAAACATCACTTTGAATCACACCTGTCACAACACTTATCACTCCACTGATTGGAAACATGATGACACTCCTTACTCTGCGAAAGCAAGGTTAATTTCATCAGGGAACTCCTCTTTTCTGAAGCGGTGATGTCCCTTTCAGCAGCTTAACACTGTCTAAGTGTGCAACAGCTTACAGTGCATCTCTCCCCTGTACTGCTACCCTGCTTGACCAACGAAGTGAGCAAGTGTTACACTAAGGATCTACATTGTCAAAGGGGGTGGTCACTGGGTCATTCGACACACACACCTGGCCAGGAAACTGGGCAGGGCTGTGTACCCTGTTTTGACAACTGACCGTACCCTCATCATGTCGGCAGGGCAGGTGGGCAGGGTGAAGAGAGATGCTTTTTTACCACATGATGCCATTCTGGGGTATGAATGCAATTTCAGATGGAAAGCACAGGAGTGGGGTCTTTCATTCACTGTTTCCTTGAGTGAGAGTGGGTTAGAACACCTTAGGGATTAAAACACTTAATTATAGGCTACAATTATTTGTAAAATTATAACATAGAATATAATGGTTCTTGGTCAACTAATTGCCACCCGTAGGGGTGTGTGCCCTGTTATAGGAGGTTATTGTTGTACTTCTATCCATGAAAACAATGCAAATGGTCATATTAATACTTCAGATACACACAGCCTCATTGCTTTGAAGGCGATGATAACAAAGCTGATTAAGTTATTGATTCTCTTCATGGAGAAGTCTCATCATGAACTTGGTAATGACTTTTATATTGATAACTTCGGACTTTTCTTGTGTGAGTCCTTAATGTAATGATGAAGCTGGTTTTTGTAAACTTAGTGATGTCTTCATACAACTGCTGCAGATGATGAGGATGGTGAAAGGGGTGATACTAGCCTAAGGAGTATGAAGGTTGCAATACAATCTAAGTCTATTTTGAATATCTCCATATCATTTTCTAGATTCTTATTTGACACAGTCTAAGATTAGTTTTGATTATATTGCACATATTCACTTTTAATGACATTCTACACATGTTTTAAACCACCTCATAAGATTGCTGCTAGTCTGCAAGGAAATCAGAAATCAGAAAAAGCTTTATTGCCAAGCATGTAGAAAACACACGAGGAATTTGACCTGACATTGGAACACTGTGTAAGCGTATCACAGCGACACGGCAGCCATCATGGCGCCTAATCAAAAAAGATGGGGAATAAGGGAAGATAAGGGGAGGGAAAAAGACACAATGGGTGAGAGAAAAAAACTTTAACATCAGAATACAGCTTATGTAAGCTAAATTTTGATTATAGAGAAAAAAAAAACTCTCTGTGGCACAAGGCAGACAAACAAACCTCTCAAAAACAAGACAGCAGAGAGAAGGCAGTGTGTGAAAAAAATCAATATAATGGAGTCAGTATGTATGCAGTGTTGGGTGAATCAGTTAGTGTCACGATGGCCCTCACGGACCATCACAAGACGCCTCAGTCACCAGTGAGTTGCAGTGATGTTTTATTACAGAGAGGGATGAACACACACAGGATACATATAATGGCTGGGTGACGTCTGAGCCGGGGAGCACCTGATGCGCCAGACGGACAATAGTGAGGGTGAAGTCTTAAGGGAACGTACCTTTCAAGACGACAACGTTAACAGGCGGGTTACAGGTTCCCAAGTCCGTTAACAATGATGAGCAAGGCAAACAGGAACATAACGACGCATAACAGGAGCACAACAGAACATAGCGGAACATAACAGAGACTGCCGCACTGGAGGACATTCACCACCGGCTTTTAACTCGGCCGCTAATGACCCCAATGCGGCACAGCTGCTCGCTGTGACAGCAGCGCAGCAGCTGACTTTGACAGCAGGGAGCTCCCCCGGGCGCCTTCACAATAAAAGCCCGAGGAGCTGAAAGAATCCTCTGCTGCCAAAGCCAGGGAAATAAGATATGAGGCCCGAGTGTGGCCAGAACCGACACTCGGGTTATGACAGTACCTCCCCCTCGAGGCTGAGCTCTGAGCGGCCTGAGTAACACCCAAGCCCCCCCACCCCACCCCCCTAGGATGGGTGGATGGGGCGCTGGCAGGAGGGAGAGAGACAAACAACGAGCAAGCAAATGATGAAACCAACAAGGCTATAAAGGTAGGGGGGAAAAAAAAAAACCATAATCCCAAAAACGTGGGTAACCAGAATAAAGTCAAAATAGGCAATATACCTTTTGGCAAATACAAAGTGACATAAGGTGGAGGAAAAAACCACCAAACTCAGAAACAACATAGTGAGTAACAAAAACACAAATCAATCCCTCCCCCCCCCCGCACACCCCAACAGTCCCACAGACGAGATCAGAAACCTGGGGAGGGTGCAGTCCTGACCCGGAGGGATGGGGGCAAAAGGTTCGGGGGGTCGTCCGGCATCAAAAAGCCACAGAACAGTGAGGGGAAAAGAGGACAGTTCGGCCGGCCTACCCCAGTCCCATGCTCGGGAGTAGAGAGTTTCAGGCGGCCGGAGTAGGTCGCCGCACAGGAAGACAAAAAGGTCGGGGGGCCGGCCCAGAGAACCAAACCAACAAGACAGTCCTTCAGGCGGCCGCCCCGCAACACCAGCCCACCAGAACCGTTGGGAAGAAGCAGCCGGCGGTCCCGCTGAAAAGGGGAGAGACGAGGGGGAACCGGGCGGAGCGTTCGGGACCCCAACGGCCCCAGGTGGAGATGGGTAGCGCTCCTCAGGGAGACAAGGAGGATGATGGTGGAGATGAGGGTGACGAGGGAAACGAGCCTGTCCAGCATCCGGTGGCCGGGGATCTGCTGCTCCCTCACCGAATCTAGGACCTGCTGGTGCAGCACCCACGTCGGACCCCGATTGGGCCTCCGGAACCGAACCCACGGTGGACCCCGATTGGGCCTCCGGAACCGAACCCACGGTGGACCCCGACTGGGCCGGCAAGGCACTCCCGGTGGACCCCAACTGGGCCGGAACAGCACTCCCGGTGGACCCGGTCAGCGTGGCACCAGACTCGACCTCCAACCCCGAAACCGGAACCTCTGGCGCAGCAGGCGAGAGCAGCCCCTCGCTGGCGACCCTGGGAGAAGACTCACAAAAGAGAGAAAACCTGGGATCAGGATCACCGGCAGCGCCAGAACCCGGCGAGATAAGCTCGGACGCAGCGGGCGGCTGCACCTGGCTCATCCCCCCTTGAGACAGGCAAAAGTGCTCTAAAAGGTGAAGAAGATAGATAAAACAGAGCACTTGCCTGAGGTCGGGTTCTGACGCCGTCCAGGACTGCGATGATCCGGGCTCAGAAGTCAGGAGGTCGTCCTCAGGCTCCCACTCAGCTGCGTCGGGCTCCGCAGCTGGCATGATGGTGCGCGCAGCTAGAGAGTCCTCCGGTACCGATGTCCACGCCGGTGGCCCGCACGGCATGGTAGCAGGAGAATCTCGACCTGCTGGACCGGACCGCTCCTCCGTGGAACCCCGGGGACGCTTCTTCATCGGCGATGGCTCCACGCTGCAGTCCGCTCTCCTCCTCCGCCCATGGCGTGGCTGCGGACCCGGAACCAGGCTCTCCAGAACCGCAGGCCCCCTCCTCATCCAGCGACATTGGCCTGACGTCGAGGACCGCTCAGCAGAGGGAGACACAGAGGAAGCAGGATTAATACTTTCATCCACAGCAGGTGGAGGGAGCTCGGGGGGCTGCATACCCCGAACTCCACCCCCAGGAGTCAGACAAGGCAAAACAATATCTAAAGGAGAGAAATTATCATGCACTTGCCTTTCCCCTGAGGGTAAGATGGTTCCCGCTGTGGGGGACATCGTTCCTTCCTTTCCCCGCTGGATGGCGACAGAGGGCCCTCTGGGAAGACGAGATGAGGCCACTCGAGGTGGATCCGGGATGGAGCTCGCCGAAACGGAGCTCCCACGACACACAGCAGCCAGGATAGGCAATGAGGAGGAGGGGGCGACAGCCGGGGTCAGTCGGGCTTGGAGCGCTGACGGGACAGCAGGCGAGGGCCCGGGAGAAGACGAGGCTGCGGGGATTCCCCTCTGACGAGGCGCAGGAGTGACAGCTGTGTGGGGGGTTGAGCCCTTGCGGCGACCCGGAACAGCATCCAGACGGGGTTCTAGCCGAAGTTGGAAGCCGGTGTGACGACGGTTCCTTGTAGGGGGTGAGGCGAAGGTGAGGTTCGGAAATCGCCGTTCCTGAGCAGAAACAGCGGCAAGCAAGTCGGCGAACTCAGGAAACTCACGCAGTGCTGGATTCCTCTCCACCAGTCTAACCGCCGCCACCACATGCTTCATACACGCTGGTGGATTCCCAGCGGAGCAAGCAGCAGCCACCTGGTCCCAGATCTTGTCTGCTGTCAGCTGCAGCTTCTCTGGGGGAATCCCGAGTGACGACATGCCCGATGGGAAAAGACCTCCGGATGGTGCGAACTCCCGGGCCGGAACGGAGGCAGGAGCGGGATCCCGAAGCGAGGGGCGACGTCTCCTCCGCTTCAGCTTCCTGCCAGGATTTCCCTCCAGCCCTCGGAGTATCTCACGCTGGGCGGCGATGTCATCTCTCCTCACGCTTACCTCTGGATGATTAGTGAAGCGGGGAAGAGAATCCAGAATCTCCTCGGCTAGGTCCAGGTACCAGGGCACTTCGCTGTTGAAGTCGAGGAGGGAGGCGGCGACAAGGACTTCGTCCATGCGCTCGAGGGTGTCAGCGAGAACAGCGTCCTGCCTCTGAGCACGAGACCTCCACGATGGCATGCTTCAACACGGCACCCAGACAGGTAGGAACAAACAGTCCACTACTGCAAACTACACGGTGAATGACGTCTCAAACAACGCCTCCTCTCCGGGCGTTAGGCGGCAGTCTACTGTCACGATGGCCCTCACGGACCATCACAAGACACCTCAGTCACCAGTGAGTTGCAGTGATGTTTTATTACAGAGAGGGATGAACACACACAGGATACATACAGTATAATGGCTGGGTGACGTCTGAGCCAGGGAGCACCCGATGCGCCAGACGGACAACAGTGAGGGTGAAGTCTTAAGGGAACGTACCTTACAAGACGACAACGTTAACAGGCGGGTTACAGATTCCCAAGTCCGTTAACAACGATGAGCAAGGCAAACAGGAACATAACGACGCATAACAGGAGCACAACAGAACGTAGCAGAACATAACAGAGACTGCCGCACTGGAGGACATTCACCACCGGCTTTTAACTCGGCCGCTAATGACCCCAATGCGGCGCAGCTGCTCGCCGTGACAGCAGCACAGCAGCTGACTTTGACAGCAGGGAGCTCCCCCGGGCGCCTTCACAATAAAAGCCCGAGGAGCTGAAAGAATCCTCTGCTGCCAAAGCCAGGGAAATAAGATATGAGGCCCGAGTGTGGCCAGAACCGACACTCGGGTTATGACAGTTAGTGAAGTACAACAAAGATAGTCTCCTAGTCAACGAAGGATTTTATATTTTCATGTTTATAAACATAGTTGAACATGTCCAGAGTTATCCCTTCTCCAGAGTTATCTCTTCTTCATGCCAGGTGGTAAAGCTCCATGTTAACTCATGAACGCTGTCCTTGGAGAGTTCTAATTATCGCACAGCAGCACAGTGTTTGGGTTACAGAGCCAGCTCACACAGCTGCTTATCTCAGCACTGGAGGAGTTGTTGTCCAGGGGGCGCCGATCAAGGTCGAATCTGCACAGAAACTTAAGAATTTTCTTCTCTTCGATTCTGCACATCACAATTCCAATTAACATTCGCTGGCTTTAAAGTCATTCCTTGAAGAACATTCAGCGACTCCGAGATGTAACCAACCTTTCGATTCAGTTCAGCATTCGCCGCCATCAGCGCTCTTCCAATCTGGTCAAATTGATGGAGAAGCTTAGCCGGGTCCGCTTTTTGATTAGCTCCTTCCAGTTTTTCCAGGACACATAACAACATGTAAATTCTTACCACTGATTATTTTTCCTTTAATTATGATGCTTTATTAAGCATCGGGGGGGGGGGGGATATGGTCGAAAAATTCCATATTATCCACATTATTATTATATTATTATTATTATTTTGTACCATGCCTTTCCTATTTCATGTCTGATGTTTATATGTGCATTCCATGGAGAATAAGTCCATCTATTCCTTTATATTATTGCTTCGTGTCTGGCCTTCAGAGGATGTGTGCAAGTGCTGAGACTGAGGGTCAGTACAAGCGTAAAAGAAGACCTAAGATGCATTGATAATCTCTTTGACATGCTCTGCTAAGTTTCTGTGACCAGGAATGTGCTAAAACTTTCAGTTCATATAGATTAGATTTATAGACACTCTGTCTCTGAGATGTCTCTGATGTCTCCTCCCCTGTTTATCTATCCTAAAGAGCAGCTATAAATACCAGGCTTAGAAAATGTATGTTCAGAGATTCAGTGTGTGTGTTGCTGAAGGCCACACTCTTTAATCTCTCCCCCAAAATGGCCATTGGGGTTTTCTTTTCTTCTTTTATTTGTTATAATAAATATACTTAAATCCAATACTCCGCCTGATCTTTGACTTAGAATAATTCTTTTAGAAATTATTCTATCAGTCACTAAGTCTAAAATACATACACTTGCACACTCGCATGCACACACAGTGCTCTCTACTATCTCCATGTAGGGTTTCCGCCCCATCACTGTTGGTGTTTCCATTGTAACAGGAAGTAAACTAACCTTCTCTCCTCGGCTCCATTTCAGATTTTAAATCCACTAGTTGACAGAGCATCCGCCCCCCCAACATTCAAGTCCCAGCCGGGTCATACTAATGACCATATAAAAATGGTACTTCCCGCCTTCTAGCTTGGTGCTCAGCGTAATAGAATGGGGGAACTTGTTAACAGTTTTGCCAGTACATATATTTCTAATAAGGCTACTCACATAAAATTTTCACCAGACTTTGGTATTAACTCAAGTGATACACATACAGAAAGAAATCAAAACATTTTGTACTAAACACGTTAGAAAAGCAGTATCCCAAGGCACAGTAAGGCAGGGAATACGCTGAATTCCATAAGTTGGTAGAAAGTAGCTCTACCTTTTCTCTGTGGAAATTAATGTCAGCCAGGCAGATACTTCATGAGTGGCTATAAGAATGATACCAAGGTGTTATACAAGAAACATCTCATAATGCCAAGAGCTCAAACAAGACCTTCACAACCTGATTTTTGTAGAACACATTGATGGATTTGGTTACAGGCTTATACCAAAACTTCTGAGTCTTCCAGTGAGCACCACTGGGGCCACAAGTGGAAGGAACATCACTCTGCCACCAACCGGCCACGTACAGGAGTTCCTAAAAACATATGAATGAATGAATGAATGAATGAATGAATTTATTTCGGATAGTACATTACAGGTTAAAAGAAACTGTATAATATAACAACAAGGTCAAATTAGACAAAGAGTCCTTCTACTATACAATTCCACGTGAGTTATCCGAAATGGGTGATGGCTGAAGCCGCAGCTTATATTGCCCACCCATATTCCATCCAAGAATTCAAAGGAGAAAAAAGAGAAAACAAGACCAGAGAGTCAAAAGGACAGTCAGAAGAGTAACCCAAGTGCTAAGGACAACTGAGAAAGAGCTCCAGAAAGACTTGGAGGCAACAGTTACAATTATGAAAGTGAAAACAATAGGCAATGCAATTCCCCATCATGAGCTCCATGAGCCCTCAAGACTCAATGATTAAAGGGTAACTGTAGTGAATTTTAATCAATAGCTATTTCAAAGGATCAAATGTGATACTCGTGGTTCCGTCCAGTAATTTTGGTCATGATTCCTTCTCAAATACGTGTGAGTATTAAATTATCTTTATATAAACTAAACTGCTGATTTTGCACTAGCACAAAATTAAATGTACTCAGTGCTATCATTATAGTGACTGTAGCTTTACTTTGAAACATTTTTGTTCCTCTAATTCTAACTTTTCGGGTGCAGCTTAAAAATGCATCATAAAAGTATAAGATAAGATAAGATAAGCCTTTATTAGTCCCACAATGGGGAAATTCCAGGATTGCAAAAGCACAGGGATAGCAACACTCAGAGCAACAATCAGAAGGCAAGAAAAAACAAGAGCAGCTAGTATACATATGTACATATTAATATAAATATGTATATATACTGTGTATATATATATATATATATATATATATATATATATATATATATATATATATATATATATATATATATATAGACACAGTGCGGAGCATTGTAGCTGGATGGAAATATATGAGTATATAAACACACAGTGCAGAGCATTGTAGCTAGATGGAATAAATATGTAAATATATAAACACACACAGTGCAGAGCATTGTTGCTAGATGGGATGAAACAGCACAACCGTCTACTTAGTTATCCTACATGGTATGATTATGTATCCATACATATTCTCACCCTCCATAGCGACTGGTATTTTCCTAGTTGTATGCCGGAGGGGACCATTGTATAAGTCTATTGCGTCTTTTGCATTCAAAAACTATTAGGTTGTCATGTCTTTTTGCTATCTCTGCGAGCAGCCCTGCTTAGGTTGTACAGTCTGACAGCCGTTGGTAGGAAGGACCTGCGAAACCTCTCGGTTGTGCACCTAGAATGATGTAGTCTGCTGCTAAATGAGCTCCTCAGTGCATTCAGTATGTCCTACATAGGGTGGAACTCGGCCTCCAGCAGAGATGACAGTTTAGCCACCGTCCTTCTCTCTCCTATCTCCTCCACTGGGTCAAGGCGCTGCCCCAGGACAGAGCTAGCTTTCTTGATCAGTTTGTTCAGTCTCTTCCTATCCGCTGCCGTAATGCCACTGCCCCAGCAGACCACTCCAAAAGTGATGGCTGATGCCACCACCGTGTCGTAGAATATCTTCAGCAGCTCCCCTTGTACACCTAAAGACCTGAGTCTCCTCAGTAGGAACAGCCTGCGCTGTCCCTTCTTGTAGAGTGTGTCAGTATTGTGTGACCAGTCCAGTTTATTGTTCAGATGAACACCCAGGTACTTGTAGGATGTCACCATCTTGATGTCTGTTCCCTATATATTTACTGGTGCTGTGAGGGGTTGTCCTTGCCTGTGGCAGTCCACCACCAGCTCCTTTGTTTTCCTTGCATTGATTTGGAGGCAGTTCCGATGGCACCAGTCCACGAAGTCCTGGATAATCCCTCTGTACTCAGTTTCATCTCCATTGGAGATGAGGCCAACGATCGCAGAGTCGTCAGAGAACTTCTGTAGATGGCAGTGTGTTGTGTTGTGTTGTGTGAGAAGTCCGCAGTATAAATGGTGAACAGGAAGGGAGCCAAAACCGTTCCCTGGGGGGCCCCCGTGCTACCGATGATCGTGTCGGACACACAGTCCCGGGTTCTCACAAACTGAGGCCGATTAGTGAGGTAGTCTAGGATCCATGATGACAGGTGCTGGTCCACCCCTGCGCACAGCAGCTTGTCCTTCAGGATCATTAGTTGGATGGTGTTGAAAGCACTGGAGAAGTCAAAGAACATGATCCTCACCGCATTCCCAGGCTTCTCCAGGTGGGACAGAAAACGGTGAAGGAGGAAGATCACTGCATCCTCCACCCCAATGCCATGCTGGTAGGCGAACTGGAGTGGATCCATCGCTGGTCCCACCAGGGGGCGGAGGTGAGCAAGGAGCAGTCTCTCCAGGGTCTTCATCATGTGAGACGTCAAGGCCACTGGTCTGTAGCTGTTCAGGTCTTTGGTGTGGGAAGTCTTTGGTACAGGTACCACACAAGATGTTTTCCACAGCTGTGGTACCCTCCCCAGCTTCAGGCTCAGGTTGAAGATGTACTCCACAATCCCACACAGCTGGTCTGCACAGGACTTAAGGAGCTTTGCGCTGATGCCGTCCGGTCCCGACGCCTTCCTCGTCTTGATCTTCCTCAGCTCCGTCCTCACCTGGGTCTTAGTGAGGGTCAGGTTGGGGGGCTGTGTGTTGGGAATGGGGGGGAGTTGGTGGAGTGGGGAGTGGGCAGCAGGACTTGATGTCTTTAGGGGCAGCAGTGATTGTTGTGCAGTCAGGGGGGAGGGCGGTTGGTCAAACCTATTGAAAAACAGATTCAGATTGTTCGCCCACTCCCTGCCCCCCATGGCCTGGGGGGAGGTATTCTGGAGCCCAGAGATGGTTTTAAGGTTTCTCCAGACCCCGTTGATGTCTCCCTGTTGCAGCTTGTCCTCCATCTTCTTCCTGAAGCTGTCCTTGCCTTCTCTGATCTTTCTCCTCAGCTCCCTCTGTACGGACTTCAGCATCTCCCTGTTCCCCGACCTGAAGATCCTCTTCTTCTCTCTCAGAAGTGTTTTTATCTCAGGGTTGATCCAGGGTTTGTTGTTTGAGCAACACCGTATGGTCTTGGTGGGAACGGTGTTGTCCACACAGAAGCTGAGGTAGTCCGTGATGGTGTGAGTGAGGCCATCGATGTCCTCACCATGTGGATCGCAGAGCTGCTCAGAACTGCGGCTGGGAAAGACTGTCTCAGACTATACTAGCATCAGCACCGGATCACCCCAGGGCTGTGTACTTTCCCCCCTACTCTTCTCCCTTTACACCAACTCCTGCACCTCCAGCCACCAGTCTGTCAAGTTGATCAAGTTTGCGGACGACACCACCCTCATCGGGCTCATCTCCAACGGCGACGAGTCCGCCTACAGGAGAGAGGTGGCCCAGCTGGCGTCCTGGTGCAGCAATAACAACCTGCAGCTGAACGCTCTGAAGACAGTGGAGATGATTGTAAACTTCAGGAAAGTCACTACTCCTCTGCCCCCCTCACCCTCTCAGGCTCTCCCATCACCACTGCTGATTCCTTCCGCTTCCTAGGCACTACCATCACCAGGGACCTCAAATGGGAGCTGACCATCAGCTCACTCATCAAAAAAGCCCAGCAGAGGATGTTCTTCCTGCGGCAGCTGAGGAAGCTCAAGCTACCCACCAAGATGTTTTGTGCAGTTCTACACAGCCATCATCGAGTCCATCCTCACCACCTCCATAACCGTGTGGTACGCAGGAGCCACTGCCAGGGACAGACTAAGGCTGCAGCGCGTCGTGCGCACTGCTGAGAAGGTGATCGGCTGCAAGCTCCCATCTCTCCAGGATCTGTACATCTCCAGGACCCGGAGGCGTGCTGGCCGGATCATAGCCGATCCCTCACACCCTGGTCACATACTGTTTGCCCCCCTCCCCTCTGGTAGAAGACTTCGGTCCATCCAGACTAAAACCTCCCGTCACATGAACAGCTTCTTCCCCTCTGCCATTAGACTGCTGAACACTAAGTGACTCTCGTGCACCATGTACAGCAGCTCAACCAGACTCATGTCAATCATCACTGTTTTCTTCCTGCATTACCGACTGCACTATATAGTTCTCCACAGTATCTGCTGCTGGCTAATATATATTTTAACTGTTGACCAGTATCACTTAATCTTATCCTACACTTTATTACATGTATAGTTTATTTCTCTTATCTTATCATGTTTAATGTTGCAGCATTGTACCGAGACAAATTCCTAGTTTGTGTACTACATGAACAATGGCAATAAACCTGATTCTGATTCTGATTCTGATTCTGATTCTGATTCTGCTCCCAGGCGGTGGTTTCAAAACTGCCCTTTAGAGTGTCCATTGCCTCCTCAGACCATAACTTCACTGTGCGCATGGCCGAAGGTTGTCTGTGCACTAGGGGTTTGTACACCGGCCGGAGATGAACCAAGTTGTGATCCGATCTCCCGAGTGGGGGGAGTTGTAATGAGGTGTACGTGTATTTTTCTTCATAATTGGACATACACTACCGTTCAAAAGTTTGGGGTCACCCAGACAATTATTTTGTGTTTTCCATGAAAAATCACACTTATTTACCACCATGAGTCGTAAAATGAATAGAAAATATAGTCAAGACATTGACAAGGTTAGAAATAATGATTTGTATTTGAAATAATAATTTTTTCCAGATACTCAACCTGCTCAAAGGAAGGTCAGTTTTATAGCTTCTCTAACCAGCTAAACTGTTTTCAGCTGTGCTAACATGATTGCACAAGGGTTTGCAATCATGCAAAGTGACCCCAAACTTTTGAACGGTAGTGTATCTACAGTTCATGACACGATGTGAAATATTTCAAGCCTTTGTGGTTTGAATTTTGGTGACTATGACTTACAGCATTTTAAAATTCTTTTGCTTTATTGTTTAGAAGTTGTTTAATACACCCGGATATCATGCAAAAAAACAAAACAAAACACAACAAAACACTGAACAGTAAATATTTCTTGAGTCATGATATCAATTTCAATGAAATGTAATTAAAAATTCACTGAATTACAAAGGATGAAGTCACTTTTTATAAGCGTGTATTTAAAAACTTTCATTCACAAAACGGTAACAGTATATGACCACATAATTTGTTTTGCTCAAATAAAATGGCTGAAAAATGAAGGCTGTGCTGAACATCTGACTATCAACATATTTAGTGTGTAGGTACGGTGGTGTGAAAAAGTGTTTGCCCCCTTGCTGATTTCTCATTTTTTTGTATGTTTGTCACACGTAAATGTTTCAGATCATCAAACAAATTTAAATATTAGACAAAGATAATACAAGTAAACACAAAATGCAGTTTTTAAATGGTGTTTATTACTAAGGGTAAAAAAAATCCAAACCTACATGGCCCTGTGTGACAAAAGTGACCCCCTCCTCCCCCGTTAAAACTTAAATTAACTGTGGTTTATCACATCTTTGGAAAGCTGAGTTCAATTTCTCTAGCTATACCCAGGCCTGATTATTGCCACACCTGTTCTCAATCAAGAAATCACTTAAATAGGACCTGCCTAACAAAGTGAAGTAGCCCAAAAGATCCTCAAAAGCTAGACATCATGCTGTGAGCCAAAGAAATTCAGGAACAAATAAGAAACAAACTAAGTGAGATCGACCAGTCTGGAAAAGACTATGAAGACATTTCTAAAGTTTTGGGACTCCAGCAAACCACAGTGAGCGCTATTATCCATAAATGGTGAACCTTCTCAGGAGTGGCCGGCCGACCAAAATTACCCCAACAGCACAGCAACGACTCATCCAAGAGGTCACAAAAAACCCCATAACAACATCTAAAGAACTGCAGGCCTCAGTTAAGGTCAGTGTTCATGACTCCACCATAAGAAAGAGACTGGGCAAAAATGGCCTGCATGGCAGAGTTCCAAGACGAAAACCACTGCTGAGCAAAAAGAACATAAAGGCTCGTCTCAGTTTTGCCAGAAAACATCTTGATGATCCCCAAGACTTTTGGGAAAATACTCTGTGGACTGATGAGACAAAAGTTGAACTTTTTGGAAGGTGTGTGTCTCGTTACATTTGACGTAAAAGTAACAGAATTTCAGAAAAGGAACATCATACCAACAGTAAAATATGGTGGTGGTAGTGTGATGGTCTGGGTCTGTTTTGCTGTTTCATGACCTGGAAGAGTTGCAGTGGTAAATGGAACCATGAATTCTGCTGTCTACCAAAAAATACTGAAGGACAATGTCCGACCATTTGTTTGTGACCTCAAGCTGGAGCTCACTTGGGTTCTGCAGCAGGACAATGATCCAAAACACACCAGCAAGTCCACCTCTGAATGGTTTAAGAAAAACAAAATGAAGACTTTGGAGTGGCCTAGTCACAGTCCTGACCTGAATCCGATTGAGATGCTGTGGCATGACCTTAAAAAAGCAATTCATGCTTGAAAACCCTCCAATGTGGCTGAATTACAACAATTCTGCAAAGATGAGAGGGCCAGAATTCCTCCACAGCACTGTAAAAGACTCATTGCCAGTTATCACAAACACTTGATTGCAGTTGTTGCTGTTAAGGGTGGCCCAACCAGTTATCAGGTTTAGGGAGCAATCACTTCTTCACACAGGGCCATGTAGGTTTGGATTTTTTCCCCCTTAATAATAAACACCTTCATTTAAAAACTGCATTTTGTGTTTACTTGTGTTATCTTTGTCTAATATTTAAATTTGTTTGATGGTCTGAAACATTTTGTTATGTATGCCCTTTTCAGGGCATAAATGAGGCACCAAAAGCCAGCAGTGAGTTTGTTTGTTTATTAAAGAGAAGCAACAAAAGAAAAAAGAAAGTGTTTGAAGAAATATTTTTCAAGGGAAGGTTGGCTCCAACATTTAATGAGGCTTTGATAACGTTAATTCCTAAACTGGATTGGGATGTAACTGATCCCTCAAACTATAGACCTATAAGTTTGCTAAATGTGGATTGTAAAATACTGACAAAAATTTTAGCTTTAAGATTACAAAAGGTATTACCAAGTATTATTCATCCTAACCAAGTGGGTTTTGTGAAAAATAGATCATCTTCTGACAACATAAGAACACTATTACATCTGATATGGCAGAGTCAATCAAAAGATGTCACTATAGCTGCTGTTTCTTTAGACGCTGAGAAGGCTTTCGATAAGGTGGAATGGAAATTTCTTTTTTCAGTTTTGTCACACTTTGGAATAGGATCTGGTTTTATTAAATAGGTGAGAGCATTGTATAAAGAGCCAAAAGCTGCAGTAATGACAAATGGAGTAACATCTTCCTTTTTTATGCTTTCTAGAGGTACATGACAAGGCTGTTCTTTAAGCCTTCTGCTGTTTATAATTTTTTTTGGAAACGTTAGCAATAGCCATTAGGACTAATCCACATATTCAAAGGGTTGAGGGAGGTGGCACAGAATATAAACTACTGCTTTATGCAGATGATATTTTGGCCACAATAAGAAACCCATTGACCTCTCTGCCGCATTTAATGGACACTATACAATCTTTTTCAAAATTATCAGGTTATACAATTAATTGGAATAAGTCAAAGGCTATGCCAATTTCAAAACGTTGTTCCTCTAATATATTAAAGAAATTTAACTTCAAGTGGATTCCAGAAGGAATGAAGATTCTAGGGATAAAACTGAGTCAGGACTTGGAGGGGATATCGCAGTTAAATTTTAATCCTTTGTTGCAAAAATGAAAATAAATTTAAGTGGGAAAAGATTAAACTTAGCCTATGGGGCAAAATAAATATTATAAAGATGGTGATCGCCCCTCAGTTTAACTATATTGTCACAATGTTATCAATTAAAATACTGGATATAATTTTTCAAAAGTATGAAAATATGGTTAAACATTTTTTGTGGGAGGGGAAAAGACCAAGAATTAGGTTAAGTAAATTGTATGCTCCTCAGGAGAAAGGTGGACTAGGCCTGCCCAACCCTAGACTGTATTGTTTGTCATTTGAATTAGCTAAATTGGCAAAATGGTGGTGCGGTGGCGCAGTGGTTAGCACTGCACCAGCACAGTAACTCACCCTTGGCCATGGGATCCCTGGTTTGATCCCAGCCACTGACCAACAGTGATCTGTGTGGAGTTTGCATGTTCTTCCCGTATCTGCGTGGGTTTACTGCGGGATTTCTCCGGTTTCCTCCCACATGCCAAAAACATGCAGGTTAGGTTAATTGGAGACTCTAAAGTGGCCCTAGGTGTGAATGTGTGCATGAATGGTTAAGGGATAGCGCCGTACTGTGGCTGCTTCATTCATCCAGGTGGATGCCCTCAATTTCCCCTCTGGGGATCAATAAAGTATACAAAATCAAAAAAAAAAAAAACCCAAAAAACACTGGAAGCCTGTGGAGAGAACAGGCTGGGTAAAGATAGAGTTAGAACTGTGTTCCCCATTCAGTGTCTTTGATATGTTCTCTCAAATTCCAGGAAATATAAAAAATCCCATTCTTAGTCATGCAAGAGATGTCTGGGATAAATGTCATAGAAGTATAAGTTGTTAGTGTATGTTCAGAAGTATTCATCATTGTGGAATAATCCCGCTGCAGCGGATGATAAAAAAATAATAAGCAGCGATGCTATGGTTTTAAGTAGAGTTTATTATCATACCGCCGTCACGGGCTCCGCTCCTGGCGCCGTGCATGCGCGCCGGGAGCGAGCCCAAACGGCTCTCAGAGAAGAGGGACACAAAAGTCTGTGTCCTGCAGCAGCAGTTGCAGAAGTGGGAATGAGAGGATGTGTTACAGAACCTGTGCAGTATTTATACCAAACTCAAACAATACATCAAAGCAGATTCACAGCAGTTGGTCTGATCAAAGGGACTGCAGAACAGGCATGAGACATTTGCATTTGTAAGACCTGCATAACAATAGGCAGATGCAGCCTCTGCTCCGGCTTGCAAGACAAAGAGGTTACAAGGCACATCTACATATTGATCTCAGCCTCTAGGTCACAGTAAGGACAGGACGCATGAACACTATAAATGAATGGCACATTACATGAACGGCACATTGCATCACGATACATGAATGGCACATTACATCACGATACATGCATGGCACATTTCATCACAATACATGCATGGCACATTTCATCTCAGTAGTGCAGCGGGAAAAACCAAGGAGTGCGAGCTGACTGTCTCTGTGTTCTGTCTCTGTGTTGTGGGGGGTTGAATCAACCCGCTACACCGCAATCCATATTGGGAAGACAACTATATACTGGGAGCAGTGGTGTTCCAGTGGCATACATATTATAGGAGATCTATATAGTGACGCAATATTCTTATCTTATGAAAATTTAATTCACCGATATGGTTAAAGGTCAATTTTGGAAGTACTTACACATAAGAAATTGTGTGATGTCTGTTTTCAAAAAGGTTGTTAACAGCTTTATCTCCATTTTTGGCCTGCCACTGAAACACCGCACAGCTTCACAGTTCTATAAAATCACTAATAACTTTATAAGTAATGATTGTATAAATATGAAAAGGCTTTGGCAGAAAGATTTAGGAGAGGAAATTAATGATGGCAGATGGTGTAGAATTGTGGAAGAAGGTGGAAAATTTGTGAAAGAAGATAAAGGGAAGTTTACTCAGTATGAAATATAGTATAGGTATTACCATACCCTATTAAGATTGTACAAAATGAAATTGACAAAAAATAATTTATGTTGGAAATGTCAGACGACAGTGGGAACATTTTTGCACTGTCTTTGGAATTGTTCTCGGATAAGGCCATTATGGGTTAGAATACTATCAATTATGTCTGGATTGTATGGTACAAGAATTCCTATGACTCCTGCTCTTTGTTTGCTGGGGGACAGATCACAAATGTTAAATATTTAAAAATTGGACTTTTCAGTTATCATGGTCGGTTTAATCACGGCATCAAGGATTATATTGAGACACTGGAGAACAATGGAAGTTCAAACAGTGAGAGAATGGACAGGTGCGATGGTGGAGACAGCATCATATGAACCGATGCTGAACAGACTTGAATGGAGAGATGGGGGATGAGACCTCAGCGTGGGATCGTCTTTGGATATATATGAAAACAACCTTTGACTAATGGGTTAGGATAAATTTTAGTGATTTGCCAAGAGATAACCATGTCCTATTTTATATATTAGTACTTTGTATATTCACCATATGTACGACAAACTGTCTGGTATTATCCTTTTTTTATGCATCATTTACAGGGCCTTCCAAAGAAAACAATAAAAACTTAAATTTCAAAAATAAAAGTAACAAAAGAATGTGCCACGAGGGGCAAAACACAAACAACTATACATGCGACCCTGAAGGGTAAATAACAGAAGAGAAATAAAGAATCAAATACAGCATTACATGTATAAAGCGAGGGCGAAACCTAATGCCAAAAAGGGCTGGCTTCAGGGTCGGGGAAACCAGCCTAGAAAGGGCGAGGTCGCAGCGAGGAGTGAGCCTTGACTGTGATCTTAAATAGTGCACTAAACAAACAACAACAGGTGTGGAAAGATATTGATGATTAAGTGCCAGCAGCTGTGACAGCCGAGAGCAGTCTGACAGACGGAAGACCTGCCGTGGCACTGTCAAAATAAAAGCACAAATAAGACTTCCGGTCTGGACGCCATGGCGACTGCAGCTTAACGTTGAAGCTCTCAGACCCAATCCAAGAAAATACCTTGAAAATCAAACTTAACAGATTTTTGGAGGAGTGAAAATCAAAAGACAAAATCATCATGTCTAAAGGAAAACAGAAGAAACTGAAATTTTCCAGGCCAGGACATGTATCGGCCGGAGAATCTGAACTGGAAGATCTCCATTCAGAAGACGAGGAGCTGGTTGTAGCTAACAAAAAGATTAGCTTGAAATCGCTATTTGAAGAGCTACGACGATTTCGCCGAGAGGTTTCGGCCGAATTTCGTGAATTCAGAGACGAATTAAAAAGGACAAACAGCAGAGTGGACCAGGCCGAGAACCGAATCTTGGAAGCAGAGGAACGAATAAAAGTGCTCGAAGATTCTGTGCTGGACCTATGCAAAAGACAAGCATCTATAGAGGCTAAGCTAACCGACCAAGAAGGAAGACAGAGAAGAGACAATATAAGAATTCATGGTCTGATAGAAGGAGCCAAAAACGGTTTTAACTCAATGGCAGAATGCGTGGAATCTTTACTAAGAGAGAAATTGGATATTCCACAAACCACCGACTTGAAGATAGAAAAGGCACATCGTTCATTAGCTGCTAAGCCAGCGGCGGAAGCGCCCCCACGTTCGGTGTTGGTAAGATTTTCCAATTTCAAAATAAAACAAGAGGTTGTAAGACTGGCTTGGCAGAAAAAAGGATTTATGCACCAGGAGAGAAAAGTCTTCATGGAACACGATTACGCCCCGGAGGTCCTTAAAAAGCGCAGGGAATACAATGACGCCAAAAAGGTACTACGTGAGAAGAAACTGCGCTTTCAGACGCCATTTCCTGCGAAGTTAAGGGTCTTCTACGGCGAAGAAACATGTCTCTATAATTCGGCGGAAGAAGCAACAGCTGACATGGCGAGAAGAGGGCTCCCGGTAACGGTATTTAAACCTGCAGCAGACCCGAGTGAGAAGATCAAAGCTCAAACATGGACAACACAGAGACCTTCAAAATCCACGGGCCAGCAGCGGGAAACCCAGCGCCAGAGCGTCGCGGATAAACTGGCCGTTTTCAGGTTGGAATAGCGACCATTTTTTTTTGAGTCAATCTGCACATCCAACCCCCCTCATACAAGGTAACAAACATTAAAGGAGATGCGTATTCAGCATGTGGTATAACATTTCATGGAACAGTTATAATATTTGAAACAAATAAGTCTTTTTAATAAAAAAAAAACAAAAAAAAACTTGTTAAAATAGAAATGTGACAATAATCCACATGTTCTCCCCACACTAACAAATACTGTTTTTGCGTGAATGTTTGCTGTGATGGGGGTGGGAGGGTGCACACAATTTCACAGGGTATAGGCATAAAAGGAAAAAAAAATCATTACAAGTTCGGACTGGGTTCTGAAACTCACGTTAAAAGCATGGGACAACTTACAGGGGTAAGAGAGGGCCCTCAACACGTAACAGAGTTTGAGGAATTTCCCTCAGAGCCTACACTCCATCAAGGCTCTTCCAGGGTCTTCAAAAAGACCTCAGCTCAGGAAGTTCTTTTGACAGTTTTTTGTTTTAAAGTTTTATACACAATGTTCTTAATGTTTTTCTTGTTCTTAATGTTCTTTCAGTTTCTGAGTAGCACAAAAGAGGGCCACCACACAGTTATACTAAACAAAACAACACAATGGAGAAACCAGGTGTAACCAAAATAATTTCATATAATGTAAAAGGAATCCTGAATCCAGTTAAAAGATCCAAGATTCTAGGCAAAATGAAAAAAGACAAAGCAGGAATAATATTTTTTACAAGGAACCCACCTAACAGACGTGGAGCACTCTAAACTCAGTAGACAAGGGTTTAAAATGATCTCTTCATCTTCATATAAGTCAGGGAGGAGGAGGGGAGTAGCGACATTGATATCTACCAAAATTACATTTGAAAAAAAATCAGAACGCAAAGATAAAGAAGGGAGATACAGTTTGGTAACTGGGCGGCTAGAGGGAGAAGATATCACCCTGCTGAATGTGTATGCACCCCCAGGGGCTAACTGGAAATTTTATAAAAATGTATTTGACCAAATGATAACTAAAGCTCAAGGTTTAGTGATATGTGGTGGGGACTTCAATCTTAGACTGAATCCATACTGGGATGCTTCTGGTAATTCTCCACATCAAAATAACACCCAAAGCAGGAAGACTCGGATGCTACTAAAAGAAATGGGAATCTGTGATGTGTGGAGGGAACTCAACCCCAGTGTAAAAGACTATACATTTTACTCAACTCCACATTCATCTTACTCAAGGATTGACTATTTTTTTTATGTTTAATAGAGACATTGGAAGAGTAGAAACATGTAAAATAGGACTGATGGATCTCTCTGACCACAGTCCGATCTACATGGACTTAAATATCCAAAAATACACAAATAATACATTTTCTTGGAGGTTAAATTCAAATGTCCTGAAAGGACCATTGAAAGATGAATTGGAATCAGATATTCTCAGATATTTGGAAGAAAACGATAATGGAGAAGTATCCCCTTTAATACTGTGGGATGCATGCAAAGCTGTAATAAGAGGAAAGATTATTGCAAAACTGGCAACCCAAAAGAAACTAAGACAAGAAAAACTATCCACATTAGAGTGAGAACTTAAGAACCTAGAAAAAGAACACAAAGGCAACACTCATTCTACTGACTCGCTCAAGATTAAGGAAATTAAAAACCAAATAAATGAGATCTACACAATAGAAATCCAGAAGAAACTTACATTTTTGAAACAAAAATACTATGAAGCAGGCAGTAAATCGGCAAAATTGCTAGCCTATAAATTGAGGAAACAACAAACAGAAAGAGCAATCTACAAAATCAGAGACCCAGTATCAAAGGAAATAAAATTCAGAATTCAGGATATTCTTAAAAGCTTCGAGAATTACTATAAGAACTTATACTCCCACAAAAAACATAAAAACGCATCCGAGGCATTCCTAAACACATTAAACCTTCCCCAACTTACGGAGTCACAAAATAAAACACTACTGTCAGAAATACAACCTAAAGAATTAGAAAAAGCAATTATGAAACTTAAAGCTAACAAATCCCCAGGAGCAGATGGCTATACAGCAGAGTGGTACAAAACCTTTAAACAGCAACTATCTCCTCTCCTCCTGAAAACATTTAATTATGTCCTCCACACAGGGGAAATCCCCCCTTCCTGGAGAGAAGGGGTCATTGCAGTTATACCTAAACCTGAAAAGGATAAACTAGAGTGCTCCAACTACAGACCAATCAGTGTATTAAATCAGGACTATAAGCTTTTTACCATTATCCTTGCCAAAAGGTTAGAAAATATACTGACAGACCTAATTCATTTAGACCAAACAGGTTTTATAAGACAAAGACAGACACAAGACAACATTAGACGCACTTTACACATAATTCATCATATAAAAAAATATAACTTAAATGCAGTCATATTGGGATTAGATGCTGAAAAAGCATTCGATTCAGTTGACTGGTCTTTTCTATATAGAATCTTATCCAGTTTCAATTTTCATAACAACTTCATTAGAACTATACAGGCATTATATAAAAAACCAACAGCTAAAATAAGGATTAACGGTAATTTATCATCATCTTTTGAGCTGGAAAGAGGATGTCGTCAGGGCTGCCCCCTGTCTCCACTGCTCTTTGCAATCTTCATAGAACCTCTGAGCCAATGGATGAGACAAAATCAAAAAATTCAAGGTATTACACTTGGTCAGAAGGAACATAAAATAGCACTCTTTGCTGATGACATTTTAATATACCTGGGGCAGCCAGACACTTCTTTACCAGAACTAACCTCAGTTTTTTCAGAGTATGGAAATTTATCGGGGTACAAATTAAACATGCATAAAACCCAAGTTTTAACATTCAACTATGACCCAAATCATTATTCACTAATCAAACTCAAAACTAACTGGGAGTCGGAATCTATGAAATATCTGGGGGTCAATATCCCGAAACAACTCAACAAAATTATATCACTAAACTATGATCCACTGGTGACAAAAATAAAATCTGACCTAGCAAGATGGAATATGATACCATTCTTGGGTACTGCACAAAGAATTGAAGCAGTCAAAATGAATATACTTGCACGTCTTCTATACCTTTTCCAAACAATACCGGTAGAACCTCCCAAAAAAACATGGCAGGAGCTGGACAGAAGGATCTCAAGATTCATATGGCAGGGCAAGAGACCTAGAATCAGATATAGAACCTTACAGCTAAACAAAGACAAAGGTGGGCTCGCACTGCCAAATATCAGGGACTACTTTAAAGCCGCACAAATTAAAACTTTAGTAGAGATATGTAACCCAGTCTACACTGCACAATGGAAGGAGATCGAATGCCAAATAACAAGTGACATCCCCCTACATGCGATAATAGGGAACAATGCCTTACCTAAACTTTTGAAGAACACTAACCTGTGGATAGAGACCCCGCTAAAAATTTGGTTTAAGATAGTCAGAGAGAATCAAACTAAAGAGCCCTATCGACTTCTGCAATGGATTGCCTATGATCAAGACTTTACTCCTAATAAAACAGACACCAGATTTAAAAAGTGGAAGGAGAAAGGGCTGATAAAATATTACGATTTTTTTAAAGGGCAAATTTTAAGAAGTTTTGACGATTTGAAAAAACAAGGTCTAATAAATCAAGACCTTTACAGGTTCTTCCAGCTTAGACACCACATAAACAATATACTTAAAAAGGAGGATTTGGAAAGGGCCCAGTCAGGTGTTCTGAAGGTCTTCTTAATGGCATATAAAGGGATCCCAGGGATCAGATACATTTCTAAAATATACCAAGGTCTTCAAGACTTAAAAGGAGACAACACATCATATATAAAAGAGAGATGGGAAAAAGAGGGGAATTTCACTTTACAACTGGAAATATGGGAAAAGCTAAATAAACAGCAATGGAAAAGTACCTCATCCCTGCAGTGGAGAGAATTTGGATGTAAAAACTTGGTAAGATTTTTCAGAACACCTGCACAAAACAAATTTACCCATAAGGGGTTGAACTGTTGGCGCTTGTGTGGTGAAAAGACTGCAAATCATTTTCATGTGTTTTGGTCATGCCCAGTTATCCACCAATATTGGACCAATGTACAGACAATATTGGGGAAAATATTTAAAATAACAGTTCCCTTTTCTTTTGTAACTTTGTATTTGGGCCTACTACCGGACTCACTGGAAAGACGAGGAGAAAAATACTTATTCAATGTTTTAATATTGGCAAGTAAAAAAGCTCAAACTAAAAAATGGATGTTGAAGGACTGTCCTACACCTGAAGATTGGATTAACGTGATCCAAGACATTTACTCAATGGAAAAGTTGACATTCGCACTGAGACAGGACATGGATGGGTTCATGAACTTTTGGCAACCCTGGATCGCATATGTGTCTTCCATTAGATCTAATCTTTGACAAATACCATTTCAATAATGGTTCCGCTCTTTGTTCCAACGCTACTCAGATGCTCTTTTTCCTTTATTTACTTATTTTTTCTTTTTGTTTGTTTTTTGCTGTTTTGTTTGTCTGTTTGTTTTTTTATTTTATTCTCTTTAATTTCACTTTTTCTTTCACTTTAAAAAAAAAAGGGGTGTTGTAATAATTGTTCTTCCAGTGTTGTCAGATATCAGAAAATAAGGGAACATGTGATGAAAATGTAAACAATGCAATGCTGTAACGACCTGTATACCCTTTACAAAAACTTAAATAAAAAAGCACAAATAAACACCATCATAATATGCCCAAATAAAGAGACAAAAAGGAGAAAATCATAAGTGACTCGAGCGTGGAGCAGACTCGCGCTCGGGATCACCACACATTTAAGTGTGACAAACATAAAAAAAAAAGAGAGAAATCAGGAAGGGGGCAAACACTTTTTCCCATCACTGTATATGGTTATATTGTGAATAATTTTAACTGTATATTAAGTAGATTAAACAGACTCCATCAAAATGAGAAAAAAATCAATGGAAAAAACTCACTTCTTGTGGGGAGCAGCAGCTGACCTAATGTTATATATACCCAACTAACAAGAAAATGTATGTGGCTTCACAGTTTGCTCATATCTTAATTTGCTCAGTTTTAAAACTGACTTATGTTGCAGCCATGGAGTAGTTTAATCCCTGTGTCCCTGTAACAAAAATATCCAGGCCCAGTCTTGCTTTTCTTTTTTGAGGTGAATCTGTATGTTTAAACAGAGAAGAACATAGTCAGGAGACAGCGGGTTTCCCTGCATAATAAAACACCAAATATAAGTCTGAGACTCCTCCATTGCTATCCCCGGGTCATAATTCATAGCCCAGGCCCATGCGTTTATAAGTGTACTGTAATTACCCTTGATGGAATGATCACTGCAGATCTGACTTGTGGTGGAAGGCCTGCCAACCCTCCCGTCTGACTGCCACTACCCACTTGGCTCTCAGAACTGGATCCAATGGAAAACAAAACAAGAGTGCTCTGAGGCAAATGCAATATCTCCTGCCTCAGTTTTCTTTGAAGATCCCAACACTTACTGACAGAGAGCAGTTTTCAACTTTTCAATATAATTACTATGGCAGAATCAAATTATGATAAGCCTATCATCCATGAATATACAACAAAGTATACAACCCAGAGCTGTAGGACAGGATACCGAGGTGAACCTGTGTAGCATGTTTGATGACCCTAGAGAGCTTTACACGTTCTATAGTAGGAAGTCCCAACCTTAACCTTTGACCCTTTGACCCAAACCCACAGTCAGAAGTCATGGTCTCAGAGTGAACCTGTGTACCAGGTTTGGAGACTCTAGTTTTCTTTGTTGTCAAGATCTAGTTTATAAGCCATTTTGACATTGACCTTTGGTCCCCAAACCCATAGTCTGAGGTCAAGATCCCAAGGTGAACCTGTGTACCAGGTTTGGTGGCCCTACCTTTAGTCGTTGTACAGTAATAAGGCATTAGGGTTGCAATGATTAGTCGACGTTGTTCATAAAAATTTATCGACGCAAAATCTTATTGTCGATGCGTCGTTTAAATGGACATACCACGGAAATGTTCAGTTGTAACTGCAATGCACTACCGAAACTGTTGCCGGCAGTAGCGCTTCTGTTGTCTGGCATTCATAAACAATTTGCAGAGCGGAAAGATAAACATGGAGGAGCTAAAAATAAAAGCAAGACCCAGACTTTCAAAAGTATGGGAACATTTTACTGAAAATAAAAATATGAAACAAGTACAGTGCAGATTCTGCAAAGCAGACTTATCATGGCAGCACTACAGTGATGTATGAGCATATGAAACGGAGACACGCCAGAGCCGTGACATTCATGCTGCTCCTTCCAGGCAAGATTTAGCAAGTAAAGAAAGTTAGAGCCACTTACTGTATTTTCAATGACCACCTGTTTCAAGCTTTAGAAAAATGACTATACTGTTAGTATGTGCTGTTTATGTTAGCTTACCTGTTGTCAAGGTCAAGGTCTCTTGGAGGATGGATGCTGAGGGCTGAGCTGTTTAAGTCGTGGCTAACATGTTGAATGCAGTAAATGACTGAATTACAGGAGCAGCTATCTCTTTTTAAGCTTCATTACTATGAGCTCAAGTAGGTTCATCTTGTCTTCCTCTTCAATTATCAGCTTTTTTGTTTTTCTTATTTCAGACAAGAATAAAAAGGAGATGCTTTACCTTTACATAGTTTGACTGTCTACTGCAGTCTTCCTCAGAAGCCGAATAACTTCCACGTAGTAGCTCGAGTAGATACCTGACTTGAAGGTGAAGCCGGAAAAAGCAAGTTTTCATCTGTCGCCAGGTCTTCTGAGGAAGACTGCAGTCGCCAGTCAAAACATGTAAAGGTAAAAAACATCTTTTTATTCTTGTCTGAAATAAGAAACATAAAAAAAGCTTATATTTGTTAATATTAGCCCTCATTCTGAACATTAGAGCATCTGAGTTAATTAGAATATCATGCCTTATATGCTGTATACAGCCGTGGGAAAAAATTAGGACACCCTGTATAAGCCTGTGTGGGTTTTTTTTTATATACACTACCGTTCAAAAGTTTGGGGTCACTTAGAAATTTCCTTATTTTTGAAAGAAAAGCACTGTTTTTTTCAATGAAGATAACTTTAAACTAATCAGAAATACACTCTAATATCTAATATACATTGCTAATGTGGTAAATGACTCTTCACTTCCGCCCTCCAAAGAGAGCAGACGCTTCTCTTCCAGCTCCCGCTCCCTGTCTCTCCCTCCCTAACTGACTGGATCCCAGCTTGCTATCGTCTGTGTCTGCGTGTCTCTCTACTGCTGATTCATCTAACGAAATTATGGATTTAATAAGCTGGGCTTTGAACGCAATCGACACTGTTTTTTCAACGAGGAAATCAGGCCCGGGGGAGCCTATCTGTCCTGCAGGGACTGCTGCTGCGGGTTATATTAAGGACACAAGCAATTGGAAACTCTTGTGCCTGTGTGATCTTTCTATTGAAGATATCGAAGATTTATATCTTTTCGGAGCAATGGTCATCGGAATTCTACTGATTGGCTTTGGGATTGTTCTGGTGCACCGCAAATTGAAGAAGATGGACAGAGCTTATCAAAAAGTGGACCCGGCGAAGCTCTCTCATCAATTTGACCAACTGGGCAGGACTCTGACAGCGGCCAATGGAGAACTGTACAGGAAAATGGATTACATCACGATCACGCTGAGAGCTGTTCACGAATCGATTTCAAAGCCTGGCCATGATGGATCTGGAGCACTGAATCCGTAAGAGAATGGAAAGTTTTTTCTCTGTAGTCAGTGCTATTCGACCTGTTTTTCGGCACCCTCAGCACTCAGTCCTCCTGATAATCAACAGTATAATTGTTTTCATAACATTGGCGGGCAGCATCTGACTCTCAAGGACAGCTGTCTGGCTCAGACTATTCCATCTGCCGTGCTCAAAGACACGTGCCTTTGCTTCAGACTCTAGTCATAACATCTGCTGAGGAAGAGACTATTGCTGTCCACCTAACTGATTTGCCACTGATTGCATCCAACACACACACACTGACCCATTTATACTGATGAAGACATATTCACTCACTGCTCTCTTTGTGTCATTTTAGTGTTCTCGTACAGCGTGTTGGAACGCTGACTAAACACCAAGCTAAACCGTAGTCAATGAAGACAGAGTCGATGCAAGATTCATCATTTACTTCCACACTTCTTCATCAACATTTGGTGAAAACTGTAAAAAGAAATTACAAATATACATTACGTCTCTGTTTTACAAATAATTTCTCCGTACATATCCTTTAACATTGAATTCACATTACATATGCACTTTACTTAACATCGTGTAACTGTTTCTACATGTTTTTTACTGTGTTTTTTAACTGCAAATAAACTTCCTCGAATCTGTCATTAAAATTACAACCCTTTTAACAAATCGTTAATATTTATGATTCTTAAACTCCTTAATGTTAAATATATGAACTTACGGCATTGCTTTCGTGATGTTTAACAGTGGATGGCAATGGGTTAAATTCAGAACATGGAAAACATGTCTGCCATACTCTTGAAGAGAGCCAGGAAAGAGACAGGAAGTAATAGACAGGATGTGAGGTAAACGGATGAGGCACTTCAAAACAAAGTTACCTGTGCAAACAAAGTAAACCTTATCGACAGTTATTTTATATTTTAACTAAAATAAAGGACAAAACATTTATTAAATGAGAAATATCTATGCAAAGAATAAACAAATGCCTTATGGGCATTACACTCCCCGCCTGGCCTCAGTGAGGCCACTTCGAATATTGGAGAGCCTAAAACATATAACTTTATATCAGTCCTTACGCAGAAGTAAAATAACTTCTGAAACTGGCCTGAAAAAGGTTTTTGGAGTCCCTTGGTCAGTGGTTTTCACTTCGACCTTTCTTACGAGGCCATCCCTTCCAGGGAATGTGGCGGTGATTCTGGCCATTGGCCAGCAGTTGCGAACAGTCTGTTTGTCTCTGAGAAGAACAAGATCTCCAACTTGAAGATTTCTGTGTGGCACAGTCCACTTTTGTCTGTGCTGCAAGGTAGGTAGGTACTCGTGACTCCAACGTCTCCAAAACTGGTTTGCAAGGGCCTGTACCTGTCTCCACTGCTTTGTATAAAGGTCCTTGCCTGTGAAATCTCCGAGTGGAGGTGGAACACCAGACTTCTGTGTGAGAAGCATTGATGGTGAAAGAATGAAGGGTTGTTGTGGATCTGTGGATACAGGTAAGAGTGGTCGTGCATTGATGACAGCCGTGACCTCTGCCATTAGCGTACAAAGTACTTCATGGGTTAAGCGAGTTTTCTGTTGCAACAGCATTGAGTCAAGGATTCTCCGGGCAATTCCAATCATACGCTCCCAAGAACCTCCCATGTGGGAGGCATGAGGCGGGTTGAATGTCCAGCTGCATCCTTGTTCACTCAGGTACTTCTGCACAGTTTTGTCCATACCAAGCTCCTTACATGTTCCAGTGAAGTTGGTGCCACAATCAGAGTGTAGTTGCTTTGCAGGGCCTCTGAGTGCAAAAAGGCGTCTAAGGGCATTTATACAACTGGAAGTGTCCATTGACTCTATCACTTCAATGTGCACAGCCCTTGAACTGAGACAACTGAACATAATGGTCCACCTCTTACTCTCTGCCTGTCCTCCCCTGGTTCGTCTAGTTGTAACAGGCCAGGGCCCGAAAACATCAAGCCCCACATGTCATAACCCGAGTGTCGGTTCTGGCCACACTCGGGTCTCATATCTTTTTGTTCCCTGGCTTTGGCAGCTGAGGGTTCCTTCCAGCTCCTCGGGCTCTTATTGTGAAGGCGCCCGGGGGAGCTCCCTGCTGTCAAAGTCAGCTGCTGCTCTGCTGTCATTAGCAGCAGCTGTGCCGCGTTGGGGTCATTAGCCGCCAGAGATATAAGCGGGTGCTAAATGTCCTCCAGCGCGGCAGTCTCTGTTATATCCTGTTATGTTCACCTGTATGTTCAGCCACGTTCCGTCGTGCTCCTGTTATTCTCCTTGCTCATCGTGGTTAATGGACTTGGGAATCCCCTGTTACCCGTCTGTTAACGGTCCCGTTGTAAGGTACGCTCTGTGTGACTGTATCTTTGTGATTATCTCGTCTGGCGCATCGGGTGTTCCCCGGCTCAGACTTCACCCAGCCACTGTATGTGTTCTGTGTGTGTTCATCCTTACTCTACAATAAATTACCACTGCAAACTCTCTGGTGACTGAGGCATCTTGTGACGGTCCGTGAGGGCCGTCGTGACACCACATAAGTAAAGGGGGGACAAACTTTAAGGCGTTCAGGTGGTAAGTTAGCCATGGATTGCTCTTCCGTTTTCCCCCTCAATTTGCGACAGTTGATGCATTTGTGAAGAACTGTGTTGATCAGTGTCTTGCCACCCAAGATCCACAGACCGGCTGCTCTGATTGCTCCTTCCGTCAGATGGCGGCCTTGATGCTTCACCTGCTCGTGGTAATGTCGTGTAAGCAACAGAGAAATGTGGCTATCTTTGGGAAGAATTACTGGATTCTTTTCTGCAGAATTCAATTCAGAATACTTTAGCTGCCCTCCAACACGTATCAGTCCATCCTCCAGGGTCGGGCTCAGGTTCAACAGGGGGCTGTTTGTTGGCAATACCTTGTTAGATCATAGTGCTGACAGTTCTCTTGTAAACGCTGCCCTTTGAGCCGCTTTCAAGATAACATCTCTTGCTTGGGCCATTTCATCTGCAGTACGAGGTAGATGACACTTATGCCAACCTTTGCACTTGCTGTTTTGATTCGACTGTTTGTGGGCTCTTGCCATGTGGATAAGGAAAGCGACTCCTCTTACCAACGAGGTGAAGGTGGAAAAGTGTTGGAAATGATCAGCACAAAGAGCTGCCTTCTCCAAGTGAGTGACACAAGTTTGCACTTGTGGCCGGGTTTCCGAGTCTTTCTCAGGTTCAATGAGCTCAAACCTTTTAGTGTCTTTTGATATTGCTGGTGATGACTGACGCAGGAATGAGGGGCCAGTGAACCAAGATGTCTGTACAAGGTGAGCAGCAGGCAAGGATCTGGATGCGTGGTCTGCTGGGTTCTCTTCTGTACACACATAATTCC
Source organism: Pholidichthys leucotaenia (assembly GCA_020510985.1). Taxonomy (NCBI): domain Eukaryota; kingdom Metazoa; phylum Chordata; class Actinopteri; order Cichliformes; family Pholidichthyidae; genus Pholidichthys; species Pholidichthys leucotaenia. The sequence goes on along the minus strand of CM035841.1, from coordinate 108,213,740 downwards.
ACTGCTCAGGACCTGAAGACTGAAGGATACGTTGTACTCTGTTGTGGACGTATGTGTAGAACCGTTTGGTCTCATTACAGATATATCCAAGGACAACTTTACTGTCCGTATAGAACTGTACAGTATCTATCTTGAGATCCAGCTCATTTTGGATGAGATCTGCCATCTCCACAGCAAGAATAGCCGCACAAAGTTCAAGCCTAGGAATTGTTGGTTCTAACTGAGGTGCTAGCTTTGCCTTGCCCATCACGAACCCTACTTCAGCTTTCCCATCTTCTTGAACTGCTCTCAGGTAAGCAACAGCTCCAATAGCCTTGTTTGAGGCATCCGAGAACACACACAATTCTGTGTGCACTGCTTTGGTGAGGGAAGTTGTTGTGTACATACGTGGAACATGAAGCTCTTTCAAACCTTGGAGGGAATCTCTCCAAGCTTCCCAACTCTTCAGCTTGTCTTCTGGGATTGGCGTGTCCCAGTCGGATAGTTCAGAGGTAAGCTCCCTGAGAAGGGCTCTTCCATGGATTGTAATGGGTGCCAGCAAACCCAAAGGATCGAAGATACTATTAACAGTAGAAAGAACTCCACGTCTCGTGAATGGCTTGTCTGTGTTTGATGTGGAGTAGGTGAATGTGTCTGACTTGATCTCCCAGAGTAGACCCAAGCTCCGCTGTGTGGGCACTGTTTCTCCACTGAGATCCAAGTCTTTGATTACTGGGGCACAATCTTCAGGTGAGAAGGCTTCAGTGACTACCTTAGAGTTAGACACAAACTTGTGCAGCCGAAGGTTTGATTCAGCGAGTGAAGCCTGTGTTCGTTGGAGAATGTCAATGGCCTCTGTTTCGGACGGCAAAGATATTAGGCCATCATCTACATAAAAGTGTCTGTCTACAAACTTGACTGTGTCATCACCATGTTCTTGGGCCCCTTCTCTGATGGCCTTTCGCAGCCCATAGATGGCCACTGCAGGGGATGGTATGTTGCCAAAAACATGCACCATCATCCTGTACTCTATGACAGGCTTACTGAGATCATTGTCCTTGTGCCACAAAAAACGGAGGAAGTTGCGGTGGTTTTCATGCACCAAAAAACAATGGAACATCTGCTGGATGTCCGCCAGGATCGCAACTCTTTCTTTTCGGAACCGCAGAAGGACACCAATGAGGGAGTTATTAAGGTCAGGTCCCGCAAGAAGCACATTATTGAGAGAGAGGCCGCAGTGTTTGGCACTGGAATCAAACACCACCCTGATTTGATTGGGTTTTTGTGGGTGATAGACTCCAAAAGAAGGAAGATACCAGCATTCCTCATTTTCCTCTATTGGTGGCGCTACCTCTGCGTGCCCATTAGCAATAATTTTCTCCATGAATGCAACATATTGCTCCTGCATCTCAGGCCTCCTTTGCAGGGTTCGCTGGAGAGAGAGAAACCGCATCGCTGCTTGTTCCCTGTTATTTGGCAAACGTTGACGTGGTTCTTTGAACGGGAGTGGAGCTACCCAGTTGTTGCTGTTGTCCCTGTAGACATTTGCATCCATGATCTTTAGAAAGAGAATGTCCTCCCTGGATGGAGCGAGTTGGTTGTCGTGCTCAGTTCGGTCGAAAACAGTCTGTCCTAGCATCCTTTCCGGTGATTTGCCAGGCCTGGTAAAGTTTTGTTGTGTCTCTTTGACAGACATGGAGCTTGAACAGGGTTTGAAAATGGAATGGCGCCCACCATCCCATATATTGGTCTTGAATGTGTCAACTGTTGGTTTGTGTGCGTTGCCTAAGCAGACTTCACCTACCACTACCCAACCCAGATCTAGAAGTTGGGCAAATGGAGCATTGTGTGGTCCATTTATCTGCTGTCTGACCTTATGCACCCTTAGCACATCTCTTCCGAGTAGCAGGAGTATTTCTGCTTCTGGGTCTAGCTCAGGAATACATTTGGAGATGTGATGGAGATGGGGGTGATGCAAAACAGAGTTGGGTGTTGGGATCTCAGCCCGATTGTTTGGAATCGCTTGGCACTCGAGGAGTGGTGGAAGCGAGATTTTTTTTTTTTTTTTGTTACTTATTTGTACCCGTAGGTAGATTTGGTTTGCAGTCTGGTGACAAGCCACCGGCTGCTGGTCGCTGCGTGCATGAGCACCCTAAACCTACATGTTTTTGGTATGCGGGAGGAAACCGGAGAAATCCCGGAGTAAACCCGCGCAACACGGGGAGAACATGCAAACTCCACACAGCTCACTGTTGGTCGGGGGCTGGAATCAAACCCACGATCCCCGCGATCCCCCGGCCGAGGGTAAAACTGTGCTGCCCCAGTGCTAAACCACTGCGCCACCGTGCAGCCATGACGGTTGAGATGACGGTTTTGCCGTCCAATGATTCGATCTGAAATCCTGCTGCTTGCTTGCCGTATGTTTTCGCTATTCCGGCACAGGTTCTGAGTTGGTAAGAGAGTGGTTCGCCATCCACACCAAACTGTTGAAAGAATTCTGGTCTGGCTAAAGAGCGGTTGCTCTGGTTGTCAAGAATTACATAGGCTTTGATTGCCTTGTCCTTGTTGCCCTTCTGGTATATCTTCGTAAGACATATTTTGGAGCACGAACGACTCCACTGACCATGACCACAAACTTCTGTGCAACTTGTACTAACATCAGATATGTTAGACTCTTCCCCCTCCCCGCCGTTCTTTCGCAACGGTGAAGGAGCCCTTTCAGTTTGAGGTGGAGGGCCAGGATGCATGGCTGCATCGTGATTGGTGCTTCCGCATTCAGAACACTTCACAGGGAATTTGCAGTCTTTGGCTAGGTGGCTAGGCGAGGAACAACATTTGAAGCATATTCCTTTCTCTTTGAGGAAGGCCTTTCTGTCTTCAAGGGACTTGTTTCTGAATGTTCTGCATCTTTTAAGAGGGTGTGGTTTGTTATGCAAAGGACAGTTTTTATAAGGAGCCGTATTGGTTGGGGAAACATTGGTTTTATGGACTGTAATGGGCTTATGGGCATTAAAACTCTTCATAGTGGGTTTATCTTGTTTGGCGGTTGTCGTAGTAGTGTTCTGACAAATGAAGCTAGGGTCATTTCGTTTCTTTGCTTCACGACACACAAAATCACAGAAATATTCAAAGGGAGGGAAGCAACCATTGTTCTCTTCTTTGTAGTGTGACCCTGAAGACACCCATTTCTCCTGCAGTCCATATGGAAGCTTATCGACCATTGACGCAACTCCGCGAGATGTGTCTAGGTAAGAGAGGCCAGTGAGATATCCATCTTCTTTGGCACCCTGGATCTCCATGAGCAAGTCACCAAGTTCACGTAACTTGGCATTGTCTTTGACTGAAATCTTGGGAAAGGTGTCTAACCTTTGGAACAGTGACCTCTCAATAATTTCAGGAGCGGCATAGCACTCATGTAATCTGTCCCATGCTTTGTGTAAGGCCAAATTGGGGTTGTTAATATAGACAGAGCGAATGCGTTTCACCTGTTCACCTGACTCCTTTCCGAGCCACTTGGTCATGAGGTCCAGTTCTTGGGATGCTGTGAGTTGAACCTCAGCGGCTGCATTTGTGAAAGAAGACCGCCATGCCCGGAAATTTTCTGGCTTATCATCAAATTGATACAGTCCTGAAGTAACAAGATCTCGTCGTGCCAAATATTGTGCCAATGGTTCAGTTTGAGACTGTGTGCTGACTGGGTGAACACGTGAGGGAACATATAATGGAGCATGTACGTTCATGGATGGATTTGGTCTTTTGGCTTCAAAGTTTGTTTCTACATTAATTTGTTTATTTGGGTTATATTCATGTGAGTAAGTTACGTCATCCCTTTTAAACTTTGGTCTCTTAGTAGAAACTTGCAGCTCTGGAGCGTCAGGGGGTGAATGCCATGTAATGTAGCTATCACCTGATCCTGCATGCAACTGGGGTTTGGCTGGTGGGTTCGATAAACGCGTGGAGGGTGATAGATTCTGGAGGTCAATCTGTGACTGGACATATTCGCTTGTTCGTTGAATTCTGATATTTTTAGATTCAGTTTTTTCTTCTTCGATTACAGACTGTGTAACTGTAGCTTCCTCCAGTACCTGTGCTTCTACTATAGCTGCATCTGCTTCTCGTTTCAGTGTCAGCACCTCCAGTTCTGTATCAATTCTTGCTGCTTCCAACTGATTTTGTGCTTCTCTTGCAGCCTTTTCCATTTTAAGTTTAGCTTCTTGGCTAGCATATGATGCTCTCACCTTTGCAGCTTCCGCTTTGGCTCTGGCCTGGGCTGCACTTGCCGATGATGTTGAGGCCCTTGTGCTTCCAGCGCTGGAACGGGACGATCTGTGACTTGTTGCCATCTTGGCCACTTTTAAAACATCAAATGCTGCCTTTTCACTTTAGTGTTCTCGTACAGCGTGTTGGAACGCTGACTAAACACCAAGCTAAACCGTAGTCAATGAAGACAGAGTCGATGCAAGATTCATCATTTACTTCCACACTTCTTCATCAACATTTGGTGAAAACTGTAACAAGAAATTACAAATATACATTACGTCTCTGTTTTACAAATAATTTCTCCGTACATATCTTTTAACATTGAATTCACATTACATATGCACTTTACTTAACATCGTGTAACTGTTTCTACATGTTTTTTACTGTGTTTTTTAACTGCAAATAAACTTCCTCGAATCTGTCATTAAAATTACAACCCTTTTAACAAATCGTTAATATTTATGATTCTTAAACTCCTTAATGTTAAATATATGAACTTACGGCATTGCTTTCGTGATGTTTAACAGTGGATGGCAATGGGTTAAATTCAGAACATGGAAAACATGTCTGCCATACTCTTGAAGAGAGCCAGGAAAGAGACAGGAAGTAATAGACAGGATGTGAGGTAAACGGATGAGGCACTTCAAAACAAAGTTACCTGTGCAAACAAAGTAAACCTTATCGACAGTTATTTTATATTTTAACTAAAATAAAGGACAAAACATTTATTAAATGAGAAATATCTATGCAAAGAATAAACAAATGCCTTATGGGCATTACAGTCATTGTGTGGATTCTATTGTCTGCTAATTGTGCAGTGAGAGTTTTTTTCTTGTAATCACAATATCGGTCATATAAATGAACTTTATTCTGATCAACAATGCTTTTTTCTCTCTCCTATTGTGTCCCCCCCCCCGCCTTCTATTCCCCTCCTGCTAACAGGCGCCTCCATGGCTCGCTGCGTCATTGGAAATGTCATCTATGACGTTTTCAGTGACAAGTCAAATTCCTCGTATATTTACCTGTTTATTTACTTGTAAATGTGCTTGGCAATAAACTTATTCTGATTCTGATTCTGATTCTCTGACTATTCTAGCTGCAAATGTCTGGTTTTTGGTGTAATATCTACATAGGTGTATAGAGGCCCATTTCCAGCAACTATCACTCCAGTGTTCTAATGGTACAATGTGTTTGCTCATTGCATCAGAAGGCTAATGGATGATTAGAAAACCCTTGTGCAATCATGTTAGCACAGCTGAAAACAGTTTAGCTGGTTAGAGAAGCTATAAAACTGACCTTCCTTTGAGCAGGTTGTGACATGATTTACGACCCAAGAGACAGACGCTGACACGAGAGATACAGACAATTATCTTTATTGTGATTTTGTGAGTGAAGTGTGAGTGAATGTGTGAATATTCGTCTGGCCACCGGAGCTGAGCCCGTCTTGCGGTAACCTGGCAACCCTGGAAAACACAAGCACAAGGTTACTGTTGTTCAGTAGTAATGTTCGGCGGGTATGCTGCAGGGGCTTACTTGCAGGTGCCACAACGAGGGGCTGACTGACTCCTGGTGTCCGTGCGACGTCGTGCTCGTGGTGTCCGGTGCTGTGGAGATGAGGAGGAGCTCCGCGGAGCGGAGGACGGTGCCTCGTCAGCAGAGGAGGATGGTCCGCCGCCAGGGAGGTCCACCTGTGCACAGGGTAAAGAACTAGCAGAGGAGTGATGATGAGATGGCTTACGTGGCCTGGTAAGGCAAGGCGTGGATTCTTGGATGCGAGATCGTGGTCTTGGCGCGTTGCTTGGCGAGAGTGACAGACGACTCCGTGCTGAGGCGTCCGCGCGTTGGGCTTTTATGGCCCGCTGATTGCCACCTGCTGAAGTGAGCACAGCTGATGTTGATGATGCTGATGATGGCCTAGCGGCCATCATGACAGTACTCCCCCCTCTAGAGGTGCCTCCAGGCACCTGCCCAATCCTACCTGGATGCGCCCGATGGAAATCGCTGATCAACTGCTTGTCAAGGATCAACGCAGGGCGTATCCAGGAGCGGTGCTCAGGGCCAAACCCCTCCCAGTCCACCAAATACTGAAGGCCCCGACCCTTCCTGCGGACGTCCAGGATTGTCGTTACCCCCCCAGGCCGGATGGCCATCGATCATCCTCGGGGGAATGGGAGCCACAGGGGGCGGGCACAGCGGGTCGGTGACGTAGGGCTTGACCTGGGAGACATGGAAAGTGGGGCAGATGCACATGTGAGAGGGGAGAGCAAGACGCACAGATACAGGGTTGACAATGCGGGAGATAACAAAGGGACCGATGAAGCGCTTGGTTAGCTTACGCTTCTCGGCAGGCACACTGACATTCTTTGTGGACAACCATACCTTGTCACCCACCTTGTAATCCGGGGCAGGCCTCCTATGGCGGTTGGCCACCACAATGTTCCGTTCCGTGGTCCTCAGAAGGGCTCTGCGGGCAATGGACCAAACTTGCCGACAGCGTCTGGCGTGAGCCTGAACAGATGGGACCGCCACCTCCCCCTCCTCCTCCGGGAACAAGGGTGGATCGTACCCCAACGATGCCTTGAAGGGGGACATCCCCGTGGACGAGGACACCGTGGTGTTATGAGCGTACTCGATCCACGGGAGATACATGCTCCATGAGGAAGAGCAGGAGGAGATGACACAGCGCAGCGCAGCCTCCAGCTCCTGATTGGCTCGCTCGCACTGGCCGTTACTCTGCGGGTGGTATCCAGAGGAGAGACTGGCTGTGGCCCCAAGTGCCGTACAGAACGCCTTCCAAACCTGCGAGACGAACTGTGGCCCTCGATCAGAAACAATATCAGCGGGGATACCATGAGGACGAACCACATAAAGAACGAGAAGGTCCACCGTCTCCTGCGCTGATGGCAACCCCCGGAGGGGCACAAAATGGGCAGTTTTAGAAAAGCGGTCCACGATGGTCAAAACAGTCGTGAAGTGGCCGGAGAGGGGCAAACCGGTCACAAAGTCCATGGCTACATGGGACCAGGGGTGGGAGGGGACGGGCAATGGGTGTAGCAGACCCGCCGGAGCCGATGATGATGTCTTCCCCGTGGCGCACTGAGCGCAGGCCCGGACATAGTTGTTAACATCCTTCCGCATTCCTGGCCACCAAAAGTTTCTCTGGAGGAGGTCAACGGTCCGGCTCACACCCGGATGGCACGCCAGTTTGGACGTGTGGCCCCACTCAATTACTTGACTCCTAACAGGACGAGGAACAAACAAGCGACCCGGGGGCCCCCCACCCGGATCAGGCTCCACCTCCTGTGCTCTCCTGACCTTATCACAGATGCCCCAGGTCAACGCACCCACCACACAAGCAGATGGCAGAATCGTCTCCTCCTGGTCGTCAGCGGGGGGTGCGTCAAACTGCCTGGAAAGGGCGTCAGGCTTACCATTCTTACTTCCTGGCCGGTAGGTGATCGTAAAATTAAAGCGACCGAAGAAGAGTGACCAGCGAGCCTGATGTGCATTCAACTGCTTGGCAGTCCTAAGGTATTCAAGATTGCGGTAATCAGTCCAGACGACAAACGGCTGGGCAGCCCCCTCCAGCCAGTGTCTCCACTCCTCCAGCGCAAGTTTGACAGCCAGTAGCTCCCTGTCGCCGATGCTGTAGTTCCTCTCAGCAGGTGTCAAACGATGAGAGAAGTAAGCGCAGGGGCGGATCTTCCTGTCCGTCGGGGAGCACTGGGAGAGTACCACCCCCACCCCTGAGTCCGATGCGTCCACCTCCACCAAGCATTGGAGCTCCGGGTCCACCTGGGTCAACACACGGGCCGAAGCGAACTCTTCCTTCAGCCTGTCAAACGCCGTGGCAGCCTCCTCACTCCAATGGAAGGGGACCTTCGGGGATGTAAGCGCAGTCAGGGGTCTGGCGATGTTCCCAAAATTTGGCACGAAGCGCCGGTAAAAATTGGCGAATCCCAAAAACCCCTGCAACTGTTTCCTGGAAGTGGGCGTAGGCCAGTCCACCACCGCCTTGACTTTATCCGGATCAGGAAGCACCTGGTTACGGGCGATGATAAACCCCAGAAAAGAGGTGCGATCCATGTGGAACTCACATTTCTCCGCCTTGACGAACAACTGATTCTCCAGGAGGCGCTGTAGGACCCGTCGTACATGCACCTGATGCTCCTCCAGTGTGGCGAGAAAATGAGGATATCATCTAGGTAAACAAAGACGAAGGAATTCAGGAAATCCCGGAGAACGTCATTTATTAGGCGCTGGAACACTGCCGGAGTATTGGTTAACCCAAACAGCATCACCAGGTATTCAAAGTGGCCGCTTGGGGTCCGGAAAGCAGTCTTCTATTTATCACCTTCTCGGATGCGCACCAGGTGATAGGCGTTCCGTAGATCTAACTTGGTAAACCAGGACGCCCCCTGGAGGGAATCGAAGGCAGTGTTCATCAAGGGGAGAGTGTATTTATCCTTAATAGTAATGTCGTTGAGACCCCGGAAGTCGATGCAGGGGCGCAGCGACCCGTCCTTCTTCCCAACGAAGAAGAAGCCTGCCCCGACGGCCGAGGAGGATGGACGGATGATGCCAGAGGCCAGGGACTCCTTGATGTACGTGTCCATGGCTTCACGTTCCGGAGCTGACAGGCTGTACAGGCGGCTCGCCGGGAGAGGGGCCCCAGCCTTGAGGTTGATCGCGCAGTCGTATGGGCGATGGGGGGGAAGCGACAGCACCCGCGACTTGCTAAACACCTGGTCCAGATCATGGTAGACGTCAGGCACCTTCGACAGGTCCGGGGGGGGTGTTGAGGGAGGCGTCATCGGTACTGAGGGAGCGCATGCAGCGGACTGAAGACAGGAGCTCAGACAGAATGAGCTCCAGGCCGTTATTCTCCCGCCTTGCCAGTCGAACGTGGGGTTATGCAGCCGGAGCCAAGGGTACCCCAAGATGACGGGTGCAGAGGAGATGGGCAAGACCAGGAACCGTATTTCCTCCCTGTGGTTACCAGAAACAATTGTCAACACGGGTGCCGTCTGGTGGGAAACTGACGTCAGAGATGCCTTTGACAGGGTGACCAGATGGATGGGGGGGCGTAAGGGTTGACAGCTGAGGCCCAACAGGGTTGCCAGGTCTCTGGAGATGAAGTTCTGCTCAGCTCCAGAGTCGACTAAGGCAAGTGTGGTGTGTTCCTTGTGTTTATGAATGAGCCTAATGGGGATGTGGCAACTAGTGAGGGGCTCTTCCTGATTTCTGTCCGCGAATCCCCCTACCGTGATCCGCGGACCTCCCCTTTTAAACGGGCAATCCACAACTCCATGTGCCCCATTCCCACAGTAGAAGCACAACCCCTGCTCCCTGCGGCGCTGTCTTTCTGCCGCTGTAAGACCCGATTGCCCCACCACCATATCCTCCTGCTCCGGAAGCTCTTCAGATGCGGGCAGAGCGGGGAGGGAGGCCCTAGCGGAGCAAGGGCGAGACTTATTCGCACGGCCAGCTGTTCGCCGTTCTGCTGCTCGCTCCCTTATCCTGCTATCTAGGCTGATGGTGAGGGAGATTAATTCCCCAAGTCTGTCTGGTTTCTCCTTTGCCGCTAGCTCGTCCTTTAGCTCTGAGTTCAGGCTGCGGAGGAAAATCCCACAGAGCGCTGGCTCCCCCCACCCCAACTGACCAGCTAAAACCCGGAAGTCAACTGAATAATCGGCGGCAGATCTACTGCCCTGCCGAAGTCCAAGCAGCCGTTTGGTTAACACCGCGCCCTGGTCGGCATGATCAAACACTTCCATGAACTCTGCCACGAACTGCCGGTAAGTCAACAATGAATAATTTGGTTTGGCCATGATGGTGTAAGCCCAATCTAGAGCTCGGCCTCCCAGCAGGTCTATGATGTATCCAATCTTATTCATATCCGTGGCAAAGTCCCCCGGGACGCGGAGAAAAACTGACACACATTGCAGCAAAAACCCCCGTGCCTCCCCCAGTTTACCTAAAAAACGTGCGGGGGTTGGAACAGGAGTTAGGCGAAAGGTTGGGCGTTGTGAAGGTTGGGCTGGTTTGGCTAGTAGCCGCAGCTGCGGGTGCAGAAGGCAACCCGCTAGCCGGGGGGAGCGCCTGGTGTCCTTCCAAGCGATCCAGCCGGCTGTTAATCTGAGTTAGCTGGTTTAAGATGACTGTCTGTTGGTGGGAAATCATGTCTACTCGTGCGCTGAGGGTGTTTAAATGGCGCAACAGCACGCTGTCTGATGGGTCATCCGGACGGAGTCGTACTGACATGATTTACGACCCAAGAGACAGACGCTGACACGAGAGATACAGACAATTATCTTTATTGTGATTTTGTGAGTGAAGTGTGAGTGAATGTGTGAATGTTCGTCTGGCCACCGGAGCTGAGCTCGTCTTGCGGTAACCTGGCAACCCTGGAAAACACAAGCACAAGGTTACTGTTGTTCAGTAGTAATGTTCGGCGGGTATGCTGCAGGGGCTTACTTGCAGGTGCCACAACGAGGGGCTGACTGACTCCTGGTGTCCGTGCGACGTCGTGCTCGTGGTGTCCGGTGCTGTGGAGATGAGGAGGAGCTCCGCGGAGCGGAGGACGGTGCCTCGTCAGCAGAGGAGGATGGTCCGCCGCCAGGGAGGTCCACCTGTGCACAGGGTAAAGAACTAGCAGAGGAGTGATGATGAGATGGCTTACGTGGCCTGGTAAGGCAAGGCGTGGATTCTTGGATGCGAGATCGTGGTCTTGGCGCGTTGCTTGGCGAGAGTGACAGACGACTCCGTGCTGAGGCGTCCGCGCGTTGGGCTTTTATGGCCCGCTGATTGCCACCTGCTGAAGTGAGCGCAGCTGATGTTGATGATGCTGATGATGGCCTAGCGGCCATCATGACAGGTTGAGTATCTGGAAAAAATTATTATTTCAAATACAAATCATTATTTCTAACCTTGTCAATGTCTTGACTCTATTTTCTATTCATTTTACAACTCATGGTGGTAAATAAGTGTGACTTTTCATGGAAAACACAAAATAATTGTCTGGGTGACCCCAAACTTTTGAACAGTAGTGTATATATTTAGGCATATGGATATTTAATATCAATGATAAAAATACTGAGAGATTCATATAATACAACTAAGCAATTAAAAATGAATTAAAGACTTTTACAAATTTTCTGTAAAATGTAATTCTAAACAAATAGTGAGGAACAAATTAGGACACCCCCCCCCCCCCATCTTTTTTAGGACACCTGCACATTCACTCCCACTTACAATGGCTAGAATAAATGTTAAAAAATGCCAATAAAAACAAAAACAAGGTGAGACATAGATATGGGAACATTTCTTAATAAAGAACTGAATATTTAATGGGGTGTCCTAATTTTTTCACATGACTGTATACAAGGCCTTATACCTTTGTTGTTATATTAAGACAGAGACTGTGTGCAGACTTAAGGAGAGGTTGCTATTTTTTGCTTTTGCACTTTACCTTTTTTGTTCAAGACTGCTCTTTTAATTAGCAACAATTGTTTGGCTAAAAATACATTTCAGCAAGTTGCTGAGCTTCACTTTCAATTTTGTGTTTGATGAGTCATTTTATTTAGCTCAGAAATTTGCTTATAACGTGTTATATTAAAGCAGGGACTGACAACAAGGTGATTTTCACAGGTGTGCAGGTTTAAATAGGTGAGGTAAAACATGCACTAGAATCCCAAACAAGAGCTGTGCCAACAGGAAGCAGAGATGGTGGACATAACCAAAATAACTGCGATTAGACAACTAATCAAAAAAAAAAGTTGTTACATTAGTTGATGGCCAAAATAATCATTTGTTGTAGCCTTATAAGGCATAACGAATACTAACCTTGACCTTTTGACTCCAAACCCATAGTCAAAGGTCAGGATCCCAAGGTGAACCTGTGTGCCAGGTTTGGAGGCCCTAGCTTTACTCATTTTATAGTAATAGTAAATGCAGCATTTACTGTAGTGCAACTATGTTAACTTTGAACTTTGACCCCTTGACCCCAAACCCACAGTTAGGTCAGGGTGGAAGTCATCCAAGATGTGCATTAGATACAACTATTGTATTGATTTGAAAAGCCTGCATCATTTCTTTCAGTAGTTATGTGTTGTGTTTAGAAGATTAAGGGAAAATCTGACCTCTGACCTCAAGGTGATCCAAAGACAGTGAAATTGCAACATGCATATCATCAGGGTATATCAAACCATGGTACCAAGTTTCAAAACAATTGGAACAAAACTGTAGGAGGAGTTGATTTCCCAAGATAGTTACTGTCTATGAAGGGAGGTGAAACAGGAGGTCATAGGTCAGGGGCTACAACTCCTGCAAAAATTATCCAATCAGAACCAAATTGCAATATGTGCATCATCAGTGTATATCATACCCTGGTACCAAGTTTCAAAACAATTGGAACAAACTGTAGGAGGAGTTGATTTCACAAAGGTGGGACAGACAGACGGATGGACAGAAGGACTGACCAATAGCATAACCCCACTTCAGCCTTGACCATTTTCTTTTTTCCCCCATAGTGCCACTTCGGTCTTCACCCAAAGGGCTCTTCGACCCCTTTGGGCTTCGACCGGCAGGGGATAAAAATTACTTTCCTGTGGCTTTCTGTTGCCTATAATGGCAACCTACCAAGACACATGTCGTAAAATGGATAAGAACTGAAATGTCTGCCACTCTCAAATAGCACTAACGCATTGGTAGCAGTTAGCGCCAATTTACAGCTTGCCTACCAATATGGAAACATAGAACATTAAGTGATTTGGTAACGTTGCTGCAAGCCTTCAATCATGCAGATTGCTGTTGGGCTGTGGATATTGTATTATGAATTTGTGTGTGTAAATTGGTGTACAATCCACACACTTACTGTATACTATATGCATACAGTATACATATATGCAGTATGTACTGCATGTACACAAATATTCACTAAATAGCTTAACAGTAAAAGGGGTAGGATTAGCGATCCCAGGAGCTATGTTGTCTGGGCCAATTTGCCTCTGGTAGGGTCACCCAAGACAAACTCGTCCTGGGTGAAGGGCCAGACTAAGAATGATCCAACAGACTCTCATAATAAATACTAGAACAAGGATTCAGTGTACCCCGCCCGGTATGGGGTTACCGGGGCCCCACCCTGGAGCCAGGCCTGGGGGGAGGGGCTCGATGGCTAGCGTCTGGTGGCCAGGTTTCCGCCCATGGGACCCGGCCTGGCTCAGCCCGAAGGAGTTACTGGGTCCACCCTCCAGTAGGCTCACCACCTGCATGAGGGATCATGGGGGTCTGGTGCTATGTGGATCAGGGCGGACTGATCCCAAGCTTCCTAAACTGGCTTTTGGTATGTGGAATGTCACCTCTCTGGTGGGGAAGGAGCCTGAGCTGGTGCATGAGGTTGAGAGATACCGGCTAGATATAGTCAACCTCACCTCAACACACAGCTCTGGTTCTGGAACCAGTCTCCTGGAGAGGGGCTAGAGCTTAGCCTACTCTGGAGTTGCCCCGGGCGAGAGGCGATGAGCAGGGGTGGGTATTCTTGTATCCCCCCACCTTGCTGCCTCTATATTGGAGTTTTCCACGGTGGACAAAAGGGTTGTTTCCCTGCGCCTTCAGGTTGGGAAATGGGTCCTGACCATCATTTATGCCTATGCACCAAATGATGTTTCAGAGTACCCACCCTTTTTGGAGTCTCTGACTGGGGTGCTGGAGGGTGCTCCTCTTGGAGACTCCATTGTCCTACTGGGGGACTTCAATGAGAACGTGGGCAACGACAGTGAAACCTGGAGGGGGTGACTGGGAGGAACAGCCTGCCCGATCTGAACCCAAGTGGTGTTCAGTTATTGGACTTCTGTGCTAACCACAGTTTGTCCATAACGAATACCATGTTCAAGCATAAGGGTGTCCATATGTGCACCTGGCACCAGGACACCCTAGGTCACAGGTTGATGATCGATTTTGTTATCGTGTCATCAGACCTGCGACCGTATGTCTTGGCCACTCGGGTAAAGAGAGGTGCAGAGCTGTCAACTGATCACCACCTGGTGGTGAGTTGGATCCGATGGCAGGGGAAGATGCCATTAAGACCTGGTAGACCCAAACGTATAGTGAGGGTGTGCTGGGAACGTCTGGCTTAGGCCCCTGTCTGGGAGGTCTTCAACTCCCACCTCCGGAAGAACTTCAACCACAACCCGAGGGAGTCTGGAGACATGGAGTCTGAATGGGCCATGTTCTCCACCTCTATTGTTGAAGCTGCAGCCGCAAGGTTGTCGGGGAATCTTGTGATGGCAACCCCTGAACCAATTGGTGGACACCAGTGGTGAGGGGGGCCATTAGGCTGAAGAAGGAGTCCTTTCAAGCTTGGTTGGCTTGTGGGACTCCTGAAGAAGCTGAGGTATACCAGCAGGCAAAGCGGAATGCAGCTTGGGTGGTTGCTGAAGCAAAAACTCGGGTATGGGAGGAGTTCAGTGAGGCCATGGAACAAGACTTTCGGTCAGCCTCGAAGAGATTCTGGCAAACTATCCAGTGGCTTAGGAGGGGGAAGCAGTTCCCTGTCCACACTGTGTATGGTGCGGATGGGGCGCTGTTGACTTCGACTGGGGATATCGTTGGGCGGTGGAAGGAATACTTCGAGGATCTCCTCAATCCCACTGATACACCTTCCACAGAGGAAGCAGGGCTTGTGGATGAGGGGGATGACTTACCTATCACAGGGGCTGAGGTGGCCAAGTTGGTTAAAAATCTCTTTGGTGGCCGGGCCCCAGGGGGTGGATGAGATTTGCCCTGAGTACCTCAAGGCCCTGGATGTTGTAGGGCTGTCATGGTTGACACGCCTGTGCAACATTGCGTAGAGGTTGGGGGCAGTGCCTTTGGCATGGTATACCGGGGTGGTGGTTCCTCTCTTCAAAAAAGGGGACCAGAGGGTGTGCTCTAACTTTAGAGGGATCACACTCCTCAGCCTCCCTGGGAAGGTCTATGTCAAGGTACTGGAGAGGAGAGTCTGGCCGTTGGTCGAACCTTGGTTTCAGGAGGAGCAATGCGGTTTTCGTCCTGGCCGTAGCACATCAGACCAGCTCTTTACCCTCTCGAGAACCCTCAAGGGTTTGTGGGAGTTTGTCCAGCCAGTTTGCATGTGTTTTATGGACTTGGAGAAGGCATTCGGCCGCATCCCTCATGTTTTTTTGTGGGGGTGCTTTGGGAGTATGGGGTATCGGGTTTGTTGTTACAAGCTATTCGGTCTCTGTATGACTGTTGTGAGAGTTTGGATCGTATTGCCAACACTCGATCAGACTCATTCCCAGTGAGAGTTTGACTCCGCCAGGGCTGCCCTTTGTCACCGATCCTGTTCATAATTTTTATGGACAGGATTTCTAGGCGCAGCCAGGGAACGGAGGATGTCATGTTTGGTGACCACAGGATCTCATCTCTGTTGTTTGCAGATGATGTTGTCCTGCTGGCTTCATCCAGCAATGACCTACAGTTCTTGCTGGGACGGTTTGCCGCTGAGTGTGAAGGAGCTGGGATGAGAATCAACACCTCCAAGTCCTTGTCCATGGTCCTCAGCCGGAAAAAGGGGGAATGTCCTCTCTAGGTTGGGGACAGGCTCCTGCCCCAGGTGGAGGAGTTTAAGTATCTTGGGGTGTTATTCATGAGTGAGGAGAGAATGGAGCAAGAGATTGACAGACGGATCGGAGCAGCATCTGCAGTGATGCAGATGTTGTACCGGTCTGTTGTGGTGAAGAGGAAGCTGAGTTCTAAGGCAAAGTTTTCAATTAGTTGTCAATCTACGTTCCTACTCTCACCTATGGTCACGAGCTTTGGGTAATGACCAAAAGAACGAGATCACGGATACAAGCGGCTGAAATGAGCTTTCTCCGTAGGATCGCTGGACTCACCCTCAGAGATAGGGTGAGGAGCTCAATCATTTAGGAGAGGCTCAGAGTAGAACCGTTGCTCTTCCACATTGAAAGGAGCCAGCTGAGGTGGTACGGGCATCTGATCAGGATGATCTGATCAGGCCTCCTGGATGCCTCCCACTTGAGGTGTTTCGGGCATGTTCCACTGGTAGGAGACCCCGGGGCAGACCCAGGACTCGCTGGAGAGACTATGTCTCCCAACTGGTCTGGGAACGCCGTGGTGTCCTCTCTGAAGAGCTGGAGCAGGTGGCTGGGGAGAGGGAAGTCTAGGCTTCTCTGCTTCAACTGCTGCCTCCGCAACCTGGACCTCCGGAAAAGCGGTAGAAGATGGATGGATGGATGGATGGATGGATGGTAAAACAATTTAAAAAAAACATTTAATTCACACAAAAGAAAATTAAACCTGAAAATAAAAATCTTCAGATGTTGCTGGACGACAGTAGCTTATCTGTGAGTCTTCATATGGAAATTTAAGCTAGAACACTGACTAAAGCATTCCCAACATACAGGTATTTTACAGAACTACTGCTTCTCACCAATGTGAATTCTAATGTGTTTTTTCAAACTATTACATACCTTAAAATTTTGTCCACATGATTCACAAGAAAATGGTTTCTCACTGTTTTATTTATTTATATCTCAGTTTATTACAAGTGTAATGGGCCCCAACCAGGGGTCTATGGTTACACTTTAAATCACAAAGCTTTATATCCGAGGGCTCTCTTCAAGATAGAGACTGTTCCTCTTAATGCTGAGATCTGTATTTCACAGATGCTAGGACAGCCGGGTATCGCCTGTAGATATTTTTTTAGGTTTTTCTTCACCATCCCAGTTGCTCCCACCACCACAGGTATTATGTCTGCTTCCTGCAGATTCCAGGTGCTCCTTAGGTCATTTTTGAGGTCTTGATATTTTGTTATTTTTTCTCTTTCTGCTCTGTTGAGGCCGTAGTCGTTCGGTATGGTTACATCTATTATTTTGGCAGTTTTGTCCTTTTTGTTCAAGATAACTATGTCCGGTTTTATTGCTCCTCCTTCAATGTGTCTTCCAGTTGGGATTTCCTTGTCATAATAGATGGTGGTATCTCCGTTGGCACTGACTGGCTCTGGATCGTGTTCCCATACTGGTCCTTTTACTTCTATTTTTAACTCTGCATATTTTCCAGTGTATGTAACAGCAGATCTTGTTGTGGCGAGCAGTGTAGTGTCCATCGGCCATAAGGACCTGGCAACCGGAGAGAAGGTGGCTTGCACTCTCCACCGCTAAATGACAGAATCGACATTTGTCACTCTGTGACAATCCTGCCATTTTTTTAAAGCCATTGGTTAGAAGTCCCTGGTCTTGTGCTCCAACCACTACTCTCTCCTCATCGTACCCCAGATCTCCATTCCTGATCCAGCGCAATGTCTCTTCCCTATCAATGTAGTCCCTGTTGAGTTCCTCCTGGAAACGTCCTGCTCGCTTATGTTGTTTCCATCTTTCTTTTCTTTCCTCCTGTGTCCTTTTGCTGTATTTTTCCCTCGTCTTTCTAGCTATTTTTGTTGCTGGGTTTTGCTGACTGGCTTTCATGTTATCTAATAAATCTCCTGCAAAGGTCTTGGCTTGTTTAGTTATGGATGTGTTAATACTGAGGGTTTCATGATGTTGGGTGACCTTTTCCACCGTCTCATCATTGGCGCTTTTTAAATATTGACCAATGCTTATTATTGTTGCCCTGTAGGCCTGGTTTATTTCAATTAGGCCCAGCCCTCCCTCTTTACGTGGCATATATATCCTATCTAGGCATTGGTTTCTGTATGTTACCTTATGAAGGGTTAGGGTCTTCCTGGTCCAAACATCCAACTTGTCCAGTTCCCCCTGTGGCCAGTCTATCACCCCAAATCCATATGTGGCAACTGGTACTGCCAACTGATTTATTGCAGTGATCTTATTTTTAGGTGTTAATTTTGATTTACAGATTTTCTTTAGGCGATGTTGGTATTCTTTTTTGACCATTTCCCTCATGCTGCACGGTGGCGCAGTGGTTTAGCACTGCGGCAGCACAGTTTACCCTCGGCCGGGGGATCGCGGGGATCATGAGATCGTGGGTTCGATCCCAGCCCCCGACCAACAGTGAGCTGTGTGGAGTTTGCATGTTCTCCCCGTGTTGCGCGGGTTTACTCTGGGATTTCTCCGGTTTCCTCCCGCATACCAAAAACATGTAGGTTTAGGGCGCTCGCGCACGCAGCGACCAGCAGCCGGTGGCTTGTCACCAGACTGCAAACCAAATCTACCTACGGGTACAAATAAGTAACAAAAAAAAAAAAAAAAAAAAAATTTCTGTGTTCAATAGTTGTGTTTTCTTCTATGCCCAGATATTTATATACTGATTCCCCTGCCAGGTCTTTGATATGCTTATTGTCTTCTATTTGGATGTTTTCTGATGCTGTTTTCTTTCCCTTTTTTATTGTACATTTTGCACACTTGTCAAGTCCAGATTCCATGCAAATGTCTTTTGAAAACATGTGAACGGTACTGACAAGTTGATTCAGTTTCTGTTCAGATTCTGCGTAGAGCTTGAGGTCGTCCATGTAGAGCAGATGATTCACTCTCCTTGCTCCCTTTTCTTGTTCTGCCTTTGCTTAAGTCATACCCGATGTCAAAGTCTGATAAGATTTTGCTTAAGGGGTCAATACACAGACAGAAGGGCCGTGGCGAGAGGCTGTCCCCCTGGAATATTCCTCGCTGGATCCTGATGTCTGGGATTGTTATTTGTCCTTCTTTGTGGTTAAGCGTAATTGTGGTTTTCCACTTAGCCATCTGGACCTCCAGAAAAGTTTTAATCTCTGGGCTGATGTTATACAGCTCCAGACAGCGTATTATCCAGGAGTGGGGGATGCTGTCGAATGCCTTTTTGTAGTCGATCCACACCATGCTTAAATTTCTCTCACGCCTCTTGCAGTCTTCCAGGATGGTTTTATTAATGAGCAGTTGTTCTTTGGCTCTCAGCTTATTTCTTATACAGCCTTTTTGCTGTGGTTGCAAGTAGTTTTCTGTGTCCAGATGTTCATAAATGGCCTCAGTGATGATTCCTGTCAGCCATTTGTATGTGGTCGGGAGGCAATAGATGGGTCTGTATTTATTGACTTGTTGGGTTTCAGGACTCTTGGGCAGGAGTATGGTGTTTCCATATGTGAGCCACTCTGGTGCTTCTTCCTCTCCCCTAACAAGTCGGTTAAATGCCTCTGCGTAGTGTTTGTGCAGTGCTGTTATCTTTTTGAGCCAGAAGTTTGGTATTTTATCTATTCCAGGGGATTTGAAGTTTAGGTATTTCCTGATTCTTTCTTGAGCTGTTTCTTCTGTGATTTTTAATGAGGGCATCTGTTGTTTTCCTTTATTTTTCTCAGCAATGGTTTGAATCCAATTATTATTTTTATGTTGAACTGGGTCCTCAAACAGATTTCTCCAGAACGTTTCCAGTTGGGTTTTTTCAGGAGGTACCTCTACTCCTATAGTTTCATCTATAAACCTCCTGTAGACTTGTTTTGGGTTCTGTGCAAATAATTTATTGATCAGTTTTGAGTTCTCTCTCCGTTGCCTGTTTCTGATTTGGGCTGCTAGGGCCTTGACTTGCGCCTGGTGCTCTGCTATTTTTCCTATTATTTGCTCTTTCCTAATGTTGTATTTTTCTTGGATTCTGTTGATTACGCTCAGTAATTTAGTAGAGCAGTTTTGGTTCTGTATGTAATAAGTCATTTGAGAAATTTCTGCCCTAAATCGATTAATTTTTCCTTGAAGTTTATTTTTCCAAATGGGTGTGGAGATTTTTGTTTTGGTTCGATGTTCAGTTTTTTCTTTATGCTGTGGAGCTAGCTTACTCTGCACATATCACGCTGCACCAAAGTTTATGCAGTTAAGCTCTGTCAGACTAACCCCCTGAGGTACAAGTTCACATAGGCCTCTGTTGACCTTTTGCAGTAGTAATTTGAATTCTTTATTCTCTTTAAGCTTAATTAATTTAGGACGTTCTTTCATTGTCATTTTTTTTGTTTCTTCTATTTTGTTGGCGAGTTCCTCTTCCATTTCTAATTGATCTTGGCTCATTTCTGTTTGGGGGTTGATCTGTTTCCTTATTGGTTCCTGGTCTACACTCCCCCTTGTTGCTTCATCAGGATGTTCTGATTCTGAGCCAGAAGTTGCAGGGGATTCACCTGGGTGGCCTGGTGGCACCTCTGTAGGGTGTGTTTGACAAGGTTGTTCCAGAGGTTTTTCAATTAGTGGTAATGGTAGTGGACACTCAACTGGGCAGATGTTATTCTTTGCCATTTTTTCTATTTTGGTGTGCATGTACTCCAATTGTTGCTCTGTGAAGTACCTTTGGGTGAGGAAGTTGTGTCTCTGGGTTGTGAGTTTGGCTCGGGGTATGCCAGTTTTATCCGTGCAGTGATGGAAAAAGATTTGCTGCCACTCATTGCATCGTTCCCGCTGGTTGCTGTATTTCATCTTGGCGTACTCGGTTGCCCATATTAAAACCCATCTTTCCTCCATGCTCCACTGACTTTGTTTGTATTCTTGTTGTTCAAATAGGTTGGCATCTTGATAATCTTTTATTGCTTGGGCTTGAGCTTCATATTTGATCTTTTCTATTTCTTCTTGTCCTAAGTATTTTGAGACCTGAGAGACTATAGATGTTAATTTGGAGGTGGTGGTGGCTGCTTTCTTTTCTGGTGGTAGCTCGGATTCTCTGATCTTCTCCTCAAATATGTGCTTTTTCCTTCTGCCCCACTTCTCATACCTTGAATAGGCGTAGCCAGAATAATTTTCTTCTCATCAAGGGACCATTTTACAGTTCTTCTTTTCTTGTATACCGTTTAGTCCTTTTTTGGTCTTGTTGGGGCCCAGGACCAGATCTGTGCCGGTCTGATGGGGATCCCGGTTGAGTGTTTGTGACACTCGAAGACGAAGCTGCACCATCGCTCTCAACAGCCCGCCTAGTGCAGAGACGAGCTGAGGGGACCGTTTTATCCTGGTAAGTACCTTTCCAGCATCTTTTTCCTGTATTATTCATTTTTCATATTGGGTTCCTCATCGTCCACGGCTTCTTATTGGCTATTCAAAGCTACCCTCACCATGATTACTCATAGTGAGGGGGTACCCCCATCCGCAACCCGGGGGATGCGCTGGCTAGCCTGAGGGAAAAGGCCACCTGTGTGTGTTCTCATATGAGTTTTCAAAATACTACGTTGAATAAAACTCTGCCCACATGTTTCACAAGAATATGGCCTCTCACCTGTGCGAGTTCTCATGTTTTTTAAAGCACTACAGTTACTAAAGCTTTGTCCATGTTTTACAAGAAAATGGCTTCTCGCCCTTTTATTTATTTGCATCTCATTTCATTACAAGTGCCATGGGCCCCAACCAGGGGTCTATGGTTACACTTTAAATCAAAAAGCTTTGTGTCCGAGGGCTCTCTTCAAAATGGAGATTGTTCCTGTGATTGCTGAGATCTGTATTTCACAGATGCTAGGGCAGCCGGGGATCTCCTGTAGATATTTTTTCAGGTTCTTCTTTACCATCCTAGTTGCTCCCACCACCACAGGTATAATATCTGCTTCCTGCAGTTTCCAGGTGCTCCGTAGGTTGTTTTTGAGATCTTGATATTTTGTTATTTTTTCTCTTTCTGCTCTATTGAGGCCGTAGTCATTTGATATGGTTACATATATTAATTTGGCAGTTTTGTCCTTTTTGTCCAAGATCACAATGTCCGGTTTTAGTGCTCCTCCTTCTATATGTCTTCCACTTGGGATTTTCTTGTCATAAAAGATGTAATATCTCCATTGGAGCTGACTGGGTCTGGATCGTGCTCCCATACTGGTCCTTTTCCTTCTATTTTAAATTCTTTGCATATTTTCCAGTGTATATAACGGCAGATCTTGTTGTGGCAAGCAGTGTAGTGTCCATCGGCCATGAGGACCTGGCAGCTGGAGAGTAGGTGGCTTGCACTCTCTACCGCTGCATGACAGAACTGACATTTGTCACTCTGTGACAATCCTGTCATTTTTTAAAACCTGTGTGAACTCTCATGTGAGTTTTCAAATGAGCAGGTTGATTAAAACTCTGCTCACATGTTTCACAAGAAAATGGCTTCTCACCTGTGTGAATTTTCTCATGATGTGATAAAGTGCTCTTCTGACTGAATCTTTTCCCACAGGTGTTGCAAACATTTGACTTAACAGAGTGATGTTTCTTCTTCTCCGACTCATTTTTACAGTCTTTGTCATTATCAGAACATTTTACAGATTTTTCACCTGTGTCAGTATCACACTGATTCTCTGACATGGAGGAGTTGTCTGCATTGTTACAGTCACTTCTGTTTCTGTGAAGTCTCTTCTTTGGCTCTTCATGCTTACTTGATCCTGGGTTTTCATTCTTAACTGCTCCCTGGTCTTGGCTCTCAGTGGCAGGAGAGTTGTGACAGAGGAGTTGTTCACTGTTTGGTTCAATTTCACTGTTGTCATTGTCCTCATCAGTAGGAGTCACCATGACGGTATCAGTCTCTTGTTTCAGTCCAAAGTGTTCGTCCTCCTGACTGCTACAGAGTTCTTCTTCTTCCTGTTTAACCTGTGCAGCATCTTGTTCCTCCTGGTCCAGACTGGAGTTCCTCTCCTGGTTACAGAGTTGCTGGACAATGAGAACCTCCTCCTCCTTATAGTCATGTAGTTGTGGAGCATCTGGGGGGACAAAGAGACACAGAAAATGCTGATAATAGAAAAAACTAGAAAGAATAAATACAATGACTGGCCAAAAAAGTCATTACTGGTAACAAACAGTTCTTATGCTTGCATGTGGTAATTACAGCAGTGATGAATCTGTTTCAGATTAAACAAGTGATTTAAAGGGGACAAAATCATGTTTATACATGCTAACATGCCTCCCTGAGGTATAAATGGGGGCCACAGGACGAAAAGTTTACTTTTTCAGTGCTTTTACACATGAATTTGTCTATCTGGAGTGGGTATCAACAAAAATACAAAAACATGACCCCATTGTTTTGTTAGGGTCTACCATGATCTCACTTGGTCTCGTTCAGTGAACATTTCTGATTTGTCACCAGTTGTGATGTGATGGTGAGCCCGCACCCAGCACATCAACAGTAGTATAAAATGTACTTTATTAATGATTCTGTTTTATATGTCTCTTCTAGTCAGTCATACATACAACCAGGGCTTGACAATAACACCCGCCAACCCGCCACTGGCGGGTGAATTTCACCCACAGCGAGTAAGACAGCCACTCTCACGAGCCACTTCGCCGGGTGTAGTTTTAGTTGTAGTAGTAGTCAGAAGGGCACTTCTGATGAAGACTGCTGTGGACAGTCAAAACATGTAAAAGGTAAAAACATCTCCTCCCTATCCTTGTCTTTAATAAGAAAACAAAAGGCTAATAGAGAAGCCCAGACTTCGATCTCCCCAGCCACCTGCTCCAGCTCTTCAGAGAGGATACTCCTCACCCTATCTGTAAGGGTGAGTCCAGCAATCCTACGAAGAAAGCTCATTTCAGCTGCTTGTATCCGCGATCTCATTCTTTCTGTCATTACCCAAAGCTCGTGACCATAGGTGAGGGTAGGAATGTAGATTGACCGGTAAATCGACAGCTTTGCCTTAGAGCTTAGCTCCCTCTTCACCACAATGGACCGGTACAACATCTGCATCACTGCAGATGCTGCCCTGATCCGTATGTCAATCTCTCACTCCATTCTCCCCTCACTTGTGAGGACAATCCACCTTTTTCCCGCTGAGGGCCATGGACTCGGACATGGAGGTGATGATTCTCATCCAAGCTGCTTCACACTCAGTGGCAAACTATCCCAGTAAGACCTGTAGGTCATTGCTGGATGAAGTCAACAGGACAACATCATCTGCAAACAACAGAGATGAGATCTGAATCCGAGGTTTGACCAACGGCTGGACTCTCTTCTCCAGTACCTTGGCATAGACCTTCCCAGGGAGGCTGGGGAATGTGATCGCTCTAGTGTTGGAGCAAACCCTCTGGTCCCCTTTCTTGAAGAGAGGAACCACCACCCCGGTTTGCCATGCCAAAGGCACAGTCCCCGCCCTCAACACAATGTTGCGCGTGTCAACCATGACAGCCCTACAACATCCAGGGCCTTGAGGTACTCAGGACGACTCTCGTCCACCCCTGGGGCCTGGCCACCAAGGAGCTTTTTAACAACCTTGGCAACCTCAACCCCTGTGATGGGCAAGTCGTCCCCCTCATCCACAAACCCTGCTTCCTCTGTGGAAGGTGTATCAGTGGGATTGAGGAGATCCTTGAAGTATTCCTTCCACCGCCCAACGATATC
Organism: Pholidichthys leucotaenia; assembly: GCA_020510985.1. Classification (NCBI taxonomy): domain Eukaryota; kingdom Metazoa; phylum Chordata; class Actinopteri; order Cichliformes; family Pholidichthyidae; genus Pholidichthys; species Pholidichthys leucotaenia. The sequence goes on along the minus strand of CM035841.1, from coordinate 108,189,245 downwards.
CCCAGTCAAAGTCAGCAGCACCCCAGCCTCACCATACACGCTGTGGACAGGAAGCTGCTTAACCCTCCTGAGCTGCCGGACAGTTTGCAAGAATCTCTTTGAGGCTGACCAAAAGTCTTGTTCCATGGCCTCACCGAACTCCTCCCACACCTGACTTTTTGCTTCAGCAACCACCCAAGCTGCACTCCTCTTGGCCTGCCGGTACACCTCAGCTGCTTTGGGAGTCCCATAAGCCAATCAAGCTCGATAGGACTCCTTCTTCAGCTTAATGGCCCCCCTCACCATTGGTGTCCACCACTTGGTTTGGGGGTTGCCACCATGAGATGCATCAATGACCTTGCAGACACAGCTCTGAGCAACGGCTTCAACAATGGAGGTGGAGAACATGGCCCATTCAGACTCCATGACTCCAGACTCCCTCTGAATGTGGTCAAAGTTCTTCTGGAGGTGGGAGTTGAAGACCTCCTGCACAGAGGTCTCAGCCAGACGTTCCCAGCACACCCTCACTATACGTTTGGGTCTACCAGGTCTGAATGGCATGCTCCCCTGCCACTGGATCTAACTCACCACAATATGGTGATCAGTTGACAGCTCGGCACCTCTCTTTACCCGAGCATCCAAGACATACGGTCGCAGGTCTGATGACACAATAACAAAATCGATCATCAGCCTGTGACCTAGGGTGTCCTGGTGCCAGGTGCACATATAGACACCCTATGCTTGAACATGGTGTTTGTTATGGACAAACTGTGGTTAGCACAGAAGTCCAATAACTGAACACCACTCGGGTTCAGATCTGGCAGGCTGTTCCTCCCAATCACCCCCCTCCAGGTTTCACTGTTGTTGCCCACGTGCACACTGAAATACCCCAGTAGGACAATGGTGTCTCCAAGAGGAACACCCTCCAGCACCCCAGTCAAAGACTATAAAAAGGGTGGGTACTCTGAACCATCATTTGGTGCATAGGCACAAATGATGGTCAGGACCCATTTCCCAACCCAAAGACGCAGGGAAACAACCCTTTCATCCACTGGAGAAAACTCCAATACAGAGGCAGCAAGGTGGGGGATACAAGAATACCCACCCCTGCTCGTCGCCTCTCACCCGGGGAAACTCCAGAGTAAGCCAAGCTCCAGCCCCTCTCCAGGAGACTGGCTCCAGAACCAGAGCTGTGTGGTGAGGTGAGGCTGACTATATCTAGCCAGTATCTCTCAACCTCATGCACCAGCTCAGGCTCCTTCCCCACCAGAGAGGTGACATTCCACGTACCAAAAGCCAATTTCGGAAGCCTGGGATCAGACCACCAAGGTCTCCACCTTCGACCGCCACCTGATCCACATAGCACCGGACCCCCATGGTCCCTCCTGCAGGTGGTGAGCCCACTGGAGGGCGGACCCATGTAACTCCTTTGGGCTGAGCCCAGTCGGGTCCCGTGGGCGGAAACCCGGCCACCAGACACTAGCCATCGAGCCCCTCCCCCAGGCCTAGCTTCAGAGTGGGGCTCCGGTTACCCCATACTGGGCGGGGTACACTGAATCCTTGTTTGAGCATTCATCATGAGACTCTGTTGGATTCTTCTTAGTCTTGCCCTTCACCCAGGACCAGTTTATCTTGGGTGACCCTACCAGAGGCAAATTGCCCCGGACAACATAGCTCCTGGGATCACTAGGGCACGCAACCCCCCCCCCCCCCCCCCACCATGATAAGGTCACAATCCATGAGGGGTAAACAGCCAGTACTTGCCATAAATACCTGCAGCTCCTTTAATGTTGCTGTCAGCCTCTTGGCAGCCTCCCTGACCAGTTTTCTTCTTGTCTTTTCATCAATTTTGGAGGGACGTCCAGTTCTTGGTGATGTCACTGTTGTACCATATTTTCTCCACTTGATGATGACTGTCTTCACTGTGTTCCATGGTATATTTAATGCCTTGAAAATTCTTTTGTACCCTTCTCCTGACTGATACCTTTGGACAATGAGATCCTTCTGATACTCTGAAAGCTCTCTGCGGACCATGGCTTGTGCTGTAAGATGTGACTACAAAAAATGTCAGGAAAAGCCTACTAGAACAACTGAACTTTATTTGGAATTAATCAGAGGCACTTTAAATGGTGGCAGGTGTGTGCTGACTCCCATTTAACATGATTGTGATTGATTAATTCTGAACACAGCCACATCCCCAGTCATAACAGGGTGTGTATATTTATGCAACCAGGTTACTGTAAGGTTTTTTTTTTAATTTTTCCCCTTAAAGGATTTCAGTTTGTTTTTCAATTGGGTTGTACAAGTTATAGGTCACATTAATGGTGGAAAAAGTTTTGAAATGATTTATCTTGGTCCCATTTGTTTACATCACACAAACCTGGCATTTGAACAGGAGTGTGTAGACTTTTTATATCCCCTGTATATCAGATTTATGTTGTTACTGTCAATATTACTTTAATTTTATTATTTTATTTTAGGACAGTTTCTTAAAGACTCAACCTGAACATTTTCTAATTTTTTACCTGTTTCATTCTCACAGAGAATCTTTGAGAACATAGAGTCGTCATCACTGTTACTGTGACTTCTTGTTTTCAGTCGTCTCTTCTTTGGTTTGGGTTCTTCTTCTTTAGTTGATCCTGAGTCAACATGCCGGCAAACTGTACCGTAACACCCTGCCATATAGCTGTACAAGAGGCCCAACTCCTGCTGCAGAAAACATCCCCCAAACTATGACACTTCTCCAAATTTTACTGACTTCTTTACACACTTCGGGTTTCAGTCTTTCCCCAGTTTGACACCAAACTTATCATTTCCCATCAGACCCAAACAAATTGAACTTATTCTCATCACTGAAGTGCACTCTGGATCAGTTCTCCTGGCCACACAACATGCTCCTCAGCAAAGGCAAGTCCAGCCTTCTTATTTTTTCTGCTGATGAGAGGTTCAGTCACTGCAGTGTGAGCTTTGAGTCCAAATTGTCTTAAATGGCAAGACACTGTGTGCCGAGACAGATCCTTTCCATGTTTAGCAGTGAACTGGTGAGTAATTCCAGCTGTAGTGTTGAACCAATTCCCCACTGAGAGTCTCCACATAATCCTGTCCCCCAAACCAGAGCATTATCAGATATTAGTGATGTCCTGTGGGCACAGATGTGCTGAAGTCATTCAAAGAAAGGGCCTCTATATTTCCAATTTATTGAATACTACAGCCTGAAAAAAAAACATTGTTTAAATCTTCCCTTCTCTAATTTTGCTGTTTTTTTTTTGTTTTTTTTTTTACAAAATAAATGTTTGTTTTTAAGTGCCTTGGTTATTTAAAAAAACAACAACAACATGCTACTAGAGCAGTGGTATAGCCACAGCTGATATGTTTATAGATGCAAGAATCTGTGTGTGTGTGTGTGTGTGTGTATCTGTGTGTTCCTCACATCTCTCAAACTTTTCATCAGAGTGACCTCAGATTTTATAAGTGCTTTGCTGAGGTTACAAGGGTTTGCATCCCTGAGTATGGAGTTGCTCACTCAAAACATGTAATTTTTATTAATAAAAGTTTAGCCACCACTACGTCTCATGTCCAAGCTTCTAGAAGTGTGGGCGGGGTTTTGGATTGACTCTGTACTGACTGAATAATATGCGGCATTACAGCATCAGTAACCACAGCGCTCCATGAACAAAACAAGGAAGCGAAAAGGGACCCATGGTGGGAGACCCATGGTGCCGCAAAGGATAGCGGTGACTGCTGGGTAAAGCAGCAGCCAAGACTCCCGTTAACCGGGCAGGCTGGGCTTGGCTCCCTGCAAAAGACTGCGATGCACCAGTTCAGCTGCTGCTTCTCCAACACCGGTGTCCGACCAAGCGGACCACGATCCTTCGCAAGGAGGCATGCCCAGCCTGCCCGGTCAGTGGTACACGGGAGTCCCGACTGCTGCTTCACCCACGTGGTACCACTGTCCTTTGCAGGACCACGAGTCCCCCTCATATGCAAGTATCTAAAAATTTAAAACTTAATAAAAATACCGCCATGATTGTGGAGCGAAATGGCCAGATCAATTGCATATCATATGCGGACACATATGCACACTTTGACTAAATGACGACAACACACAAAAAATGCCCAAATAATGAAATAAATCATTTTTAATTTAAATATTTCCAGACAAATGGGCAACACTGATGCAACAGTTGTAGCCAAACGGGTCCTTCTGTTTTTTGAGGTTTTGTACTTATTGCTAAAATAGAAAAGGACGCACTACAATGGGTCTCAAATATTTATAAACGTGTCCTGTTATAATACTGCATGAGTTTATTGACGATGCACTATAAACTACACATATAAACTAAAACAATTATAATGGTGACTGAACAACTCTCATTCCCCAAACTACAACTCTCACTGTGAAGCATTAATTGATCATTATTATTGATCATATTTACTAACAGCTTAGACAATATAGTGAATGGATTACTAATAAATGATATCAGTGATGACTCTAGATTATTAAAGTAAAATATTAGAAAACAGTAAAAACAATAACTAGAAAAGCACTCAGAAAGCACATACCAAGACTCCTTCCATCCCTCATGGATCACCTCTAAAATGTAATGGGTTCGTGTGTAGGCCACGAGCCAGTTCTGGTGAAAATTGCATCAACATCTGTCCAGGAGTTTTGGAGGATTCTTGCTAACACACTGTAAGAAGATAGAAGCCTTGGTTAAGGTATGCATTCTCAGATCATCACCAAAATGTAATGGGTTCCTCTCTAGCCCAAGGACCACCTCTGGTAAAAATTTCATCCAAATCCATCCAGTAGTTTTTGTGTGGTCCTGCTGCACAAATAAAAATAAGGTCCTTGGTGGAGGTATGCCCTCTCAGATCATCACCAAAATTTAATGGGTTCATCTTTGGCCCAAGGGCTACCTGTGGTGAAAATTTCATCAAAATCTGTACAGCAGTTTTTGCGTAATCCTGCTTAACAGTCAGACATATCACCTCGATTACATTACCTGCTTGGCAGAGGTAACAAGACTGTTATAACTGTATTGACCACACACTGAGGCTGAGCATCCATCCATCCATCTTCTTCTGCTTAATACTTTTCGGGTCGTGGGGGGCTGAGCAGTTCGACCTTAAATCAGCATCATGGGTTATTGAATCCTTTTTTCTTTATTTTTTTCTCCTTTCTTCTCCCTTACAGTTTACTGACAAGGTTCATAATTATTAAGCAAAATTACACAGCAGTGCGGGATCATATTACTGCGACGTGTCATAAACGAGCATAATAGAGCAGGCCTATTGTGATTTCACAAACAAAAAATTAAACATTGTCCAGTGCTGAAGTTTACTGTGTTTACATACCGTGTGGGCCATGTGGCTCGCAACGACATCCTTGTATGCCGGCCGGAGTTGTGTCCGCATGCATTCCAAACCCCGTCTTAAACCGCACACTTTGCTTGCATTTTCTTAGCGTCTTCAGATGAAATTATGTCAATCATCACATACTATGTGGACGGAGACCACATTCCTTTTTGTTCCTAGCCATTTTACTTTTTCTGCAGTGTTTGGTTTTAAGAGTGCACTGCTTTCCGGTTGTGAAGGTGTGTGGCCAAGCACGTAACTCCGCACACACGTCTTAAAGGGGAAGTACATGAAAAGCTCAATATTAACATATAAAATAATGTTCAAAAATTACTGGCTCCAGATTGTGATTCAGATCACCAAAATCTAATCATCTGTTCCCCATGCCATTACACACCTTCCCTGAAAATTTCATCAAAATCTGTTCATAACTTTCGGAGTAATGTGCCTGGCTGGCAGGCAGGCAGACCCACCCAAAAACATTCCCTCCTCCCCTGGCAGAGGTAATAAAGGTGCGTGCAGTACAATAAAAAGAATAATCCTAAATTTCCCTAGACAGGTTAATTAGCCCCAACACTTTATTGAAAATGAGAACAATATTAACAAGTGAATGTGATTTTTTCAAGTTTTACAAATATTGTGTAAGTGTTGGTGGAAACTGGGCAAAAGAAAACCCAGAAACATAATAATTACATTGATATTATAGAAAGAAAGTAAAATAGCTGAAGAACAATAAAATAAAGATATTGTTAATAAATGTGAAAACAAAACATCAAGTGCTTATGATGACACAGATATAAAAACAGTTAAATAGGTAAATGAGGGAATTTCCAAACCACTAACTCACATCTTCAACTTATCATTCCAAACATGACAATTTCCTAATAAAATTAAAACTGCAAAGGTCATTCCATGATATAAATCTGGTGACAAGTAACACTTTACAGATTTCTCTTCTGACACATTTGTCAGAAATTCTAAAAAAAAAACTCTTCAGTGATGGATCAGAAAACACTCTCTGACAGTCAGCATAGATTTAGAGCAAATTGGTCTACATCATTAGCATTAACAGAATTCATAAAAGAAATCATTGATTCCATAGATAGAATACATCAACTGTAAATGTTGTTTTATCTAAAAAAAAAAAAAAAAACCTTCTTTATCTAAAAGAAAATTTGATACAATACGGGCACACATTTACTGAATGTACGTATGAAAGGTATTTCAGTGCCTTTTTTCTTTGTTCTTCAGTTCATAATGCACTTCTGTTGTTTAACATTTTAATTATTTACATGTTCAAAATAAAATATTCAATCAATTACTGAGCTCCTAAAATACACAAATGGAGGAAATAGCATCTACTACATTTAATTTTTATGGTGCGGGGGACCCTCCAGACTCTGACAACAATGCTCCCCCGGTCATCAAATATGCTCATGATGTCCATGCATCCAGCACATTAAACATTAGTGGTCTGAGGATCCAAAGCACAGTGAATAAGCAGATGATCTGATAAGACTTTTTTCCTACCAAATTCATATTTACATGAAAGCCTCAGACATTTACAGAACAATTCATTCGCACAAAAGAGACTTAACCCTGAAAATAATGATCAACAGACATTACTGGACTACAGCACCTCAACTGAGAGTTCTCATGTGATAAACCAAAATACTAAATGAAGCATTTCACACATATTTCACAAGACTACAGCTTCTCACTTGTGTGAATTCTCTTGTTTCAAATTACTACATTGATTAAATCTTTGCCCACATATTCAACAAGAAAATGGCTTCTCACCTTTGTGAATTCTCATGTGAGTTGTCACAGTACTAGGGTAACAAAATCTTTGCCCACATATTGGACAAGAAAATGGCTTTTCACCTGTGTGAATTCTCATGTGAGTTTTCAAAGTACTACTCTGACTAAATCTTTGCCCACATGTTTCACAACAAAATGGCTTCTCACCTGTGTGAATTCTCAAGTGTCTTGTCAAAGTAAAACACTCCCTAAATCTTTGCCCACATGTTTCACAACAAAATGGCTTCACATCTGTGTGAATTTTCATGTGTTTTTTCAAATTACCATGTTCATTAAATCGTCGCCCACATGTTTCACAAGAAAATGGCTTCTCACCTGTGTGACGTGTCAAGTGTCTTTTCAAAGCAAAACACTCCCTAAATCTTTGCCCACATGTTTCACAACAAAATGGCTTCACATCTGTGTGAATTCTCATGTGTTTTTTCAAAATACTACGTTTATTAAATCGTTGCCCACATGTTTCACAAGAAAATAACTTCTCACCTGTGTGACTTGTCAAGTGTCTTTTCAAAGCAAAACACTCCCTAAATCTTTTCCCACATGTTTCACAACAAAATGGCTTCACATATGTGTGAATTCTCATGTGTTTTTTCAAATTACCACGGTCATTAAATCGTTGCCCACATGTTTCACAAGAAAATGGCTTCTCACCTGTGTGAATTCTCTCATGATATGATAAATGACTCTTCTTTCTGAATCTTTTCCCACATACGTTGCAGACATGTGGCTTATCCACTGTATGATGTTTCTTCTGTGACTCATTTTTACAGTCTTTGTCATTATCAGAATATTTTACAGACTTTTCACCTGTGTCAGTATCACACTGATTCTTTGACATGGAGGAGTTGTCTACATCGTTACAGTCACTTCTGTTTCTGTGGAGTCTCTTCTTTGGCTCTTCATGTTTACTTGATCCTGGATTTACATTCTTACCTGCTCCCTGGTCTTGGCTCTCAGTGTCAGGAGAGTTGTGAGAGAGGAGCTGTTCACTGTTTAGTTCAGTTTCACTGTTGTCATTGTCCTCATCAGTAGGAGTCACCATGAAGGTATCAGTCTCTTGTTTCAGTCCAAAGTGTTCTTCCTCCGGACTGCTACAAGGTTCTTCTTCTTCCTCTTTAACCTGTGCAGCATCTTGCTCCTCCTGGTCCAGACTGGTGTTCCTCTCCTGGTTACAGAGCTGCTGGACAGTAAGAATCTCCTCCTCCTTACAGTCATGTAGCTGTGGAGCATCTGGAGGGACAAAAAGGCACAGAAAATGCTCGTAACAGAAAACTAGAAAGAATAAATGCACTGACTTGCCAAAAAAGTCACCACCTGGGGCATTATGTATGAATGGTGTGCACACACAAAAACACGGCGCAAGCTGATTTTCATGCACACAGTGGGATGCATAGAAACAAACGTGACGTGAGAATCTGCGGGCCGAGCTGCAAAGTTTTGACCTGCCGTGAGAAGTTGTAGACTCTCCGCAAAATTCTTTTTGAATCAGGTGGGTCTGCCAATCTATGAAACAGCTGAAACTCACAAAAAGTATTAAAATAACATTACTACTTCAGTTAACATGATTTGGCTATGAATTAGTGGTTGAAAAACATGATGATTATTATTTTGTGATTTATCTTCTCAACTTGGTTAATTGAGCACAGTGAAACTGTGATGAATAATAACTAATTTCCCTCAGATAACTACAACCAATTTTGTTGTATTGTTTTTTAGCAATGGAATGACAATAAAGGCACTTTGTTAACTGGATCCCGTTTCTGTAGGCTAAATATGACATTGAGATAATAAAATTTGCTAGAGACTAGGCTATACTCCCGAAGCAACACCCACAGATTCATCTCTCCTGGGAGGGGTCGGCAAAATGCACTTGAGCCCTGGCTCCAGCGCAATACGTGCAGAGGACAGGCTATAGGCAACCCGATCTCACTACAAGTGACATGATTGCTTGACCCACGAGACAGACACTGACACGAGTAGACTGTTTAGACAATTATTTATTAAATCAAGAGTGTGATGTGTGTGAAGATGTGAGTGAGTGTGATGCTGAGGAACCACTGGGGCTGAGCGAGTCCCGCTGCGACCTGGCAACCCTGGAACACACAAGCACAGATGGGTTAGGGCTGTTCGCAGTACAGAGGTGTAAAAACAAGTACTGCTTACTTGCAGGTGGCGCTAGAAGACTCTTGCTGGCTCTGCGGCTCACAGTGGCTCGGTGTGGGTGACGCTTGACGCTGTGGTGAGGTGGAGGAGTCCCGAGGAGGAGGGGGAGAGGCTCCGTGATTTGGGGAGACAAGTCCGCCGCCAGGGAGGTCCACCTGTGCACAGGGGATAACACTTTCACAAGGTAAGATATTCTGGCTCTTACGTGACGAGGCTTGGCCAGGATGCGTTGTGGATGCTCTGGCGAGAGGATGAGTCCGTGATGCGTTGCGTGGTGAAGTAGGCAGACGACTCCGTGCTGAGCCATCAGTGATCCCGGCTTTTAAGGTTTGTTGGTGATTGGTGGCAGGTGTGTGTGCAGCTGGGGCTGATGACGGCCCAGCGGCCGCCATGACAAAAAGTACCTAATGAACTGCTATGGGTGAACACCTGCAACTGCAGCAGAGACATTTGCACGTAGCTGTATCAGAGTGAAGTAGGGCTGCAATGATTACTCGAATAATTCAAATAACTCGATGACAAAAATTGCTTGACACAAAATCTATGATTCGAGGCTTCATTTTAAGTATCACTTCTGGTCTACATGACCTTCTTTCGTTCCTGCTAACAAGATGTGGGCTTGTTCAGTGGCATCATATCATGGATTCAGAGGAGCAGTGCGGAAAGCGAGTCAGCGACAGCTGCAAAATGGATGCAAGTCAGAGAAAATGACAAAAGGTATCTCAAGTCTGGAATCATTTCAAGCTCAAACCGAACGGAAAAATTTTGCAGTGTGTGTATTGTATAGCAGAGCTAGCATACCACAGCAGCACAACACTGATGTTACAGCATCTCAACAGAAAGCATCCAACAACCACCACATTATGCATATGCACCAACAGCGGACACGATGAGACAAGGTATGTGTTTGAGATTTTAAATTAAGCTGAATAGAATTAGTCAGCACGCAGCCGCACTAATATTTACGCTTATATGGCCAAAGAAAATATGGCAGCTTCCACTAATAGCCAACCAGTAGTTTTTTTTCTATGTCGCAAGTTGAAGCTAATGCTACAAAACTGAACTTTATGGTGTAACGTAATGTGAGAAAACCTTTGTCATTTTATACCCATACAACAAAATTTGAAGTGCATCTCACTGTACAGGATAATTTTTTAAATGTCTTTTTTCTGTGTGACAGTAAAGCTCAATATTATTTCATCTTCCAGGAAACAGCATCATATAGACAGCTTTGTGCAGGCAACTCCACCATGTTCAACTGAATAAGCAGCCGAGTTCTCAAACAGCATTTTAAATATGATTGTTACAGACATGCGCCCACTTTGCATGGTGGAGGATGAAGGCTTTAAAAATATGATTTCAACCCCAAATATACACGTCTATCAAGAACCTACTTCAGTAAGAAAATGGAGAATAAGTATGAAGACACCAAGTATGAAGACACCAAGAATACTTGGGCACATGCGCACGCAGCGACCGGCAGCGGGTGAAAAAAGTTTGACGTCTGTGTTTATGTTTTTATGCACTTTAATGTGTTTTAATGTAATTCTCTGTGCCGTTTTTGTCCTTGAATGTTTGTGGACTATATAACGAAGAGCTCCCTGGTTCCATCAGGATGGATTTCCTTCTTGTTTTTGCACTGTCGTTTCTTTCCTACCGGCTCTTTGTCTTGGAGGTAAGCGCGATCGCGATCATGCCGGGAAGAATACAGTATTCCAGAGACATGTTACTGCATTTAAACATGGATAACGCAGCATCTGTGTTTGAGTCTGTGCCGCAACTGCCGGACTTTATTTTAAGAGATTTTCATGGACACAGCGATGAAAAGAGAGACAAGAGGAGGAAACGCAGAAAGCGTGGAGGTGTAAGATTAAATCTGAGGAGGCGTCAGCTTTATCGCATTCCTCTTCCTTCCATTATTATGGGGAACGTACAATCCCTGAGAAATAAAGTGGATGAAATTCAAGGAAATGTACGATATCAGAAGGACTTCAAGAACTGCTGTGTCATGGCTTACACGGAGACGTGGCTTACGGCGCATGACCGGGATGCGGACCTGAGTATTGACGGCTTTGGAGCCCCACTTTGCTCGGATCAGCAGGAAGAGGTAACGGGGAAATGTCAGGGGGGCGGCGTATGTTTGTATATTAATAAACAGTACTGTACATCTGTCACGGTCAGAGAGCGCATCTGTACACCCGATGTGGAGCTTCTGTCCGTGTCACTACGCCCCTTTTATCTGCCCCGCGAGTTCCCCCAACTTTTCATAACGACTGTGTACATTCACCTGAGAGCTGATGCTGACTCCGCCTCCAGCACCGTCTTTGATGTGGTGCAGCGGCTACAGTCGATTTCCCCAGAGGCTCCAAATTTTATTTTGGGGGATTTTAACCATGTTTCTTTAAAGAAGACACTTAAAAACTTTTATCAGTATGTCTCCTGCGCAACCAGGTGAAAAAAGACATTGGACCTGTGCTATGGATCCATAGAGAGGGCCTATAAATCTCTTCCCCTTCCTCCTTTAGGATCCTCAGATCACAACTGTGCACATTTTTTGCCCACATATAAAACTGCTCTCAGAAGAGGCAAGGCGAAGACCAGGGACATAGATGTGTGGACAGAGGATTCAGTGCACTGCCTCCAGGAATGCTTTAACTATACGGACTGGGAGGTTTTCACACTGTCCTGCGGGGATGATTTGGACTCTTTGGTGGATGTCACATGCTCATACATGGCTTTCTGCAGAGATATGATCATTCCGCGTAAACGTGTCAAAATATATCCCAACGACTTCCGGTCTGGACGCCATGGTGATAGCAACTTAACGCTGAACCTCCCAGGCCCAATCCAAGGAAAACATCTTCAAAATCAGACTTAACGGATTTTTGGAAGAATAAAAATCAAAAGACAAAAACACCGTGCCTAACCAAAAACAGAAGAAACTGACATTCCCCAGGTCAGGACGCGCAGCGGCCGCAGAATCTGAACCGGAGGACCTCCGTTCAGGAGACGAGGAGCTGGACCTAGCTAACAAAAAGATTAGCTTGAAATCGCTATTTGATGAATTACAACGATTTCGGGCCGAATTTCATGAATTCAGAGAGGAACTAAAAAGGACGAACAGCAGAATGGACAAGGCCGAAAACCGAATCTTGGAAGCTGAAGAAAGAGTAAAAGTGCTTGAAGATTCTATGCTGGATTTACACAGAAAACAGTCAAGGCTGGAGGCTAAGCTAACCGACCAAGAAGGAAGACAGAGACGAGATAACATCAGAATTCACGGTCTGAAAGAAGGAGCTGAAGATAGTTTCAACACAGTGGCGGAATGCGTGGAATCCTTATTGAGAGAGAAGTTGGATATTCCACAAACCACCGATTTGAAGATAGAAAAGGCCCATCGTACATTAGCCGCAAAGCCAGCGGCAGAAGCGCCCCCGCGTTCGGTGGTGGTAAGATTCTCCGATTTCAAAATAAAACAAGAGGTTGTAAGACGGGCTTGGCAGAAAAAAGGATTTATGCATCAAGAAAGAAAAGTCTTTGTGGAGCACGATTACGCCCCTGAGGTTCTTAAAAAGCGACGGGAATATAACGACGCCAAAAAGGTTCTACGGGAACAGAATCTACGCTTTCAGACGCCATTTCCGGCAAAGTTAAGGGTCTTTTACGGTGAAGAGTCGTGTCTCTACAATTCAGTGGAAGAAGCAACAATTGACATGGCAAGAAGAGGGCTCCCGGTAACGGTGTTTAAACCCGCAGCGAATCTGAGCGAGAAGATCAGAGCTCAAACATGGTCCACTCAGAGACCTTCAAAATCCACGGGCCAGCAGCGGGAAACCCAGCCCCAGAGCTACAAAGATAAGCTTTCCAGTTCCAGGAAGGAATAGCGACCTTTTTGGGGTTTTTTTCTTTTCAGTCATTCTGCACTTCCATCCCCCCTCCTACAAGGTAACAAACATTAAAGGAGATGCAGAATCAGCATGTGGTAAAACCTTTCATGGAGCAGTTATAGCATTAGAAACAAATGTCTTCTTAATTTAAAGGAAAAAAAAAATCATGTTAAAATAGAAATGTAACAATGACCCACATGTTCTCTCCACACTAACAAATACTGTATTAGAGTGAATGTTTGCTGTGATGGGGGTGGGAGGGTGCACATAATCTCATAGGGTATAGGCATAAAAAAAAAAAAAAAAATCATTACAAATTCGGATTAGGATCTGAAATTCACGTTAAAAACATGGGACAACTTACAGGGGTAAGAGAGGGCCGTCAACACGTAACAGAGTTTGAGGAATTTCCCTCAGAGCCTACACTCCATCAGGGCTCTTACAGGGTCTTTAAAGAGACCCCAGCTCAGGAAGTTTTTTTGACAGTTTTTTGTTTTAAAGTTTCGTACACTATGTTCTTAATGTTTTTTATGTTCTTAATGTTCTTTCAGTTTCTGAGTAGCAAAAAAGAGGGCCACCACACTGTTATATTAAATAAGAAAATACAATGGAGAAACAGGGTGTAACCAAAATAGCCTCATATAATGTAAAAGGGATCCTGAATCCAGTTAAAAGATCCAAGATTCTACGCAAAATGAAAAAAGACAAAGCAGAAATAATATTTTTACAAGAAACCCACCTAACAGACGTGGAACACACTAAACTCAATAAACAAGGGTTTAAAATGATCTCTTCATCTTCATATAAATCAGGGAGGAAGAGGGGAGTAGCGACATTGATATCAACCAAAATTACATTTGAAAAAAAATCAGAACACAAAGATAAAGAAGGGAGGTACAGTTTGGTAATTGGGCGGCTAGAGGGAGAAGATATCACCCTGCTGAATGTATATGCACCACCAGGGGCTAAATGGAAATTTTATAAAAATGTATTCGACCTAATGATAACTAAAGCCCAAGGTTTAGTGATATGTGGTGGAGACTTCAATCTAAGACTGAAGCCATACTGGGATGCAACAGGTAATTCTTCACATCAAAATAACACTCAAAATAGGAAAACTCGGATGCTACTAAAAGAAATGGGAATCTGTGACGTATGGAGGGAATTCAACCCCAATGTAAAAGATTATACTTTTTATTCAACGCCACATTCATCTTACTCAAGGATTGATTACTTTTTTATGTTTAATAGAGACATTGGAAGAGTAAAAACATGTAAAATAAGACTGATGGATCTCTCTGACCACAGTCCGATCTATATGGACTTAAATATCCAAAAATACACAAATAATACATTTTCCTGGAGGTTGAATTCAAATGTCCTGAAAGGACCACTGAAAGATGAATTGGAATCAGATATTCTCAGATATTTGGAAGAAAACGATAATGGAGAAGTATCCCCTTTAATACTGTGAGATGCGTGCAAAGCTGTAATAAGGGGAAAAATTATTGCAAAACTGGCAACCCAAAAGAAACTGAGACAAGAAAAACTAATCACACTAGAGTCAGAACTCAAGAACCTAGAAAAAGAACACAAAGACAACACTCATTCTAATGGCTCGCTCAAGATTAAAGAAATTAAAAATCAAATAAATGAGATCTACACAATAGAAATCCAGAAGAAACTTACATTTCTGAAACAAAAACACTATGAAGCAGGCAGTAAATCGGCAAAATTACTAGCCTATAAATTGAGGAAACAACAAACAGAAAGAGCAATCTACAAAATCAGAGACCCAGTATCAAAGGAAATAAAATTCAGAATTCAGGATATTCTTAAAAGCTTCGAGAATTACTACAAGAACTTATACTCCCACAAAAAACATAAAAACGCATCCGAGACATTCCTAAACACATTAAACCTTCCCCAACTTACGGAATCACAAAATAAAACACTACTGTCAGAAATACAAGCTAAAGAATTGGAAAAAGCAATTATGAAACTTAAAGCTAACAAATCCCCAGGAGCAGATGGCTATACAGCAGAATGGTACAAAACCTTTAAACAGCAACTATCTCCTCTCCTCCTGAAAACATTTAACTATGTCCTCCACACAGGGGAAATCCCTCCCTCCTGGAGAGAAGGGGTCATTGCAGTTATACCTAAACCTGAAAAGGATAAACTAGAATGCTCCAACTACAGACCAATCAGTGTTTTAAATCAGGACTATAAGCTTTTTACCATTATCCTTGCCAAAAGGTTAGAAAACATACTGACAGACTTAATTCACTTAGACCAAACAGGTTTTATAAGACAAAGACAGACACAAGACAACATTCGACGCACTTTACACATAATTCATCATATAAAAAAATATAACTTAAATGCAGTCATATTGGGATTAGATGCTGAAAAAGCATTCGATTCGGTTGACTGGTCTTTCCTATATAGAATCTTATCCAGTTTCAATTTTCATAACAACTTCATTAGAACTATACAGGCATTATATAAAAAACCAACAGCTAAAATAAGGATTAACGGTAATTTATCATCATCTTTTGAGCTGGAAAAAGGATGTCGTCAAGGCTGCCCCCTGTCTCCACTGCTCTTTGCAATCTTCATAGAACCTCTGAGCCAATGGATGAGACAAAATCAAGAAATTCAAGGTATTACACTTGGTCAGAAGGAACATAAAATAGCACTCTTTGCTGATGACATTTTAATATACCTAGGGCAGCCAGACACTTTTACCAGAACTAATCTCAGTTTTTTCAGACTATGGAGATTTATTGGGGTACAAATTAAACATGCATAAAACCCAAGTTTTAACATTCAACTATGACCCAAATCATTACTCACTAAGTGAACTCAAAACTAACTGGGAGTTGGAATCTATGAAATATCTGGGGGTCAATATCCCGAAACAACTCAACAAAATTATAACACTAAACTATGATCCACTGGTGACAAAAATAAAATCTGACCTAGCAAGATGGAATATGATACCATTCTTAGGTACTGCACAAAGAATTGAAGCAGTCAAAATGAACATACTTCCACGTCTTCTATACCTTTTCCAAACAATACCGGTAGAACCTCCCAAAAAAACATGGCAGGAGCTGGACAGAAGGATCTCAAGATTCATATGGCAGGGCAAGAGACCTAGAATCAGATATAGAACCCTACAGCTAAACAAAGACAAAGGTGGGCTCGCGCTGCCAAATATCAGGGACTATTTTATAGCGGCACAAATTAAAACTTTAGTAGAGATATGTAACCCAGTCTACACTGCACAATGGAAGGAGATGGAATGCCAAATAACAAGTGACATCCCCCTACAGGCGATAATAGGGAACAATGCCTTACCTAAACTCTTGAATAACACTAACCCGTGGATAGAGACCCCGCTAAAAATTTGGTTTAAGATAGTCAGAGAATCAAGCTAAAGACCCCTATCAACTTCTGCAATGGATTGCCTATGATCAAGACTTTACCCCCAATAAAACAGACACTAGATTTAAAGAGTGGAAAGAGAACGGACTGATAAAATATTACGATTTTTTTAAAGGGCAAACTTTAAGAAGTTTTGAAGATTTGAAAAAACAAGGTCTAATAAATCAAGATCTTTACAGGTTCTTTCAGCTTAGACACTACATAAACAATATACTTAAAAAGGAGGATTTGGAAAGGGCCCAGTCAGGTGTTCTGAAGGTCTTCTTAATGGCATATAAAGGGATCCCAGGGATCAGATACATTTCTAAAATATACCAAGGTCTTCAAGACTTAAAAGGAGACAACACATCATATATAAAAGAGAGATGGGAAAAAGAGAGGAATTTCACTTTACAATTGGAAATATGGGAAAAGCTAAATAAACAGCAATGGAAAAGTACCTCATCCCTGCAGTGGAGAGAATTTGGATGGAAAAACTTGGTAAGATTTTTCAGAATACCTGCACAAAACAAATTTACCCATAAGGGGTTGAACTGTTGGCGCTTGTGTGGTGAAAAGACTGCAAATCATTTTCATGTGTTTTGGTCATGCCCAGTTATCCACCAATATTGGACCAATGTACAGACAATATTGGGGAAAATATTCAAAATAACAGTTCCCTTTTCTTTTGTAACTTTGTATTTGGATTTACTACCGGACTCACTGGAAAGACGAGGAGATAAATACTTATTCAATGTTTTAATATTGGCAAGTAAAAAAGCCCTAACTAAAAAATGGATGCTGAAGGACTGTCCTACACCTGAAGATTGGATTAACGTGATTCAAGACATTTACTCGATGGAAAAGTTGACATTCGCACTGAGACAGGACATGGATGGGTTCATGAACTTTTGGCAACCCTGGATCGCATATGTGTCTTCCATTAGATCTAATCTTTGACAAATACCATTTCAATAATGGCACCGCTCTTTGTTCCAATGCTACTCAGATGCTCTTTTAATTTTAATTACTTAATTTTCTGTTTGTTTGTTTTTTGCTGTTCTGTTTGTTTGTTTATTCTTTTTTTTAATTTAATTCTCTTTAATTTCACTTTTTCTTTCACTTTAAAAAAAAAGGGGGTGTTGTAATAACTATCTTACCAATGCTGTCAAATAGCAAAAAATAAGGGAACATGTGATGAAAATGTAAACAATGCAATGCTGTAATGACCTGTATACCCTTTACAAAAACTTAAATAAAAAAAAAAAAATATCTCAACAAGAAGCCATGGGTTACAAAATCAGTTAAATCCTGCTTACAGAGGAAAGCACTTGCCTTTAAACAGGGGGTTGTTTCTGAGCTGCAGGTTGCCACAAAAGAGCTCAAGGCTGAAATTTTAAGAGCAAAACAGAATTATAAATAAGAGTTCGAAAGCAAGATGCCAACAAACAAGCTTGGTTCAGCCTGGGCCAGTATGAAAACTATTGCAGGCCTTCAGAGCACAGAGCACAGTAATCATGTGTTTTTAGATGGTTTTAATTCAGACTCAGAGCTGGCTAATGCTCTTAATTGTTTTTATGGTTGTTTTGATTCCTTTGAGTTTAGCACAGAAACCCAAGATTTGAAACAGAAACTCAAAGACAATCAGCACTTTAATATTGAGGTGCAGGATATTAAAAGGGCGTTCTGTGCTGTAAAAGTGAACAAAAGTCAGGGCCCTGATAATATATGTGGGAGAAAGGTAAAGTCCTGTGCACATGAATTGAGTCCTGTATTTCACTACATTTTCAATAAGTCCTTATAGACACAACATATGCCTAAGATCTGGAAAGATGCCGTGGTTGTTCCCGTTCCAAAATCCAGCTGTCCTAAAACGGTAAACGACTTTAGACCAGTTGCTCTGACTTCAATTTTTTTCCACAATATTTTTTATTGAACCTTTTTTTTTTTACAAACATGACACAAACAATCAAACACTAACACTAAAGTAATTTAAAAATTAAAAAACAAAAAAAAAAAACAATAACTACAAGAAAAGAAAAGAAAAAAAATGTACTAAAAACACCAACAACCACTAACAAAGGCAAGTCATCAACAATGCTCCTCTGTTTAGTCTAGGCAATCCATTACATAAGTGTACATATTATACATTTGTAGCTTATGTATTCATACTGCATATTGTATAAGCCAGTGGAAAGTTTGAGACTACATAGGTGTTGACCTCATGTCTGGGAAGAGGACAATGGAGCTGGACCGCCTGGTGGGAAACACCTGGACATGCAGACACGGCGGCAGAAGTGTGAAAGGACTTCCTGACCCCCTGGGGCCAGGTGGGAGACGAAGGACACTGAGGGGGGTTTAGTGTCTAGAGGGAAATGTAGCTAGGATGTGTATTATGCCTTTTGTTGTCACTGGTATAAATACAGAGGACCTGACTGTGCTCGGCCTCTTATTTCTACTGAGAGATTTGATGGGGATGTGACTGTGAAATAAATCTTGACTGATGAAACCATTCAGCGTCTTCATTTCACGTTCCCCACATTGGTGACCAAGTTACGTGAAGTTATGGACGAGAGGGAGAGCCTCGAGGCAGACTCGTCAGGGACGGCCCGAGTGAGTGCCGTCACCATCAAACTGCCGGAGTTCTGGCAGAATGACCCGAACTCGTGGTTCCTCCATGCCGAGGCGCAGTTCGCGCTCGCAGGGATAACAGCAGATAACACCAAGATTTACCACGTTGTCGCCAAGCTCGACCCCAGCACAACGGGATGCGTGCAGAGCGTGGTACAGCAGCCGCCCGCAGACGACAAGTACGGCAAGTTGAAGGCTGCCCTCATCGAGTGTTTCATGCCCGCAGCCGAAGAGAGGGCCAAGAGGCTCATCGCTATTTACGGCCAAGAAGGGCGCAGACCGATAGCCCTAATGGAGGACATGCTTCATCTGAGGGAGTCAGGCAACGACAACTTCCTTTTTAAACAAATCTTCCTCAGCACCCTCCTGACGCACATGAGAGGGACCCTGGCCAACATGAAGGGTGAGACGCAGCGAGATTTCCGTGCGATGGCCCGGGAGGCGCAGCGGCTCCTCAACTCCTGCGGCGAGCAGAAGATCACAGCTGCAGCGGCAGACCTCAGCGCAGCGACCCCTGACAATGAGGAGCTGGAGACGGCAGGGCTGTATCCACCCACAATGGCAGCGGCGCGCCTGCGACGCAGAGGAGGAGATGGCCTCTGTTTCTTTCACCGGCGTTTCGCAGAGAAGGCACACAGGTGCGTCCCGCCGTGCGGTTTCAAGGGCTCGGGAAACCACAAAGCCGAGACCCGGTAGCAGCTTCGGCTCTCGGCGAGGCGAATAAGCTGCTGTACATCAAGGATGAGAGCTCTGGGTGAGACTTCCTTATAGACACTGGGGCTCAGGTGAGCTTCATCACCCCGACCTACGCAGACCGGGTGGCCGGCCCCTGTGGCGACGGGGCAGCGGCCGCGAACGGATCGAGAATCAAAACCTACGGAGAGAGGACATAGTCTCTGTCCTTACATGGCTGCGCTTATGAGTGGACCTTCATCATAGCGGCACTGAGCTTCGATATATTAGGTGCTGATTTTCTGTGTTCACATGGTTTGTTAGTTGACCTTGCCAACAGACGCTTAGTAAATGCACTGTCTTTTGATTCTGTTTCCTGTGCAGCTCGAGTGTCTCCGCCACTGGTGCAGGCCAACGTCGCGACAGCAGGTGGTAAGCTTAACACACTCCTCACCCAGTTTCCAAGGCTCACCATCCCTACTTTTTCAGCAGCAGTTGCGAAACACGGGGTGGAGCATTTCATCACTACAGTGGGCCCCCCCGTTTTCGCCAAAGCTCGGCGTTTAGATGCGGCTAAACTCTCCATTGCGCGCGAAGAGTTCGCCAACCTGGAGAAACTGGGCATTATTCGCATGTCGAAGAGCCCATGGGCGTCGCCATTGCATATGGTCCCTAAAGCTGACGGCTCCTGGAGACCGTGCGCCGACTACCGCAGGCTAAATAACGCCACGGCGCATGACTGCTACCCAATTCCGCACATCCAAGATTTTTCAGTGCATCTGGCAGGGGCGCGCATTTTTTCTAAGATAGACCTGGTCCGCGGCTACCATCAGGTTCCGGTCCGGCCCGAAGATATCCCTAAAACTGCAGTAATAACTCCTTTTGGCCTTTTTGAATTTTTGCGATGCCTTTTGGCCTTAAAGGCGCCGCACAGACATTCCAACGCATGATGGATGCTGTGCTGCGCGACCTCGATTTCGTGTTCGTCTACCTCGACGACATTTTAGTCGCTAGTGCTTCAGAGGAGAAACACAAAAAACACCTCGCTACCGTTTTTCGGAGGTTGGGGGAACATGGGTTAATTATTAATCCGGCCAAGTGCCAGTTCGGTGTGGCACAGATTGATTTTTTAGGGCACCGGGTCTCCCCAGAGGGGGCGATCCTGTTACCAGACAAGGTGCGCGCAGTGGCTGACTTTCCCCGCCCACAAACGGTCAAATCATTACAGGAGTTTTTGGGGATGGTAAATTTTTACAACTGTTTCCTACCCCGCGCAGCGCAGCTCATGCAGCCTTTATATGCCGCGCTCAAAAAGCAAAAATCCTCCAATCCGGTCGAGTGGTCCCCTGAGCGGGAAAGCGCATTCGCGGAGGTAAAAAAAAGCCCTGGCTGACACCACGCTGCTCGCTCATCCAGACCCTTTGGCCCGCATAGCTCTTACTACGGACGCATCAGATGTCGCTATAGGGGCGGTCGTGGAACAGCACGTCGCCGGGGTCTGGCAACCATTGGCGTTTTTTAGCAAATCTTTAAACGACGCCGAGCGCAAATACAGCACGTTTGACAGAGAGCTGCTAGCGCTGCATTTGGCCACCCGCCATTTCAAGTTCTGGCTGGAAGGTCGGAGTTTCACTGCGTTTGTCGACCATAAGCCGCTCACTTTTGCGATGTCTAAAGTGTCAGAGCCTTGGTCGGGTCGGCAGCAGAGGCAGCTGGCCGCGATCTCGGAGTTTACCACTGATATACAACACGTAGCAGGTAAACTCAATCTGGTAGCAGACTGCCTCTCTCGCGCGTTCACGGCACCGGTGCATGCGGGTGGGGAGCATCCCCCTGCCACTGCGGAGCAAAATGGCAGCGCAGGAACGCGCGCGGCCCCAGTTCACGTGGGGATCAATTACGCAGTGATGGCGGCAGAGCAGGGTACAGATGTGGACGTGCGCACACTCCAGTCTGGACCAACAGGGGTAAAGCTGGAGAGCAGGTGTTTGCAAGCCGGTATGCCCCCCTTAATCTGCGATGTATCAACCGGGCGACCACGCCCGGTAGTCCCCGCCGCATGGCACCGCCGCGTTTTTGACTCGGTTCACTCTCTCGCGCACCCAGGAGCGCGCGCGTCTGTGAAAATGGTCGCAGAAAAGTTTGTTTGGCCGAGCCTGCACAAGCACGTGAAAGAGTGGGCAAAGACCTGCATAGCCTGTCAGCGGGCCAAAATCCATAAACACACGAAGGCTCCGTTAGAACCGTTCCTAATTCTGGCCAGGAGGTTCGACCCCGTGCACATCGACCTCGTGGGCCCCCTACCGTCGTCGTACGGGTTTACGCATCTTTTGACAATGGTAGATCGAACCACGCGTTGGCCGGAAGCGGTCCCTTTAACTACAACCACGGCTGCAGAGGTGACTCGAGCTTTTTTGACGACTTGGGTGGCGCGTTTCGGGGTTCCGTCAGACATTACGTCAGACAGAGGCCCCCAGTTTGTCTCCGAACTGTGGTCGGCGATGGCCAGCAGTTTAGGGACAACAATCCATCGCACCACCGCGTATCACCCACAGGCTAACGGTTTATGCGAGCGTTTTCACAGGTCTCTAAAAGCAGCCCTCAGAGCGTCGCTTACGGATGGAAATTGGGTAAACAAACTACCTTGGGTCTTATTGGGGTTGCGTTCAGCACCTAAGGAGGATCTGAATGCCTCCCCAGCAGAGTTAGTGTTTGCACAACCGCTCAGGCTGCCCGGCGAGTTTTTACCAGAGCATCCAGGGCCGCAGCGCCTCCCAGCGCTGAGGCCACTAAGCAACGCGGAAGCAGACATGCTCCCCGGCCCCGTTCATCACACTTTTCCGCGGGTTTTTGTCCCTCAGGCTTTACAGAATGCTGAGTTCGTTTTTGTTAGACACGATGCTGTAAAACCAACTCTCCGTCCACTATATGATGGGCCATTTAGAGTGGTGGAAACTGGTGATAAGCAGTTTGTGCTAGATTTGGGAGATAGGAAAGAGACAGTCAGTATTGACAGACTTAAGCCTGCTTTTGTGATGGACGATGAGTCTGTACCGGTGGCGAGGGCACCTCGGCGGGGCAGACACCCCCCCCCCCCCCCCCCCCGCGAGGGTCAAATAACCATTCTCTTCCTCAGACTGCAGATTCCTCACAGGACAGTGCCACTGAGACGGCGAAACCTGCATTCAGCAGATTCGGAAGACGGTTGAAACCCAGACGACGTGCAGACTGATATGTGATGGTTTAATGTGGTATAAACTATGCTGTTGGTGTCATTAAGCTTTTAATCAAGGGTGTAGACTATGCTGTGAGAGTTTTTCACTGAAGTGTTAATTTGATCATGCTGTGTAGGCTGTACTGTTGATGGGAGCCGGACTTTTCCTTATAATGTGAGCATGTAGCACAGTTATGCCATTAAGACCAACCTGTATTCATTTTTTTTTTTGGAAACCTGAATGTATGGTCCATTCTTCGGCATGTGGGGGGCGCTGTAGCTTATGTATTCATACCTGCATATTGTATAAGCCAGTGGAAAGTTTGAGACTACATAGGTGTTGACCTCATGCCTGGGAAGAGGACAATGGAGCTGGACCGCCTGGTGGGAGACACCTGGACATGCAGATACGGCGGCAGAAGCGTGAAAGGACTTCCTGACCCCCTGGGGCCAGGTGGGAGACGAAGGACACTGAGGGGGGTTTAGTGTCTAGAGGGAAATGTAGCTAGGATGTGTATTATGCCTTTTGTTGTCACTGGTATAAATACAGAGGACCTGACTGTGCTTGGCCTCTTATTTCTACTGAGAGATTTGATGAGGATGTGACTGTGAAATAAATCTTGACTGATGAAACCATTCAGCGTCTTCATTTCACGTTCCCCACACATTCACCAATTTGGAATTTACAAGGTCCACACACATCATTCACCTTCTTCTTCAGAAGTTATGTTTAATTTCTTTACATAATCAATGAAAGGTCTCCATATATTCTCAAACACATTTTCCTTTGATTTCAGTATGCATGTTATTCTTTCTAGTGGAAGGTTTGTTAACATCTGTCTTAACCACTGAGTCACATCTGGTCTATGAGTCTTTTTCCACAGTAGTGTAATACATTTTTTGGCATTAAGCAAACTGAGGTCTATGAATGCTCTTTCACTCTTAGGGAGTGAAAGAGGAGCATAAGCATAATCTTCGGGAGGAGATTGAAGCCTAAGCAACAGGCAGAGTGATGTGTATTTTGATCAACCCGTGTAAATTGTGCTGTAGATCCTGCAAAGGGGGGGGGGTGATGTAAGGGTGTAATGTGTATGACTGTCCATTATTGACTTAAGGTTGGTGTATGTCCGTTCTTGGGCATTTCAGGGGGAGTGATGTGGCGTAACATTATGTAGCTCACATATTCCTTGGCAGAGACCCAGACATGAGGGAACTTTGAGCTCACAGTGTGTATTGACATCACGCCCCAGATGGACATTGAGTATGGACCCCCTGCGGACTAGAGGAGAAGTGAGAAGATCTGAGAGTGAACCTGAAGAGACTGTCTGACTCATAGGGTCAGACAGAGAAGCCGAGAGGACAATGGGGGGATTAGTTATGAATGGAATTCTGTGTTTGATGTGAATGTGATTTGTGTCTGTTGTAACAGTATAAAGGTATGAGGTTTATCTCAGCCCGCTCTCTTCATTCCCTGACTGAGAGAGGAGCTGTAGGACTTGATATGGAATAAACCTATACTGAAAAATCATTCAGTCTCTTCATTTCAAGTTTCCTACATTGGTAGGAAAGTTATGCTTTTCTCGATACAGACCCAACAAAAACAGTTTAGGGTTCAATGTGAATTGTTTTGAAATTATTTTTTTCAATTGTTACCCTCACCTCTTCCCAAAACATTCTAATTTTTCTACATTCCCATAAACAATGAAATAGGGTTCCTTTACTTTCCATACATTTTGTGCATGTATCTGGTATGTTTTTGTTAAATCTATTTAACTCCACCGGTGTAACATACATCCGCATTAACCATTTAAAATGTATCAATTTAAGACGTACATTTATTGATTTGGTTTGAGCTTCTGTACAAGCCAATTCCCATTGTTCCTCTGAAATTTCAGTTTGCAGGTCTTCTTTCCAATAATTCAGTCTTTTCTGTGAGTTTTCACTTGAGGATAGTGTCAATGAGTTATAAAACTCTGAAATAATACCCTTTCTCTTACTATCTTTCGTCAAAATTTTTTCCAAGGATGAATAAGTAGGTCGGGTGAGAGCATTATTTTGATTTCCCTTGCATATTTATTCCACCTAGCTGCAATGCTCCGTACTGTGGGTGTTTATATATTTACATATTTATTCCATCTAGCTACAATGCTCTGCACTGTGTGTTCATATATTCATATATTTATTCCATCCAGCTACAATGCTCTGCACTGTGTGTCTGTGTGTGTGTGTGTGTGTATATATATATTTTATAGTAATATGTACATATGTATATTAGCTGCTCTTGCTTGCTTGTTTTTTTTTTTTTTCTTGCCTTCTGATTGTTGCTCTGAGTGTTGCTATCCCTGTGCTGTTGCAATCCTGGAATTTCCCCGTTGTGGGACTAATAAAGGCTTATCTTATCTTATCTTATCTTATTTGATCGAATAAAATTCCTAAGCTGAAGATATTTAAAAAAATATGTTCTATTAAGATTAAATTTGATCCTCAGTTCTTCAAAAGACATTATGTTATCTGAATGTGACAAATATAAGTCTTGAATCTTTTGAATCCCTTTTAAATTCCATACTTTAAATACAGCATCCGCTCTCCCTGGTGTAAAATATTGATTACCCCATATTGGGCTAAATTGTGACAATAAGTGTGGTTCTTTTAAATATTTTTTGGTTTCACACCATATTTTGATCATATGCTTTACAATTGGATTTTTAACTTGTTTCTGTAGTTTTTTAGCCGAGTCTGAGCATACGAATAAGGGAAGAGGTAAAGGTAAATTGTATGATTCCATTTCAGTCCAGTGAGGGAGATCATTTGATGAAACATAATATGTCACAGACCTCAGTTGTGCTGACCAGTAATACAACTTAAAGTTTGGACCTTTCAGACCTCCACGATCAAATGGTAAATATAGTAAGGACAGACGTAATCTAGCCTTCCTATTGTTCCATATAAATTCCACTAACTTTTTTTTAATTCTTGAGAATAGATCTGAAGGAGGTGGTAAAGGAATGTATTGAAATAAATAAAGTATTTTGGGTAAGATATTACTTTTAAGTATATTAATTCTCCCGATCATCGACATTGGTAGTGACATCCATCTCTGAAGTAACTCATTAATATCTGTCATTAAGGCTTCATAGTTGGCACTGGCAACTGATTCTAGCTTAGGCACAATTTGAATTCCTAAATATTTAAACTGATTTACAACATTGAATTGATTTACCTCAGGAGCTGGGTGATTTCTCTGGGTCTCATTTAGCATTAATATTGAAGATTTAGTTTTATTTATTTTATATCCTGATATTTCCCCAAAGTTCTTTATTAAATTTAACAAGGTCGGAATTGATTTTTTAAAATTCGACATAAACAAAATTATGTCATCGGCATACAGGGAGATTTTATGTTCTGTTGGTCCTACTTTAATTCCATATATTTGTGGATGTAAACGTACTGCCATCGCTAAAGGTTCAATTGCCATAGTAAACAGTAAAGGTGAAAGTGGACAGCCTTGTCGACAGCCTCTATTGATTTTTATTGATTTTGAGATACTGCTGTTTGTTAGGATTTCTGCTGTTAGCATTATTGTATATTATCTGAACCCATTTTATGAAATTATTTCCAAGTCCAAACCTTTGTAGGACTTCAAAAAGAAAGGGCCATTCGACCCTATCAAAGGCCTTTTCGGCATCCCATGATAGGAGAGCTGTATCCGGTGCTTCTTTATTAGAATAAATAATATTAAACAGTCTTCTTACATTATGGAAGCCTTGTCTTCCCATTATAAAGCCATTCTGATCTTGGTTAATAATATTTGGTAATATTTCTTGTAGTCGTCTTGCTAAAATTTTACAGATTATCTTAAGGTCAGCATTTAATAGGCTTATTGGTCTCATATTTTCACATTTATTAGAGGGTTTACCTGGTTTTGGCAACAGTATAATTAAGGCATTATTCATGTATGGTTCCAAGGTTGTCATAGCCAGGAGCGGCACTGGGGTTAAGCTCCCAGTGCTCATAAAATGCTCCTTATGGCGTGCGTCTCGAAAAGCCTCTGACAACTAAGTCCAACTCCTAGCCTGCCCGTGTGGTTTAGTCTCTAAGCCCGGCGGAACTGCTTTTATTAATGGGAGAAGGGGTGAGGGCGGATCTCTGGCACCTTAAAACCAGATGCTTCGGGTAGATGGTGGCTCGTCAACCTGGGAAGGTAGCCCATCTAGGGGAAGGTAAACCCTGATTTCAAACCTCCGCTGCCTTGCGGCATACCCGGTCACGGGAAAGGCTTCGGGAGTCAACCCTGAGGAAAAATCTGGAGTCGGAGCCCCTAAGGCAGTTCTATGTTGTGCTCAACATCGTTCTGGCAGCTCCTGCAACGGCGCTGGTGCCAAACTGTAGCAGCCCTGCTGTTCCTTTGGATTCATCAGTGACGTGGAGAGGGGGGACATGCTGCATGGGCAACATCTTGTCCTCCATATCTTCCTGCCCAGGCTTGAATCCTACCAACGCCAACGCTGGAAGGTAAAACACCGGACCACTGGAGAGGACACTCCAGCTTCGCCTTTGGCGTAGAAAAAACACGGGGAATGACAGTTACCGGTTATAAGCCACCGCTCAATTGGCGTACAGCGCGGCGCCAGGGGTTGTTCCCGATGGTGGGAGGGATCATCGCATCTCACTGGACAGCTACCACCCGCCTCAAGCTGGGCAGCCCCCAGCCAATAAGGTGTTGTCCCGCCACAGCTTGCTTTCCTCATTGGGTGCATGGGGATGAGGAGAAGTCCGAACAGCAGGCTGAGAACCTTCGCACCAGGCAAGACAATAAAACAAAAGAGACCAACTCTAAAACTGGGAACTTGGAACGTCTGCACTATGATGACAGGACTCGCTGCTAACCTCAAGGACATCAACGACACCAGGAAGACTGCCATCATCAATAATGAGCTGAAGAGACTGGGAGTGGATATCGCCACTCTCCAGGAAACACGGTTGGCTGACACAGGCACACTAAGGGAGAAGGACTACACGTTCTACTGGCACGGAAAGGGCAGTGACGAACACAGGGAACACGGAGTGGGCTTCGCAGTGAAGAACACCTTGCTGAAGATGGTGGAACCGGGCAGCACTGGCTCTGCACGACTCCTTACCCTCCGCCTGAACACCACTCAAGGCCCAGTCACCCTCGTTAGTGTGTATGCCCCAACATTGACAGCCACACCAGAGGCAAAAGACGAGTTCTACGAGAATCTCGCAACAACTGTCAGGACCATCCCCAACTCTGAACAACTCATTCTCCTTGGAGACTTCAATGCCAGAGTGGGTGCTGACCACAACTCCTGGCCCTCCTGTCTTGGACCTTTTGGCGTGGGAAGAATGAACGACAACGGACAGCGGCTGCTCAAGATCTGCACATATCACGATCTGTGCATCACAAACTCGTTCTTCAAGACCAAGCCCCAACACAAGGTTTCCTGGCAACATCCGCGCTCAAAGCACTGGCACCAGCTGGACTTGATCCTGACCAGGCGCACCTCACTGAAGAACGTGCTAATCACCCGTTCGTTCCAGAGTGCAGATTGCGACACAGACCATTCATTGGTGTGTTGCAAGGTCAAGCTGCAGCTGAAGAAATTCCATCATGCTAGACAGCCTGGAAAGGCACGGATTGACACCAGCAAGATGGCTCAACCAGAACTTGTTGAGCAGTTTGCCTCCACCTTTGAGAAGGAACTTGGTGTACCACAAGAAGGAGAATCTGCAAAGCAGAAGTGGGAAGAGCTGCGAAACACCATCCACCGCACAGCCTTGGCTACCTTTGGGAGGAAGACCTCGAAGTCACAGGACTGGTTTGATGCCAAGTTGACCGAGATGACCCCCGTCATTAAAGCCAAGCGCTCAGCATTTGCTGAGTACAAGAAGTACCCAAATGAGAAGAATCTCCAGATTCTCAGGGCTGCGAGAAGCAAAGTTCAGCAGACTGCTCGGCGCTGTGCCAACGAGTACTGGACTCAGCTCAGCCAAGACATTCAAACCGCTGCCATAACAGGGAACATTCGTGGCATGTACGATGGCATCAAGAAAGCACTTGGTCCGGCTCAGAGCAAGACGGCCCCCCTCAAATCCTCCACTGGGGTGATGATCACAGAAAAGAACAAGCAGATGGAGAGATGGGTGGAACACTACTCCGACCTCTACTCCAGACAGAACACCGTGACACCGTCAGCCCTTGATGCCATCGACTGCCTGCCATCCATGGACGAACTTGACGCCGAGCCAACCATCGACGAACTCAGCAAGGCCATTGATAGCTTGGCCGCTGGCAAGGCACCCGGCAATGACGGCATACCCCCTGACCTGATCAAGCACTGCAAGACCGCCCTACTGCTGCCATTGCATGACGTCCTCTGCCAGTGTTGGAAGGAAGGTGCTGTACCACAGGACATGAGGGACGCCAAGATCATCACCCTCTACAAAAACAAAGGGGAGAGAAGCGACTGCAACAACTACAGGGGCCTCTCCCTCCTCAGCGTTGTTGGTAAAGTCTACGCACGAGTTGTTCTCGTTCGTCAACAGAAGCTTGCCGAACGTGTCTACCCCGAGTCTCAGTGTGGCTTCCGCGCTGCACGATCGACGGTAGACATGATATTCTCCATCCGCCAACTCTTGGAGAAATGCAGAGAACAGAACATGCCCCTGTACGTCGCCTTCATCGACCTCACCAAAGCGTTCGATTTGGTCAGCAGAGAGGGCCTTTTCAAGATCCTGCCAAAGATAGGATGCCCACCAAAGTTGCAAAGCCTCATCGAATCGTTTCACACCAACATGCAGGGGATAGTGCAGCACGATGGCAGCATCTCAGAGCCATTCAACATACGCAGCGGAGTGAAACAGGGCTGTGTACTTGCGCCAACCCTCTTTGGGATTTTCTTTGCTATGCTCTTGAGGCATGCCTTCAGCACAGCAACAGAGGGAATCTACCTGCACACAAGATCTGACGACAGGCTTTTCAACCTCGCCCGCCTGAAAGCCAGAACCAAAGTACGCAAGGCTCTAATCAGAGACATGCTGTTCGCAGACGACGCTGCAGTCACAACCCACACACAGCAGGAGCTTCAGACCCTGATGGACCGCTTCTCCCAGGCATGCAAGGACTTCGGGCTTACCATCAGCCTGAAGAAGACTAACGTCTTGGCGCAAGGCATGGAAGCACCACCAACCATCACCATCAACGACTACGAGCTGGAGGTCATGAATCAGTTCACGTACCTGGGGTCCACGATCAGCAACAACCTCTCCCTTGATACAGAGATCGACAAGAGGATTGGAAAATCAGCCTTCACACTTGCTCACCTCACCACACGAGTGTGGGAGAATCCCAAACTCTCTGTCAAGACGAAGGTGGCAGTGTACAACGCCTGCGTCATCAGCACACTGCTCTATGGGAGTGAGACGTGGACAACATACGCCCGGCAGGAAAAGAGACTGAACTCCTTCCACTTGCGCTGCATTCGCCACATCCTGGACATATCCTGGCAGGACAAAGTGCCCAACACAGAAGTTCTGTCCCGCGCCGGCTTTCCCTCCATGTTCACTCTACTCAGGCAGTGCAGGCTCCGCTGGCTAGGCCACGTTCACCGTATGGAGGATGGCAGAATAACCAAAGACGTCCTCTACGGAGAACTGGCAACTGGCAGGAGAGATGTTGGCCGCCCACAGCTGCGCTTTAGAGATGTCTGCAAGAGAGACATGAAGGAACTGGAGATCAACACAGAGCGCTGGGAGGACCTTGCAATGGACTGCTCCAAATGGAGAGGCACCCTGACCAGACAGCTCAAGGCGGGTGAAGAGAGACTGACTGCTGCAGCAGATGAAAAAAGGACCCGCAGGAAGAACCGCCACAGACCCAGCAGCACGGAGACCACCCACAAGTGCGACCTGTGTGACAGGGACTGCCATTGGCGCATCGGCCTGTTCAGCCACAGGCGGTGCTGTTCCAGCAGAGTAGACGTTTAGGATTCTCTTCCCTGGTCATCATAGACCGACGGAGGCCGACATGTATGGTGGTAAATTACTATTTTGAAATGCTTCTAAAACCATTTCCAAAAGTGGTTTCCTTAATTTATTCTTAAATTTTTTATAGAGGTCAACTGGAAGACCATCTGGTCCTGCACTTTTTCCTGATTTCATATTATCAATGGCTAGCCCAACTTCTTCTTGACTAATTTTAGACTCCAGTATCTCCCTGTTTTCATTTGGAATACACGGTATAGATAATCCGTCCAAAAACCCATTTAATTTTGTTAAGTCAGTTTCATTTTTTGTATCATATAGTTTTTCATAATAATCTCTAAAGGCACTGTTAATTTCTAAAGGATCTACAACTGCCTGTCCGTTACTTATAATACTGGTAATTGGTGTTTTAAATTCTAATTGTTTAATCTGCCATGCCAATAATTTCCCTGATTTTTCACCTTGTTCATAAAAAGTTTGCTTCAATCTTAGAAGACTCGAGGCAGCTCTATTTGCTGATTTTTTGTCATATTCAGCTCTCAGAATCAGTAATTCATTCTATAACTTTGGGTTACTTCCTGCATACACTTTTTCTTGAAGAATTTTTATTTTACGTTCCAATTGGACTCTCTCCTCTGGAGTTTTCTTAGATTTTGAACCTGTATAACTAATAATATGCCCCCTAATAAAAGCTTTGAAAGGCTCCCACTTTATACATGCTGATGTTTGTGTAGTATAAGAGTGTTCACCGTGTCGTCACGCGAGTATGTCACGTGATGTTAACACAGCGCTGGTGGGCAAGACGCTAACGTGTTGCATGTTGAGCAGACGCTTCTGCCGATTCAGAGACGTTTTGCGGCAAAATGCCACAGTCTTGTGTTGTTAAACACTGTACCAACAGGTGGGAGAAGGGGGGGAAATTGTCCTGGAATAGGATTCCTGCAGATCCAGAGCGCAGGCGAGTGTGGCTGGCAGCATTGAACCGCAAAGACTGGGTCCCAGGGGAGGATGTCCGCGTGTGTGATTTTAATAAACTAATTCATCTGCACAACAGTTCTATGGTATAATAAATAATTATGGTCATAATTATAGTGGTACCCTCTTTATATGTCACCATCTTACTAGGGCCAAAGAATTATAACATTTAGACTGTCATCTCTCATTGAGGTGACAAATACACTGATTGTAAAAATCTAGTGCCAAATTTACAAAGTCAATCACATTATACAAGGAACTTAGTATTAACGGTAAGACATAACCCACCGTGTACTGTAAAACCCTTTTCTTTGCCCTTCATTTCACAAATATTGCGAGGCCTGTGTAGATTAACAAAATTTAAGAAGAGTGCAAAATTCATGCTCTGCTAGAAAACAGTGAAAATGTAAGGTGCTCATTTACATGTACATACAGATTATAAAATAGAAGTTGCAGCAAAATTTAACAGTTTAACAGTATAGACCAAGCACTAGAAATACAGGATCAGTCATATAAGATGGGGACCACTGTGACTGTATAGAGTAAATGTAATCATTAATCTAGAGAACAACAATACATGCATTTTGAAAGCTAAACATCAGTGGTGGCCATTTTGCAAAAAGGTCCATCCTGAGTCGAGATACATCCAATCACATAGCAATAAATTTAGTATTCTGAGGTCATGAACATAGTGCACTGTAATTATTTTTTTTGCTGCATGTATTGGCAACAGTTGAACACAGAAACCTGCCACAGTAGCCTATCCAGCAAGAACTAGACTCCAGCCAGTTAAATGTCATACACTGCTGAATTAACTTAATTCAGCCTAGTTTAAAATGGACTGCTAATATTTTAAAGTGGAAAAGCAAAGAGGTGGTTCCTGGTTAAGATCTCTGGCAGAAAGAGATGTTCTTTGCTTTAACTTCAATTCATCATTCAAGAATCAAGTCATTGCAATTGGACTTCAAATGTCACAAACTAGAATTGACTAGATGAATCACTGACACTGACACAGTGACAGTGAGCGTGACTGTCAGGCCAGAGATGGAAACGTGCAGGCAGGTCAGTTTCATCCTTTTTCAGAGAGTGAACCGCAGGACTCAGGCATTGACAAGGAACCTCTGCGATGCCACGATATCTCATAATCTTTGAACAATAAATGCTAGTGTCTTATTATTTTGTTAACATAAGATATTGAGCAAAATATGAGCGTTTCTGTGGATTGTTTCGCTCACCAAACATGGGTCCACGCAAAAGGCGTTGCAACGCTGCAATGTTTTCTTGCCCACTAGCGGACTGCGCATGCGCTAGAATTACGCTTTGTTTACCAAACATGAACACTCCAATTGATATCAAAGAACTCATCTGTTTTTCTATGTACTTAACAAATTCCTCATCCTGAAGCCATTTATGCTGAAATTGCCACCTACCTGGATCCTTTGTCAATTTCTTATCTACATATATTAGACAGCAGAGTGCATGATCAGATATCACAATGTTATCATAGAAACAGTTTTGAATCTTGGACCTTAATTCTGTGGAGATCAAAAAATAGTCAATACGTGAGAATGTCTTGTAGGTATTAGAATAACAAGAATAGGCTTTGACTTGTGGTTTCATTTCTCTCCATATATCTAGCAATCTCAATTCTTTCATAAAATGATTAATGGTCATCCTGCATCCATTGTGCGTACAGTCCAGTCCTGTTGATCTATCTATACTGGGATTCAATGTACAATTAAAATCCCCTGCTATTATATGTTGCCCTGTAAGTGATGATAAAGTAAGAAATAAATTAGCGAAGAAGTTTTGATCATCTATATTGGGACCGTATAAGTTCACCAGATTTATATTTTCTAATAACAAAGATCCTTGGATGATTAGTTATCTTCCTAATTTGTCTCCAATTACATTTTTCACTTGAAATGGGACTGTTTTATGTATGAGAGTCATAACTCCCCTGGCTCGGGATGAAAATGATGAGGTGAACACATTTCCGTGCCATCTTCTCCTAATTCTTTTTACATCCTCCTCTATTAGATGAGTTTCTTGTAAAAACACCATTTTTGAACCTATGTCTTTTATTTTATTCATAACTTGTTTAAGTTTTTTTAGATTTTGTAGACCTCTGCAATTCCATGAAGTTAAATTAAGATTAACGCTTTGATCTATGATCAATAAGGAGTTTGAGATTACCTTGCAATATAAACATGCTCATACAGAGAGGCAAAAACATGGATGGTTGAACATTCATCCTACAAACTACACAAAAACAAATTCCCTTTCCCCACAATCGTGGTAATCCCCCCAAAATCAAAAAAAAATTCCGTCTCCCGTTATAGTTAGTGACTGTTCCACACCTGCGAGGATCAGTCAAACCACTCTCTCTTTCTCCTCTCAATCACCCTGACTCTACTACTTTTTAATGACATGACATTAACTCTCTTCTGTAGTTTTTCCAACATAACTCCAAAATTTTATAGTAACTTTGTACATCATAGCTTTTTTTTTTTTTTTAATATAATACAATCTATATTTTGTAGACATGCTATATGTTTCAGATCAATCAGATGTCTGTGCAAATGCTTAAATATTCTACCTTTATATCTTGTTCATGCTTCATGCTTAGCTCCCACCAGTCTCTTCTTGGATCTGCTTGATAAGCTCCTGCGCCTCCTGAGGGGTCTTGAAGATATGGGTTCTCCCTTTATATGTGACCAGCAGTCTTGCCGGATGAATCACTCCGTGACAAATCCCGAGGTTGCGCAGCTCTTTGCAGGCGGGGTCAAACTGTTTCCTTAATTGTTGAATTCCTGTGGCCAAATCTGGGTAGAACCGCACCTGTTGATCCTGGTATTTAATTTCTCCTTTAGCTCGCGCCACGTTGGTGACGTCATCTTGTCTCTGTAGCTGAGGAACTTCATAATCAGCGTCCTCGGTGGTGTCTTATTATCTCTCGGTGGGCCGATTCGGTGAGCGCTCTCTAAGATGACCGATGACTGCAGATCCGAATTGTTCAGCGCTTCTGGAATCCACTTTTCCAAAAAGGAACATGTATCCCGTCCCTCTGCTCCCTCCGAGAGGCCCACCAGCCTCAAATTATTCCGTCGCGACCGGGATTCTAAGTCCAGGACATTATCTTCCAGACGTTTATTTTTTAATTCCAATGTTTGCACCTTTAATTGTAGGCTGATGACATCATCTTCAGTGCTTGAGATTCGGAGCTCCGCCTGCGATACTCGCTCCATACAGTCGCTTATTTCTTTTCTCATTCCTTGTATCGCTGCTATAATCCCATCAAATTTAGACGAAAAATCTGCTCTCATGGAGCTGATGGCAGCAAGTACCACACTCGTGCCCTCCTCAGCAGTCACCGCTCTGCCGCTAGCGCCCTCCTCCGCCACTGTCTTTGGAGATTTTCCTGCTTCATCACGAGCGTGGAAGTCTGTTAGCTTGGATTGTTTTGATGAATCACTTTTTCCTCCACCTAATTTCCCAGGCTTGGTCTTTACCATATCCGCGCCTACACGCTGGGATAGGTTTTTGTTCCAATTGAGAGAGTTTTAGCCTACTTTTTATTTTTAGGAGCAGAGCAGTGTGAAACACGTCTTCCTACGTGGCCGCCATAACCGGAAGTCTCTGACTTCAATTTTAATGAAAATTTTTGAAAAACTGGTGAGATGTGAGGTCCTAAAGCAGACTAAGGATCTGGATCTGATCATTGGATCCTCTGCAGTTTGCCTATAGGCCTCACAGAGGAGTGGAGGATGCCACTGTCACTCTGTTTAACATGCTTTTTAAACATCTGGATTTTAATGGAACACACGCCAGGCTTTTATTTGTGGACTTTTCTTCCGCCTTTAATACAATCCAACCTCATATTTTAGTTGAAAGGCTCCTTCAACAATTTGATTTGAGTAATAATCTGATGGGTTGGATTCTGGATTTTTTAACCAACAGGACACAGAGAGTAAGGGTCAATGGTAAATTGTCTGACCAAAAGTGTTCTTCTACTGGCTCTCCTCGGGGGTGGGGGTGGGGGGGGTGTTGTCACCACTACTCTTCATCCTGTACACAAACATGTGTCGGAGCAGACATGACAACAGACACATTATAAAGTATGCTGACGATTCAGTTGTTGTCAGTCTCCTCCAGGATGGTGAGAGTGGCCACGGCCCAGTAGTTGATGATTTTGTTCACTGGTGTGAGGATTCCTACCTGCAGCTGAATACAACAAAAACTAAAGATATGATTATTGACTTTAGGAGGAAAACTCCCAGGCACGAAGTCACTGTACTAAAAGGCCAGACCACTGAATGTGTACAATCCTACAAATATCTTGGGACGATTACTGATAGCAATTTAAACTTTGAAGAGAACTGTGAAAGGGTGTGCAAAAAGCGTCAGCAACATTTGCATTGTTTAAGGAAACTTGCACGCTTCCAAATTGACCGAACCATAATGATAATGTTTTATCGGGCTTTTATTGAATCTGTTTTATCCTTTTCTTTAGTGTTATGGTTTAGTCAGATAAAACTGAAACAGAGGAAATCCTTGGATCAGGTAGTTAGATGGTCCAGTCGTTTGCTTGGTGAGTCACAGCTGAGCCTGACATGCCTGTACACCAGACAGGTACAGAGGATTGCTACCTCCATTTTAAATGATGACTCCCACCCTTTGCACTGCCACTTTCAGCTTCTTCCCTCCAGACGGAGGTTTGCTGTCCCAAAAAGTAAAACCCAGCACTACAAAAACAGCTTTGTTCCTGCTGCAGTCAAAGAGTTGAACAAGTTGTAACAATATATTGCACATAAGTTAGTTACCTATTTATTGATTTTATTTTATATTTACTTATTTTTGCAGGTTTTTTTATTTGGGTTCTAGATCTTTTATTGGGTTTTAGACTTTTGAGTTTTTAACCTCTTTGGCCAGTCTTTAACTTTTTAATATGACCCTTCTCTCTTATCTCTTTGTTTTTTCTCTTATCTCTTTGTCTTATGTCCTGATTGGTGGAGCCTTGAGTACTTTTATCATGTTTATAGTCAGCTTCATGTGTGCCTGTGTTTGTGTTTATGTTGAATGTAATTGTGGTATGTAAATATGGATGTCACCTGACTGCAAAACAAATCTACCTACGGGTACAAATAAAGTAACCTCAACCTCAACCTGAAAACAAATTAAATAAGATCCTTCAAGAGACTGACAGTATTGCACTCACAGCTGACATCTGGACAAGCATTGCTGCAGAGGCTTATCTGGGGGTGACATGTCACTTTCTTGGGGAGGATTGGGAATTGAAATCCCACAGCTTAAGAACAATGCCCCTGGATGAGAGACACACACCACAAAATACTGCAGAATGGCTCATAGAAGTTATTACCGAATTTGATATTCCACCAGAGAAAATCAAAGCTGTTGTCCATGACAATGGTGCTAATGTTGTGGCAGCAATGAAAATGTTGTCAGAGAAGCATGGATGGCACTCGGTGCAATGTGCAGGCCACACAATGAACCTGGTTGTGCAAGGTGCTCTTAAAAAACACCAAACTGAAAAGAGGAGACTTCCGGTATGGACGCCATGGCGACTGCAGCTTAACACTGAAGTTCTCAGACCCAATCCAGGATAACACCTTGAAAATCAAACTTAACGGATTTTTGGAGGAGTGAAAATCAAAAGACAAAATCATCATGTCTAAAGGAAAACAGAAGAAACTGAAATTCTCCAGGCCAGGACACGTATCGGCCGGAGAATCCGAACTGGAAGATCTCCGTTCAGAAGACGAGGAACTGGTGATAGCTAACAAAAGGGTTAGCCTGAAATCACTATTTGAGGAGCTACGACGAT
This sequence comes from Pholidichthys leucotaenia, assembly GCA_020510985.1. Lineage (NCBI taxonomy): Eukaryota > Metazoa > Chordata > Actinopteri > Cichliformes > Pholidichthyidae > Pholidichthys > Pholidichthys leucotaenia. Next base: position 108,151,267 of record CM035841.1, on the reverse strand, counting down.
TTCGCCAAGATGTTACGGCCGAATTTCGGGAATTCAGAGAAGAATTGAAAAGGACAAACAGCAGAGTGGACCAGGCCGAGAACCGAATCTTGGAAACAGAGGATCGAATAAAAGTGCTCGAAGATTCTGTGCTAGACCTACGCAAAAGACAAGCAGCTATAGAGGCTAAGCTAACCGACCAAGAAGGAAAACAAAGAAGAGACAACATAAGAATTCATGGTCTGATAGAAGGAACCGAAAATGGTTTTAACTCAATGGCAGAATGCGTGGAATCCTTACAAAGAGAGAAACTGGATATTCCACAAACCACCGACTTGAAGATAGAAAAGGCACATCGTTCATTAGCCGCTAGGCCGGCGGCGGAAGCGCCCCCACGTTCGGTGTTGGTAAGATTTTCCAATTTCAAAATAAAACAAGAGGTTGTAAGACTGGCCTGGCAGAAAAAAGGATTTATGCACCAGGAGAGAAAAGTCTACGTGGAACACGATTACGCCCCGGAGGTCCTTAAAAAGCGCAGGGAATACAATGACGCGAAAAAGGTGTTAAGAGAGAAGAAATTGCGCTTTCAGACACCATTTCCTGCGAAGTTAAGGGTCTTCTACGGCGATGAAACGTGTCTCTATAATTCGGCGGAAGAAGCAACAGCTGACATGGCGAAAAGAGGCCTCCCGGTAACGGTATTTAAACCCGCAGCAGACCCGAGTGAGAAGATCAAAGCGCAAACATGGACAACACAAAGACCTTCAAAATCCACGGACCAGCAGCGGGAAACCCAGCACCAGAGCGTCGCGGATAAACTATCCGTTTTCAGGTTGGAATAGCGACCTTTTTTTTTTTTTTTTTTTTTTTTTTTTTCTCCTTTCTCTTGAATCAATCCGCACATCCAACCCCCCTCATACAAGGTAACAAACATTAAAGGAGATGCATATTCAGCATGTGGTAAAACATTTCATGGAACAATCATATTATTTGAAACAAATAAGTCTTTGTAATAAAAAAAAAAAAAAAAAAAAAAAAACTTGTTAAAATAGAAATGTGACAATAATCCACATGTTCTCCTCATACTAACAAATACTGTTTTTGCGTGAATGTTTGATGTGATGGGGGTGGGAGGGTGCACACAATTTCACAGGGTTTAGGCATAAAAGGAAAAAAAAAAAAATCATTACAAGTTTGGATTGGGTTCTGAAACTCACGTTAAAAGCATGGGACTACTTTCAGTGGTAAGAGAGGGCCCTCAACACGTAACAGAGTTTGAGGAATTTCCCTCAGAGCCTTCACTCCATCAAGGCTCTTACAGGGTCTTTAAAAAGACCTCAGCTCAGGAAGTTCTTATGACAGCTTTTTGTTTTAAAGTTTTTTACACTATGTTCTTAATGTTTTTCTTGTTTTTAATGTTCTTTCAGTTTCTGAGTAGCACAAAAGAGGGCCACCACACAGTTATACTAAACAAAACAACACAATGGAGAAACAGGGTGTAACCAAAATAATTTCATATAATGTAAAAGGAATCCTGAATCCAGTTAAAAGATCCAAGATTCTAGGCAAAATGAAAAAAGACAAAGCAGGAATAATACTTTTACAAGAAACCCACCTAACAGACGTGGAACACAATAAACTCATTAGACAAGGGTTTAAAATGATCTCTTCATCTTCATATAAATCAGGGAGGAGGAGGGGAGTAGCGACATTGATATCAACCAAAATTACATTTGAAAAAAAATCAGAACACAAAGATAAAGAAGGGAGATACAGTTTGGTAACTGGGCGGCTAGAGGGAGAAGATATCACCCTGCTGAATGTGTATGCTCCCCCAGGGGCTAACTGGAAATTTTATAAAAATGTATTCGACCTAATGATAACTAAAGCTCAAGGTTTAGTGATATGTGGTGGGGACTTCAATCTTAGACTGAATCCATACTGGGATGCTTCTGGTAATTCCCCACATCAAAATAACACCCAAAACAGGAAGACTCGGATGCTACTAAAAGAATTGGGAATCTGTGACGTGTGGAGGGAACTCAACCCCAGTGTAAAAGACTATACATTTTACTCAACTCCACATTCATCTTACTCAAGGATTGACTATTTTTTTATGTTTAATAGAGACATTGGAAGAGTAAAAACATGTAAAATAGGACTGATGGATCTCTCCGACCACAGTCCGATCTACATGGACTTAAATATCCAAAAATACACAAATAATACATTTTCTTGGAGGTTAAATTCAAATGTCCTGAAAGGACCATTGAAAGATGAATTGGAATCAGATATTCTCAGATATTTGGAAGATAACGATAATGGAGAAGTATCCCCTTTAATACTGTGGGATGCATGTAAAGCTGTAATAAGAGGAAAGATTATTGCAAAACTGGCAACCCAAAAGAAACTAAGACAAGAAAAACTATCCACATTAGAGTCAGAACTTAGGAACCTAGAAAAAGAACACAAAGGCAACACTCATTCTACTGACTCGCTCAAGATTAAGGAAATTAAAAACCAAATAAATGAGATCTACACAATAGAAATCCAGAAGAAACTTACATTTCTGAAACAAAAATACTATGAAGCAGGCAGTAAATCGGCAAAATTGCTAGCCTATAAATTGAGGAAACATCAAACAGAAAGAGCAATCTACAAAATCAGAGACCCAGTATCAAAGGAAATAAAATTCAGAATTCAGGATATTCTTAAAAACTTCGAGAATTACTATAAGAACTTATACTCCCACAAAAAACATAAAAACGCATCCGAGGCATTCCTAAACACATTAAACCTTCCCCAACTTACGGAGTCACAAAATAAAACACTACTGTCAGAAATACATCCTAAAGAATTGGAAAAAGCAATTATGAAACTTAAAGCTAACAAATCCCCAGGAGCTGATGGCTATACAGCAGAGTGGTACAAAACCTTTAAACAGCAACTATCTCCTCTCCTCCTGAAAACATTTAATTATGTCCTCCACACAGGGGAAATCCCCCCCTCCTGGAGAGAAGGGGTCATTGCAGTTATACCTAAACCTGAAAAGGATAAACTAGAGTGCTCCAACTACAGACCAATCAGTGTACTAAATCAGGACTATAAGCTTTTTACCATTATCCTTGCCAAAAGGTTAGAAAATATACTGACAGACCTAATTCATTTAGACCAAACAGGTTTTATAAGACAAAGACAGACACAAGACAACATCCGACGCACCTTACACATAATTCATCATATAAAAAAAATAACTTAAATGCAGTCATATTGGGATTAGATGCTGAAAAAGCATTCGATTCGGTTGACTGGTCTTTTCTATATAGAATCTTATCCAGTTTCAATTTTCATAACAACTTCATTAGAACTATACAGGCATTATATAAAAAACCAACAGCTAAAATAAGGATTAACGGTAATTTATCATCATCTTTTGAACTGGAAAGAGGATGTCGTCAGGGCTGCCCCCTGTCTCCACTGCTCTTTGCAATCTTCATAGAACCTCTGAGCCAATGGATAAGACAAAACCAAAAAATTCAAGGTATTACACTTGGTCAGAAGGAACATAAAATAGCACTCTTTGCTGATGACATTTTAATATACCTAGGGCAGCTGGACACTTCTTTACCAGAACTAACCTCAGTTTTTTCAGAGTATGGAGATTTATTGGGGTACAAATTAAATATGCATAAAACCCAAGTTTTAACATTCAACTATGACCCAAATCATTATTCACTAAGCAAACTCAAAACTAACTGGGAGTCGGAATCTATGAAATATCTGGGGGTCAATATCCCGAAACAACTCAACAAAATTATATCACTAAACTATGATCCACTGGTGACAAAAATAAAATCTGACCCAGCAAGATGGAATATGATACCATTCTTGGGTACTGCACAAAGAATTGAAGCAGTCAAAATGAATATACTTCCATGTCTTCTATACCTTTTCCAAACAATACCGGTAGAACCTCCCAAAAAAACATGGCAGGAGCTGGACAGAAGGATCTCAAGATTCATATGGCAGGGCAAGAGACCTAGAATCAGATATAGAACCCTACAGCTAAACAAAGACAAAGGTGGGCTCGCGCTGCCAAATATCAGGGACTACTTTAAAGCCGCACAAATTAAAACTTTAGTAGAGATATGTAACTCAGTCTACACTGCACAATGGAAGGAGATCGAATGCCAAATAACAAGTGACATCCCCCTACAGGCGATAATAGGGAACAATGTCTTACCTAAGCTTTTGAATAACACTAACCCGTGGATAGAGACCCCGCTAAAAATTTGGTTTAAGATAGTCAGAGAGAATCAAACTAAAGAGCCTATCGACTTCTGCAATGGATCGCCTATGATCAGGACTTTACTCCTAATAAAACAGACACCAGATTTAAAAAGTGGAAGGAGAAAGGGCTGATAAAATATTACGATTTTTTTAAAGGGCAAATCTTAAGAAGTTTTGAAGATTTGAAAAAACAAGGCCTAATAAATCAAGACCTTTACAGGTTCTTCCAGCTTAGACACCACATAAACAATATACTTAAAAAGGAGGATTTGGAAAGGGCCCAGTCAGGTGTTCTGAAGGTCTTCTTAATGGCATATAAAGGGATCCCAGGGATCAGATACATTTCTAAAATATACCAAGGTCTTCAAGACTTAAAAGGAGACAACACATCTTATATAAAAGAGAGATGGGAAAAAGAGGGGAATTTCACTTTACAACTGGAAATATGGGAAAAGCTAAATAAACAGCAATGGAAAAGTACCTCATCCCTGCAGTGGAGAGAATTTGGATGGAAAAACTTGGCAAGATTTTTCAGAACACCTGCACAAAACAAATTTACCCATAAGGGATTGAACTGTTGGCGCTTGTGTGGTGAAAAGACTGCAAATCATTTTCATGTGTTTTGGTCATGCCCAGTTATCCACCAATATTGGACCAAGGTACAGACAATATTGGGGAAAATATTCAAAATTACAGTTCCCTTTTCTTTTGTAACTTTGTATTTGGGTTTACTACCGGACTCACTGGAAAGACGAGGAGAAAAATACTTATTCAATGTTTTAATATTGGCAAGCAAAAAAGCTCTAACTAAAAAATGGATGTTGAAGGACTGTCCTACACCTGAAGATTGGACTAACGTGATCCAAGACATTTACTCGATGGAAAAGTTGACATTCGCACTGAGACAGGACATGGATGTGTTCATGAACTTTTGGCAACCCTGGACCGCATATGTGTCTTCCATTAGATCTAATCTTTGACAAATACCATTTCAATAATGGTTCCGCTCTTTGTTCCAATGCTACTCAGATGCTCTTTTATCTTTATTTACTTACTTTTTCTTTTTGTTTGTTTTTTACTGGTTTGTTTGTTTTTTTTTTGTTATTTGTTTTTTGTTTTTTTTTCTCTTTAATTTCACTTTTTCTTTCACTTTAAAAAAAAAAAAAAGGGGGTGTTGTAAGAATTAATCTTCCAATGTTGTCAGATATCAGAAAATAAGGGAACATGTGATGAAAATGTAAACACTGCATTGCTGTAACGACCTGTATACCCTTTACAAAAACTTGAATAAAAAAAAAAACAAAACACCAAACTCTCTCTAAGTGTGTGGCTGCAGTAAGATGCCTGGTTGAGCATTTTAAGAAAGTGAGCTGTCATGCACAAAGCTGAAGGAAAGAAAGAGCAAACTGGCACAAAGCAGCACATGTTGGTGCAAGATGTGAGTACCCACGGCAACAGCACCTACCACATGTTGTCCCAGCTGCTTGAACAAAGATGGCCAGTGACTGCTGCACTCGCAGACCCTGTAATGACGTCAAGACGAAAACATTTTCTGGATCTCAAGAATGAGCAGTGGAGTGTGATTGAGGAGCTTTGCTATGTTCTTCAGCCTTTTGAAATGGCTACAGAATTTCTGAGTGGAGAACAATATGTTACAGTTTCTGCACTTCCACAGCTAGTGCAAAGTCTGAAGGAATCTATAGTGGGATCAGATCTTGAGACTGCACCAGTGAAGGAATACCAGACTCAAGTGGAACAACAGATAACAGAAAGATGGGAAGAACTGTTTACATTTCACCCTGAAGCTCCAAACACAGACCTGCTTGCTGCTGCTCTGGATCCCTGGTTTAGAAAATTGAAGTTATTGCCTGCTGAAGAAGCACTGAACGTCTAAAGTACAGTACAAACCATGACAGCTGCTGTCAGAAGACAAGAATCAACTACTACTACCACTACCATACAGGTGGCCAACCTTGCTGAAGACCCAGTGAAAGTAATGCATGTAGTCACACACCAGTGGTGCATCATCATTTCTCCAGAACTTAATGGGCTTGTCTGACTCCAGCACCAAGTGCCTTACAACTTGAGATTTAAGAAATTGTGCATTTGTGTTTGTATATTCTGTGTTCTTTCCTGATTGTGTCCTTACAATGTCTTATCTCTGTCTTTCAGTGATGATGAGCAGGATGAAGAGGAGCAGTTAAATCAAGCTGTCCAGAGTGAGGTCCTTTTGTACTTTGGAGAACGTCCATTGTCCAAGAAGGAGAATCCGTTGTCATGGTGGGAAAGAAATGCAGCACAGTATCCTACACTGTCAAAGCTGCCAAGGTCATTGCTGTGAATTATACACCATCAGAGCGTCTGTTTTCTGCAGCAGGCAACATTGCATCAAAGCAGAGGGCAAGTCTTCGTTCTGAGCATGTTGATATGCTGACTTTTCTTTATGGAAACTGCCACATAAATTTTTTGTAAAAACTGTTTTTGCAAGAAAAATAAGCTCAATAAATGAGAGAAGAGAAAACCAAGTGTGAGCAAAATGCTTATTTAATTATTCCTCCAGTTTTATTTTATCTGGTAATACTACATTAACACTAGGCACCTAATGGTATACTACATCAACAATTGTCATGGGTGGCAAGAGTGCGCCCCCTCCTTCCCGTTCATCCCTCCTCAGGTCATCAACACACCTGAATGAGAAGACGCACTTGCTCCCTCTCATCAGCGAGTGTTTATAAGGAAGCACCCTTCGGTGACTGAACGCTGGCTCGTCTGGGTATACTGCCTGAAATAGGACAAGCAAGTACTGTATATGATTCACACAGGTGAAGACACTACTAACCTGTGTATTCTCTTCTCCCTTCAGGTTGCTGCCATCGTGCGGGTGTGTCTCCGGCACTGCATGCGCTCTTCTGCCACATCATCGTCTATCTACGGCATTCAACCTCCACCCAGTCAGGCACCACCAGCTCCACTCCCTTCACCCTGCTGGTTCGTCTATTCCCCGCTGGGGCCCTGCCGGTTCTCCCTTGGAGCTCACGTAAGTGGTAATTTGGCCAGCCCATTTTCCCTTACTCTGTTCCTCCATTCACGGCTCTCGTCTTCTCTCCACAGGCTGTTTCCTCTGGCGAGTGATTGTTTCAGTCGCTGTGCGGTTATTTTGACATTTAATAAACATCTCAAACGTGTGTTGTGGTTTGATTGCTCCTTCTTGTTGCTGCATCGCGCACGTGAGCTGATTGTTAATTACATTCATGACAAACAATTTTGTTGTCACAGTTTAAACTTTAAAGGCAAAATATAATGCAGCAAGCATCTGCAAACGGGGTTAAATGCAATGAGCATTGCAATAAATGGGTACCTGTGTTATTGAGTGTTTGGTACAATGACTACTGCTGCTCTTTAGGAAAGAAAGTCCCACACATGTCCGGTGTCCCGCCCGTGGGACATTTTACATTGGCTGGACACTGGCTGGAATGGTAAGGGGTTAAAAAAATTCTGATTACTTGATTAATCGTTGATTAGAGTGGTCAATTACCCGAGTCGTAAAATGGTTGTAGCTGCAGCCCTAGAGTGAAGAGATGTTTTCATGGTGTAAAATATCTGGAGATTACAATCTGGAAATAAAAGGCTTTTATATTGTGCAGCTCCGTGTGCTCTGCCTGGTTATCCTGCGCAATTTGGATTGTGGCAGTGACACTGACAGATTTGATTTAGAACTAGTCTTTATAAATTCAGCTGTAAGATTAGAGTGGTGTTCAGTGGTGTTGATTTACTTTGTCTGTCCCTCGTGTGCGGACTGCCGAGGGCTTTCTCTCACAACATTTTTTTCCCCTGTGTGTGTCAGCACCGGGTCCACCAGTCACCCCCTGCAACTTTAACTTTAATGACAGATCATTTTATTTTATTTTATTTCAGTCACTGTGGGAGGCTGGGCCCAGCTGCCTTTTACACAGCACAGAGATCGTTGAGAGATTGGGCCAGGTTTTTTTTTTTTTTTTAATCTTTGGGATCGTTTGGGAGAGCTGTATGTTTTGGACTGAGTTAAAACTTTCAGGAGACCGTGGCAACTGTGGCGATCACTTAAGATCATTGATGGATCAAAAAGTGGTGATCTCTCAACAATCTTCAGCCCTGTGTTAAGGGGGCATAAATGCCATTGTAACACCATCCACTCGATAAACTTAGGTTTATTGTTGATTCTGGAAGATCAGAACAAAAACAAAAGGAGCAGGGAATCCGGCGTGTGCACAGTTTTATACATCTGAAAATTTATGTATGCACATACTTTTCAGATTTTGTGAGTACGCCATCTTTCAGTATAAAAGCTGCACAATCCTTTATACACAACCCTGTAACAAATACTTCTTATTTTTGCATGTGATAATTACAGCAGTGATGAATCTGTTTCAAATTCAACAAGTTATTTAAAAGGGGACAAAATCAGTTTTCCACATGTTAACATGGCTCCCTGAAGTCTAAAAGGGGAAACAAAATTTTACTTTTTCAGTGTTTTAAGACTTGAATTTCTCTACCCGGAATGGCTGTCAACCAAAACACTAAAAAACTACAAAAGCACTCATAGAGCGCATACCTCCGCCAAGGCTCCTTCCATTTGTCATGGATCACCTCCAAAATGTAATGGGTTTGTGTGTAGGCCTATAGCCACTTGTGGTGAAAATTGCATCAAACTGTGTCCATCAGTTTTGGAGTATTGTTGCTAACACACTGTGAGAAGATAAGAGCCTTGGCTGAGGTATGCATTCTCAGATCATCACCAAAATATAATGGGTTTCTCTGTAGCCCAAGAACCACCTCTGATGAAAATTTCATCCAAATCCATCCAATAGTTTTTGTGTAATCCTGCTGCACAAATACAAACAAAGCCCTGGGTGGAGGTATGCACTCTCAGATCATCACCAAAATCTTTTTTTTCTGACAATCTCTGAAAATTTCATGAAAATCCTTCCATAACTTTTTGAGTTATCTTGCTAACAAACAAACAAACAGACAGACAAACCAACGCTGATGAAAACATAACCTCCTCGGCAGAGGTAACAACAACAACAACAACAATGCTGTTGCTTTGTTAGGGTCCACCATGATCTCACTAGGCCTCGTTCAGTGAACATTTCTGATTTGTCACCAGTTGTGACATGATGGTGAGCCTGCGCCCAGCACATCAACAGTAGTATAGAATGTACTACTTGTTAGTAACTCTGTTTTTTTCGTCTCTTCTAGTCAGTCGCACACACAGCACTGTCCAACTTCTATTTCTGAACATGTCACTATGGTGTTTTTATACACAAATAACCACATACTGCATTATTTTCTGTTGGAGTTGCTAATGGGGCTAATGGCTAACTGACTAGAGCAGACAATTCCCCCACCTGGTACACTGAACCAAAAGAAAAACTTATTTGAAGTGCAAACGATAACTGTATATCATTGAGAGAGTGACATTAGTGAAAACTTTTTGGTCTCTTATGGCTTTGTAATTTTGACCCCAGTCAACCTGCTACACTTTCTCTCCTCACTCTGCTGCAACCAAACCTTCAAGGTTACCACACAGAAGCCTCTCTGTGCAGCCACAGACAGGAGAAAATAGCTGAAAATGCCCTGCTCTCCACCGACAGCCCATGTATGGCCAACTTCCGAAGAAAGCCCCATTGGCCATCTTGGACCTGAACCAGTAGGACCAGATTCACGCCGGAGACATGACAGCAACTTCCTCACTGGAATAGCAAGCCCATATATGGACAGACATCTTCCAAAGCGAGACCACTGTTCCTTCTAGACCAATCAGAGCAGCTTGGGAAAGCACCAGAATTTCCCCCTTTCTCACCAGAAGACAACCAACCAACGAGCATCGCAGAACTATGGGATGGTGACATGGATCCTGCAACCATAAAACCTGGGGACAAGTTCTGCTGCTTCCTCTTTTGTGGGGCTTCAGCCCCCGCAGTGGGGTCCTGCTGGACCTCTCGTCAAACCTCTGACTGCTGCTGTTTCTTCTGTTTTTTGGTCTGCTTTTCTGAGTATTTTTCGGTCATGTTCTGATTTTTCATGAATTGCTATTTTGATAGTTTTCTTTTTGATCACGCATTCTCAAAAAGTACTGATTTGTTTTTTCCTGTAATGTAATTTCATCTGTATTCATTTATCTTAAGTTCATTTTCAAATTGAATTCATCTTCTGATTTAAAATCATTTAATCTGTTTTCAGTTTTTGATAAATACGGTTTTAACTGGAATTAATTCTACACCTTTTGATTAAAAATAATTTATTGGTGTTGCACATTTATTTAAAACCTTGGATTTATTTATTTTTTTATTCATCATGGGAATCTATTGGATCGCTCTTAAGCTGGATTCATGCTGCACTTCTGCTGTCTATGTCCACTCGACCGCGAGGCTGGTGTGACAAAAAGTACGTCATCATCTCCAGTCCGCGGACGTCTGTGTTCAGCCCAAATTTTCTGACCGCATGGCCTGACCGCGTTGACTGTGCATGCGCAAGGTTGAACCTCCCATTCACAAGGTGGTACTACTGACACAGCATACAAAGTCAATGTACGCAAAGATGAAGAGAAAGACGAGAATAAACATACATGAATCTTTTTGCTGCAGAAGCAGCTTGAGTGGAGAGGAGCACTGAAAAACTCCCAAAGGAGTTACGTGGGTCTGTCCTCCAGTCGGCTCACCACCTGCAGGAGGGACCATGAGGTCTAGTGCTATGTGGATCAGGTGACGGTCGAACGCAGAGACCTTGGCAGTCTTATTCCCGGCTTTCGGAATTGGCTTTTGGGATGTGGAACATCAACTCTCTGGTGGGGAAGTAGCCTGACCTGGTGCACGAGGTTGAGATACTGGCTAGATACAGTTGGGCTCACCTCAATGCACAGCTCCGGTTCTGGAACCAGTTTCCTCGAGAGGGACTGGAGCTTGGCCTACTCTGGAGTTTCCCCAGGCAAGAGGCGACGAGCAGGGGTGGGTACTCTTGTATCCCCCTGCCTTGCTGCCTCGATAATGGAGGTCTCCCGGGTGGATGAACGGGTAGTTTCCCTACGCCTTCAGGTTGGGAAATGGGTCCTGACCATCATTTGTGCAGATGCACCAAATGATGGTTCAGAATACCTGCCCATTTTGAAGTCTCTGACTGGGGTGCTGGAAAGTGCTTCTCTTGAAGACTCCATTGTCCTACTGGGGTACTTCAGTGCGCACATGGGGAATGACAGTGAAACCTGGAGGGGCGTGATTGGGAGGAACAGCCTGCCGGATCTGAACCCGACTGCTGTTCAGTTATTGGACTTCTGTGCCAACCACAGCTTGTCCATAACAAACACCATGTTCAAGCATAAGGGTGTCCATATGTGCACCTGGGACCAGGAGACCCTAGGTTGCAGGTCGATGATCAATCTTGTTATTGCGTTATCAGACCTGCAACCATATGTCTTGGACACTCGGGTAAAGAGAGGTGCAGAGCTGACAAATGATCACCACCTGGTGATGAGTTAGAGCCGATGGCAGGGGTGGACACCACTCAGACCCGGTAGACCTATAGTGAGGGTGTGCTGAGGCCCCTGTCCGCAGAGCCACCTTAACTTGCCATTAGGCCCTGGAGCTTAGAGGTTTTGTAGCGCCCCCCCCCCAACAGAATCTCAGTTTAAAAAGGTGTAATAGCCATGTTTTTAATAATGGATTGCAGTTATATAGCACTTTTCATGACACCCAAAGACACTTTACAATGAGTCCATTACTCATTCACTGCAAAGACAATGATAGTGGTAAGCTACTTCTTTAGCCACAGCTGCCCTGGGGCAGACTGATGGAAACATGGCTGTCAATCCACGCCAACAGCCTCTCCGACCACCACCAAACATTTATTCACATTCACACACCAGTGGCATGAACAATGAACACACTGGAGGCAAGATGGGTAAAGTGTCTTGCCCAAGGACACAACAGCAAGGTGGGGGGAGTGGGATTCAAACCGCCAACCTTCTGGTTATTGGGCGACCTGCTCTACCTCCTAAGCCACTATGGCCTCATGTTTGTTTCTCTTGGAGAGATAATGCAACTTTGAGCTAGAAAACACAACTACACTGCAAAAAGTCAAATATAACTAAAATGAAACAAATTAAGGCTGTTTGTGCTTGTTTTTTTGTCTGAAAAGATATTTACTCTTGCTATACAGTTTATGCGTGCTGCATTCAGATAGTTTTAACTTGTTTTACGCAATTTGAGGAGTTAAGTTTTCTTGCTTTGTTGGCGGATTATTTTACTTAAAATGGGCAAAAAAATTCTGGCTATTGATAATTCTACTTTAAATTAGAAAAAATATCTGACAACCAAGTAAAATTAAATTGCTTAAAACAAGTAAAAACTTTCATAAAACAAGTAAAATCTTACAGAAAACTGCACAACAACAAGAAATCCCTGTCTTGTCAAAATTATCTTGTGAGAGAAAAACAACCATAAAGCCTTGACTTAAGATATTTTATCTTACTGAGATTTCCATTTTTAAGTTACATCAGTGAAGCATTCCTGAATCAAACAATGCACAACAGCAGCAATCAAAAACCTGCACAGGTGGTCTTTTGGCCTTCTTTAAAGAAAAATCCTTCATTATGCCCTTTAAGTCCAGCTCACGAATATCATCATACTCTATGGATGCATGCTTAATCCAGTCTACTTTTTAACAAGTTTGAAGTCCACTGTCCCACACACAGCTGTCTGATGTAAACAATCATGGCCTTTCTTCTCCCTTCGCCATTCTCCTCCAGGTGAGTACTTTAACGGACCACCTGTCTCCTTGGTGCAGTAATTACCAGCCTCCTCCACTTGATGCTCCAGCTTAGAAAAATTCTTTACGCTTCGGAATTTTTTGAGCAATTCCTTTTCCCCAAGCTCTTTTCCTCTCAATAATTTTATGAGCGCCACTTTCAAACTTTTTTCCGGACATTTTGACCTCACTAATTATTTTTTACCTCTCACTGGTGCTTGCATAATCACATGTCAAAACAATTCCTCTGATAGGCTATTGTTATGTGGTACCCATGTGAGGCATTTGTAAATTAGACCAATCAGCAGCCACACACGAATATCAAGTAATGGACATAGAATGTGACCAATTAACAACAATGGAATCTTTTTCAGTGGCTCATGATAGCCTGTCCGAGAGGTCTTCAACTCCCACCTCCGGAAGAACTTCGTCCACTTTCCAAGGGAGTCTGGAGACGGAGTCTAAATGGGCCATGTTCTCCAACTCCATTGTTGAAGAAGCTGCCCAGAGCTGTGGCTGCAAGGTCATTGGTGCATCTTGCGGTGGCAACCCCCGCACTAAGGGGTGGACACCAGTGGTGAGGGGGCCATCAAGCTGAAGAAGGAATCCTACCGAGCTTTGTTGGAGTGTGGGACTCCAGAAGCAGCTGAGGTGTACGGACAGGCTAGGCGTAGTGCAGCTCAGGTGGTTGCTGAAGCAAAAAATCGGGTGTGGGAGGAGTTTGGTGAGGCCACAGAACAAGAATTTCGGTCGGCCTCGAAGAGATTCTGGCAAACTATACGGTGGCTCAGGAGGGGGAAGCAGCTCCCTGTCCACACTGTGTATGGTGTGGAAGGGGCACTGCTGATTTCGACTGGGGACACTGTCGGGCAGTAGAAGGAATACTTCGAGGATCTCCTTTAATCCCACTGACACACCTTCCACAGATGAAGCAGGGCTTGAGGACAAGGGGGACGACTCGTCTATCACAGGTGCTGAAGTCACCAACGTGGTTAAAAAAACTCTTTGGTAGCTGGGCCCCAGGGGTGGATGAGATTCACCTTGGGTACCTCAAGGCCCTGGATGTTGTAGGGCTGTCAGTATTAACACACCTTTGCAATATTGCGTGGAGGTCGAGGACAGTGCCTTTGGCATGGCAAACTGGGGTGGTGATTTCTCTTGTTAAGAAAGGGGACCGGAGGGTGTGTTCCAACTTTAAGAGGATCACACTTTTCAGCTTCCCTGGGAAGGTCTATGCCAGGGTACTGGAGAGGAGAGTTGGACCATTGCTCCGACCTCGGATTCGGGAGGAGCAATGTGGTTTTCGTCCTGGCCCGGGGCACATCAGACCAACTCTTTGTCCTCTCGAGAATCCTCAAGGGTTTGTGGGAGTTTGCCCAACCAGTCCACATCTGTTTTGTGGACTTGGGGAAAGCATTCAACGGCATCCCATGTGGTCTCTTGTGGGGAGTGCTGCAGGAGTTTGGGGTATCGGGCTTGTCATTATGAGCTATTCAGTCCCTATACAACCATTGCAAGAGTTTGGTTCATATTGCCAACACTCAGTCAAACTCGTTTCCAATGAGAGTTGGACTCTGCTGGGGCTTTCCTTTGTCACCAATCCTGTTCATAATTTTTATGGACAGGATATCTAGGTGCAGCCAAGGAACGGAGGGTGTCATGTTCAGTGATCACAGGATCTCTTCTCTGCTGTTTGCAGATAAAGCTGTCCTGTTGGCTTCATCGACCAATGAATTACAGGTCTTGCTGGGATGGTTTGCTACTGAGTGTGAAGAGGCTGGGATGAGAATCAGCACCTCCAAGTTTGAGTCCATGGTCCTCAGCTGGAAAAGGGTGGATTGTCCTCTCCGGGTTGGGGACAAGCTTCTACCCCAAGTCGAGGAGTTTAAGTATCTCGGGGTCTCATTCACGAGTGAAGGGAGAATGGAGCGAGAGACTGACAGATAAATCGGAACAGCATCTGCACTGATGCAGACATTGTCCCAATCTGTTGTGGTGAAGAGGAAGCTGAGCTCTAAAACAAAGCTGTTGATTTACCGGTCAGTCTATGTTCCTACCTTCACCTATGGTCATGAGCTTTGGGTAATGACCGAAAGAATGAGATTGTGGACACAAGCAGCTGAAATGAGCTTTCTCTGCAGGATTGCTGGACTCACCCTTACATATAGGGTGAGGAGCTCAGTCATCCGGGAGAGGCTCAGAGTAGAACCACTGCTCCTCCACATTGAAAGGAGCCAGTTGAGGTGGTTTGGGCATATGATTGTCACGCCGCGCCGCTCATCAGCGGCGCCAGCTGCACGCACACCTGCACATCATCAGCAGCGAGGGATTTAAGCCGCCTCGCCCTGGGCTTCGGCCTGAAGCCGTCAGACTTCTCTACGCATTGCTGTGAGTTCCGTCTCATCCTCTACAAACATTGCGGTAAGAAGATCTTACCTTTTTCTCTCCCAAGTCAGCTCCCCTGTGCACAGGTGGATTCCCCGGCGGCGGACTATTCCTCTCCATCGCCTATTCCTCGCTGCTGCACCGGGCTTTCCAGGTGGCTGTCTACCGGACTTCGTTCCTTGCTGTGCCAGTCATCCGCCCTTTCCAAGTAAGCTCCTCTCTTACTCTTATATCCCCTGTGTTGGTGTGTGCCCGTCACCCTTCTCCCTGTGCTTTTCCCATAGGGTTGCCCGGCTGTACGGTCTCCTGCCTCTGTGCCCGAAGCAGACGCCGCCACCAACACATTCACATCTCGCAGAC
The DNA here is from genome assembly GCA_020510985.1 of Pholidichthys leucotaenia. Taxonomy (NCBI): domain Eukaryota; kingdom Metazoa; phylum Chordata; class Actinopteri; order Cichliformes; family Pholidichthyidae; genus Pholidichthys; species Pholidichthys leucotaenia. The sequence continues at coordinate 108,135,472 of CM035841.1, read as the reverse complement.
ACACATTCATACACTCCTGTTGTCAATAAAGCTATTTGAGCTACTCTGAACCCGTGTGTGTGCGTCTCCTGAGCCGTGCATTATGTCAGTACGGCTTCAGCAGAGCGGCTCAGCAGACGGCGGGCTCGCACACCGGCTTACCACTCTCGAGGCTCGAGTGGATCAGATAGCTTATCAGCAACAGGTGATACTTAATCAATTGATTAATATAACTAACCGATTGGACCGCTTGGACCCCCAACAGCCGTTCCCCCTGGCTCGTCAGGGTGGCGCGGCTCCTGCTGCTCCAGCGGCCGTCCAGCAGGCTCCGGCAGCACCGACTCGGCTCACGCCCATTCCAACCCCCGCCCGCTTTAGCGGTAAGCTTGGCGGAGCGCGGGGGTTCATAATGCAATGTGAGTCCGTGTTCCACCGTGTGCCCGGAGACTTTCCTTCTGATCATAGCCGAATTGGTTATATCAGGAATCTCCTGGAGGGGCGAGCATTAACCTGGACCTATGCCGTAATGGCGAGGCCCAGTTATGCCACCCTCACGTATGACCAATTCGTGAGACGCTTCCTGGAGGTCTTTGACCACTCTCGTACCGAGACGGTCCAGGTCGATCGGCTTCTCAGCCTCCAGCAGGGAAGCCGGTTGGCAGCGGACTACGCGGTCGACTTCCGGGTAGCGGCGGAGGAATTGGGCTGGGAGGAACGCTCCCTCTGTGGCCTTTTCCTCCGCAGTCTCAACGATGATCTGAGGGATGAACTGGCTGGGCGGGATATCCCGGAGACCCTAGCGGAGCTAACATCCCTAGCGATCAGTTTGGATAACAGGCTGCGCGAGCGCTCCTCGGGGCGGAAGTCGTCTTCTTCTCGCCCTCGTGGAGCCTCGTCGCGCCCGTTCCAAGCTCGCCCCCTGGCGACGCCGCCACCATCGCGCCCCGAGGAGTCGGAGCCGATGGTGATGGGCTGGACAAAGCTCTCCCCGGCGGAAAGACAGCACCGCCGTGAGTTAAATCTCTGCATGTATTGCGGAGATAGTCAACACACGGTAGAGCTTTGTCCACAGAAGCCAAACGGCGGGGTCCGCGAGTCACTGTAGGGGGCCTCGCGGACATCAATCGGTTAAGTCCCCTCACCCAACTGAAGCTGCCCGTCCGCTTTTGTCACAACTCCACTGGGCATCTCACTCACGCACTGGTGGATTCGGGCGCGGAGGGCAGTTTTATTTCACAAAGCCTGGCAACCCGATTGGGCATCCGCTGCCAGGCATTAAAGACCCCTATCTCCCTGGTCAACCTCTCCCGTGTCTCCCTGGGGAGAGTAACACACCAGACCGTCCCCATTCCGGTTATCATCTCTGGAAACCACTGGGAGGAGATAACCTTCTACGTCCTGCCCAACTCTGTGTCGCCCGTCATCCTGGGGTATCCCTGGCTACGCCTCCACAACCCCATTTTGGATTGGAAGTCCGCCGGGGTGTCGGCATGGAGCACATTTTGCATGAGCACCTGTCTACAGTCCGCTGCCTGCTCTCCGTCCTCTCCTCCTACGCCTACGGACGCAGCGCCCCCGGACCTGTCCCTGGTGCCATTGGAATTTCACGACCTGGGTATGGTGTTCAGCAAGTCCAAGGCGATGTCTCTTCCTCCTCATAGGCCCTATGACTGCGCAATTAACCTCCGCCAGGGGGCACCCTTACCCTCTGGGCGACTCTACAGCCTGTCAGCGCCGGAGAAGGAGACCATGAACGCTTACCTCAAGGAGTCGCTGAGTGCTGGGATAATCCGCCCATCGTCATCACCTGTGGGGGCAGGATTCTTCTTCGTGGGTAAGAAGGACGGGTCCCTCCGTCCTTGCATCGACTATCGTGCCCTAAACGACATTACGGAGAAGGATCGCTACACCCTGCCCCTCATGGACACCGCCTTCCACTCCCTCCAGGGGGCGACTTGGTTCACCAAGCTGGATCTACGCAGCGCATACCACCTCGTCCGGATCCGGGAGGGAGATGAGTGGAAGACAGCCTTCCGTACCCCGAACGGCCACTTCGAGTACCTGGTGATGCCGTTCGGGTTGACCAACGCTCCAGCCGTCTTTCAGCGCCTTATCAACGACGTCCTCCGGGATTTCATTGGCCTGTTTGTGTTCGTCTACCTGGATGACATTCTCATCTTCTCCAAATCCAGGGACGAGCACCGGGCCCACGTGAGGCGGGTCCTCCAAAGACTGCTGGAGAACCCGTTGTATGTGAAGGCCGAAAAATGTGAGTTCTACGCGAAGACAACATCCTTTCTCGGGTTCATCATCTCCCACGACCAGGTGCTTCCGGACCCAGAGAAGGTGAAGGCGGTGGTGGAATGGCCCACACCTGCATCGAGAAAACAGGTGCAGCAGTTCGTCGGGTTTGCAAATTTCTACCGCCGCTTCGTCCCAAATTTTGGCACCATCGTCGGCCCGCTGACCCGCCTCACGTCCCCTAAGGTCCCGTTCCGGTGGACCGAAGAGGCCGCGGCTGCCTTTCAGGCGCTGAAGGCGGAGTTCTCCTCCTCCCGGGTCCTTAGCCAAGTCAACCCTGCGCTGCACTGCATCGTGGAAGTGGACGCTTCGGACACAGGAGTGGGGGCGGTTCTATCCCAGCGGTCGCCAGATGACGGAACCAAGCGGCCCTGCGCCTTCTTCTCCCGGCGCTTGTCCCCGGCAGAACGGAATTACGACGTGGGGGACAGAGAGCTTCTCGCCATCAAGCTCGCGCTACAGGAGTGGCGTCACTGGCTAGAGGGGGCGAACCTGCCGTTCGTGGTCCTGACGGACCACAAGAACTTGGAGTACCTAAGATCTGCCAAGCGCCTGAACGCCCGCCAGGCATGCTGGTCCTTGTTCTTTGCCAGGTTCCAATTCACCATCACCTTCAGGCCTGGCTCCAAGAACGGCCTGCCCGACGCCCTCTCTAGGCAATTCGCCCCTGAGGAGTCGGAGGACGCGGTCCACACCATCCTACCCAGGTCGTGCGTCGTGGGGGCCGTCACCTGGGACATTGAGAGCAAGATCCGGAAGGCGCAGGAAGTGGAACCTGACCCTGGCGGTGGACCGGAGGGGAGGCTGTTCGTGCCATCCACGGTTCGGGGGGCGGTCATCCACTGGTTGCACACATCCAAGCTCACCTGCCACCCTGGCTCCTCCCGGATGATTGACCTCCTCCAGCGGTCCTTCTGGTGGCCGGGCCTGCGGAGGGACGCTGCCCGCTACGCCCGGGCCTGCCCAGTGTGTGCCACCAGCAAATCTGGTAATGCCCCTCCAGCGGGTTTGCTCCAGCCTCTGCCCGTCCCTGGCAGGCCCTGGTCGCATATCGCCCTGGATTTCGTCACCGGACTCCCAGTCTCTAACACCTTCGACACCGTCCTGACCATCGTGGACCGCTTCTCCAAGGCGGCACACTTCGTCCCCCTACGAGGTCTCCCAACTGCCCTGGAGACGGCGGACCTCCTAATCCAGCACGTGGTCAGGCTGCATGGGATTCCGGTGGACGTGGTCTCGGACCGGGGGCCCCAATTTTCTTCAGAGGTTTGGAGGTCGTTCTGCAACGCCCTGGGAGCCAAGGTGAGCCTCTCCTCCGGCCATCACCCCCAAACCAACGGGCAGTGTGAGCGGACCAACCAGGAGCTGGAGGCTGCGCTCCGCTGCGTCACGGCGTCCAAACCAACGTCCTGAAGTCACCACCTCGCCTGGGTTGAATACGCCCACAACACCGCTCGCTCTTCTGCTACAGGGATGTCCCCCTTTAAGGCGTCCCTGGGTTACGACCCCCCGCTGTTCCTGGCACAGGAGAGTAAGGTAACTGTCCCCTCAGTACGGGCGCATCTCAGGCAGTTCCGCTCCATCTGGGCGTCAGCGCGCAATGCGCTTTTACGCACGGCGGAGCGCAACAGAGCCGTGGCGGACCGGCACAGAAGACCTGCCCCGGCGTACAGAGTTGGTCAGCAAGTCTACGTGTCAACCCAGGACGTGATTTTAAAGGGCGAGAGGAGGAAGCTGGCACAGCGTTTTATGGGCCCATACCCCATCACCAGGATCATCAACCCGGTGGCTGTGCGTGTAGCTATTCCCCCCTCCCTCCGCATCCACCCCACCTTCCACGTGTCCAAGGTGAAGCTGGCAGTCTCCGACCCCCTTTGTCCTCCTCCTGCTGCGCAACCCGCGCCCCGGATGATTGATGGCCATCCGGCCTGCCTGTCTCCTCCATCCTGGACTCCCGGCGCCGGGGTCGTGGGTTGCAGTACTTGGTGGACTGGGAGGGCTATGGGCCTGAACATCGGCAGTGGGTACCCTTGTCGTTTGTGTTGGACCCATCGCTCATCGCTGAATTCCACCGAGCGCACCCAGAGAAGCCATCGCCAGGAGGCGCTGCTAGAGGGGGGAGTACTGTCACGCCGCGCCGCTCATCAGCGGCGCCAGCTGCACGCACACCTGCACATCATCAGTGGCGAGGGATTTAAGCCGCCTCGCCCTGGGCTTCGGCCTGAAGCCGTCAGACTTCTCTACACATTGCTGTGAGTTCCGTCTCATCCTCTACAAACATTGCGGTAAGAAGATCTTACCTTTTTCTCTCCCAAGTCTGCTCCCCTGTGCACAGGTGGATTCCCCGGTGGCGGACTATTCCTCTCCATCGCCTATTCCTCGCTGCTGCACCGGGCTTTCCAGGTGGCTGTCTACCGGACTTCGTTCCTTGCTGTGCCAGTCATCCGCCCTTTCCAAGTAAGCTCCTCTCTTACTCTTATATCCCCTGTGTTGGTGTGTGCCCGTCACCCTTCTCCCTGTGCTTTTCCCATAGGGTTGCCCGGCTGTACGGTCTCCTGCCTCTGTGCCCGAAGCAGACGCCGCCACCAACACATTCACATCTCGCAGACACACATTCATACACTCCTGTTGTCAATAAAGCTATTTGAGCTACTCTGAACCTGTGTGTGTGCGTCTCCTGAGCCGTGCATTATGTCAATGATCAGGTGCGTCCTGGACGCCTCCCACTTCAGGTATTTCAGACACGTCCCACTGGGGGAAGACCCCAGGACAGACCCAAGACACGCTGGAGAGACTACGTCTCCCAGCTGGCCTGGTAACATCTTGGTATCCTCTCTGAAGAGCTGGAGCAGGTGGCCAGGGACAGGAAAGTTTGGGCTTCTCTGCTTGAGTGGCTGCCTCCACGACCCAGACCTCCAGAAAAGAAGTTAGAAAATGGATGGATGTATAGATGGCACATTTGAATTATATCCATGTTTGACATTTTAGTGCGAGTCCCAGCTCATCATACTGCTCTGTATTCACTTGTGTATGAGTCTCACAGCTGCACCCAGTCTTGAAGAAATCAAAAACTGCTAAAGTCTCCATGCTCTGCTTTTCTCTACAGAAAGAGTGAGTTTTCCATTTTTTTTAACTGCCCGTGATCATTTTTAACAGATAGCATACCCATTTTTGGCTCTTTCTGCATTTCCTGTTCTCTTGTGTTTGCTTTTAATTAAAAGTCACATTTTGTGGCACTTAAAACTCTTGGATCGGTCTCCACTTCATGTTTGTGCTTCAGTGAGTTACCCTTTCTTCTGTTCTGACCTAATTTAAGAGATAAGATAAGATAAGATAAGCCTTTATTGGGTCAAAGGTTAAGTTTTGTGTTGCATGCTTGTCTCCTTAAGGGTGCATTCAGATAGTTCGGATAGTTCGGTTCATTTGGTGCCATCTGAACGTGCGTTGAAACTCTGGTGCGCACCAAACAAGCAAAGTCTGGACCCCCTGAAAACGGGAGTCTTGGTTCTCTTGCAAATGAAGTCTGGTGCGCTCCACTTGCAGTATGAATCCAAACAGAGTATCCAGCGGACCAAAGGGCGGAATTGCTCCTCGGTGTTTGTGCAACCATAGCAACACATAGTAACACATAGCAACACATAGTCTGAGAAGAGGAAGTGGCATTTACCGTAGCACATTTTGGGTAGAAAATAACAGTAAAGACAACTGCGTGAATCCGAGAAATCCTTTTACTGGTGAAAGCCAAGGGGAAGTTAAAAACATCTCATTTGTGGCGGACAAACAACCCTGCTGAAGGGAACAGATTTCCGTTTTCGGTCCTGGCCAATCAAAGAGCCTGACTTTTCTTCTTCGCCAAGATTTTTTCTTCCTGGTAAGTGGTGGTTTCAGCTACAGCACCCCAAACAAGCAGTTGTTGTAACTGCGTGACGCTGTCCAGGCAGTTTGGTCCGCTGCAGTGTGAATGCAAACCAAACCAAACGAAGGTGTGAAAATTCTTGGCATTTACCGCCCAGTCGAACCGAGACTCTCGGACTGTCCTGGTCTAAATGCAGCGTAAGTCTTTCAAATTAGGATGTAGTCCGCAAAAGAAATAGACCTCAATAGTGTTCTCCACACAGATAAGACTTGGAGTTTTAAAAAACAGTACTCTTTGCTGTGGAAACAATCCGAAGAAACAGCAGGAATGAGTCCCCAAAATACACACATCTAACTAACTAACTAACTAACTTGCACTTATATAGCGCTTTTCTAGTCACAAAGACCACTCAAAGCGCTTTCATTAATACTAACCCTCTATTCTAAGGGCCTATAGGAAACAGATATCTAGGGACAATTTAGAACAGCCAATTAACCTAACATGCATGTTTTTGGCATGTGGGAGGAAACCGGAGAAATCCCGGAGTAAACCCACGCAACACGGGGAGAACATGCAAACTCCACACAGATCACTGTTGGTCGGGGGCTGGGATCGAACCCACGATCCCACGATCCCCACAATCCCCCGGCCAAGGGTAAACTGTGCTGCCGCAGTGCTAACCACTGCGCCACCGTGCATTCACATCTGTGAATGGATGCAGAGTAAAAGCTGAAAAAAGTGAATTCTCTGCTGAGAAAAGCAGATGTGTGGTTAAAGGTAGGACTAACTAGGTAAACCTAAACTGATTAGTATGAGGGACTAGATTAGCAATCAAAAAAAACCGTTGGCTTCTTCCCACTTAGTAAAAATCCTGGCATCTCGATAACCTGTTACTTCGCAGGTCCAGTTTTAGCATTTAGATTTTTCGAGGTGTCTAAAGCTGGATTTATGCACCTGCATCATGTCGACGCCATTACTGACGTACATCGCCGACACAGTGATTGGCAATTTTTTTCTTGTGTGTAGGGTGGAATGCGTTGTTCCGTTGCCAAAGCGGGTTTCAGCTGATGTGTAGAATGATTTGTGTCCGTTGTGTGTTTTTGTTTATTAAGTAGCAACAGACAATTGCAGACTGTGATGGAGTTGGAGCTAATAAATATTAAGAAAAACAACTTTTCATACGATCGCTGCACAGAGAAAAAAAGAAGTTGGAGAAAAAGGTGCATGCAACCACTGCCGCTGCCGTTATTTGACAATCTGTGTAATTACTGGGGTTATGACAAGCCATAAAACGTTCCTTTATGTGCTCACTTCCTCAATATTCTTTTGAGTTTGGACCATTGTTTAACTGACTTGCTTTGGAAGCTGTGCCACCATGAACGGGCAGAGCAGAGCAGCGACGAGAACCAGGAAATGTGAAGGAGCAGAGAAAGTGGACCAATCAAAGCTCTTATGGTCTGCATCGCCGACGTGTATCTCTCCTCCTCTAGAGAGGTGCATGTCGGGCGACGCAGGGGGATGTTGAGTCAACACTGCGTCGATGCATAAATCCAGCTTAAGGCAGGTGAGCATCTCGGGCTTGTGTACAGGGCACGGGGGCATAGTATGCCCAAAATTCTGCCATTGTCTCGCAGGGTCCGCTCTCTCAATAGTCAAAGAGATTAATTAATTTTTTCACTGGGTTAGATGAGTCAAAGTCAAACACAAACTGAGACCAGTAAAAGGATATCAGATTTATGTAGTTACTGTAAATATTACTTTAATATTATCATTTTATTTTATGAAAGTTTCTCAAGGACTCAACCTGAACAGTTTCGAACTTTTTACCTGTTTCATTCTCACAGAGAGTCTTTGAGGTCAGAGAGTCGTCATCCCTGTTACTGTGACTTCTTGTTTTCAGTCGCCTCTTCTTTGGTTTGGGTTCTTCTTCTTTAGTTGATCCTGAGTCCACATGCCGGCTTTCTTCCTCATCTTTTATCTCCATTAAAGCAGAGTCGTGATAGAGGAGCTGCTCACTGTTTGGTTCTGCTTCACTCTGCTGCTTTTCCTCAGAAATAAGTGTCACCAGCTTCACTAACAGCTGTTCTCGCTCCTGACTGATGCAGAGTTCCTCCTGTTCCTCTTTAACCTGTGGAGGTTCCCCCTGTTCCAAACCTGAGTTCTCCTCTTGGTTCCAGAGCTGCTGGTCAGGAGAAAATTTGTTCTCACAGACATGTTGCTCTGGGAAGTCTAGAGGGAAAACAGATCAAAGAATTCATTCACTAATGGGATTAAAGCAGAACTCAGTTTTAAGGAAATACAGCGGGAAAAGTAAGAATTTAACAGGTCAACATTTTTCTTAAACATAAGATAAGATAAGATAAGATAAGATAAGCCTTTATTAGTCCCACAATGGGGAAATTCCAGGATTGCAACAGCACAGGGATAGCAACACTCAGAAGACAAGTGGTAAATGGTAAATGGCATTCACTTATATAGCGCTTTTATTCTCACCTCTTGATGAGAATAAGAAAAAAACAAGAGCAGCGAATATACATATGTACATATAAATATATAAATACACAGTGCAGAGCATTGTAGCTAGATGGAATAAATATATAAATATATAAACACACACAGTGCGGAGCATTGTAGCTAGATGGAATGAAGAGCATAACCGTCTACTTAGTTATCCTACATGATATGATTATGTACCCATACATATTCTCACCCTCCATAGCGACTGGTATTTTCCTAGTTGTATACCGGAGGGGACCGTTGTGTAAGTCTATTGCGTCTTTTGCATTCAATACTATTAGGTTGTCACGTCTTTTTACTATCTCTGCGAGCAGCCCTGCTTAGGTTATACAGTCTGACAGCCGTAGGTAGGAAGGACCTGCGAAACCTCTCGGTTGTGCACCTGGGATGATGTAGTCTGCTGCTAAATGAGCTCCTCAGTGCATTCAGTATGTCCTGCATAGGGTGGGACTCGGACTCCAGCAGAGATGACAGTTTAGCCACCATCCTTCCCCAAACATATTTCTGATGGAGCCACTGACCTGAGATTTTCACCAGATATCAGTAACAACCCAAGTAGTCCATACAAACAGTGGACATAACAAGTCTACACACCTCTATTCAAATGCCAGGTTTTTGTGATGTAAAAAAATGAGACCAAGATAAATCATTCATCTTCATTCATTCATCTTCTTCCGCTTAATCCTTTTCGGGTCATGGGGGGGCTGGAGCCTATCCCAGCATATTTGGGCAAGAGGCAGGGTACACCCTGGACAGATCGCCAGTCCATCGCAGGGCCAACACCGAGAGACAGACAACCATTCACTTTCACAGTCATACCTAAGGCTAATTTAGAATCCCCAGTTTTTGATGCCAATTAACCTTACTTGCATGTTTTTGGCATGTGGGTGGAAACCAGAGAAATCCCGGAGTAAAGCCACGCAGACACGGGGAGAACATGCAAACTCCACACAGATCACTGTTGGTTGGGGGCTGGGATCGAACCCAGGATCCCCCGGCCAAGGGTGAGTTGCTGTGCTGCCGCAGTGCTAACCACTCCGCGACTGCGCTGCCCACCAAGATAAATCATTTCAAAAAAATTTTCCACCATTAATATGACCTATAACCTGTACAACCCAACTGAAAAATAAACAAATCTTTTAAGGAGAAACATAAATATGCTATAATATTTAAAGGGTGTGCATAAATATGCACACCCTTAAACTAATACTTTTTTGCAGCACCTTTGGCTTTTATTACAGCACTCTTTTATTACAGCACTCAGCAGTCTTTTTGGGTAGGGTCTATCAGCAGAGCACATCTTCTTGTGGCAATATTTGCCCACTCTTCTATGCAAAAATGCTCCAAATCTGTCAGATTGTGAGGGCATCTCCTGCGCACAGCCCTCTTTAGATCACCCCACAGAGGTTCGATCGGATTCAGGTCTGGACTCTGGCTGGGCCATTCCAAAACCTCGAGCTTCTTCTAGTGAAGCCATTCTTTTGTTGATTTGGATGTGTGCTTTGGGTCATTGTCATGTTGAAAGATGAAGTTCCTCTTCATCTTCAGCTTTCAAGCAGAGGTCTGAAGGTTTTGTGCCAACACTGACTGGTATTTGGAACTGTTCATAATTCCCTCCACCTTGACTAAGGCCCCAGTTCCAGCTAACGAAAAACAGCCCCAAAGCATAATGCTGCCACTACCACCATGCATCAGGTATGGTGTTCTTTTGGTGAGCAGTGTTGTGTTTGTGCCAAATATACCTTTTGAAATTATGGCCAAAAAGTTCAGCCTTGGTTTCATCAGACCATAACACATTTTCCCACATGCATGTGGAGATTTCAAAGGTGTTTTTGCAAAATGTAGCCAGGCTTGGATGTTTTTCTTTGTAAGATAAGGCTTCCATCCTTGCCACCCTCGATGGGAGATTGTTGTCACATGTACAAAAAAGCCAGTACTTGCCAGAAATTCCTGCAGCTCCTTCAATGTTGCTGTTGGCCTCTTGGCAGCCTCCCTGACCAGTTTTCTTCTCTCGTCTTTTCATCAATTTTGGAGGGATGTCCAGTTCTTGGTAATGTCACTGTTGTGCCATATTTTCTCCATTTGATGATGACTGTCTTCACTATGTTCCATGATATATTTAATGCCTTGGAAATTCTTTTGTACCCTTCTCCTGATTGATGCCTTTGAACAGTGAGATCCCTCTGATGCTTTGGAAGCTCTCTGTGGGCCATGGCTTGCGCTGTCAGATGTGACTTCAAAAATGTCAGGAAAAGCCCATTAGAACCGCTGAACTTTATTTGGGGTTAATCAGAGGCACTTTAAATGGTGGCAGGTGTGCACCGACTCCCGTTTAACATGAGTTTGAATGTGATTGGTTAATTCTGAACACAGCCACATCGCCAGTTATAACAGGGTGTGCATATTTATGCCAACAGGTTATTGTAAATTTTTTATTTTTTCCCTTAAAAGATTTCAGTTTGTTTTTCAATTGGGTTGTACTGGTTATAGCTCACATTAATGGTGGAAAAAGTTTTGAAATGATTTATCTTGGTCTCATTTTTTCACATCACAAAAACCTAGCATTTAAAAAGGGGTGTGTAGACTTTTCATATTCACTGTACAAAGAAATCAAAGCAACTGTGTTCACAAAGTAAGTTAAACCTAATAAACTGGAATGGCACAGAAAATAAGTATTGAACACGCTAGGTGAAATTCATTTAATATTTAGTAGAAAAGCCTTTGTTGGTAATAACGGCTTCCAGATGCCTCCTGTATAGACAAACTAGACACAGACATTGCTCTCGAGTGATTTTAGGCCATTCTTCCACACAAACTGTCTTCAAATCTTGGAGGTCTGTAGGTGTCTTCTGTGAACTCTGATCTTCAGTTCGTACCATAGATTTTCAGTTGGATTCAGGCCAGGTGACTCACTGGGCTATTCTAGCAACTTTATTTTCCTTCTCTGGAGCCAGTTGAGAGTTTCCTTGGCTGTGTGTTTGGGATCATTGTCTTGATGAAATGTCCACCCTCGTTTCATCTTTAGCATCTTGGCAGATGGCAACAGCTTCTTATCAAGGATGTCTCTGTACATTTGTACATTCATCTTTCCTTTAATTATATCAAGTCTGCCTGTACCATGTGCCCCCACACCATGATGGGATGTAGAGTGCCATTTCTCCTCCAAACACGCTGTATGTTGTGACATCCAAAAAGTTCAATTTTGGTCTCATCTGACCAGACTATATTCTCCCAGTATTTTACTGGCTTCCCCGAATGTTGTGCAGCAAACTTTAAATGACCTTCAACATGCTTTTTCTTCAGCAATGGAGTCTTGCGAGGTGAGTGGGCATAGAGCCCATGTCGGCTGAGTGCATTACTTACCGTTTTCTTTAAAACAGCAGTACTGTACCTGCTAACTCCAGGTCATTCTGGAGCTCTCGGTGAGTGGTCTTTGGCTCTTGGATAATTCTTCTGACAATTCTCTTGACTCCTCTATGGAAAATCCTGTGAGAAGCTCCTGATTGCAGCCGGTTTATGGTAAAATGATGTTCTTTCCACCTCCAAATGATGGTTCCAACAGTGCTCACTGGAACATTCAGCAGTTTAGAAATGCACCTGTAACCAATGCCATCATTATGTTTTGTAATACTAAGGTTGCAAAGGCGATTCAAAGGTGGACTTGCTGATGTGTTTTGGATCATTGTCCTGCTGCAGAACCCAAGTGTGCTTCAGCTTGAGCTCACGAACAGATGGCTGGACATTCTCTTTCAGCATTTTTTGGTAGAGAGTAGAATTCATGGTTCCATTTACCACAGCAAGTCTTCCAGGTCCTGAAGCAGCAAAACAGCCCCAGATCATCACATTACCACCACCATGTTTTACTGTACCTTCTCAGTAACAGCTTGGTTCATCAGTACCACAGATCAAGAATGAAAACAGCTGCACAGAATAGTGCATTTGGGATCAAAAATTATTGGGGTCAGTCTTCCTGCACTAAATGAAATCTATGAATCAATCACAGGTGGTCGAAAAAGACTCAAAAATTAACAAAGATTTCTCACATCCTGCTAACCACCTGTTTGTATTGCTGCCTTCAAGAAAAAGACTCAGATCCCCGTTTACAAAAAAAACAAAAAAACAACACATTTAGAACTAGTACTTATGCAGTGGTTTGTATTGGTGCAATGAATGCTGAACTGTATGAATGTGTGATGTATGCTCTATTTGTGATGGGCACACCAAGCTGAGTTTTAATCAGCTGGAAGCTGATAAAGCAATAAAGTGTTGAATGATAATTAGTGACCATGGAGCGTTTTCAGCTGGTTTTAACCTGGTCCTGACCACATTATGAGTTCAGCATCAGTTACCATGGTGATCTAGCCCAGTAAAAAGAGAGCCAGCTTCATGAGGCTGAAAACTCTGACTGAAGCCTCAATGTACCTCAATAAGCCATTAATCTGGTTTCATGGTACACCCTGCTGGTCTACATGACCCCAGGATGCCACTGATCTACAGTATGCAGATCAGAGTCATTAGTGGTGCCTACTGAAACCCAGATGGAACGGAACATCTGTGCACAGAACATGAACAAATGTGTGGAATTATCACCTCTATGTGATTGTGAATTGTCACACTGCAGGTGAACATAACTGAAGGGCAAAATTTCTCCTGTAAAAACTCTTCAGGATGGCAATGTGTTCATAATTAGCTTTTTTTGGGGGGGGGGGGGGGAGCTCTTTCAATTCTATTATTTATGTGCGCACCCGTACAGAAAATCTGACACTTTAATATATTTTATATTTAATATATTTTAATATATTATATAAGTAATATATACTTTAATATATTATATTTATCAGAGAATCTGCTGACAAACACATGAAGACTTTTTGAGGGAAAAGAGGAGGCTAACGTTAGCTTATCATCATGGTTGGTGTTTCCATGGTAACAGAAAGTTAACTAACCTTCTCTCCTCGGCTCCATTTCAGATTTTTTTTAAATCCACATCAGCCGGTTCTCGGTGTCGAATCACCTCTGCTCTGTCCACAGAACCGGACTCTGAGGTTAAGGATCCAGCTTCTGTTCGACAAGCTAACCGGAAGTAGCATACAGCTAGCTTGTCACAGCCAGCAGGACTTTCAAAGTAAAACTCAAAACTATAAAAAAAAAAACTATTCTCCTTTCAAATAATATATCGAAGTAGAACTTATGCAATTGTAACTAGCAGCACGTGGCGGCTGTCTTCTGTTTGTTGATTTATTCAGTCTTTTGATTGTTTAGATGCAACATTATATTGCATTATATTATATTGTTATATTATTCTGTTTCTTTTAATTGTACTTTTAATCTATCCGAATAAAGATTGATTGATTTATATCAAGAACATAATAAACATTTGGTTTCCTCCCAAAGGCCAAAGACATGCAGGTTAGGTTAAGGAGCATCAGCTGGGGATTCTAAATTGTCCTTAGGTGTGAATGTGAGAGTGAATGGTTGGTTGTCTGTCTCCCTGTATGGATTCAGGTCAAGTGCACCCCTGAACAAGGGAGCACCCCAAGTGGACCCCAGGATCCAATCTGTACATGTACAAGTACATTTTCAATCCCATGATTTATAAAGTGATTCATAATTTTCTAAAGCCTCATTCAGAACATTATAGTCCCATTTTGGTTCCAAGGTTGTCATAGCCAGGAGCGGCACTGGGGTTAAGCTCCCAGTGCTCATAAAATGCTCCTTATGGCGTGCGTCTCGAAAAGCCTCTGACAACTAAGTCCAACTCCTAGCCTGCCCGTGTGGTTTAGTCTCTAAGCCCGGCGGAACTGCTTTTACTAATAGGAGAAGGGGCGAGGGCGGATCTCTGGTGCCTTAAAACCAGATGCTTCGGGTAGATGGTGGCTCGTCAACCTGGGAAGGTAGCCCATCTAGGGGAAGGTAAACCCTGATTTCAAACCTCCGCTGCCTTGCGGCATACCCGGTCACGGGAAAGGCTTTGGGAGTCAACCCTGAGGAAAAATCCGGAGTCGGAGCCCCTAAGGCAGTTCTATGTTGTGCTCAACATCGTTCTGGCAGCTCCTGCAACGGCGCTGGTGCCAAACTGTAGCAGCCCTGCTGTTCCTTTGGATTCATCAGTGACGTGGAGAGGGGGGACATGCTGCATGGGCAACATCTTGTCCTCCATATCTTCCTGCCCAGGCTTGAATCCTACCAACGCCAACGCTGGAAGGTAGAACACCGAATCACTGGAGAGGGCACTCCAGCTTCGCCTTTGGCGTAGAAAAAACACGGGGAATGACAGTTACCGGTTATAAGCCACCGCTCAATTGGCGTAGAGCGCGGCGCCAGGGGTTGTTCCCGACGGTGGGAGGGATCATCGGATCTCACTGGACAGCTACCGCCCGCCTCAAGCTGGGCAGCCCCCAGCCAATAAGGTGTTGTCCCGCCACAGCTTGCTTTCCTCATTGGGTGCATGGGGATGAGGAGAAGTCCGAACAGCAGGCTGAGAACCTTCGCACCAGGCAAGACAATAAAACAAAAGAGACCAACTCTAAAACTGGGAACTTGGAACGTCCGCACTATGATGACAGGACTCGCTGCTAACCTCAAGGACATCAACGACACCAGGAAGACTGCCATCATCAATAATGAGCTGAAGAGACTGGGAGTGGATATCGCCACTCTCCAGGAAACACGGTTGGCTGACGCAGGCACACTAAGAGAGAAGGACTACACGTTCTACTGGCAGGGAAAGGGCAGTGACGAACACAGGGAACATGGAGTGGGCTTCGCAGTGAAGAACACCTTGCTGAAGATGGTGGAACCGGGCAGCACTGGCTCTGCACGACTCCTTACCCTCCGCCTGAACATCACTCAAGGCCCAGTCACCCTCATCAGTGTGTATGCCCCAACACTGACAGCCACACCAGAGGCAAAAGACGAGTTCTACGAGAATCTCGCAACAACTGTCAGGACCATCCCCAACTCTGAACGACTCATTCTCCTTGGAGACTTCAATGCCAGAGTGGGTGCTGACCACGACTCCTGGCCCTCCTGTCTTGGACCTTTTGGCGTGGGAAGAATGAACGACAACGGACAGTGGCTGCTCGAGTTCTGCACATATCACGATCTGTGCATCACAAACTCGTTCTTCAAGACCAAGCCCCAACACAAGGTTTCCTGGCAACATCCGCGCTCAAAGCACTGGCACCAGCTGGACTTAATCCTGACCAGGCGCACCTCACTGAAGAACGTGCTAATCACCCGTTCATTCCAGAGTGCAGATTGCGACACAGACCATTCATTGGTGTGTTGCAAGGTCAAGCTGCAGCTGAAGAAATTCCATCATGCTAGACAGCCTGGAAAGGCACGGATTGACACCAGCAAGATGGCTCAACCAGAACTTGTTGAGCAGTTTGCCTCCACCTTTGAGAAGGAACTTGGTGTACCACAAGAAGGAGAATCTGCAAAGCAGAAGTGGGAAGAGCTGCGAAACACCATCCACCGCACAGCCTTGGCTACCTTTGGGAGGAAGACCTCGAAGTCACAGGACTGGTTTGATGCCAAGTTGACCGAGATCACCCCCGTCATTGAAGCCAAGCGCTCAGCACTTGCTGAGTACAAGAAGTACCCAAACGAGAAGAATCTCCAGATTCTCAGGGCTGCGAGAAGCAAAGTTCAGCAGACTGCTCGGCGCTGTGCCAACAAGTACTGGACTCAGCTCAGCCAAGACATTCAAACCGCTGCCATAACAGGGAACATTCGTGGCATGTACGATGGCATCAAGAAAGCACTTGGTCCGACTCAGAGCAAGACGGCCCCCCTCAAATCCTCCACTGGGGTGATGATCACAGAAAAGAACAAACAGATGGAGAGATGGGTGGAACACTACTCCGACCTCTACTCCAGAGAGAACACCGTGACACCGTCAGCCCTTGATGCCATCGACTGCCTGCCATCCATGGACGAACTTGAGACCGAGCCAACCATCGACGAACTCAGCAAGGCCATTGATAGCTTGGCCGCTGGCAAGGCACCCGGCAGCGACGGCATACCCCCTGACCTGATCAAGCACTGCAAGACCGCCCTACTGCTGCCATTGCATGACGTCCTCTGCCAGTGTTGGAAGGAAGGTGCCGTACCACAGGACATGAGGGACACCAAGATCATCACCCTCTACAAAAACAAAGGGGAGAGAAGCGACTGCAACAACTACAGGGGCATCTCCCTCCTCAGCGTTGTTGGTAAAGTCTATGCATGAGTTGTTCTCATTCGTCTACAGAAGCTTGCCGAGCGTGTCTACCCCGAGTCTCAGTGTGGCTTCCGCGCTGCATGATCGACGGTAGACATGATATTCTCCATCCGCCAACTCTAGGAGAAATGCAGAGAACAGAACATGCCCCTGTACGTTGCTTTCATCGACCTCACCAAAGCGTTCGATTTGGTCAGCAGAGAGGGCCTTTTCAAGATCCTGCCAAAGATAGGATGCCCACCAAAGTTGCAAAGCCTCATCGAATCGTTTCACACCAACATGCAGGGGATAGTGCAGCACGATGGCAACGTCTCAGAGCCATTCAACATACGCAGCAGAGTGAAACAGGGCTGTGTACTTGCGCCAACCCTCTTTGGGATTTTCTTTGCTATGCTCCTGAGGCATGCCTTCAGCACAGCAACAAAGGAAATCTACCTGCACTCAAGATCTGACGACAGGCTTTTCAACCTCGCCCGCCTGAAAGCCAGAACCAAAGTTCGCGAGGCTCTAATCAGAGACATGCTGTTCGCAGACGACGCTGCAGTCGCAACCCACACACAGCAGGAGCTTCAGACCCTGATGGACCGCTTCTCCCAGGCATGCAAGGACTTCGGGCTTACCATCAGCCTGAAGAAGACTAACGTCTTGGCGCAAGGCACGGAACCACCACCAACCATCACCATCGACGACTACGAGCTGGAGGTTGTGAATCAGTTCACATACCTGGGGTCCACGATCAGCAACAACCTCTCCCTTGATACAGAGATCAACAAGAGGATTGGAAAATCAGCCTTCACACTCGCTCGCCTCACCACACGAGTGTGAGAGAATCCCAAACTCTCTGTCAAGACGAAGATGGCAGTGTACAACGCCTGCATCATCAGCACACTGCTCTATGGGAGTGAGACGTGGACAACATACGCCCGGCAGGAAAAGAGAATAAACTCCTTCCACTTGCGCTTCATTCGCCACATCCTGGACATATCCTGGCAGGACAAAGTGCCCAACACAGAAGTTCTGTCCCGCGCCGGCCTTCCCTCCATGTTCACTCTACTCAGGCAGCGCAGGCTCCGCTGGCTAGGCCACGTTCACCGTATGGAGGATGGCAGAATCCCCAAAGACGTCCTCTACGGAGAACTGGCAACTGGCAGGAGAGACGTTGGCCGCCCACAGCTGCACTTTAGAGATGTCTGCAAGAGAGACATGAAGGAACTGGAGATCAACACAGAGCGCTGGGAGGACCTTTCAACGGACCGCTCCAAATGGAGAGGCACCCTGACCAGACAGCTCAAGGCGGGTGAAGAGAGACTGACTGCTGCAGCAGATGAAAAAAGGACCCACAGGAAGAACCGCCACAGACCCAGCAGCACGGAGACCACCCACAAGTGCGACCTGTGTGACAGGGACTGCCATTCGCACATCGGCCTGTTCAGCCACAGGTGATGCTGTTCCAGCAGACGTTTAGGATTCTCTTCCATGGTCATCATAGACCGACGGAGGCCGACGAGTCCCACATACTCAGTCTGTGGATTTTCATCTGGGGCAGCCAGCCGTGAGGAGTAGCAGCAGCGGAAAAGAAAAAAGTCTTTTGAAAGCAGAAATGGAGCCAAACCCTCCTCTTGGTGAGTTTAGTTATATATATATATATATATATATAAAATATTTATTAGTGGTGCTACTGGGCAGGAGGTTCTCCACCCAGAGCCAGAAGTCAGGGGATCGGGGGGGCGGTAGAGGACCAATGGAAGAAGTGGCAAAGTGGGGTCTTAGATGTAACAGAAAGGACTAGCCACACCCCAGGGAGTCAGGAGGCACCGGAGTCGCTACAGTGTGAGAGGGAGTGAGAAACAGTGTTTCGTGTTCTGTAATGTTAATGTGTAGGACAGGCTTTGTGTACTGTGTCTATTGTCTTTGGCTCCCTGGGTCTCATGGGGTAGAAATAAAGAGGTATAAAAGGAGGTGCCCAGAGACCCCAGGAGAGTTTTCTGTCTTTTATGTTGGAAGGTGAATAAAGTTTGTGTGTTGTTCAGCTCGCTGTCTCGTCTGCTTTCATCTTCCACATTGGTGCCCCTAAGACGTGCAATGGAGAATGAGCCAAGCATTGCCCCAGAGACAACCCAGAGGGAGCACACCAGCACAGCATGCGCTGTCACAGTCAAGCTCCCAAACTTTTGGCTTCACAATCCGACCGCTTGGTTTCTACATGTGGAAGCCCAATTTGCGCTCCGCAGGATCTCCACAGACGACACCAAATATTATCATGTGGTTGCGCTGGATGTGTGCGCCACACAGCAAGGACCGAGCCTGCTCCAGGAGCCGCCAGCCCAGGGGAAATATGACGCGCTCAAGCAGATGCGGCTTCAATAATATTACCCTGCCGGACAGTAAGAGAGCAGAAAAACTCCTCACGCACTCACAGTTGGGTGACAGACCAGCTGTGGAGCTGATGGAAAGCATGTTAGCGCTGAGGGGGAAGGACGACTAACCCTTCCTGTTCGCTCACCTCTTCCTCAGGAACCTACCAGCTACGGCGAGAGCAATCCTGGCCAACTCATCGCTGCTGGTGTCCAAGAACTACTGTGCCCTGGCGCAAGAAGCGGACCACATCATCCTAGCAAACAGACCTCTCATCGTGCACACAATGACACCAGCAGCCATGAAGGACTCCAGTGAGGTTGAGGAGCCGTTGGGGGTGGCTGGGACAGATGCCAAGACACACAGGAATGGGACACTCTGTTTCTATCACCGCTGGTTTGGCTCGAATGCACAACACTGTCTGCCGCCGAGCCAATTCAAGAAGCCAGAGAAAGGGCACGGACAGAAGTCAGTAGCAGCTGCAACCGCTGGTGACAGGAACAAGCTGCTTTTCATCACAGACACACGTTTGGGGAGATATTTCTTGGTGGACTCCAGCTCCCAGAAAAGTCTCATTCTACTGGTCAGCACGGACAGGTCGGCAGAAGGCTGCGGCCCCGAGCTTACAGCTGCCAACGGATCCAACATCAGGATGTTTGGCAAACGAACGGTGACAGTATGCTTACACGGACGCAATTACCAGTGGGACTTTGTGGTAGCTGCATGTTTGGTCCCCATTTTAGTTGCTGATTTTTTATGTGCTTACGGATTGTTAGTTGATGTTGCCAACAGACGTTTAGTGGATGCTGTTTCTTTTTCCTCCTTGCCCTGCACAGCTCGGTGAGTTGGGCCAACAACACATGCTAATGTTATAGCTCCAGGGGGGTAAGTACCAGCATTTGCTTTCATAGTTCCCAGCACTCACGGTTCAGACTTTTTCCTGCTATGGTAACCAAACACTGGGTCAAGCATTTCATAACAACAAAAGGTCTGCTGGTGTTCATGCACCCTCGGTGCCTGGATGTGGTTAAGCTGGCCAGCATGCACGAGGAGTTCGCTAACTTAGAGCAACTGGGCATCGTTAGGTGCTCCAACAGCCTGTGGGCATGTCCTCTACACATGGTGCCCAAGGCCGATGGGTCATGGTGACCATGCAGCGATTTCCGGCACGTAAACAACGCCACAGAACACGATCGGTATTCCATCCAGGATTTTTCTGTGCATCTGGCCGGGACATATGCTTTTTCAAAAGTGGACCTGATCTGGAGTTACCACCAGGTCCCAGTGCAGCCGGAGGACATTCCCAAAACAGCGGTAATAACTCCTTTTGGCCTTTTCAAAGTTTTTACACATGCCGTTCAGGTTAAAGGGCACAGCACAAACCTTCCAATGAATGATGGACGTGGCGTTCCGTGACCTGCCTTTCATTTTTGTCAACTTAGACGACATTTTGGTGGCTAACGCGTCCGAGGAGGAGCACTTCGCCCATCTCAAAATAGTTTTCCAGAGGTTGGAAGTGCACAGGCTTATCGTTATCCCAGCTAAGTTCCAGTTCGGTGTGCCAGTGATTGATTTTTTGGGTCATCGCATTTTGCAGGAGGGCATGATTCCGCTGCCTGATAAAATGCGTGCCATGTCGGATTTTCTGTGTCCGCAGACCGTGAGGGCCCTACAGGAATTTTTGGGCATGGTCAATTTTTACAACTGTTTCCTCCCCGAGCAGCCCAACGCCAAAACAGCGCTCGCTAACGCTGCTTTGCTAGCCCACAGTGCCCCGTCAGAGTGGATAGCACTCACCACTGATGCATCTGATGTTGCTATAGGGGCAGTGGTCGAGCAGTACATCTCTGGTTCATGACAGCTTCTCACATTTTTCAGTCGTACTTTGCGCAACAACGAACACAAATACAGTACATTTGACAGAGAGTTGTTGGCTCTCCACCTGGCGACGTGCCGCTTCCAGTTTTGGCTGGAAGGGCACGAGTTCACTGCACTCATTGATCATAAGCCACTAATGTACACAATGACCAAAGTCTCAGAACTATGGTCAGCCTGGTAGCAACGACATTTGGCTGCGAACTCGGAGTTCACGAACGATATTCAACACGTGGCCGGTAAGCTTAATGTCGTGGCCAACTGCCTGTCACACGCATTAGTCTCCCCGGTCTACATGGGAATAAATTTCCCTGCTATGGCCGTGGAGCAAATTGGGGATGCGGACATTTGTGCTCTCCAGTCCGTGCTTACTGGGTTAAAACTGGAGAGCAGGGTGGTGCAAGAAGGGTGCCCCCTTGCTCTACAATGTCTCCACCGGTCGCCCACGCCCGGTGGTTCTGAGCTCTTGGCGTCGCCGCATTTTTGAGTCCGTCCACTCCCTTTCACATCCCGGCGTGCGTGCCTCGGTTAAACTGGTGGGGGCGAAATTTGTCTGGCCTCACTTGCACAGGGATGTGAAAGAGTGGGCTGCAGCGTGTGTCGCATGCCAGTGGGCCAAAGTGTATAAGCACACCAAAGCCCCCCTGAGCCGTTTCAAATTTCGGCCAGGAGGTTCGACCATGTCCACGTGGATTTGATGGGCCCCCTCCCGCCGTTGCAAGGGTTCACACACCTTTTGACAGTCGTGGACTGCACCACGCGTTGGCCTGAAGTGGTCCCACTGGCTTCCACTACGTCCGCAGAAGTGACTCGCACCTTTTTGTCAGCTTGGGTTGCACGGTTCGGATCCCCATCGGACATCACTTCCAACAGGGTCTGCAATTCGTTTCGGAACTCTGGTCCATGATGGCCCAGAGCTTGAGGGTCAAAATCCACTGCACCACCGTGTACAAGCCCCAAGCTAATGGGTTACGCAAACGTTTTCATAGGTCACTTAAAGCAGTACTCAAAGCTTCACTCATAGATGCAAATTGGGTTGACCGCCTGCCCTGGGTCCTATTAGGGTTGCACCCCACGCTTAAGGAGGATCTAGCAGCCTCCCCGGCAGAACTCATTTTTTCTCAGCCACTGTGGATCCCCGGGGAATTTTTACCAGAAAACCCTGCACCTGGGACTGACCAGCCCGCACAATTTTTTTTACAGTACAGGGGCTGTTAATGTGCCAGGCCCTGCCCACCATTGTTTTCTCCATGCCTTCATCCCAAAGAGCTTACAGAGCGCCAAGTTTGTTTTTGACAGGCACAATACACACAGTACCCCTGCCGCGCCCACCGTATGACGGACCGTTCAGAGTGCTGGAAACTGGGGCAAAGCATTTTGTGTTAGACTTGGGGGTGCGTAAGAAGACCCTCTGCATTGACAGGCTGAAGCCCACTTATGTGTTGCCAGACGAACAGGTGGTGTTGGCCCAAGCTCCCCGGCGCAGACGCCCACTGATGGTGGTGCCGCAAGTTAGTGTGCCCCTGGTAGAGAACTGTGCTCGTGAAGCTAACCCCCCTTCCCCTCCACAGACTAAGGTTCCCTCCCGCACACCTCGCCAGGAGGGCGCTTCGACCGGACCGGCAATCCCCCACTACAACCGCTATGGACCCTGGCTCAAGCCCAAGGGACCGGGGGATTAGTTCCCTTTCTGGGTGTTCGGGGGGGGGGGCGGCACTGGGCAGGGGGTTCTCCACCCAGAGTCGGCAGTCGGGAGGGGGGATGGAATAGAGGACAGAAGGAGGAAGTGGCACCGGGGGGTCTTAGATGTAACAGAAAGGACTAGTCGCACCCCTGGGAGTCAGGAGACACCGGAGTCCCTAGAGTGTGAGAGGGAGTGAGAAGCAGGGTTTCATGTTTTGTAATGTTAATGTGCTGGACAGGCTTTGTGCACTGTGTGTATTGTCTTTGGCTCCCTGGGTCTCATGGGGCAGAAATAAAGAGGTATAAAAGGAAGCGCCCAGAGACCCCGGGAGAGTTTTCTGTCTTTTATGTTGGAAGGCGAATAAAGTTCGTGTGTTGTTCAGCTTGCTGTCTTGTCTGCTTTCATCTTCCACTATACACAGTATATATATACACAGTATATATATACTGTATATATATATATATATATATATATATATATATATATATATATATATATATATATATATATATATATATACAGTATATATATATATATATATATATATATATATATATATATATATATATAATATATATACAGTATATATATATATATATATATATATATATATATATATATATATATATATATATATATATATATACATAGTGAGAGAGAGAGATTCTTGTACACTTCATGGTTTAGTTTAGTTTACTGTGTAGAGCAGGGGTGTCAAACTCATTCCATGGAGGGCCAAGACCCTGCAGGTTTTACCTCCAGCCAGTCTCTTCAGCAGGTGTTTTCACTGATCAGCAATCAGTGGGAAGAAATTCAGTGAAATCACCTGTTGAAGGCACTGGGTGGAGGTAAAACCTGCAGGGTCTTGGCCCTCCATGGAATGAGTTTGACACCCGTGGTGTAGAGGATGCCTTCACAGACGAGACTGAGTTTATTTCTCAGGTGAGGTTTATTCAGCGTTTACATCCTCTAACAAGAAGTGCATCTCAGCAAAAGAGACAGAACAATCTTTTCTCACAGCTCTTATACCCCCAGAGACACAAAAACCCCAACATCAAATATCACACCTTCAACCCACAGTCCTTCAGTAAACACACATAGCCTCCGAGGCTCATTGGCGTCTCTATTGTCTCTTCCGCCTCGGGGGCTCCTGCTGGGACATTCTCTCTGGCCACTTCACACCTCCCGAAGTCTCTGCCGGGTCAGGTCCTTTTGGACGTTTGAAGTCTCCAGAGTATGCACCGTCATGTCCACTAAATACATGTGAGGGAAAATGCGTACCATACATGCATACCATATATGCGCCCTAAATGCGCGCCATATAACCCCCCTCAAACGTCTAAATAAGGACAAGTTACACCCCAGATGCATAGAACCATGATATATCACACAGAACGAGGAAAAAATTGACACAACAGATCACACATCCAACTGTTTGGGCTTCAACTTCCTGCCATATCTGCTGTGGGCAGGTCTCGCTCTGCCTGTGGCTGTCTCTTGCATCTGTGGATCAGAGTCATTAGCACATCGTTGTGAAAGCTTAGCAGAATGTCTCCCCGGCGGCCTGCTGCGGCGGGGGGCCCTGGCCAACTGGACTTGTTCATCAGCTAACACAAAAGCGGGTTTGAGTCTGTTAATGCAGACTAATTCCCTCCTGTCTCCCAAATCGAGCAAAAAATGCTTTTCCCCGGTTTCTAACACTCTGAACGGTCCATCATAAGGCGGTCTTAAACCTAACCTCTGTGCGTCGTGTCTAACAAAGACGAATTCTGCATTCTTTAAGGCTTTAGGCACAAAAACGCGTGGGAAACTATGATGAACTGGACCGGGGAGGGTGTTTGATCCCGCGTCGCTCTGCAGCAGCTGAGCGGGGGGGGGGGGGGGGAATGGTGCGGGGTTCTCAGGAAGGAATTCTCCCGGTAACCGGAGAGGTTGGGCGAAGACCAGTTCGGCCGGAGAGGCCTGCAAATCTTCTTTAGGTGCTGAACACAACCCTAATAAAACCCATGGAAGCTTATCAACCCAATTTGTGTCCGTGAGAGCCGCTCTGAGGGCTGCTTTCAATGACCGGTGAAAGCGTTCGCACAAACCATTGGCCTGGGGGTTATACGCGGTCGTGCGATGAATTTTCACCCCCAGGCTGAGTGCCATGGATGACCAGAGCTCAGAAACAAATTGGGGTCCTCTGTCAGATGTTATGTCTGACGGGACTCCAAAGCGCGCGAGAGACAATCTGCTACTACATTGTGTTTACCCGCCACGTGTTGAATGTTGGTGGTAAACTCCGAAATTGCGGCCAGCTGTCTCTGTTGTCGGCCTGACCAAGGCTCTGAAATTTTAGCCATTGCAAAAGTTAATGGTTTATGGTCTACAAACGCGGTGAAACGGCGCCCTTCCAACCAGAACTGGAAGTGGCGGATGGCCAAATGCAGGGCTAAAAGCTCCCTATCAAACGCGCTGTATTTACACTCGTTATCACGCAGTGTTTTGCTGAAAAACGCAAGTGGTTGCCAGCTCCCTGCTACCAGTTGCTCGACAACCGCTCCCACTGCCACGTCGGAAGCGTCCGTGGTTAGCGCCATGCGAGCTGCTGGCACCGGGTGTGCCAATAACGCAGCGTTCGCGAGGGCCGGTTTGACCTGTGAGAAAGCGCGCTCCCGGTCCGGGGACCACTCGACCTTAGCTGTAGGTTTTTGTTTCTTTAATGCCGCGTACAATGGGTGCATGAGCCGTGCCGCGTTGGGGAGGAAACGGTTATAAAAATTGACCATCCCCAAAAATTCTTGCAGTGCCTTAACTGTCTGCGGTTGTGGGAAATCCGTTATCGCGCGCACTTTATCCGACAGCGGGACCGCGCCCTCTGGAGACACGCGGTGTCCCAAAAAATCGATTTGCGCTACCCCGAATTGGCATTTCGCTGGGTTAATGATCAGCCCGTGCTCTGTCAGCCTCTGAAAAACGGCTGTGAGGTGGCGTTCGTGCTCGGCTTCGGATGCGCTGGCTACCAAAATATCATCCAAATAAGAGAACACGAAAGGGAGGCCGCGCAGCACTGCATCCATCATGCGTTGGAACGTCTACGCGGCGCCTTTGAGGCCGAAAGGCATGCGCAAAAACTCGAAAAGCCCGAAAGGGGTTATAACTGCCGTTTTGGGTATGTCTTGCGCGCGGACTGGAACTTGGTGATAACCGTGCACCAAATCTATTTTGGAAAAGATGCGCGCCCCCGCCAAATGTGCTGAAAAATCCTGGATGTGCGGAATCGGGTAGCGGTCGTGTGCTGAAGCATTATTTAATCTGCGGAAATCACCGCAAGGGCGCCACGAGCCGTCAGCCTTGGGCACCATGTGCAGGGGTGACGACCAAGAGCTGTTCAAGCGTCTAACAATGCCCAGTTTTTCCAAGTTGGCGAATTCCTCGTGCGCGATGGCCAGTTTAGCTGGGTCCAAGCGCCGAGCTTTTGCAAAAACAGGGGGACCAGAGGTAGTTATGAAATGCTCGACCCCGTGTTTGGCAACTGACGCTGAAAATGTTGGGACCGTGAGTGTTGGGAACTGGTTGAGTAATGCATGAAACTTACCACCCGCAGCTGTGACATTGGGATGTGCAGAAGGCAGGGCCACCCGAGCTGTGCAGGAGATAGAGTAGAAAGACAGTGCATTTACAATACGTCTATTAGCAAGATCAACTAACAAACTGAGCATAAAAAGTCAGCATCTAGCATGTTGTTGTTAACTGCAGCTACAATGAAGGTCCACTCGAAGGTGCGCCCGTGGAAGGACAGGAGGAGCGTCTTCTCCCCATAGGTTTTGATCATGGAGCCGTTTGCCGCTAACACCAGGGGTCCGCTGGCAGGCGTCAGCGTGTCCGCGTAGGCAGGCTTGACAAAACTTAGCTGGGAGCCTGTGTCCACCAGGAATTCTTTCCCTGAATTTGCGTCTGTCACGAAAAGCAGCTTGTTCTTCGTGCCGAGAGTCGCAGCTGCTACCGGCTCTCGGTCTTGGCGTTTCCCCTGGCGCTGGTACCGGCACGGTGGGACGCATCTGCGCGCTCTCTCGGCGAAGCGTCGATGGTAGGAACAGAGGGTGTTGTGAGCTCCGCTTCTCCTGGCCTCTGCCGCTGCTGACGTCAGTGGATCCGGTGCCGCAGCCTCTGGTCCCCCCTCGTCTCGCGGGGGTGCGTTCAGCTCTGCCGCTGCCATCATGGCTGCGTGCCGTCCATGGGCGTCGACGAGCCGCTGTGCCTCCTGGCCCAGCTCGTGGTAGTCCCGGTTGTTGAGTGGCTGCGAGCTGGCCAGGGTGACTTTCACTGCTGGCGGTAGCATTCTGAGGAAGAGGTGGGCGAAGATAAAGCTGTCGTCATCCTCGCCCCTCAGGCTCATCATCTTCGCCATCAGATCTGCCGGCCTGTCTGCTTCCCCTTCTGTCAGCGCCAGGAGCTTCTCTGCTCGCTCCCCCAGCGAGGGAGTGAAGGCTCGAATGAGGGCGGCTTTCAGTGCGCCATACTTGTCGTCTTGGGGCGGGTGGTTGGTCAGGCTCTCCACCTGCTGCACTGTGAGGCTGTCCAGCTTCGCGACGACATGGTAGAACCTCGTTGCATCTGCTGAGATTCCCCGAAGGTGGAACTGCGCCTCCACAGTGGTAAACCAGGAGCGCGGGTTATGTTGCCAGAAATCGGGCAGCTGTAGGGTGGTAGCTGCGTTAACCTGGTTGGCTCCTTGAGAGTCCGGTGCGGAAAGCTCGCCGTCACCGTCCATGGTTTGTCGTAGGTCACCTGTGTAGAGGATGCCTTCACAGACAAGACTGAGTTTATTTCTCAGGTGAGGTTTATTCAGCGTTTACATCCTCTAACAAGAAGTGCATCTCAGCAAAAGAGACAGAACAATCTTTTCTCACAGCTCTTATACCCCCAGAGACACAAAACCCCCAACATCAAATATCACACCTTCAACCCACAGTCCTTCAGTAAACACACATAGCCTCCGAGGCTCGTTGGCGTCTCTATTGTCTCTTCCGCCTCGGGGGCTCCTGCTGGGACATTCTCTCTGGCCACTTCCCACCTCCCGAAGTCTCTGCCGGGCCAGGTCCTTTTGGACGTTTGAAGTCTCCAGAGTATGCACCGTCATGTCCACTAAATACATGTGAGGGAAAATGCGTACCATACATGCATACCATATATGCGTCCTAAATGCGCGCCATAACTGGTTTATTTGTCAGGGACCATGTACAGAAGTAAAACATTAAACACAGGGAAAAGATGCTCTGTATCAGATAAAAGCATTCTCAATAATTTCTATCTGTAGTCCTGGTGACCAGGAAAGTCTTTCCAACAGTTTAACATAAATTCCTGTTGTTCTCCTTCGCATTTAAAGCCATTCTTTCACTGTCATCTTCTCCCAGTGTTGATGTGAATATAAAAGTTGCTGGCTGAGAAGTTGTACCAAAATTTCAGTTAGGGATTCGTCATTATACAATTTGTAAGTTTTTGCTTCATTGGTGTATAATAAGACATGCATATAAACACAGGTGTAGAAGAGCTTGAAATGATGAGGCGATTTGATATATAAACCAAAGTTTAATTATCGGCTCTCCTAACAAGTCTCATCTAGTGCAGAGGTAGCAGAAGGAAAAGAGACCGAATATCTCTGGCTCACTGACTTTATACTTGCACATAACAAAAGACATGCATAACAAAGGCTGACATCCCTCATTATCTTAATCCCCCCATTGTCTTGGTATTTCCTCTCCTCGCCCTAGGGGGTGAGGGTAGCTCCTCTGGTCTCCACCGCAGTGTCTGGGAACGTCTTTGTTCTTCACTTGGCGGTTGAGAGCCTTTGTCCTTTCAGAGGTGTGAAGTTGCTTTACATATGTAATTACCAAACATTTCCACATGCTTCAACATATGTAGGTTATGGAATATATGATTAATATAGCCCACAGCCCCCCCAAACGACTAAGAAAGGACAATAGAAAGGTTCACAGTCTAAGATAACTACTATGACATACTAACTGCTACCCCTCTTGCCACAGAAGAAACTTTCCAGCAGCCATGCCCCTAAGAGAGTTCAGTGGTAATCATAACAGCATAGTAAAATCATAAGTCAGTCCTAAACTGTTGCAGCACAATTAGTGAACAATTGTGGAGTAGTTTGCATCAGTCCCTTTGCTGTCTGGGTTTTAATCTTCTCCCAAAACTGCTGTGGGTTCGTTTAGGCGTCCTGCTGGGACCTTCTTGTGAGGAATCTGCAGCGTGGGAAGGAGAGTGGTTAATTGTTCCCTGCAGGGGGGCTGAGTCTTTTCTCTTGGGGGGTCTACCCCGCTGAGGTGCTCTCGCCAACTGTGCAGGCTCGTCTTTCAACAAGAAAGCAGGTTTAAGTCTGTCAATGCTGACTGTTTCTTTTCTATCCCCAAAATCAAGCACAAAGTGTTTATCACCATGTTCCAGCACTCTGAATGGCCCATCGTATGCTGGGCGGAAAGTTGGTTTTAAAGCTTCATGCCTAACAAAAACGAACTCAGCGTTTTTTAAAGCTTGAGGGACAAAAACCCGTGGAAAGGAGTGATGAGCTGGACCGGGGAGAGAGTCCGGTCCGTTGCTGCCTAAAAACCTTGGGACTGGAAGATGCCCTGGCTCTGGGTTCTCTGGTAAAAATTCACCTGGGAGCCTGAGAGGCTGTGCAAAAACTAATTCTGCCGGAGAGGCGTCTAGATCCTCTTTAGGCGCAGCACGCAACCCCAATAAAACCCAGGGAAGTTTATTTACCCAATTTGTATCCGTTAGTGAGGCTCTGAGGGCAGCCTTTAAAGACCTGTGAAAACGCTCGCATAACCCATTAGCCTGAGGGTGATAAGCGGTGGTTCGGTGAATTGTTGCCCCTAAGCTGCTGGACATGGCTGACCAAAGCCCTGAGACAAACTGAGGCCCCCTATCGGACGTGATGTCCGATGGGACGCCGAAACGTGCTACCCAGTTTGTCAAAAAGACGCGAGCGACTTCCTCCGCTGTGGTTGCCGCTAGAGGGACTGCCTCTGGCCAGCGCGTGGTGCGGTCTATCATTGTTAACAGGTGTGTGAAACCTTGGGAGGAAGGTAGTGGCCCCAGGAGGTCGACATGAACGTGGTCGAACCTTCTAGCAGGGATTGGAAAAGGCTCCAAAGGGGCTTTTGTGTGTCTATTTTGGCGCGCTGACAAGAAATGCAAGTTTTTGCCCATTCTTTTACGTTTTTGCGCAGGCCTGGCCACACAAACTTTTCGGCGACCATTTTAACCGAGGCGCGCACACCAGGGTGCGCGAGGGAGTGAATTGCGTCGAAAATACGGCGGCGCCATGTAGCTGGTACTAACGGGCGAGGTCGGCCGGTTGAAACATCGCATATTGGGGGGGCACACCATCGCGTAAACCCTTTTTCTCCAGCCTTAACCCTGTTGGTCCAGACAAGAGTGCGCGCACGTCCGCATCACTGCTTTGTTCCTCTGCCATGGCTGCATAATCTATCCCTGCATGGATAGGTGCTGCGTATGTGTCTGCGTTAGTGAAGAGTTCTGCTGCTGAGGCAGTATAATCTGTCTCCTCGCGCTCTGGTGATGTCACAGCGCGAGAGAGGCAGTCTGCTACCACGTTAAGTTTGCCTGCCACGTGTCGAATGTCTGTGGTGAACTCTGAAATCGCAGCCAGCTGTCTTTGTTGCCTGCCTGACCATGGTTCTGAAATTTTAGCCATAGCAAAGGTGAGCGGTTTATGGTCTACAAAAGCCGTGAAACTCCGCCCTTCTAACCAGAACTGGAAGTGGCGGATGGATAAATGAAGCGCTAGCAGCTCTCTGTCAAAAGTGCTGTATTTACACTCAGTTTGGTTTAGCGATTTGCTAAAGAATGCTAAAGGTTGCCAGATCCCGCTGACATGTTGTTCTACAACTGCCCCTATAGCCAGGTCCGAAGCGTCTGTGGTTAGCGCGATGCGGGCCGAGGGATCTGGGTGAACTAACAATGTGCCGTTAGCTAGAGTGCTCTTTACTTCCGCGAAGGCGTGTTCGTGCTCCGGGGTCCATTCGACCGCGTTGGAAGCTTTCTTTTTTCTGAGCGCGTCATATAGGGGCTGCATGAGCTGAGCTGCGTGGGGGAGGAAACGGTTGTAAAAATTAACCATTCCAAAAAATTCTTGTAGCGATTTGACCGTCTGTGGGCGTGGGAAACTTTTTATCGCGTGAACTTTGTCTGGAAGTGGAACTGCCCCCTTCGGAGAGACTTTGTGTCCTAAAAAATCAATTTGTGACACGTCGAATTTGCATTTGGCTGGATTGATTATTAGCCCGTGCTCTTCTAGTCTCTGAAAAACCGTAGTGAGGTGCTGCTCGTGTTCTTCCTCAGACGAGCTGGCTACCAGCATGTCGTCGAGGTAGACGAAGACAAAAGGAAGGTCGCGTAAGACCGCGTCCATCATTCGTTGAAAAGCTTGAGCAGCGCCTTTGAGGCCGAAAGACATTCGCAGAAATTCAAAAAGGCCGAAAGGGGTTATTACAGCTGTTTTAGGAATGTCCTCTGCTCGGACTGGGACTTGATGATAACCGCGGACTAAGTCTATTTTTGAAAAAATGCGCGCACCCGCCAGATGTAGTGAAAAATCTTGAATGTGAGGAATTGGGTAGCGGCCATGCGCTGTAGCATTGTTTAATCTGCGGTAATCTCCGCACGGTCTCCAAGAACCGTCGGATTTCGGAACCATGTGAAGTGGTGAGGCCCAAGGGCTCTTCGAGCGTCTAACAATGCCCAATTTTTCAAGGGTTGTAAACTCGTCCCGTGCTATGTTGAGCTTGGCCGCGTCTAAGCGGCGAGCTTTGGCAAATACGGGTGGGCCCATTGTGGGAATAAAGTGTTCAACCCCGTGTTTAGCCACAGTGGCTGAGAATTTGGGAATTGTGAGTGCTGGAAATTGGGTGAGGAGTTGCTCAAACTTACCTCCTGCCGTGGTGACGTTAGCCTGCACAGGTGGTGGAGAAACTCGAGCTGAGCATGGAATAAAAGCAAAGGACAGTGCATTAACCAAGCGCCTATTTGCTAGATCCACTAATAACCCATGTGCACACAAAAAATCTGCGCCTAACAAGTTAAAACTCACCGCCGCTACAACAAATGTCCATCTGTAGTTGCGGCAGTGGATGTGGAGGTGCAGGCTCTTTTCGCCGAAAGTGTCGATGTTAGAGCCGTTGGCTGCCACCGCTCCGTTGCCCCGGGTGCCCATGGCTCGATCTGCGTGGGAGGGCGTGACGAAACTCAGCTGAGCTCCTGTGTCGATGAGGAACTGCTTGCCGGTGTGTCCATCCGTCACATACAACAGCTTATTCTTCTCGCCGAGAACCGCTGCCGTTAACGGCTCTCGGCTTTGGCGTTTTCCCGAAACCGTAAATTTGCAGGGGGGAACGCATTTGCGGGCCTTCTCGGCGAAACGGTGGTGATAATAACAGACGTCGCTCTGTCTGTTACGTTTTGGCCGTGTCGCTGTCACTGCAGGCTGGATCTGCTCAGTGGGTTGTGGCTTTTCGTGGTTCCGGGCATCAGCGTTGAGGTCTGCGGATGCTGCTGTGGGTGTCAGCTCCTTGCAGGCGTTGACGAGCCGATGAGCTTCATTGGCCAGCATGCGGAAGTCTTGGTGGTTGTTGCATCTCATGTTGGCGAGCGTCCCTCTCATGTGTGGCGGCAGCGTGCTGAGGAATATGAATTGGAAGAGGAAGTTGTCATTGTCCTCTTCTTTAAGCTGTAGCAAATCCTCCATGAGGGCTTTAGGTTTGCACCCTCTGTGGCCGTAGACCGCCAGGATCTTCTCGGCTCTCTCTTCGCCTGAGGGGACGTAATTCGCCACGATGGTTGCTTTAAGTGTTTCATATTTGTCTTGGGCCGGCGGCTGCCGGATCATGCTCCGCACACACTTCGAAGTGGCGGCGTCGAGTTTGGAGACGATATGGTAGAATTTGGTGTCGTCAGCCGTGATGCCCGCCAGTGTAAACTGGGCTTCAGCTTGCTGAAACCACGAGGCGAGGTCTTCTTGCCAGAAGTCTGGCAGCTTGACAGCGACGGCATTCGTGTATACCATCACTGCTGTGTCCGCAGGGTGAGAGTGCCTTGCTTCGGCTCTCACAGCGGTGCTGGTGCTCGGTTGAGCCCTCTCAATCCCTTCTGCCAGGGGGGACAGTCGTCCATCTGTTCCCCCGTCTGCGTGGTCGCTGGCGTCTGCCTGGGTCGCCACGGATGAGTCGATTGCGGGGGTATGCCTCAGGACCATACTCGCGTCAGGGGTCACCAGTGTAGAAGAGCTTGAAATGATGAGGCGATTTGATATATAAACCAAAGTT
Organism: Pholidichthys leucotaenia; assembly: GCA_020510985.1. NCBI lineage: Eukaryota > Metazoa > Chordata > Actinopteri > Cichliformes > Pholidichthyidae > Pholidichthys > Pholidichthys leucotaenia. The sequence continues at coordinate 108,102,332 of CM035841.1, read as the reverse complement.
TAATTATCAGCTCTCCTAACAAGTCTCATCTAGTGCAGAGGTAGCAGAAGGAAAAGAGACTGAATATCTTCGGCTCACTGACTTTATACTTGCACATAACAAAAGACATGCATAACAAAGGCTGACATCCCTCATTATCTTAATCCCCCCATTGTCTTGGTATTTCCTCTCCTCGCCCTAGGGGGTGAGGGTAGCTCCTCCGGTCTCCACCGCAGTGTCTGGGAACGTCTTTGTTCTTCACTTGGCGGTTGAGAGCCTTTGTCCTTTCAGAGGTGTGAAGTTGCTTTACATATGTAATTACCAAACATTCCCACATGCTTCAACATATGTAGGTTATGGAATATATGATTAATATAGCCCACAACAGGAATAATTAACAGAGCATGTCATTCTCCAGGCACTAGGTGGCAGTAGTCCAACACTGTAATAGCGAAAGTGAACGCAAAGGAGGAGAACAAGAATTTAAAACTGTTGGGAAAACTTTCTTGGTCACTAAGTCTAAAATACACACACACGTGTGTGAGTGTGTGAAAATCTGACAACTAAACTGACCCAGAGAAGGCTCTGGCTCCGTTTCTGCTTTCAAAAGACTTTTTTCTTTTCCACCGCCGCTGCTTGTCATGGCTGGCTGCCCCCCAGATGAAAATCCACAGAGTAGGTATGTGGGACTATGATGTTCTGAATGAGGCTTTAGGAAATTATGAATCAGTTTGTAAATCACTGGACTGAAAGTGTGCTTTTACATGTACAGATTGGATCCTGGGGTCCACGTGGGGTGCTCACTTGGCCAGGGGTCCACCTGACCTGATTCCCTCTGTGTTGGCCCTGCGATGGACTGGTGATCTGGTGTAACCTGCCTCTCGCCCAAAGATGCTGGGATAGCTCCAGCCCCCCCGCAACCCGAGAAGGAAGCGGTAGAAGCTGGATGGATGGATAATAAACATTAAAATAACCATGACGCGTAACAAGAAATTAAATATTTATGCTGAAACAAAAACAGATTTTTCCAACAACAATCTTTCAGCCTTGTAAATACCATATAATGAAAAATATCAACATCATTAATATCACAACATCATTAAGCCACTATTAATAGTAATTAATGGCTAGGGGATCTATCGCTGAACACGTGCTCTCTATCATCTCCATGGAGGGTTTCCGCCCCATCACGGTTGGTGTTTCCATTGTAACAGGAAGTAAAGTAACCTTCTCTCCTCGACTACATTTCAGATTTTAAATCCACATCAGCTGATTCTCAGTGTCCGTCCACCGCTGCTCTACCCACAGAACCGGACTCTGCTGGAGATTCTGGATCCTGCTGCCGTTCAGCAAGCTAACCGGAGTGGTGGCCTAGTTTACAGAGCATCTGCCCACCATTCAAGTCCCAGCAGGGTCATACCAATGACCATATAAAAATGGTACTTCCCGCCTTCTAGCTTGGTGCTCAGTGTAATAGAATGGGGGAACTTGTTAATAGTTTTGCCAGTACATATATTTCTAATGAGGCTACTCACATAAAAATTTTCACAAGACTTTGCTATTAATTCAAGTGATACACATATAGAAAGAAATCAAAACATTTCAGAATCAGAATCAGAATCAGCTTTATTGGCCAAGTATGCACAACACATACAAGGAATTTGACTTTGGCTAAAAACTTGCTCTCGTTGTTCAGGTGAAGGATTTAAATAAGGATTCAATGACAACCAGAGTATGTACAGTAAATTACAGTCTGTCCACGTTTCTATAAAAGGATGCAAATATATACAGGAATATATGCAGTTATTTACTCGGACTAACCACACTTTGCAGAAATATATGAAAAAATATACAATCACACAGTATTTCAATGTGGACTCAGATTCAGTGATATAATGTGAATGAAGTAAAAAGCAGTGTGAGAGTTATGTGCAATGTAATAATGGATGAAAAGTCATGAGTACAGCAACAGGTAGGACTAGGTGAATGTTAGGAGTTCATCAGAGTGATGGCTTGAGGAAAGAAACTGTTCCTGTGACGGGTGGTTTTGACCTTCAGTGATCTGTAACGACGACCAGAAGATAGAAGTTCAAACAGTTTGTGGCCGGGGTGTGATGGGTCAGCACAGATGTTTCCCGCCCGTTTCCTGGTTATGGACCGATATAAGTTCTCAATGGGGGGTAGGTCGGTACCAATGATCCTCTCCGCAGACTTAATGATCCGCTGCAGTCTGGTCTTGTCCTGTTTAGTGGCAGATCCAAACCAGACAGTGATGGAAAAGCAGAGGACAGATTGGATGATGGCGGTGTAGAAGACAACCAGCAGCTCCTGAGGCAAATCAAACTTCTTGAGCTGACGCAGAAAAAACAACCTCTGCTGGGCCTTTTTCCGGACAGTGTCAATATGGGAGGACCACTTCAGGTTCCGGGAGATTGTGGTACCCAGAAACTTGAAGGAGTCCACAGTGGACACTGTGCTGTTGAGGATGGTGAGTGGGGGGAATGAAGGGGGGTGTCGCCTGAAATCCACAGTCATCTCCACCGTTTTGGCTGGGTTAAGTTCAAGATGGTTCTGGCTGCACCAGAGGATCAGCTGCTCCACCTCCCGCCTGTATGCAGACTCATCATCATCCCGGATCAAACCGATGACTGTGGTGTCGTCCGCAAACTTCAGGAGCTTCACCGAAGGGTCCTCTGAGGTGCAGTCGTTGGAGTAGAGGGAGAAGAGCAGTGGGGAAAGGACACATCCTTGGGGGGCGCCAGTACTAATTTTTCGGATTATTTAAATCCATGAATAAAGTTACATTTGATAAAGTGGAATGAAAAAGAGAAAAAAGTACTAAACACGTTAGAAAAGCAGTATCCCAGGGCACAGTAAGGCAGGGAATCAGCTGAAATCCATAAGTTGGTAAAAAGTAATTCTACCTCGTCTCTGTGGAAATTAATATCAACCAGGTAGATACTTCATGAGTGGCTATAAGAATGTTACCAAGGTGTTATACAAGAAACATCTCATGATGCCAAGAGCTCAAACAAGACCTTCACCACCTGATTTTTGTACAACACATTGATGGATTTGGTTACAGGCATATACCAAAACTTCTGAGTCTTCCAGTGAGCACCACTGGGGCCACAAGTAGAAGGAACATCACTCTGCCACCAACCGGCCACGTACAGGAGTTCCTCAAAAAATATCTGACCAGAGAGTCAAAAGGACAGTCAGAAGAGTAACCCAAGAGCTAGAATAACAATAGGCAATGCACTCCACTATCATGAGCTCCATGAGCCCTCAAGAGCCTGTGCCACCGTGCAGAAGGGCTGCACGGTGGCACAGTGGTTTAGCACTGTGGCAGCACAGTTTACCCTCGGCCGGGGGATCGCGGGGATCATGAGACCGTGGGCTCGATCCCAGCCCCCGACCAACAGTGAGCTGTGTGGAGTTTGCATGTTCTCCCCGT